>JAGSMP010000047.1:1426250-2852500 GCA_029286625.1 Parnassius orleans | reverse complement strand
AGCTTTTCTGAAGCTTACCACACGTTCACACACTTAAACCCTTTTATTGGTCCGTAGCAATAACGGCAATGACGGAGCGAGAATCAGCTCACCCAAGAGACCAGCTTCTACCTCAACGTAGCGGCGGCGACGGACAAGATGGGGAAAAGAAAGAAGACCAGAACGACAACAAAAAGCGAGACCACAAAGTCCGAAAGAATGAACACCACGGGGACAGCGATTCGCGCGAAAATTGTTTGAATAATGTATCACAGGTAAAACAGTCATATTGTGAACTCAAATTTTGTAATCTTACGATATGTATTATGAATAAGCTTTCTAATATTTCTTTTAATCTTTTTTTGATTGTAAATCAATTTAATTTTTTGGAAGAGGAGGCAATCGAGTATACGGCTCACCTGATGAAGAATAGAATAAATTATTTTTTTTATTTAATATATAGATTAAAGAGGATGTTTGTATATATGAAATCGTTTAACTCAAAATTTATTTGATCGATCACCATTAAAATTGGTATATATATACAGGTTAATGTAATCCTAAATAACTATGCTATTGATTGCAGCCACAAATACAATAATTAATATTGTGAGTTTAGTACAAAAAAGAAAGTTTAATAACAAAGTTTTAACAAATAACTTTGGCGCCTTGTCTTTAAAAAATGTACTATGATGTGTATACAGGGTATTTTTGAAACGCTCCGAAAACGAAGACAGATGATAGTACTAAGGATACCTATGATGATGGGTCACAAAGAAATTCGGTCCGAGGAAAAAAATCATCTTTTCACAACGTTTTATTAACTTTATTCACGCTCCATCATGTTATTACAGTTATTTGAAACGATATTTCACACAAAAAAATCATGAAAATACTGAAAAATAAAACCAGCAGTGAAACTTTAAAAAGAAAATCAGCTGACAATAGGGTCAATATCCTCGCGGGCGCCGAACTCTTTCCTAGATCGGTACGCAACAATGCAAGGTTATACTACTTACTCACTCTACCCTTCCCTTTCACACACACGCTGCTTCGTGTCGCATTTACACATACTTCAAGGACATTACAATAATTTTAGTTTTTGAGACAGTGCCATGTTGACTATCACGAGCGATAGTTGAATTGTTTTGTTTATTAAATTATTATCGTTATTACTTGTTATTTATTAATTAATGATGTTGTTCTTGTTGTTACGTTTTGTGTTTTTGTTTGGTTTTAATAATGTCTAACGCGTAGGTACGTTTATAGTGCTCGTGAATACGGCAACATGTTAATGTGCCTGAAGAATCTCATAAGGTCACGGAGGATCGGTAAGCTGTTTCATACCTAATTTTTTAAATAACTTAGTACTGAACTGATCTGAATAGGTACATAACTGAATACTAACTTATTCTGGACTATAATTTTTTATAGTATAGGGTGACAAACGAGCACACAGCCCACCTGATGGTAAGTGGTTGCTGTGACCCATAGACATCTACATCTATCCTCAATAAAGACTCAAAATGCAGATGCGTTGTCACCCGTGAGGACTAAGATGGAATGCCTTTTCCAGTAAAAGGGTCTCCGGTCTCTACACTCACCATACGAAACACAGCAGTGTTAAGCTGCTATTTTACGGTGGTATTCTGTGAGAGCGTGGTCCTTCCCGGTCGAGCCGACCCATTCGTGATACAACTATACTACTAATATAGCTGCAGCATGGCTTTACCACGTAATCAGAATAATAAAAATACCTACACAATGGATAACAAAGCATGACTCTAACCTTGTAAACATTTTATTTAAGTATTTTTTCATTAGCGGGGAATCGAACCAGTTATTTGGTTTATTTAACCTGTGAATTGAATTAAAGTGGCTACGTGGAGACAAGCACAGTGGCAAATTAGTAGGTTAAGTAGATAAGTTAGGTATTTAGACAAGTGTTGTAAATTATTAGGTATTGTGGTACCATCGTTGCTGCGGGCCGCGCGAATTCGGCGTTCGCGCGTACATTGACCCTAGTCAGCTGATTGTAATTCAGTAATTCCACTGCTGGTTTTATTTTCAGTATTTTCATGATTTTTTTGTGAAAGATCGTTTCAAATAACTGTAATAACATGATGGAGCGTGAAAAAGTTAATAAAACGTTGTGAAAAGATGATTTTTTTCCTCGGGATCGAATTTTTTGTGACCCATCATCATAGGTATCCTTAGTACTATCATCTGTCTTCGTTTTCGGAGCGTTTCAAAATACCCTGTATAGGCAAGTTTTTAAAAAAATGGCCCATTTAATTAAGATTTCAAAATAGTACAATACTTAATGGTTTCTTATATTTACGCGAACACTACACATTGAATAAAACTATTTTACGGATTTTATCGCGTTTAATTTTACTAATTTTGATTCCCGATTGCGGGGACGATCTTGAACATGTTCAAGATCGTCCCTGCCATTACATCAGATTTGATAGACCACAAATCCTCGCAAAAGAACACCGATTCCTACCAAGGATGATACGCGAGGCTATTGAAATTAAAAACATCCTAATTTCAATAGAAGATGGATGGTGCTGCCATCTGCTTGGGATCCTATAATTAACAAAATTAAATCCAAACCCAAGCATACCACTGCAAGACTTCAAGATACTGTAAGCTCATTCTGCGTAGATCGGACCAAAATTAATATTCAAAAACTGAAGGTAGCCGGGCTAACTATGACATTAGGACGTCAAACATCTCAGTCCCCTGTGACCATGGGTGCTGTAAAGCACCCGAAACGTCGGGAATCAAAATTAGTAAAATTAAACGCGATAAAATCCGTAAAATAGTTTTATTCAGTACAATACTTGCTACTTATCTTTCCATAAAAAATATTATTGCATATTTACTTCCAAAAGGACTTAATTTCAAACAAACTTTTTTACCTGAATAGTACTTTTGTGTGCAAAAGGATTTGCTTTATTATTGTGTAAGCGAGACAGACAGATGTGATAGAGTGAGATAGAGAGTGACGCTGTTCAAAGTGCAATAGAGTGGGATAGACTGACATTTTGTTTTTAGAGAAAGCGAGACGGTTAGTGACGCCGATGCGATAGTCAAATTGATTATTGGTTATTATCATTCAGTACGCTTCGTTCCTTCGTTTACTGCGCATCTCCTCGTAATCGTGTAACTTTCGTACTGACAACTTTGGCTTGTGTTACCTGGACTTGATATCGCATTTGTGTTGACGACTTTGGCTGCGTTTCCCTGGACTTTATTATTTATTGTTCTGCCAAAATGCCGTACATGTATACTGCGCAAGAATATACGAACACGCATATTATCTACGGCGAATGCCATTGTAACATCTCTGCCGCAGCCAGATTGTATCGGGAGAGATACCCAAATGCGGCACGTCATCCAGATCACCGCGCGTTCATCAATGTGCACCAGTCGTATTCGCAAGTACGAATGCCAAGTGTTCGTACGGCACGTGGGAGACCACGACGATACGAAGATGACGTAGTTTTAAATGAAATTGAAAATGATTCCAGCACATCAGTACGTGCAATCGAAAAAGACACTGGTATTCCGAAGAGTATTGTTCATCGAATTTTAAAGCGATACGAATATCATCCGTACCATGTGCAACGAGTACAAAGTTTGCTACCTCGTGACTACGGACCCAGGATCGATTTTTGCAGAACAATTTGGCAAGAAATCCTGAAGATGCGCAGTTCCTTACCAAGATTTTATGGACAGTCTAGCTGTTACCCGCGACTTCGCCCGCGTGTAAGTTAGGTTATTCTTATACCAAAATAAAAGTAGCCTTCGTTACTCCTTATAACATCAGCTATCTACCAGTGAAAGTCCCGTCAAAATCGGCCCAGTCATTTCGGAGATTAGAACAAACAGACAGACAAAAATTTTAAAAATGGTGTTTTTGTTATAAGTACGTTATATACTTTCATAGGAATTTAGTAAAAAACTGTTATTTTGACATTACAAACAGACACTTAAATTTTATTTATCTGTATAGATGAAACGACCTTTAAAAAAGACGATTATTTAAACTTACACAACCTACACGGTTGGCACATAGAAAATCCACATTTAATGCGTGAAGATCTCTCCCAATACCAATTTAAAGTGAATATGTGGACCGGAATTTTAAACGGACAAATAATCGGACCATTTGAGCTGCCTGAAAACTTAAATGGCGACAACTACCTTATTTTTTTACAAAATCATTTGCCGAATTTATTAGAAGACGTACCACTCAACATCTACCGGGATATGTGGTTTCCACAAGATGGTTGCCCTGCACATTATGCTCGTCCAGTACGGGATCTTCTAAACACAGAATATCCCGGTAGGTGGATGGGACGCCTTGGCACAATTTTATGGACTCCTCGTTCTCCGGACCTAAATCCACTTGACTTCTTTTACTGGGGCTGCATAAAAGAAAAAGTGTACTCAAAACCAATACATTTTTTTTAAGGCAAGGCGTCAAAGTTATGTGTTAAAACGTTTCTAACCATGACTTAATTAAACTTTATTTGTTGTACTAAACTCACCATATTAATTACTAGCTCTTACCCGCGGCTTCGCCCGCATGGTCACTGGGAAATGAACTATCCATTGCTTTTTGAATTGAAAGAAAACTGAGTTTTATAGATTTGTCAGAGATGCAGCCATTAAAAGGAAATTGAGCAAAATTGATTCGTCAGCCTATTTAAATGTTTTGAAACGCAGCGTATAGGAAAGCATGAAAATAGCCTGTTTATTCCAAATGGAAATGGGATATTTTTTTAATTAAAGGAAACTGAGCATAATTATCCGTCAGGGATGCAGACTTTTGAAAAGAAACTGAGCTAAATTGATTCGTCAGAGATGCAGTTTTCTGAGTTGAAAGGAAACTGAGCTTAATAGGTCCGTCAGAGGTGCAGCATTTGGAATTGAAAAGAAACTGAGCTAAATAGGAAATTTTGAATTGAAAGGGAAGATCTGTGGGAATTCTGATTAATTGATTGTGGGAATTTTGGAAAAAAACTAACTGAACACTATTTTAAGACGCTACTGTACACAATGTTATATGTTTTTCCATTCGGGGAAAGAATGTGGAGATTCTGGGCATTTGACACACGCGAACATGCTACATACAGCTGACCATGAGAGAAGCACGGTTTTTCTAAGTTGACCCCCGCTACCTGTAACGTTTGCCCTTGCGCTTTATTAATTGTCATTGCAAAACTGAGCTTAATAGGAACTGCAACCTTTGAATTGAAAAGGAAGATCTGTGGGAATTATAGGGATCCGTGGTATAATAACATTTTCACCTTTTCCTAAGCCTGTCAAAATTGTAGCACCGATTATGTTCCGTCCAAGATGTGTCACACGCAGCCTTGTCCCGTTACATAACCGAGGAGCATCTAAATTTCGCATTAGCATGACTGGGACAACTAATTTTAATTGAAGGTTATGTGAGGGCACACCTGACAACTCTAGAGAATTTAGAAACTCTACGGGATATGAAGTGCTCTGTTCTGTGTCCATAACTGTGTCTACTGACAAATACTCTGTTATTTCTCCTGCTACTTCGCTTAATATATCTGAATTTATTTTGTTAACGCTCTCATTTTTTGGTGCAAGAATCGCCCTTTCACATAACCATTTGTCTTCATGCATGTTGTTCGTTAAATCTGAATAAACGCTCGCAATTAATTCGGAATGACTCTGTACTAAATTACAAAAATCTCTCGTCAATTTAACGCAGCCCTCAGCATCTGTTTCCAACCGCCCATCGCCAATTTTTAATAGTGTGTCAGCATAGTTTCCAGCATTGATATCATTATACAAATGCACTCTCATATTCGTAGTTAAACTGAATTTTGTCACCTTGTTCCATAAAATAGACGACTTGAGGCATGCTTTAATTTCATCTGCAGGTGTGCCCTTTTGAATGACAGGTAAAGTTTGGCGAAAGTCACCAGCCAGTAAAACCACCATTCCTCCCATTACATCGGTATTGCTGCGCAAATCCTGGAGCGTTCGATTTAGTGCTTCTACAGCTTTTTTATGTGACATTGTACTTTCGTCCCACACTAAAAGTTTGCATTGTCGTAGCATTATACCTCGTGCACTATTTTTGCTAAAGTTGCAGATCGGCGATTCTTCCTGGGCTAGATTTAGAGGGAGTTTTAAAACAGAATGTGCAGTGCGGCCCCCGCTTAGCAGCGTGGCGGCTATACCGGAGGAAGCTACGGCCACAGCAATGTTTTTATCTTTCCGTACTTGCGCTAATAATAAATTTAACAAAAAGTCTTCCCAGTTCCTCCAGGGCATCTAAAAGAAAAGTGCACCATTTCCAGATTCAATTTGTCCTGCAATTTGTCAACATGTCTCGTTTTTGTTCGGGAAGCAAGCGAGGTACAAGTTCGGCTACTTGCTGCTGCAAAGCTGGTATATCGTAGTTTGTTTCACGTATAATTTCATCACTTAGTTCATTTTCGGTTGTTCGCTGAGGGCTTATCATTCCAAAGTCGCTTAATTTTTTGCCTACCATTGCCATTACTTTATCTTCAATTTTTCCAAGTGCTTCATTATAAATGTGTTCATTGTATGTCATGTTCGCGTGTGTCTGCTGTAACCTTCGCAAAATATCTTCCGCCAAGTACTCTTTATATTTGTCCCACAATTTATGTGCATTAGATAGCCCGCAAGATGATATGAGAGTTGCATAAAGATCCCTAATTTTGGCTGGTGACTGGCACTGCACAGCTTCCTCCATGGTTTCATCCCAGTGATTATCGTTTTCTATACGATGCAGAGCTTCACATGCTTCTCTATAAGTTGCGCATTCCTGACCGTTGACAGTTTTAAGGTCTTAATATCCTGTAGGACCCCGAACATGGTGCAGCAGCAATCGTAAACAGAAACATTCAAAATTAGTTACACCGGGCCAATTTGCAACAGGCGCGCCTTGAATACGGCGTTTCCACTCCTTCCTAGATGTGTTCCAAGTATAATAGCGGGGGACTTCAGAATATAACAACGTTTTTGCAAAGGGGTCGGTTTGACAAAGTTGAAAGAAGGCTGTTAGTGTAGTTTTTGGCGGTGATGTAATTCTTTCTTGGAAATTTCTTTCGGTGAAATATACACGCTCCATTTTCTAAGTGCACAGCAAGGTGAGTAACTGTTGGGTGCCTTTCGTGTAAAGGAAGCCAAGGAGACGCCACGCTGCCTCGTTACTGCTGATATAACGCCCTGCTTGAAAGGTCTGTACTTCATTAACGGGATTGCCTCACCTTCACTCCTGAGATTAAATATTGCTTGGTCGCTTCCTTTATTTATGTACTTACAGATATACTTGATTGCGCGGACAGAGCTACATGCTTCTACATTAATGTGGGCATTAAACATTTTACATAGAATGGGCGAATACGGGACAATCCAGCTGTTATCTAAGGTTTCGAACGCTCCAGAGCGAGATTTGATTGTAACTTTCCTGCCACCATCTTCGGGAGCTCTGCGTCTGTATAAAGGGTAGCCATTGTCATTGTGCACTGTTTCTTTTAATAGCTGTTTAGGGAATTTCTTTGTACATTTTCCTTCTTTCATACATGGCGATATTGAATTTCGTGCTCCACATGAACCGTGAATCATATTTCGGACGATGGTATCATACAATTCTTTATCTTGCTCAGGATCTGGAATCTCGGCGCTTATTATGTCGTCTATTTGGCTGGGCCGCAACTTCTTAAGCCATATTAGAATGTGGGCATGCGGTAATCCTCTTTTTTGCCATTCAATTGAATACATGAAGCACTGCACCTCTCCGAAAATTTTCCCTTTGTTAATTACATACATTAATTTTTGTACTTTTAATCTAAATACCCTAGCAACTAAATCGTGTCTGTCAGTACTTTTTTGGCCCGGCATTAGCTCCTCGGTTATTTCTTTCCATGTGGGATTGCAAGTAAAAGTAACAAAAAGATCAGGTCTTCTGTAAGTTCGTACATAGGCGAATGCGTCTTGTGTGTACTCATGTGGGTAGCGGGGACTGTTAACGAATGATGAGGGCAGAATTACCATTTTACCTAAATCTCTGGGGTTTACATTGGCGTCGCTAGAAACTGCATCTTGTAAATGTATATAATTCTCAACGCGCAGCTTTTTTTGATTTAAAGATATATAACGGAGACGTTCACTTTCTACCTTCACATACATGTCTACCAAAAATTGATGAAATAATTGTCTACACCGGGCTAAGAGGTTAAAATCATTTTCTCGCAACACAATATGATACGTATAAAAATCCATACATGATACTTTTTTGTTCGGAGTAGGCTCCTTTGTGACCGGGTTAATGAGTGCAATTTGAAAATGATAACCCTCTTGTCCTTTGCAATAAATCAATGGGTATTGCAGAGCGTCATAAAACTTGTGTGTATCGGCTACCCGTTGCAACGTATCATCACGTGCTCGCAAGACAATGTCTCGTGAAGAAAATTGATCACCACTAATTACGGCTGCTATTTCGTTTATCAAAGGTGCATTGTAGCGCCTTTCATGCTCTCCTCGAGGGGTCCGATCTGCGTGAATGACGACTTTATAATCCTCTTCAGGTAGGTTTTCTAAAGCAGTTTTAAATGTTTTGACTAAAATGTTACGTTCATGCAAGAATCTTTGAATTTTGAACACTGTGTCTCTCTCAACTCCTGGATAAATTGGCAGCGACGGTCTACCTCAATTTCTTCGTCACCCATAAAATATACTTGTAAAATTTATGCTGTTCGTTTTCAGCTGGAAAAAGTGAACCTATTCTATGATAAATTTGCCCTTGCACCGTAAATGTAGGCGAAAATCCCGGCATTATTATTTCCCGGTCAACTCCGAAGGACGTCATTTGAAAGCATGAGTTATATTTCCGGATCCTGTTTAAAAAGCGCCGTGACTCATTAGCATCATATAAAAAGAGAGTTTTCAAAGGTTCTTCTGGTTACCCAAGTAACGGAAGAGACACTTTGCCATTGGAACAGCACATGCCTGCGGTCTCATCTTTCCATTTTAAAGCGCTGCAAAATCGACACGCCTTGTCCATCAGTCCGATAACAACTAACCTGTGATTTTTATAATCAATCAACGGATCATAATTGAATGCTGCGTCATTAAAAACCGACCAATTGTTTCTTTGAAAATTTTGTCGACGTTCAGCTTGGAGCTGTGCATTTGCATCTCTTCGAGACTGTGTCTGTTCTGGTGTTTCAGATGCCCTTATAGTAGATTGACGTTCAGCTTGCTCAATGAGTCTGTGTTGAGTTTCATCAGGTGGACGTGAGAACGTGTGTTAGATATTATTACTTATCGGAGTTTGTGGTCCTACGCGTGTCGAAAAAAAATGGTGCAGTGCAAAAAATGTAAACTGTTTTTATCAATGGCTAAGGACGAGGTATTAAAATGTAAAGGTGGATGTGAAAGTGTGTATCATAAGAAATGTGTGAGAAACTCAAGCAATTCATGCAAACCGAAGTATGTGAGGAGTGTCAAAAGTCGAGCTCTAAAATACAATCACCGATCATCGACATAGATCCGCACAACATTACAGTAGAATCACTATTAGTAGAGGTGAACAAGAAATTGAAGGTCATATTCCAGGTCGAAAAAAAACTTGATGAACTTGTGGAGACAGTAGATTTTTATGCTGAGCAGTACCAAGAAATGCTGGAATTCAAAAAGACTGCGGAAAATAAAATAAAAGCGTTAGAACAAAAGAACGTATACCTTGAGAAATGCAATGCTGCATTAGAGGAAAGAGTTGTTAGCTTGGAGAAGAAGGAAAAAGAAAAAAATGTTGAAATTGCATGCCTAATGAAGAACAAAGATAATGAAAATATAAAAGAGGTAGTCAAAGATGTTGCCATAAAGCTTAGTTTGAACCCAGAAGATATAGAAAGTGTCGAAAGAATGAGCCCACCAACCACAACAAAGACGAGAATAGAACGACCAAGCCCAGTTATAGTGAAGCTGCGGTCAAAGCAAGCTCGAGATCAATGGATGCAAAAAAGAAAAGTTCAACTAACCAATGGCGATGTATATGGCAACGACAACAACATGCGTATATACATAAATGAAGATTTAACCAAAGGGATCAGAGTACTATTCTGGGAAACCAGGAATCAATTAAAGCAATTATATAAATTCATATGGACTCAAAACTCTAATATATTAGTCAAGAAAAGCGAGAAGAAAAAAATTATTCGCATAAGAACAGAAAGCGATATTAAAGTCTTGCGCGAAAAACATAATAAGAATAACATTACTAGATACAATAGAAGAAGAACATTAATAGTTAAAGCTAAGAATAAATACAGGCAGAATGAGATACAAAAATGTAAAAATGATTTTAGAAAAATATGGTGTAACATAAATAAATGGATAGGCAAGCCTGAAACGGGTTTAGATGACGTTATTTTAAAATCTTTAGGTCAAACTAGCAGTGTGTATAATATTTGCAATAAGTTCTCTGAAACGTTCACAGGAGAAGTACAGAAAATAAAGCATAACTGTGATAATATTTTTTTAGATAGAATTGCATATGTAAAACCAATTGATAAGTCTTTTTACTTTAAGAAGGTAGGAGCGTATACGATAGAAAAATATATAAATAATTTAGATTTTAATAAAGCACCGGGATTAGACAAAATTAGAGTACAAGATATAAAGCAGGTAAAGAAAGAAATAAGCCCAGTATTAGCTAAATTTATAAATATGAATGTGGGTGGGGGAGTTTACCCGGATGTATTAAAAAAAGCAATAATACGACCAATATATAAACAGGGGAGCCACATGGACTATAGTAACTATAGACCAATTGCTATATTATCGGTAATAAATAAAATAGTAGAAAAAGTAATAGTGAATCAGATAAGTTGTTACTTAGAGCAATATAACATAATATCAGATGCGCAGCACGGTTTCCGTCGCGGACGCAGCACGGACACTGCGCTTGCGCAATTTACTGACTATATCAACAACAATCTCAATGAGGGTAAGTTTGTCGCTGCTCTTTTTATTGATTATAAAAAGGCATTCGACACCCTGGAACACAAGGTACTACTGCGTGCGATGGCTGAATGTGGTATCAGAGGTCCCATCAACCGATGGTTTAAATGCTATTTGCAAAATAGATCCTTATGTACATTGATAGACGGAGTAACAGGGGACGATGTAAGCGTGAGTCTTGGAGTACCAACCGGATCGGTTTTCGGTCCAGTTGGGTACGTTATGCATGTTAATAGTGTCATTAATGTGATAAAACATTGTAAAACGGTTATGTATGCAGACGACATGTGCCTAATGTACTCAACCAATAACACGAGTGATGCACAAAAATACATACAGGAGGACTTAAAAAACATAATTAAATGGGCACATGATAACGGTATAATTATAAATTTATCCAAAACAAAGGCTATGTATATAAGTTCACCCCACAGTAACGTCTTTAAGCAAGGTAAAATAAACATAAATATAATTGGTCATACATACGAGTGTCTACACCTCAATAAAGCTGGCTGTCAGTGCACAAACATAGTTGTAGTAGATAAATACCGATACTTAGGCCTAACAGTAGATAGTAATATGAACTGGAAACTGCACGTCAATGGTGTGTGTAATAAATTGCAATCAATACTGGGTAGATTCTTTCACCTAAGCAATTTCATGAATCGAAAAGTCTTGTACGTACTGTATTATGCACTGGCTGACTCGGTAATCAATTATGGATTGAGCAGTTATGGGCTAACATTCAAAACAGTTAGATCGTATAAAACATTTACAGATTAGACTACTTAAGTATTTAGTAAGTAAAAAGTAAAATTACAGTAAAACAAATTATGACAAATTATTTAATATATGTAAAATACTTCCAGTGCATGAAAAGGTACATTACCTAATTGCTTTAGAACAATATAAAATAAATAAATTTAAACAACCTATAACGCATAAATATCGTACCAGGCAAGTTGAGAAGGGTAAATATGTGATACCACATATAAGAAACTATTATGGTAAGAGAACTAGGCAATATTTAACTCCGCTAATATTTAATAGAATAGATTTTATAAGAGATACGTCCAAAGACATAAGCGCTGTAACATTAAAGAAAAGACTGAAAAATACATTTCTATGAAAAGTATAATGTACAACCTATAATAAGTATTAATTAAAGATAGAGATATTTATTGTAATAAATATACCTAAGATAAGTATGTATGTAACAAAAAATACATATTAATGTATAACAAAAGAGCGCCATTATCGCCAACAAACTGTTGCACAGTTTGGCGATGTTTATTATTATTTTAATGCGTGTATTTTATATGAATAAAGGTATTAAAAAAAAAAGGTGTTTCCTCGGCTCTTAAGGCGGCCTGACGTTCCGCTTGTTCGAATAGCCTTTGCTGACTTTGAGCAGGTGTTTCAGTAGCTCTTAAAGTAGATTGACGCCTGCCTGTTCAAGACGCCTTTCCTGACTTTGAGAAGGTGTTTCGAAGCTCTAAAAGCAGCCTGACGCCTGTCTGTTCAAGACGCCTTGCTGACGTTGAGAAGGTGTCTCAGATGCTCTAAAGCAGCCTGACGCTCTGCTTGTTCTTGCCTTCTCAGTTCAGCATCTTCTAAAGATTCTAGCGATCGAGCTAATCTTTTCGCTTGTCTTTGAGAAGATACTCTTGAAAGGCTGGACTTACGTTTGCGAGGCATTATGAAGTAAGAAAACCTATTTATAAAAACGTTAAAATACTAAAGGAATTAAATTTCTTTTAAATATTTTTTAAAAGCAAATCCAAAATATCTAAAAGGAATAAATATTCCTTTTAAATATTTTTAAAATCAAAACAACAAAACCAATTCAAGACACAACACGAACCGAAAACGATAGCCAAAAATCGAATCAACTTAAACCAAATCACTAAACAAATCGCAGAAAACCGAAATCGAAAGCAGTAGTCAATATAAATATAACCAACGAAAAGAAGTAAGTGTATAGGTACCGTATACACTATCTATACTATTAATATTCCTTTGAAATATTGTTAAACAGCCTAAAACAACGAAAACCAATTCACGATTCTAAATAAACAAAATCCAAAATCAAAGCCAGAGTCTAAATATGTATAAAGGAATACCAACCAAATCAACAAAACCGATCCAAGAAAATACACAAATCCGAAAATGAAAGCCAATATAAATGCATTCAACCTTAACCAAATCACAAAGCAAATAACAAACAACCGAAATCGAAAGCAGGTAGTCGAATAAGCTACGAAATAGAAACAATTTAAGCGTATAGGTACCGTATGCACTATAAGTTGACGCGCGGCTCAACGGCGGGAGTTAAGTACATGTCAGGAAACATTTCGTTACCGCGTTTTAAAAACCTAGTAACGCCATCTAGCGGAATCAATTTAAACTATGTATACGTTAGTTAATAAGAACTCTCAAAAAATATTTTTTTCTTATAATTTTGCACAATTTTTCTTATTGTAATACCGATTCATTCATAACCACATATAAGAACTGTATTCATTTCCGTTCAATAAATATTACTAAGGCTTATTAATAAGGCTTACTAAGAACTGTTTCTACCATTGTTAAGTAATAGTTAAGGGTAAAAGCGTGACAGGTGGTGATAGTATTTCTGATCCATACTTATAATCACGCCTGTAACCCTTGAGGGGTAAGCAGAGCATCAACGGATTACTTAATATCGTCTGCGAGGTTATCGCCTATTCTGTGAATTACGATGCACCAAAACGTTTGAAGAAAATCAGCTGGTGAATTTTATGTTTTTTATCGCTCTCTTCCCGGTCCTGAGTGGAAAAATACAGATCCATACATTTTTTATCTTAATTTTGGTAAAAAGACATAATAATCCAGATATTCTGACCTTCTGTGTTCGTCCATCGTACCGTTGTCCGTCTTGTAGAATCACGGTGGCGCCACCTAGCTGAATTTAATTTTGCAACATATTCGATTTTCCTACGGAAATCGTATGTTTTTCCGCTGAAAAAAGTAGCCTATGTCACTCTACAGCCACCGAACTATCCCCATACAAATAATCATGCCATGCCGACGCTCTGTTGCGACGTGAAAGAAGGACAAACTTGTGCAAATATATCGATTTTCCCACGGAATGAGATGTTTTTCCGCGGAAAAAAGTAGCCTATGTTACTCTACAGCCACCGAACTATCCCCATACAAAAAATCATGCCATGCCGACGCTCTGTTGCGACTTGAAAGAAGGACAAACAAACAAACAAACACACTTTCGCATTTATAATATTAGTATGGATATGGAAGTATGGATTAGATTTGTGACTGCAATCAATAGCATAGTTATTTAGGATTACATTTTTTTAAAAAAAACACTGAATCATTTAGAAATTTGTGATCACAGTACCTAAATATGGGATCAAGGAAGTTGATTTTCAAAATTTTCAAAAGTATACCTATTATCATTTAACTTAGTATCATCGAAATTTTATTTTTTATTTTTGCTAGAACTGGTACAACCTAGCTTATCGCCCCGTACCCGCTTGACGTTGAGTTTCGGGACATACTGTATATGTATTTTTCAATGGAGAATTTTTTTTATTTTATTTGCTTTTTTTCAATCAAGCGTGGCAATTAATAAATTAAATTGCATGCGTTCAAATAAAAAACGTGGCAGAACACAACCTATAATATTAACAGAACAACGTCTGCGGGGTTCAGCTAGTAAGATTACAAGTTCTTCTTATTGAAAGTTATTTTTTCTTTTACCATTGGTTCGAAAAAATCTTTGTTCTGGGAAGACCCTTTAAGAAAGAGAGTTATCACTGTTGTCTATGAACATCTGCGAGACCAGGGTTGCCATTCCTCTGGGCTTTATAACCAATTCCTAAATCGCTACGTATAGTCTGTTCGCTAAGGTAGTTAGTGTCGGTACACCCGGAGGCGCACTTATTATTTTGCTTTTATTTGATTATTTTTTACTTTGTTTGTTTAATAAAAGTTTTTCTATTCTAAGAATAAAATATTATACTATTATGCTATTATACATAGTATTCTATTTTATTCTTATGGTTATTGTTAAATACGGATATAAATAATAAAAACAAGTTAGGTAGCAAAGAACCTTCACTACGACGCTTCGTTTTAAAATGCCAAATTCTCCTTCGGGTGTACGCTAGAATTATTGTAAAGCTGTGCTTCGTGTACTAACGGAGACCTTTTTTGAAAGCTTTTATTTAACTTGCAATGTAATTTTAAAGCAGTTATCCTCAACCGATTGATTTGAAAATTTGCATACATTTTTAGTTTGGATGACAATGCATGGTTAGCTGTGACGTCATTCTAAATCCAATATAAAAATAAATATGGTGGACCGCCCAAGATAGCGGACTAGTTATTTTCTATGCACTCCCATAATGTGAGTATCAAATAAAAGGGTTCGCTGAGAAGAATACCAATAAAATTACGTCCGCGTTCAGCATTTTGAGGAGATAATGTACTACTGCCAGACGAAACGGTAATACTTAACGGGGTCGGGTCTAACTAATATCGACTTACAGCCTGGGCAAATTCTAGCGATGGTGAAAAAAAATGAAAATGGCGGAAAACAAGATGGCCGCCATACCAATGTTAAAGAGTCCTAGTAAATGGATTTTTAATTAATTTTAAACTCGGCAAAGGTTGTGGATAGTTTGGTGGTGCTCGAACCAATGTTGTAGGGGCCGACAAGGGTCAACTGCAGGCGATTAAAAATATTAAGATGGTGGATCTAAAATCGATCAATAACGCATTAAATGAAATGATCAACAGCGATAACTAATAAAAAATAAATTAATAGTGAAAAATATTTTTAAAAACAAGCTTTTATTTAAATGCTCTAAAAAGAAG
Source organism: Parnassius orleans (assembly GCA_029286625.1). Taxonomy (NCBI): domain Eukaryota; kingdom Metazoa; phylum Arthropoda; class Insecta; order Lepidoptera; family Papilionidae; genus Parnassius; species Parnassius orleans. The sequence goes on along the minus strand of JAGSMP010000047.1, from coordinate 2,836,594 downwards.
AAAATAAACTTAAAATTAAATCAAACCCGTCAATTAATTATATCAAACAATTTATATGATATAAAAGCTTGTTTCTTATATTTAAATTTTTATATTTATTTTTTATTTAAAAAACCTAAATGTAACACCTTAAGGTAAAGGGTATATAGGGCGAACTGTACCACTGCTGAACATAGGCCTCCCCAAGAAACGCCACTAAGCACGGTCCTGAGCCACCTGCATCCATCGACTTCCTGCATGTCTTACCAGGTCGTTACTCCATCTAGTGGGGGGTCGCCCTACACTTCGCTTACCGATACGAGGCTGCCACTCGATAACCTTTTTTCCCCATCGGTTGTCGGTTCTTCGAGTTATATGGCCGGCCTATTGCCACTTCAGCTTACTAATCCGTTGGGCTATGTCGGTTACTCTAGTTCTACTGCGGATATCCTCATTTCTAAGTTTATCACGCAGAGAAACCCTGAGCATAGCGCTCTCCATAGCTCGCTGAGCGATCTTGAGCTTCCTCATACGGCCAGCATTAAAGGACCACGTCTCAGATCCATAAATCATGACTGCCAACACGCACTGGTTGTACACTCTCGTCTTCAAGTTCTGAGGTATACCTGACGAGATGTGTCGTAATTTCCCGAACGCTGCCCAGCCGAGTTGAATCCGTCGATTGACCTCTCCGTCGAAGTTGGACTTACCTAGTACTATTTGTCCCAGGTAAACATACTCGTCAACAACTTCGAGCTTAGTGCTCCCAACTACTACCGGCATAGGTGTTGTAGTGTATGTGCCTCCACCCTACTAGTAGTGTAATAAATACATGTACTCTTAGGTTTAGTGAGTAGTATAATTAAAGTCTTGAACTGAGAAACACGTTTCCTTTCCATTCAACACCTTACGACATTACATGGCGACCCTGCCAGGCGGTGCGCTGCGACAATGCATGCGCACCGTCGGACCTATTTAAAATCAAAGATAATAATGAAGACATTAATAATTTCAAATTAAAAGATAATAGTGAAATGATTGACAAAAAAAAATATTATAACGAAATGGACGCAATACCGTATATGACGAAAAATAAATAAATATGAATACAAGAAAAGACCACAATAATAATTTTATAGAAGCTGACTGTACTATGAAGGCAACTAAGAAATAATGAGGAAAATAAAATGTGGATTTTGTTTTAAATATTATAATGACTAAAGCCAAACATTCAAGAAACGGCAGATTGATTTAAAAAGGGAAGAAGACCTTGTACTCTTGCAAGTTTTGTCCAGAAGAATATGCAAATTGAGCCAAGAAGATATTAAGAGGGTACTTCGCACCTGTGTAATTTTTAATTCGATTTAAAATTTTAATAATTTGAGATTTTTAATGTTGATTTTGCTATTTAGTTTAAAAAAAAAGTTATGTATTAAATGTTCTGTATTTAACATGCGATTAATTTGAAATTATTTATCAGATAATTCACGATACAATTGATTTTTCAATATTTTTATCACTATTTATAAAAAAAATGCAATCATAATACAATATCAAAAATTAAGCACATTACATTTTAAGCACTTATGGCATTTGTATTAAGGCACAAGATAATTTTATATTCACTTTTATTCGGTTATTATTACCGTGTCCTGAAAAAAATCAAATAATATGAAAGATTACATTTTTACATACCATGTCAATATTTTTTTCATATTTTGTAGTTGTAACACATCAGTAATAGATTCCGTTGTTTTTTTTTTGAAGCAAATTTCATTTAAATGTATACAATATTGACAGAGGTTGTAAACAATTCGCTATTTTTATAACTTTTTTATTTTCTAATGACAATAAATAAGTTCAAGTAAAGTTAAAGTTTTATATTAACCTACTTAAAAATTAAAATTGTTTTTTTTTTTAATGTACAAATAAATTAATGCTTTGTTTATAAACTTGGTAGCTATTATAGTGATTACAAATTATTTTCTGTACACAGACTTCTGCATGAAGGTTATAGTGTGAAAAGCTAAAAATAATTATAAATTAATAATAATAATAAAAGGGTTAACCAAGAATTAAAGAAAAATGTTTAAAATGTGGGAGTAATCCGAGCGCTCCTTATATAAAAATAAATAAATAAATAATATAAAAATAATTACACGGCCGTGAACCCGTGAAAATATAGAACTGGGGGTAAAAATAGAGAAGTATGTATACATTAAAAGAGGAACTATAGTTCATATAGTAAATCTCGCGAGAAAATAAAAATAAAAAAATTAATATGTGGTATGATATGTGATAAGCGTTGTTGTAACGTTGATTAATACCAAAAATACGACAGGTTTAATGTCGTACGAAATAAAAATGTAAACGAAATAAAATCGCATGCGTATCCTGGACTACTTACTACTATTACTTACTTAACCTGATCATGATCATGAGATTATAATCTTTTTTTTAATGAAATTAATTTTATATTTTGTTTATCTAGTTAATTTTACTCAATTTAGAAATTATAAGTATTAATTCAATGCCTAATTGTATTTTATTTTAATCTTCAATATTAAATTTATTATTATGTAATAAGATTCAGGGTTCATATGATATTATATTTAAATATTTCATTTCACAATGTAATTTACATGTAATCATAAATCAATTTTTTATTACATGTATCAAAAAAAAAGTAAATACCCTGTTCTCACTACACCGGTGCAAAAACTCCCGCGAATACTCGACTTGCTGCTGTTTTTAAAGCGAAGCATTCTTGGCACCCATCTTGCATTGATCTTAGACATGCCAAGATGATCATGGAGAATGTTTAAAACGGTCGTAGATGATACTCCAGTAATTTCTGCGATTTGTTTTTACTTCAGACGAGCACTTTCAGGAACAAGTTTTCAACTTTTTCGACAATTTCTGAGGAAGTTGCCTTTTCTCCTTAGTTAGTGTTCTCTTCCTGATTGACTTGTTTATCCTGTAATATCTCAAAGGTTAATGAACTGATCTGGCTGAAACATCGTATTTATAGTTGTATTGAGTCAACAAGTAGTGACAGTTAAAAAAAAATCCCCTCTCCTCTCTAACCCTTTCTTTCCGCGAACTTTTGACCTGCCCTCGTATTATGTTAACGCTATAGGAAACTACATAAATGAATGAGAATGACATATCTGAACATTAAGTCACGTGACTTATCGTTGGTATCATTCATTTTTATAGTTTTCCATAGCGTTGTAAAATGTCATCTTGGCTAATCCTGATTCCAGTATTCACTGCCAAAATATATCAATTATTGTTCTTGCTTAATCCTAGAGATTTTGAAGCACATTTCCATTCATACGGCCGAATAAAAATTGTTATAATATAGGTATAGTTCCAATTTTGTATATGTTTTCATTTTGTCACAGAAGGAGGGTTGGACACCGACGGGCGAATGGGTGGCGAGCTGGCGCGGCCGGCTCCCGCTGCAGACCATCATGCGGCTGCTGCAGGTGCTCGTGCCGCAAGTGGAGAAGATCTGCATCGACAAGTGTGTACAAATCTACATGTCTAAGGAATAAATATTTCGAGAACATATGAAGTCCGCAAACACATACTTTATTCATTTTTATTACGATTTTTATTACGTAGGACAGGTTTATTATTCTATAACCTTTTTAGAAATGAGAGCAGGCAAGTGTCCAGCTTGCACAGGCTTTAACTCTATTTTTTTTATTTGTGTAAGATGGTAACATTTCATACGCAAAGTTACCGACGTTCTTTCACGTGAGCACGCGTTCTGGGCAGGGGCCTGACGGACGAGTCGGAGATCCTGCGGTTCCTGCAGCACGGCACGCTGGTGGGGCTGCTGCCCGTGCCGCACCCCATCCTCATCCGCAAGTACCAGGCCAACGCGGGCACCGCCGCCTGGTTCCGCACCTACATGTGGGGCGTCATCTACATACGGTACGCACTCGCCAGCACGCACGCACATATCTACACGCAAGTACCAGGCCAACGCGGGCACCGCCGCCTGGTTCCGCACCTACATGTGGGGCGTCATCTACATACGGTACGCACTCATACATACAGCCACACGCACGCACACATATATCTACACGCAAGTACCAGGCCAACGCGGGCACCGCCGCCTGGTTCCGCACCTACATGTGGGGCGTCATCTACATACGGTACGCACTCATACATACAGCCACACGCATATATCTACACGCAAGTACCAGAACGCGGGCACCGCCGCCTGGTTCCGCACCTGTGGGGCGTCATCTACATACGGTACGCACTCATACATACAGCCACGCACGCACATATATCCACGGTACCAGGCCAACGCGGGCACCGCCGCCTGGTTCCGCACCCATGTGGGCGTCATCTACGCGGTACGCACTCATACATACAGCCACACACGCATATATCTACACGCAAGTACCAGGCCAACGCGGCACCGCCGCCTGGTTCCGCACCATGTGGGGCGTCATCTACCGCCACACTTACTCATGCATGCAGCCACGCACATATATCTACGCAAGTACCAGGCCAACGCGGGCACCGCCGCCTGGTTCCGCACCACATGGGGCGTCATCTACGGTACGCACTCATACATACAGCCACGCACACATATCTATACGCAAGTACCAGGCCAACGCGGGCACCGCCGCCTGGTTCCGCACCTACATGTGGGCGTCATCTACATACGGTACGCACTCATACATACAGCCACGCACGCACACATATCTACACGCAAGTACCAGGCCAACGCGGGCACCGCCGCCTGGTTCCGCACCACCATGTGGGCGCGTCATCTACATACGGTACGCACTCATACATACAGCCACGCACGCACACATATATCTACACAAGTACCAGGCCAACGCGGGCACCGCCGCCTGGTTCCGCACCATGTGGGGCGTCATCTACACGGTACGCACTCATACATACAACACGCACGCACATATATCTACACGCAAGTACCAGGCCAACGCGGGCACCGCCGCCTGGTTCCACCCTACATGTCGTCATCTATACGGTACGCACTCATACAGCAGCCACACGCACGCGCACATATATCTACACGCAAGTACCAGGCCAACGCGGGCACCGCCGCCTGGTTCCGCACCATGTGGGCGTCATCTACGGTACGCACTCATATACAGCCACACGCACGCACATATATCTACACGCAGTACCAGGCCAACGCGGGCACCGCCGCCTGGTTCCGCACCCATGTGGGGCGTCATCTACATACGGTACTCATACATACAGCCACGCACGCACATATATCTACGCAAGTACCAGGCCAACGCGGGCACCGCCGCCTGGTTCCGCACCTACATGTGGGCGTCATCTACATGGTACGCACTCATACATACAGCCACACACGCACACATATATCTACACACAGTACCAGGCCAACGCGGGCACCGCCGCCTGGTTCCGCACATGTGGGGCGTCATCTACATACGGTACGCACTCACACATACAGCCACACGCACGCACATATATCTACGCAAGTACCAGGCCAACGCGGGCACCGCCGCCTGGTTCCGCACCATGTGGGGCGTCATCTATACGGTACGCGCTCATACATACACCACACGCACGCACACATATATCTACACGCAAGTACCAGGCCAACGCGGGCTGCCGCCTGGTTCCGCACCTACATGTGGGGCGTCATCTACATACGGTACGCACTCATACATACAGCCACGCACGCACACATATATCTACACGCAAGTACCAGGCCAACGCGGGCACCGCCTGGTTCCGCACACCATGTGGGGCGTCATCTACATACGTACGCACTCATACAGCCACAGCACGCACGCACATATCCACGCGTACCAGGCCAACGCGGGCACCGCCGCCTGGTTCCGCACTACATGTGGGGCGTCATCTACATACGGTACGCACTCATACATACAGCCACACGCACGCACATATCTACACGCAAGTACCAGGCCAACGCGGGCACCGCCGCCTGGTTCCGCACCATGTGGGCGTCATCTACGCTACGGTACGCACTCACCATACAGCCACGCACGCATATCTACACGCAAGTACCAGGCCAACGCGGGCACCGCCGCCTGGTTCCGCACCGGGGCGTCATCTACATACTCACTCGCTCAGCAACGCACGCACATATATCTGCCAGGCCAACGCGGGCATCGCCGCCTGGTTCCGCACCTACATGTGGGCGTCATCTACATACGGTACGCTCATACATACAGCCACACGCACGCACACATATCTACACGCAAGTACCAGGCCAACGCGGCACCGCCGCCTGGTTCACTACCTATGGGGCGTCATCTACATACGTTACGCACTCATACATACAGCCACACGCGCACATATATCTACACGCAAGTACCAGGCCAACGCGGGCACCGCCGCCTGGTTCCCACCAATGGGGCGTCATCTACATACGGTACGCACTCATACACCAGCCCACGCACGCACATATCTACACGCAAGTACCAGGCCAACGCGGGCACCGCCGCCTGGTTCCGCACCATGTGGGCGTCATCTACATACGGTACGCACTCATACAGCCACAGCCACACGCGCACACATATATCCACGCAAGTACCAGGCCAACGCGGGCACCGCCGCCTGGTTCCGCACCATGTGGGCGTCATCTACAATGCACTCATACATACAGCCACGCACGCACACATATATCACGCAGTACCAGGCCAACGCGGGCACCGCCGCCTGGTTCCGCACCACAGTGGGGCGTCATCACATACGGTACGCACTCATACATACAGCGCACGCACGCATATATCTACACGCAAGTACCAGGCCAACGCGGGCACCGCCGCCTGGTTCACCTGCAGTGGGCGTCATCTACACGGTACGCACTCATACATACAGCCACGCACGCACACATATATCTACACGCAAGTACCAGGCCAACGCGGCGCCGCCTGGTTCCGCACCTACATGTGGGGCGTCATCTACATACGGTACGCACTCATACATACAGCCACGCACGCACACACATATCTACACGCAAGTACCAGGCCAGCGGGGGCACCGCCTGGTTCCGCACCCATGTGGGGCGTCATCTACATCGGTATACGCACTCATACGCAGCCACACGCACGCACATATATCTACACGCAAGTACCAGGCCAACGCGGGCACCGCCGCCTGGTTCCGCACCTACATGTGGGGCGTCATCTACATACGGTACGCACTCATACATACAGCCACACGCACACATATATCTACACGCAAGTACCAGGCCAACGCAGGCACCGCCTGGTTCCGCACTACATGTGGGGCGTCATCTACATACGGTACGCACTCATACATACAGCCACACGCACGCACATATATCACGCAAGTACCAGGCCAACGCGGGCACCGCCGCCTGGTTCCGCACCTGTGGGGCGTCATCTACATACGGTACGCACTCATACATACAGCCACGCACGCACGCACATATATCTACACGCAAGTACCAGGCCAACGCGGCACCGCCGCCTGGTTCCCACATGTGGGGCGTCATCTACATACGGTACGCACTCATACACAGCCACACGCACGCACACACATATCACGCAAGTACCAGGCCAACGCGGGCACCGCCGCCTGGTTCCGCACCACATGCGGGGCGTCATCTACATACGGTACGCACTCATACAGCCACGCACGCACACATATATCTCACGCAGGTACCAGGCCAGCGGGCACCGCCGCCTGGTTCCGCACCTACGTGGTGGGCGTCATCCATACGGTACGCACTCATACATGCAGCCACGCACGCACACATATATCTACGCAAGTACCAGGCCAACGCGGGCACCGCCGCCTGGTTCCGCACCTACATGTGGGGCGTCATCTACATACGGTACGCACTCATACATACAGCCACACGCACGCACTATATCTACACGCAAGTACCAGGCCAACGCGGGCACCGCCGCCTGGTTCCGCACCCCATATGGGGCGTCATCTCATACGGTACGCTCATACATACAGCCACACGCACGCACATATATCTACGCAAGTACCAGGCCAACGCGGCACCGCCGCCTGGTTCCGCACCATGTGGGCGTCATCTACCACGGTACGCACTCATACATGCCACCGCACGCACACATATCTACGCAAGTACCAGGCCAACGCGGGCACCGCCGCCTGGTTCCGCACCCATATGTGGGGCGTCATCTACATACGGTACGCACTCATACAGCACCAGCCACACGCATATATCTGCAAGTACCAGGCAACGCGGGCACCGCCGCCTGGTTCCGCACCATGTGGGGCGTCATCTACATACGGTGCACTCATACATACAGCCACACGCACGCACATATATCTACGCAAGTACCAGGCCAACGCGGGCGCCTGGTTCCGCACCACATGGGGCGTCATCTACATACGGTACGCACTCATACATACAGCCACACGCACGCACACATATATCTACACGCAGTACCAGGCCAACGCGGGCACCGCCTGGTTCCGCACCATGTGGGGCGTCATCCATACGTTACGCACTCATACATACAGCCACGCGCACACATATATCTACACGCAAGTACCAGGCCGCGGGCACCGCCGCCTGGTTCCGCACACCATGTGGGCGTCATCTACATACGGTACGCACTCATACATGCCACACGCACGCACACATATATCTGCAAGTACCAGGCCAACGCGGGCACCGCCGCCTGGTTCCACCTATGTGGGGCGTCATCTACGCCGGTACGCTCATACATACAGCCACACGCACGCACACATATATCTACACGCAGTACCAGCAACGCGGGCACCGCCGCCTGGTTCCGCACCTACATGTGGGCGTCATCTACATACGGTACGCACTCATACATACAGCCACACGCGCACATATATCTGCAGTACCAGGCCAACGCGGGCGCCGCCTGGTTCCGCACCATGTGGGGCGTCATCTACATACGGTACGCACTCATACATACAGCCGCACACATATATCTACACGCAAGTACCAGGCCAACGCGGGCACCGCCGCCTGGTTCCGCACCTACATGGGGCGTCATCTACGGTACGCACTCACCGCCACAGCCACGCACGTATATCTACGCAAGTACCAGGCCAACGCGGGCACCGCCGCCTGGTTCCGCACCATGTGGGGCGTCATCTACATACGGTACGCACTCATACATACAGCCACGCACGCACACATATCACGCAGTACCAGGCCAACGCGGGCACCGCCGCCTGGTTCCGCACCTGTGTGGCGTCATCTACGCCGGTACGCACTCATACACAGCCACACGCACGCACATATATCTACGCAAGTACCAGGCCAACGCGGGCACCGCCGCCTGGTTCCGCACCCATGTGGGGCGTCATCTACATACGGTACGCACTCATACATACAGCCACACGCGCACACATATCCACACGCAAGTACCAGGCCAACGCGGGCACCGCCGCCTGGTTCCGCACCTACATGTGGGCGTCATCTACATACGGTACGCACTCACACATAGCCACACGCGCACATATATCTACGCAAGTACCAGGCCAACGCGGGCACCGCCGCCTGGTTCCGCACCCATGTGGGGCGTCATCTACATACGGTACGCACTCGCAGCCACACCACGCACATATATCTACACGCAAGTACCAGGCCAACGCGGGCACCGCCGCCTTTCCGCACCATGGGCGTCATCTACGGTACGCACTCATACATACAGCCACACGCACGCACATATATCTACGCGTACCAGGCCAACGCGGGCACCGCCGCCTGGTTCCGCACCACATGTGGGCGTCATCTACGGTACGCACTCATACATACAGCCACGCGCGCATATATCACGCAAGTACCAGGCCAACGCGGGCACCGCCGCCTGGTTCCGCACCGTGGGCGTCATCTACATACGGTACGCACTCATACATACAGCCACACGCACGCACACATATCTACACGCGTACCAGGCCAACGCGGGCACCGCCGCCTGGTTCCGCACCACATGTGGGGCGTCATCTACATACGGTACGCACTCAGCATACAGCCACACGCACGCACACATACATCTACGCAAGTACCAGGCCAACGCGGGCACCGCCGCCTGGTTCCGCACCTACATGTGGGGCGTCATCTACATACGGTACGCACTCATACGCAGCCACACGCGCACATACATCTGCAAGTACCAGGCCAACGCGGGCACCGCCTGGTTCCGCACCATGTGGGGCGTCATCTACACAGTACGCACTCATACATACAGCCACACGCACGCACATATATCTACGCAAGTACCAGGCCAACGCGGGCACCGCCTGGTTCCGCACCTACATGTGGGGCGTCATCTACATACGGTACGCACTCATTACAGCCACACGCGCACATATATCTACACGCAAGTACAGGCCAACGCGGGCACCGCCGCCTGGTTCCGCACCTACATGGGGCGTCATCTACATACGGTACGCACTCATACACGCAGCCACACGCGCACACATATCACGCAAGTACCAGGCCAACGCGGGCACCGCCGCCTGGTTCCGCACCCATGTGGGCGTCATCTACATACGGTACGCACTCATTACAGCCACACGCACGCACATATATCTACACGCAAGTACCAGGCCAACGCGGACACAGCCGCCTGGTTCCGCACCATGTGGGGCGTCATCTACATACGGTACGCACTCATACATACACCACGCACGCACATATATCTACGCAAGTACCAGGCCAACGCGGGCACCGCCTGGTTCCGCACCATGTGGGGCGTCATTTACATACGGTACGCACTCATACATACAGCCACACGCACGCACATATATCTACACGCAAGTACCAGGCCAACGCGGACACAGCCGCCTGGTTCCGCACCTACATGTGGGCGTCATCTACATACGGTACGCACTCATACATGACCACGCACGCACGCATATCACGCGTACCAGGCCAACGCGGGCGCCGCTGGTTCCCACCATGTGGGGCGTCATCTACATACGGTGCACGCACTCATACATACAGCCACGCACATATATCTACACGCAAGTACCAGGCCAACGCGGGCACCGCCGCCTGGTTCCGCACACATGTGGGGCGTCATCTACATACGGTACGCATTCATACATACAGCCACACGCACGCACACATATATCTACACGCAAGTACCAGGCCAACGCGGGCACCGCCGCCTGGTTCCGCACCTACATGTGGGGCGTCATCTACATACGGTACGCACTCATACATACAGCCACACGCACGCACACATATCTACACGCAAGTACCAGGCCAGCGGGCACCGCCGCCTGGTTCACCATGTGGGGCGTCATCTACATACGGTACGCTCATACATGCAGCACACGCACACACCATATCTACACGAAGTACCCAGGCCAACGCGGGCACCGCCGCCTGGTTCCGCACATGTGGGGCGTCATCACACGGTACGCACTCATACATACAGCCACACGCACGCACATATCTACGCAAGTACCAGGCCAACGCGGGCACCGCCGCCTGGTTCCGCACCCACATGTGGGCGTCATCTGCCGGTACGCACTCGCCACAGCCACACGCACTCACATATATCTACACGCAAGTACCAGGCCAACGCGGGCACCGCCGCCTGGTTCCGCACCATGTGGGGCGTCATCTACATACGGTACGCACTCATACATACAGCCACGCACACATATATCTACACGCAAGTACCAGGCCAACGCGGACACAGCCGCCTGGTTCCGCACCTACATGTGGGGCGTCATCTACATACGGTACGCACTCATACATACAGCCACACGCACGCACACATATATCTACACGCAAGTACCAGGCCAACGCGGGCAGCCGCCTGGTTCACCATGTGGGGCGTCATTTACATACGGTGCACTCATACGCCAGCCACACGCACGCACGCATATCTACACGCTGGTAGTATTACGGTGCTAGTATATAAGTTAAGTTACTGATTTATGTAGATTCGTCATGAATAAACTTCTTGATCAAGCGCTCGTGTTTAATTCAACCTCGTAATATTACATGGCGACCTGCCAGGCGCGTTCCGGGAACTGATAGCGTAGCGGGCGAGTGCAGACCGGGCGAATTCCTTGTGCCTCAGTGCTTCAAGTTAGCTAAAATGTTGTCGTGGATATATTATTTGGACTGACGCTTACTGTGCTGGCGAGTTTTGAAAGTTATAATCGGGGAAATCATACTCAAAACTGAAGATAAGGAAATTATTATATCTCAAAATGCATCAGGAGGAAATAATAGTGCAAGTTACTCCGAACAAGAAAATCACGTCAAGATAAACAATATACTGATTACTACGTTTTTGGTGTTGATGGCGATTGCCATACGCAATCATTTACCTAAAACTCAAGGAGCATAAGTGGATAGAACAGCGAGTGCAGATTTTGAGAAAATACGAAGCCGTTTGTCTGGGCGCTGGGAGGGAACCAGTGCGTGAAGAAGAGTCGTTTAAGTGTTCGTGAGCTGGTAATAAATATGCTATATGTAAGAAACACGTGTTCTGTGCTGCAGTGTTATTTTAGTTTAAAAATATATAATATAGACATTAACGATAGTTTAGAATTAGAATATAATTTTATCTATCAATAAATAATGTTTAAACTAAAATAAAAATATAAGTAAATCAATGTAATATCGAACACACGATTCGTGGAATTACGGCCATGTGCAACCATTGGGTGCAACTCAGTTTTTTTTATGTGCTCGGTCGTATAACAGTGTTTCGATTTATAATAAAATTAAAACAAGTGAATGAAATATGACGCGGGTTACATATCGTTGCGTGTATTATGGCCGAAAAGTTAATAGAATTATATGAAAATTTATTAAAAATACGTCAATATCTAACAAAAAGGAGCAGATATAAAGGGTCAGTTGCGTCCAAAAAATTACTAGAGGCCGAAACATTGTTAAAGATAGCGAGCTATATTTTCTAATTTAAGTCGTCAAGGTAAACAATCGGTTAATTTAATTACTAGTACATATAAAAAGTTTGCTCTTTATATTCTGAAATATCTCAATTGTGTACTTTGCCAGTTGTAAAATAGTTTAGAAACAATGGATTTTGATATTAAAACAGCGTGGGTTGATACCTATTTTAGATAATAAGGAGGATACTACAAACGATTGATTGATGCAGTGGAAATGTATGCAGATATGTGAGGCAGGAAAAATTTATTAATTAAATTTGTTTTTAAGGGAGATTATCAGAAAACGCTAAGCTGCGTTGCTGATAATTATGTGTCCATTAGTAGTATGATTAAAGATTTTAGGAAAAACTATTGACAAAAGTTTCTTACACGGCTATACATAAACAAATTCAGTCCCCAGACCGAGTTTAGATCAGTTGATGAATACGGGTCTCAACTCGAAAGACTGCTAACAGGTTAACTATTTCACAGGCTGAGGCGACGCAAAATGCGGTCAGCAAACCTATTAATGAAAAATGGTCATTAAAAGTTTACAGATGGTCTTAAAGTGAAAACTCAGCACAATCATGGCCCACCTACTCCTTGCTCAAGGACGCGATCCAGGCTGACCAGGACGAGTCCACACCATCGTCGTCCAGTTCCGGGTCTGCAGGTGATGAAGATGACTAGAGTGGTTCGTTAACCGTTTTCTAGATCTCAAGGACAAAACAGGGGCCGTGGGCGTCTAAATTCGGCACCAGTAGGGTAATTATCAAAATAATTATAGTAATTATTCAAATAGATATCAGAGATTTTCAAGGCCTTTTCAATATTCGCCGCGTGGTAGAGGACAGTCCTACAGATCAAATTATCATTATAATAGACGTGGCAACCAGGGATTTTACAATAAAAATGTTTTGCAGCTCGAGTAACGACAACAAAGAACGAGCTGGTGAAAATATGGAGCAAACCTAATGAGATAGACAACAATCAGTTTTTCGTTCTCAATAATTTCATTTTTCATGTAGAGGTAACTCTGGTTTGTAAATTTCATTCATGGTATGAAACTTGTGTTATTGATAGATACTGGAGCATCCATTTCGGTTATTAAGGAAAACGCCCAAGATCACATGTGTTCTTAAAGATAATTTGGTTTATTAATGAATTGGGCAAGATATGTTCTTCCGGATATGTAGGATCGACATTTATGCTTCTAGAGACAATAAATTCATAACAAATTTCATTTCAAAAATTTACCTATAACCGTCGATGGAATAGGATTAGACTTTATGAACAAGTACGGAGCCAATATTGATTTAAACAAAATTTACTAACGTTACGGATAGGACGAGAGAACGTGTTTTGCCATTTATGACAAACCTGATTACAGTAATACATTATTAATACCGCCTCGAAGTGAATCAATTCATTTTGTGTATTTGGATACAGGCAAAAGGCGATTGTTTTGTTGGCAAGGAAATAATGGAGGCGTTTTTTGGCAGGTACTATTGTTCGACCAAAAATAAAGTCCCAATAAAGATTTTAAATACTAGGAAGAAGAAGTAAATTGAATAATTTCATATTAAACGTAGAACTTTAGATGATTTTAACGCTTTCAAATTTTGCCAAAACAAAAGTAGTTCAGAAAGATGTGATATCTTATTATCTTTATTAGAATTGAAGCATTTGAATGAAGAGAAAAGCAATCTATAGAAAAATTTGCATAAATATTCAGACATTTCTTTTGCAACGATAAGTTAGAAACTACAAATATTTGTGAACAAACTACAACTGAAAGATAACATCAATCTATATTTACGAAACCATACCGTTTACCAACTTTAAAGCCGAAATAAATAAACAGATAAAAAGATGCTTAGAGATGATATTATAGAAGAATCTACTAGTGAATGGTCTAGTCCCATACTACTAGTTCCAAAATCTGATGGTTGTCAAAAATGGCGTTTAGTAATTGATTTTCGAACTAAATGAAATATAGTAGATGATAAATTTCCGCTGCCGAACATCACTGATATTCTTGATTCATTATCAGGCTCTATATTTTACCCATTTAGATTTACAACAAGGCTATTATCAGGTGAAACTGGCACCAGAAAGTATACACCATTTTCGACTAGTACAGGACATTATCAATTAAAACGTCTACCAATGGGGCTCAAAACTTCTTGTAGTGCTTTTAGTAGAGTCATGTCAATTGCTATGTCAGGATTAACTTTCGAAGTGTTTTATTTATTTGGACGATCTAATAATTTTTGGAAGATCCTAACTATTCACAAAAAATCTAGTAGATGTTTTCGAAAGACTGAAAGGTAAATTTAAAACTGAATCCTACTAAGTGCGAATTTCTAAGAAAATTCTGTATCTTGGTCATTTAGTGTCTGCCAACGGTGTCTCACCTGATCCAGAAAAGACCCGATTTTGGGCATTATCCCGTCCCTCAAAATGTAGACGAAGTAAGAAGGTTTGTTGCATTTGCAACTACTATAAAATTCGTACCTCTTTTGCAACAATTACTATGCCTTTAAATAGTTTACTCGAAAGACGCACCATTTGTTTGGTCTTCAGAGTGTCAGAACGCATTTAATTTTCTAATTCATTAATAACACCCCAATACTTCAATATCCGATTTTCTGAATCAAATGAATTCGTTTTGCAAACAGATGCGTCTGATGTAGCTGCACAGTTTTGTGTAACAAAATATGAAACCAATCGCGTACACTAGTAGGCCATTAAATAAAGCAGAAAAAATTACCCAGTTATCCAAAAGGAATTAACAGCAATTGTGTGGGCAGTAAAATATTTTAGACCATACCTATTTGTGGGACTTTACCATAATGACAGACCACAAACCTTTGATTTACTTATTTGGATGATCCGTCTAGTCGGTTGATAAAGTTTCGATTAATTCTAGAAGAATATGATTTTAAAATATGTTATGTGAAGGTAAAGACAATGTTGTGGCGGATGCACTGTCGAATTTGTATAACGTCAGTGAGTTAAAGAATATGAAAGAACAAGTCTTAGCTGTGACAACTAGAGCGCAAAGAGAAGAATGGAAGAGATGTAAACAGGAAGGGTTGTGATTAATAATGACACTGACGGTGGCCTGATCAACCACGAGTCGTGGAATTATTAAGACAACCATGATTCTATGAAATGAAACTTGTGAAAGGAGATATTATAAAAGTTTAAAAAAGACTTAGTCAAGGAAGAACAGATTGTTTTAATTTTGTGCCAAGCAAAATGCTATTGTGTATAAACCTTGAATTTAGATTGCTCTTCTCGCAGCCAATTTGCAACTAAATTAAAGGAGTTTTGTGAGATAATAAAAGTAAAAGAACTATGCATAGTAAAGATGATAAAATGAAGAATTTATAAAGGTTTATGTGGTGAAATTAAGACATTAAATGAGTGGACCGGTCCTCGAATATGTGTTCTGAAAAATTAAAAATTTACGACAATAAGAAAAACAATTCATTTTGAATGATTATCATTTGCTACCTACCAGTGGGCATGCTGGAATGAATAGGATATTATGCATATAAAAGAGATATTATTGGAGATTAGATGCCGATGTTCGAAAATTATAAGTGAATGTAAATGTGTCAGAAAATGAAATATAGTAGGTATACCAAACAACCAATGACTATAACTACCACGGCGTCGACTGCGTTTGAAAGTTTTTCTTGATCTTGTGGGTCCCTTGGACAAGGATGAGTACAGTAATTGCTATATTTACGCTCAATGTGAATTAACAAAATATATAGAGGCATACCCATTACCAATAAAGAAACACTTACTGTGGCAAAAGCTTTTGTAAATAATTTTATCCTAAGATTCGGTATACCTAGTTCCCAGCTACTGATAGAACTGAATTTGTTTCTCAAGTGATGGAACAGGTGTGTGGCTTATAAATATAGAAAAGTTGACGTCAACTGCATCACCATCAATCAATTGGTTCGCTTGAGATTGCTCATAAGCATTTAGGGTCATTTTAGAACTTATAGCACCAATATGGGCTATTCATGGTCTCATTGGATTCCATTCTGGTGTTTTAGTTATAATACTTGTGTAAACACTCAAACAAAATACACACCATTCGAACTTGTATTTGGCAGGCCATGTCGTTTGCCTAATAATTTGAAACAAGACGTGGTGGAACCACTTTATAATTCTGATAATTATTGTTGGATTTAAAATATAAGTTACAGGTAGCTTTAGAGATGCAAGACATAATTTAATAGCTTGTAAAGAAATAGAAAAAACAAATATGATAAAACATGTAATCCTGTATTCTATGATAAGGATGAACTTATTTTAATTAAAATAGAATGTGCTCGTAAATTAGATTGTATTTTTGATGGACCTTTTAAAGTCTTAGAAGATTTAGGAACAAATGTTAAGATTTTTAGAAATAATAAAGTAGATATAGTGCATAAGGATAGAACAAAAGGTTCGTTGAGTAAGCAATGTTTTAAAAAATATTTTATAAAATATTAGTTTGTGCTTATTATTAAGTATGCTGAACTTTTTTTTCTCTTTTTTATCCACCCCCGAGGTGAAGTAGTATTACAGTGCTAGTATAAGTTAAGTTACTGATTTATGTAGATTCAGTCATGAATAAACTTCTTGATCAAGCGCTCGTGTTTAATTCAACCTCAATATTACAACGCAAGTACCAGGCCAACGCGGACAGCCGCCTGGTTCCGCACCTACATGTGGGGCGTCATCTACATACGGTACGCACTCGCGCATACAGCCACACGCGCACATATCTACACGCAAGTACCAGGCCAACGCGGGCACCGCCGCCTGGTTCCGCACCATGTGGGGCGTCATCTACATACGGTACGCACTCATACATACAGCCACACGCACATATCTACACGCAAGTACCAGGCCAACGCGGGCACCGCCGCCTGGTTCCGCACCTACATGTGGGGCGTCATCTACGCCGGTACGCACTCATACATACAGCCACACGCACGCACATATATCTACGCAAGTACCAGGCCAACGCGGGCACCGCCGCCTGGTTCCGCACCATGTGGGGCGTCATCTACATACGGTACGCACTCACACATACAGCCACGCACGCACATATATCTACGCAAGTACCAGGCCAACGCGGGCACCGCCGCCTGGTTCCGCACCTACGTGTGGGCGTCATCTACATACGGTACGCACTCATACATACAGCCACACGCACGCACATATCTACACGCAAGTACCAGGCCAACGCGGGCACCGCCGCCTGGTTCCGCACCTACATGTGGGGCGTCATCTACATACGGTACGCACTCATACAGCCAGCCACACGCGCACACATATATCTGCAGTACCAGGCCAACGCGGGCACCGCCGCCTGGTTCCGCACCACATGTGGGGCGTCATCTACATACGGTACGCACTCATACAGCCACGCCACGCACACATATATCTACACGCAAGTACCAGGCCAACGCGGGCACCGCCGCCTGGTTCCGCACCTACATGTGGGGCGTCATCTACATACGGTACGCACTCATACATACAGCCACACGCACGCACACATATATCTACACGCAAGTACCAGGCCAACGCGGGCACCGCCGCCTGGTTCCGCACCTATGGGGCGTCATCTACATACGGTACGCACTCCTTGTACAGCCACACGCGCACACATATATCTACGCAAGTACCAGGCCAACGCGGACACAGCCGCCTGGTTCCGCCCCACATGTGGGGCGTCATCTACATACGGTACGCACTCATACATACAGCCACGCACGCACATATATCTACACGCAAGTACCAGGCCAACGCGGGCACCGCCGCCTGGTTCCGCACCTACATGTGGGGCGTCATCTACATACGGTACGCACTCATACATACAGCCACGCACGCACATATCTACACGCAAGTACCAGGCCAACGCGGGCACCGCCGCCTGGTTCCGCACCTACGTGGGGCGTCATCTACGCCGGTACGCACTCGCCATACAGCCACACGCACGCACATATATCTACACGCAAGTACCAGGCCAGGGCACTGCCGCCTGGTTCCACACTCATGCGCCACGGTACGCTCATACATTGCCACACGCACACATATATCTACGCAGTACCAGGCCAACGCGGGCACCGCCGCCTGGTTCCGCACCATGTGGGGCGTCATCTACATACGGTACGCACCCATACATACAGCCACACGCACGCACACATATATCTACACGCAAGTACCAGGCCAACGCGGGCCGCCGCCTGGTTCCGCACCACCAGTGGGCGTCATCACATACGGTACGCACTCATACATACAGCCACACGCACGCACACATATATCTACACGCAAGTACCAGGCCAACGCGGGCACCGCCGCCTGGTTCCGCACCTACATGTGGGGCGTCATCTACATACGGTACGCACTCATACATACAGCCACACGCACGCACATATATCTACACGCAAGTACCAGGCAACGCGGACACAGCCGCCTGGTTCCGCACCTACATGTGGGGCGTCATCTACATACGGTACGCACTCATACATACCCAGCCACACAGCATATATCTACACGTACCAGGCCAACGCGGGCACCGCCGCCTGGTTCCGCACCTACATGTGGGGCGTCATCTACATACGGTACGCACTCATACATACAGCCACACGCACGCACACATATATCTACACGCAAGTACCAGGCCAACGCGGACACAGCCGCCTGGTTCCGCACCTACATGTGGGGCGTCATCTACATACGGTACGCACTCATACATACAGCCACACGCACGCACACATATATCTACACGCAAGTACCAGGCCAACGCGGGCACCGCCGCCTGGTTCCGCACCTACATGTGGGGCGTCATCTACATACGGTACGCACTCATACATACAGCCACACGCACGCACACATATATCTACACGCAAGTACCAGGCCAACGCGGACACAGCCGCCTGGTTCCGCACCTACATGTGGGGCGTCATCTACATACGGTACGCACTCATACAGCCACACGCGCACACATATATCTACACGCAGTACCAGGCCAACGCGGGCACCGCCGCCTGGTTCCGCACCTACATGTGGGGCGTCATCTACATACGGTACGCACTCATACAGCCACAGCCACGCACGCATATCTACACGCAAGTACCAGGCCAACGCGGGCACCGCCGCCTGGTTCCGCACCACACAGGGGCGTCATCTACATGGTACGCACTCATACATACAGCCACCGCACGCACACATATCTACGCAAGTACCAGGCCAACGCGGGCACCGCCGCCTGGTTCCGCACCTACATGTGGGGCGTCATCTACATACGGTACGCACTCATACATACAGCCACACGCACGCATATATCTACACGCAAGAACCAGGCCAACGCGGGCACCGCCGCCTGGTTCCGCACCCATATGGGGCGTCATCTACATACGGTACGCACTCATACATACAGCCACACACGCACACATATCTACACGCAAGTACCAGGCCAACGCGGGCACCGCCGCCTGGTTCCGCACCATGTGGGGTCGTCTACATACGGTACGCACTCATACATACAGCCACACGCGCACACATATATCTACACGGTACCAGGCCAACGCGGGCACCGCCGCCTGGTTCCGCACCTACATGTGGGGCGTCATCTACATACGGTACGCACTCATACATACAGCCACGCACGCACATATATCTACACGCAAGTACCAGGCCAACGCGGGCACCGCCGCCTGTTCCGCACCATGTGGGGCGTAATCTACATACGGTACGCACTCATACACGCAGCCACACGCACGCACATATATCTACACGCAGTACCAGGCCAACGCGGGCACCGCCGCCTGGTTCCGCACCATGTGGGGCGTCATCTACATACGGTACGCACTCATACATGCAGCCACGCGCACATATATCTACACGCAAGTACCAGGCCAACGCGGGCACCGCCGCCTGGTTCCGCACCATGTGGGGCGTCATCTCCATACGGTACGCACTCATACATACAGCCACACGCACGCACACATATATCTACACGCAAGTACCAGGCCAACGCGGGCACCGCCGCCTGGTTCCGCACCTACATGTGGGGCGTCATCTACATACGGTACGCACTCATACATACAGCCACACGCACGCACACATATATCTACACGCAAGTACCAGGCCAACGCGGGCACCGCCGCCTGGTTCCGCACCTACATGTGGGGCGTCATCTACATACGGTACGCACTCATACATACAGCCACGCACACATATATCTACACGCAAGTACCAGGCCAACGCGGGCACCGCCGCCTGGTTCCGCACCTACATGTGGGGCGTCATCTACATACGGTACGCACTCATACATACAGCCACACGCACGCACACATATATCTACACGCAAGTACCAGGCCAACGCGGGCACCGCCGCCTGGTTCCGCACCTACATGTGGGGCGTCATCTACATACGGTACGCACTCATACATACAGCCACACGCACGCACATATATCTACACGCAAGTACCAGGCCAACGCGGGCACCGCCGCCTGGT
The DNA here is from genome assembly GCA_029286625.1 of Parnassius orleans. NCBI lineage: Eukaryota > Metazoa > Arthropoda > Insecta > Lepidoptera > Papilionidae > Parnassius > Parnassius orleans. The sequence continues at coordinate 2,815,169 of JAGSMP010000047.1, read as the reverse complement.
TCCGCACCTACATGTGGGGCGTCATCTACATACGGTACGCACTCATACATACAGCCACACGCACGCACACTTATTTAAATACGGTACGCACACGTTGCCTACACACACACACACACATCTACCTACGGTACGTACGTATTGCACGCATACGTATGCATTCACACATGTACATTTGCATACGGTCGGTAGCAGCGTACGCACGCACACACCTACATCTATTAATTTTACGCACACGTACATCTAAATACGGTAAGTAGTAACGCATGCACATAAACACGGAGGAAAGAGGGGGGAGGAGGGGTCAGAAACCCACATAATTTGTACATGGTAGTAGCATCATCAGTTGAAAGGTGTACTGGGACAATGCTGAAAATGTCTCTCCCCTACAATGAGGGCTAATAATCTTACGATCACCAGATGTCGCTAGTTGGGACTGAGGTGATTTTTAATTCTTCTACTTTTAGGAATATTCGTAGTTTGCTTTATCAATTTCTAATCTAATTAATATAAAATGTAACTAATATATCAGAAAGAAACATTCATCTCTTCACTTTCCTAACAAATTAACTTCCTTCGCTATGAAATCTGTCAAATATTTCACCGCATTTCAAAGTGGCAGAAAAAGTGTGGATGGAATTGGAAAGAACCAAATTTATATCTTGGATGAAAAAAAACTTTCAACTATATTAATATGACAAACGTTACAAGAATCATTTGTATTTTTTATTTCACAGGAACGTAGACCCTCCGATATGGTACGACACGGATGTGAAACTGTTCGAGATACAACGGGTTTGATTCCATGGCGCCACGCCGGACGTTTAGCCAATACCTTAGTAAATAACACGCATTTCATTGTTATTTTTTCATCACATGTTAATTTTACCGAGTTTATTTGCAGTCAAATTTTAGAAGTAATTAAGTGTCAAAATGGATTTAGAGTTTAAATATCTATAATTTTGACGTGACAACGTCTTATAAATTGGTTTGCCGGGTGACACTTCAAGAAACTGCGTTACGCTCCGCTCGTTATGCGCTCACAATGAGAGTGAAACACGCGTCCCTTCCACTCGGGCATGGTTAGCCGCCTAAGAGCGAGAGAGACAGACATAATAAAATTATTTTACCACTCAAAGTCGTTGTCACGTAAAACTTTCTCGTATACCGACTTTACAGGCAACAATTTTTATTAAAAGAGTTATATGTGTGTTTAAGCCGCAAAAAAGGTTAAGCTTATATATTATATTCTAATTTTTAATCATATTAAGACACTTTACAAGTATGCAATTGCACATTTTAAAAATAGAAGTTCTTTTGTTTTGACATAAATCACGTAATTATGAATTCTGACTGACCGAACTAAAAATAATATAAACCTCCTTTCTTTTAGTCAGGTATTGAAAAGGTTCCAAAAAAAGACGTAAAGGTACCGGTTTTGGTACTGGAATCAGAAAGAAAGCGAAATCTTAATGGAAATTGTTAGACACCTTTATTTTAATGGTACACCAACAAAAAAATCTATCTTAGAATGCATGAACAGTTTGAAAAGTTTATCGTAATTGGTATCCTAAAACTGGAATCATATCGAAATTATGAAAACTAACAATTTGTAACCAATTTTCAACCCCTGTTTTTAAACAGGGCAGAACTGAAACATACGTTATTTCTCGAAACAAAATGAAGTTGTTAAGCTATACATATTTTACATAGCTTTTGTATTTATAATTCTGTCCTCTTTCACAGCTCTACACACAATTTATGATGCCGCTTTGTGTCATTATCCGCCTTGTTACAAAAAGTAGTTTAATCAGTCTCGGATTTAAACGAGTCTGTTTTAATAAAGAAGTCATGTGGAAATAAACTTAAAAAACCAGTTTGATAGTAACTACGAAATTTCGCGAAGACTATGGCGCCGACTCTAAGGGACTTCTTTAGTTAGAAAAATTGTTCTTAAACCTTAATTTGACACCGAGAATATATATATAATATATTCTATAATAACCACATTTTATAGTAAGACGGTATGTGTGTATACTGTACTATATAATATAATGTACGTCGTTCTTTAAATTAATATTTCTAGCTCAACAGTGAGATTTGTTTTTCGTATTTCGTAAATAAACTAATATTACATTATAAAATACGTCAAATGTAATATTACACCTCGCCAGACAAAGATAGTTTTTTCCTTGCCAGTTACCAAGGTTTTATATAATTGTTTATATAGTTTGAACAGTTAAATAAATTTTATTATTTTACCTATTGTAATAGTAGTCGATTGTTAACTTCCAATTTAAAAGCCCCTATTTCCGAAAGTCCAAATTTTAACACATCTTCACGTAATAAGGTCCATTGAGTCCGTTTCGACAGTGTTTGAAATGATATCTGTTTGTGTGTGTGTTTATGTTAGTACGTGAGCTTTTTCATCATGCATATCTCGAGAAATTAGGGATAACGTCTCTGGCGGCGACTATTGAGATATTTGTTCTGTCTCGTAAATTTCACAAATTATTACTGTTATATTCCCTTGATTTGAACGGCACCTACGGTACTAAATGAGTAATAGATTCCCTTACGCCGCAAGTAGGGTTGCCAGATGACAGTAATTTTCCCAAAATGTCAGGAATTAAGTCCCTCTGTCAGTAATTTGAATTTGTCAAGAATTGTGTCAGGGTCCACGGCTATGTTGTGGGCGCTGCTTGTCGGCAGAAATAGATAAAAGAGAGGTATCGCCCCTAAAGATCCTGACAGAAAAGGAACCCTACCAATGAACGATAGAAGTTGGTTTTCAACAAAAATATAACCTAGTTATATTTTTATGAAATAATATGAAGTTATTTAATGACCCTGAAAATTTTTGTCGGTCGCAATCCATGGCCAGACCCACAGCAATTGACTTTGCCTTTCGGCCACGATGTACCCTACTTTACATGTATTACCATTTTAGTTAATTATTAATTTTATCTATAATCGTCGGTAATAACATTGTTCTTATCGGATACCCATATATTTAATGTTGAATATCTCTCAATGTATTGTAAAATTTTGTATACGTAATAGTAGTAAGATGTCAGAATGTAATCTTATGAATTATTACTGCTTTAATATCTGCCTTCAACTTATGATTTATTACAGATTCTAAGCTTCGAATGTCTTTGGATTAATTTTATAATATAATCCTTCTGTACATGTATTTATCACTGAACTCCTACTAAACAGCTGGACCGATTTTAATTTATTACTTTTTTTAATTTATTTTTTTACTGTGTTTGAGTTGGTACCTAGATGATTTAGTTTCACAACTGGACCTGGTAGGTGGCGCTGTTGTAGAGATCCAAAAATCACCCGTATGTAGCCGGGGCAGATCGCTAGTAATAATATAACGTCGCCACTTCATTTAGTGAGGGTCGCCACTGCTGCCACTCGAGAACCTTTTCTCCCCATCGGTTGTCGGTTCTTCGAGCTATATGGATGGCCCATTGCCACTTCAGCTTAATAATCCGTTGAGCTATGTCGGTCACTCTGGTTCTACTGCGGATATCCTCATTTCTAAGTTTATCACGTAGAGAAACCCCGAGCATATTCCTCTCCATAGTTCGCTGAGCGACCTTGAGCTTCCTCACACGGCCAGCAGTGAAGGACCACATCTCAGATCCATAAGTCATCACTGGCAACACGCACTGTTGTATAATCTCGTTTTCAAGTTTTGAGGTATACATGACGAGAAGATGTCGTAATTTCCCGAACGCTGCCCAGCAGAGTTGAATCCGTCGATTGACCTCTCGGTCGAAGTTGGACTTACCTAGTCGGACTATTTGTCCCAGGTACTCGTCAACAACTTCGAGCTTAGTGCTCCCAACAACCACCGGTATAGGTGTGACATGGACGCAGAGTATACCCGTATACGTATACTCTGGTTCTATACTCGGATAGCCATCGTAGCCCTACTGTACAAACACTTCAGCAATTCGATATACCGACAGTCCACGTGGCACCGCTGAAGGGACTGCAGCACCGCCTAAATTTCGACGGTATCAAAGATTTTCTCATAGTCCACATACGCAAGACAAAGTGGCAGATTGTACTCTTCGGTCTTCTGTACAATTTGCCGAAGGGTATGTATGTGGTCTATGGTACTAAAGCCTTTTCGGAAACCGGCTTGTTCGGGAGGCTGGAAGTCGTCGACTCTGCGAGTGCTTGTAATATAAATTGAATAAAATTATTTTATTCAAAAATTATTGATTTTCCATCATTATATCGAATACCGACAGTCAACTTGGCACCGCTGAAGGGACTGCAGCACCGCCCAAATTTCGACGGAATCAAAGGCTTTCTCATAGTCCACATACACAAGACATAGTGGCAGATTGTACTCCTCAGTCTTCCGTACAGTCTTCTGTTCTGTTTCTAGTGTACATATACACAACAATATACAAAACAATGCCACAGTGGTTGCTCTTTAATTTTTTGCACATTTACAACTCTCTTTTTTATTCTTTTTAGGAATATTCGTTGTTTGGTTTATTCATTTTAATCTAATTAATATAAAATATAATTAATATTTCAAAAACAAACACACTTCATATTTTTCTAACAATTTGACTTCCCCTCCATGAAGTTTGTTAAATATTTCATCTCATTACAATGTGGCGCCGCCCTGGTGGCAGGAAAAGTTATGGATGCCCTCATTTTTCTTGTTCAAACGAAGATACTCGAAGCTTAGAATTATATTACAGAATTATAGATTATTTATTCAACATAACATTACCTGTTTATATTGTGATATTGAGTTCGATAATTTTTGAACGGCACCACTAGTGAAGTGATCAATATATCTTATGATGCTTTTAATGTTACTGTGTACGGCTGTTTCATGACTTTACTAGTCATTTACTTAAGCTTGCTCGTGTTCCTGATGGGATTACCTTTACTATGATGATGCTAAAGTGGATTTTAGTATATTATTGTAACATTTAAGTTCTATTTGGATGTAGTCACGCAAAAATGATCCAACCTCGAAAACTTACTTTTGAGATAATGACGATTGAAGTTTTTAGATCGTTATTCAGTGATAATGCCTACGATTTTTTTGTTATAATTCGACTATAAAAAGGAAAGATTCTCAAATCGACTGTTATTTTTTGTATGGTTGCTACTCCATATCATCGTCAGTTTTGAATAGATTTTAATGATTTTTTTTATTAAATAGGTTATACTTCAGGGGTTGGCCTGTATAAAGGAGACAATTTCTTTTTGTATTGAGAATGGGTCAACCACCGTAACCAGGCGTAACTTAATGAAACACATGTCGATTTATTCCTTATGTCCAATAGATTACAATAGTAATATTAGTTTTACCGTATCTAACGGGAATACTGAGAAATTAACAATTAAAATATGAATATCACAATAACCTAAAAACAAACTAAAAGCGATTGTCTAGTAGTTTTCACCGGTATTATAAGTTAAAATAGTGCACTGGTCAATAATTAATAATATAAAAGAAAGTTGTAGGTGCATTCAGCATTTATAGGTACTTTAAGGTTGATGGAAATTTTTTTTAGTAGTTCGTTCTTCTTTATACGCTTTTTTTATTATATTACATTAGCTTATTCACGAATATCCAAAGAACTTTTTTTTTTCAGATTTTATGATTCCGATTATATTTTCATAAAATCTTTAGGCCGTTTACTATAATAAATTGGTATCTTTTTTATGTGTAATAAAATTAAGTTACGTTAAAGTTTCTAGTGGGCCCAAAAACGATTCTCTGATTTAAAGGGAAAAATAGGAGATGAAGTTTTTATTGTAACCATTTAGATTTTGGACGATATTCGGGCTTGTGATAATTTAGTCCGCTCAAAAGCGTTAAAAATTTAAACTTTTAATAAAAAATATAAACTGACTTCAAAGAGCGAAAAAGAATAGAAGCATTTCCATTTATTGGCTTTTGAAGTCGGGGCTTTAGTATTTCTAGATAGCATGTCTTGGCACCGACTTCTGAAGCTACCATGTGAAAATTATTTTATTATTTTTACTTCTTTGAAGTTGACTTTTAGTTTGTCTTTTTTATTTTAATCAACTGTAAATAAGGATTATTTATGTATGCCGCAGCCAATTAGCTTAATTAGCCTTTCAGTTAACAGCCCAGACGTGGCATAGTCACCCTATTTATTTCATTCAACGAGACAGTCGCTGGTCTGTGCCTAATTAGCGCTATGTGCTATATTATATAACTGCACGCGGCTTTAGAGCATCGGCTGAATATCATTCAGGCTGGTAGTTAAACGGCGCCGTTTAGTAAAAAGACTAGACTGTTAACTAAAGGCTAAAGCTAAAGTTGGCGACGACATTTATATTAAAGAACTCAATTTTAACCGGAGTGTGGGTTGGATTATTTTTGCGTAAGTACGTTCATTTATCTGTATGAGTGTTATGTTTAGCAAAAAGTTGTTTCAGTGAATTATTTATGTACTTACATTGATAAATTTATTAGCATTCCAATTTTAAAATTTTAAGTTACTAATCTCGAGATTTTATTCTTATTTCTTTTTCTAATTAACCTGCAATTGTTTGGATGTCAGAAGTTTTGTCACGGATATAAGTAATATCAGTAGAAATTGTTATTCGCGTTTTAAATATATCAGTCTCTACATTTGTAAAATTAGGACTAATAATTTACTCTCCCCAAATATTTAAAAAAAAGTGAAAAATTTAGTATGGACACGGCAGGAAAACGCGTGTTTTCGTAGGTTTATTTTTTATATTTATATCGTTTTAATTTGATACTTTTGTACTTTTCCCCTTGTAATTTCTAATAAAGTTCCATTAATACTAGTACCAAATATGGAGCATTTTGTTAGTTGTACGGAACACCTGATGAATTATTGTATAATTATGCATATATTTAATAATTTAGACTTGACGTGTAATTTAGAGTAAATCTATTATTTATTTTATCACTGATGTACTTAATGTTATCTATTGAAAATATATGAGAATATGAGCTTGTATTGCACAATGATTTTTTTTTTCACCTATTTTCTCTCAACACCCCCAGAAGTAGCAAGTACCTCCGAATTATAATATTTAGTAATTATAGTAATATTTTTCGTTTTTTCTTGTTTGTATGTATGTGTTTGTTAGTTCTTTCGTAACCTCATTAGTAGCATTAATGGCTTGACGGATTTAACGCTATGGATTATTTTCTAAAATAAATGATATATTTTTAATAATTATGTTTGTAAAAAATAATCCATAGCGTTAAATCCGTCAAGCCAAGCCAAGCCAAGTCCGTAAAGCCGTCAAAACAAAAACAGGTTTTGCCGCGTAAAAGGAGGTAGATATTAAGTCGATGCGTATAAGTTTTATATATAGCTGGCATAAAAAATTAAAAAGATATCATTGTTTACATTAGCACCTACCGGTATCGGGCGACCTCCCGAACGGCCCCTGACACTCGAAGCGTAAAAAAATAAAATGGCTGTGCACATGAGGGGTTAAAAACATATAAATATATAAAATTAACCAAGCGTGGTTATTAAGGCAAATCCTCCTTAACAAGAGAAGTCCATTAACCATGACATGTTCAGCTGTGAACTTTTACGAATTGAAAACATAAAATAAGATAAAAATTAATGATATACAATATAATATTTGTTATTTAAGAATATAGTACCTTGTATACTATGTTATATTTTAGCATAATATATTAATATATATATATTATGCTAAAATAAACAATAAAATCAAACCAGACAGAAGAATATCCTCTGAAATGTCAAATAAAAATGGCATTATCTGTGAGGTGTTGTTACAATAGTTTCATATCGAAAGTGTCACATGTGAACACTATAAAATACGATACTAGAATACATAATAATAAAATTGTATAATATTATGATACTCTCATTCACTATCTCATTCCGATAAACAACTTATGTTGTTAATTAATAATATTTCATACTGCAGTGGATTGCTAAAGCTTCGCAGCGTTTATTTTTCCCAAAAAAAAAAACTATGATTTTTTTTATAGGAGAGGGGCAAACGAGCATACGGCTCACCTGATGGTAAGTGACTACCGCCGCCCATAAACAACTGCAACACCAGGGGAATTGCAGGTGCGTTGCCGGCCTTTTAAAAAGGAGTAAGCTCTTTTCTTGAAGGTCCCTAAGTCGTATCGGTCCGGAAAAATCGCCGGTGGTAAACTATTCCACAGAGAGGTCGTACGCGGAAAAAAACTAGTCAAACATACAGTGGTAGACTGCCAAGCATCCAGATGGTGTGGTATCGGGAGTTTTGCCGCGATGTGCGTTCGTGAAATTTGGCGGCTGGGATTAATCCGAACAATTCCTCAGAGCACTCCCCGTGGTAAATGCGAAAGAGAATGCAAAGGTACGCAAAATCTCTTCGCAGCGCCAGTGGATCGAGCCGATCGGAAAGGAGTCGGTCGTCGACGATTCGAGCCGCTCTGCGCTGAATGCGGTCAAGTGGAAGGACCTGGCACTGGGGAGCCCCAGCCCAGAGATGGGAACAGCATTCCATGTGAGGCCGAACCTGCACCTTGTGGGCGGTGTGCCGGCATGAAATACTGTCCCGCTCTGCTGAGCACGCCAAGCTTTTTAGAGGCCAATTTGGCCTTCTCTTCCAAGTGACCATGAAATTGCACGTCACTCGGTATGTCGACGCCGAGGACTCCGATACTGGCTGAGGCAACAAGGGTAGTGCCTTGAAACTGAGCAGATACGACAAAGGGGTTCTTTTTAGCGGTAAACGTGCAAACTTGTGTCTTTTGAGGATTAAACTGGATTAGATTTAGTCGCCCCCAATTCGAGACTTTGTTCAGCAAAGACTCGACTTCGGACACAAGTTTATTCCGGTACTCGGCGACGTTTTCCCGAGAAATATTGGCACGGCCGGTGTATAGAGCATCACCAGTGCTGTCATCCGCATAGCAATGCATGTTACCGCTTCGCAACATATAATTGATATGCAGAAGAAACAGCGTTGGTGATAGCACGCAGCCTTGTGGAACACTATTATTAATAGGCTTGTAGTCGAAGCATGCACTGTCTACAACGACCTTGATGCTCCGATCTGCAAGAAAGCTGGTGATCAAATTGCACAAATTCTCGGGAAGCCCATAGGAAGGGAGCTTCGAAAGAAGCGCTTTGTGCCAAACCCGATCGAAGGCCTTCGCAATGTCCAAACTAACGGCCAATGGCTCCCCCTTGGACTCTACTGCCTCCGCCCATCTATGAGTCAGGTAGACCAGAAGATCACCAGCTGATCGACCCCGACGAAAACCGTATTGGCGGTTACTAATCAGCTGGTGATCCTCAAGGTACCGCATGAGCTGGCAGTTTATAATGGATTCCATTATTTTGGAGAACAAGGAGGTGATGCCGATAGGCCTGTAGTTAGACGGGTCTGAGCGGTCGCCTTTTTTAGGGATCGGATGGACAAAAGCCGTCTTCCATGATTTCGGGACTATGCCTAGGGAGTAGGAGTACCGGAAAAGACGCGTTAGAACCGGTGCCAACATCGGAGCACACATCTTCAGCACAATTGGGGGGATTTCGTCAGGCCCACTCGACTTGTGGATGTTTAGGGAGAGGAGTGCTTTGCGAACCGAGCGCTGTGTGAACCGCACATCCGGCATGGAGCACTCACACCGCGGGATGGTCGGCGGTGTGTTCCCCCCGTCATCGAGAGTCGAGTGGCACGCAAAGATAGAGCCGAGCAGATCGGCTTTCTCCTTTGCGGCATGGGCCAGTGAGTTGTCCTCCCTGTGCAGAGATGGAAGAGATGGCTGACAGAAGTTCCCTTGGACAGCCTTGGCGAGAGACCAGAATGCACGGGTTCCCGAAGGAAGGCGAACTATGTACTCTGACTTTGCCTTGGCAATGACTCTTTTGAAGGACCTGGATGCGGAATTATACTTCTTTTTAAGGGCGCTGGTGTTTACATCCTGAGACGTTGATGCGTCAGCCCAGGCCCGGTGGCACTCCTGCTTGTAGCGTGATGCTATTTACAGGAGCGACTAAACCATGGCTGAGATCTGCCTCCGATGGGCACCACAGAGGAAAGAATAAAAAGTTTCATGCCCTGAAGTACTACATCAGCAACAGAAATAGCAACAACGTTGGAATCGTCCGGCGAGAAGCAAACCCGCCCCCAAGGGTAGGATGCAAAGAAAGACCGCATCCCATCCCAATCGGCCGACCTATAGTGCCAAACACGGCGGCAGCCTGCAGAAAGCAACCACGATTTCAGCGTGAGTGGCACCACATTCCGGATTAGACAATAGTCCGAGGAGCGTCGACGGAGATCTGATATCTGTTCGAATGAGAGGTCAGCAGAAGGTCCAACAGGGAAGGTGCATGATCCGACACATCTGGAATCCGCGTAGGCACAGTAACCAGGCGTAATAACCAGTAGTGCACGGCGTTTAGTTTCGAGTGAAGTCCCCTGATGTTGCAGAAATTCACGGATAGCGTGGCAGGGGTCGCCTTGGTCTTGTTGCTCAGTTTGCCCCGAGCAGTTATTGTTTTGAGCGGAATTTTGCCTGCCCCCCCCCCAGAATACGCGGGGCAGCCTGAGCACCCACGCTCAGGAGTGGAGTAGCTAGGTCGTGGATGCTCAGCGAGGGATTCTCCAGGTGCTGGTACCCTCCTAGGGTAGTCTTTCATTTAATTCCGCTACCATATTGATGCGTGGGGGGGAGGGGGATTGGGCCTCCGGCCACCTGCACTCACCAGACGAAACGCAAAAGCAGAGCTTCCACTTCACGGTATTCTGTGAGGTCGTGGTACCAACCCGGCTCGATCCGGCCCATACGTGCAACAGCAAAAGCTGCCGCGTGGCTCTACCACCGTTAAAATGATTTCTCTACTCTCACGTAAAATGAAGTTTGTAATTTTTTTTGTCCTTGTTGACCTGAGACATTGGATTAAAATGAAGAAAGATAATGTGCACACGTAACTGAGATATATTTACAATTTCATGAAAACGCAGAAAATAAACTACTAATTATATTAGTTTTTTATAGGATAAGTGGTGACAATCGAGCACACAGTTCACCTGATGATAATTGGCCCACAGACATCTACGTCTATTCTCGATTACGAATCAAAATGCAGATGCGTTGTCCCCGTGAGGACTAAGATGGAATACCTCGTTTCCAGTAAAATGGGTCTCCGGTTGTTTACACTCACCACACGAAACACAGTAGCCGTTAAGCTGCTATTTTACGCTGGTATTCTGTGAGACCGTGGTACTCCCCCGGTCGAGCCGACCCATTCGTGTTACAACTTTACTACTAATATAGCTGCAGTATGACTCTACCACGTATAAAATAATAAATGGTGCACATACGCAATTAAAAATAAAACAATTACAGCACATTCACAATGGTTTATTAAGCGTCTGTTAAGACGAGCCCGCTACAGGGGCTCCATATAAAAATAAAATCGTCCACCGTCGACCGCCAGTCAAACTTTAAAATAATTCACATCACACTCATTACGTCTAAAGGGACTAGTCTTCTATTACATTTAACATAGGAACAATAAACTACTCTCAAGATAGCTTTGGTATTATATCGCGTATCGATTTTATTTCATTTAGATGCCTTCTAATTATTTTAGTGTTGGTATTTCTGTTAAGGTTCCACATCACGATGGCGAATTTATGTTGTGCCAATGCTTATGGCATTACGTAGAGTGGGGATTTACGGTCACCTTGGTAGGTATTGCAGAGTTGGCCAATAGATTGGCGCGCGATCAGAGTCCTGTCAGTTTTTCAACACAGATCGAAAGGTGATGGCGGCATTATGGCCATCACGTCGACCAGTTGGCAGTGCGTTTAGTTTGCAACTAGCTCCCATGGGGACCGCGGGTAAGTTCAGTACGCGCGTATTCTATTATTTTCTACAAAAATAATAGAATTTTTCTGTTCTGATGTATAGTAAACATCTACCACCTTCATTCTTTCAATTTATTTTTGATGACCCTGTTACTTTATACACTTAAGTAGTAAATACACTGTAAATAAACCACAGAAATCGTTGCTGGCTCACTTTTTGACGTCCAAAGCGCGTATAAAAATAGAGATAATATTATTATCCGCATATTGGCCTAAAGCCTAAACCGACACAAACTAAACGATTTTCCAATGTGTGGTAGTGATCACAAATTGCTGGGACAATATATTATGTATGTATGTATGTACCATGCCATGGCATGGATGGTGTCAACGGTATTGGCACCTATGGACGAGCCTTTAGATGATTGATACAGATGACTAGACAAATTGACGATAAGGCATGGCTTGACTAGATGTGCATATTTAAATAACCATATCTTTAAAGCTATCGGGGACTGTAGAGCTATACAAAAAATAGGATGAACAGGCCAGATAACTGACTAACACTCATTTTCAATAAAGTGACCAATTAATCCCTTAGCAACGTCCTTTTAGCCCAGAATTCGGTTTATATGGTTTAGAACTATTTTCAGCCGTACATACCGCGGGATGACTTCCTATATTGAAAAGCTTGATCTTGAGAGTGATTTATTGTATTTTAACATACAGATAATACGCTAAAAGAGAATCAATAGTATTCTTCACTAAAACCTCTTAGTTAAGCCATCATGATAACACTATTATAATAGATATAAAATTATTGTTGAAAAGCGAACATTAAGTGTAATTTGTGCAAATAAATTATATGAAATTCTTACAAATGAGATTAACTATTTCGAAGTAACACGACAGTACCATATTTGGCCTTTATATCAAATATCCTTTGGCTAATTATTAAAGTTCATTTAAATAACAAACGATTCCTATCAGTCGTCGATGAATATCTAAATTACTTGATACACTTGCAATATGCGCTGAGGAATGTTCGGATTTTAGAGTTAGAAAGAAAGCAATACAATGGACATAATTAGATACGAATTGCTGAGGATTTTGAATTAAAAAAAAAATATTATATTTATAGAGTTCCTCTCTTTCTTAGATACTTTTTCAGACAAGGTCATATAAACCGCGGCGTTCCTAAGACGATGAGTGACCCCGTTGCCACAAATGAATCATGTTTGTTCCATTTTATGTGATTTATATAGATAAAAAAATATTTTTAACACAAAAATTGCATGTTTATTTCAATAATTTTATTTTGTATAGTAATATTGTTTAATTAGTAAATTCATTTTCGTTCATTTTAACGTGAAATTTAAATTTTGTGAATCTATATCGTCGAATCGATATCTGATTTATTGTATTCTGCTACAGGAGCAATTTTTTTTAGTGTTTTTGTAATTTTTATTATACAGGGTTATTTTAGCAATAAACGGCCAAATTTGAGGAGAAGGTTCAGAATAAGTAATATACAAAGAGAATATAATCACTAACTACGTTTAGTAATATAGGCGAATGGTGAAGAAAAATTAATTAAAAACCACCCCAAACATACTGGCCTTGTTATCTTTTATGCGTGGTAAAGCATTATTTTAACTGATTGTCATTCATTAATATCTAACGCTTACTATTTTACTACGCACGCACACATTAGTAAGGGTCGTTCGGTTATAAAATTTAGGTACCTTGTCGCACGTCTTCACGCGCCCTTCCCTTCCGTTAACGGTTACACCGCTAGATACCTACGTCCACCGGGCCGGCCGACAGCTGACAGTGTTAACCGTGACCTCATTACGTACAAGTGTACTATTGCTATTTGTACTAGATATTAAGGTTGACCTTTGTTTTTAATTTAGATTATGTAATTAATTAATTAATATTCTAGAATATTATAGATAAAAAAGTGATGCAGCCCTACAAAGCTTAAAATATTAAATAATTCGACCTTATATATCATGACCGTTCCTTCCCTGGCTATGTCATTCATATAATAATTCTGGGGTTTACAATACACCTGAGTTAAATATTACATAATATAAAACTATGTCGCTACACACCAAAAATATGTAGAACATTGAACACTGCGTCTTATTAATATAAAGGTACATTAGCGGCTACCACTGAACGACATTATTAGATGCCACCATAATAAATGGGCTCCGAATGAACAATTATTACTAATTAAAACATTACTTAGATTGATTATAATAATATCTATAATCGAAGTCTCCTTTATTATTATTAACAATTATGTGAGATCATTTTATTGCATACATATTTCGTATTGATAGTCATATTTTTGGTCAATTTTATTTAAACCACTAATAGATACTATTGCACCATAAAGTATATGCATTAACATAGATGGCCTCCACTCATTAACTCCACTAATCCAGTGAACCATTAGAATGATAAATTTTGGAGTATTGCAAAATATTAAATGTACAAGATTTACGTGTAACCGCTTTATTGCGCAATTACTTTAGCATGATACCGGGCCCCATCTTTAACAAGACACTAATTATTAACGCTCCGATAATTTTGATCTTGTTTAATACGATACTACCAAGCTGTTTATATATATATCGTAGTCTGATCGTTAGAATTGGGAAGATGGTAATCTGCCTAGACATTTCATAATACGTCGCCATTTCATGATTCGGCGAATATTTATAACTTTGACTTCTGTTAAGTATTAAAAATACGAAAGCACTTATCGTTAAGGTGCGGCTGAGGTGGCATTTATTTAGTGCTATGGCGGATAAATCATCGGCCAAATCATGAAATGGCGGTATATTATGAAATGCCCAGGCAGATTACAATCTGCACAATTCTACGATTGGACTACGACATTTATACGAATATGATGTCTTCAGATTTTAAAAGTGAAAACTGTGATATTATTGTCAAAATAAAACGAATTTATTCTAATTTCAATAATTTTTGGCCAAATATTATTCGTTCATTATTATTAGGCTCATCCGATTAAGAAAAACTGTATATGGCACTAGTCCACTTCCACACCTAACTCATAACAAATTATAAGACAGTTTATCGATTACAATTCAAAGATCAATATGAGACACAATAGAAATACATAAATATCTAATACATATTATGAATACAAGACTATATCAATAGACAAGTTACAAGTTACACTAGCAACAAACACTGTAATAGAAGTAAATAAAAAAAATTACTATACCTGCAGTAATAATAATTTAGAGCAGTAATAATTTAAAAATAATTAATTACTAGGCTTTTTTATAAAACTGCGGGTTAGCTAAGATGACTTATAGGATAAGGGTGACAAACGAGCTCACAGTCCACCTGATGGTAAGTAGTTGCTGTGGCCCAAAGACATCTACATTAATTTATCCTCGACTAAGAATCAAAATGCAGATGCGTTGTCACCCCTGAGGACTAAGATGGAATGTCTCGTTTGCAGTAAAAAGGGTCTCCGGTTCTCTACACTCACCATACGAAACATAGCAGCGTTAAGGTGCTATTTTACGCTAGTTTTTACAATCTAAAACTTTTAAATGAATGGTAATGACAAATCTGAACGTTAAGTCACATTTGACTTAGCGTTGATTTCATTTATTTTTATAGTTTTCTATAGTGTTACCGATCGTGGAATATCATCTTAGCTAACCGCCGCCGATTTGAAAATTTTAGAAAAACAACAAAGCTAAGTTTGTGCAACATTAAGGTTTATAGAAAAAGAGATAATGTTTTCTTATATTTACGCGAAGACTACACATTAAATGAAACTAATTTTTACGGATTATATCGCGTTTAATTTTAACTTTTTAATCCCGACGTTTCGGGTGCTTTACAGCACCCATGGTCACAGGGGACCAGGGCCTATCACTTCTATACATTTTGTGTTTTAGACGTTTTTGTGTTTCAAACATTAAGCCCCAGAGGGCGCACTTTTTCACTTGCCCGCCATCTTGAAACCAATTTATTCCGTTTGACATTTGTTGACGCGAATGTGTTCCTTTGCTTTTAATTGTGGATTTTTGTGGATTTTTCGACGATTTTGGCTTGCTTTTTGGACTTGGTACCTTGATTCTATTTACGTTAACTCACGGACTTCTTTTCGGATTTTGGATTGCCTTACGAATTGGATTCTATTGACATTAACCATGGCTGCTGAAAAAAGATGCTGTGTACCTAATTGCAGCAAAAATCGTAAGTATTTAAATATTTATATCATAAAATTGTTAAAAGGTACAAAAATAAAACCTACTTGATATTATTTGTTTAAACATCGCTGTAATTGCAATGGCCTTAACATGTAGCACGTTAGCTTTTCAATTTGTTGAAAAACTAACCTGCTACATACCTTCTTTTTATAAAATAACAGAATAAATTATTTTATGATTTAATAAGCAAGTAATCACTTATCTCTATTAAAACTTATTCATATCCACTCAATGTCCGAAGATTGAAAATGTCATTAAATTATCTATATAATAATATTTAATTTATGTCTTCTTTCAGGATCGGATAATGTTATATTACATATATTTCCAAACCCAAGCAAACAAGCTGATCGGTTTCGTTCATGGGTGTATGCCATTGGTGGAGACATTTTAGCAATGAAAGATGACAATATATTTAAGTACCGCAGAGTATGTCATCTTCACTTTGAGCCAAAGTATTACACATGGAGTAAAAGACTTGCACCTAATGCAGTACCAACTTTACATTTGCCAGGTAAGTGATGTTTGATTCAATGTGTGGTTAGGCTCAATACTTTTTGGTGTTATGTAAATATGATTGTTACTATTGTTTTTTAAATATAATATCAAGATTTCATTCTACACTGATTATAATAAATTATAAACACATGCAATTGTACTCAGATTTCAACCTCAGAATATATGATACAAAACAGTTAAATACACATTTTTAATTTATTGTATTTTTCCAGGATGCCATATAAATGTTGGCTTTGATCACCATCAGCCATCAACAAGCACTGCAATGCCTAGCATCTCACTAGCACCTAATGAAGGTACGTAATTTCAAACAGACAACTTTTATTTAATATTTTTTAAACTGTAATCTTTTATTTCAATGAGACTAGCAGACTGCATCTTTGCGTGGACAACTCAAATATGTAAACTTAATGTGAATGTGTAATACATATAAACCTTTGTCAGAAATGTTCTTATCTGAATTATCATTCATATCGTGAAAATTGAATAGAAATCCACTTCTCAAATTGCAAAATTGTGTTATGACTAATGTCAAGAGGTGACAGCAAAACGAAATAGGAGATGAACAGCTACATTTTCCTGATAACAACTTAAAATAATGGAAAACTGCATTGCCTGCCAGCGAGGCAACTATGGGCAATTATCAGACTATATTTAGTAGAAGATATTATATATTTACTGGCTTTTGATAGGCTGCAATGAATAAATGAATTTTGATTGAGTTATGAATGCAAGTTCCAAATTGAAACAGATCCCAATTTTACAACTCAAAATTGTTGAATAGTTTTATACTTTGCTGGCTTTTTAGTTATTGAAACTAATGCTTATTTAAAATTATTTTCAGCATCAAAGAAGACTAGGCTTTGTAAAGTATTCTCTTCTGAAGCTAACTCTCTTGTTCGCAAAATTAAAAATTACAAGCTGATAAAGACCATTTTGCATTGAAGCTGAAAAGGCCTTAAAGCTATCTGAAAATCCTACTTTCAGAAAACAATTTCAATTTGCTTCAGTTCCGTGAGATTAATAAAATAAAATGGGAAGAAGATATTCAAAAAAGTTTTGTCATTAGCTCTTTACAAACAAGGGCCTAGAGCTTACAGGTGGCTTAGGAATGTATTTGTTCTGCCTTCTTCAGCAACACTGAGTCGCATGATAGCAAGAGCTGCTTTAAAGCCTGGAATGAATGATAATTTATTTGAAGTTTTAAGTAAAAAGTTAAAAATGTCTGAGACTGACAAGTTATGCATATTGTTATTTGATGAAATTGCAATCTCACCACATTTTGAGTACAACAGGAAGAGATATTATAAAAGGATTTGTTAACAATGGCAAGAAAAACATTATGAAAATTGCAGACCATGCATTAGTGTTTATGGTGAGGAGTTCAAAAATTACAAACAGCCTATTTATTATACATTCTGCTCTGGAAGCACACAAAAGATGAATTAAAATTCAAATAAAAGTGATAAGAAAACTCAAATCAGTGGGTTTGAAGGTTGTAGCAACAGTATGCGATCAAGGTTCCACTAACATGGGTGCAATTCATAATCTCATAGTTGAAACAAAAGCTCATCATCTGAGAAAAATTCCGATTATAATAAAAATACCTTTGAAATTGATGGTGATGAAATTGTGCCTTTGTTTGATCCTCCACACTTGATCAAAGGCATTAGAAATAATCTTTGACCAAAACTTAACGTATGTTATTAACAATAAAAGAAAACTGCCAAGTGGGACCATATTATTCAATTACACAAAGAAAATCCAGCCTACCAAGGCATTAGACTTCTTCAAAACTCACAGAATACCATGTAAACCCAAAGAAAATACCTAAAATGAAAGTGAAGTGTGCTACACAAGTTTTTAGTAGATCAGTTGCTGTAAACATGGGATACCTAGCAGGTAAAACAACAATCTTCTTTAGCTTTCTTTATGATTTTACTTATTAAACTTTAATAACATATTTGTTAGTTTATAAAATATCAATTATTTGGCCATAAAATCCATAAATAATAGTTTTATTTTTAATTTGAATATGCTATTCTAAATTTTTCAAAGAAATCATTCTTCCATTATTGTCATTTGCAAATCAATAAACTTGGCTCGTACATTGTTAGTGTCTCAACTCATAACTAACCAACAAATTTTACATTCACATTTTTTTGTGGGTGTCATAAAAGGCGACAGAGAGAAACAATGTAATAATAATAACAACTTCAAAAAATCCTGTGGTTGCCAACCAAGCATGGCAACTAAGGCAAATGTCCTGCCTATGATGTTATCTATGTAAGAGATACATTAGCTAAATAAATCAATATATTTTGTGAAGGTGCCTTATTAATAATTTTACTATTAACTTTTTCCAGATAAAATTCTATCCAATGACTGCAAGGATACTGCCGATACATTATTATTTTTTGATGAACTCTTCGATTCTTTAAATGGAAGCTATGAAAATAATAAGAGAAGATGTGGTAAATCTCTTTTAGGTCCTTTAACCCCATCATCATCTCATCAAGTAGTGTGGGATAATGCTACACCAATTCTGAAAACAATGAAGTTTGTGTCTGTAAGCACAGGCATAACTGCTTGTGTTCCATCCATTAGGAATTGGTTACATACCATTGAAAACATCAAATATTTGAAAACAAAATTATTCAAAGAACACAATTTGAAGTCGTTATGGTTACGTCATTTTAACCAAGACCCACTTGAGAATTTTTTTGGCTCTATAAGGAACCATGGGGCAAGGAATGTCAATCCAACTTCAGCAGGTTTTGAGATTGCATTTGCATCATTGTTAGTAAATAATTTAAATAACTCGCATTCACCAGGGGCCAATTGTGAGAAAGATTCCTGCCAACCATTTAAGTCACTGTACAAGTTATTTTTTCGTAAAAAAACTCAAACCAACAATGTTACAACAGAAGTAAATATTGATCATATTAATAGTCACGAGATCTTGACTGATATACATATTAAGCTAAGTAATCCTAAAATCAAGGCACAATTAGAATATGTTAGTGGATATGTACTAAGAAATTTAAAAAAATCATTTTTAAAATGTAAAACATGCTTGAAAAATTTGTGTGATGAAAAAGATCCAGTGAGTATATTAGATTAAAAGATTATTCAAAGAACAAAAGAGCTTGACACATCCATCTCAAGAATTCATACATTTATTTTCGTCCATTCAAGATGTCGTGACTTATATTTTAAGGACTAATAGTAATTTAGATAACATTAAAATTATTTTAAAACAATTATGTGTATAGTTTGCGATTTTAATTTCCTAACTTGTGCGATACATAAAAATGATATTATAGAAGATATATTAGATATTACTTGCAGGTTCTTTCTACATAGTTGGGCCAATAATATAAATAAAATATTAAAAGGAGCAAGAATTGACGTTGATAAAAATGATGTAATGCAATCTCAAGCATTTAATTATTGCTTAAAAAGAAAAAATAAACGTTTAAACAAATAAATATGTGGTTTTATTGAAGTTTCAATTTTTTTCATGCTAAATCTATTACATAATGTTTTAAGCACAATTCAGACTTAAAACATTGTGTAAATAATGAAATAAAATAAATAATAAAAAGTAAACCTATACATCCAATTCATGTTATTAGACGTAGTTATATATATATTCAATATTTTTTTAGTTCGGACACAGAACTGTAGTAGGCGCTGGAGTCGCATTACTTAACTGCCAACTCTATTTCTGATTATTCTTCAAAGTACTCTGTGGGGGACTGAGGTGTTTGACGTCCCGATGTCATAGTTAGCCCGGCTACCTTCAGTTTTTTAATATAATTTTTGGTTCGATCTACGCAGAATGAGCTTACAGTAACCTGAAGTCTAGCAGTGGTATACTTGGGTTTGGATTTAATTTTATTAATTATAGGATCCCAAGCAGATGGCAGCACCAATCCATCTTCTCTATTGAAATTAGGATGTTTTTTAATTTCAATAGCCTCGCGAATCATCCTTGGTAGGAATCGGTGTTCTTTTGCGAGGATTTGTGGTCTATCAAATCTAATGTAATGGCGGGGACGATCTTGAACATGTTCACAAACTGATTTGTGAACATGTTCAAGATCTGAAGATTTTCCCACGGTAGCACCATCATCCATCACAGTTAGCTACCGTGGGAAGATCTTTGATTCAGAGAGCACGAGGGATCTGTGACAGAAAACATCTGGCCGCCGAGCTTCAGCAAGTCGAGCAAGTACTGCAAGACAACAAGCTTCGGGTCCCGCGCCTACGTCACAGTGACCGAGTGAAGCCGGCCACAGTCGAGCGTGTGCCTGCTGTACTACCCTATGTCAGAGGAGTCACAGACAAGGTTGGCTACATCTTGAAGCGAGCTTCCATTAAAACATACTTCAAGCCGCGTAAGAAGATTTTTTTAATATTATTATAGGGTGACAAACGAGCACACAGTCCACCTGATGGTAAATGGGTACTGTGGCCCATAGACATCTATATTTATCCTCAATTACATCTACATTTATCCTCAATTTTTACCATCCGTCAAGTGTCATGTCCATCTACAAGATGCAGGAGTGTACAAGCTGGATTGTGAATGTGGTCTTTCTTACATAGGACAAACAAAAAGATCTATAAAAACCCACGTAAAAGAACATATAGCTGACTTGAAGCACCGACGTATCGGGAAGTCTGCAGTTTGTGAACATGTTCAAGATCGTCCCCGTCATTACATTAGATTTGATAGACCACAAATCCCCGCAAAAGAACACCGATTCCTACCAATGATGATTCGCGAGGCTATTGATATTAAAAAAACACCCTAATTTCAATAGAAAAGATGGATGGGTGCTGCCATCTGCTTGGGATCCTATAATTAATAAAATTAAATCCAAACCCAAGTATACCACTGCTAGACTTCAAGATACTGTAAGCTCATTCTGCGTAGATCGAACCAAAAATTAATATTAAAAACTGAAGGTAGCCGGGCTAACTATATAACAACTCAGTCCCCCCCGTGACCATGGGTGCTGGTAAAGCACCCGAAACGTCGGGAATTAAAAAGTTAAAATTAAACGCGATATAATCCGTAAAAATTAGTTTCAGAAAAAGAGATATTACATTTGCAAATATTACAACATTTTCTGGCAAAGCAGTGTAAAAACTGCAGAGCTTATAAGGTACATAATAAATTAACTGGGCTATTCAGAGCTATTCAAAGAACATCGTAGTCTAATTAAATCCAGTGAGCTAGCTCAGTTATGCTCAGTATAAAAATGCAGAGCTTATAAGGTACATAATAAATTAACTAGGCTATAAGAGCTATTCAAAGAACTTTGTAGGCTAATTTCACCCAGTGAGCCAGCTCAGTTATGCTCAGTGTAAAAAATGCAGAGCTTATAAGGTACATAACAAATTAACTATGCTATAAGAGCTATTCAAAGAACTTCGTAGACTAATTACACCCATTGAGCTTGCTTAATTAAACGAAGTCGAAAAGCTAATCATAAAATTTAACAAAATCAGCATATCATTAAGTCACCAGTCTTTCTAAGCTATCAGATGAAATCAAGGACATTAGCAGATATTGAAAAGTTCATCACACCTAAATCTGTCAAGTGATTTGTTAACTTACCGTCTATGTATTCGTTTCGACGCGTGCAGGTTATGTGATGTTTTCGGCTGGTTCGCCGAGCTAGATGATGAACTCAGCTGGCTCGCCGAGCTAGATGATGAACTCAGCTGGCTCGCCGAGCTAGATGATGAACTCAGCTGGTTCGCCGAGCTAGATGATGAACTCAGCTGGCTCGCCGAGCTAGATGATGAACTCAGCTGGCTCGCCGAGCTAGATGATGAACTCGTCGGGCTAGCTGATCGCACTGTAGGCAGGCGGGGGGGCGGCGGCGCGACTGGGCAGCAGCACCGCGATGTGGTAAGGCGGGGGACCTTCGCCGCTTCCCCTTTCCACCCCTCGCTCCCCTCTACCCACTTCTCGCTCCAACCCGCTTTCCACTGTTTCCGTGGTGAATCGTTCCATACGCCGCTGTGATCGCTCTGATACTGGCAGAAGTGCCGGTAGCTCGTCTGCTACCTCAGACATCTGAATTGAAAAGAATGAATTTCAGACTTCCTCGATTGTTACGTTATTTTATGTATTTTATATAAGTTAGTGCTTTTTTTTTGCGTTAATACCAGGTATTGTGACTTTATTCGTGATATTTTGAATTAACTATAATATAAAGTAGGTGAGTATGATGTGCTGTGAACTGGAAATTAGTGTAATTTAGAGTTTAGTGATTTGATGAGAGGTATTGTGAGTTGGTGTACTGTTTTTGTGATGTAATGTGATTTAGTTTTAAGCTATAGAACATTGGTTAAGGAATTAATGTGAATTATCAGTGAGGTACTGTGACTTGTGAAGAAGTGTAAAACCTAGTGTGAGTGTGAGGTTCAGTAAGTAGTGAGTGTTTCTGTTAACGTGCGATTATGTGAGTTGACACCTGACACATTGCGAGTTATGCCAGGTGTTATGAGGTACCGTAAGAGAATCTGTCCCTATTTCTTGACGATCGTACTATCGTCGTACAATGGGTGACGATAAAGATAATTCCTAAAGGCCCATGTATGAATGAATGATTTATTCATCATACACAATGTATTATATAAAAATTACAACTAAAAAGCCAACAAATAAAAAACAATATACACAAACACATTGGATTGCTGCAACAAAAAGGCATCGGATTCAGCATGATATGATGTCATGCGGATGCGGTAGCAGTGTTGTCACGGCCACAGCACTGTTATTTTGTCGGTGTCCGATATAACGAGCAGTTGTGGGACACATTTCAATTACAATAAAAAAAATAATGAGTAAAATAAAAATTCAGTAGTCTTATAATATTGTTACGAGCTTGGGGTTCGAGACAATTAAAAACTGCCGAGTAAATTAGCAAAATAGACACTTTAATTACAACTTAAATCCACACTAATAACAAAACACAATTGTACTACTGATCACTTTAGTTCGCAGTTGTATCGCTTCGAAGTATTCGCTTGTATCACCAATTCAACACTGCTCCGGGTCGCGGTCTATGCCGGCCTTATATAGGGCCTCAGATAGTTCCAGAACCTTCTACTGTAGAAACATATAGAATGTTCGAGTACATACCGGTCCCGACTGACTGACTAAGTGTCGATAGTTCTAGAAAGTTCTTCCATGGAAATTTCTAGAAGGATCTTGACTCTCCTAGTTCTGCTACTCGATACTAGAAGGCGCTAGTGGTAACTAGTGTCGCCATGTACCAGGCATTAATTGTGGCGCGCAACACTATTACAAATTAGTTTAAAGTACTTAAACAAATTAAAGTAAGAAATTAACCCTAATCATAAATGATAAATTGTATTGACTTATGGACATAGGTGCGATAAAATGTAATCAAAATTAACATATAGTAAGGAATCCACATATATGCAATAAATGAAACCACAAGTAATACTAGTCCATAGAAGTGTAGTAAAATTAAATATTAAATTAAAAACCGTAAATTAAAAAAGGGAAATTTTCAAATAAAATAAATATTAAAATAAATTCAGTAAAAGTAAACACTCTGTTTAGACTACGTACCTTGACCCCTTGGAAGAGTGGCAACGTTGCACGAAGGTGGCATGGCGGTTGGCGGCAGGCAGCGTTATTGTCGGCACGGCCTTTGGTTCGTTTGACAATATGCGACGAAATAAAAACTTACTCACTAAACTGTTTATTTTTACCGCCACTTTTTTATTTCGCGATAATGGAACTGAACGAAATAAATATTATTGCATATTAGTTGCAAAATTTAATGGAACCCTAAATTTTAAAATTTTCAAAATGTCCGCCACGTTCTTGAATGCACAAGTTACATCGCCGCATAACGTTATTCTGAAGCCTGCTCAACAAATTTCGTTCAGGATCCAGAGCTTTTAATTTGACAATACGATTGCGCAGTTCATCTTCGGTTTCAGATATCTTTGAGTACACTTCATTTTTAATAAAGCCCCATAAAAAGAAGTCTAGAGGAGTGAGGTCGGGCGACCGAGCTGGCCACCTGCGGGGGCCATAGCGCCCTATTCATTGTTCGCCGAACATGGTGTTAAGCCGCTTTCTCGCGAGGAGTACGGAGTGTGGAGGAGCTCCATCTAACTTGGTTATTGGGCCGTTAAGAATATTGAGAAACTTCTGTGCATTCAGGTTTCCGTCAATAAAAACAGGGCCGATTATTTGATCTCGTTTGTCGGCTCCATATGCCGTATCGAGTAAACGTGCTTTCATCTGTCCAAAACACATTTGATAGGAAACGTTGGTCTTGAGACATTTTTTCTAGTACCCAGTGGCAGTAAGACTCTCTAATCTCGACTTATCACGGGGCAGCAGCGCCTGCACCTTAGCATATTTATTATCATATACACATAATTCAAACAATTCCTTGATGACATCGATGACGAATATGGAGAATTGATGACGAATATGGAGATTTACTGTATTATACAGAAGTAAGGTGGCTAAGTCGTGGATTGACACTGGAACGATTTCTAAATTTAATTGAAGAAATTGGAATATTTCTGGCGGAAAAGCAAAGGGATGTCCCGGAACTTAAAAATCCTGATTGGTTGTGTGATTTGGCGTTTTTATTTGATATTACAAATCATTTGAATGTCTTGAACACACGGCTTCAAGGCAAAAATCAACTGATATCCCAGCTCTACGCTCATGTATCATCCTTTCAATGCAAGCTGACACTTTTCAGATCGCAATTGAATTCTGGAAATTACAATCATTTTCTGAATTATAAGAAAATGGCTGAAAAATTCAACAAAACTGCGATTAATTTCAGTTATGTAGAAAAGCTAGATATTTTGATTCAATCTTTTCAAGACAGATTCAGCAATCCTTTCACGATTTCAGTTGAAAATGCGCCAGAGTCAATGCAGTTAGAAATTATCGACATTCAAAACGACCAAGATTTACGCAACAAATTCAACGAAGGAGACTTGCTGAACTTTTACCGCTGCATTGATAAAAATACGTACAAAGAGTTGCGCATAAACGCTCTGAAATGTGCCAGCTTATTTGGTTCTACCTATATATGTGAACAAACCTTTTCAATGCTAAATAATAATAAAACAAAAAATCGAAACCGCCTTGCAAATAAAAGTTTGGAAGCAGTTTTACGTGTTGCTACAATCTTAAGAACAACTACTAGGGACAAATATCATGCGAGGGTAGCCGAAAAGCTTGACACCATCGATGGCAGAAGTGAATGTGTGAGAGAACATGGCAGAACCTTAGGGATGGAATGGTAAGTGCAGCGGAAGAAGTGTGTGGAACAATAAAAGAGGCAGTAGTAAAAGAAGAGATGCATGGTGGAATGACGAAGTGAAAGAAGCTGTAAAGAAGAAGAAGAAAGCATGGTTAGACTACTTGGCCTCTAGTAATGATAAGGATATGAGAGAGAAGATGAAAGAAAGATATAAGCTGCAGAAAGTTCACGAAAGCATTGATTGAGGAAATGCGTGAAAGGTGTAGAATGGAAGCGGACAAAGGTTGTCGCACAACTTTAGGAGAACTCAAACTCTTCTGGAAAGGTTGGAAGGACCCGAAGTGGTGCGACGGCCTTAAGAATGAACAAAGTGCTTTCGAGAACTAATGACGTCCTCACAGAAAAATCGGACGTCATGCAGCGATGGAGCGAATTTTATAGAAATGTATGCGTGTGATGATCTTAGTGAGGATCCGGGGATGACTCCGTGACTGGTACGCCAGACCTGGACCTCGATGACACTGAGGTCATCAGTATGAAAGAGATTGAACGTGCGATTCGAAGTTTGAAATGTGGTAAGGCTGCGGGACTAGACAGAGTTACTGCTGAAATGGTCAAGTATGGTGGGCCTCGCGTCTGGGACAGCTTTCATCTGCTGTGCAATTTGTGCTGGCGGACGGGGGATGTCCCGGATGATTGGCGATCCGCAGTCATTGTGCCTTTATATAAAGGTAAAGGTTCACATTTTGACTGCGGGTGCTATCGGGCGATCAGCTTGACCAGTTTAGCAAGTAAAGTATACTCGAAGGTTTTGACACGTAGGATGCAAGAGAAATCGGAAAGATTTCTATGGGAGGCTCAATGCGGATTTAGACCTGGAAGAGGATGCACGGATCAGTGTTTTCTCCGCATGATCACGGAGAAGCTTCTGGCTGCTAACCAGAGGATTTTCTGTGCTTTTGTGGATCTTGAGAAAGCATTTGATAAGGTTGTAAGGAAGAAAATGTGGGAATTGTTGCCGGGGTACGGTGTGGATGGTCGATTGCTAAGGGCTGTACAAGCACTTTACTGTGACTGTAAAGCCTGTGTGCGGGTAGGGCATGACCTGTCACCCATGTTTAGCGTCCAAACGGGCGTAAAACAGGTTGTGTCATGTCTTCCTGGCTGTTCATACTATATCTCGACAGCTGTTTACAGAAGCTAAAAGATAGCTGTCTGGGTGTGAAATTGGGTGACATAAAGTAAATTGTCTGCTGTATGCTGATGATGCAGTGCTTATTGCACCATCAGAGGCAGAACTGCAGGCATTAGTCACGTGTATGAAAGAGGAATGTGAAATTAAAGGTCTCCGTTTGAATGCCAATAAAACTAAGGTTCTGGTATTTGAAAGGACGAAGAGAACGAAATGTGAAATATGGGTAAATCAGGAATGTCTAGAACAGGTAAATGAAATTGTATACTTGGGAGTGCTTTTAGCCGGGATGGAAGATGTGATTTAGATGTGGACAGGCGTGTCGCTGCCGGAACAAAGTCAATGGTGCCTTGACTGCGTTAGTCAAAAGGCAAGGCGTAGTGAAGAGTGCACGCCTTGCAATACATAACGCAGTGTTGGTACCGACTTTGTTATATGGCAGCGAAACCTGGGTATGCCAGAAGAAGCATAAAAGCAAGTTGAATGCAGTGGAGATGCGATCTCTTCGTAAAATGTGCGGCGTTACCATGGCCGACCGAAAGCGAAACGAAGAGATTCGCAATATGGCAGGTTTGAAAGATGACCTTATCACAAAAATTAATAAGGGCGTGCTTCGATGGTTTGGGCACGTTGAGCGAATGAGTGAAGACCGAATGGTGAAGAAAATATATAGCGCGAAAGTTAATATTAAAAGGTGTCGAGGTAGACCGAGACTAACTCGAAGACCATGTGAGCAAACTGCTCGAAGAGGGAGGTCAAGAGTACTCGGATACCTAGACGTGCATGTATGAAGAAGATTATGAATCTGAAAGAAGCGAAAGAGGTATGTAAGGATCGTGACACTTGGCGATCTGTTCTCTCTGGCTACCCCGTCAGGGACTGTGCGTGAAGATAAATAAATAAAAAAAAAAAAAATGCTACAAGTAAATTTGAGCCAAATATAAAAAAGATTGGAAGCACTATGCAGTGCCACGCTTCAAATTAATAAATTCTTTTTCAATTTTAATACATTATTATCAATTCTTTATTGTCTTTTATTATCTATACTTCTGGAGGCCCGCCATCAGTTCATAATTTGCCCGAGTGGCCCCTAGTCTTAATAAGTCTGTGCATCACTGACTTAGGGCATGGTGTTTTTAGAATTATCGCGTTATGATAATTCTAAAAACAATACGACCAAAGTATTAAACTTTAAAGCTTTTTTGTTTAAGTGTGTTCTTGTAGATTAAGAAATAATAAATTATTTTGACATGATAAAAACCCATAAAAACAACCAATTAAAAAAGTCATACCTACTTACCCGTTTCCTAAGACGTCACAAAACGGTAGTTTCGTAAGTTGAATTCTACAAAAATAAACTTTTTTTAACAATTAATAACTTGCCCATTGTTAAAAATCAAAATTACTTTTATTCAAATGTCTTGTAGTAGGTAAGTAAGTGTAAAAAAAAGTATCGATCATAAAAAAATGTATCGAAGTAAAAAAAAGTATCAGAGTCTGCCCTACTAGCGTCCGGACAATCCTGGGAGCTGTGCAAAGAATCAGGGAAAATCAGCACATAGTGCCCAACACTCATGAAGGAGTTGCTCCGCGTCACTTTCCATCCTCTTTCGAACAACGAGTCTTAGACCATTTCGATCGAAATCCAACCTGCAGCCTTATACAAGCTGGGCGTGTGTTTAGAGTGAGGCATAGAACTACATACATCGAGTGATGAAAAGGAACAAACTACGTCCTATCCAAAAGTACATTGAGTATATCAACTCCTCTGGTTTGACCTTTCAATGAACACATTCCTAATAACTCTTCTAAGACTTCAAAATCTTGAGTAACACCTCGTATGAATATCAGAAGTTGAGCTGTGGAACTAATATCAGTGGATTCGTCGAGTGCTAATGAAAAAAATTCAATGATCTTAGTTTTTTCATTTAATTGTTCCGCAATATTACCTGACAAAGACATAATTCGTCTTTGGATAGTCATACGATTCAGTTGAATTTTCTCAAACTTTTTTGCTGCTTCTGGACACATTTTCTTAGCGGCAATTTCTATGCATTCTTTTACAAAATTCCCATCATTGAAGGGGCGACTTCGCTTTGCTATCATTCGAGAAATTTCATAACTAACTTCTGTAGCTGTTTCTGAATCTTGAATGGGTTTTGTAAACATAGCTTGCCGACCAATAAGCTCCCGTTTTAAAGACAACATTTTTTGCTTCCTTAATTCGCCTGTAAACTTGGTAAAAGTAGGATGCTGCGTTTCATAGTGCCTTTTTACATTATATTCCTTTGCAATCGCAACAGAATTCTTGCAAATTAAACAAACGACTTTGTTATGCGACCATACAAAAAAGTATTTCTCAGTCCAAATTTCTTGAAACTGCCGATTTTCATCTTTAACCTTACGTTTGTTACTAGGTCCTGGCTTGTCCATGTTGCGTTCTAATCCTGGCTAGGATTAACACAGCACCTAAAACAATTACAGTACCTACTTAAATTACCCATCCTTTTTAAATTACAAAAATAATTGATTAAATAGGTAGGAAACACTTATTAATAACAGAGTTTTATTTACGATTTCACAACACAATTATACACGGCACTTGACGGGAAATCTACGTTGAATGTGGATCAAAATATATGACACCGGCTAGTCGAGTTAAAATCTACACTAGAACTATTGACACTTCACCAAATTAAAACCGAACTGTCGGTCGCTGCGGTTAGCGTGGCTTTAATACCGCGCGTATAGAGTCGAAAACTGTCTGGAGAAATCACGAAACCGACTCTGGAAGCTTTGTGTATCTACCTACGCGAGCAATCGGGAATTCGGGACTATTGCTATCTCGCTTGCTCTAACAATATAACCCGTGGATAAGCCACCACCGCGCTGCCGTCGTCGCCGCGCCGCCGGCCGCGGCGGTTCCTCAAGAAAACGAATTTAACCGAGATCAGCACGAACATTACCGACCGCTGTTACCGACGCATGCACGGCGCACCGATAAGCGCACTTAAGAGCGCGCGCGCGAGATTCAAATTACTTTTCGAACATATTTTTTTTGGTTTTATTCTGGAATATAATTCAATATTTTTCGAATGTACGAGAGTATTATTTTTGCTGTCGGCGGGCCACCAGTATTCGACCGGCGGGCCGCATGCACTGACCTGGTGCGGTGCACTGACCTGGTGCGGTGCACTGACCTGGTGCGGTGCACTGACCTGGTGCGGTGCACTGACCTGGTGCGCGTGGCGCTGCGCGGTGGAGGACACGCGGTGCGGGGCGGTGCGCTGTAGTGCACTGACCTGGTGCGGTGCACTGACCTGGTGCGCGTGGCGCTGCGCGGTGGAGGACACGCGGTGCGGGGCGGTGCGCTGTGGTGCACTGACCTGGTGCGCGTGGCTGCGCGGTGGAGGACACGCGGTGCGGGGCGGTGCGCTGGTGCACTGACCTGGTGCGGTGCACTGACCTGGTGCGTGGCGCTGCGCGGTGGAGGACACGCGGTGCGGGCGGTGCGCTGTGGTGCACTGACCTGGTGCGCGTGGCGCTGCGCGGTGGAGGACACGCGGTGCGGGCGGTGCGCTGTAGTGCACTGACCTGGTGCGGTGCACTGACCTGGTGCGCGTGGCGCTGCGCGGTGGAGGACACGCGGTGCGGGGCGGTGCGCTGTAGTGAACTGACCTGGTGCGGTGCACTGACCTGGTGCGCGTGGCGCTGCGCGGTGGAGACACGCGGTGCGGGCGGTGCGCTGTAGCACTGACCTGGTGCGCGTGGCTGCGCGGTGGAGGACACGCGGTGCGGGGCGGTGCGCTGTAGTGCACTGACCTGGTGCGGTGCACTGACCTGGTGCGCGTGGCGCTGCGCGGTGGAGGACACGCGGTGCGGGCGGTGCGCTGCAGTGCACTGACCTGGTGCGCGTGGCGCTGCGCGGTGGAGGACACGCGGTGCGGGCGGTGCGCTGTAGTGCACTGACCTGGTGCGGTGCACTGACCTGGTGCGCGTGGCGCTGCGCGGTGGAGGACACGCGGTGCGGGGCGGTGCGCTGTAGTGCACTGACCTGGTGCGGTGCACTGACCTGGTGCGTGGCGCTGCGGTGGAGGACACGCGGTGCGGGGCGGTGCGCTGTAGTGCACTGACCTGGTGCGCGTGGCGCTGCGCGGTGGAGGACACGCGGTGCGGGGCGGTGCGCTGTAGTGCACTGACCTGGTGCGGTGCACTGACCTGGTGCGCGTGGCGCTGCGCGGTGGAGGACACGCGGTGCGGGGCGGTGCGCTGTAGTGCACTGACCTGGTGCGCGTGGCGCTGCGCGGTGGAGGACACGCGGTGCGGGGCGGTGCGCTGGTGCACTGACCTGGTGCGGTGCACTGACCTGGTGCGCGTGGCGCTGCGCGGTGGAGGACACGCGGTGCGGGCGGTGCGCTGTAGTGCACTGACCTGGTGCGGTGCACTGACCTGGTGCGCGTGGCGCTGCGCGGTGGAGGACACGCGGTGCGGGCGGTGCGCTGTGTGCACTGACCTGGTGCGCGTGGCGCTGCGCGGTGGAGGACACGCGGTGCGGGCGGTGCGCTGTAGTGCACTGACCTGGTGCGGTGCACTGACCTGGTGCGCGGCGCTGCGCGGTGGAGGACACGCGGTGCGGTGCGCTGTAGTGCACTGACCTGGTGCGCGTGGCGCTGCGCGGAGGACACGCGGTGCGGGCGGTGCGCTGTAGTGCACTGACCTGGTGCGGTGCACTGACCTGGTGCGCGTGCGCTGCGCGGTGGAGGACACGCGGTGCGGGCGGTGCGCCAGTGCACTGACCTGGTGCGCGTGGCGCTGCGCGGTGGAGGACACGCGGTGCGGGGCGGTGCGCCGTAGTGCACTGACCTGGTGCGGTGCACTGACCTGGTGCGCGTGGCGCTGCGCGGTGGCGGTGCGGTGCGCTGTAGTGCACTGACCTGGTGCGGTGCACTGACCTGGTGCGGTGCACTGACCTGGTGCGGTGCACTGACCTGGTGCGCGTGGCGCTGCGCGGTGGAGGACACGCGGTGCGGGGGCGCGGGGGGCGGGGCGGTGCGAGTGCGACACAGCGACAGCGCGCAGCTCACGCCGCACACGCACGCCACGGCCGCGCACACCACGCCCACCTCGCGGCTCATGGCCGTGCGCACCACCTGCACGATACGCCCCTAGCTTATTTTTTATATTATATAGAATAAAGGTGACCAACAAGCTCACAGTCAACTTGATGGTAAGTGAATGCTGTGGCCCATAGACATCTACATTTATCCTTTTCTTCTTAAATTCAAAATGCAGACGCGTTGTCAACCCTGAGAACTAAGATGGAATGCCTCATTTACAGTAAAAAGGGTATTCAATTCTCTACACTTACCATACGAAACACAACAGCATTAAGCTGCTATTTTACGCTGGTATTCTGTGAGAGTAGTCCTACCTCGATCGAGCCACCCATTCATGCTACAACCATAACATAGCTGCAGTGTGGCTCTACCACATATGAAACTCGCTTAACTACCCACTTTACACCACGATTAATAAATTATTACATCACATAGAAAGAAATTAAACTAAATATTTCCGCAGTAGAACCAGAGTAACTGACACTCCAAAGTATCACCAGTACAATAACCAATGTGTCATTGTTCAATAGTGGAAAAGAAAGAGAGGAATTATGTTCAAATTCCTGCACAAGCAATACAATTCACACAGCGTGTGAGTTTGCTATCGCCAATACACCTTGCCCAGCATGGCAAATACAGTAAATCCTTACCTAATTTTGCTTCGGTACCCATGTTCATTGCTGAACAACAAACAAACTAATAAAGCAGACTAAATTACGATAAAGCTATAAATTACGAGCACTAACGATCTGAGCCGTGGTAGCTCAGATGGTTAGCGCTCGCTGTAAATTTCACAGTACGCGAGCATCCCGGGTTCGTTCCCCGCCGGCGCCAATGAAATTGTTAATTGCAATTTTAAGTGCTGATTTACCACGTGCTCGGCGGTGAAGGAAAACATCGTGAGGAAACCTGCATGTCTGAGAAATAAGAAGAAAATTTTTCGAAGACAAGTGAAGTTCGCCAACATGCATTGGAGCAGCGCGGCGGACATTTCCTCGCCCTAAAACCCTCTCAGAAATGAGAGGAGGCCTGTGATCAGCAGTGGGACGTATATAGGCTGTAACTTTAACTTTTTTTAAATTACGATTAACAAGCCATTTTAGTTCCCTAAGATAGCACACATCTATACTGTGGTTTTTGAATGGTTTCATGAATAAATTTGATCAATAGGCAGGTGAGGTTATCAAAAATATACTGATAGACCACAACTACATATTGAGCATTTGTGGATCACATGACTGACATAAATCAATAAATGGCTGAGACAAATTAAGTGGAGACATCTATATAAATAAAATGATAGGGTTTCCAGTTGTATGCGCATCACGGAAAAACTACTGAATAGATTTTAATTCGGTTCTCTAAGTTTTATTTCTTAGACACTTGGCTCTTATTTAAAAAGAATTGTGTTGAAAGCAATATGTTAATTTAATATAAAGTAATTAAAGTTTTAAAATAACAATTTTATACAGGGTTTTCACACACGGTCAACTATACGTCGCTTGGTCTCGTGTTACTAACCCAGATAATTTATAATATATTTTAGCTACAAATGGAGATTTTGTCTTTTGATGTTTTTCCTTTGCACATATGAAAACTTTGTTAATATATCAAACAGCAGAGCGAAGTCGAGGGTATCAACTAGTTAATTATAAATGTGAAAACAAAGTTAAAATAACTTTCTAGTGTGGCATGGCTGGTTTACTACAAGGCTCAACACTTAGACCATTCTTATATAACTTTTATAAGCATCTACAATGCTTAGACTATTTGCCACAAGGCTCAATGCTTATACCATTCTTACATAACTTTTATGAGCATTTATTTACTACACAAACTATGACAACCATTTTGGCAAAATACAATGTGGTTTTTACGTAATTACAGGATAGTAATGTGATTTATTTACATAATAATTAATATTAACTTAAATGTAAAATAACTATACCTGTCTATCAAAATAATATTTGGCACCTGCCAAGAATACAGTTGCAAGGCGAATGATACAAGCATTCCAAACTTAAGATGTGGAGCCATCATGGGCGAATGGTTAAGCCCCAATGGTGCGGTGCACTGACCTGGTGCGGTGCACTGACCTGGTGCGCGTGGCGCTGCGCGGTGGAGGACACGCGGTGCGGGGGCGCGGGGGGCGGGGCGGTGCGAGTGCGACACAGCGACAGCGCGCAGCTCACGCCGCACGCACGCCACGGCCGCGCACACCACGCCCACCTCGCGGCTCATGGCCGTGCGCACCACCTGCACGATACGCCCTAGCTTATTTTTATATTATATAGAATAAAGGTGACCAACAAGCTCACAGTCAACTTGATGGTAAGTGAATGCTGTGGCCCATAGACATCTACATTTATCCTTTTCTTCTTAAATTCAAAATGCAGACGCGTTGTCAACCCTGAGAACTAAGATGGAATGCCTCATTTACAGTAAAAAGGGTATTCAATTCTCTACACTTACCATACGAAACACAACAGCATTAAGCTGCTATTTTACGCTGGTATTCTGTGAGAGTAGTCCTACCTCGATCGAGCCACCCATTCATGCTACAACCATAACATAGCTGCAGTGTGGCTCTACCACATATGAAACTCGCTTAACTACCCACTTTACATCACGATTAATAAATTATTACATCACATAGAAAGAAATTAAACTAAATATTTCCGCAGTAGAACCAGAGTAACTGACACTCCAAAGTATCACCAGTACAATAACCAATGTGTCATTGTTCAATAGTGGAAAAGAAAGAGAGGAATTATGTTCAAATTCCTGCACAAGCAATACAATTCACACAGCGTGTGAGTTTGCTATCGCCAATACACCTTGCCCAGCATGGCAAATACAGTAAATCCTTACCTAATTTTGCTTCGGTACCCATGTTCATTGCTGAACAACAAACAAACTAATAAAGCAGACTAAATTACGATAAAGCTATAAATTACGAGCACTAACGATCTGAGCCGTGGTAGCTCAGATGGTTGGCGGCCTATAATCAATGCTTGAGCATCCGGGTTCGTTCCCGCCGGCACCAATGAAATTGTTAATTGCAGTTTTAAGTGCTGATTTACCACGTGCTCGGCGGTGAAGAAAACATCGTGAAAACCTGCATGTCTGAGAAATAAGAAGAAAATTTTCGAAGACATGTGAAGTTCGCCAACACGCATTGGAGCAGCGCGGCGGACATTTCCTCGCCTAAAACCCTCTCAGAAATGAGAGGCCTGTACTCAGCAGTGGGACGTATATAGGCTGTAACTTTAACTTTTTTTAAATTACGATTAACAAGCCATTTTAGTTCCCTAAGATAGCACACATCTATACTGTGGTTTTTGAATGGTTTCATGAATAAATTTGATCAATAGGCAGGTGAGGTTATCAAAAATATACTGATAGACCACAACTACATATTGAGCATTTGTGGATCACATGACTGACATAAATCAATAAATGGCTGAGACAAATTAAGTGGAGACATCTATATAAATAAAATGATAGAGGTTTCCAGTTGTGCGCGCATTATGGAAAAACTACTGAATAGATTTTAATTCGGTTCTCTAAGTTTTATTTCTTAGACACTTGGCTCTTATCTAAAAAGAAAATTGTGTTGAAAGCAATATGTTAATTTAATATAAAGTAATTAAAGTTTTAAGAAATAACAATTTTTATACAGGGTTTTTCACACGGTCAACTATACGTCGCTTGGTCTCGCGTTACTAACCCAGATAATTTATAATATATTTTAGCTACAAATGGAGATTTTGTCTTTTTGATGTTTTTTCCTTTGCACATACGAAAACTTTGTTAATATATCAAGCAACGCAGACGAAGTCGAGGGTATCAGCTAGTTAATTATAAATGTGAAAAACAAAGTTAAAATAACTTTCTAGTGTGGCATGGCTGGTTTACTACAAGGCTCAACACTTAGACCATTCTTATATAACTTTTATAAGCATCTACAATGCTTAGACTATTTGCCACAAGGCTCAATGCTTATACCATTCTTACATAACTTTTATGAGCATTTATTTACTACACAAACTATGACAACCATTTTGGCAAAATACAATGTGGTTTTTACGTAATTACAGGATAGTAATGTGATTTATTTACATAATAATAAATATTAACTTAAATGTAAAATAACTATACCTGTCTATCAAAATAATATTTGGCACCTGCCAAGAATACAGTTGCAAGGGCGAATGATACAAGCATTCCAAACTTAAGATGTGGAGCCATCATGGGTGAATGGTTAAGTCCCAACGCTGCAGTGCGCAATAATGTGTCAGGCGTCACGCTCCTCGCCGCCGCCAAACTGGCGATCGTGGGCTGAGGAGGTTCAGGTGGGATTTCAACATAGAGACTGGGTTCCTCATTTTGCCTTCGACTTGAGTGAACTGTTGGTATTGATGGAGGTCTGAAAGATTAAATGATATCTCAAATGCTAGAAAACTATTCTATAAGAAAAAACTTAGTAAGTGTTATAAAGAAAAAGAAAATAGCTAATTGCTTTTTCATATCATCTCATGGTTGTCGTAAGTAGCAACAAAGGGAAATATAACTGGAGACAGGCACAAGCATTTTCTGAATAACAACTTAAAATAATTTAAAAAAACTGTGCCTGTCTGCCAAGTGTAGCAACTATGGCAAATTTCCCCCATCCATCCATCCATCTGTTACAGCCAATATAAGTTCAATGCTGAACGTAGGCCGCTCTATAAAGTGCCTCATAGGTTTTGCTATACTTACTACGCTGGTTGGCAACCGCACATTTTTATAATTTTTAGTTTTTATCAGGATGATGCTGCTGCCCATTATCTGTTTCACTTTCCCTTTGTTGCCTCTTACTATACTCCGCGGCCCAAAAAACTGCAACCAAACACTATACCACTGCATTACCATGCCGTTAATATTGGATATAATATTCTACATTTGTTAGTAGTGTAGAATTTTCCACATTATAACCCTGAAACCTGAAAGGCACATGAGGTAATGGATTATCTTAAGCTACCCTGGTTGAATTTTTGTAGTTTTATTAATACTAACACATAATGCCGAACAGGCCGATGAGGTCGTCGCGGGGGACAGTCAACAGCTGCAAACCTGTGTACAGGCGCCGCCATGCCCTTACGACCGCGGGTCCGTCCCACGCCTGATAAAATATATCACACATTATCATAACACATAAAAATGTAGATGACATTCTAGTTATTACCTTGGATTTGTGATATCCTTAGTCCATTTAAATAGTTCAAATAAATTAACTTTAAAAAAAGGTACATGCTAATTTCAAAGAACTAAGAATAAAATAATTTCTATATCACATCTTCTCAAGTCAGGGCTTTAATTCTTTGAAACACTACTCTTAACACCAAATTCTGAATGTGTGAATGTATGTGGAATTTTTTTTGTTCTCACCCCGGCAATACATGTTGGCCAAGCCTCAGAAAACACGAGCATAGGCAAATTGATACAAGGCGAGTGCTAGAGTCTACACGTTGGTCAAGTTCGAAAGAGACCAATGCCAACTGCCAATGTTCACGAGTTTTTGTTGAGCTATCCATATGTTGGCCGTAATTAGTTTCATTGAGGATTGGAACAATATGGATGATGTAGAAGTTATTGCAGCTGCTGCTATTTATTTAATGAGTGCGTATAATTCTTATGTCAGTGTACTCCGCAGTAAAGGTGTAAAAAAGAGGCAGTGAAATTGTCGAAATTATTTTGAACTAGCAACTTAATTAAAACATAAAATCTCACCGGGACAGACGCCAAGCTGTAACTGACATGGCCGACTAACATGTGGACGCAACTTGCCGAGTGCAGGCGAGCGCCTTTGATTTGTGCAGAAAAACCGACACTGTTCTGAAGGTAGATAAGTCGGTATACATCCCGAGCAAACGACTTGTATACACGTTGGCGCTCGCCTGCACTCGGCCAGCTAGGTGAGCGTCGACGAGCAATAGCAAGGCTAGGCAAATGGGCTGTCTATACGTTGGTACTCGCCTTCGCACCGCCAACACGTATAGCCGGCTTTAGTTTTTAGTTTAGCCGCCTAAAAAGGCTTTTCCTTTCACTTTCCATTAAACATTAAGTCATAACTATAATAATAATATACTTATTTAAAACCAAGTCTTATTATATTTGGTCCGTTATAGGATGATTTAATTTACTGATGGAGGATGTTGATGATTAATTTATTGATGAATGTTTCCCCCAGAGACTTCTTGTTAACTCCTTCTGGACGCCAGCAGAACACCCCTAATGAGGACAAGTCCAAGGAAACATAATTGAATGAACTGAATTTTTTTTAAGATAAACAAATAGATGTTACACCCCTGGGGTTGATGATGATTACATAAACATTTTGATTAGTTCAGCAACAGTAGTTCATGAAATCTTCTAAGATAAATTGCTACCAGATGTTCTTTACATATAATATGATCTATCAGCAAATGGAATAATACATACCAGCAGATAGGGAGGATGGCACTCGATGGCGGCCTCTATAGGCGCACTGACTACGTTTATCTATCCAGAAATGCATCGGTACGTGTACAATATCGTTGTTTCCCAACTAGATTGTTATATTTTAAAATTTCTCCTAATTTACAGTCTTCATAACTAAAGGATTTTTGTCTGCAAAGTAAGGCGAAAGTTTCGGTTAAATAACAAGAGTAAGAAAATATAATAACTTATTAGTAAAGTTGTAGCACGAATGGGTCGTCTCGACTGGGGAAGGACCATGTTCTCACAGAATACAAGCGTAAAATAGCAGCTTAATAAATAGAGAACCGGAGACCCTTTTTACTGGAAACGGGGCATTCCATCCTTAAGCCTCATGGATGACAACGCATCTACATTTTGAATCGTAATCGAGGATAGATGTAAATGTCTATGAGCCGCAGCAGCCACTTACCATCAGGTGGACTGTGTGCTCGTTTGTGACACTTGTCCTATAAAAAAAAATATAACTAATTTATTTATTGACAAGTATTCTTCTGATTTGCTTTGTCAGAAAGAAAATGAATAGGCAAATGTAAGTAGCACCTAACTGTAGAATTATTTTTGATATATATTTTAGAAAATATTTCACGTACCTTATTATCTAAAAAAGCGTTGGGTTGGGTTTAGAATCAAGTCGCCTGAATTTGAAGAGTCTGTCAATGTGGGGGGTCAAGGGGGCTTATC
Organism: Parnassius orleans; assembly: GCA_029286625.1. Classification (NCBI taxonomy): domain Eukaryota; kingdom Metazoa; phylum Arthropoda; class Insecta; order Lepidoptera; family Papilionidae; genus Parnassius; species Parnassius orleans. The sequence continues at coordinate 2,775,706 of JAGSMP010000047.1, read as the reverse complement.
TGAAGTGCCCCCATGCAATTTTAGCTGCCGGAGCTGCGTCGAAGTATTTAATATAATTTTCTAAAAATATTCATAAATCACTAAATAATATCTGAAACGGAACTTTTGACATTAATTGTTGTTTTATTATTCGCTCGAGAGAGCAAAGGAACTAAGCCATACAGCCTTGTCTTTTTATTTTGAATATATAGAATTTTAAAGTGTAGAGCCCAGAACCAAGTCTTATTTTCTTCTTTCCGTCTTCAAAATCCATAAAGGCCGAAGCCAAGTCTTATTTTCTTCAATTCTTCATATTTTCAAAACCGTCAAGGCTAAAGCCAAGTCTTCTTCATATTGAGTTGAGTGATCAGTGACAGGCTGACACGTAAACATAAACAAAATATTTTTTTATAACTGGCTTCACAGCTTTGGGTTCTGAGCCTGAAGTTCAATGTATAGTTATCCTTCATAGTACACCTCTTCACAATATGTTGATGCGTCACATTGTGCAGCCCTTGGGAGATTTTGACGGCAACTTGAGCCAGCAGACAGCTAACAGTTGGCGATGGTATCTCAAGGCGCCTAAGCAGACAGACACATTATCTTGAGAATCACATCACCATCAGAGCACTTGTTTCACCGTTTCCACTAATAGTTCACATGCGCAGACATTTAATACACAAAAACGCGCCACTTTTACATATCAAAATCCACTTCAAACCATTATTTAAACAATAATACAGGAGCAGCAAACCGCCGCCGGTCAAGTTCCCGCCAAAACTCCTTTGACATTGACACTTGACAGTAATCAGTAAAAAATTTTAAACTAGCTTTACGGCTCTGGGTTCTAGCTTTTCTCAGCCTAAGTAATCAGTAACAGATATACTCGACCAAAGAGAATATAATCACTACGTTTATACTCGACTTCGTTACTCGCGTCATAAGCGTCATTCCGTTGCTTCCGAGTTAAAGTGAATGTGCTCCTTATTGTTATTATCTGCCTCCTGTTTTCGACGACTTCGCTACCCTCTGGAGACCAATTGCTTGCAATTTTACGACGTTTTGGATATGATGGAAGTAATAAAATATGTTTACTTATTAAAGTAATTATAAAGTTAACATTTTGGTGTTAAGTTTGGAGCGAAGTGAGCTCGGGACTTGGGGCACCTCGACTCGGACAGTTTAGGTTAGAAGGGATGGCGGGGTCAAGTGAGTGAGCAAAGCGAGAGAACAGACCCTCCATCCTCTTCGTGGTTATTCTTTATAAACCATCCAGAAATAGGAGCCCCGCGTAGCGGAGCTCCGTCAACTACACTTTAGTGTTACTTCAGCGGAGGGGAATGCCCCTCTCTATTAAAGCGATTTTTCTCAGAAATCATTCAATAAAATTTTAATCTTCAACATTAAATATAAAAGAAAATAGGCAAGTCCGGCAGGGGAAAGAAGGGGCGAATATGGAGGTATCTCCCCACCCCTTTCCCACCACCCCACACCCCTATTAAGGCGACTTGATTCTAAACCTTAACCAAAGCGTTTGTAAAACACTTTAAAATAAAAAATTTATGCTTCTTTACTGGTGTTGGCTTAAACACAACAGTCTCATGATAATTTACGAAAAACAAACATATATTTTTTATAATAATTTTAATTATATTAAACACGACAGTCTCCAGTTTATTTAATTTAATAATTAATATTTAATATTATAAACATATATTTTTACACTTTCAAGCTTTCAACCATAGATTTCGTGAATAGGTATTTCGGTTTATACAAAGGTACTCTGTGAGGTATACAATGCACTCTGTGACCATGGAATTAGCTAGCTACATATAACTTCAGGCTCAGAAGGGCTAGAACCCAGAGTCGTAAAGACAGTTTAAAAAAACTAGCTACATATTTATTTATATATGCATAGAATTAATAAATTCTATGCTTTCAACCACGGAGGTGAGAGAGAAGGAGAACGATCACTACGTACTAAAGCAAGATCACTACGTAGCGGCGCTGCCGTCGGTAAGTAGTGTCTGCGAAGTTACCTGTTTATGAGTACAAGTAGATGAAGTTAGTTGAATAATGTACAAATTTTCTTCGCGACATTATTTTTTAATTTTTGACAAAAAACATTAAAAAATGGTGAAATATTGTATTGTGCGTGGATGTGCAAGTGGTTTAGCATTTGATCGGAAAAATACAAAACTTGTTATTTAGGAGTATGCAATTTTGCTTTTTTTTTTTTGTAAGTTACATTGTCTATAGAATGATATTTTTAATTGAAACACTTCAAGTTAAGTTTTTAACTTTTAATTTGATTATAATCCAATATATTAAATATATTAAAATCATTTATGATAATGACGTATATATTTTTTCATGGCACAGTATTAATGCATATAAGAACTTGAGACAACTTAGCGATCGCAGCGCCTCACTTATTTTGTCCATATTTCTGGGACACTATTTTCTACAGCGATTGTTCTCCTTCTCTCTAACCTCCATGCTTTCAACGTAGGCATGAGACCGATAATATATCAAAACGTAATTAATAAGCTAATAACGTTATGTTGTCAAAATATCATATCATATCGACAAACCTAAGAACATAACAGTTATCACATATCACACCAACCTACGAAAATCAATGTATTTTGTATGAAGCCATAAGCCATAAAGCCACAAAGAGTTTAAAAAACACTATAAAAATATAAATATAATAAATAATAACAATATAAATTTGTTGCCGTTAGTTGAACCAACGTTGCAAAGAGCATCACAATATTCCGAAACAGTCCAAGATTCGGCGGTTGTTTTGTTGGAACACCTTTTGCAATGCAATTTTTTTCATCCTAAAATTTATCACAGCGCAATCCAATGGATGGAAAAAAAAGGCGCAAATACCACTTCCGACTCTTTACAAAAATACGGCAACGCCAAGATAGCTGTCCATCAGGTTGACTTCCCCCATGTGCTTATTAGACTCTTGTACAATCTTAGGACACGAAATATCTAATATTTTTTTTGATTGATTTGATTTGATCTAAAAACAAACATTTCATATTTGTTTCCATAATATCATGATCAAAATCGTGATGCCGGTGAATGGTATCACGGTTTTTATTGGTCAAATCCAAATTTTTCATGCGAATATGTATGAATATTTGTTAATAATTGACCATAAAAGCGAGCGCAGCGAGCTCGGGACTTCGGGCACCCCGACTCGGAGAGGTTAGGTTAGAACAATCCCCTCGTGGTTATTTTCTTATAAACCACCCAGTAATAGGATCCCACTCTGTCATTTACATTCAGCCCTAACATACTCCTTAATGACTGCATTCCTACAGCATTTATTCTACTCTCGTGCTTCTTCTGCCACAGCCAACTTTCACTACCATATATTAAAGTAGGGACTAACACAGCATTGTGAATTGCCATACGTGCCTTTTTGGACACATTCTGACTTTCCACAATAGAGTGTAGAGCCCCATTTACTCTATTTCCTGCGTTCACTCGTCGTTCTATATCCTTATCATATCTACCATCCCTGCTAAATACACATCCCAAATACACAAACTCATCTACTTGCTCGACCAATTCCCCTTCTATTCTTATTTCACATATCGTTTTACTTTCTTCTCTTTCAAAAACCATAACTTTCGTCTTACTTGCGTTCACTTTCATTCCCCTTTCTTTTAATGACCTGTTCATTAATGCACCTCGGCCGTCGACGACGCAAGTATGACTTGATCATCGGCATTTGACGGTTAACTCACCCATTCTTAACCCGCATTCTTCAACTTTCAAATTTTCCAAACAACTGTCCATAAATAGGTTGAACAGCCACGGGAAGCCACACAGCCCTGACTGGTTTGCCACCTTTATGGATGCCAAACCAGTCCGAGTAGGCCCCGTTGATGCTGACACAAGCACTAGAGTCCTTATACAGAGACTTCAATGCCTGTATCAACCCAAATGAATTCAGTGTTTGCCATGACACATCCCTGTCCACTCTACCATAAGCCTTTTCCAAGTCCAGGAACGCACAAAAACCTTTTGCTTTTGGCCAAAACTTCTCCGCGATCATGCGCATGGAAAGACCTGATCCATACATCCCATTCCTTTCTAAATACCGCTTGCATCCCAAATTTTTCCATCAGTATCTTTCATAACTCTTTCAATTAGCACCTTAGTATACAGTTTTCCCACAATGCTAAGAAGGCTGATACCACGGTAGTTTTACAGTCCTGCTGCGATCCTTTTACCTTATATATTGGGACTATCATGGATTTGCACCAGTCCCCCGCTTAAGACCACCCGCTTAAGTTCCCAACACAAATTAAACAAGGTGTACAGCAGGTCTGCCACCACTGCCTCTCCAGCCCTTAGCATTTCGAGTGATACTCTATCATATCCGGCTGCCTTACCTGCTTTCATACTTTCATTGCTTTCATTATTTCATCTATACCTATCTCTATCTCTTTCCTCTTCTTTCGGAATTTCTATTTCATTTAATTCAAACGTTTACTAAAAACAATGCTATAACTAAGTGGTAGGGACACGATGCAGCTATATTGAGGTTGTAGCACGAATGGGTCGGCTCCACCCGGGAAGAACCATGCTCTCACAAAAACCAGCGTGAAATAGCATCTTCATTCTGCTGTGTTCTGTATGGTGGGTGTAGAGAACCGGAGACCCGTTTTGCTGGAAACGAGGCATTTCATCCTAGTCCTCTAAGGTGACAACGCATTCTACATTTTGATTCTTAATCGAGGATAGATGTATCCACTTACCACTGTGGGCGCTACACACTTACACAGGTGGACTGTGTGCTCGCTGGTTACCCTAATTCTATAAAAACACCTGATCTAGTAGTACACTCAAATTACTAACAAATGATTAGAGTTTATGACTAAAACATTAACAAAAAAGGTTGTTAATGTTTTAGTCATAATAAAACATTTGTTAAAGGTTGCTGCATAGTCAACAATTTTAACTCAAGTCTTTAGGTTGTTACTAATTTCAAAAACAACAAAGGCTGTTGTTCCAAATTTAATAGTTACATTTTTATTGTTATAAATATTTCAGTACGAGGACAAATCAACCCAAATAAAGCTTTAAAAATACTAAAAAATGTAATGTAACTACTTATTTTGCATAATGCATAATGATAATAAATAAAACTGGCATATATACCACTACTATTTTTCAAGTAGGAGGAAGCAGCTGTGCTCACTGTGCTCGTTTCACAAAGGTCATACTTAGTTAAGTCATGTCAAAACCTAGATATCTTACACTTTTCCTTACTGTGTTCTATGTGCTCTAAATCTACTTATTTGTACTTTTCTACTAAAAACAATGTTTTTTTTTAAAAATATAGAATTAGGGTGACAAACGAGCAATCAGTCAATCTGATGGTAAGAGGATGGATGGTATGGTCCGTAAACACCTACATGTTCGTTGTCACATCTGAGGAATTAGTTGTATTTTGAGGGCGTAGTCCTTCCCAGTCGAGCCAGTCCATTCGTGCTGCAACCATAATGTATCTGCAGCATGGCTCTACCATGTACAAAAAGTACAAAGTTTATAAAAAATTACTCAAGTCAACATTTTCTGAAATACTAGATGTCATCTGCGCAGTATGAAGTGTCGCCAATAGTGCAAAAGAGGATTCCTCTCGACCTTACCACAATGATTAAATATTATAGATGTGCGTAAAGTGCGAAATAGTTTCTGACATAATTTCAAAGACTTGAAATCAATTAACTTGTCAACTGAACAATCTATACAAATAAATAAAATTGAAGTGTCTGTTTGTAATGTTACAATAACAGCTTTTAAACCTAAATGCATATGAAAGTATATACGGTACTAATAACAAAAACAATTTTGAAATTTTTGCCTTTCTGTGTTTGTTCCGGCTAATCTCGAAACAGCTGAACCGATTTTGACGGGACTTTCACTGCTATAAGGAGTAACTTAGGCTACTTTTATTTTAGAAAAGAATTAGGGTTCCGCGCAAATAAATTGAAACCCACGAAACTGTAGTAAATTCCACGCAGGCAAAGTCGCGGGGACAGCTAGTTTTAATATAACATTAGACTGAAGAACTACCAAATAATAATTATCTACCAAAAAGCCCGGCAGTAAAATCCCAACAAATAAGGCTACAGATGCACTTCCACTTCTGGCCTACTAAATAACCTTTGAAGTCTACTGCTGAACATAGTCTTTCTTATTAGCATTACTAGCTGGTACCCGCCGCGTTGCTGCCATAGGACAAATAATTGTAGTAAATAAAAATAATAAAATAAAATAAAATAATTGTTTAATGTCGTTTTAAATTTGGAAGAGTTATAGTGCTTAATTAGGAATGATAATACATTCATTGAAGTTGAATGATATATAACTTTCAAATAAATTTGTCGGTACGATACGCGCGCCACCTACTGTAAGTTAATTGTACTATACCTATAACCTTCGCGCAAGTGCAAGCAATAAGTTGACAAAGTTTTATCGCAATCTGATGAACGATACGATCAAACAAATATTATTTTTATATATTAGATTAAAATTATATGTAAAAGTATATGTGTATGATGGTAGCGTAAGAGATTCTCTTACGCTGCTATCATACACATACTCCATAGACATAGACATACCATAGACCATCACCTCTTTTCGTTCCAAGAGCATCGATGTGTGTGTGACTATGAAAATAACAGAACGATTTCCTTCGCCTTCGTCCTTCACATAGATTACTGTATATATATACTAGACAGTCCTTCACTAGATAACGATATAACAAGCTCATATATTATGTTTTTATATCGAATAAGGAGCACACAGTTCACCTGATGGTATGTAGATTGTTGAGGCCCAAACTTATTCATACTTATCATCAATTAAGAATCCAAACGTAGATATGTTATTTACTCACGTTACCGTTGACTTTGAAAATACAATAAATATAACAGCTAAACCTAAGTTACCTGTTGTCTCTAAATAACTATATATATAGTATCTATATATATATATATATATATATATATATATATATATATATATATATATATATATATATATATATATATATATATATATATATATATATATATATATGATAGACCTCTGAAGTGGACTGGCTATCTATACTCTTCTGAACAACTACAGCAGTGTAAGCACTGCCATTTGGCGGCAGATATGTCTATATCATTACAGCCCATCATAAGTCCACAGTTGAACATAGGCTTACCCCAAGGAATGCAACAAAGAACGGTCTTGAGCCAACTACATCCATCGACTTCCTGCATTTGTTACAAGGAGATCACTCAGTCTAGTGGGAGGGGCCACTCTGCACTGGCTCACTGGTACAAGGCTGTATATAAAATATAATACCTCAAAATTTGTCGGTGGTGGAGCCGGTTTTCAACTACCGACTACATTGTTTAAATTGAATTGGTTTCTTACATCTACATTCAAAAGCCGAGTTAATAAAGTAAAGGTGACATCGACAAAACCTCGACAAGGCAGAAGTTGACTCCGCACCGACCTTTTGTTTTATTTATTACTAGCGATCCGCCCGGCTTCACACGGGTGATTTATGGATCTCGATCACGAACACGATCGGAACAGTGCCACATACCGGGTCCAAATGTGAATCTAAACCATCTAGGGACCCATTCAAACACACACAATTTTTTAAATCAAAATCAGTCCAGCCGTTTTCGAGTTTTAGCGAGACTAACGGACAGCAATGATTTTATATAGAGGTAAGCCAGTGCTTGACCACAATCCCACCTGGGGCTTGGGTGTTACAGAAATGATACTGTTATCGTCAATCATCGACAAAAATAATGATTATCGTAAATCTGTTCAAATAAAGCCTATCTCCATCAGCGTATTTTACATCCTACTGGCGTAGCAGGGGTGGGTCCATGGCCGGGCAGTAGATTTTAAAGGGGAATTTAAGAGATAAATCACATAATATCTAAACCTTTGATATTAAGGCTATTTTTGCTACAGTGGCCCCAGACGGCTGCCACTATGCCACTGTTTCGCCCTGTAAACATAGCATTGTTCTTAGTAAACGTCCCTACCACTTAGTTATACCATTGTTTACATTAGCGCCTATCGGTATCGCGCGAACTCCCGAACGGCCCCTGACACTTGAAGCGTAAAACATATATCGGTCGGGCACATGAGGGGATAATAGATATCACAATATTTATTACACGCCAATAACTTCATAAAGTACTTCTTTACATATTACTGTGTAAAAATAACAATGTGGAAACATTATTAGGCTTTAATAGCTTTCGGCATTGACTTATAATTTGTACTGCCCTGAGAACACTCACGCACATGAGAACTATACGGTATTTTTGTACTGTTTACTATCACTTTCATATTATTATTGTGTGCCAATATTTGTTGTTTGTTGTGAATTGTGAACTAATAAACTTTAACCATAGACTATAAATTATATACTTTAATAAGAAACTCTGGTAAGAGCGGTAAGAGTAAAATAAATCAGTCAGTTAGCCATGCAGCGCCACTCAATAATAGAGCGGACGCCAGAAAAATAAATAGATAAAACATGTATATAAAGAACTGAGAGCGAGATTGTCGACGAACTAGTTCGCATAGTTCACCTAAAGGGCGCTCTTCCCACATAGTTAGCTTGCTACATATCTATTAATCTATGGTTCTTTCGCGAACTACCCAATACCACAGAATAAATAATAGCACTACGTACAGAAGTTGCGCTCCTTTGATGTTGACTGCTTGCCGACATTTTAATAGCCTACATAATTATTATTAATCAGATAAATCACGCACGCAAGCTAAATAAAACTTTATCGCTGCGCGCAGTGTCCGTATTACTTTGCATCTTTTCCCTTCTTACGTCACGGCAGACTTTCCGTGGTTACTAAGGGCTGTTAATAAGAGCGCACGTAGGAAGTTATACTTCTTTAGCGTAACAAAACAAAAAACTTGAGAGACAATTACCCACTGAAGTTGTGGCTTTTAGGATTCAATGTGCGCGCGCATCGTAACAACTTCATGGTGTCGTTTTAGGTGTCGGTGTGCGCGCGCATCGTAAAATTCACTCCCATCATTTTTCCCAAACGCCCCAAAAGAAGTATAACTTCAAAGTACATTGTGAAACGGTAAGTACCTAAGTTACTTAAGTAAAGTACCTATTCTGACTATGATCGACCATATTTCCGCTACTATTTGAGTTCTGTGATGCCGAACGCATGCAACTTGCAAGGCCATTTGTCGGGAATCGCGATGTTTGGCTCGGAAGAAATACCTAGGTAGATAGTGTAAACAACAAATAAACCGAAATACGATTCCTATCAAAATGTGATAGTATTGTACTTATTTAAAATCTTCTAAACAAAGTTTTAATTTCAGTATTTTGTGTTATTGTAACTTAAAATATTTTATTACAAAAGACAAGTATATACTTAGTAAGTAAGTACTTGGATAGTGAAGTAAATTTCAACTAAGTTTTGTAAGTATTACTTCTGTAGTTAAATTATTACTTAATTGTTTCTTCAGTATAAGTACCTAATCTAACAAAAAAAATAGAAATATATTCACCTTTCATCCACGCAACAATTATAGAAGGAACGACATTTTGCCATTATAATTTATCAAATTGATAGGTAATATACATATATTATCCTTAATTTACATTAAAACTATTTCAACTAAATATACTAAACACTAAACAAAAACTATTTCGACGAGTATTTCAACAAGTATTTACAAAAAACTATTTACGTAAACAGCGTTAAAAACTTTCAACGTTCAATCGCCTAAAACGCGCTAGCCTCGACTGGCGCCGACTTCGTTATATCCGGGGCGCCTCGCGATTGTAGGTAATTGTAGGCCTCTTGGTAGAAAGTAATAATAATTGTGTTCTGTGCACTGCGCAGGTAACAAGAGCCATGGTAGAGCCATGCTGCAGCTATATTAGTAGTATAGTTGTAGTACGAATGGGTCGGCTCGACCGGGAAGGACCACGCTCTCACAGAATACCAGCGTAAAATAGCAGCTTAACACTGCTGTGTTTCGTATGGTGAGTGTAGAGAACCGGAGACCCTTTTACTGGAAAAGAGGCATTCTATCTTAGTCCTCACGGCTGACAACGCATCTGCATTTAAATTTGCAAACGAAGATAGATGTAGATGTCTATGGGCCTCAGCAACCACTTACCATCAGGTGGACTGTGTGCTAGTTTGTCACACTTATTTTATAAAAAAATGCCCATCTTATGGAATTGCTAAATATCACTTGTGATTAGCAATTCAATTGGAATAAATAACTGGCTGGGGACGGATATGTGTGCGGTCCTCTATATTGAAAGGGTAGGGTTGTTAACTCTGAGGCTTAGACTTATATTTATATTTATAGACTTATGTGTATTTGATGAGTGTAAATTTTATTATATGAATATATTTTATCATAAGCATGGCTCTGTTTGCAGAATCTCAAGAAACGTAATAAATTTTTCATTATTCTTCTCTGTCATAGTCATACGTGCGACCCGTTGCGCTCACCGTGTACAATGAGACAAACGTAGTGTGGCCGCTTCAACGCGTTAATTCGTGCGTTAATCACTTTGATGTACCGCCACTCGAGTTATCGCCCTACGGCAAATGGCATTGTTAATGCCGTTGTAAAATTATCGCGTTAAGTGGTGGCTACACCTACATTCAACGCCCATCAACGCGATAATTAACGGCATTTCTCGTTAGTGTGGCCTGAGCATTAAATACCACAAATTATAAGTTATAATTATATGGTACAGGAATACATGAGTCATACACATAGTTTACAGCATAGACTTAGAATATACTGACGTATAGACCACCTGACAGCCCGAAAACGCGTGACCAATTTTGATTTCTCATTGTGTGCGTTAGCTAGTGATGTATATTTTACTTAAAGGACTATCGAAAATGATTGTTAAGGAAGCTGTAAAAGATTATAAAAATTGTTTAGCGCATGAAGTTGAATAACTTCAAAATTAACTGAATTTTACCATGACAGTTCTAAAATAATTAAAAATATTCATATAACATGTTCCTGGGAATAAGCTGAACCTACCTGCCTTTTGTTGGATTTTAATTCAAATATATAAAATCCCAGGTGACTACCGAAAAACTTAAAAAACTCCCCAATAATCAGATCAGAATGTTATATTTTCGAGCTATAATCTTTGGAGAAAATATTTACTGTGGGCAGTTTCCCAGAATTTATTTTTAACATATTTTTATTATAAATAGGTAGATACATAACTAAGTATATACCTATTTATATTTTATATATTTTATAAAATGTTTTGATGGGGAAACAAAAACGGGGACACAGGTAAATAATGGCTGCTTTATTTTTCATATAAGTATTACTTGTGATAATTACAAACATTTAATAATTAATAATTAAATAGATTATAGAAGTTTATTTTAACATTCGACTTAAGTATGAATGTAAACTTAATAATTTAAGGAAGGAAACTTGTAGGAATCAGTTAAATAAGATTGCTCTGTTTAAAGGCCGATATGTTTATGAGGCTTCATCATGCTTCATGTTTATATTCTTTCATCTGTCCCTGAAAAGTATAAAATAGTAATAAACTTATTATCATTTTAGCTGCATGATTTTAAAAACATAATGATCTTAACACAGTAAAGTGAACTAAGTGTCTGAGAATACAGATGCACTCTCTATTCTTTCAATCTCGGTATGTTAAGAAAATGGTCACTCATTCATGGACTGAACGCGGCAAGTGCAACTTAATTTCGCAGATCTATTGATCTGCGCAGCTATTCTTAACCACGAGTTCCTCTTCTCTATGACCAACGCTGTAGGGATGAACCACGCTATTTAAGCCCTCGCGACAATGTCGTCGGCCATCAAGCATGAATCGGGCATTGACCGTTGTGAGTATCAAATACTATGGAATTTATACTATCACGTCTCATACGCGGTCGTCTAGTAGCGCTTGAGGAGCATTATCAAATATCTATACCTAACTACGCTAAAAGTTTTATCGTTATGATTTGGGAATATAATCCGAAGTTCTGAAGCTCCACTCAACCCCTTGGGAAAATAGCATGATGCTATGAATATTATACTAGTGTGACCGTGTGGCTGTGCGGTTGGTTAAGCAAGGTTATACATTTATTTTGGTTGATAAATAGATACTTAATTGGGTTCATAATGGCTTAAAGAGGATAATCTCAAGATTTTTTTGTCTTTAATGTACTACAGTTTTATAATGTATGAAAAGCTGTCTCTATATTTATCTAAAGTTTTGGAAGTTATATTTTGAAGTCTTATTATAATAATATTTTACTTACTGGTACAAATAATGTAGAAATGACTTGTTTTATTCTACTTTTCTTTTATACTTCTCAAGAAAATGTTTGCTGCAAATTGTTGAGTTCTTTTTGCATTCCAACCAACCTTCCAATGAACCTTAACAACTTTTTCTAATTATAGAATCGGAGGAATCTGTTTGAAAAACAGCAAAATAAAATTACGTTTTAGAACGCAAACCGAGGATTTATTTTCTTGAATGTTTATAATGAGTCTATCGATTCATTATAAACATTCAAGATAAATATCGACATTAATTTTGATATAGTTGAGTCAATCCTAGCATACATGTAAAATATTTTGTATAAAAATTAAAATGTATTTACCAAATTCATGCAAATTAAAAACCACGTGACTTTTTCTTTGCAAAATATCAAAATTAACAAAATAATTGAATATATTCTATATTTTAAACAGTATGTAACATACATTTTAACCAAAAATAAACGCGTCATAACATTGACGACGTCTTGAGAATTACCTGTGATATGTGAAATTATCAGGATTATTTCTATTATTAACAGCACAGTCACTCACGGAACAAGTAACCATTTTGGAAAAAGTTACTTACTAAAAATAACCACTATTATACTTTAAAAATTACAAAATATCTCGGAGCTATTTCTTGCGTGCCGAATTGTGCCGACCTGTCATTCAAAATCAGTTACAGAGTCATGAGATTTGGTATCCTTTTCTATCTTTCATTTTTGCCATAAGGAATTTTCTTCTCCTTGCATACTATGTTGGTCTATACGCTAGTATATCCTAAGTCTATGGTTTACAGCTACTGCATGAGCAGCATAGAGCATAACACTGTATATATACTAGAGTAGGTGGGTTTGAGTTCTCTCGCCAGAGAATAGTACATAGATTTCTGTATATATATACTAGAGGTGGAGTGGAGTCTCTAGTATATATACAGTAATCTATGGTGGAGTAATATGTTCCTTGGTTTTGAGTTTATACCTAGTGAGTTGAGTTTTTAACTTGTGAAAAAAGCCATAAACGTGATAAGCTCACAATGGTTCTTCTTATTATTTAATTTATTATTTTTACTATTTCTGTGTAATAACTTGGATTAAGTGATTTATTGTGCTAGTTCTGTAATTCTATTTATTGGCTTTTGTGAATGTGGATACGATGATGTTCGCAACAGAAACAGAACAATTTGAACGCGACACTGTGGCAAGACCCTATTGCCTGTGTTGGAATAAGAAAGCACCCGTAGAGTGGCAGGAATTAAGTTATTGTTCCTGTGGCGAAGAAGTTGATGGTAAGACCTTAAAATGTTATTCCTTTCATCAAAGTTTTGGAATTTATACGTTTAATATTTCCTTCAAAACAGGGAATAGATAAATATCGTAGTCTTTAAATAATTTTAATTTAACAACTTATTATATGAACATCATGCAAGTCAGTCAACTCATCAAGTTTACAACTCGATATTTTAAACACTGCCTCTATTAGTTTGATGGAGCCCAAGATTAATTTGCCTTACTTTCTTCAGGAGTCTTTTTTTAGTTTTTTATACATTATTTTTGAAAATAAGGTTCAGTTATGAAATCTTATTTAGAAACATATACTTAGGGTAAGATTTAAAATTAAGTCGCCTGAATTGGGGTGGTGAGGTGGGGGAGGAGTGGGAGTTGTAGAGTCGCCCCTGCCGGACGTGCTTAGTTTTTATGAATTTTTAAAATCTCATTTTGGGGTTATGTTTTCATAATGTTTTTGACAATATAAACCTGATTTAGGAGGAGAGAGTTGGGAAGGGTAGCCCAACGCCACTCAACGTGCCACAGTCGTGGGAAGCTCGGTCGTGAGCCCGCTTCCCGGGCTCCTACTTCTCAGTGGTTTATATAAAAATAACTATGAAGGAGATGGCGGGGTTTATTCGCTCGCTCACTCGATCCCCTTCTAACCTAACCTGCCCAAGTCACGAGCTCGCTTCGCTCGCTCTTGCACTCAATAAAACACCAATATATTAACTTTTATAATTACTTTAATTTATAAACATAATTTATAGCTGCCACCATTTATAAAATGGGATCTTTGAAATTAGCGAAGCTTAACATAGTCGTCGAAAAACAGGAGGAGGCAGATAAAACGTTGGGACCACATTCACTTAAACTCGAAGCAACTTATCGATATATTACTCTACACTCTACTCTATGGAAGCAACGGAATGACGTAAAGTATATCTGTCACTGTCAACAAAATGTTCAATTTCACATTTAGTTAGTGATTTACCAATATTTTAAAAAATAATTAAAAATACTTCGACGCTACTCCGGCAGGAACAATCGTATGGGGGTGCTTCAGATAAACCCCCCTTGATCCCCCCTCAGTGACAGAATCCTCAAATTCAGGCGACTTAATTTCAAACCCAACCCTATACTTAAATTAAAGAAAATGGGAGGTAGAAGGTTTGAAAAACTTTAGTAGAATTAAAAAGAATTAAATACATGATATGAATTCTATGATCGAAGTGATATGGAGTTGCTTTAGTATCCTGCAAAGCAATTTGGGCGTGGAATAAAATTTCATTATAAAAATCAATTTTCAGTTAAACTTTAAAAATGGAATTAGTTGTCATGATTGACGTTAAAGGAGGGGGAGGAGGAAGGAGAAGAAGAAGGTAGATTGTCACCTCCCACTAATTCCCTCCTACTCAGTACTTCCACTAGTACTCTTGCTATGCCCGCTCGGCTTGCGCTTTGTATTTGTCACTAATCTATAGCTCCTCCTCGATTTGCTCATTGTTGCACCTAAAATTTACAGTTACAAAGGGAGGACTTAATGCCTTTAGTCAGTGTCGGCTCATCTACTAGTTTGCTTAGTAAAGTATATAAGAACCATCTGTGATGACTCGACTCTGTTAGAGAGGGATGTTAAATTACTTAATTTTAAATAAAACAATATCTCGCAAGCTATGTATAGGATTCTTAAACAGTTTAATTTTGAGTACTTCAAGCCTTCGCCTATTGGATAAATGCAACAAGTGGTAAAATTAAAAATTTTGTACAACCAACTTCAATAAAAATAAAATGAGATCATCATCAATGTAGTCGAAGTCAATTAAATATGCATTATTAAGGCTAACTCAAAAACTACTTTTCAGATCTTGATTAAATTTATATAGGACCACATGAGATGCACCAGCTTTCAAATAAAAAAATTGGTTCACCTAGAAAAAGTTCTGAAGTTACACACATAAAAAGAAAGTACAGTCGAATTGAGTACCTCCTCCTTTTTTTTGAAGTTTGTTAAAACAGGGTATATCTTACACAAAAATAATAAAAGATCTGGTAGAACTTTACCTACTGTTAAATTTTATGCAGATGTTAAGCTATGCGGTTTGGAATTAAAATACTCCTTACTCTTATAGAATTATCAGCCAATTACCCTAAGTTTTCTATTTCTTAGGATATTTGCCTCATAATGTTTATACCCTTGCGAGGGCTTGTGGAAAACATTTATAAATTTTAACATCAATCATTTCATTTCAACTGTTTATTTTATTTATTTATTTAATATTTGGGATACAATCGGTAAACAATTTTACCAGTTTATGAACTGTGTAAATACTAAAGATTAAAAATTAAACATTTAAAAAATTATAGTTTAATTATTGGTTATTGTTCTTCTAATGTATTCCTTAATAACTTGTATTTTGTACTGAAGTAAACAACCTTACTGAAAATACAATTTTAAGATTCACGATGCAATATATAAAGATGCACCTGCATTTTTTGTTTGGTTTTTAAGGGACATCAATTTTTTTTTCTCTGAGAACTTAATTGAGGACACTTAATTGAATTAGCTTGTAATAGAAAAACCAAAATCAGGAGATGGGCAGCAGCATATTCCTAATAATGACTAAAAATAAAAAACCTGTTTGCCAAGCGTGGCAACTATGGCAAATATCCCCCCTATGAAGCAATCTATGGGGGAGCAGTGGACTTTAATAGGCTGAAATAGTAATAGAATTTATTAAAAAAGAAATAGTTGGTTTCTCTCTAAGCAACAATAGCAATGCTTCTGAAATTTTTGTTAATTGTCTCTATTGTGCTTATATGGTTATTGTATTGAGGATTCCAAACTTTATTATATTCCCGAACAGATCTTACTAATAAATTATATTATAGTAAAACAGGGAACTACACTTAAAATATTAAAGTTTGGAGATTTATGTAAAAAGCATAGAACATGCATGATTAGTGAGGTGCCTGCAGTTTGGAAGTTTGATTTATAATATTTGTACCAAAACAATATTGAAAGATGGCAACTTTACTGTTCTAACAGTGAACGAATGGCGATGGGAGTTGCCAGCAGTCAACACGCTGAGCCAAGTGGTGATGAGCGAAGACAGGAAGCAGGTGACATTCCACCCATACTACAGCTCTGGCACAGCAGCAGTACGAGGTGACACTCCCATGCTGCCCAATAACCATTACTACTGGGAAGTGAAGATGCTATCGGAAACCTATGGAACTGATATTGTAAGTATTTTTTTCTTAATTTTTTTTTATTTAGTAACACCATATTTTAGGACCACACTCTCGCATAATAGCAGCGTAAAATATCAGCTCAATGCTGCTGTGTTTTTCATGTGTTGAGTATAGAGAACCTGAGGCCCTTTTTAGGCTACCCTATCACTAAGCCTCCGCTGTCTGTCCGTCTGTCTCTCAGCGGGCTGTATCTCATGATCCGTAATAGGTAAGACTGTTGAAATTTTTACAGAATGTGTATTTCTGTTGCCGCTATAACAACAAATAATAAAAATAAATTAAAGAGAAAGAGGGCTCCCCTACTAGAAACATCTTTTACGATGGTATGGAACCTGAAATGAAGGGTTCTTCATGCGCGAGTCTGACTCGCACTTGGCTGGCTTTTATTACTGGATATGAGGCATTCCATCTTAATCCTCAAGGATGACAGTGCATCAACATTGTGAATTGTAATGGAGGATTAATGTAGATGTATATGGGCCACACATACATCTTATATTCATCAGGTGTACTGTGTGCGTTTGTCACCTTTATTCTAAAAAAAAAACATCTGGTACAAGGGTTGTCAATCCAAAATAGTAAATCCTCTGCAATCTAATATAGCTGCAGCATGGCTCTCGTGGTAGAGCCATGCTGCAACTATCAATAGTATAGTTGTGGCACGAATGGGTCGGCTCGACCGGGAAGGACCACGCCACGCACAGAATACCAGCGTCAAATAGCAGCTTAACACTGCTGTGTTTCGTATGGTGAGTGTAGAGAACCGGAGACCCTTTTACTGGAAATGAGGCATTCCATCTTAGTCCTCACGGGTGATAGCGCATCTGCATTTTGATTTGTAATCGAGGATAGGCGTAGATGTCTATGGGTCACAGCAACCACTTACCATCAGGTGGACTGTGTGCTCGTTTGTCACCCTTTCCTATAAAAAAATGGAAAAGGCCCACGACTAAAATATCGTGTAACTTTTGTATAGAAAAGAATCATACAGTCGTATTTGCAACTTTCTCTTTTTTTTTTTGAAGTTGACCAAAATCCTTTGTATTTACACTTGCTAAGCTAAAACGAAAATACATCAACTCGAAATTTTTGGTAGGGAAAATCATTTGAAATTCGAGTTATCCAGGTTCCACTGTAGTACCACTATGAAATATGTACAACTTATCTAGGGTGAGATCCAATAAATCTGTCACATAGAAAAGTTTCTTTTAACTTTTTAATATCTTCACTTTTTCTTTCGCCTTATTGGTGGCTGATGCATTTGCCAATAACGCAATAGCTCGGCAGAATATCTTATTTTAGTTTAAACTAAATATAGAGATATGGCTATTAATCCTCTGTTTGAATTTGAATATCTATAAGTAGCGGCACGAAAGTCTAACGGTGACCGTTATTGCGCATAAGTCGCGCTGATTGGCTCGTGCGTATCGTTCGCACGCGCTGATTGGCTCTCCAGTCGCATTCTTGCAATTCAATTCGTGCGCGTCCCCTCCACGTTTCGTTCAGCGCTAGACTTACGTGCCGCGACTTGTACCTGTGTTATTTTCAGTATCTCTGACATAGAAATTTTATCAGTATTGTCAGGCCATATTACATTAATCATATAATAACAAGCCGCGTCATTATGGGCTCTTTCTAATACTAGACTAATAAAACCTAAATTGATAATTATCATTTCACCTCAGTACATTTTTGAACCTGAACCGTTTAGTGGCGGTGTAAGAATATCCACTACCCCATATCATCCCGTGGCTGTCGTAAGAGGCAACAGACGGAAACAAATCAGGAGATGATAACGACTAAAAAAACTGCGGTTAGCAACCCACTTGATAAGCGTGGCAACTATGGCAAATATCCATCATAACAATTATGTTATGTAATTCCAACGTAACATTTTTGAATTATAAATCTTATTACATACATTTTATTGTTTAAAAAATTCCTACACAAGAAACGCATCGTCAATTCGTTATTTTTTTTAAATTATATAAGCCAGTTGTTGACTGCATTCATCCAAACCCACCTGGTGTTGAAGTCCTAGATGATTAATCGAACTGTCTTAGCGCAACAGTAACAAAAGCCAAAGCAGGCAAGGCAAAAGCCTGTACACTTCTTGCTTTGAAGGCACCCACAATGTAATCAATCAAATCAATAATTTTTACGTGGTAGAGCCATGCTGCAGCTATATTAGTAGTATAGTTGTAGCACGAATGGGTCGGCTCGACCGGGGAAGGACCACGCTCTCACAGAATACCAGCGTCAAATAGCAGCTTAATGCCGCTGTGTTTCGTATGGTGAGTGTAGAGAACCGGAGGCCCTTTTTACTGGAAATGAGGCATTCCATCTTAGTCCTCACGGGTGACAGCGCATCTGCATTTTGATTTGTAATCGAGGATAGATGTAGATGTCTATGGGCCACAGCAACCACTTACCATCAGGTGGACTGTGTGCTCCTTTGTCACCCTATCCTATAAAAAAAAATCGGTCAGAAAGACTTGACGCTGGTAAATTATAATTATCACTAAATAAAAATTGATTGATATTATAATTAAATTTTTATTTATTGATAATTTCAATAAATAAAATTAAATAAACGTGTAGGGGCGGTGTAAGAATATCCACTTCCCTATGGTATGATATGTCATCCCGTGGGTGTCGTAAGAGCGGACTGAAGGAAACTGAACCAGGAGATGGGCAGCAGCATCTTCCTGATATAGCTAAATAAAAATGAAAAACAGCGGTTACCAACTTGCTTTCAAAGTTCCATACGATTTTTCATTGACTGATAAAATTAACCGAATTACATCTCTAGTTGAAACTACATAATTGCAGGTTTTTACTTTGTCGTGAGTAAACTAAATGCTATGACTGCAGTTGAAGTCCGTCAAGGCGGACGGTATTGGTTGTTGGACGAGATTTTCTATATACGTCGCAAGGTCAATATGTCTCCACTTATCGTACTAAAATATATTTGCGTAGTTGGCAACTATTGTTTATCTTGTCTAAAAGATTGGTAACTTGTTCATGAATACACAAAAATATAATAAGTATTAAGTTGTATGCATAAACTAGTAAGAAGTTGTATGTCACAAACATAGAATATACTGGCGTAACCAAACTCTTTCCTTCCTTTTTAATTTTTTTTTTCAAATTCAAATTGTTTATTGCATATCACATTACAAATTTAAGATGTTACATTTGATAGGTATACATGTGACGTCCTGCAAGGGCATAGCAACACCACATAAGTAAAGAAACTGTACAGAGGCAAAGCTTCTAAGGAGCTGTCAAAATTTTTACCTATTTTGGTAGGGTTGGCACAGGAGAATAAAATTAAATAAACAAAACGTTTATCAGCGTTTTAATAGATACTTAAGATATAATATATTTTTACAAACTACGTATTCTAAATATTTTACTTTTAATATTATATAATTATTGTTCTTCAACAATTTGTTGTGGCTTTTAATTAAATGGTAAATTCTAAATTTAATGTAAAGTTTTTTTTTTAAATAATCTATTGGTAAGCACTCGCATTTCATAACAGATATAAACTCTTGCACACGTTTTAATATTTCACTACCAATATTTACAATGTTTTTTTCGAGGTCAAAATATTCGCGAAATTTTTGCTCAAGCAATTCAACAAACGCGATAAAATTGTCAGGAAATACCTATCATAAAAAAACCCGATTGAACACTATCATTATTAAAATCCTTGTAATGGCTGAAAAAAAGAATCTTTTTCCATATTTATACGTTGTTCAGATCTATTAACGCACAGTTTTATTTTCTCACATTTGTGGTATTTGAGACAACATTTTCAATACAAATATTCCGACACATGACTAAACCATTTTTTTCTGGCAAATAAGATAGATAATCATTTGCTCCTACTGTTAACACAGGAGCAGTAACATCGTCGGGTTACGGTGATGTATAAAATAAGACAATCGTCTTATTTCATAACTACCATATCGAAATCGTATTCACAATTAGTATTTTGAGGTTTCCCTAAAATATTGGTTATAAACATCTTGAATAAAACTACTTTTACGGTTTATATCGCGTTTAATTAACTTATTTTTTATTAATTCGACGTTTCGGGTGCTTTACAGCACCCATGGTCACGGGGACTGAGGTGATTGACGTCCCGATGTCAGAGTTAATCCGGTACCTTCAGCTTTTTAATTATTAATTTTGGTCCGATCTACGCAGAATGAACTAACTGTGTCTTGAAGTCTTGCAGTGGTATGCTTGGGTTTAGTTTTAATTTTATTAATTACAGGATCCCAAGCAGGTGGTAATACCAGCCTCCTCTCTATTGAAATTAGGATGTTTTTAATTTCAATAGCCTCACGTATCATCCTTGGCAGGAATCGATGTTCTTTCGCGAGAATCTGTGGTTTATCAAATCTAATGTAAAGGCGGGGGCCGTCTATGATATGATCACAAACTGCAGACTTCCCGGAACGTTGGTGCTTCATGTCAGCTATGTGTTCACATGGTAGTGTTCGCGTAGATATAAGAAATCATTATATAAACATCTTATTGAAGGCAATACTAACTAGTCGACATGTTGGTTTCTGGCAGTTACCACCGCCTGTCTGACTTTTCCAAAGAAATTTTGGAGACAATCTTGATTGAGACGTCTCGTAAATATAAATTTATTTAGTTTCTTCTGATTTTAATTCTTCATGAAGTTTTATTAAAGATTTTATAAACACTTGTAATCCGTGAATGAAATTATTGATTTTAAGTTCCTGAAAAATGTTAGCATTTCTTCTAAAAACTCAATTTGATAACTATCGCATCGAAAAGCTCTTTTATATTTATTGGGAGATCGCAGTGTATTTGAGTGTAAGAAATCAAACAAATTATTAATTTTATTTACAAAATCAGCGGTACCTCTTGCGGCAACCTCGATAAGATTTAAATCTACGTAGGTATTAGTAAACTGCTACATAAATGAGCAATGGAGTAGCGAACAGGAAATTCGAGTCCGTATAGAACAAGCCCGTAGTGCCTTTATAAAGCTAAAAAAGTTTTTGTGTTGTAAACGCTTTAACCTAAAACTCCGCATGAGACTGGTGCGCTGTTATGTATTCTGTGTCCTACTTTATGGGGTCGAAAGTTGTACCTTAACCTCGACATTATGTTCAAAACTTGAAGCATTTGAAATGTGGGTATACAGACGTATGCTCCGAATATCCTGGACTATGAGAATAACAAATGTTGAGGTTTTGCGTCGAATGATTAAGAAGTTGGAGATAATGAGGACCGTGAAGGAGAGGAAGCTGCAAAATTTTGGACACATAATGAGAGGACACAAATATCGTATTCTTCAGCTTGTGATTCAAGGAAAAATCGGGGGAAAACGCCGACCTGGCAGAAGAAAAACATCCTGGCTGAAGAACCTTCGTGAATGGTTTAACCTCAGCACTCGCTCTCTCTTCCGTGCTGAAGCTTCGAATATAAAGATAGCCATGATGGTCGCCAACCTTCGCAGAGAAGTGGCACCCTAAGAAGAGAAGAAGAGGTATTAGTAAACCATATTTACACTTTTTTATATTTCATTTGATACGAATTATTCTTTGAAAAACAAAATTTGACACTTGTTATTTTTTACACAACCCTGAGTTTGAGCACTGGCCGAGCCGGTTTAAAGCAGTTTCTCTCTGTACGTGACGAGCCGCCAGTCCTCACGCACACACGCGCCTCAACCTTGTAGTAGCGTTCCTATCACAGCGCGGTTGTATGAAGCTTTGCCTCTGTACGGTACGGTGTCCTTTACTCATGTGGCAACACTAGAGGACTAACTATTATGGGTAAAATTTTGGGTGTTTCTTGACGAATTTACAAGACTCGAGGATGCAGATAGACGTAAGTGTTAGTATTTTATGTTTAATGAAGTGAGGTTTACATGATTCCATTTGGTCTAAATTCGTTAAGATTCGTAGACACTTCTTTTGTAATACAAATAATTTGTTTACATCACAAGAGTTTCCCCACAATATGATGCCATACGAGAGTACCGAATGAGCATGTGCATTTTTGCAATCTGTATGCTCGTAACCCATTTATAATTTGATTATTGTAACTTCTCATTGAGTGAAACGTATATTTCTTTTGAGAATATATCTTTAACCGGATATATTAATTCATTCATTACGGCCTGTTGAAAGTTCACAGCTGAACATAGGTCTTCCCCAAAGATTCCTCATTGGGGGAATGTCGCCACAGTAGAGTAGGCAGGTTGGCAACCGCAGTTTTTATTATTTTCAGTTGTTATCAGGAAGATGCTGCGAACCATCTCATGTTTCTCATGGTAGTGAATATTCTTTTTACTGTGAAAGTGGAAAAGTGGAGATCTTCCACCGGGCAAGGTGTTTAACTCGGGGAGCGGCCAACACTCCGCCTGTTCCGCCGGCCAAATTTGCAGAGAAGGTTCAGGATAAGTAATATAGCCAAATGGTGAAGAAAAATTAATAAAAAAAACTCAATTTGTCCTTTTATCTTTTAAATTCAAAATGCGTGGTAATGCATTATTTTAACTGATTTTACTGCGCACGCACACATTCGTAAGGGTCGATCGGTAGGCAAAAACGTTGTTGCCCATAAATCACATTCAATTTGGGATAATTTCAAATAAAAGTAGAAGCCTTATTTACTCGTATTTTCAAAAACTGCAATAACGTTACATCATTATTTATATATTTGAACTTAAGTTTAAAATTTGGCTATTTTGAAAAATAATCCTGTATATAGCGCGGTACTTCGGAACTTTGATAGCGAGATTTAGACTTCGGTGTGTTTCGCTTGTGGCTCGACGACAGCGCCGCTATATTCTTACGCCGCCACGACACCGGTTTGTTTATTTATTAAATAATACTAATTTACTTTTACTAAGTAGCAGAGTTAATGAACTGGATATAAATCGCTCTCGTACCTATATCTGATGCTTCCTGTAGTCGGTGTTGAATATTTTGTTCTGTTTGCAGTTTTCAGGTTTTAGCATTTTATCTTGTACTATACTTTCGTGACTTATCAATTATCATACAATAAACATTTTGCGTAAAATAGCAGCTTAACACTGCTATGTTTCGTATGGTAAGTGTAGAGAACCGGAGACCCTTTTTACTGGAAAAGAGGCATTCCATCTTAATCCTCACGGGTGACAACGCATCTGCATTTTGATTCGCCAACGAGGATAGATGTCTATGGGCCACAGCAACCACTTACCATCAGGTGGACTGTGTGCTCGTTTGTCGCCCTATCCTATAAAAAAAAACATATGGAAGTGTCTATTTATACGATAATCGGGCGATCGGATTTATACGTGGTAGAGCTACGCTGCAGCTAGGTATATTATGGTTGTAGCACGAATGGGTGGGCTCTACCGGGGAAGGACCACCCTCTCACAGATTACCAGCGTAAAATAGCAGTTTAATGTTGCTGTGTTTCGTATGGTGAGTGTAGAGAACCGGAGACCCTTTTTTGACTGAAAATGAGGCATTCTATTTTAGTCCTCAGGGGTCTGCATTTGCATTTTGATTCTTAATTGAAGATAAATGTAGATGTCCATGGGCCGTAGCATCCATTTACCATCAGGTGGACTGTGTGCTTGTTTGTCATCCTTTTTCTATATTAAAAAAATGTTTTTCTTAAACGATTATCGTATGATTAGCAACAGCCTAAATATATATATACTCGGTTATAATATGTTATTTATTACTAGTTGTTTTTTTTATAGATTAAGGGTGATTAACGAGCACATAGTCCATCTGACGAATAAAATCAAAGCGGTTGCGGAATAAAAGTAGTCTTAGGAATAATTTTTTTTTCAATAACACGTGAAGACAGTTAACTCACATCGGAGCAACGGAGCGGACTAATTGCTCTATAAACGTCTCAGATACGAGAGGCCTGTGCCCAGCTTTGGGACAAATATGAACATGACATATACATATATGTATGACATACACATGACATACAGGTGTCTTTATGATGTTTTCTTTCACCGCCGAAGACGTGGTAAAATAAACAATACCTACAGTAAATAAAGAAAGTGACGTTGTCGCTCTTTTGTAGACAAATAGATCGGGAAAGGACCACGCTCTCGCAGAATACCAGTGTCGTTGGTGAGTGTAAAGAACCGAAGACCCTTTTTACTGGAAACGAGGCATTCCATCTTAGTCCTCGGGGCAACATCGCATCTGCATTTCGATTCTTAATCGAGGATAGATGCAGGTGTGTATGGGCCAGCTTGTTTGTCGCCATGATTCTATAAAAAAAAAAACTGTCAGTCGTAGGACTGCACGTCAGAAGTGAAATCCTCTTAGCTTTACAAACTTTTAAACATTATTTCGGGTTATTTATTTTTGGTAGTATTTTATATGTATCTGAGCGTGAGTTCAGTGCTTTTGGCCCAACCCAAAAGTGCCCAACGTGCCTAAAGAAGTTTTCTCTACAAAAAACTAAAGATTTATAAAAATAATAAAGATGCTGATACTTACAATATTAGACTTCTGTGGGGGCGTTCGGACACTGCATTTCTATGCAAATATGTTTAATGCAGTTGGATTTTTTTGTTTTGGCACAGTGCCTTACTAAAACACGCGGAATTGGCACGTTTTTCGAATTTGGCTTCAGTATTTAATTTATCAGTACACTTGTTATTACTGTCTCCTTGGTGCAGTGGTCGTTAACGCTACTGCTAATCATGAGGTTTCCGGGTCTGAATCCCGGGTCGGGCCAAAAAAAATCAGTTTAAGTTTTTCTGTCAAAAATTCTCAGTAGCTGCCCGAGTCAGGAAGTTGGCGGTGTCTCACCCCATGCCTCGGAAAGCACGTAAACCCGTTGTTCCTGCGCCTGATCTCTCTCCAGTCCCATCGGACTATGAGTGACGTAATAGAGAGTGCATCTGTGCTTGCATATACATTTTGGCACCATAATCCAGTCCTGTGTAGATGGCTAATCTCCGTTGAGGCTGGCCGCCGTGACCGAAATTCGGTCTGGAGGACATTACACTTGTTATATACAGTAGTTTAGAGCTGACGTCGGTGATGAAGACAAATCAAAGCATAAACTCGAAAAACATAAATCTCTTACATACCATAACCACCATAACAACACCGACGAGGTTGTTAACCCTGTCTAATTACGTTAACTGCAGTCAAATAACCCAAAAAAAAAACTAAAGTAACTGCCTATCTTTTTAACCGCCTTCAAAAAGGAGGAGGTACTCAATTTGACTGTATATTTTTTATGTGTGTTTACCTCATAACTTTTTTGTACGTTAACCGATTTCGATGATTCTTATTTTATTTGAAAGCTGGTGCTTCTCTTTTGGTCCCATGTAAATTTGATCATGGTCTGACCAGTAGTTTTTGAGTTATCCTTAATAATATATATTGAAGTCGGTTGTACAAATTTTTTAATTTTACCATTTGTTCTTTCGCCAAATAGCAGTGTTTGCATTGCCGTGGTGTTGTCTGAATGGAAGAGAGAGCCAGTATAATTACAGGCTATTACGAATTCCACTTTAGTCCTCAGGAGAAACAGCGTCTTCTTAGCTTGAAATTGGTTGCAGTTGTTCATGGAATGCAGTAGTTACATCAGGAAGAAATTGGTTGTTTGCCGCTATATAATTTATAAAAAAAGTTTTTCGTAATAGATAAGATTTAAATATGTAGTAGACTTGCAACGAATAGTATATTCGGCCACACGCCGAATACCGAACATTCTGCGAACTTCCTGGCCGAATAGCCGAATATTAGGCAAAAGTATTCGGCCGGGAAGGAAGTAGTGATTATTCTTCAGAGCGTCTGTTCTCTGAAGCTGGGATTGTCTACGAGAAGAAAAGGACTAAACTACTGTCTGAAAATGAAGAAAAATTAGTCTTTTTGCACCATTATCTTCCACTTCAATTACGATAATTCGAATGCATAGACATTTATCTAATAGTTCTTTTTTTAATTTTTTTATATGGAGGTTGACTATGTACCTATGACTACTTTAATGATTACAAGAAGAAAAATTAATTATAAAATAAATAATTATTTTAATTTTACCAACTATCTGACTACAATAAAACCTCTTATATGTATTTGGTATTCGGTCGTATAGTACCTAGATATTCGATATTCGACTGAATAGAATAAAAGTAGCCGAATAGGCCGAATACCGGATAGTAGCCGAATATTCTTCGCAAGTCTAGATCGCTGTCTAGTCGGATGTTTAGCGGATCTTTTTATTTGTCGTGGACTCGTACTGTTGCACTTTTGCCAGTGTCAACTAATAAGAAATTATCTTTTATAATAATTTGTTTAAAGACTTCTTCACAATATGTTAATGCGTCACAATGCGAAGTATTTAGGAGATTTTGACGATAGCTTAAGCCAACGACAGTATCTCAAGGCGCCTAAACAGACACATTATCTTGAGGTACACTTCCCAATCGTAGCACTTGTTCCATCGTTTCCACTAACAGTTCACATGCGCAGACATTTAATGTACAAAATTACACCAATTTACGTATCAAAATCTACTTCAAACTATAAAACAAGAGCAGCAATCCGCCGCCGGTAAAGTTCCCGCCAAAACTCGAGCAAATCTTATCGCCGCAGTCTAAATCGTCCACTAAAACTCTAGTTAAACCGTTACCGTTACAGCCTATTAAAGTCCACCGCTGAACATAGGTCTCCCCCATAGGTTGCCTCATAGGGGACATTTGCCATAGTTGCCCACGCTTGGCGAGCGGGTTGGCAACCAGTTTTTTTATTTTTAGTCGTTATTAAGAAAACGATATTGCCCATCTCCTGATTTGTATCCCTCTGTGTCATCTCTTACGACACCCACACGATCATATGGGGTAGTGGATATTCTTACACCGCCACTACACGGCAAAACACCGTAATGTAATTTAACTAATACAACTCAATTCTCTTCCAGATGGTGGGCATCGGTACCAGCAAAGTGAACATGCCGGAGTCCCAGTACAAGTTCATCTCACTGCTGGGCCAGGACGCGGAGTCGTACGGACTGTCGTACATGGGCGCGGTGAAGCACAACGCGATCGAGATGCGGGGCTCGCCCGGCTTCTGTCGCGGCACTATCATCGGCGTGCGGCTCGACATGTGGCAGGGGACGCTCGAGTTCTATCTCAACAGACAGCCGCAAGGTGAGTATTACATGATAGATCCTTGCTGCAGTAGACATGTGTGATTCATTAATTTCTAGTGATCGTCTTACGAACCGGGTCATTCGGGTCGATTATTCAAATGGATCATTTCGAATTTCAGTACTCTGTGATCTGTGAGTCCCGCTCGATTTTAAAAATTCTTGGTTTCTCGCTGGTTCTTCCCAGGACAGTTTTCCGAACCAGTGGTAAAAATAAAAAATGACTTTCAATAAGAAGTACTTACTTGTAATCTGTGTTGAACTAGCGATCCGCCTCGGCTTCGCACGGTTGATTTCTGGATTTCGACAACAACGCCATCTACCGGGTTCAATTGTGAATCTAAACCATTATCTAATCAACTTAATCACACACAAAATTTCATCAAAATCGGTCCAGCCGTTTAGGAGGAGTTCAGTCACATACACACGGACAGAAGAATTATATTTATTTATTATTTATTAAATACTTCTAACACATGCCTTACATCTACAAATTACTATGTACTACCAATTATAGGAGAACACATCATTCTAAAACAATAATTATCACATTAAATAGCACAATGGTAAATACAAGTTCATATATGTCTGTAAAAATAATAAAATAAACAATTCTACCAAAAATAAAAAATGCATCTGTCAAACAAAATAAACAGCGTAAAAATTTACACGAAATTAATCACCTTGATAATATTAGTTTACTGACCTGAAGTGACCTGTAAAAGCGGCAACGGTGCGGCAGGTGCGCAGTGCTCACGCGGCATCGACATCGTAATTATTTACCTACACTTTCCCATTTATAAGTAATAAGGCAAAAAACGAAGAAAAAAGGGCTACCGCGAATAGAATGTTAATTGTTATATATTATATTAGTTGTGTATTTTCAAAGAACGTTATGTAGGATAACACTTTTCATTTAATGTGATCACTTTATCGCCACTCCCGTATAATAGTTTTTGTAACATATATAAAAATTAAGTTTTGCATAAAGTTAGTGACTAATTAATTTTCTAAACTGTCGTTACATTTTTTCATAAAAAGTAAAAGCCCTGCATCATTGTATACGCGTGATATACGTGTTTTTGGAGAATTCTGTCCAAATTTTGTTCGAGTGCTATCAGTCTTAAAGTAAGGAAGGACATGGGTTGCGAGGAGGTCTCCGAAGTACATTAATATTAAATCTACTCAATAATATAATATATAATATGCATGTGTTATACATGTAAACCTTTCCCTTGAAACATTCTGTCTACTGATGAATCGCATCATAATCCGTTGCGTAGTTTAAAAGATCTAAGCGTACAAACGGCGGAAAGCGACTTTATTTTATACTATGTAGAGATATCGTAACAATTGCATATAATCTCGTCGCTTTTTAATCGTCCTCCATCATAATTCTGGCCTGTCTCCAGGCCCGTAGCGTAACCTTGTTATCGCTATAAATGGTCATTTTAACCTTATATCAAACTTACATGTTATACAAATGAAGCATTATTTATGACATTAGTTGCTACAATGTTTATTAGTTGCAACATTAGTTGCATAAATCTGGGAGTACATTGGGTAGTCAGAAAAGCAAAACGTGTTTAGTTACGCTCCTAAGTTATCGTTGAAAAAGTACTGTAATAGTGTTCGTAAAAATAAAAATTATACATCAAAACAATCTTTGAACTTTGAACTATGTGTACGAATAAACGGTTTTCGTGTGTGTATCAAATTATATGTCACAATGTGCATTTATAAATAATACAAGGTCCGGTTAATCCAGTGCTGAGGGTAAACGACATAAACGGTAAGCTAAACAAGAAGTGCCGAACAATAAAGTGGACTATGAACTCATGTAGTTATCTCTCAACGAGTAAAGTCGGCTTGAGCAGTACGCAGTTTTTCACTATCTACGTCATCGCCCCAAACGGCTCCGAGTGTAGGAACGCTTGATCATAAACCAAGAAGTGAGGTATTCGATCTCAGACTTCAAAGTAATTTGTTTTTGTTTTTTTTTTGTTTTTGTATTCAGGCTTTTGAGTATATCATTTTTTTATACATGCACATATTATTTCTTTTTATGTGTGAGAGCCTTTGTCAAGCTAATATATAGAAGCGTACTTTTATCACTATGAATTGTGAAGCGTGTCTTAATCGAATTACTATAGAGGAAGTACTCCGACGCATACAGTGTATGACACACTATCATTATACATGCCTGAATATAACTCAATCTTATTACAAGGCTAACCTGGGCGAACTGAGAAGGTCCTGGATATGTCCACTTTGCATCAACATAACTAGGCGAAAGAGAAACAACTGCAATACGCCTGTTCGGAAACAACTAGAAAACATGGATGAATCTAACATGTCCTGCGAAGACCCCACGATTAGTGAAACCACAGCTGATGTTAGTCGACCAGTCATGGACACAGTTGAAAATACACCCACACCAGCCGGATTGGAGATTGGAACAATTCTCTAGACTTCTAGATCTGAAGTTGGATATTAAACTGGAGAGCTTTCAAACATCTTTGACCAGAACAATAAGGAAAGAAGTTAGTGATCAAATAGCCAAACTAAAATCCGAGTTCACCGTAACGACAGATTTTCTTGCGGAGGAGCAAAGAGACGTAAAAGCAGAGCTTAAAACGTTGTCAGACAAGGTCCGCAAGCTTGAAGATGAAAAGATGCAACTACAATGCGAATTATCCCAAATGAATAAAACTCTGCAGGTCTTAGACAAATCCTCAAGAAACTGCAACATTGAAATCCAGTCGATACCCGAAAAACGGTTGGAAAATTTATTGTATGGGTTGAAGAAATTGTGTGAGGTCATAAATTGCCCTATTGCTGAGTCAGACATAAAATCTATCCACCGCGTTGCAAAGATGAACCCTTCGTCAGACCGTCCCCGCAATATTATTACAACGCTGCACTTGGAACATCACCGCGACACTATCATCTCTGCAGTGCGAAGATTCAATAAAGCGAACAAGTTGTGTCCGCTAAACTCATCTCAATGGGCTTAGTTGGTGAAAAATGCAATATCTACGTATCGGAACACCTATCAGCTGAATGCAAGGCAGTACACGCCGCGGGTAAAATACGGTCGCGTCTATGTTCGTAAAGATGAAGAATCCTCTGTTATACTTATAAGAGACACTTGTTCTTTATCAAAGCCGTCGCCTAATAACCCTGTATTATGAGTAGTCTAATTTAAGTATTTCTTTTTTTTTGTAATCTGAATTAAACTCAAAGCATTTATTTGGTATCTTTTTACATATTTTTAAGAATGCATATATATTATCAAAATCTCAATAGAGCTAGAAGTAAAATAGATATTCTTTATAAAAACTTTCTGAACTCTAATTACGATTTGATATGTCTAACTAAAACAAATTTCGATGCTTGTGTATATGATGGGGAACTGTTTGACGAGCAATGCAATGTCTTCCGTAGAGATCGCGATACCACTTGTATTAAAAAGTATAATAAAGACGATGGAGGCGGTGTCCTCGTAGCAGTAAAAAACAATACTCTTCTGTCAGACAGGTCTTATGGGAAAGCGAACTAGAGGTTATCTGAATTAGCATATTGCATCCGTATCCAAATAAAAATGACCTTTCCAACTTCTATTCAAATCTTCAAAACATTGTCCTAAAATCAAATGAACAGAATTCTTTTGCATTATTTGGCGATTTTAATGTACCAAATGTCTCACGGATTCTGTCAAGCGATGGCAGTATGACAGCTAGCTGCGATGAGATGGACTACAGAGGAACTGTTGTTAGATACTAGCACTCTGTGATCTGTCACAGTTCAACCCCATCCCCAATAATAACAATAGGATACTAGATCTTGCTCTTAGCACTTCCGGAAATATGACCATCACCAACGAGAAGACCTCATTAAAACAATATAAACATCACCCTGCCTTACTGATTGATTTTCAAGACTCAAATTCCTTTAATTATAAACCTTTCAAGGTCAATGAGTCAAAGCGTCAAAATTTCTATAAATTCCAATACAAAACTGTAAAGCAGAGAATTAATGATACCAACTGTTCAGATCTACTTTATGGGGCAGACGTAGATGAGGTGGTGGCTAGATTCTACGATGTGATCTACGAAATTATTAACGATTGTACTCCCACAGTTAATAACTGCTCATATAAATATCCCAAATGGTTCAGCCCTGGCTTGCGTCGTTGTATGCGGGAAAAAACAAATACCACGTGCGCTACAAAAAATACAGAAACCCTCGAGATTACGATACATTCTCCCTCCTCCGAGCTAGATGCAAAAAACTCATAAACTGTTGTTACAATGAATATATTAGATCTATCGAAAATGGTTTGACAAAAGACGTTAAGTCGTTTTGGAGTTACATTAACAGCAAAAGACGCAACAACTCGAGTATCCCCGACTCAATGACATTTGGTGAAACAAAGCTTGCTGGTGGTAAGGAAATCTGCGATCTGTTTTCAGAATTTTTTGGATCAGTTTTCGAAGATCATAATCGTGGATCGGGGATATCCGATTGTTGTATTCAAACAAATAGTCTTCTCAATAAAATCGTACTCACTGAGAACGAAATATTAACAAAACTGAGGCGTCTTGACTCCAACAAGGGAGCCGGCCCTGACGGCATTCCACCTATATTCCTGCGGGTATGCGCAGATACTGTGTCGCCCGCTTCAGCTAATATTTAATAAATCACTGAACAGCGGTGTGTACCCTTCTCGCTGGAAAAAATCTAACGTTCTCCCCATATTTAAATCTGGTGACCGAGCCAACTGTGAAAATTATAGACCTATAAGCATTTTGTCAGCAGTATCCAAATTATTTGAATCAGTGGTATTTGATCATCTTTATTTTCATTTAAAATCTCTTATATCAACAAAGCAGCACGGATTCATCAAAAGGAGATCGACAGTCAGTAACCTTCTTAACTTCAAAACCTACATATACGATGCTTTTAACAACCGCGGTCAGGTAGATGTTATGTATACCGACTTTAAAAAAGCGTTCGATAAAGTGGATCACGCTATTTTATGTAAGAAACTCGAGGCACATGGTATACACAGCAGTCTGCTGCGTTGGTTCGAGTCCTACTTGAAAAACAGGAGTCGGCGCGTGACCGTCAAGGGGTACGCATCAGAAGAAATCCTCATTAAGTCCGGTGTTCCACAAGGATCCCATTTGGGCCGATTACTTTTCGTGACCTTCATTAATGACCTCATTGAGAAAATTCAGTCCCCTTGCCTTTATACGCTGATGACTTAAAATCTTCAATAAATTGGTGCAGCTAACGACACGCGCATCATACAGGAAGACTGGAACAGCCTGTCTAATTGGTGCAAAGAAAATAATATGTTCCTAAATCTCAAAAAATGCTTTGTCATCACCTACACACTTAAAAAAAAACAAAGTATCAAACAATTATATCTTAGAATAACGAACTCTGTCTCGTGTGTCGTCTATCAGGGATCTCAGGGTCTTGTTTGACGAACAGCTTAGTTTCCATAACATTACGATCTCATAGCCAAAAATTTAACCAGGTACTAGGTTTCGTTACTAGACAGTGCAGGCACTTCAGGACCCCTAAAGTTTAATTTTGTTGTATAACAATCTGGTTCAAGTAATTTGGAATATAATTCAATAATATGGAATCCTTACTACGCAGTGCACTCTGAGCGCATTGAATCGATCAATCCAAGTTTTGCGTTTATTGAGCTTACGTACCGGCAACAATAAAGTCTCGGTCATATGCTGAGAGCAGTGGCGAAGCTAGGGCTCCAAACTAGGGCAAGCCCAAGATATGGTTTTATTGTTTTTAGCAGTTTTATAAAAATTTACCTTTTCTCTTTTCGATTTTACCTTTTCTCGCCGATTAGCACTTTAACACACTTCAATTCATCACAAGGAACACTATTATCCTCCATTTTCACTAAAATCTATAAAAAGCATAAATTTTCAACTCGCAATATTTATTCGCTCAAGTAAACACACAGAGTAAACATTGAAATGTGAACTTGCAAAGGTATCTAGTTTTTATGACAACCTAATCGCGCTGTTTTGCCGCGTGTTGACGGCATAAGGCCTGTGTATATATACAGTAATCTATGGCCTGTGTAGAACAGGTCAGCGACAGCGACAGGGAAGCGCGGGAAATTTGAAATAGTTTGAAACAGTTTACGAGTTATTTTATTAGTTGATATTATTGATTGAGCAGTTTCATAGGAAAGCTCGGCTTCTCGGCTTCTATGGAGGCTTCGCTACCGGCTGAGAGGCTCAAAGAGTTTGACATGACACTATTTCACCTCCGTCGCGACGAATTGGACCTAGTTAACCTACACAAAATAATACACTCGGAACTGGACAGCCCCGAGGTCTTGGAACTGTTAAATTTTTGTTTAACATAAAACACAACCCACGCAGACCTATGAAAAAAATATTTGACATATTATCGCGAAATAATATCTCCCGGAATCAACTCCTATCCAGGTTATGTCGACTTTACGAGGATTATAGCCTTCGCTTTACCAACCTTGATATCTTCAACTCTAGCCTGATTCGCTTTAGAAATGTTCCCCCCTTTGATTGATATTCATTGTAGTTATAGTTCTTGATTTGTTGGATTTATGAGCCTGTTAGTTTAAGCAATTTTTTTTTAATATGTTTGTTTCTCATTATTGGCATGCCGTGATAACACATAAGGATTATGTCTTGTATCACACCATTATTATTGTAAGTTATAGCTTTAAATCATGATGTAATCTGTTGTGTTGTCCAATAAATAAATAAATAAAAATAAATTAAAAAATATATTAATGCAAATAATGTTCATAAATATATCAATAGACAGAATAATTCAAGAGGAAGGTTTATATGTATAATACGTGCATATTATATAATTCTTCTTCTGTCCGTGTGTATGTGACTGAACTCCTCCTAAACAGCTGGACCGATTTTGATGAAATTTTGTGTGTGTAATTAAGTTGATTAGAGAATGGGTTTAGAAATTACAATCTTTGTGTTTAAATTCACCATTGGACCCGGTAGGAGGCGTTCTTGTCGGGATCCAGAAATCAACCGTGCGCAGCCGGAACGGATCGCTGGTCAATAATATTATATTCGTACCGTATATTGGCGCCTTCGATCAATAATAGGATCGCAGATTGGCGGGATAATTTTATTTCGCGTCGGAAAAACATGGAAAACGTCTCAAAAATTCGAGACATATAATATCTAGACCAGGGGTTCCTAAGTTTCTAAGGTAATGGAACACTCACCAAATCCCTTTTATTTTATGGAACCCCACTTCAAATGATTACAAATCAAAGACATTTAAATAAGAACAAAAATTTTATTAAAAATAATTTAAAAGTGAAATTTTCAAAATATTTACATATTTAAATATTTTAAAAGTGAACATTTTATAATAATTAAATCTATCTAAGTGAAATATTTTAAAAGTAAAAATTCAAATGATTGCGCCGCGATATAGTCCTGAATGGTTGCTAACTACCTACGTACCTACATAACAGTAATGGGTAAATCTCATCACATATTTTGGACTATTTCAAAATATTATTTGTGAATAACTGTGGAATTATTTAAAAGCAAAATAAATAATATCGCGGAACCCTGGTGACTTTCCACGGAACCCTTAGATTCAGAGGAAACCACTTTAGGAATCTTTGATCTAAACACATTGCAGGGTATCGGCCAAGTTCGAAAATAAAAGAGTGACGCACCGGCAGTGTGTATTTACAGTAATTTAAAATTAAAAATTTTGTACAACCGACTTCAATATAAATATAAATAAAATGACTATGAAATGTGTGAAAATGAAATTAAAATGATTTAGTCGAAGTCAAATAAATACGCATTATTAAGGATAACTCAAAACTACCGTCAGATCTTGATCAACTTTATATGGGAACACATGGAAAGCACCAGCTTTCAAATAAAAATCATCATATCATCAAAATCGGTTCACCTATAAAAAAAGTTCTGAGGTAATACACATTAAAAAGAATCCAGTCGAATTGAATTGAAAATGGCACTCTTCAAACCGTAACAACTCAAAAACTGTAATAGACTTAATTTGACTTAATTCTTAACATTTTATTTTTATTTTAATGCGTTAGTTTTATTACAATTTACTATTCTATGCTCTGACAGTTTTATTTTATGTAATCTATATAAATAAAATTATAGAGGTTTGCAGTTGTGCGTGCATTACGGAAAAACTACTGGATAGATTTCAATTAGGTTTCCTAACTTTTATTTCTTAGACACTTGGCCCTCACTGACTGATTCACTGACTCACACATCAAGAACCTAGGCCGCTTCTAGGCGACTTAGAAATTTGAAATTTAGCACCAACGTAAAATAATTGATATTTGGTGTCGACATTGAATTCTTGTAATTGAAATTAAAAATAGAAAACAGTGAATAGTAAATGCTTGCTATATAGCAAATCATGCTATATAGCAAGCAAATCATGCTATATAGCAAGCGGTCATGCTTTGTTTATCTTGACACAAAGCATGACCGCTTTTGCTATATACGCTTCGGCGGCTTTTCTTTGTGATTGTGCCCGATGTAATGTGATAAAATTTGTATTTCTCGACAAAATATTTTATCTTTTTAATAATACCTAATAATATTCGTCTCCTCCCACTCGTCGCTTTTCGAATCGATGTGTATTTCATTATTGACTCTGTATCCAAGAGGGTAAGAACGTTGCTCGGCGCCAGTCTGGGTATCATCTTATTGAAGTATCTACAATTAACTGTCAGGCTTAAATGATGTACCCGTAACCGTTGAGAGTTCTACTGGAAATGGCGCCGGGTAGATAGACTAATTTGCCTAAATTATAAACATAACATAAACATTAACGCCTGTCGCCCAGAGGGGTAGGCAGAGACTACGGACATCCATTTAGTACGATCCTGACACATATCTTTCGCCTCCTTTACATCCATATACCTACGCATACATGTTCGTCGATTAAGGGTACTCTTATTCTGGCTCACCTTCAATATATCTCCAATTTGGTTGATAAACTTTCGTCTAGGGCGTCCCTTCCCGACTCTGCCGTTAACTTCTGCAACATATTGCTTTGTCACTCTCCTCGTTCATTCTTCCTACATGACCAAACCATGCATTCCTTTCTTAATCCTGGTCATAACATCATATTGCAAATCATACCTCTCTTATCACACAATTTCTCACCCTATCATTTAGATTCAGCCCTAACATATTTCTAAATGACCGCATTTCTACAGCATTTATTCTACAGTCGTGCTTCTATTGCCACACCCAACTTTCACTAATATATTAAGGTAGGGACTAAGGCAGCATTGTGAATTGCCATATGTGCTTTTAAATATTTTATAGGTATTAATACTACAAACATTTAACCAGGAACGAAAGTTTCACGTCAATAAATATTACCATCATTCACGTTTCATCCCTTTTTTACGTGGTAGAGCCATGCTGCAGCTATATTACTGGTATAGTTGTAGCACGAATGGGTCGGCTCAACCGGGGAAGGACCACGCTCTCACAGAATACCAGCGTAAAATAGCAGCTTAACGCTGCTGTGTTTCGTATGGTGAGTGTAGAGAACCGGATACCCTTTTTACTGGAAACGAGACATTCCATCTTAGTCCTCACGGGTGACAACGCATCCGCATTTTGATTCGTAATTGAGGATAGATGTAGATGTCTATGGGCCACAGCAACCACTTACCATCAGGTGGACTGTGTGCTCGTTTGTTACCCTTATCCTATAAATAAAAAATACCACGACTACTATGTCCCGCAATGGTAAAACACAAAAATGGTTGGTTAAATCTCCACGATTCGGGTGAAATTCCTAGTTGGGGGTAGTTTTAAAAATCTTTTATTACTACATAACTTAAAGAACTACATGTCCATTACAATGGAACTGAACTTGTCATATCAGACTCGTAGATTTCCATTAATCTACATTTAAATCCAGCTCATCACTCTTTGCTTATCGTTATCTGTATTATTCTTATCACGTTCACGCTTGTTTAGTTATTAGTTTCCTAATTAAAGTTAATTGACCGTTGTTTTTATCGAATTAATATTTTTCTGCGGTTATTTATTTTACGCTTAAATTTTTACAGATAAATACTGCTTCATTATCTTAAACAGTCTGGTCCAATTAAGTTCAATGAAAAGGTATAATTTTTGCCAAGTTCAGGTCATTTATGTATCTTCTTATCGTGTGAGAGATTTAGTTGTTTTTTTAGAAGATGGTAGGTGAACGCCGCCGTTCATGAACATTGCAATATCAAAGACACCGCATGTGCATTGCTTGTCTTAGAGAAAGGAGCAAAATTTTTTTTTTAAAACCTATACAGGATTATTTTGCAATAACCGACCTAATTTGCAGAGAAGGTTCAGAATAAGAATTATAGGCAAATAGTGAAGGAAAATTAATTAAAAAAATCTCAAACATTCTGTCCCATTTATCTTTTAAATTTAAAGTGCGTGGTAATGCATTATTTTAACTGATTTTGCTGCGCACGCAAACATTCGTAAGAGTCGATCGGCAGGCGAAAACGTTGTTGCCCATAAATCACATTCAATTTGGGATAATTTCAAATAAAAGTAGAAGCCTTATTTACTCGTACTTTCAAAACTGCAATAACGGTATATCATTATATATTTGAACTTAAGTTTAAAATTTGGCTACTCTGAAAAATAACGTTGTATATGTCCGAAAAGATTGAATGTAGCAGCAAATTACATAATGTGAATCAATGATTTCTTATATTTACGCGAACACTACACATTGAATAAAACTACTTTTTTTATATGATAAGGGTGACAAGCAAGCACACAGTCCACCTGATGGTAAGTGGTTGCTGTGACCCATGGACATCTACATTTATCCTCAATATAGAATCAAAATGTAGATGCGTCGTCACTCGTGAGGACTAAGATGGAATGCCTCTTTTCCAGTAAAATGGGTCTCCGGTTCTCTACACTCACCATACGAAACACAGCAGTGTCAAGCTGCCATTTTACGCTGGTACTCTGTGAGAGCGTGGTCCTTCCCCGGTCGAGCCGACCCATTCGTGCTGCAACTATACTGCTAATATAGCTGCAGCATGGCTCTGCCACGTATAAAGGTGACTAATTCTTATTACTACCTATGCGGAGTCTTACCTCACGTTAAATTAAATATGTGAAAAATTAGTTACCTAAGATCCCTATAATAATACAAAGTAATATTTTATTATTATGTCTTACCTAATTTGAAGAGCACATCCTGCCCTCCCTCAATTGTGTACACTATCCCCGTCACCACTAATCCCAATTCCCAACACCACTACACTAGCAAAGACTAAACTACCGTCGATTATACGAAATGTGTGTTTGCCTCTTAACGAGGCATCATCCGGTTAAATAGACCTTAGTGGTCAAGCAACGCAGGCATCATTTTATTTTATGTAATAGATTGGATTTTCGCAAAGTAACGTTTGATTTATTATTTTACGTCACCTGCAAAGCAAGAGGGTCATTGAATTTTAGGACATCGTACAGTTTACACCCGTTTGTATATTAGATGGATAAGTTAATAAGTAGACTCTATCGGATGAAATCTTACTAGAACTTTATCTCCTTCCCAGGCATCTGTATATACAATCTTCGCCGCCACAACGTGTTGTTCCCCATGATAAGTTCTACCGCTGCCCAGTCATCCATGCGGCTGATCTACGCGGCTTCCTGGCGTGCTTCGCTTCTGGTGGACGCCGCCAAGATCCTGGCCTCCACCGTTAGCAAGGACACGAAGATCAGACTGCCTCCGGGGCTCTGGCACACCTTGAAGTCACAGTTTTGGTTAACCCTGCCGACTGAAGGTAAAAACGCTTGTTATACGTGGTTTAACAAAGCTATATTAAAAAGTATAAAAAAATATGTTGTTCGGAAAGTAATTACGTGTATTCCAAATAGAGGACTTAATTGTATTTAAACGGCTCCGTGGCGTTGTGGCTTGGCGCTGAGGGCCGCGAGTTCGAATCATGAACAAATATTTGTATGGCCTATAAATAATTTTTCCGGGTCTGGATGTTTGTCCTTGTGCAATTTATGTTTGTAAACTGCCTCCACGATACAAGAGAATATCATAGTAGTGGGTGGATTTTTTCAGAGACTATTTCACAGAATTTCAAATTGTTGCTAAATATTACCCAGACAGTATTAGATAGCAACTTCATTTCATTCTTTATCTCTACAATAGCTTGGCTATATTTATACCACAACACGACAATTGTTTTATTGTGTTAAGATATAAAGTTTAAAACATTCCTTTATTAAAACAAAATGGGCTTATCAGTACAAACATTTTTAATTATAGCATTAAAAATTTCACCTTGTTTACAAGTAAAAAGGTACTGCTAACAACAACTATCAGCGGTCAATGAATAATGTTTTATTTGTCTTAACTGCGAATTTTGCTTATTTTTGTTTAGGAAGTGTCATCTTGTTATCTTTATTGTATCAGTTTCATGTTTACATTTCTCATAAAACGTTTTGTGTGATAAGTTTCACTTAAATCTTTAGTATATTTTTTATTTTATATAATATAATTGTGG
This sequence comes from Parnassius orleans, assembly GCA_029286625.1. Taxonomy (NCBI): domain Eukaryota; kingdom Metazoa; phylum Arthropoda; class Insecta; order Lepidoptera; family Papilionidae; genus Parnassius; species Parnassius orleans. The sequence continues at coordinate 2,735,011 of JAGSMP010000047.1, read as the reverse complement.
CGGCGTAGATTGTTCGGATTTTCTTTAATACTAGCAATATTAGCAACATTACACTAATATTCCCTTTAACCACCGCGGATGGCGGATTCGAACTCACGACCTTTGAGTTCGCGGTCCGCACTCTGCCATTAGGCTACTGTCACTTCAATAAGTAAAGACATCTATATAATCATATATAAAGTCAATTGAGTACTTATGTATATAATAGAAATCAAATTCATTAGTAAAGTAACTGTTTTGTGTCTCCTTTTTTATTAGCCCTTTAACAGTCCACGGCTGGACATGGGTCTCCTCTAGAAAAACACATGACCTTCTAAGGATTAAGCTACCTAGGAAGCTAACTAAGAAGAAGAAACATCTGCAATCCTAACTGATTGCAGGCCCTTAATGCGCAAATGTAAGACTCATCTAGGAAACTACGTACTTAGTACAGAAAAAAGTGAAATTATTTACAGCTAAGCAACTCCTTCATTGAAGATATATGCATCCTTAGCAGTGAACTATAGCCATAGCAGCGATCACAATAGATCTTACTGGTCGCAGTGATACTGATTTTACACAAAAGCTGCTTACTCCTCTCCACGAGTCAGTGGATTGACGATCGCAGTACCAGATCACCTCTTTGATGTTTCTCGCCGTCTCCTGCCCCATCGAACTATGGAGGCCATGAAATATTTCTGACATTGCCCATGGTCACCTTTTATATTATAAATAGTGTAGGCAGCGAAGTTTTGGAAGATTTTTACTGTTTAACATATCATGATAATTAAGTTTAACTCCCATGTAAGCGCTATCAACTATAAGTGAATAAGAAATTCTGATAGAATCGTGTATTAATAATGGAATTAGCTACTACTTTCGATAATAATCGATAAGTACTCAAAAACTTTTACGATTACCTCAGGGTGTTATTCTAGGTCCCAATATATTGCGTTAGTTTATATCACATATTAATTGTTAATGTATTAATTTAGTAGGGAGTAAAGAGTAATATGCAGACTTTCTCCTAATGTCAACCTCACCAGCACGTTTTGCATCCTGCTATCTGACGACCGAGACTGGCGAACGTCTGGTGGTGAAAAACCTATCCAAAGTTCCGAAACCAGTGCGAGGGTTCTGAGCTGAATCAGAATATAGCAAGCATACCACTTGGACAATTAAATAGAAATGTGACAGACCCAAATAAACATACTGCGATTATGCACTTCTCTTATTAAACGTCAACAAACTTTAGGCAATGTATAAGAAGATAAGAAAAGAAGTAGGCTATTAGGTTCACAGGTGTAAATTCAGGTCATATTTATCAATATAGTATTTATAATTCCAGGATGTGTATCGGAAGAGAACGAAAATGAATCTTCGGCAAAACAAAGGATGAGGAAAGTGCCAACTATGGTAAGTTTAAATTTAATGTATCTTTCAAAATTTGGGACTTTAAATGTTTTAGATTAACAGGCTGGTGTTTTAGAATAGGTGTATTAGATATCATTTCACTATCATCGTATTATTTAATTACAAAAATAAACCAAAAATGCTAGATGCCATTAAAATAACATATCGAACTTTTCACATTTTACGGCTTTATATTTCGGGATTTTAGAAAACATATTTTAATCAACTTGATATATTTTACTATAAAGATTTAAGATCGTACTGTATCTTGAATTGCGTTTTTATTTTTTGTTTTCTAAAGCTCGATGTTCTTAACACGCTGGGTAAGCGGACTGTTGTGCGAAGAGCCGAAGCCTCTTCTAGAACAATAATATTTATAATATACACACACTTTTATATTGGTTATTACTTATTCACTTAAATACTGGTAACACTACTATAATGCATAAACTATAAAACATATTATAAATAGTCTATGTACTAGATTTATTTTGATTTTATAGCCATTGCGTCTTTAAGTTTCGTCGTTCTCTATTTTTAAAACGGATTTGTTATTAAATTAAGTACTTGTATCACAATAAGCGACCGTTACCGCTACAGCTTATCAAAAGTCCACTGCTTAACATAGATCTTCTCCATGCATTGCTTTTAAGGGTGGATATTTGTCATAGTTGTCTAGCTCGGCAAGCAAGATGCACAGCATAATAAGTGTGACAAACAGCACACAGTCCACTTGTTAGTAAGTGGATGCTGTGGTCCATAGACGTCTAGATCTATGCTCGATTAAAAATCAAAATGCAAATGCATTGTTACTCCTGAGGACTAAGTAAAATGCCTTGATTCCAGTAAAAAAGGGTCTCCGGTTCTCTACACTCATCACACAAAACACAGCAGCATTAAGCTGCTATTTTACGCTGGTATTCTGTGAGAGCGTGGTCCTCCCCCGGTCGATCCGACCCATTAGTGCTGCAACCATAATATAGCTGCAGCGTGGCTCTACCACGTATAATATGTAATCGATAATTACTAACAAAATTTGATCATATGTCACCACGGGCGCCGGCAGCAAGTACATAGAAAAACTGAAGGAGTCTAGGTTGCTGTCCAAATTTGTTCATCACCTTGTCAATAAATTCAGTATCCTCTACTACTCTTTCCCTGTGAACATTGAGCATGTAGCGCGGCAGCGGGGATTCTTCGAGCAATAATGCCAACTATCGACTACAGGGATTAAGTATGTTTTCGATGAGCGAAATATTTATCCACACAATATACACATATAATTCTATATTTTATATTAAGTAGCTAATATAAGTACTTAAGTTATTTTATTTAATATATATTATAATTAATTATTTGTATTATGTTTATATATTTATACATTTTATGTGTGTATGTATGTATATATATATATAGCTAGTTAAAACCTGTTATTGGCCATACTTTTAGTTTGTTACATTAATGTTAATAATTACTATATACGCTGTTGGTTTTCTTAATAAATTAAAAAAAAATAGTATAATGTGTAGATGCAGATGCACCTCCTGAAAGTAATCATGCCGGTGTCCATGTATGTCACCATACACGAAACGGCTGCTTCTTAGTTATGGTTGATACAGCTGGGCTTATCCCTCACCAGGGTTATATTTAGTCTAGACTATCGATATTTAGTAAATTTCCCATCACTGGAAATATTTTACTCTATCCAGCCTCGGTGAGCGAAGTATACGGCGGCTCTCACTAGATGCAGTGACGACCTGGTAAGAAATGCAGGTGGCTCAGTACCAAGCTTTGTGGCATTCCTTGGGGGAGGGATGGAGCTATGTTCAGCAGTAGACTTTTGATGAGTTATAAAGATGATGATGATGATGATGATGATGATGATGATGAGTCGTCTCTAACTACTAATAATTTATATTGCCATTCTTGCCTTTTATTAATTAACTAGCTGTTCCCCGCGACTTCGCCCGCGTGTAATTTAGGATTTCACGTGTTTTTATTTTTGCGCGGAACTCTAATTCTTTTTCAAAAATAAAAATAGCCTAAGTTACTCCTTATAACATCAGCTATCTGCCAGTGAAAGTCCGGTCAAAATCGGTCCAGCCATTCCGGAGATTAGCCGGACCAAATAGACAGACAGACAAAAATTTTAAAAATTGTGTTTTTGTTATAAGTACCGTATATACTTTCATATGCATTTAGTAAAAAGCTATTATTTTGACATTACAAACAGACACTTCAATTTTATTATTTATTTGTATAGATTTAAAAACTACATTTGCATTTTCCAAATGTAACTCTATTATGAACCAATTTTTACTATAACCTTTATTACTACCCGTTTTTTATTTTAAATATTTAGTTCTTGAATAATTGCTATACCCCATATTGAGTAATGAGATATTTTATATGTACTTCTTGTATTCGTCTAAAGTTCGAAATTCGACCATAATTTATAGTTTTTTAAGTTTGTTTATTAAGCAAGCTGTATTTCACTTTCAAATCTCAGTAAGTATATATATGACGGAGGTTCATGATAAAATCGGGTTTTTGATCAAAAACCGGAAGAAGACAAAACTAGTTTATGTTATCATAAACCTGAGAAAATCCAGTCTTTTGATCATAAACCTAGATTGATTTAGTTTTATTATAAAATCAACCTATCCTAACCTAAGCTTAAATTTTATCATAAACCTCAAAATGTAAATTAAACTCTTTTTTTGTCTTGACATACACTTTACGGACTATTGAAAAGGATCATTTGAAATCACACAAAATTCACAGCTCATTCAGTCAATCTGTCAGTAATTATTTTATTAATATCTATAAACATTGAATGTTTATTTTATGTATTTGTAACACAAATTATAGATAAATTTTAGCTTTCTGCACTTCTTCTTCATATAAACTTTAACGATGTCAAATCTCACACTCCTACAGACCCGCAATATGCTTTAAAAGAGGTTTAAAGTTTTGTCTTCACGTATTAATATAATATTAAATTGAAATTTAAAGAAAAACCCCGAAAAAAAAAGAGTTGATGATCTTCAAACGGCTGAAAATATTTTCTTGAATCATAGCTAAGAACATTCTCGATCAAGTAACCTTTCAAACAAAAAAAAAACTAAATCTAAATTGGTTCATCCCTTTGGGAGCTACGATGCCACAGACAGACACACATATGTACACGTTAAATATATAACACCCCTCTTTTTCGTCGGGGGTTAAAAAAGATTTAAGCATGATTTGTTAGCATGACGGGAGCACTAATTTGCAAGAAGTCAAAAAATGTTTAACTTAGTAAAAAGTAAATGTCTGTCGTGTGGTGGTGGTATTAGAGAAATTCTCATTTCGTCCCGTAGGTGACGTCGTAGTGGAGACCATGGTAAACTCCAGAAAAGTCTTTTGGCATCGGATAGATGGCGATATAACCATTTCGTTTACGTCAGACGTACTCTAGACGTACATAATACCCAGTTCGGCGACAGGCAGTAGCGTCAAAGATACGAGACGTGGCACTACGATCGTTAATCCGCTTGTCAGTGTTACGACTAAAGCAAATCATACAACGGAGAAGTCCTGTTTCCCGGTCCGGAAGAAGAGGTTCTGTTTCTGTTTCGTTTTATGAGTTGTACGGGCCTCCGATAAAGGAAGAAGCCGGTATATCCCATCTTGATTGATTAAATATATATAATATGTATATGAGCGTGATTTGCTTGCATGACGGGGGTCACTAATTTGCATGAAGTCAAAAGATTTTTAATGTACTTTTGCTGTATGCTCGAAGGATGATCCTGAAGTAAAGATAGCATAGACTTGGCTGCAAAGATTCTTTGAAAGAATACCACCATGGGTGTGGCTGCGATGGAACACGGAAGTTGGCTACGCCCATATATATCACTTATTGCATTCAACAAAACATTTAAGAATTGTCATCCTTCATATTAATTTTTTCCTCTTTTAAGATTAAAGCAGGTTGCTTTAATCTTAAAAGAGGAAAAAATTAAATTAAAAAATTGATAAGACCGTGTAGTGGCGGTGTAAGAATATCCACTACCCCATATCATCCCGTGGGTGTCGTAAGAGGCGTCAGAGGGAAACTGTAAAGGGGGTGGGCAGCAGCATCTTCAATCCAAAATAATAAAAAAACTGCAGTTGCCAACTCGTCTGCCAAGCGTGGCAACTATGGTAAATGGCAATATTTGAGGCAATCTATATGGGAGGCCTATGTTCAGCAGTGGACTGTAGGCTGTGACGGATGGGTGGAAGAGATTTTTAATGTTATACTACTGTATGCACGAAGGATGATCCCGGACTAACGATAGCAAAGACTTAGCTGCAAAGATCCTTTGAAAAAATAGACCGACATAGGCGTAGCTACGATGGAGCACGGAGAGGAGGGAGAGGGGGGCATACCATAGATACGAATGCCAGTAAAAAGGGTCTCCGCTTGTCTACACGCACGATAAGAAACTGCTATTTTAGGCTGATATTCTGTGAGAGCGGGTTCGTTTCCCAGTCCAGCCGACCTGTTGGTGCTATAACCATAATATAGCTGCAGCATGTCTCTACCACGAATAAAAATTAATAATAATGGTGCAGATGGACCGGGAGTTTCAAGGATATTTTTGGTCGACATTAACATTCCGTATGACGCGAGAACCTCGTGAAAGCCGAAACAGATTAGCTAACAAAATAGCTGGACCTGTCTCACAACGTGACCGACATGTAGGGTGGTCTGTCAACCGAAATTACGCCTATAGTCGTCTATGCGAACGGGCTAATCCCGGTCAGTCTCTTGGGTCCTCTGAGGCGACTGGGACTCCGTGACGGACCGCTGCGGCCTCAAATGCAGAAGGCGGTGCTTCTGGATGCCAGCCGTATTGTCCGCCGGTTTCTTTCCCTTTCCCCCTAACCCTCGGCCGTTTGGTCTCCCCTGCCGAGGTCTTCCATCTGGTTGGACTTATATTTATTTATGTATTATTTATTTATTTATTTATGTTAGTATATTTAATATATATAATATATAAAAAATAATATTTGTTTGTTCGTATTTTATGCGCTGCCATACCGTTCATCAGACTGCGGTAAAACTTTGTCAACTTATTGCTTGCAGCAACAAATTTATTTCAATGTTATATATCATTCAATTTCAATGAATGTATTATCATTCCTAATTAAACAATACAACTCTTCCGAATTTAAAACGATATTTCCACAATTATTTCTTCTGCGGCAGTAACGCGCCGGGTATACCAGCTAGTTTTGTATATTTATCATTTTCTTTTATATATTTATTCAGCCCAACCAGATGAGAATACTCTATGATTACCCAATAATAATAATAATGAATGGAATGCTCCCTTACCTGTAAAATGGGTCTCCGATTCACGTCACTCGCCTTAATAAGTACAGTAGTATTATGCTACCATATCACGCTGGTATTCTGTGTGAGCGAATTCGTTCCACGGTCGAGCTTATCTATTCGTGTGCATGAGCGTAAAATTTCAAGAAATCTCTCTTAAATATGGATACCACTAAAATTGCTCAATAATTATGTTAATCCTTGGTATAAATTCTTATGACAAAAGCAAGGAGACAAGAAGATGTTTACTTTTAGATTAAACGCAATGTTTTTATTAATTACATTACTCTATGCTACATTGAAAAATGTAGCTTAAAGTTAATAGTTTAAATACATTTTGTCCTTCCCATTATACCACTGAGTTTTTTATTCACGAAATATGGTGCCTACAGTTTATGACCCATTTTCATAGATTGTTGCCTTGATTGATTGAGCCTGCCTGGTTTACGCAACTCCACCTCTAAGAGCGTATGGCATGATTGTTGCCTTTTACGATAATCAATTACAGTCTGCAAATTCGTAAATGACATTAATTCTTATTTATGAAAGATATTTTTTTTATTGCGTAAATCATGTAAATCTTATTATTTTAATATGTGACTTCATATTAAAAAAAATATAAGTATAGTTAATTTTACAGTCACAAAACTAGCATATTATCAACTTGTCTCAACTTCATGTGCAACTTTAATGTACTACTCCTACACTATGAAGATTGTAGTCGAATATTTAATTTGATATTCATTCTATCTTTTTCAATGTCTGTCCCCAATCTTAACCTTGGTGTCTCTTTCTCAGCACCTGTCCCCTGGCATGAAGAGATGGCACTGGTTGATCCTGCCGAAACCCACCTCTATGATGCGTCAGACAGTTTCATGACACGTGTGGCACATGCCATGATGCTACGTCACCTACGATGACAAGTTCGGACAGCAGATTTGTCGTGTAGTGAGAGAACGAACATTTCGATCAAATTTACGTCAAATTTTCTTCCGCCTTGTTGTTATTCTTGAGGACTGAGGGTTGGATTTCTTCCGACTCAAAGTAGCATTTAAATCTTTACCTTTTAATCTTAAGACATGTTTGGACTGTTTGTAAAGCTGGACAATAACATCAGTGAACGATGAGTTAAATTCAAGAAAGGTTTAAAAATTTATCCTGATATATAAATATATGTATTCATTGATCTTAATTAAGTGTTTATACATTAATAAGTAATTAAATTCCAATATAAGAAATATTAAGATTTGTGACTGTCTCCTTTATGATTGTTCCAATGAAAAATCTGGATTCCGTCACTTCTTGTACATTTACTCTTTTAATCTATATTATGACTAGACATTGACAAAAAATATCAATGAACTGTTATTGTTTCTGTACTAAACATTTGATTTAGATTGTTTTCTGTCTTATCAGTACATCCAGAGTTTTCTAGTATTTTGACAGCGCACGTTTTTCATCTGTAGTCATTACACTGTAGTGAAACTAGTGAACTGCATCAATCATTCAAAAGTCATTTGGCGACAAATTTCTTTACGTACACCATAGACACAGTCTAACTACTTACTAACAATCGGTCATCGAAGGCGTCTAGACGGGGCAATCGTGCGGTGCGGTGCGGTTCGAGACTCGGGCTGAGCATTTCCGCAACTGTACGCTAGGGTTGTCCTGTCACGCAAATAAATTAAAATGGTTCACACTACATGTGCGGTAAAAAACTGTGGCTCGTCCTTATTTAAAGATAAGGAATTAGTTTCATCAGTTTCCACATACACATTAATTTGTTTAAACGTGAAATAAAATAAAATAAGTATTTTTTTATTACTTCCCGTTCTGACAACCCTAGCAATTTATTGTTTATGTTGACTTTTCCGACAACATCAACGCGATGACTGACTGTATGTTCTTCTTAGGCTGTGCCATAGATTAGATTGTGTGTATGTCAACACAATCACAAATCCGTTTGCATTATAACTTAAAGTTGTATTGCGTGTTAAAAATATTGCACAAACTTTCTTGACAAGCATAGAATTTATTTTTCTTTTGTATTCATTGTGTCATTTCATTAATATAAAACATCTTTTTCACTTTAAAAATGATTTCACTATACGTATATATATGTTATGCATCGTTCAGTTGTAAGGAATAATAATAAGCAATTGCGATTTTATGAATCTGTTTTTATATCATTTTATTTTTTAAATTTGGATTATTTTTAGCCGACTTTGAAAAAAGAGGACGTTCACTATTCGACTGTTATTTTTATATGTATGTTACGCGATATCTTTGTCAATTGTGAACCGATTTAATTTCTTTTCTTATTAAATAGCTTATATTCAGGGGTGATTTTGGTTTATATTTGAAGAAAAAATTCCACTCTTAAGGGTAATAAAATATACGATAAAGTTTTTAATGTAACTATTATGAATATATTTTACTTGTTACCTTTCATAGTTCACTCAAAAGGGTAAAAAAATAACTTTTAATATTAAGTGAAACCCGAATTCAAATAACTAAAAAGCATAAAATAATTTCTACGTAATACCTTCTGAAGTTATCGCTTTAATTCTCTCGGATCTTAGCACCGACTTCTGAAGCTATTATGTGGAAATTATTGTATTATTTTTAGTTCTATACCGTGGCATTTTACTTTCTACAACTCCAGTTGTGCATTTCCTACTAGCATTAATTCCGTCGTTAAGTGTACTTTGATGTTAAGACTGTTATATAATATTAATGAGATTAAATCTATAATATTTAAATTAAACGACTAATAATTCCGATTCTTAGTCTTTCATTTTGCCTACCTGCTGCGTTTTAACTAACGCACTCTTAAAAGTTTTAACAGAAAATAGACAAAATTTAAGAGGACAAAATTATGCACAATTTTTTGTCAATTAGGGCAAAATTAAAAGGGAAACTATGGATATGTGGCGGCGCTGTCGTCGCGCCCCAAGCGAAACACATCGAAGCCTAAATCGCGCTTTCAAAAGTTCCGAAGTAAAGCAGTATATATAGAATAACTCCGTACTACCACCACAGAATAAATAATAGTACAAGAATCACCACTAGGAGCATTGGCCGCTCCCCTCTGAACACCTTGCCTGGCAGAGGAGATCTCCCCTTTTCCTCTCACGGCCACGAATAATTTAAAGATAATTTACCATCAATTGTACCTTAGGGCAAAGACATTAAAATATTTATTGACCAACGGATCAATACCATGTGTTATAGAATGGTTTTAGCATATTTAGACATATTCTACAACTATTCGATCAATAGATGCCATATATAACATACTATATAATACTTGACTGGCTGGGTAGTGCAGTGGTTAAGCGTTTGGTTGCGTGCCGTGGGTTCGAATCCTGCTCGGAATAAGTGATTGTAAGGCCTACAAATATTTTTCCCCTTTTTTGTAAGAAATAGTTACAATAATTTACAAACCAAATTAGCTGCCCTACGACTAAATTTGAAAGGTCGCCAAATGGTTGAATGAATTCAGTAATATCGATGTCAGCATAGTTAATAAATGGTGGCTATATAATCTTAATTAATAATTTTACTGGGAAATAATCAGAAACCTATTGAAAAATAAATACCGCTCGGTACACAATGTTCGAATTTAGCAGGCTTAGCCGTGTCTACAATCATTAACGCAAACAGAAAACAATAAAATGAATGAAATCTATGTTAGATAACTATCAGATGACTTAACTTTTATTCATTTTTGTAGTTGAGATAGGCTTCTTTCTTTGATCAATTAATATATTTGAGACTCTTAAAGGCTGATGAAGAAACGAAGTGTCTACTGTTATGTAACATAAATAATCTATAAATATTATAATCACATTTTAACATACTAGCGGTCCGCCCGGCTTCGCACGGGTGATTTCTGGATATCGACAACAGTGCCACCTGCTGGGTTCAATTGTGAATATAAATCATCCAGGGACCCACTCAAACACACAAAAAACGTCGTCATAATTAGTTAGCCATTTTCGAGTTTTTGCGAGACTAACGGACAGCAATTGATTTTTATAAGAAGATATATTTTCATTATTAATCAATTTTGATCTGTATTATTGTAGGATTAGTTATTATTGTTTTAAACATAAACTTGCGATTTCAACAGCATTTAAAAAAAATTAAAAATGAAAATTCTAATAGCGCGAAGACGTAAAAAAGCAGGACTGGTTGTAATGTAGAACTATTACAGAGTGATTGAATAAACTGTGCCGCGTTAACGTTTATATAAGCATCTGATAAGGAAAGAGCCGTGAAGTGAAGAAGGAAAGACGACGTAATAGAATAGAGAACCTACTACCCCGTATCAACCTGTAGGTGTCGTAAGAGGCGATAGAGAGAGATTGCAACAGGAGATGACCTGCAGCATGCTACTAATAACAACTCATAAAAATAATAAACTGCGTTTTCCAAACCGCCTGGCAAGCGTGGCAAAAAGGGCAAATATCCCCTATGAGGCGCAATCTATGGGGGAGGCCTTTGTGTATCTTAAAAATTTATATACGGATGCTTATGGAAGGACATGCTGCCGGTGATCGACTGATGAAAAAAATCCATTCGAAAATGTTGAACCCGTATGCGACGTATTAAAACTGCAGCACGAATAGATCAACTTGACCGTAGAACGACTACCCTCTCACAGAATAACATATATCGTAAAATTATTTTGTCCGTGCAGTTGGGGTCATAAATCATAGCTCGGCCTCAGCCCGGCTAGGGCGGTGAGCATGTTGCGCGGGCGCAACGCCATTATCGATAACAACAAATGAATCATCGAAGGCAGGTACACGGCGGCGGTGCGGTATACAAAGGCTGGTGCGACATTGTTATGTTATGAGTCATTTGTTTTCCATTATTACCCCCGCCTAATACCTGCAAATTAGTGCAATGATAATTTAGTACATATATCGAAGAGAAATTTGTTTTTGCGCATTCGCTCTCTGAATTTCTTTAGTGACACAATGGCTAAAAATAAATACGTTGTTTTATCTATTTTTTTTTCATATTTATCACTAACCCACATAATGACAAAACTAAATACACTATCGATAACGCTTATCGACAACAATAATGCGCATCACTATGCTCGCCCCTAAGGCCCGTGAGTGGGAGTGAGAGAGCGAAATACTGCGATGACTTATGACCCAAACTGCACGAACAAAATAATTCTAGTAGGTATAACATACGTAACTTATAATAGTAGTATTATTCTGCTGGATATCAAACGGTGACTGGCGTGAATCAAGACTTATTTTTAACTGACGTCAAAAAAAGGAGGAGGTTCTCAATTCGACTGTATTTTTTTGTGCTATCTCAGAACTTTTTTCTAGGTGAACCGATTTTGATGATTCCTTTTTTAATTGAAAGCTGGTGCTTCTCTTGTGTTCCCGTATAAATATCTAGATCTGACCAGTAGTTTTTGAGTTATCATTGATGATGTTCTCATTTTATTCAACCGACTTCAAAAAGGAGGAGGTACACAATTCGACTGTATGTTTTTTTTATGTGTGTTGCCTCGTAGGTAACCTTTTTCTCTGTGAACCGATTTCGATGATTCTTTTTTTATTTGAAAGCTGGTGGTGGAAATTTGATTAAGGTCTGATCAGTAGTTTTTGAGTTATCCTTAATAGTTTATATTGAAGTCGGTTGTGCAAAATTTTTAATTTTACCTCTTCTACTACTAATAGGGCATTCCATTCATTATTATTGATGTATTTATACAGTATTCTCATCTGTTTGGACTTAGTAAATATATAAAAGAAAATGATAAATATACATTGAATATAGTAAAATAAATAAATAATTATTCATAAATAAATAAAAAACCCACCAAATGGAAACCCTCGACAGGAGAGACCAATCGGCCGAGGGTTAGGGAGAAAGGAAAGAAATCGGCAAACGATGCGGACGGTATCGAGGAGCACCGCCTTCTGCATCTGAGCCTGGAGCGGTCCGTAGCGGAGTCCCAGTCGCCTCAGATGACCCGAGAGTCTCACTGGGATTAGCCCGTTTGCAGAGACGACTACAGAAATATTTTCGGTCGGCAGACCATCCCACATGTCGGTCACCTCGTGAGACAGGTCCAGATATTTTGTGTTCGGCTTTCATGAGGTTCTCGACATACGGAATGGTAAGGTCGAGTGTCAACCAAAAATATCAAGCGTGCAAAAAACACATTGACATGATTGATTCATGTCCGCATCATCAATACCTATATTTTGTGACATATTCAGGTATCGGTATGTTTCAGCCTCGGAGAGGGTCCTTATGTTGACGGGCAAAGGTAAGTCTAAGCCCTCAGAGTTAACAACCCTACCCCTTTCAATATAGAGGACCGCACACTTATCCGTCCCCAGCCAGTTACTTTCCATTCCAATTGAATTGCTAATCACAAGTGATATTTAGCAAGTCCATAAGATGGGCATTTTTTTTTATAGAATAAGGGTGACAAACGAGCACACAGTCCACCTGATGGTAAGTGGTTGCTGTGGCCCATAGACATCTACATCTATCTTCGTTTGCGAATTTAAATGCAGATGCGTTGTCAGCCGTGAGGACTAAGATAGAATGCCTCTTTTCCAGTAAAAAGGGTCTCCGGTTCTCTACACTCACCATACGAAACACAGCAGCATTCAGCTGCTATTTTACGCTGGTATTCTGTGAGAGCGTGGTCCTTCCCCGGTCGAGCCGACCCATTCGTGCCACAACTATACTATTAATATAGCTGCAGCATGGCTCTACCACGTAAAAAAAATTCCATTCCATTCATCAATATTATTATTCTCGACCAAGTGATCTGGCTCGACCGGGGAAGGACCATGCTCTCACAAAATAGCAGGCTAATGCTACTGTGCTTCGTATATGAGTGTAGAGAACGCGAGAACCTTTTTACTGGCATTTTAGTCCTCAGTCGGTGATTAGATGTACCCCACACGTAAGGGCCACAGCATCCACTTACATCAGGTGGACTGTGTGCTCGTTTGCCATCCTTATTCTGTAAAAAAGCATCTTATGTATTATATTCATTCTTAATCGAGGATAAATGTAGGCCGCACGTCTACTCACTGGACTGTGTTCGTTTGTAGCCCTTCAGCTTTGGGCTTAAACCCTCTTATTACAAAACGGATTTAAACTATGGTTTAAGAAGAGTCTTTACCTAGTAAAGAAGTAGCTTAGCCGCGGCGCCACAGTCTTTGCGAAATTTGACATTTGCTTTTAAAAATACCTACTCTGTATTTCACGGAAACACTAGTTTAGGGGCCATCCATAAATTACGTCACACAAATTTTATGGTTTTTTGACCCCCCGTCCTTGTCACAGGTGGTCACACTTGTGAAACTCCATCCCCCCTGGTGTGAAGTCACATATTTTTCAATTTTACAAAGTCACATATTTTATAATTCAGAATTTTTCCTAATTTTTTTTTTAATTTACATTAAGAATAATCTTTAATAAAATCAAAATATAGTGAAATATTTTAGATAACGACCAAAACAAAAGACCAATTAAAGAACGATAAACGATGAATAATGTTAATAAATGAAATAGATTTTAACATGTGACGTCACATAACTTTTAACCCCTGTCATTTGTCACACAATAACACATTTTATTGCCCCCTCCCTCCCCTTAAATTGTGATGTTATTTATAGATAGCCCCTTAAACCTGAGAATAATAACACCAAGAAACCAAATCTGATGATTTCTAACCATATAAACTAGTTGTTGCACTATCCCGCGTGTTTTTCTCCAAAATTATAAATTTATAGCAAATCGGCACCTCAAAATTGCAACTAATTTCAGTGTTGCCAGCAGAGACTGAACTCGGATTGCTCGCGCTCAAAATTTAAGGCGAGTGCTCGAGCTTTGACCTACCACAAATCAAGATCAGCAATAGGTATTTTGTTTTTATGTTACCTCGTTTTATTCTTTGTTTATCTATTCTATCTATATAAATAAAATGATAGAGGTTTGCAGTTGTACGCACATCATGGATAGATTTCAATTAGGTTTTCTAAGTTTTATTTCTTAGACACTTGGCCATTATCTAAAAATAAAATATTGCGATATCTTCATTTAATATAAAATTATTAAAGTTTTAAGAAACAACGATTTTTATACGGGGTTTTTCACACGGTCAACTGTACGTCGCTTGCTCTCGCATTTCTAACCCAGATAATTTATATATTTATATTTTAGCAACAAACGGAGCAACAAACAATATTGTTTACAAAGAAATTTTGTAAGCAAAGTATATATTTGTTTGCGATCTTTTTGATGTTTTTTCCTTCGCACATACGAAAACTTTGTTAATATATCAAGCAACGCGGACGAAGTCGCGGGTATCAGCTAGTCTAGAATAATAAAAGATTAAATATTCTTAATAATCTTTGTCTTCACGTGTTCGAATTCCGGGTTGAGCCAAAATTATTTATTATCTTTTTCTGTCAAGAAATTGCAGCCCGTAGTCAGAAAGTTGGCGATGCTTCACACCTGCCTCCTAAAGCTTGTTGCTCATGTTTCTGATCTCTGCAGTGGTGTGGGATAACGATGGGCGATTATTACTAAAACTAATCGAATTAGTCGATTGTTCAGTTTAGTCGATAAAATTCGATAACAATCCATGTTAGTCGATTGTTATCGACGGCGTGCGGCGGGCGACAATGACTGACACGTTTACCGTGTCAACTTTAACTACTAATTTGTAACGCAGCGCACCCATTATGCGTACTACTAAATAAGTAGTTACAAAAGATGTTGTGCGGTGCGCCTGCGCTTGCGCTAAGTCTGTGCGCCACTACTTATGTTACAACTGCAGTTATTAGGTATGCGATTGGCGCCAATAGATTATTCAATTGTCTATTTTGTATTGTAATCAAACCATTGAAAGAGGGAACATCCATTCAAGACATGGTGTTAATGGTTAAATTTATTAATTTGTTAAAAGTTATTTGTAAATTTTCTTAACAGATAAAATTAACAGTTACAAAATATTACTTACTTTTGTATTAAATTATTATTTTTAAATTGTTGATGTTAATTTTATTGCTTAAATTTTACGCATGAAATTCAATAAACATTTCTTCATACTTTAATAGGTACACGACTTTCTAGTATTAAAAAGTTTTTCTTATTAAGCTAAGCGTATTTACAAATTTATTAATTCAATATTTACATTATATTATGATTTTTAGGCATCGCGTCAAGCCGGCCATTCATAACCCGCGCGTGACCTTTCTCTAAAAAAGTCAATATTCATTAACCAACTAAAATAAACAAATTAAAATATGTATTATGTAATACTTAAAAACAATCGACGCATTCAACACTGTCCCGCACGCACCGCCCCGATGTGCGATATGCGTACAATTAGTAGTTTGTCGATTGTTATTCGAATAATCATGGAACTACTAAATCGACAATCGAATGCGCAATAGCATAATTTTCGATTCAGTCGATTGTTTTTTTTTTGCAACAATCGCCCATCGCTAGTGTGGGATTGCCGCTCCATCGTACTATGAGTGAGGGAATAGAGAGTGCACCTGTATAAGTAGCGGCACGAAAGTCTAGCGCTGACCGTTATTGCGCATAAGTCGCGCTGATTGACTCGTGCGTATCGTTCGCACGCGCTGATTGGCTCTCCAGTCGCATTCGTGCAATTCAATTCGTGCACGTCCCCTCCACGTTTCGTTCAGCGCTAGACTTACGTGTCGCGACTTGTACTTGCGCATAAATTCGTGCATTAAGTATATCCTGAGTAATGACGATGAGACTGGTCGCTGTGATCGAAATTCTATCAAAACATTACAAGAGTAAATTATTATGCTTATTTGTTTTCATCACAAGTGTACAACTGAAATTCTTTATGATTAAAAACCAAACTGAAAATAAAAATAAGATTATTTTGACCTAATAAAGTACTTTCCTATCTTCCTTACTTCCCTCTTCACGACATGATTATACTATACTACATGGTCGCTACATACCTTAAGCAAGGTTAGAACATTAGAATTCAAAGTTGCATTAGGAAGATTCCATACGTTCTTCAGAACATCTCCTATATCTCACCTACATACGTTTTAACCGATTTCAAAAAGGAGGAGGTTCTCAATTCAAGTGTTTCTTTTTTGTATGTATGTTACGTAATATCTTCGCAGATTGTGAACTAATTTTGATGATTCTTTTTTATTAAATAGGTTATACTTCAAGGGCGGTCCCATATAAATGGTTAGGTTAGGTTAGTTAAATAATAACTTCTTTTTTAGCAATTTGAAGTCGGTTGTTACTTTTTGTATACATTATGACTGCAGCACGAATGGGTCGACTTGAATGGAGAAGGACCTACCTCAGAATACGGGCGTTAAATAGTTACATAATGCTGCTATGTTTCGTATGGTGAGTGCAGAGAACCGGGGGTGATGGTCCTGTTCTCTACACACACCATACGAACTTTCTACAAGGGGCCTATTTGATAACATCAAAATTCTAGTCGCTTTGTTGAACATTATTGCGTCGTATGCTATAATAGCTTTTCTATACGAACTAGCATTTCTAGCACTTTGATGTCAACAAAGTTAGTAAATAGGCCTGCTGGTAACAAAGCATTCGATCTAGACAAAGGCTTAATAAAGAGATTTTTAACCACTTCGTGTTTTATGCATTACTTCAAATCATTCGTAAATAAAGGTGAACTGTACAGTAATTAAATAGGTTTATTCGCTGAGTAGTGAGAGTACAATAAGATAAATTGTGGATTTGAGATCGATTGTACTTGTAATTTGTACTTTGTAATATAATAATAATACAATACAATACAATAATTTTTATTCAATATAAATTACATGTAATCTCTATCTCTATATATAAAAATCAATTGCTGTCAGTTAAGTCTCGCATAAACTCTAAAATGGCTGGACCGATTTTGATGATTTTTTGTATAATGATATCTTATATTTACGCGAACACTACACATTGAATAAAACTATTTTTACGGATTTTATCGCGTTTAATCCACATATCTCCTCTTTGGTTAAGAATTCCAAATTCAAATTTATAAATTCATTTATCTGGTACATTTGAGTTTTGAAAACAGTCATTCATTTGTTTTTTCCTCATTATATTATTCTTTGGCGTCGCTCATTACCGCACAATGGAAAACATGAAATATCGGTATATTTACGAGTACGAGTTCTACCGAGGCACCAGTGCTGCAGAAACAGCTCGAAGAATTAATGGTGTGTACGGCGCTGGTGTCGCAAAAGAAAGCACGGTACGTTTTTGGTTTCTACGTTTTCGTTTTGGAAATTTCGACCTTCAGAACCAACCACGTGGACGGCCGGAGACCAAAGTGGAAAATGAAGAAATAAAGGCTATTGTGGAAGCGGATCCATCACAAAGCACTTCAGAGATAGCTGCAGGCTTCAGGGTAAGTGATAAAACTGTATTAATCCACTTGAAGCAAATCGGTAAAGAAAGAAAACTTGAACGATGGGTACCTCATGAATTGAGTGAATCGAACTTGCAAACACGCGTCGACTGCTGTGTTACTTTGCTCAACCGACACAATAATGAAGGATTTTTAAATCGAATCATTACTTGTGATGAAAAGTGGATACTGTACGATAATCGGAAGCGCTCGTCGTAATGGCTGAACCCTGGAGACCCAGCCAAATCCTGCCCTCAACGAAAATTGACTCAGAAAAAGTTACTTGTGAGTGTTTGGTGGAATAGCTCAGGTGTCGTTCACTACAGCTTTCTAAAATCTGGCCAAACGATTACGGCAGATATCTATTGTTAGTAACTGCAAACCATGAAGGAAGAACTAGCTGCTAAACAACCGAGATTGGTCAATCGCTCTAGGCCACTGCTGCTTCACGACAACGCAAGACCACACACTGCACAACAAACAACCACTAAGTTAGATGAGCTACAATTGGAATGTCTGCGACATTCACCGAACTCCCTGGACCTTGCTCCAACAGATTACCATTTTTTCCGGAATTTGGATAACTTCTTACAAGGAAAAAAATTCAACTCCGATGCGGCAGTCCAAACCGCCTTCAAAGAGTTAATTGATTCTCGCCCCCATGGTTTTTTTTAGTAAAGGGATCAATGAACTACCTATGAGATGGCAAAAGTGCATAGATAACAACGGTGCATACTTTGATTAATTAAATATATTTTACAAAAAAAATTGACTTGATATTCCTCCCGTACAAAACGCCAATTTCATATGTAAGGACCTAATAGAAGTCATTTTATAATAGGGATTTCCGCGGGCGCACGGCCTAAGCCAGCGCAGCACAGTAATTTAATGAAACACATGTCGATTTATTCCTTATATCCAATAGATTACAATAGTAATATTAGTTTAACCGTATCTAATGGGAATACTGAGAAATTAACAATTAAAATATGAATATCACAATAATCTAAAAACAAACTAAAAGCGATTGTCTAGTAGTTTTCACCGGTATTATAAGTTAAAATAGTGCTCTGATCAATAATTAATAGTATAAAAGAAAGTTGTAAGTGCATTCAGCATTTATAGGTACTTTAAGGTTGATGGAAAAATTTTTTTGTAGTTCGTTCTTCTTTATACGATTTTTTTTTCATATTACATTAGCCAATTCACGAATAACAAAAGAACTTTTTTTTTCAGATCTTATGATTCCGATTACATTTTCATAAAATCTTTAGGCCGTTTACTATAATAAACTGGTATCATTTTTATGTGTAATAAAATTAAGTTACATTAAAGTTTCTAGCGGGCCCAAAAACGATTGTCTCCTTTGCCTATTTCATTAAGTAATAAATTCCACTTAAATTAGGTACTATTTTATTTATTGAACTTATTTATGTATTACGTTCGTATAAAATTATTTCGTACCATATATTCGTATCATCATTATCAGCGCGTAAAAGTTCATCGCTGGACACGGGACTTTCCCGTTGTAGAACTTGTATTAATCGCCACGCTTGGCAGGCGGATGTTTTTTATAGAAGAGGAGGCAAACGTGCATGCGGCTCACCTGATGGTAAGTGACTACCGCCGCCCATGAACAACTGTAACACCAGGGGAATTTCAGGTGCGTTGCCGGCCTTTTAGAACGTGGCAATCCATCTTAGTCCTCACGGGTGACAACGCATCTGCATTTTGATTCGTAATCGAGGATAGATGTAGATGTTTATGGGCCACAGCAACCACTTACCATCAGGTGGACTGTGTGGTCGTTTGTCACCCTTATGCTATAAAAAAAAGGAGTAAGCACTTTTCTTGAAGAATAGTTTATAGCAGTACTAGACGTCTCGCATCTTTAACGCTGCTGTCCATCGCCAGTCTAGATATTTTAAGCCTGGCTTAAGCGACGGCATCCGTCGAAAGCCATAAGATCTTTTTACTTATCCCAAACTCGCCTCCTGCTACATCCAATGGGGTGATATATTCTTTTACACCGCCGGCACATGACAATTTCGTATAGTCCATTTATTTATTAATACGTGGTAGGGCCACGCTGCATCTATATTATGATTGTAGCACGCATGGCAGGGTCAGGGTCGGCTTGACCGGGGTAGGACCACGTTCTCACATACCAGCGTAAAATAGCAGCCGCTGCTGTGTTTAGTATGGTGAGTGTAGAGAAGTGTAGAGAGTGTAGAGATCCTCAGGAGTCACATCGCATTTTGACCACAGTATCCACTTACCTACTATCAAGAGGACTGTCCGCTTGTTTGTCAACCTTATTCTAAAAAAAAAATTCGCCAAATGTACACATCCTCCACAGATCGGATCCTCCACGATCTCGGACATACCACTTATTCCTTTCATTCCATCCTTTAATATACATATTCCGTAATATATTCGCTTTTACCATCCTTTAACTTGACTGATGGCGGTGTAACCACATCCGAAAAGCTGGTTCCAAATACGAAATCTAGGTTAGGAGCAGCAGTATTATCTAAGTCACCATTATTAAGATCTATCACAAGTTATAGACGATCACATGCACGTGTCATCAGGTTTTCATTCAGCAACGGCAACAATATAATCTATGTAATCAAGTTGAAAGATCAAGTTCCAAACAAACAACTTATTCTACAAATAAATGTATATTACGTAGTGTAACCGTGTAGTGGCGGTGTAAGAATATCTACTCCCCCACATCGACCCGCGAGGGTGTCGTAAGAGGCGACAGAGGGAAAATGAAACAGGTAATAGACAGCAGCATCGTCCTGATAACAAAACAAAATAATTAAAAAAAAAACTGCGCTTGCCAACCCGCTTACCTAACGTGGCAACTATGGCAAAATCCCCCTATGAAGCAATCTATGAGGGAGGCCTATGTTCAGCAGTGGACTTTTATAGGCTGTCATGGATAATGGATGGACGTAGTGTAAATTATAAAGATTAACGGCGAAATCTTTAACGTCTTTAACATAGTTATTACAATGTCTGTGGTCATTATATTTTCTCTTTTTTTTTAATAATCTAATCTAAAGCTTTTCTTTTTCAGCTCAGCGAAATTCTAAACAGCGAGTACATGAATGGTTTTTACGTTGACAACATAGACCGAGCCTACCGAATCGTCGTTTGGCAATGATGTCGATTAACGAGCCGTTTTAGAAATTGAATTCAATTTTATCTTAAATATTGAAATATTCGCATGTAAATTAAAATTTAAGTAGCTCTTAGATAAAAACCGACGCATTAACATCAGTTTATAAACTAATAACTATATTCATAACTATTTCGTTATCTTAACCATATAATGCAGTTTTAGTTCAGAATTATTTTTCTTATTTAAAATAGTTACGTATATTATTATTTTATTAAGATAATAAGAAGCAATGTCACAATGACACTATTTTCGAAATTATTATCAAAAAGGGAATATCAACACTTTAACCCTATTAATTTATATTGTGGAGGAAAATGTGATGTAAAAATAAGACGATTATAGTTATTGTATTTTAAGTAATAAAACTAGTGTTGTGTTCTTAGATCTTATAGTACCTAAATAGATGAATAAGTTATATTTTTGTAAAAAGAAAATTAATTTAAAATATAATTATTTTATATTTTCATCCGTTGCTCGGTTTAGGCACAGGTACCAAAATAAAATTGGCGGAGTTTTGTTTTAGGAGCAGAGAAATATTTATAACTTTATGACAATTCTAAATACCATAAATTTTTATTGATGAAATGCAGACATACCTACTATGAATTATTTTATTTAAAAAATAAATATTGTTAGGTGATCGTATTTTAGATTGTACACGCTTTTAAAAAATATCATATTAAGACATAAATGAATTTCAACAATTATTTGAATAAATATTTTAATAACTAAAGCCTGCTACTATGGTATGGTACCCAAGATTTGTTACTTGTTTAAATTCTGAATAATGACCTACTTTCCTTCCTAGAACTTCTTAACAGGGTTTTTCTTAAAAAAATTGTTTTACTTAAAAAACAATTTTAAAATTGACTGTTTTACTTATAATTTACTACTTTATATATTTTAAATTGTACCATGTTGTGCCAATTTAATATAAGGTTTTGAGGTTATGTCTAAATACTATTATTTTATGCCTTCTCTTTATTGCATTCTCATTCTCATACACAGGTACCCATTTTAACAATAGGCGTAGTACAATTTTATTTATGTATATTGTGCGTTTTCACAAACTTTATATAGGTATTGGATTTTAACTATATGATACATTTTTATTCAAATCGGAAGGATGTTAACACTGTCATTAAGGCAGGAACTAATTTAAATAATGTAAAATAATAATAAAAATACGAATTCCAGACGAATCTAAACATATGGTTACCCCAATTGAAACGAATCACTAATTGAAAACGTATAATGAATGTGAAAACGCCGTAACAAAAAAATGTCCACAATTGCCACGATATGAATGACATCCGATAGGACAATTTCGTGCAATTTAGCTTTTAGTTTGAATTTTAGAAAAATTACATGAATATGATTAAGGAATAAAAGAATTATTAAAATGATTGTTGCTTTTTATGCAAATCCTTTTTCTGAATAAATTATTATCTAAATATTTTTTTATTTATAATCTTGATTTTATAGTAATAATCAGCAAATTAATATGAGTGTTATCTCTAGTTAAAGATATTGTATGGCGTGATCGCGGAGCAGGAAGAATTTCAAATTATGGCAATTCATACAAATGTGGACCTTAATTACTTGAGAATAAACTCGGTTTTCGAATCACAAATACTGTACAAAAGGTCCTAAAACTATCTTAGTTGCAATAGAAATAAAACTTTATGATGGGAATTAAGTTAAAAAATGCAATAACTAAAGCCAAGTTTACTATGTGGCGTTTGCGTATATAATACGTGGTGAATAAAGGGTCCTTCGTTCTTTCGGTTCATACGAAGGTACTCTGTGCTTCCTTCTATGCATAGGAGTCCGTCTAGAGTTAAAAAAGGAGTTGAAGTTGGTTGAAGTTCACAATGGACTGCAGACATCATCATCAGCCTCCGGCAGTCCACTGCAGGGCATAGGTCTCTCCCAAGGCGCGCCACTTAGCCCGGTCTTCGGCTACACACATCCATTTGCTGCCAGCTGCCTTGCGCAGTTCGTCGCTCCATCTAGACAGGAGGCATCCCACACTACGTTTATCTAAACGTGGACTCCACGTTATGACACGCCTGTTCCAACGGTTATCGCTTCTGCGACAGATGTGACCAGCCCATTGCCATAACATTTTTACGTGCTAGAGCCAAGCTGCAGCAATATTATGGTAGTAGCACTAATGGGTCGGCTCGACCGGGGAAGGACCACGCTCTCATAGAATACCAGCGTAATATAGCAGCTTAATGCTGCTGTGTTTCGTATGATGAGTGTAGAGAACCGAAGACTCTTTTTACTGGAAACGAGTCATTCCATCTTAGTTCTCAGGGTGACAACGCATCTGCAGTTTGATTCTTAATCGAGGATACATATCTACATATGTAGATGTCTATGGGCCACAGCATTCACTTACCATCAGGTGGACTGTGTGCTCGTACCTGTACTTATTATGTCATTCAAATTTATTCATCTTGATGTTTTTTTTTTATTTGTCAGTTTCTCAATTGATTCGGAAATAAAAAGAAAATTAGTTTTAGCAACCGCTAAGAAGAATTGGGAGCCTACTAAATACTCTCGACTTTACTCCAGGCACTTTGAAAGGAATTTATTAGTCCGAGAAAGGACAAGAACTGAATTGTTTCGTAATGCACTTTATACAATAAAGGTTTGTATGCTTAAGCAGAAGAATATTTAAATATGGTCGTATTTTAAATCTTCTAACTGTGTTTTTTATGTAGTGGATGGTTAACTAAAGTGTACCAACTAAACACTAGTACTAGTGATAAGAATTAATATAAAAGTTATAGTTATCATTTAATTTATTCAGTTTTTATTGAATGCTAAATAATATTGAAATTATGTGATATTTTTCCAGTTAAAATTACTAAAAATGGGATTTAGATTGATGATGTAGTTATGGAACTACCAAGCACATTTGCAGTAGGTTTTAAGTTTTTAAAAGATTGTGTTGTGCCGCTTACGAAAACTAACTAACCTAACTGTCATACAAGTAGGCTAATGGATTAAACACTAAAACCAGAGACTAAACAGTAGCAAATATTATCTTTACCTATAAATTTGTATATGTAAAAGAAGCTGAACTACTCACTGACTGATTAGTTAACATTATGCACAGCATTATTTGTCGTTGTTTTGAGAGCCATTGGTTTCCTTGTTTACATTTTGTATTTTGCTTTGCTGAATATGGTATAGGTGACGTAACATTATGAACACAATTGAAAATCTCTTGTTTGCGATCAATAACGGCCGCTAAATGTTGTTCAATGGATTAAAACATTTTAACTTTCTGTTTCAGCCACTGGGTACGCCAAGAAGTCTTACCAAGAGATTGAAACAGCAGCAAAATCTGTCGGAGAAGAGGTTGAGAATGGAGCGCGCTCTTCGTCAGAAAGCAAGGCGTCTAAAAATAAAAGTGGCAAATTGAAAAAGAGTTTAAGGCCAAAGCTCTTGTGAACCAAAAGGATAGCAATCTACTTAACTCGATCGATCCCATCAATAAAGATTTCCTTATATTGATAATCACAGAATACTTCTCATTAAAGCCGTCGCTTTAAGATATTTTGAAATAAGAATACATTATGAAACCACAAAAATTAGTGAGTCCGTCGAAAAATTAGGAATATTCATACTAAATTAGTTGTATTTATAATTATAATTAGATTGGAATTACCAATACCTATAAGTGTAATTATTATGATTTCCTTAACAAATAAATATGTTTCAATATTTGTTATTAATATTACTTATTTGTTTCATTTGCTTTAATTATCTCATCCTAACAACATGTGAATAAAGTGGCCTAGAATTACTGACGTACGCTTCACAAACAAAATCTCCCTATTTTGTGGGTAATATTGCCAAAATGGCAGCACTGTGATGCGTGAATGAAAGGCGGAGAGTTTTGGCGGGAACTTGATCGGCGGCGGTTTGCTGTTCCTGTATTATTGTTTGAATAATGGTTTGAAGTGGATTTTGATATGTAAAAGTGGTGCGATTTTGTGTATTAAGTGTCTGTTAGTGACAAGTGCTCTGATGGTGATGTGATTCTCAAGATAAGGTGTCTATCTGCTTAGGCCCCTTGAGATACCATCGCAAACTGTCAGTTGTCTGCTGACTCAAGTTGCCGTCAAAATCTCCCAAGGGCTGCACAATGTGACGCATCAACATATTGTGAAGCAGTGTACTATGAAGAAAATTATAATAAACCGAATAAAAATACCTTAGACTTGGCCTAATGGTCTAGATACCAGGCCATAAACTCCAAAAAAAAATGAAAGGCAGAATAACGGTTACGCGACCCCGCCCGCCGTCTATTGGATTCTCTATCTACGGTTGCCATAAAAGAATAACAAGCTTATAGGCAAAGAGAATATAATCACTATGTTTACTTATAGGGTAGATATTATCAGAGACTTCCAGTATATTCTAAGTCTATGGTTATTACAAAGCTTCGTAACATAAATATCCACAGGCTTTCAATATTCACGAAGTTTGTCACATAAATATTAATATTGTGATTGCTCGGTTCATAATTTTAAAAAAACTCCCACTTAAAGTCCATTCAGTTAAACGATTTTAAAAATAAAAAATAAAAGTGATGATACTAGCAACACGGACAAGGTTTTATCCGCCAGTATATTCCAAGTCTATGGTTTAACAATGACTTAACCACAGAACACAATTACTCTCTACCAAGAGAAGAACGCCAACTTCATACTAAAAAACGGAAACACGTGTTTATGAGTGTACACTAAAAGCGCTACGGTGGGCGCCCATATAAAACTTTTTTAGCGGGAATCTCAAACCTTTGTATTCTGTAACTTTTTATTTAAGGCATATTCGAGTAATTTTGGCTCAAGCCTCACAAACCTATGGGGTAAATTCCCATACATTTGAGAGGTTGCACCAAAATTACTCGAATATACTTTAGATTAGTATGTGAGATAAAATAAAACTATAAATAAGTATAGTTATGTAATTTTATTTTCTGGAAGACAGATTGTTTTATAAACTATGTATTATTATTGATGTCTTTTTTATTGCTTTTGCACACAATATTTCCACGCTTGTTACTGATATATAACACATGTTATTGTCAGAGAGTTATTCTTCACAGAACATTAACGTAAATTTAAATCAGCAAAATTCTCGTGGTGAACACTTAACTCAGTCCAAATACGTGATCTGAAACAGATACAATTCGAGTCAATATAGTAATAATCCCTACAAATAACGGTCAATAAAATCAAAATGTTTATAGACTTACCACAATATTGTCATAAGTTTTTCTTTTCCTATTATAGAAAACCTGCAGAAAGTGATCAGATGATTTTGTGCTTTTTATTTGCACAACACTCTTACTTTCGATGATGATCACAAAATTTTGAAATAATGAATTCATTTATATTCAATATCTTATACAGAGTTAACATCTCACAAAAAATCTTTACTGTATATTCACGACGATATTATGACTGTGATTCGCCTACAAACGAAAATGAAGTATTCTGAGCCCATAATAACTGAATTTAAGCAAAAATCAATAATAAATATTAAAATCTAAACGTATGAAATAAATTTGAATAAATTTCAGAAAATATTTTCAATATGAAAGACGTTGACAAACAAATGTCATTTTTTTTCTTCTATTAATTCATGGCTTCTTTTGATAGAATTCTGCTAATATTTAATAATTTAATTTTAATAAATTAATAGGTAAATTAATTTTGCAAATCTCAGAGTAATATGTATGTAATTATACTTTAAAGAGCAAACCAAAAAAAGTTTAACACAGAATTAACATTTTTAGTTTCTTCCGATATAATATGAATTTTTGTATCTAATTTTTAAAATGGCAATCTAAAACAACATGAAGGAAAGAAACAGCGATATTTTTTTCTCGCTTTATTTTTACAAGCCCAACATAAACATTGACAAAATCATGATTGTGTGCAGATTTTTCAGCTTTCATACAAAGTTGCATCACCCTGGACTTAACTGACCTATATTATAAGTTATTCATTGGTTATTGGGTTTTAGGTTATAATGACCTATATGGCGTTCATTTGTTTACTTCTATTATATGGAGGGTACCTCTACCCTCCCTATTCTATTAGCGTCGGTATCAGAAAATTGTGGTTTTTGTGTTCTAATAATAATTCTATGGTCTTGTCACACTGTTAAGTGAATAATCGAATTTGGTCATAATTAAAATGAATAATCGACTATTACATACATCAATGCTGTTTTTGAAACTAATAAATATTGTGTAATGACTATTGCGCTGTAAATTTCACAGTACGCGAACAACCCGGGTTCGATCCCCGCCGGCACCAATGAAATTGTTAATTGCAATTTTAAGTGCTGATTTACCAGGTGCTCTGCGTTGAAGGAAAACATTGTGAGGAAACCTGCATGTCTGAGAAAATAAAAAAAATATTTCGAAGACATGTAATGATGTAAAGTTCGCCAAAACATTGGGGCAGCGTGGCGGACACTTCCTTGCCCTAAAACCTTCTCAGAAATGAGAGGAGGCCTGTGACCAGCAGTAGGACGTATATAGGCTGTACCTTTAATGACTATTAAGTTGTAAGAAGATAATCATGTCTCGCTTAAGAGTTTTAAAAGTAATAAAATAAAATAAAATATAGAACACTTACATAATAAAACTAATTATAAGGATTTTATTGCCGTTTTATTGTCATCGTGTAAAAGTGGTAAAAGTAAAAAAAAACATTAAGAATTACTTGTAATCTTTATTGAATGACTTTTAACTTTTTTAATTGATCGCGACTGAATGTCATGGTTATCCTCAGCTACCTTCAAGCCCGCTTTTCACTATGGGATATAATATAATATATATTACATCTTGAGATATAAATTAAAATCGCTCACCATACTTTTAAATGGAACCGTTTACACTGAGCTATAATATATGAGGGGACATTTTAAAGTTCGCGGAATGGGGGGTAAGGAGTGGAAATAAAAATCCAAATTTATTTATCTTTTCAATATATTCACTTGCTACCCTAATACATTTTTCGAATCTTTCAATTAACTTATGTATACCCTCCAAAAAAAAAAGATTTCTCTTTGTCTAAAAAATACACCGAAACTGCTTCTTTCACTTCTTCATCACTTAAAAAGTTTTTCCCACGAAGTTCTTTGTTTAAGTTTGGAAATAGATAATAATCACTGGGAGCCAGGTCAGGACTAAAGGGTGGGTGTGGCAAAATTTCGAAGTCCTAAGAAGCTACGCCACTGGCTGCAAAGTATGTGACGTTTATTTTTAAGTCAATCACGAAAATCATCGATTTTTATGATAATTGATTAATCAACTACAATGTGTATAATGTTGCCAACATAGCGGATTTTCCATTAAAACTGGTGGTTTCGCAGAAATATTTCGTTTAGTGGGTGGTGGTTTTTTCTACTGAACCACAGTAGAAAAAACGATCACTCAACCATTAGCCATTTACACGTTGCAAAATATATTTCTACGTTATTTCAGGAGAATATACTTTTACTGTGAAGGCAAAAATGATTCATCAGACATGAAGTGCGTCAGATGATTCAAATCGGTCCAAATTTGAAGGATTAGTGACTTTTGTGATTATTATCTTACAGAGGAATAGAATGAAGTTAAATCATTCAACTGCCATATTGATAGTACGTTGCGGTATGAGGTTGGCAGGAAAACGCAGCAAGGAAATTGAAATTCTGATAAGCAATGCAAAACAAATTAATACAAAAAATCATATTAATCTAAAATCGACGATGATTCGTGTCTACAAAATGATTAATCTGAAGAATACGATTTAATTTAAAATAGCAGTTGGTTAAATAGTAGATACTTGATGTTGACTTGTTAATTTATTAATTGTATGTTAATCTATTGTTTATTTACATTTAAATTTAATATTTTATTACACATTATGTAATAATGAAGATAACCAATTTGTTTTGTAATAAACAAAAATTTGTTTAGTGGAAAATTTAGGGATTATGAGAGTAGTTTAACTGTTGGCAGCACTGATTGTATAACTGTCAAAGTTGTTTAGTTTGCTTCTGAAGTTGAATGGTGGAGTGTGTACCAAATATTTTCAAGTAATTTTATAATTTTCGTTAAAAATTATCGAAACTTATTGCGTTAAAGTACCAGTCAGTACGTGACATTTGAAGATTTCCTCTGTATAAACAATACTTCTTTTGCAGCCCAATCTTAACGACAACGAAGATGACTAGCCAAGTAAGTGTTTCTTCTCATAATACAATAATTGCATCTGTAAGAACATTTTCTAGGGCGCGTCCCCGTTAGGTTCTTTAAACGTAAAACATAATTATGTTTTATTAGGGCGCGGCGTTGTGTGAAAACTGAGAATGAATTGTCTACACTAGTACTATTAATTCTGTGACCAGAGCTTTAAATAGTAATGATTCATTCGATAATGTGTGTCATGAAAATCCAGGGACTAAATACCTAGTAAATAAAATTTTATAAGTAGAAATTATTTATTACACTGCAGATTTATAACTCTTTCATTTGCTACATTTTAGTATTTTACTTTGCCATTAAAACATATTTTAATTTAAAATGATAATTTATTTTGCCTCCGCGGCGATTTATTTATACATTACATTCAATTATTATCTATCTATATACCAAGTAACTAAAAAAATGCAATAGAAGACTGAAAATAGAATGAGTTAACTTACAAAAATACATGCAGTTTATTTATTTACTTTTATAATATGATACTATTGATGATTGTGAGGCCAACATGTGAATGCTGTTGGAATATTGATACAAGATATTTTGATGTGTCTATAAACCAACCTATTTAGTGATATTTGAAATTGGTGTAAAAAAGCCTGAAATAAATGACTATTATTATTATTATTATTATTATTATTTTGTTCCCCGCCTATGACTAAAACTAAATGGCCTTGTATAAGTTGGCCCAAGGTACCGACAGTACATCTTTAGTTCATTAACCTTTACAGAGGGTAAGATTATTAATTAAAATCCCACAGATTTTTGGTGTAAATATTATTCTTAACAAAATTGTAACATTTTATAAAGGAACTTGAAACTTTTTGAGAAATACAATCCTAAATTTCACAAAAACTATTTACAAAAATTGATCATAATATCATGAAGCCTCTGGTGGCAAAATTATGTCATTATAAGGTGGGTACTTAAGGGTTGTAAGTAGTGCTTCAGAAAGGGGCAATGGTATTTCCTAGGTATCCTCTTTATAAAAAGTAATTTTATTTATTAATTATTATTGCTGTATACCGCACAATAGTTAATAGAACATCATTACTCATTAATTTAGGTCACTTAGAAACAATATTATTTGTTAATTACGCCCACATGTATAACTTCCATACTTCTGCTTATACATCATTTTTATAATAATCATATAACTATATAAAGTATATTCCTTTACAATAAAATCAGTGTTAAAACAACTTTCATTGGGTTCGTTTCGTACATTTACTTTCCCTTACATCTCGTTTTACACTCATCTTGTAAACTGTAGACACACTACAATTACATTAATTTATGAGGTGTGGAATTTTAGAAATGGCATTTTTTATCTATTTTAAGCTAGTGCCTTTTAGTCACTTACTATCAGGTAGACTGTCAGTTTGTTTATCAATTCAGTTTAATTAAAAGTAAAAGTAAATAAGTCAATGGTAAGTGTTAATGTAGTCAAAGATTTTTATTTTTATTTTTATAAATAACATTATCCCCACAGAAGGATTTTCTCCTATATCATGGAAGTGGTTTACATACATATATTGCTCAAGGACACACATCCAGAACTGGAAAAATTGTAGGTCATGCAAATACTCGTTCCATGCGGGTTTTGAACGCTTAGTCACAGCACTATGGGGCTGACAATGAAGTGGTAAAGTGCAATAGTTTAGTTTAACACTTTCACTGTCCGCTTTTCAGACTCAATAGTAAGACAATAGCAATGATCTATATGTAGTGCACGGGACAGTGAAAGGGTTAACAAAAGCCTATTCACTCTTGCCTTGCTTAGCTCGTGCAAAAAGTTTAATTAAACCCAATTACCTTATTAATAATTTATGTAATAAATAAAACCACAATAGGCCTTGTATTGTGGTTTTATTTATTATCTAAATTATTCTTTACTTGAAACCTCTTCTTAAGAGTACATACCGTTACAGCCTATTAAAGTCCACTGCTGAACGTAGGCCTTCCCCATAGATTGCCTCATAGGAGATATTTGCCATAGTTGCGAGCTTGCGAGGCCTTAGCAAGCAAATTGACAAGCACATTTTTTTTGTAGTTGTTATCAGGAAGACATTGCGTTCCATTCTGGTTTGTTTTCCTCTGTCGCCTCTTACATATGGCGTATTGGATATTCTTACACTGCCACTACACGGTAAATATTGATTTTGTTTAATTTTTATTTAATTCTTGTTTTATTAGCGGGAACCAACTGTGGTGGGCGTGTCGAACTTCAACGCCTTGGAGGACGCGGCTGCTCTGCGAGCCGCCATGAAGGGCTTTGGTACGGACGAGCAGGCGATCATCGACATCCTCACCACCCGCTCCAACGCGCAGCGCCAAGCCATCTCGCAAGCGTACACGCATGAGTTTGGCAGGGTAAATATGACTTTTTGGATTCTGATATATTGGGAATATTGGGGGTAAGGTCCGACCCTAGGTCGATTTCTGGCCGAAGCCGAAGCTCAAGCCGATATTCGGCTATCGCCACAACCTCCGGCCGAAACCGAAGGCTTAAATACCCTAAGGAATTCAGGTCAAGATTGGCTAAAATTAATAATATAAATGATTTTAAAACTTTTAAATTAAAGGTTTATATTGACTGTACAATATAAAAAAGGTAATTGTAGTCATCTCTAGATTTTCATCTAGAGATGATAAAAATTGCGTCGCCACGTCCATCGCACTCTCGCTCATTCGTAACAGTTACATACCTTTGAAGCTCCTTTACAGTTGGTTTGCTTTGATTTAATGTCTTGCTTCGCATACGCCACTATGTTTTATTTCGTGCTATTCAATCGATCTATACATTAAGCCTTGAAGAGAAAAATACCGTGCCTGTACTACTTTTCCTGAATTTGAAAATATTTGTTAGGTAAAAATAATTAAATCAGTTTAACTTGTGATGACTTCGCTTAGTTGAATCATATACATTATTTTGCAATTACCGGCCAAATTTGCAGAGAAGGTTCAGAATAAGTAATATGAGCAAATGGTGAAGAAATATTAATTTAAAAAATCGCAAACGTTCTATCGCTTTAATCTTTTAAATTCAAAATGCATGGTAATGCATTATTTTAACTGATTG
The DNA here is from genome assembly GCA_029286625.1 of Parnassius orleans. NCBI lineage: Eukaryota > Metazoa > Arthropoda > Insecta > Lepidoptera > Papilionidae > Parnassius > Parnassius orleans. The sequence goes on along the minus strand of JAGSMP010000047.1, from coordinate 2,702,240 downwards.
TCATTCATAAATATCTAACGCCTACTATTTTACTACGCACGCACACATTCGTAAGGATCGATCGGTCGGCAAAAATGTTGTGAATTGAATCGCACACAGAGGAGCGCGCGTACAAGTATGGTTTGTCCATAAATCACATTCAATTTGGGATAATTTCAAATAAAAGTAGAAACCTTATTTACTCGTATTTTCAAAACTGCAATAACGATATATCATTATTATATATTTGAAGTTAAGTTTAAAATTTGGCTACTGTTTGCAATTTTATATATTCTTATATTTACCTATTTATATCACAAAGGATGTGATAAGTGTGTTGGCAGACTAAGAGAATCCATCTTTCTATTTCGTCACGTGGGAATCGTAATAAGCTTATGGGCCAGAAAGACCTCATGGCTTGTGGTATACCAACTCATATATGCCAGATGTAAAATTAAATACCCAGACTAGTGATGGTGAGTGGTGCGCGACATTTTGTACTGTTATAGACCAATCTGCCTGCCAAGTGTAAATGAAAATCCTCCCACTAATGAGGCCCATTTCCAGGTCTTACAGACTGATGAAATATTTTTTTTTTAACTAAAAACCGGCTTTGAAGCATTAAAAAGAATAAAATAATTCTTTTTAATGCTTCTAAAGTCGGTACTAAGTCATACTTCAGATAAAAATAAAAATTTAATTTTTTTACCCTTTCGAGTGGACTAAAGAATACACTATCTCAAGGTAATAATTAGCAGTTACAATAAAAACTTCATCACTTATTTTCGAATCTTAGAAATAGAAATTCTTTCAACAAATTTTTCGGGACTACCCTTGACCCCTCTAAGTAACCTTTAAAAAAAAACGGAGACAGCCATAAGGACTGCCGAAAAAAGAAAAAAAAATACAATCGAATTAAGTTAAATTACCTCTTTTTTGAAGCCGGTTAAAAGGCAAAGATCAAAGACATTCATAAAATATAAAATATTAAGTGATGAATTTCTATGAAAGTTTAATATATTTAGCCTTCGATTCTTGCATATTGTACTCCTCGTCACTATTAGTACTATACACTCGTCAATCATCCGTTGTTTCAAGGCTATCAGGCTAATGCTTTTCATTGAAAAACAATCAAAGCCATTATTACGAGGGCGGTCTGAAAATTCGCGGAATACAGTTAAACATTTATATGTATGAGATATTTTTTCTCTGAATCATTTTCAGATTTTCAATTTATTTATCGCTAAGAAAAGAAATTTATTTATTTATTTATTACAAAAACAGTTACAGCATTATTACAGTTCGATTAAACAATAAAAAAATATTATCATTTACATAAAACTTCATTCAACTAAATTAAAATTATACATAATATTATTATTTATATAATATCAATATTACTATATAACTCAGACAATGTGCGCCGCTTGTCTGAACTTTGCCAGGCTGCAGTTGAAAATGTCCGTTTCTTCCGCAACTATCTAATATATAAAAATTAATTTTTGATTGTTCGTATTTTATGCGCTGCCATACCGTTCATCAGATTGCGGTGAAACTTTGTCAACATATTGCTTGCACTTCCGCGAAGGTTATAGGCATATAGTTAGACCCGATAGGTGACGCTGTTGTAGAATCCAGATATCATCCGTGCGAAGCCCGGGCAGATCGCTAGTATTCAATAATTGTAAAGTCCTGCTGTACGGCAAGTGGGATGTAGGCGACGACGTCTAGTCACCGCCTTATCGAGTGCGCACATCTGCACTGTACTACTACGAGCAAGTGACTAAGAGAGTGAGGGAATAGAGAGTGCACCTGTCCTTGCGCATACACTCGGACTCTATAATCCTTTACTGCATAGTTGGCTAGTCTCTGTTGAGATGGGCCACTGTGACCGCAATTCAGTCCGGAGGTAATTTATTATTTGCAGAGCACGACGTCAGGTTACGTCAAATGTTTCACTTTCCCGTTAAAATAACCAGTCTTCGTGTCTTTGTCGAACTCTTCGTAATTGCTCTTCGTAAATTTTTTTAAATCTTTTTTTTTTAAATCCGCCATAGACCAGTCCTCAGTCTTGAATGTAACAACTTTTCAATTGATTCATTACAATTGAGAGAAGTGACGTTATAAATACTTTTGCGAGCCAAAGCGTAATGCGATGATAATCACATTAAAATACGAAATGGAAAATATGATTCATGTTACAAGGATGTTTCAAATTTGGCGCGCATGCCTGTGTGTTTAATTTTCCCACTGTTTAATGATTTTAAGTTTGGCTACGTAATATACCTTTATATAATGTTTTGTGGGTACACAATTTAGGTGATGGAGTCATGCTGTAGCGCATTACTGTTACAGCATGATTAGGTCGATCTGACTAAGGAAGCAGCTCGCTTTCACAGAGTAATAGCGTCCGATAGCAGCGTAAAGCTGCTGCTGCTGTAGTAAGTGACGAGAACTGGGAACCCCTACTACTGGTAACAAGGCATTCCATAATATTCTTCAGGAGTGACAACGTATCTAATCTTGATTCTTAATCTTTATGTATAAGTAGCGGCACGAAAGACTAGCGGTGACCGTTATTGCGCATAAGTCGCGCTGATTGGCTCTAGCGTACCGTTCGCACGCGCTGATTGGCTCTACAGTCGCATTCGTGCAATTTAATTCGTGCGCGTCCCTTCCACGACACGTTAATTGCTAGACTGACGTGCCGCGACTGGTATATATAATTCTTCTGTATGTGTTTTGTTACTGATCTCCTCTTAAACGGCTGGACCGATTGTGATGAATTTTTTTGTGTGTGTTTGAGTCTCTGGATGGTTTTGATTGACAATTGGACCCGGTAGGTGGCGCTGTTGTCGAAATTCAGAAATCACCCGTGCGAAACCGGGGAGGATCGGCTAGTCGAGTATAGATATTGATATCCATTGACCACAAATCACAGTAAAATCACAGAATCTTTTACCCCTTTTTATCCCGTAGGTGTCGTAAGAGTCAACTGTGAAAAAGGCCAGAAAGATCTCATGATGTCCGAAAGATAGTGGTATAACCTTACCAATTGCGGCAGACGTAAAATACCCAGCCTGGCGCGTCAACGGGAAGTAGCGTCAAAGGTGCGAGACGTCTGGTACTGCGATTGTCTGGCCCTCTGCCAAGCGTGACGATTGACTCGGCAGGAACTCATGTCTAGCAGTGAACTTTTGCGGGCTGTTGCAAAAGCCTATCGAGGATGCTATCATCCTCTTTTCATTTGGTGAACTTTGTCCACGTTTGCCACCCTTCACCATCATCATATCAGCCTATCAGAAGTCCACTGCTGAACATAGGCTTCCCCCAAGGAATGCCACAAACCACGGCCCTGAGTCATCTGTATCCATCGACTTCCTGCATCTCTTAACACTTGGCTTACCGGTACGAGGCTGCCACTCGAAAACCTTTTTCCCCAATCAGTTGTTGGTTCTTCGAGCTATATGGCCGGCCCATTGCCACTTCAGCTTACTAATCCGTTGGGATATGTCAGTTACTCTGGTTCTAGTGCAGATATTGTTATTACGATTGCACTCCATCCATCCGTCCATTACCGCTTGTAAAAGTCCACAGCTGAACATAGGCCTCCCCCATAGATTGCCTTATAGGTGGGAATTGGCCATAGTTGCCAAGCTTGGCTGGCAGGCGGGTAAGCAACCGCATTTTTTATCATTTTGATTTGTTATCAGGAAGATGCTGCTGCCCATCTCCTGGTTCGTTTCCCTCTATCGTCTCTTACCACCCACGGGACGATATGGGGTAGTGGATATTTTTACATCGCCACTAGACGGTTGTGATTGCCATTAATATATATATATATGGTAGAGCCACGCTGCAGCTATATTATGGTTGTAGCACTAATGGGTCGGCTCGACCGGGGAAGGACCACGTTCTCACAGAATACCAGCGTAAAATAGCATCTTAATGCTGCTGTGTGTCATATGGTGAGTGTAGAGAACCGAAGACCGTTTTTACTGGAAACGAGGCATTCCATCTTAGTCCTCAGGGGTGACTACGCATCTGCATTTTGATTCTTAATCAAGGATAAATGTAGATGTCTATAGGACACAGCATCCACTTACCATCAGGCGGACTGTGTACTCGTCCGTCACTTTTATTCAATAAAAAACTAAAAAAGTGGTTAAAAATCGTTAAAGTTTTTATAAACAGTTACGTAAGGAGAAATCGATGAGCCACGCCTGTAATATACTATAATAGGTCAGGTCACGCCTTGTAGTAATTTACTATATAGGCAGCGTGACCAATGAATCATTTTAAAACAGTAATTATTTAGTCATTAATTCATTACAGTCGTATTAAAAGTCCACTGCTCAACCCATAGCTTACTTTATAGGGTAGATATTTGTCATGGTTGCCAAGCTTGACAGGCGGGTTGATATCTGCAGTTTATTTGATTTTATTGAGTTGTTATGAGGAAGGTGCAGCTGTTCTTCCCCTGATCATGTTCCCTTTGTCGTCTCTTATGATACCCAAGGGATGGACGACATGCAGTAGACACAGTAATAAACCAATCAGAATATGCAACTTAATGCGGCCTAATTTTCATCTTCTTCCATTTCACAAAAGCAGACTCCGCCCTATTTTTTTTAAATAGAATATGGATGAAAAACGAGCGTACAGTGGACTGTATGCTCGTTTTTATCCATATTATATAATGTGAAACATTATGGTAAGTGGATACTGTGGCTCATAGACATCTTCATCTATCTTCGATTTCGAATGCCTTGTTTCCAGTGAAAAGATTCTCCAGTTCTCTACACTCACCATACGAAACACAGCAGCATTAAGCTGCTATTTTACGCTGGTATTCTGTGAGAGCGTGGCCATTCCCAGTCGAGCCGACCCATTCGTGCTACAACCATAATATTGCTGCAGCGGGCTCTACCACTTAAAGCAAGAAACGCAAAAATATTAATTAATTATACTTAGATTTCAAATCGAAAGCTTTTTTATATTGATGATTTAAATGTTTTTGTATTTATATTCTGGATGTTGTTGGTATACTTATATGTCCGTTTTGAATTGAACAGGGCTTTCTTACACACTGTATATAATGTCCATGTTACCTGTTCCAGGACTTAATAGATGACCTCAAGTCGGAGCTAGGCGGTCACTTCGAGGACGTGATTGTGGCGCTGATGCTGCCCACGGAGGAATACCTTTGCAAGGAACTGAACAAGTGCATGGACGGTCTCGGCACAGACGAGCACGTGCTCATCGAAATACTCTGCACGCGTACCAAGAAGGAAATCGCGGCGATCGTAGAGGCTTACGAGAGACGTGAGTTTTTTAAAACACTTATTTTATTCTCTCTTTCATCACAGTCTTAGATTTGTTTCATAGAAGTGATACAAGATTATAATAAGTTGAACACAGTTTTGATATTGTCACTTGGTCTGAGGATGATAATAATAATAATGTCCTCCAGACCGAATTTCCGTCTCAGGGTCCAGTCTCAACGGTGACTATACTAGAATTATTTTGTCCGTACAGTTTGGGTCATAAATCATCGAAGTATTTCGCTCTCTCTCCCACTCACGCGCCTTAGTGTTGCGCATTATTGTTGTCGATAAGCGTTATCGATAGTGTATTTAGTTTTGTCATTATGTGGGTTAGTGATAAAAATAAAATAAAAAATAGATAAAACAACGTATTTATTAAAATAAGAATAATAATGATTTAAAATAAATTATTAATTAGGTAATTAAAATATACATAGGTATTAAAAAAACTATAAGCACAAATGTTTGGAATGTAACAAGTTATATTAAAAATAAATATAAATATAAAGATAAACTTATATCTAAAATTAAATCTAAAACTATTTGTTGTTAACTTTGTTGTTATCGATAATGGCGTTGCGCCCGCGCAACATGCTCACCGCCCTAGCTGGGCTGAGGCCGAGCTATGATTTATGACCCCAACTGCACGGACAAAATAATTTTACTATAGCTATCTGTGCACAGGAGCATTATACTTAGTGCACGAGTGAATGCGCAAGCACAGGTGCACTCTCTATTCCCTCACTCTCATAGTGCGATGGGCCAGCAATGAGACACGACTGGAGGGAGACCAGGCACAGGGCCAATGGCCTTATGTGTTTTCCGAGGCACGAGGGAGAAGCCCTGCCTAAGGATAGAGGTGGCAGTAGACTATAATTGTTGACAGTTTATTATAATAATTGTTAAACCTTTTATTATGTAGTGTGTATGTAGTAAGGCTTTTTTTCCTCCAATGGAGTCTAGGAAGGTATATCTTATGTATTTCTGTCGAAGAGCAGCAAAAATGAAGCAAAAAATGGTTATGAGGTAATCCATCGTTGTCTTCGGGGTTGACTTACTGGAAACGAGGCATTCCATCTTCGTCCTCAGGGGGTATCTGCATTTTGAATCTTAGTCGAGGATAAATGTAGATGTCTATGGGCCACAGCATCCACTTACCATCAGGTGGACTGTGTGCTCGTTTGTCACCCTTATTCTATAAAAAAAAACTAAAGAATACTTCTGTAGCTTTCTTTGTTTGGAAATGTTCATATATAAAAATCAATTGCTGTCCGTAAGTCCCGCTAAAACTCGAAAACGACTCGACCGATATTGATATTTTTTTGTGTGTGTTTGAGTGAGTCTCTGGATGATCTAAGTGATTCAAAATTAGACCCTGTAGGTGGCGCTGTTGTCTAGATACAGAAATCACCCGTGCGAAGCCGGGGCGGATCACTAGTAAAGATATAAAAAATTCGTTTGTTAAAAATGTATTATTTCCTTTCAGATTTTTTTAAATAAACACCAATTTAAAATTAAACTACTACTCATATATTTCCAACGTCGAGTGACGCCCAGGTACTATTACTGTAATCTTAGAGTATACATAAGGGGCCATTCAAGTATTATGTAAGCACTAAAGAGGGGCGGGGGGGGGGGGGTCTTTGATTTGCTTATTTTTGATGGGGGGATCTGGATGGTGATTACGTCAGCGTTATTTATTTATTAACTTTTTCGGTTTTTCTGCAACATTTTGACGATTTTGATTTGAACACATATGGCAACCCTACTTGTCTATGCTCGAAAACGAAACACATTCAGAGATACCTCAAAACGCATTGTGAATTCACCTTTACTCGCTCACACGAATACAGGAATTACCACACGCGCTATTCATTTTTTTTAAGCCACATAATAAAAAAATATATTTTATGTGATATACTGCCTTCAGTGGCGATGCGCTCTATCCGTAACGGTCGCGCGGAGTTCTATTTTCGGCATTAAATAAAAATAATAAATAATGGAGATAGAATTCCGGGAGTCCTTTTTTATTGGAAATTTCCTCCTCTTTAAGGATATTTAAAAAAGTTCTTAAATATTAATAGTTTTTGAGTTATTAAATAAAAACTAAATATCTTTTTTTTTCATCTTATTTTGTTAATTACAATTGCAGTTTTTATGTGCTAATAAATCGTCGATATACATTTTTCTAGACGTCATTACGAATCGAATGAGCTATCGCACATATTTTTAAGAGCGGGAACAAGAATTAATAAGTTTTTGAACTTGTTTACTAGACTATTACCATTGATCTACTCCCGCCAATGTCGAATGGTTGTTTTTTGCGCCCAATGCAAGGACACCCTCCGGAAGCGGGGAGGAGGTGGTGAATGCTCCTAGCATACCACGCAGCCGGCTGCGTGGTTATGTGGACTCACTTTGAAGAAGTGCCTACCACTAAACACCACCTTAGGGCGACATGGCCCGAAGGCTTTACTGTCGAATCGGAGACGACCTCCCTCGGGGAGAGGGAGGCGTAAGGCACAACCGTCCGGGGACGGAAGCGCGGATCAACCAACACAGCCGCAAAGTGCGGCGGTGCTGAGTGAGATGGAGTGGGAGTCGCATGTGCGAGAATGTACTCACCGTACGGTGACGGCGAGCACTGACTGCCAGCGCAACCGCACGGGGCGGCGGCACTAGCGGGTGGAGACAGGGAGGAAGGCACTCACACGTCGTAAGTGCGGGACGCACAACACAATCGCACGGGGCGGCTGGCGGAGACAGGACGGCTCCACCGTCGCCCGAACCCATATTCATGGGCACGGAAACACGGCGACGGTGAGACAGCTAAGCACAACCGCACGGGGCGGCTGTGCTAGCCGAACGGGAGGGCAAAACTCGACCGTGCAAGGACGGTAGTGTGGGAGGGCACCTAACCGTACAGGGACGGAAGAGTGGTCAGCCAACGCAACCGCACGGGGCGGCGGCGCCAGCTGAGGGGACGGGACGGGACTGACGTTCTATTCAGAAACTGTGCCGACCGAGGGAGAAGACCCGTACGGGGACGGGTGCTCGGTCGGCGGCGGACCCTGGCGCACGACCGCACGGGGCGACGGCGCAAGCGGAATGCCGAATGGTTTAAAATGTCGTCTAATATAGTCGTTTAGTATATAAATGTTTACGTAAGAATGGGGGGGGGGTTAAGAGCTTAGCTTACTTTTGCTGACGAGGGAGGGGGAAGGGGCGGTAAAAAATTTCAAAAATTCTGCTTACGTAATACTTGAACGGCCCCTAAGTGCTTATGTATCATACTCTAAAACTATAATAAGTTATATTGTCGCAGTGTACAATCGACCCCTGGCGGAGCACATGTGCTCCGAGACGTCGGGCGACTTCCGACGGCTGCTGACCCTCATCGTGACCGTATGTATCGAAACACGTAGTGCTGTGGTCAAAATGGTTGTCTAATCATGTATGTGTCGTGGCTCATTATATGCAACACTATTTTTGGGGTCTAAGTTTATTCTGATGGATTCCGTATCCAAAACCAGATTAAAAGTTGTGGAACGAAAGTTTCGAGAAAACAATTCTTTAATTTGAAAAATGGGCGCTCCATTTCTTTGCGCGTACACCGATGTCAATTGAATCGGTGGTATTGGGAAAAGCCGCGGTCAATGAGGGCATCCACATCCATCCTTTTTCTGCCACCAGGGCGGCGTCACTTAAAAAGAGGTGTAATATTTGACTGATATCATAGCGGGGAAGTTAATTAGTTCGAAAAATGAAAAAATTAAAGAGCAAACCACTGAGATTTTGTGTGTTAATATAATAAATACTCTAGAAACTGATAAACTTTTATTTAAAAATAACTTCTCAATTAAATGACATTGTGTAACAAAAAACTCAACCTCAGTATCAACTAGCGACATCTGGTGAGCGGAAGATTTATTAGACCTCATTGGCCAAAGAAATGCGGGTTGTATGTGCGCACAAATGCCCTTATATTCATTTAAGTTTCCTTGTTTCAGTTGTTTGTTTTGACTTGTTGTTTATTTAAACACCTAAAATATACTATGTTGAAAAGTAGCATGTGTGAATGTATGTGTATTTGGTTGTGTACTTGTAAACATGGATCGATGTGCGTGTGTGCGTGCGAGTACGTATAAAGGCGGCTCTTTACGTTGGCCAACATAGTGGCGAATGTGTTGGCAAAGATATTAGCCAAGAGTTTGTGATGGCGTCCACACGTTGGAAGGTCGTTCAGTTTGCTTCGGTTCACGCCAATGTGCGGACGAATTATTAAAATGGATATTGAGGCGCTAACGGCTGCTGCGGTTTATTTATTCACAGCATACCGCTACTACGTGAATGTTTATAAGAAAAGGGTGATCAAAAAGAATTGGAAAAAACAAATTTTATTTCTTGTGTTCCACAAATAATTTTCGGCTTGATAGAGCTCTATAAAGCGAAAAGTTTCTTCATTGGTCATTGTTACTGCCATTTTGTAGACACTAGTTACGATGCGTGAATATAAAATTTAAATCAGGTGCGTGTTGGGATCACGCTGGGAGCTTGTAGCAAACTAAACGTGTGCCCAATGTGTGGACGCGGCGGCCAATACTCTGCCACAACCCTTTGATCTTTTGTAGAAAACCGACACCACACGGATCTCGCGCCAACTTGTGGGCCATCATTCCAATACATACCAAGTGAAGCACAAACACCCGCTCCACACGATGGCCATCGGTATTGGCCAACACATTCGCCACTGTGTTGGCCAACGTGAAGAGCCGCCTTAACGTATACGTGCATGGATACGTAAGAATGCAAAATTAACCATAATGTCATTTTATGTTTGCGCGAACACTGCACATTTAATAAAACTAGTTATTATGGATTTTATCGCGTTTATTAATTTCTTTTATAGTCCCGACGTTTCGAGTAATTAACAGCACCCATGGTCACAGGGTACCATCTGCTTGTGATTGATAAAATTAAATCTCAACCCAAGTATAAAACTGCAAGACTTCAAGATACCATATGCTCATTCTGCGTAGACCGGACCAAAAATTAATAATTTTAATCTAAAAGTAGCCGTGGTTAACTATGACATAGGGACGTCGAACACTTCAGTCCCCCACGTGACCATGGGTGCTTTAAGGTACTCGAAACGTCGCTCGGGAATATAAAATTCGTAAAAAAATAGTTTTACTTAAATTAACCACTGTGACGCTGTGACTAACACGATATCACTAACAGTAAACATTGTTATTGAAAATTGCTTTTGCGTTTTCTTTGCACATTAATAGAGTAACATTCGATTTAGTTAGGTAAGAGGTTCTAACTTGGAATCTGTTCACAGGTAATAAATAGAAGTCAAAATAGAATAAAGATAATTGAGCTAGGATTAAAAGGGTGACATATTGTTAGTAAAATTTATTTTGTTTTTGAAATATTTATTGACATTACTATAAAATTTGTTGAAAGCGAGCGCTAACCATCTGAGCCGTGGTAGCTCAGATGGTTAGCGCTCGCTGTAAGTTTCACAGTACGCGAGCAACCCAGGTTCGATCCCGCCGACACCAATGAAATTGTTAATTGCAATTTTAAGTGCTGATTTACCACGTGCTCGGCGGTGAAGGAAAACATCGTGAGGAAACCTGCATGTCTGAGAAATAAAAAAAAAATATTTCGAAGCCGTGTGAAGTCCGCCAACACGCATTGGGGCAGCGCGGCGGACATTTCCTTGCCCTAAAACCCTCTCAGAAATGAGAAGAGGCCTGTGCCCAGCTGTGGGACGTATATAGGCTGTAACTTTACTTTTACTATAAAATTTCAGTAACAATTTGTACATACAATCACCACTGTGTTTCGGTCTGAAGATTATAGAGAGCCAGTGTAATTACAGACTGTAAGGTATTCCTAATTCTCAGGAGTGATAACGCATTTGTGGCTGTTTATTTATCATTTATACTATAGACAAAATTAGACTTATTTTTCAAAGATTTTGAATGATTAATCGTGCCTATTGTCTACATGTTTGTGTGAGTGTGTGTATGTTGTGTGTCTTTTTGTTTTTATGCATGATATTTCTTGCATTCTACCACCTATAGCTGTGCTTCTCGCTAAATATCTATCGACCTTGGACGTTGAGCCCACGCTACTTGAAGTATTTTACTAATAATACTAAATATAAATAGCGTGAGTGTAGCTCTACCGACTAGAATTGTAGATGTAGTTTTATTATTTAAAAAGGTAAACTCATATATATCTATTCGAAAAATGTCTTTTTTTCGTGTTTAATTTTAATATTTTTTCGTTTTAAAGATTTAGTCGAAGAAAACTTTAGTAAAAAAACACACAAAATGATTTCTGGCGTTCGTAATAAAAACAAACGATATTACAGACTTTTAAAACACTTCACTGTTGATTTAGTTATTTTAGATTTAGAAAAAAGAACCCTTGTCTTAGAAAATCAAATCAAATATGTAGTTGGTTTTATTTAAACATGTATAAAATTTTACGGATAAACCTATTCGTTCAAAAATCAGTTTCGAGATAAATATTCGACTGATAGAAAAATACAGATAAGCGATTCATTCGAAAACCTGTTTTAAATAGTGGTCATAGAATATATATTCGAATATCATGTGAAGCTTAATATAATGTTCGTTTAGATCATTTAATTTTGTGACGAGTCTTATGTATATTGTAGCGATCCGTCACGGCTTCGCACGGGTGATTTCTCAATCTCGACAACAGAGAGACGTCAACCCATTCAAACATACAAGAAATTTCATCAAAATCGGTCCAGCCGTTTAGGAGTTCGGTCGCATACACACGGACAGAAGAATTATATATGAATATTAGCTTGATTCTAGTAGGGTGTGTCACCGTCCAAGGTCCCAAAAGGGCAGTTCCACTTGCGTAATCAGAAGGCTCCACAGGGCGCTCGAGATGAAGAGGCGGGCGTGGACCCTGTGCGGGCTGCGGAGGCTGCGCAACAGTTGTACGACGCAGGGGAGGCCAAGTGGGGCACCGACGAGGAGATATTCAACAAGGTACCACCCCACACACACTAGGAAACACTCAACACGATTTTTTAAGGGTGATACCATACAGGCTTAGCTGCAAAAATCCGTTGGTCTATTCTTAGACCTTCATGGGAGTTGTCGCGAGAACCAACGTAGGTTCGGATCAGGTTTCATTTATGCGATTGAAACTAGATGAAAGACAAATACATTCTTACATTTTGTATTAGCGAATATCTGTTACCAAAAGTCTCTTTGTCGGGACGTCTTTTTTCTGAAGAGCCTCCAACCAACTCTCGTTAGAGAGTGGTATTTCCTTCGAACAGCAACTACGTCCTGATCATTACGTCACTACGCTCTTCCTGCCTCTCTGTCACCTAATGTATTGCCCTCTTAGAATCTTTAATTCTGCTCATGTTTAGTTCGCGTTCGCGATAAGAGCAGCTAAGATGGAGCACGGGGGGGAGGGATTGACTAGGCCCATTTATACCATTAATATACATTCATCAAACAAAAATAGAAATCATTTTTATTACAGAAGGGTGTCGAACGAGCACACAGTGCACCTGATGGTAAGTGGATGCTCTGTCTAATAGACATCTATGTCTAACCTCGATTAAAATTCAAAATGCAGATGTGTTGTCACCCATGAGAATTATGATGGAATGCCTCGTTTCTAAAAAATAGGGCCGCCGGTTCTTTACACTCACCATATGAATGAAACACAGCAGCATTAAGCTGCTATTTTACATACTGTAGCATGGCTATACCATGTAAAATCTCCTTGTTTCATTTCATTTGTGTATTAGTGTAGACTTTGACATTCATAACATCTTAAAACAAGACAAAATAAAAGTTTTTGAATTTGAAATACATTTTTATGTCTATAATAAATTCAATTCGCAGAAGAACACAAAAACTCTCCGATCACACTTTTAATCTCATGGCTGTTAGACGGGAAATGAAGCTGCAGTCTTCAGCAGATTTGACAGCATACAGGCAACTGAACAGACAGATCTCCAAATGCATACGGCGGGACTTACGCGACTTTAATACAGCTTGTATTGAAGAAGCGATCGAGCGGAACCAAAGCTCCAAAATCTTTGCCAGAGATCTGCAAGAGAGAGCCAACTGTCGAAGCTGAAGACCGAGTGTGGCAGCATCGTTTCCGGGACACCTGAGATTTTGAGTGAGATTGAGAGGTTCTATGGGCAGCTGTACACGTCATCGTTGGAGCCACACGCAAGTGTGAGTAACGATCCAAGAGCAAGTCTTATCCGACACCATTCCGATGACATTCCGGGCGTCAGTCTGAGCGAAATCAGAATGGCTCTCTAGCACCTTAAAAACGGCAAGTCCCCGGGCGAGGATGGAATTACAGCGAAACTTCTGAAAGCGGGTGGAAAACCGGTACTTGAAGTCCTTCAGAAGCTCTTTAATTCCGTCCTCCATGGTGGCACTACTTCTGAGGCGTGGAGCAGAAGTGTGGTGGTCTTGTTTTTCAAGAAAGGCGACAACGCTCTCTTAAAGAACTACAGACCGATTTCCCTTCTGAGCCGCGTCTACATACTGTTTTCGAGAGTCTTTACGAATCGTTTCGCACGCAGACTCGACGACTTCCAGCCTCCCGAACAAGCCAGTTTCCGTAAAGGCTTTAGCACCATAGACCCCACATACATACACTTCGGCAAATTGTACAGAAGACCGAGGAGTGCAGTCTGCCACTATGTCTTTCGTATGTGGACTATAGAAAGCCTTTGATTCTGTCGAAATTTGGGCGGTGCTGCAGTCCCTTCAGCGGTGCCAAGTGGACTGTCGGTATTACGAAGTGCTGAAGTGTTTGTACAGTAGGGCTACGATGGCTATCCGAGTACAGAACCAGAGTACGAAATCTATCCAACTGCAGAGAGGTGTAAGACAGGGTGACGTTATATCCTCAAAACTCTTCACCACTGCATTGGAAGACATTTTCAAACTACTGGACTGTAAAGGATACGATATTAACATCAATGGCGACTACATCACTCACCTTCGATTTGCTGACGATATAGTCTTTATGGCAGAATCACTGGAGGACCTAAGTACTATGCTCAAAGTTGTTGACGAGATGTTTACCTGGGACAACTAGTCCGATTAGGTAAGTCCAACTTCGACCGATACCGTCCGAGTTGAATCCGTCGTCAACTCGGCTGGGCAGCGTTCGGGAAATTACGACACATCTTCTCGTCAGGTATACCTCAAAACCTGAAAACGAGATTGTACAACCAGTGCGTGTTGCCAGTGATGACTTAGGGATCTGAGACGTGGTCCTTAACTACTGGCCGTATGAGAAAGCTCAAGGTCACTCAGCGAGCCGTGGAGAGGGCTATGCTCAGGGTTTCTCTGCGTGATAAACTTAGAAATGAAGACATCCGCAGTAGAACCAGAGTGACCGACATAGCCCAACGGATTAGTAAGCTGTAGTGGTAATAGGCCGGCCATAGCTTCAATAACCGACAACCGATAGGGAAAAAAGTTTCTCGAATGGCAGCCTCGTATCGGTAGGCGAAGTGTAGGGCGACCCCTCACTAGATGGAATGACGACTTGGTAAGACGTGCAGGAAGTCGATGAATGCAGGTGGCTCAGGACCGTGCTTTGTGGCATTCCTTCGGGGGGGCCTATGTTCAGCTGTGGACTTGTGAAGGGCTGTAATTATGATGATGATGAATAAATTCAAATATATTTTGGGTTGTAAGATTTTAGTATTTGGGTATTTACTTCGAAATGATAAATTACTCAGATCCTGGCACACGAGAGCTTCGCGCAGCTGCGGCTGATCTTCGAGGAGTACAAGAACATAGCGGGCCGCACCATCGAGCAGGCCATCAAGGCGGAGATCGACGGAGAACTAAAGGATGCGTTCTCCGCTATCGGTGAGTTCACGCTTAGTTTTAACACCGATCTCTGTTAAATCACAGGGAATGGCAGGATATAATGTTTTAATTTTTTATAATTAAACGAAGACTATAAAAATGTTTATTATAATATAAATGAAACATGGTCGATATGGGACTCATTCCCATATTAACCATTATCGCCTCCCGGTTATTCTGTTTATCCTCCTTAAAACGCCACCTTAGGGGTAGATACCCGGAAATGCGTGTTTATCTATCCGCCCCAGACGGGGTGGATAGTCGGAATTCTTATATAATTTTTTTCCAATTTTCTCCCACGGCTGTGTACAGTCATTTATATTTTATAGAAACATGATAGAAATTGCCCAAGATAGTAGACATTAGCATACCCAAATAATGCTAAAATAGCTAATTACCTATCATTTGATATGACATTTAAGCCGTTCTAGAGATATTTTATGATGTCAAAAATTAACTAAATACCGACCCGAGTGCATCCTATAGTAAATATTGAATTCTTTGGAGTTGAGAAAATTACGACTTCCTTCTTTTATGAATACTTTCTTACCAGCCTTTAAATTGTCCACTGCTGGGCATAGGCCTTTTATCCCAGCTTTACAAACTAATTAACGATCGTGGTACCAGACTTCTAGTAATTTCAAAATCTTCTATAAATACGATATGGTCGTAATACCACGAGAGCCAATACTATATAAACACCCACCACAGATAGGCCAACATTTTCCAGGGATTCGGCTCTTACAATTCTTACTGCATGAGAAAGGTTTTTTTTTATAGAGTATGGGTGACAAACGAACACACAGTCCACCTGATGGTAAGTGGATGCGGTGACCTATAGATATCTACATTTACCCTCGATTAAGATGGTTATCCCTGAGGTGTAAGATGTAATGCCTCATTTCCATTAAAGGAGGTAACCGGTTATCTACACTGACTATACGGAACACAGCAACAATAAGCTGCTATTTTACGCTGATATTCTTTGAGAGCGTGGTCCTTTCCCGTTCAAGTCGACCCATTCGTGCTTCAACCATAATATAGCTGCAGCGTGGCTCTACCGCGTAATATTGATGATGGAAACTCTTATCACGCTATTACCTGGCGATATTGAATCTGCGTTCGCGGTTAAAACGATTGTTTTCAGTGGAATGCGTCGAAAGTGCACCAGCCTGGTTCGCCGAGCGGCTGCGGAAAGCCATGCAGGGGCTCGGCACCAACGACTCTACTCTCATCAGGATCCTCGTCAGTCGCTCGGAAATCGACCTCGGCGCCATCAAGCGGGAGTACGAACGCCTGTACGATAAGACGCTCGAGAGCGATGTCAGGGTACGTGTTCTCGACAGATAACACCCTGAAAGTGAAAAGCTGTGTCAACTCCGTAAGTAACCAGCTCGGTGAGAACCTGTACGTCGAAGTTAAGGTATGTGTTGGGAGGTCATTGTTGTATCGTTTTAACAGGTATCTACACCATTTAAGGTTCCCGTGGAAATTAATCAGAGTAACTCTGTGCCTATCTACCTGTCTAACGTGGCGATTATGGTAAATCCTATTGAGAAAGAGGCCGTGTCCAGCGCTGGACTCTTGTTGCAGTGGAGTGCGTGGAGAACGCGGCGGCGTGGTTCGCGCAAAGACTTCGCGCGGCAATACAAGGCGCCGGCACCGACGACTGCTGTCTCGTGCGGGTCGTCACCAGCCGCGCAGAGATAGATCTCGGCAACATCAAGAGGGAGTATGAACGGCTCTATGATAAGACGCTGCAGAGCGATCTCGAGGTTTGTTGCGTTGTGCTTGCAGCAACGTGACGCACATAACGTGTTTTTGTAATTTGCAACGACAATGGAGAAGTTTCATGATGTTGTTAATATTATATTCAACGTAACGGTATTAAAATATAGATCAAAACTAATCAATCACTGAAAAAATTTTTGAAATCCATCTACAAATGACTTAGAAATAGATTATTGAAGTTTACCTATTTTTACGGAACGTCTGTAGTTTCTGATTCGTCTGTGACGTCATTTGACCTATCCGAGATCGCCGCACCACGAATAATTCAAGTATTAGTTCTTGTACTATTATTTATTCTGTGGTATTAGTTTCAGAGTCGCGCCAGGGCTCTTGCTTCGTTCGTGTTTATTTACGTACAGTCGTGTTTCTTTTTTATTTATGAGTGTGTAGTTTTTATTTAACTATAATGGAAGAAGGCTTCGTCTAAGGACAAAGTGATAATTTGCCTAATATTGTTATTTACACAGTGATGGACTTTTTTCTTAAAATTCGTCTTATGTTAGTGCTGAAATAAAAGGAGTTAAACTTTTTAAGTAAATATATACTTTTAAGTTTATTTCAACAGCCACATTTTTGTTTTAAATAAAAATGTTAGTTTTTTTAATCGCCGTAAAAAATTAGTATCATAAAATATTCATTTCTTGTTATAAAACTATTGACTTTAATTACACATCGATATCGATTGTTCATACTTAAAATTAAATTGTCAATGTCTTGCTGCGGTATGAAGTCCCATGTTCTTTGCAAGTGTCTCAAATCTCAAAGCTTTTCGTTGTAACATATGGCATGCTCGATAGGATTAAAGTCGGGCGACTGTGCAGGCCAATCCAAAACTTGAATATCGTGGTCTCGGAGAGCGGCCGTACACCAGCCGCGCCGTATGGGAAGGAGCATTATCGTATATGAGTAGAAATTCCTGGCCCATTTGGATTCTGTGTGGGACAATAACAGGCTCTACTACCTCCTCGTGGTATTTTTGTGCAGTCATGCTGCCTTGGATCCAAACAAGCTGGGTCCGTCTGCCAAGACGAATTCCTGCCCACACCATGATTGTCCCGCCTTGGTATGAGTGGACCTCTTGAGCGTGCCGTAGACGGCTAACTCTCCCTGGAGTTCTCCAAACGCGTGTTCTTCATAAATCCGGATGAACCCAAACCACGAAAGCCGCCGACTATGATTTCTTTTCTTCATATGCTCCTCGTTTTTTTTGAGGTTTCGCCGCCTTTTGACAGTCAAATTTATGAGGACATATATTGGCTTTCAACTTTAATGTTCCCCCAACTAGTCGATGTTTGACTAAATTTTCTATGTCATTTTCAACCTGTAAATAAATTTAATTTTTAAAGTACTTACATACATTTTTTTTTAAATACTGGTAATGCTATTAAACATTACCTTACCTTACATTACCGTGGTTAAAGGGAATATACTAATATTCCCTTTAACCACTTCTGGTAAGCTTAAAATGCTTGTGTTAGAAGTGGTTCACGACAGTAGTCGAATGGCGGATTCGAACCCACGACCTTTCGAGTTCACGGTCCGCACCCTGCCATTAGGCTACTGACGCTTCAAATATAAAGTAAATAACAAATACATTTACATAAAATATATAGTTATTTTTACTGAATAAGTTATTCCGAACCTACTTACGACTCAATAGGTATATCAAAAGGTGGAATGTGGGAAGTAAAGACTGTGTAAGAACCTCCGAAGGAGGCGGAGTTATAACCGAAATAAGAATTTTTAATATTTTATTTTTTGGCCATATTGACCCCCTAGGAGTGTAATGAGAACTTTTTGCCCTTATTCAACCATGACCCCCATGACATCCTCTACATGATAGGCTATTCAAACTGACTAGGCCTAAAGTTCGAGTCACCCCCCAACTCATTTAACGTCTTTACTTCCAAATCAGAAATAGGCAGCTATTATTAATTGTTACTTACATTAAAATGATCTTCACACACATATTTAGTGCTTTTAGGTCCACTCAAATCACGGTTCATTCGTTTGCACCACTTTTTCCTTGTTGTTATATTATTTGGTACACGAAAAAATTTTTTTTAATTGAATTTTTAACTGTTGTGCTTTGACACATGGGAACAATACAATATTTGTAGGCATTTTTTTTTAACTTCTGCCATCGGGTAATGAACAAAATATGAATCGAACGGCGGAAGCGAATACACAACAAAAAATTTGTACGTACTCAGCGAATACGTGCTGCGTCGTCTAGGTCAAATGACGTCACACGATGGAGCGCCGCGTGTAACAAAATTATTCTTTCAAGCGCAACTTCAAAGTCCCATAACTTTTTCATTTCTAGAGATATTTTATTGATTCTTTCACATTTTGTTTTATTTTACTCAAATTTTTATAATTTATCCATTAAAAAATGGAAACTTCTCCATTGAAGTTTTGATTTTCTTGCCGTTGATTATACTTGAAAGTACAGTCCGCTTCATGCAGATGGAAATACTAGGGAATGTAATAAAAATATTTTTATTACCTGTGTTTTTGAGAGTTTGTAAAAAAATACATTAAAGAACAATCGAATGATCTTAATTAATATACTAGACGTTATGTGCGATGCGTTGTCTTTCTAATACTCCCAGCTTGTCACAGCATGTTTAACTTACACTCTAAAACCTCTCCAAAGTGGCCACGGACGTTTATATTATTTTCCAATGAATTCTTGGTTAATTGTCCCCATAACAAAGATTTGTTATTAATTATAATATATTTGTTTAATTATAAGTTTTAATTGCGAAATAGGTTTTAATTTTAACGTTGAAAATATTTAAATCACGATCACCAAACAAATAAATTTTTTAAATTGAACAATAATATTATTTAACATGTTTCGATTTCTATTGATTTACTGTCAGGAAGTGTTTTCAAGGAAGTAATAATAAAATATTTTTGTTTCCAATACTCGTGTGTTTTAAATTATCCAAGATCCATAAGTAATATCACAAAAGCACATTAATTAATTACATATAAAAGCATGAAAGGCTAAAGAAAAAAATAACTTTTGACTTGTTTTTGTGTCATAATAATGTGGGCCATTTTTGTATCGCTACTGCTCGTGTGCTGGCCGCGAACAGGAGGTGAGGTTAAATTGATACTTTTATCATATTATTTTTTCAAATTATATTTTCTTTATAATATATTTTTATTTATTTTCTATAATACTATATTGCAAGATTAAAAATATCTGGAATGTAAATAACAATTCTGCCATCCAAAGTGAAATTACCCCAGTAACAGATTATAAAATATCAAGTTATTTTTTGCCGCGAAATTAAATGAAGAAATGCTGCCATTTGAAATAATTCTTTAGTTTTTGTTTTAAGCAGAATTTATTAACGTGTATTTTATTAACATACAAGTTAATAAAATCTAAATTTTAAAATAAACATTAATAATTATTAGTTTTTAATGAAGAGTACTGTGGAAGGTGGAAAATTAGTTTTAATGAAGAGTACTGTGGAAGGTGGAAATGTTGGTGCAACTTTGCTAATCATGCCGCTCTCTTCCCTCACGCTGTTGCATGCGACCGCACCGCTCTGGCTCGGCTACGTGTTGCTGCCACGTATCGCCACGTATCGCCACGTATCGCTAACGTATCGTTCGCGGCACGCAGCAGGGGGAGACGTCGGGCGACTACAAGCGCGCGCTCGTCGCACTGTTGGGGCCAGCGTGAAGACTCCACGCAGACAAACTTACACCACTTTCCAGTTATGACGTGACACCCGTGTAGTTTTTAATTAGATGTAGTTATTTTGTGAAGCTTGACTCCGTACAACTATACATACCTAATAATAAAAATATTTACATTTATGTTTTCAAACACGTTCTTATTATTCTAATTATTTAAATAAAAACAACAAGAAAGAAGTTGGTTTTGTGAGAATTTGTCATCAGTGATGATAAGCATTTCAAATTGCAATAAGAGCTAAGCCGCAAATTCTTTAAGGTGCTTAATAATCTCATAAATGTAATTCTATTTACCTCCCTAATTTATTATAATTTTCGATAGAATGGTTATTCTGTGTTTTATTGAAAACATTACAAAAATATTGAAAAAAGAGATATAGCAACATTTCGGCAGCTAAGTAAAAGTTTTGAAATACTCAAATTCAGTGCTTTAAATTTTCTTTTAATTGATTGAATTCTTAATTATATAACATGTTGAATCTCTAAATTTTATAAGAGTATACAATGTTCCGTGTTTTTATTTAATGTTATCATAGTGATTGATCCTAGTTAGGATATATTTTTTCTAATAGCATTCCATATTTCTCATTTTATTGATATACAATTGTACTGGCTAATCTTTAATTTATGAAAAGGATATTTATATTAAATTCATATTATTAGAAAGTTCTTGTTTTAATTGACCAACTACCTGATTTTGTGTAAGTTATTTGAATAAATATTTTATTCCAATGATACGCAAAAGTTATCAGAGAAGTGTTAAGTCGTGTATCCTCCATCTATCCATCCGTTACAGGCTATAAAACCTTCCTCACAGATTGCCTCATAGGGAATGATTTCGCCATAGTTCCCTCGCTTGGCCAGGTGGGTTAGCGACCGCAGTTTTTTAATATTTTGGGTTGTTATCAGGAAAACACTGCTGAAATCTTCTGTTTTAGTGTCCATCTTTTGTCTCTTACGTCACCCACATGACAATATATAATAGTGGGTATTCTAGCTCCGCCACGCATGGTAGAGTTGCATAAATACATAAAATAGACAAAGCTAATTTCCATTACATTTTATTTGACGTAATTAAAATTTTGGCATTATTTTTTTTTAAACGATACAAGAGAAAATCTTAGTGGGAGTACTAAGATTTTCTCTTGTATCGTGAAAGCAGTTTACAAACATAAATTGCACAAGGACAAACATAAATTGCACAAGGACAAACATCCAGACCCGTAACAATTATTTGTAGGCCATACAATTTACGTGTTCCGTGCTGCAAACTCAAAGTTATGACACTGCGCCACGGAAACATCAAATAAATATATATATTTTTATAGAATAAAGGTTACAAACGAGCACACAGTCCACCTGGTGGTGTGGATGCTGTGGCCTATAGACATCTACATTTATCCTCAATTAAGAATCAAAATGCATATGCGTTGTCACCCCTTAGGGCTAAGATGGAATGCCTCGTTTCCAGTAAGAAGGGTCTCCGATTCTCCACACTCACCATACGAAACACAGCAGCATGAGCTGCTATTATATAATATTGTATCAGATGATAAATAGTATCAGACAGTTGTGAGCAAGGTTGTAAAATAAAACATCGGACTGGTGTGAAACTCTTTATTCGCTTCACGCACCTAACAGCCATTTACGAACAGCTAAAGTTACATTTGCGTGCGTTGCTCCGTGCCGCAACCAACTAACATGACTTGTCGGCTTGGAGTAACCCCACTCTTACAATTCGCGGCACGTAAGTCTAGCGCTGAACGAAACGTGGAGGTGACGCGCACGAATTGAATTGCACGATTGCGACTGGAGAGCCAATCAGCGCGTGCAAAAGATACTCACGAGCCAATCAGCGCGACTTATGCGCAACATCGGTCACCGCTGGACTTTCGTGCCGCTACTTATACAATACATAAACTCCATAAAAATACTTGTCAATACATAGTCAAAGCTGAATGTTATACTGAGATAAATAGAGTTGTTGGTGTTGCGCTAAAGACGACTTTAAGACTATCGTTTATTAATCAAATTACAGTGCACGCAGTTCTTCGTAACTAAGATGGCGTTTAAGCCAATTTAGCAAACGAGTGGTTAATTGGCAAATACTCAAATTACTACTCAATTTTAAGATGTCGTTAAGTCTCGTGGTGTCACAGTCACTTTGACTTAAAGAGATAGAGACAGCGCGACACTCAACGGCATCTTAAAATTGATCAGCGTTTGAGTATTTGGGCATATTTATATAAGCACCGAAATAATCGTCAACTTTAATTTAAGTACTATATTACATTTTCATCAATTTGTGTAGGCCTTAAAAGGCTTTTAATTATTCTGACTAGTGCACTGATAAATTTTTAAGGAAAAAATAAATCTATTTACATCCATCTTTAAACTCTTTTAAATTGCACAATTCACGCCTTAGTCACAAATGATATATGGGTACAGTAAACATCCATCGCTATACATAAGATCACCAATCAAAAGGAACAAAGGATTACAAGTAGACGTCTAAACTGAGTAAATAATTTACACCTAGAACAACCGCGATCGCCAATCCTATTTCGAACGTGGCGATTGCGGCGAATCCTTACTATCGGAGAAGCCCAAGTCCAGCATTGGTTTTAATGGGCTGATGAGGATAGTTAGAAAAATACGAGTTCAATAGTCACCAGATTGAGGCTTATATGGGACCTTGTTCATTCTACATTGTATCAGGTTGGAATATGATAGAAATATACCGTAGGAACATCATAGTGTCACTTTACGTGTTCTTATATTTCTCATATGAATTCAAGAATGAAATAAGTATTAGGTGACTATTTAAACATTTTTAAATTCTATGAGATACCTTTATATTTGTAAATCCAATAATCTAACGACTGAGGTCCCATTTCTATACACACAGCAATAATTTACATAATCTTATACTATTAAATGTTATTATATAATAGTTGTGCATATTTCCACCTACATAGATAATTCAATCATTATAATTATAGTCTCAAATATTTATTAAATCTAATATTTTGGGCTTTTCTATGAATAAAATTTACCAGACTTTTATATAGCCCTTAAATGCCTTTTACATTTTTTTACATAAATCGGCTCCACAGACTAAATCCCGCGCTCATCTTCACACAGATCTATAGACACGTGTTCTTCTATAAAATATAATGAGTATGAATAATTCGTTTAAACATTCCATAATATTAATTGAAGCCGGTATGTCTCACTTTACTAGCTTATATATCGTTGTGGATCAAGTGATTTATAGGGCATTATTTATAATGTCCAGATAGTTTGAAAAATGCCCAATGTGAGTTAGGCAATAGTATAAAAATTATTGAAATAATTAGATTGACTGAGCTTTATGAACAAAGTCGTTACTTACTGGGCAGAGTAATAAAAATAGGTTAGGTTATGACCAGGCAATGTGATAAAGAATGAAGTTTAAATTAGTATTAATTACGAAGCCAGATTTGATTTGGCATTTTTCATATTGCCCGGGCATTATAAATAGTGCCCTGATTAAACACTTAACATATCCATCGTCAACATCTCTATTAGCGATCTTCATTCGATACCACTACTTCCCAAATGACAATTTTAATACTATGCCTTTTAAACAGCACGTAAAGATTATATATAGAAAAATATAATAATGGCAGAAAAGCGACATCTAGAAGAAATTTCACAAACCATTGCAACATTACTTAAATGGCGCTGATTGTATTAAAAATATTATTGATTTTAACAAAATTATAAAATTGAGAAGTAGCGAGTCGAACAGATTTCCTAGTACATCCCGCACGTTGGCAAAGTAAGCGCATTAACAAGGGCAGTGAAAAGTTCACGTGGGTGGTGTCTATTCGAGAGCAACTTGTACCGTGTGTGTTACGGCGCAGGGGCAGCACAGGGGCGGGAGTGTTGCGGCTCAGGGGCAGCTCAGGGGCGGGGTGGGGGTGGGGGTGTTCAGTGCTGCAGCTGGAGCTTGGCGCGCAGCTCGTCGAGCGGCAGGACTTGTTCGTCGCCCAACGCCGGTTGCTGCTCCGTCTTCGACTGTTCGCGCAGCTCTGTGGAAAAACATCAATACATCAACAAGTGTTCTTATACGCGAATACTGTAAAAGTAATAAATCTAATTTCACGGATTTTATCGCGTTTAATTTTAACTATTTTAATTCCCGACGTTTCGGGCACTTTACAGCACCCATGGTCACGGAGGGGACAGGGGACACTGACCGTGACCGTAGCCATGGTTATAGCGAAAATGCCAAGTTAAAAAAAACAAAGATGGTTATAATTTATGGATGATAATAACCCCTGGGAATGAGGTGATCGCTACCAAGCTATTTTTTGATATGATTTGTAAAGTTAATTGTGTTACATACCATATTATGATTGTAAACTGTTTAAGAAAAATGCCCCGCAGGGTTTCTTGCCGTTTCTTTCTAGATCAGAGATATTTTCCGCACCAGTGGCAAAATAAAACAAATAAAATAAAATGACTTTCAATAAGTATTATTTATAATATATAGAAAATAAAAAAGAACTATTTCTGTAATATGATAAAAATAATGTAAACAAGAAAATGGTCCCACGGGTGTGTAAAATTGAACACGGTCCCACGGACGTGTAAAATTTAACACGGTCCCACGGACGTGTAAAATTGAACACGGTCCCACGGACGAGTAAAATTGAACACGGTCCCACGGACGTGTAAAATTGAACACGTTCCCACGGACGTGTAAAATTGAACACGGTCCCACGGACGTGTAAAATTGAACACGGTCCCACGGACGTAAAATTGAACACGGTCCCACGGGCGTGTAAAATTGAACACGGTCCCACGGACGTGTAAAATTGAACACGGTCCCACGGACGTGTAAAATTGAACACGGTCCCACGGACGAGTAAAATTGAACACGGTCCCACGGACGTGTAAAATTGAACACGTTCCCACGGACGTGTAAAATTGAACACGGTCCCACGGACGTGTAAAATTGAACACGGTCCCACGGACGTGTAAAATTGAACACGGTCCCACGGACGTGTAAAATTAAACACAGTCCCACGGACGTGTAAAATTATTATTTTTATATACACTGGCGTCCAAAAAAATCGACCCACCTACGTTTTTTCGCAAAAAATTGTCCTATGGGTTTTTACCACAATCTATATTTTTTATCTTAATAATGTAATAATGCAATTATAGGGTTGTAAAAAACTAAAAACGGCGCGTGAAACGGGATATTTTACATACAAATGTGATGAGACATTGAAACCATAACATTTTAAAAATTTACGATTTTACTGTGAAGATCGATATTTACATTTTTTGACATTTAAAAAATGTAACCTTACTCTAATATGGGGTGTTTCCGCCTCTTGCTTTACAATACTTTACATACGCCTATTAAGGGAACGGATCAGCTTTTTTATGTCTTCTTGGGGTGTCTGTTCCCATTCTTCTGTTAAGGCGGCTTCCAGTTGATCCAACGTCTCGGGAATTGGATTTCAGGCTCTAACCTTTCTTTTTATCTGGTCCCAGAGATGCTCGATGGGATTTAAGTCCGGACTATTTGCTGACCACTACATAACTGGAATTCCGAACTCCTGAAGATATCCAGTTACAATTCTAGCGACGTGCGGTCTTGCGTTATCATGCATGAGTTGAAAATTGTCCCCAATATACCCAGCGTAAGGCATCACATGAGGTTACAAAATGTCCGTAATGTAACTTTCAGCATTAACCGCACGATTGCGAAAGAAAACCAACTCAGTACATACGGTTAAAGATATGCCACCCCAAAACATTGTAGAGCCTCCACCAAACCGGACTGTTTCTCTTATGCAACACTGAGCATAACGTTCTCCTGGTCTTCGCATAACATTCCGACATCCATCAGAGCCTACAAAGGTCATTCGGCTTTCATCGCTGAAGAGAACTGTCTCCCATTGACCAAGATTCCATTGCACGTGTTGCCTAACAAATTCTAACCTTGCTTGCCGATGAGATGCAGTGAGTTTTGGTCCCGTCGCTGGCTTTTGTGGTGTCAGGTTTTGCTCCCGAAGTCTTCTTCTCACCGTATTCTCACTTACAGACACTCCACGAGTTTCCCTCAGCCTACCCTGAACATCAACAGCAGAAAGATGCCGATTCCGCAAAGAAGTCAAGGCAATAAAATGGTCATCCGTCGGGTTTGTGAGACGTCCTCTTCCAGATCCTGGTCTCCGGCGGTACTCTCCCATCTCTAAGTATCGTTTATAAACTCTACGCACTGCTGATCGGCTCAAATTTAATCTCCTTGCCACATTTCGCTGACTTAGCCCTTCACGAACGAGAGCTACCACTTGAGCGGCTTCTGCTTCAGTGGTATCCATATTTTATGGTTAAAAGTAACGATATGTCTGCTCCAACAAAGCATTAAAAGATTAAATCACTACGATGCACAGAACCAATAATATTACGCGTCAAAAGTCCGAAATAAACTAACCTTGCACTCTATGCACAAGTCGACAATTTTATCAGTGTGCTTAAAATGTTACAAATACCCACAATAGCACTTGTATTCCTCTAAAACAATGTCAAGTGGGTACTCAGATGTTAATTTATAACGCATAAGCAAAAACATACAAATATGTTAACGCATACTTAAGATAACAACTTTGTTACTCAAAATTAACGGGTGGGTCGATTTTTTGGAGGCCAGTGTAGGACAAAATATATTTTGGTTAAATCGCAACCAATAGGTAGAAAACAGTCTACTTGTGAGTTCTTGGCCGCTTCTTTTCGCAAGGTATCCCGGAGTAGGAACTTATTTGACCGATGACATAACTTTCATTAAGTGCTTTTCAAAGACCAATTTAAAAAACGTACTTTACTATATCAGTGAGATATAAGCACGGTATTATTGCAAACTTTTCGCTCCTACTAG
Organism: Parnassius orleans; assembly: GCA_029286625.1. NCBI lineage: Eukaryota > Metazoa > Arthropoda > Insecta > Lepidoptera > Papilionidae > Parnassius > Parnassius orleans. The sequence goes on along the minus strand of JAGSMP010000047.1, from coordinate 2,674,557 downwards.
GCTTCAAAAGCACTTGGCAAGGCACTGTGGTATTCAGACAGTGTTGCGAGTACACTGTACTCTCGGCGCGCTCGTGGCGCCGCGGTAGTCGTATTGCAGCCGTGGTGCGAGTATAGTGTACAGTGTACAGAGTACAGTGTACAGTGTACAGAGTACAGTGTAGAGTTACCGTGCCAGCGCTGCAGCAGCGCGGAGTAGTGCTCGGCGCGCTCGTGGCGCTTGAGCTGCGTGCACACGTGCACCAGCCCGCGGTAGTCGTACTGCAGCCGTGGTGCGAGTATAGTGTACAGTGTACAGAGTACAGTGTACAGTGTACAGAGTACAGTGTAGAGTTACCGTGCCAGCGCTGCAGCAGCGCGAGTAGTGCTCGGCGCGCTCGTGGCGCTTGAGCTGCGTGCACACGCACCAGCCCGCGGTAGTCGTACTGCAGCCGTGGTGCGAGTATAGTGTACAGTGTACAGAGTACAGTGTACAGTGTACAGAGTACAGTGTAGAGTTACCGTGCCAGCGCTGCAGCAGCGCGGAGTAGTGCTCGGCGCGCTCGTGGCGCTTGAGCTGCGTGCACACGTGCACCAGCCCGCGGTAGTCGTACTGCAGCCGTGGTGCGAGTATAGTGTACAGTGTACAGTGTACAGAGTACAGTGTACAGTGTACAGAGTACAGTGTAGAGTTACCGTGCCAGCGCTGCAGCAGCGCGGAGTAGTGCTCGGCGCGCTCGTGGCGCTTGAGCTGCGTGCACACGTGCACCAGCCCGCGGTAGTCGTACTCCAGCCCCGAGTACCGCTCGCCGAACAGCTTCAAACCTGCGACAATACAACATCTTTATTATTTCTATTTATTACATATATATAAAAGTAACAGGCTATATAATATCCTCTAGACCGAATGTCGGTCACGGCGGCCAGTTTCAACTCAACAGAGTCTAGCCAACTGCGCAGGACAGGATTATAGTTGCAGAGTGTGTGCGCAAGCACAGGTGCACTCTCTGCTCCCTCACTCTCATAGTCCGATGGGACGGTAATCCGACACGACAGGACCAACGGCTTTACGTGCTATTTGAGACACGGGGGTAATATACTGCCAACTATCCTGACTCCGGGCTCATACTGAGAATTTCTTGTTAGAAAAACCCAGTAACCGACCCGGGATTCGAACCTAGGACCTCATGATTAGCAACCACGTTTACGAACACTAGGCAGTCTGCAGGGTTATTCTGCAGTAACCGGCCAAATTTGCAAATAGGTAATATAAACGAATGGTGAAAAAAAGTAAAAAAGAAAAAAACTAAATAAAAATGATGCATTATTTTAACTGAATGTCATTCATAAATATGTAGCACCTACTATTTTATTACGCACGCATACATTCGTAAGGGAGTTTTGAATTCGGAAGCAGTCGGTGCCATTCGGCCAGTTCGGCGTTCGCGCTCGGATATAAGTTTAGCGCGTTTCTCCGCCCTTTCACTTTTTTAATTTTTTAATTAATTATCTATTAACGGAAAGCCGTTAATAGAAATTAATATAGATATTAATTACTATTAACGGCTTACGGAATTCACATTTTTTGCTATTTACAAACATGCGCCACACGACGGCATTATTAATGAAAGAGTGGCAATGAGAAGTGCTGCTATTTTCAATCTCATTCTTTTATCGACCAAGTGTTTAACTATTGTCCAGTATATGCTGATCTTGCATTAGTAGGCAGTCACTAGTACTGGGAGGTCCACTTACACTGAACAATTTTTTAATGTCATTGACATTATACGCGAGAAAAAAAAAACGAAAACTGCGAAGCTGTGGTCGGGTCACTAATCAAATAATAAATCTGTAACTATGGCGTCAATAACTAGGTAATTAATTATCTAGATCTACCTACAAATAATAATATCTTACATTTCGATATCCTTATGAACAGTAAAAAATGAAAAGTCGACATTCCTATTGTTATTTAAGCACCCGTATGCTATGCAGTACCTTTTGGCTTTTAGAAAGGCCATACTTGAATAATAACTCGAAAATAAATATCAAAAGTGCCTAAATACTTATAAGAGAAAAATACTTTTTTGTTAACATAAGCGCGCGCGTGACAACCTCACGGAATTAGCCTCTTGTAGGCGGCCGCGCAGCGTAGGTATATTTTCATGCATAAAGCGCGGCGTGAGACAGGCCTGCCGGAACTAATGAAATTGTTCACTTATCTCATTACGGCCTATTAAAATTCCACCTTTGAACATTGGCCTTCCCATAGATTGCCTCATAGGGGGGATATTTGCAATAGTTGCCACGTTTGGCTGGCGGGTAGGCAACTGTATTTTTTTTTAGTTATTATTAAAAAGACGTTGCTACTCATCTCCTAGTTTGTTTTCCTCTGTCGCCCCTTATTACATCCAAGGGTCGTTATGGGGTAGTGGATGTTCTTACACCGTCATTACACGGTCATTAAAAATGTTAATAGTAATATAAATCTCGGCGTCAAAAATAATAATCGGCGTCGGCGAACATCGAAATTAGGTTTTGTTTGTTTCTTTATCAACATACAGTCCATAGTAAAAGAACTTGGCAAGTGGATTTTTAAAGATCGCAGTTAGCAGATGTTTATCATTTATCGACTAAAATTAGAAACAAGTTCATATTGTCTATACGTGAACTTTTAAATGGGTTATTATTCATTTATATAATTTGTGATGTTAGATGTATGTTTCCTAAAAAAATGTCACACTTTTTTATCGTTCTAATCATAGAGATATACCTATGGAGGCGGCATATTCTACTATAGAAATAATAGTTATACAAATATCTATAATATCGACACACACTTGTCAAAAACAGTTTTGTCTCTTTTTAACAAAGCAGTAGCTGCAATAGAAAAGAGAGACAACTACACTTTGTTAAGTGCTTATTTTCGTAACACTTTCGTGTGACGTCATTAGCTCATCCATGCGTGACTGCGCCGCCATGTTAAGCGCCAAGTTTTGTGGTAGATCTGCTGACAAACTGTCAAAAAGCAGTGACAGTGTTGTAATTCCCGGATATCATGTTTCATGATCATGCCAGATTTTCGAATTTCAAATAAACAAAATTAATGTACCTACCTGCGAAAAATAATATTTCTCATTTAAAATCTGAATATATATATATTATTTTATATTAAAAATACTATAATATGGGATTATATATATATGGGATCAGGGATCTCCATCCCAGTAATATTGTACAGTAAATAAATTTGGTATACAAGCAAAAAATCTTCTCAAGAATCTTCCCACTACTCTGTCAATATTCATTTTTATTGTGTGCGTTATAACTTTTTAACTTTGTTCACAATTATATAAATGATGTAAAAACTTGAGTAAGTACTTAGCACACTCAGAATATTGTTTAAAACAAGTTGCAAGTTAGCTGCCTGCATACTTAACTCTTTGTTTGACTGTACCTAATACAAGAAATCTGTAGCAGAGTATGCACTGCGTAAGTGTACATATGCGGTGAAGCCTGGTGAAGCAGCTCAAGCGAAACTTAAGGGATAGCAATCCAAATCTAATTTGACAACCCAACAATATCCATTGCTTCATGTGATTGAAAAATTCGTTTCCTCGACAACAAAAACAACGCAATGGATATTGTTAAACTGTCAAATTGGTATGATTTGTCATTTTGGTGTGTTACACAATTAGGCTACGGATTTAATTTCTATCTACACAAAAGCCATAAAACTGCCAGACACATTATTTATTCCTCAGATAAGTTATTTGACGATTGAAAATATAGCCCTGTACGGGCTATATTTTCAATCCTGTACCTACGGAATAAAATAAATAAAGCAACAAATTCAATTATATGAAATGAGAACAAATTCATATTAGTAAAAATGTCGATATCAGCTGCCCATATTGCTGAGTTACAACCCTATAAAAGGCGGCCATTTTATGCGCCAGTGTATTGTAGGTAGTCACGCTAATTCTGTAGGTATGCCCAGTCCATATACTTCTAAGTCAGTGGTTCTAATCCATCAAATCTAAGAAATACCTTTTGACAGCTGTCACAATTAATTCGATTAGGCATTCCAACTGAAAAATCGGTACCTACAATATTCGATTATTGCGAGATATCGATATCGATTCTTTAGAGTTGGTACTCATTTACAATAAGTTGTCACCCCTGATGACTAAGATGAAATGCCTTGCTCCCAGTAAAAAGGGTCTCCGGTTCGCTTTTCCGGTGTGTATTGTAAGGGTCCACTATAAAACGAAAATCCACTATAAATCTTAAATGGTGGGTATGGGTTTACTAGGGGGTAATACCTTTAGGTATTAAGTCTTTTTTTATTTCAAAAAACGTTACCTTCACACTAGGAATTTTTCCGATATCGTGGGGCGGTCATACATAAATTTTACAAGGACAAACATCCAGACCTGGAACAATTATTCGTAGGCCAATACTATATAATACTATACAATTACTTGCTCCGTGCGGGATTCGAACCCGCGGCCCTCAGCGCTGCAACTTATTGCTGAGCTAACTTAGTCCTTTGTATCCTTTTTCATATGGGAATGCAATAAACATTTTAAATAAATCATCATCATGGGCCTCCCCCAAGGAATGCCACAAAGCACGGTTCTGAGCCACCTGCATCCAACATCCATCGACTTCCTGCATTTCTTACCAGGTCGTCACTCCATCTAGTGAAGGGTGTAATGTACTGACATCGGCACATACGCCTACGTCACTAGTCAGTCGCGTCCGGCGAGTCGTTCGGAGTGGTTTAATTATATAAATACGAAGACAATACAGGGAGTCGCACTACATTTCGCCCACCAGTACAAGGCTGCCACTTCAGAACTTTTCTTCTCCATCGGTTGTCGGTTCTTCGAGCTATATGGCCGCCCCATTGCCACTTCAGCTTACAAACCCTGTTGGTCTATGTTGGTTACTCTGGTTCTGGTTTAAATAAATGAATGTTTGAAACTCACTAATGGCTATGGAGCGCAGATAGAGCTTCTCCGCGGCGCAGTGCATGTTCATGTGGTAGTTGTAGAGCGAGGCCAGGTGGCCCACGCTCAGCCCCACCTCGTAGTCCTCGGCGCCCAGCAGCTCCTCCTTTATCGCGATAGCCTTCAAGTGCATCGTTTCCGCATCCTGGAACAGATTATAACTATAATTACAGTCCGTACGGATAAAGAATAGAATTAGAAAGGGCGGCTCATCGAGCCCGTACCGTCAAAACATGCATAGTACCATTAGCGAAAACCCGCTAATAACAGTATACCGTTATAACGTTATATTATTCGGTTAATTGGAAATTATCTATTAATGGGAAAATATTTAAAAAAAAATTGTATACGCTAGTAGGTACATTCATTTTAAAATAGCATTTATAAGTAGCTCTGACTTCGCCTGGGATGTATTAATATGGCGTTATTTACACTTATGATAATCATTAAAGACTTTATTTTATTCTATTATATTATTTATATTTTAAAAAAGTCTCAAAATTTTTGTTACTACTCATGTCTCAATAGCATGTAAATATTTTATACAAAAAATTAAGAAACAAAATCAACAATAATTTTGCTTACAAATTAGAGAAACCGTACTGAACTTTTTTTTAGGAGTTTGTGGCATTTTTTGTCTTTAATTTCAATAACATTTCGCAACGTATTTTTCTGCAGTCTTTACCGGCGGGTGTGAGTATAGATAGTGACAGTGTGCGAGCGTGAGGTAAATAGAGGCGACGCAATTTTCAATCCCATTCTTTAACCGCACAGGTAGTATAAGGACACAGCTGGAAGTTGCGTTTATGAAAAATGTCTAAAGATGAATAGAATTTAAAATGATGTTCACATTTAAATAATGTACGTATATTCATTATTCATTACAGTCCTTTACAAGTCCACTGCTGAATATAGGCCTCCCCCCATTGAATGCCACAAAGTCTAAAGATAAATATAATTTCAAATGTGGTTTGTATTTAAATAATGTAGTTCATTATTCATTACATCCCTTAACAAGTCCACTGCTGAACATAGGCCACTCCCAAAGAAACATACACAAACAATATATTTTATGATGAGTGATATTATAGTTATAATTTGCAAAATTGTGAAAAGTTTTTTTTTTTCAATAACTGATTTCTTAAGTTTTAAGTTCTTAATCCGCAACGAGGATATCCAGAGTAAACGACATAACCCAGCGGATCAGTACGCTGAAGTGGCAATGGCAATTAAAAACAGTGAATATGATGTCTCTAATTAAAATAAGAGAATTACTAAAATTAAAAAAAATAAGGCAATAGTATTCTAGTGCTTGGCGATCTGCACGTTCTTCTCTCCGAGGGAAAGTGTCCGCGAGAGAGCGCGAGCGCGTGTGCGTGTGTGTGCGCGCGTGTGTGTGAATGTGCGTACGCGCGGGCGTGTGCGTACATACGTGCATGTGCGTGTGCGTAGGTGTGTGTCCGTGCGTGTCTGTGCATGCGTGCGTGCGTGTGTGTTATGCGTGTGTACCTGGAACTTCTGCATGCTCTGGTACAGTCTGCCGAGGTTGCCGTAGTGCTTGGCGGTCTGCACGTTCTTTTCGCCGAAGGCCAGTGTGGAGAGCGCCAACGCCGCCTTGTGCAGTGCTTCGGACTCCTCCAGCAGGCTTGGCTCTACATACAACAATCACACATTTATTACTACTGAACGTTTTGACTTGATCGCTAGTTTGTAAGGGGGCGTCAATTAGTGAGGTGTTCAGGGGGGGCGGGGCGGTGAGAGTCGACCCGAATCGCAGCCAATCACACGTGGGGGGGAGGGAAAATTAATTTTATTCAAATTGTAGTATTCGCGTAAATATAAGACTTTATTATGGGTTAAGTAAAATATTACACAGCAATATTTATCGCGGTATCGAAGCATTTCTTCTTAGTGCTCCGAGGTGTCAACGCATCTACATTTTGATTCTTAATCGATGTTAGATGTTTATTGTCTATGGACCACAGTATCCACTTGTCATCAGGAGGTGGACTGGTACTGATTTGCCACCGTTAATACTATAAAAAAATTCTGAATTCTAAAACTGACAATCTACGAAGTATCAGTCCTAACATTACATTGGGTTTAACAAACACAAATTTCGTCCCATGGGAGTCGTAAGAGACGACTACGGAAATACCTTACTTTTAGACGTGGTAGAGCCACGCTGCAGCTATATTATGGTTGTAGCACGAATGGGTCGGCTCGACCGGGGAAGGACCAAGATCTCACAGAATAACCGCGTAAAATAGCAGCTTAATGCTGCTGTGTTTCGTATGGTGAGTGTAGAGAACCGGTGACCCTTTTTACTGGAAATGAGGCATTCCATCTTAGTCCTCAGGGGTGACAACGCATCTGCATTTTGATTCTTAATCGAGGATAAATGTAGATGTTTATGGGGCACAGCATCCACTTACCATCAGGTGGACTGTGTGCTCGCTTGTCACCCATATTCTATTAAAAAAAATCCTCCCGAGAGAGGCTCATGTCTAAAGTGGTAGGCGTCAGTCGAGGACTAGGACTCTTACAGGCTGATGACAAAATTTTATCTGATCAGTTCGTCACGTTCAAAATAGTTGAATGCACATATTCTCCCGCATACCGTGTTGTAGGGGTGTAAGAATACCAACTACCCCGTATCGTTCCGTGGGTGTCGTAAGAGGCGACAAACGGAAACTAACACAGGAGATCGGCAGCAGCATCTTCCTGATAACAACTCAAAAATAATAAAAACGGCGATTGCCAACACGCCTGCTAAGCGTGGCAATTATGCCAAATAAGCAATAACATATGAGGCAATCTATAGAGAAAGCCTATGTTAAGCAGTGGACTTTGATAGGCTGTATTGATGATAATGATGACGTTACATTCAAAACTCATGGACGACAAACACCAGGTTTATGTGTAGAAAAAGTTACGGAGGGAAGGAAAAGAGGTCAGTTTGTCCATATATTACCACTCATATCCTGTCCTGCGGGAGTATCGAGCGCTATCTCTTCCAGGATGAGAGCTTTCACGCGCTTCGCTGAGGCCAGTAGGAGATGATCAGGAGGCACTAGGTTCTGCAACACAAGAGGAATTAAAAATTATTGCAGCGTCAAATGTGAGATACATTTAGTATTGCAACAACCAATTCACCTGCCAAACACATACAACGGGAGCGTCCCATGTCGAGCAGTGGAATGTTACAGACTGATGATGAGACGGAGATCTTATTTGGCTGACTTTACTGTAATACGAACTCCTTTACACTACCTGACATATATAAGTTACCGCCTTGTAGTGTTATGTACCTCCCTCCTACCAGTAGAGTAATAAATACATGGACGGCTCCGTGGCGCAGTGGCTTAGCAATTGAGTTGCAGCGCTAAGGGCCGCGGGTTCGAATCCCGCGCGGAACAATTATTTGTATGGTCTACAAATAATTGTTCCGGGTCTGGATGTTTGTCCTTGTGCAATTTATGTTTGTAAACTGCCCCCACGATACAGGAGAAAATCCTAGTGTGGAGGTTACGTTTAAAAAAAAAAAACATGTACTCCTAGGTTTAGTGAGCAGTAATAAAGAGATATTGAAACGAGACAGTCGCTTGGTATTGGTCCGATCACCACAGCCCATATAAGTGCTGCATAGGTCTCTTCTCATTTCTGAGAGGGTTTATGTTATAAGGAAGTATCCGCTGAGCTGCCTGATATTATAATATTTTTTTTTTTTTAATTCTCAGTTTTAAATGAGCACTTAAAAATGCAAGTAACAAGATGAAAAGATGTGGGGCACGATGTCTTAGGTACAGGTCTTACTACAGCAGCTTGCCATGCGGATGGGAAAGTAGACGTTTCGATAGATTTCTTTATAAGTGAAGTTATAACAGCGAGCGAATCATTATAATCGTAGGATCGTAATATTGCTGCTGGTGGGGATCGAACCGCGCTTAATCCTCTAACCTCTGACTCTGACACCTTAACAAAAGTTATAGAATGCCTTGAACAGTCGATCTAAATAGTATTGTTTATTGTGGTACCTCGATAATTCTGATCGCCCTCTCGGCGTGATCCCTGGCCTTGTAGAAGCGTCCCGAGGAGTACTCCAGCACGTAGAGCGCGTAGGCCAGGTCCTCCTGGGCCGTGGCCACGTGCAGGCTGCTGCGCCCAAACACGCGCCGTAATGTCGTCAGTGCTTCCTGATAGAACAAAATACATCAGTTAAATGGAACTAAGTTTTGCGGATTTTATCGCGTGTATTTACTTATTTTACATTCCCGACGTTACCCACACGCTCGACACACGTACTTTACAGCACCCATGGTCATAGGGGGTTGAGTTGTTTGACGTCTCAATGTCATAGTTAGTCGTGGCGACCTTAAGTTTAAAATTATTAATTTTTGGTCCGATCTATGAAATTTTAAACAGAAGGTAGTCGTGGTTTATTATGACTTTTCATTTATGTGTAGTGTTTGCGTTATACCGCACCACTCTAACTTCAGACCTACCTACTTGAACGCGCCAGTCGGGGTTTTTTTTTTACAATAAGGTGACAAACAAGAACATAGTCCACCTGATGGTAAGTGGATCCTGTGACCCATAGACATTTATCCTCGATTAAGAATCAAAATGCTGAAGCGTTGTCACCCCTGAGGATTAAGATGGAATGCCTCGTTTCCAGTAAAAAGGATCCTTAACCGACAAGCATGTATAATACATGCATATATAAAAAGGAGGCAAGAGAGGTGTGTCAGGATCGTGCCAAAAAGGTGTAGTGTGGTACAGTCGCGCAGTGCAGTGCAGTGTAAGGCGGTACAATCGCGCGGAATATGTGTCGCTGCGGGCAGCATGGCGGTACAGTCGCATGGTGCGGTATTGTGTGGTACAGTCGCATGGTGCGGTGTTGTGTGGTACAGTCGTGCGGTGCGGTACTGTGTTGGTAAAGTCGCGTGGCGTGGCGTGGCACTGCGAGGTACAGTCGCGTAGTGCTGTGTAGTGATACAGTCGCTTGGTGCGGTGCGTACCTCGTATACGGCGACGCTGCGCGCGATGGAGTCTACGTTGAGCAGGTAGAAGCCGTAGTCGAGCAGCGCGTGCGCGTGCGCGGGGCGGCGCGGGCCGAGCGCGCGGCGAGCGAGCGCGACGGCCTGGCGCAGCAGCAGCCCGGCCGCCGCGAACCGCCGCTTCACCACGCACGCCTTGCCGCACGCGCGCAGCACCTCTACGCACACCCTGCACACAACCACACACACGCACTCTAAGTACTGACGCACAACTACAACACACACACACACACACATACACACGCACACATGATGTTTTCTTTCACTTACTACCCTACTTCATCATCAAAATAATATTATTGACGTTTCCGTGGCGCAGTTGCTTAGCAATGAGTTGCGGCGCTGGGGGCCGCAGGTTCGAATCCCGCACAAAACAAGTATTTGTATGACTTACAAATAATTGTTCCGGATCTAATTTCCCTTGTGAAATTTATGTATGTAAACTATGTCGTATGATACAGGAAAAAATCTTTGTTTATGTAACGGCATATAAGAGCATCTCTACCACCAGGACGGCATCACTTTAAAATGAGGTGTAAAATTTGACAGATTTCATAGCACGGAAAGTTAATTACTTATTTTTTTAATAGAATAAGAATAGAATAAAATAATTTTTATTCAACATAGATTATTACATAATACTTATTGAAAGACATTTTTTTAATTACCACTGGTTCGAAAAATACCTCTGTTCCTAGGAAGAACCAACAAGGAACCCAGCGAGACTTTTTTTTTAACGTAAGAGTGACAAACGCATACAATTCACCTGATGATAAGCACTGTGGCCCATAAACATATACAGTGGACCCCCCGTAATCCGACAAACATTTTGCAAGGCAGTGTCGGACTATCGAATTTGTCGGATTATAGAGTACTGCCTAAGACCCCCTATAGTCCGGATTTTTTTATAAAAGAGTACCTTGTAATCTGACAAATTCCAGAATCAATGACAAGATTCTATATGTTATATATATGTACTATCTTCATCACATGTAGTCAAATTCAAACTAAGCAATCAGAATCAAAACAATACCCTACGCGTAGAGCACAATAGTGGTGGTGCGTACACGTTATAACTTGTTCAATCGTGCATTTGCGAAGATTGTCAAAAAAATATCTAATAATAAATAATAGACCATGTCGGATTACAGAGGGTGCCGGATTACCGGGGATCTACTGTACGTCTATTCACCTACACGACAGGAGATACAAATGAAAGCTTTATGTATGGTATGTACCTGGCGGGCGTGTGCGGCGTGAGCAGCGCGAGCGCGCGCATGCTCCAGGCGTGTGCGGCGCCGTAGTCGCAGCGCACGAAGTAGAGCGCGCTGAACTCCTTGCACAGGCGCGCCAGCAGCACGGCGCCGCCGCAGCCCGCCGCGCAGCCCGCCGCCAGGCACGCCGCCGGCCTGCGCCCCCGCACACAATAACCGTACCGCACACTCAAGCCCCGGCTACACGCCCAATCACACTTGCACAAATTCCAATTTGCACAAAGGAATCGTGTACGTTAAGCCAACAAAACGGTATAGCGTGCAAATGGCTAGCATACATGCTAAATTTTGCTCAAACTAAAGTTGCACTAACAAGCATGTACGTAAAGACGACCTGTGGACGCCACACATGTTCAGCAAATTTTAACATATTGATGTCTGGAGCCTGGAACTGTAAGTATCTTACAATAATGGTTACCTCTAATTTTTATAATTTTTTTATAATCGACTACGACTTTTACTAATAATATTATTTATTTATTTCTAGAAGCAAAAATTATTTTTCTATACTCTAAAATATTATAGAAGGATTATTTTAGTGATAACTTATTTTCAGCCCAAATTAATTGGATATGTTCTGCTTGACTGTCTAATTATTCCTTTAAAAAAATTTTTTTTTCACTCAATTTCTAAATTCCTTTCTTTCTAAAATTAGAATTTTTTCAAGAAAATTCGCCTCTCCTATCTGGCAACCTTATATAAAATACCTGTAATTATTGAATGCGAATAAAAATAATATCATCCTACCGGTCTTAAAATTGGGCAACATTTTGTAATCTTGCTAGTAAAATATGTAACTAGACAATATCTAAATATTTTTAAAACTACGTATAGTAATATTTTTTTATAGTTTAAGGGTGACAAACAAGTACGCAGTCCACCTGATAATAAGTGGATTCTGTGGCCAATAGACATCTACTCAATACTCAATTATAAATTAAATTGCAAATGCGGTGACTGACACCTATGACTAAGATGGAATGCCTCGTTTCCAACAAAAAGGGTCTCATCTCTGATTCTCTATACTCACAATACGAAACAAAGCAGCATTGAGCTGCTATTTTAAGCTGGTATTCTGTGAGAGCGTAGTCTATCCCCGGTCGAGTCGACCCATTCTTACTACAACCATAATGTATAGCTGCAACATGGCTTTACCGCGTAAAAATAAAAAATATAACATTAAAACAAAAAGCTTCGCTCATAATCACGAGCTACAAGTATATTAAATACCTATATCTAACAAATAAACCGGTAATAACCTGTTACTTCCGTCATCTTCACTATCAGCTTCGAGTGATTTAAGGCATTCGTCGAGCAGAGTAGATGGCTTGGAGCTCAAGTCCTCAGTGACATTTTCGGGCAAACCCAGCAGGCGCAAGGATAAGGCATATGTTTCCGCTGCAGCCGGGAAACAGCAGTACGCTGATTGTGTGTTTAGTAATCTGAAATAGAAATTAGTGATAGTATAGTATATTGATTTAGTGACGATGTTGCAGTGGCTAAGCGTTTGGTTGCAAAGCTGCGGGCCGCGGGTTCAAATTCCGCACGGAAGAAGTTAGTATGGCTTTCAAATAATAGTTCCGGGTCTGGATGTTTGTCCATGTGCAATTTATGTTAAATGTTTACTTCCGAAAACTAACAATTTCTATAGAGAAAGAAAGTTCGCCTACCTTGTACCTATTTTTATTAATAAATTGCCAATAGAGTTATATACAATTTAGGATAAATCAAAATGTTTAAAAGTAACCTTAAATCATATAATTTGGCAAATCAAACATACACATTGTAGTACTATAGTAACTTAATATTTATACATAGCTTTTTTTTGTATAAGACGACTTTCTAGCGTAGATAAACCCCTGGAGCTTTGAATGCTATTGTACTTTAATGTATCATAAATTTGCTTTATTTAAAACGCCACCGCGATACAAATTGCGTGCAATAGTGTAGGCACCACGACATGAAAGAGAAGGGGTTATGTTATCTAAGTTCTATCCCCGGTGTTTGCACCACTGACATAATAAGTTGAATTGCTACAAAACTTGAACGAAAATGCATTTTTTTTAAATAGAATAAGGGTGACAAACGAAAACACAGTCCACCTGATGGTAAGTGGATACTGTGGCTCATAAGACATCTACATTTATCCTCGATTAAGAATCAAACTGCAGATGCGTTGTCACCCCTGAGGACTAAGATAGAACGTCTCGTTTCTTGTAATAAGAGTCTCCGCTTCTCTACACTCACAATATGAAACACAGCAGCATTAAGCTGCTATTTTACGCTGGTATTCTGTGAGAGCGTGGTCCTACCCCGTTCGGGCCGACCCATTCGTGCTACAACCATAATATAGCTGCAGCATGGCTCTACTACTTAAATTATGCATGTATGAGAAATAAAAATAATTCTTGTGAAACATATCTACGAGTAGCTTGCCTTAGTGTGGCGGCGTAAGAATATCCACAACCTCCAATTCGTTTCAAGGATGTCGTAATATGCGATATGGGAATTTTTTTAGAATCACTTATTTACAAACAAAATATCTGTTTTTGTATATTTTTCTATTAAAAGAGAGTAAATTAAAACTAAGTGTAAATCCTTAGGCCTGATGTTGGGAATATTAACTGTTGTATACCTGTGAACTAGTTTAGTTTATTTTAGATTTGTCTTATTTTTTTAAGTTGAATTTTACAACTATAATATTTTTGAACTAAAAGCTAATCTGAATAAACTTATCAGTGCAAGCAATCCAGGTTCAATCCCTACTGGCACCAATGGAATTGTTAATTGAAGTTTTAAGTGCAGATTTACCATGTAATCTTATACGTGGTAGAGCCATGCTGCAGCTATATTCACGACTTCTGAAATAGCAGTATAACCATCTCGTTTATGCCACACGTAAAACATCCTGACCAGCAAACGTCTGCTACTGCGATCGTCAACTTGCATGCCAAGTCTCCCTAACGAAGGTTTAAGAGGTTCTTGTCCAGAAGTGAACTTTTTACAAGCTAATGTGAAGCTTAAGAAGCTTACTTATTCATTACGGAACAAGTTAAGTTCATTCTCTTCTTAACAAGTGGTAAAATAAATAAAAACTTGGAAAACCGACTTCAATATAAATAAAATGAGAATATCACCAATGTAGTCGAAGTCAATTAAATACGCATTATTAAGGATAACTCAAAAACTACTGTCAGATGTCAAGAGTCAGATCTTGATCAAATTTATATGGGACCACATGATAAGTGGGCTTTCAAATAAAAAAAGAATCATCAAAATCGATTCACATAGAAAAAAGTTCTGAGGTAACACATAAAAAAAAATACAGTCGAATTGAGTACCTCCTTCCTTTTTTTTGAAGTCGGTAAAAAATAAAAATGGTGACTGGAATTTACTGCTTGAGAAGCTGTGGCATCATTTTAAATGAATTATTCATTCACAAATTAGTATTGTTTGTTATTTTATCCTATTGAGATAACGAAATATATTTTTTTTTTCTAATATGGTGACGTTATTAGTTTATGTCGAGGAAAATAAATCATTCAAATCGTTGAAACTACAGTACAAAACATATCAATTTTAACCAAAATATTTGTTATATTTTTATATTGTATAATTTCAATAGTTAAAAGTAATGTTAATTTTAAACCAATAAAATTATTAATTATTTTTTTAACTAATAACCTTTAACTATTAAATAAATTCAACCATTATCTTATATCTTTACACGTGTTCAGTATAAAATTCGCGAATGTGTTTGCCCGGAGGCAACATAACGACTTTACTTCACCATCTTATTTGAGTATACAGTGGACCTCGGTAATCCGGCCCCTGTCTAATCCGGCACCCTGTAATCCGACATGGTCTATTATTTATTATTAGATATTTTTGACAATCTTCGCAAATGCATGATTGAACAAGTTATAACTTGTACGCACCACCACTATTGTGCTCGACGCGTAGGGTATTGTTTTGATTCTGATTGCTTAGTTTGAATTTCACTACATGTGATGAAGATAGTACATATATATAACATATAGAACCTTATCATTGATCTGGAATTTGTCGGATTACAAGGTACTCTTTATAAAAATTTCGGACTATAGCAGTACTCTATAATCCGACAAATTCGATAGTCCGACACTGCCCTGCAAAATGTTTGTCGGATTACCGGGGTCCACTGTAATACAATAGCGGATATATGAAAATCGATTCATAAGGAGTAAACTCCAAAAAGACACATGAGTTGCAGCAAGACGTTTTAAGATTTATTAATTCATGATAATTGATTGAACCAAAAAGATTTTCCGATAATAAATAAAAATAAAAAGCATGAGAATGAGACTGACCTGTGACAGCACTCTAGTGTGAGCCTCCTGTAGCGCGCTGACTGTGGCTGAGCTTGGCACAGCTGCTGGCATCGCAGCAACACCCTCTCCGCGTCCGCGTACCAGCCAGCTTCATTGAAGAAACCGCCTGCGGCAAAACACCATATTTTATTAATACATTAATGCCTTCACTGATCCATAACTGATCTTAAAGTCGATGTTAAGGTTACAATTTACTGTTTTGAAAATAATTATACTAACCACTTCATTATAAAACCCAGAACAAAAATCAGCATTTCTTAAGAAACTTCAAATTTATTAAGAAAAAATCCTGTAACTTCCATTGTCCATCCATTAAATCCTATAAAAGTCCTCAGCTGAACATAGGCCTCCCCATACATTGCCTCATAGTGGGGATTTTAGCATAGTTGCCACGCTTGTCAGGGTTGGCAACCGCAATTTTCACAACTTCAAATTGTTATCAGGAAATTGCTGCTATCTCCTGTCCAGTTCCAGATCAGATTCAGTTTCCCCCCGTCGATTCTTTACGACACCCACGGGACGATATGGGGTAGTGGATATACTAACACCGCCACCACACCGTTGTAACTTACCCAGCCTTAATCCTAGCTGAATGAGGTGATCTCTGGAATGCACTGCGGCTTCACACCTCGCAACGTATGCACTTGCGAGTTCCGAGGATAACTTCGACCCATGTTCTATAACGGCCTGGAAAGAAAATAAAACATTTTTTAAAGAATTAGTGTGACAAACGAGCACATAGTCCACCTGATGGTAAGTGGATGCTGAGGCTCATATACATTTACATTTATCGTCGATTAAGAATCAAAATGTAGATGCGTTGAGGAATGAGGACTAAGATAGTCGGTTCTCTCGGGTTCTCTACACTCTATTTTACGCTGGTATTCTGTGAGAGCGTAGTTCTTCTCGGTCGAGCCGACCCATTCGTGCTACAACCATAATATAGCTGCAACGTGGCTCTACCACATACATATGAAAAGTCATAAAGCTATCGTATTATTCAATAATTGCATCTCTTATTGTTGGACTATATTGGTCGGGAAACAGTTTTCTGCTGGATATAACATTTATGATATATTTTTAATATTAAATCATCAACATAACATGTCGGGGAGCACAAATTACATGAATCATACTTAAAGGCGAAAGAAAAAAGGTTAATACGATTTTAATCAAATTTATATGCAGGTTTTTTGTTGCGGAAATAACCAAGTCCTGCTAAACAAGTTTTTAATTAACTTTTAAATTACGAAATAAAATATATAATACGTAAGAGTGATTATTGTAATTTTTTTATTGAAAAGGTAGCTCAAGGCCTAAGCGCTGGCTGTAAATTTCACAGTATGTTGTTTTTTATAATTTTATAGTATACCAGCCGGTTACTAGTCAAAAAATCAGCTAAAGTGTAATATCAATAAATTAACTTTTATTTAATTTACCACTGGTTCGGAAAATACATCTTTGTACTGGGAAAAACCAGCAAAAAAACCCAGCGGGACTTTAAAAAAAGCCGCTTACAATCATAAATTTAATTTTACAAAATGAAGAACACAAAACAAATTAGAAATAGCTTGTTAGCGATCACCTCATTCCCCAGAGTTTCCCAGGATATCATCATCCATAAATTTCTTATTATACTAACCTTTTTTATACAAACTTTAATAAGAGGGGGTCAAATTTTGTATATTTTCTGGCATATTGTTGTGTCAGCCTTCTCTTCTACTACACATAAATAAAATATGAGTGAGTGAGAAAATAAGAGTGTAAGAAGTGTCGGTCTGTAATATCGAAATAACTACCTATTATTGAGCGGAGGGGTTATTTACCCTTTATATAAATATTTACACGGTTAGCCTACATACATACACTACACAACTATTCTGACTTGCCATGGATGTGTTTACATTTCTACGGGCTTAGTATTAGCGATATATGCATTTCTCATTTCTCCTACCCACAAAATACGAGGCGAAAAATGGGAACTATTAAATCTGGTCCACCTTTGTAAGAATTTATCAGCCTTCTCTTCTTCTTCCGATGATGCCTCGTTTAGAGGCGAAACATGTGGCGTATTATCGACAGTCGTGTGTCTTTCCTAGTGTAGTGTAGTTAGGGTTGCCAGATACAGGCATTTTATTTCAAGGACAATTCTAGGGTTACGAATTCGGTCGGTGGCAAAATATACGAAAATAGATAATTATATCTATTGCAAAAACTAACTTACCTACCTACATTACTCATACAAAATAATTAAATAATTTATAATTTTTAAAATATTAAAACACAAAACTTCAATCAAAAATTGAGCACCGCATCTCGCTTTTACTTATTCATTAAATAAAACTTTGGTAAAAAATCAACATAAGCGTTTGTTTATTCAATAAACATTTGGTATGAAAACAACATTAGCTCTTATCATCACACATAAAAATAAAACTTAACACAAAAATTGAGATCCCTTGCGCGCTCGAATGAACCGAGACCGAATGGTCGCGCAGTAAATTAAACTTTGGTAGAAAATCAACACCAGATTACAATAATATTAAACATAAAAACCACTTTAAAAAAATTAAAAACCTTTGCTTATTGATTAAACTCGAATATTAAAACCACAATTATTTTGGCTCAGTAATTAAATCAAACGATAAACAGATTACTTTTTTAAATATTTGTCTTTTTGAAAACTAGTGGTAGGTATACGAAATCCGGGATTATTAAGTGTAATTCCTGAACACGGGACAAGACATGTAATTCCGGGACAATCCCGGATTTCCCGTCCATCTGGCAAGCCCAAGTGTAGTGGCGTTGAGATCAATGGTGACGGGGTTAGTGCACGCAATTAAGGGGCGGGAGTTGTTCTCTAAAAAAGGTAATACACATAATTTTATTTTATTACGCGGACTTATCCAATTAATTTTTAATATCTTTAAAAATAAATAATTCTAGAAATAATTATAAACCACCCATTGCATTAATGGCCTCTAGACCGAATTTTGGTCACGGCGGTCAGTCTTAACGGAGATTAGTCGTCTGCGCAGGATAAGACTATAGTGCCCAAGTGTATGCGCAAGCACAGGTGCACTCTATATTTCCTCACTTCATAGTTCAACGGGACGGTAATCCGGCACGACCGAAGAGAGCCCCGACTTCAGACACAAGTTTGTTCCGGTACTCGGCGACGTTTTCCCGAGAAATATTGGCACGGCCGGTGTATACAGCATCACCAGTGCTGTTATTCGCATAACAATGAATGTTACCTGTTTGCAACATATCATTGATATGCAGAAGAAACAGCGTTGGTGATAGCACGCAGCCTTGTGGAACACCAGCGTTAATAGGCTTGCAATCGGAGCATGCACCGTCTACTACGACCTTGATGCTCCGATCAACCAGAAAACTGGTGATCTAATTGCACAATTTCTCGGGAAGCCCATAGGAAGGAAGCTTCGAAAGAAGCGCTTTGTGCCAAACCCGATCGAAGGCCTTCGCTATGTCCAAACTAACCGCCAAAGGGGTAGGCTTGGACTCGATCGCCTGCGCCCATCGGTGTGTTAGGTAAACAAGAAGATCACCAGCTGAGCGACCCCGAGGGAAACCGTATTGGCGGTTACTAATCAGCTGGTGCTCCTCAAGGTACCGCATGAGCTGGCAGTTAATAATGGACTCCATTATTTTCGAGAACAAGGAGGTGATGGTAGTTGGACGGATCATAGCGGTTACCATTTTAGGGATCGGGTGCATGAAAGCTGTCTTCCATGAATTTGGGACAACGCCTAAAAAGTAGAAGTACCGGAAAAGACGCGTTAGAACCGGTGCCAACTCTGGAGTACATATGCTCAGCACAATTGGTGGGATTCCGTCAGGCCAACTCGACTTATGGATGTCCAGGGAGAGGAATGCTTTGCCTACTGAGCACTGTGTGAATCGCACATCAGGCATAGATCACTCACACCGCGGGTGAGTCGGCGGTGTGTTCCCCCGTCATCGAGGGTCGAGTTGGACGCAAAAAGGGAGCCTAAAAGGTTTCGCACACCTTAGCAAAGATTTTTTTCAACTCACCTGAAAGCACTGCAGTAGGCGGAGCTGTGCGCCGGTGAAGCGTAGGAGTCGCTCGAATATATCCAATTCGGAGAGCTCCGCGCCCAGTATGCATAGACGCTTCTCCTGCAGCATCTGCAACAAATGTAGGAAGTTTAATTTTAATTAATTTCAATGTTAAGACTATCCATTACCGCCGACAAATGATTGGTTTTGTAGGCGTCAACTATAGGAGTAACAACACGAGGCGATAGATGAACAAACTTATTTTTTCTTTGAAAGTTCACTGCGTAAGTAGCTACTGCAATCCAAAGACTTAATAAAGCATCTGCAATTGCAACAAATTGCTATTAAAAAAGGCAACGAAAGCATTGTCACCTTTGATGACAAAGATGGTTTATCCCACAGCCTGTAATTATACTAGCTCTCTATATAACACAGACCACGTTTTATACGTGGTAGAGCCACGCTGCAGCTATATTATGGTTGTAGCACGAATGGGTCGGCTCGAGAAGGGTAGGACGCTCTCACAGAATACCAGCGTAAAATAGCAGTTTCATGCTGCTGTGTTTCGTATGGTGAGTGTAGAGAACCGCAGACCCTTGTTACTGGAAAAGAGGCATTCCATCTTAGTCCTCAGGGGTGACAACACATCTGCATTTTGATTCTTAATTGACGATAAATGTAGATGTCTATGGGCTACAGCATCCACTTACCATCAGCTGGTGTGTGTGCTCTTTGTCACCCTATTCTATAAAAAAAACCACTCACTGCTGCTTGGCGGCACAAATTACATTTGTAATAGGTAAGAGGGTGATACCTACCCGGACGGACTCCTAAGCAGGAAAACAGTCCTACGACATAGTTAAACAGCTTAGACTAAAAACTCTAAGAACGATATTTAGGTCTTTCACGCATCACAAGTACACCTGATCTTACGTCTCTTAAAAGGGGAGGCTGTGGCCTAATACAAAACCAAATATACCTATGTCTACTAAGGAACCAAAAATGCCTAGTTACTAATAAAAGAGTCCACAGGAACATTATGCAGCCGCGGAAGAAGTAATTGTAGAAAAATCGTTTTTGGGAGAGTTATATTGTTTAATTGGGAATGATAATACATTCATTGAAGTTGAATGATATGTAACTTTCAAATAAATTTTTCGATACGATACGTGCGCCACCTACTAAGTTACCTACTAAGTTAATTGTACTATAACCTTCGCGAAAGTGTAAGCAATATATTGACAAAGTTTTACCGCAATCTGATGAACAGCATAGCAGCGCATAAAATACGAACAAACAAAAATGTTATATAAATGTTTATATATTAGATATATATATATAATATATTATGTATATTATCACAATATTTAATTTCTGAGATAAAGGTAAATGTATATAAGTGATAAATGAATTCAAAGGCAAAGCCGTAGTGGTTAATCAACTAAACTTGATAGTTACAATGTTAAGAGGATCGAGTAGCGTTTCTGTAGTCTCGGTATGTTCTATTTCTGTATGCCACTTCGCTCTCAATCATATAATAACAATATCTTTCGGATGTTTGCACATGTAATTAGTATTGAAGACAAAAAACTGAAATGAATTTTACAAACAGTTATGGACACAAAGAATAACTATATGGCCTAAAATAATGTCAATAGTGACAGACGTTTACTCTATAATCTCTCTTAGAAGGTGCTTTTAGCAAGGCTCTCGAAACGAGATACAGCAAACAAACTTCCAATTATTATTTGAATAACCAGAGACAGAGTATTGAGGTTTTGTAGCTTCTTTTCTGCCTAGAAGTCCGTCTTAGTTGGTACCACCCTCATCTCTCACCTTCTCGCCCATTTCTGCCGCCAGGGCCCAAGCACTCTATGTAAATTTTATAGTACGCGAACAAACTAGGTTTGATCTTCACCGGCACCAATGAAATTGTTAATTGTATTTTAAGACATTTTCTCTTGACAGATAATCAATGCCCTTCGATTATACAAAGTTGGAACGCACTTTAATTTCTGATTCATATATTGATGTAGGTCAGTTAGGACGGTAATTGCTTTGTTATTGTACAGTCGAGACCTGTTACACCACTATCATTAGACTTACGTAGTGGCCTTAAGTTAATTATGTAACCATTCATACGAGGCAATATCCACAAAATTTCCATGGTGCATTCGGAAGCATGTTACAAAAAAAATTGGAACGTATTTATGTAATTTTTTTATTACTGTACTTTGGCGACCGCATCAACTTTGTGACCAGACTCTTGTGTTCTCTAACAAGAGTCGCTTCGTAGCGGTTCATAAGTTCAAATTCTAGCCGGAGACAATATTCGTGCAAAACACATATCGTTGTTTGCGATCCAATATGTTAC
Source organism: Parnassius orleans (assembly GCA_029286625.1). NCBI lineage: Eukaryota > Metazoa > Arthropoda > Insecta > Lepidoptera > Papilionidae > Parnassius > Parnassius orleans. The sequence continues at coordinate 2,652,442 of JAGSMP010000047.1, read as the reverse complement.
CATGTCTCTGTTTCTGACATTGCAATCAGTTTCGAGCTATTGCGGTTGCGTTCACTGCCAAACATAGACATGCGAGGGGTGATCCAATAGTAATGAATTTCTACAAAGCCTCCGAACAAGTCGATGGAGTTAGTCCATCTTTTATCTAAGCCCCTTTATTCTCTTCCTTTTATTCCCTTAGAAAAAAAAATATCTTTATCTTGACCCTCCCAAAAAGCCTCAACAGTGTCCATCACTTCGCTATCATATTTTTTTTTATAGAAATAGGGTGACAAACGAGCACACAGTCCACCTGATGGTAAGTGATTGCTGTGGCCCATAGAAATCTACATCTATCCTCGATAACGAATCAAAATGCGGATGCGTTGTCAGCCTTGAGGAATAAGATGGAATGCCTCTTTCCAGTAAAAAGGGTCCCCGGTTCTCTACACTCACCATACGAAACACAGTAGCATTAAGCTGCTATTTTACGCTGGTATTCTGTGAGAGCGTGATCCTTCCCCGGTATAGCCGACCATTCGTGCTACAACTATGCTATAAATATAGCTGCAGCTTGGCTCTACCACGTACAAAAATATCATATTATAAACAAAATTTGGTACCTTTTTTGGCACGCCTTCGATCTACAAAGTCAAATTTATTAACATTTCGTTTTATTTTTCTAAATTAGTATATTGCTGTACGTCAACGTGCGTATTGTGCCAAAATAAAGTGTTTCTTTCTTTCTTTCTTTCTAAATGTTATATGTATATGCATAATACATAATGATAGATGCACACACGGTCTCGATACAACACATGACATGCCAGTTATATGCAGTGAATTATTTTGGTTATATTTTAATTTAGTGTTTATGTTATTTTTTTGCACAGTGTATAAAATGAACAGTTGCCGGTCTATCAACAATTTGGAAATTTTATATAGTTCACTAGTTGGAAATTTAAAGGGAAGGGAGATAGATACTTATTTTAAACATTAACGTTGGTGATCTTTCTAGTAGCAGAAGTGATGATATGCTAGCACCGCCCCAATAGGTCATCATCATCTCTACAGCCCTTCACAAGTTCACTACTGAACATAGGCCTCCCTGAAGATCAAGGTATGCCACAAAGCACGGTCCTAATCGGTTGTCGGTTCTTCGAGTTATATGGCCCATTGCCACTTCAGCTTACTAATCCGTTGGGCTATGTCAGTCACTCTGGTTCTAATACGGATATAATTTAATAAGTTCAAGTTCAGTTCAATCACGCAGAGAAACCCCGAGCATAGCCCTCTCCATAGCTCGCTGAGCGACCTTGAGCTTCCTCATACGGCCAGCAGTGAAGGACCACGTCTCAGTTCCATAATTCATCACTTTCAACACGCACTGGTTGTACAGTCTCGTTTTCAAGTTTTGAGGTATACCTGACGAGAACATGTGTTGTAATTTCCTGAACGCTGCCCAGCCGAGTTGAATCCGTCGATTGACCTCTCGGTCGAAGGTGGACTTACCTAGTCGGACTATTTGTCCCAGATAAACATACTCGTCAACAACTTCGAGCTTAGTGCTCCCAACTACTACCGGCATAGGTGTGACATGGACGTTATACACGAACTTTGTTTTGTCCATGTTCATCTTAAAACCTATCCGTTGGGAGGCACTATTGAAGTCATTGAGCATAGTGCTTAGGTCCTCCAGCGATTCTGCCATAAGGACTATATCGTCGGCAAATCGAAGGTGAGTGATGTACTCGCCATTTATGTTAATACCGTATCCTGTCCAGCCCAGTAGCATGAAAACGTCAATGAAGCAATGAAGAGTTTCGGGGATATAACGTCACCCTGTCTTACACCTCTCTTCAGTTGGATAGGTTTCGTACTCTGGTTCTGTACTCGGATAGCCATATTAGCCCTATTGTACAAGCACTTAAGCACTTCGATATACCGACAGTCAACCTGGCACCGCTGAATGGACTGCAGCACCGCCCAAAATTTGACGGTATCAAAGGCTTTCTCATAGTCCACATACGCAAGACATAGTGGCAAATTATACTCCTCGGTCTTCTGTGCAATTTGCCGAAGGGTATGTATGTGGTCTATGGTGCTAAAGCCTTTTCGGAAACCGGCTTGATCGGGAGGCTGGAAGTCGTCTAGTCTGCGTGCGAGATGATTCGTAATGACTCTCGAAAACAGCCCGTATACGCGGCTCATAAGGGAAATCGGTCTGTAGTTCTTCAATAGAGCATTATCGCCTTTCTTGAAGAACAAGACCACCGCACTTCTGCTCTACGCCTCTGGAGTAGTGCCACCATGAAGGACGGAATTAAAGAGCTTCTGAAGGACTTCAAGTAACGGTTTTCCACCCGCTTTCAGAAGGTCCACTGTAATTCCATCCTCTTGCCATCGACTTGCCGTTTTCTAAGGTGCTGGAGAGCCATTCTAATCTCACTCAGACTGACGTCCGGGATATCATCGGAATAGTGTCGGATAAAACTTGCTCTTGGATCGTTACTCACACTTGCGTGTGGCTCCAGCGATGACGTGTACAGCTGCCCATAGAACCTCTCAACCTCACTCAAAATCTCAGGTGTCCCGGAAACGATTCTGCCACATTCGGTCTTCAGCTTCGACAGTTGGCTCTTTCTGGCAGACAGATATCTGGCAAAGACTTTGGAGCCCTCGTTCCGCTCGATCGCTTCTTCAATACGAGCAGTATTGAAGTTGCGTAATTCGGCCGCAAGCATTCGGAGATCTGTCTGTTCAGTTTCCTGTATGATGTCAAATCTACTGAAGACTGCAGCTTTTTTTCCCGTCTAACAGCCATGAGATTAAGAGTGTGATCGGAGAGTTTTTGTGTTCTTCTGCGGCGGGTCTTGCAAAACTTAGCTCCGACCGCATGGACAGTTTCCACGAGCTTGTCATTCATATCGTCCACTGCATTGCAATCTTCTAGACACTGAAAACGGTCATAAAGAGTCCCTCTTTCTTCATGAAGTCGGCCAGCTGCTGGACCCTTCGGTTCCGTTGCCCTATTCCAAATTTCCCTACCCACAGCTCGCCATTCTCTCTTGTGCATAGTTTTGCGTTGAAGTCTTCCATTAACATGGTACAGTGGGTTTTGGAGGAATGCATGGCTTTAGAGATATCCTCATACATTACCTCCACCTCCTCATCGGGATGTGCCGAGGTTGGTGCGTAAACCTGTATGACCTTCAACGAATACCGTTTGGTGATTCTGAGTATAAGGTAAGTACAATCTTTACTACGTTGTTAACGAGAGACTTGTGCACGATAAATTCGACACCTCCTTGGGACAGATGGTCGCCCTCCCGGTGATATAACAAGTTGCCGGATTCGAGGATTATCGTGTCCTCCCCCTCTCTTCGGACCTCAGATAATCCTATAATATCCCAACGCAACTTGTCTATCTCTTTTTCCAGCTCCAGGATCTTTTCGTCAGCCCTCAGGGTGCGTGCGTTGTATGTTGCCAGGTCGACTCGTCTTAGGTGGCAACCGAACCTCCACCGGAGATTCTTAGCACCGCCAGCCCCGACATTACCATCGTCGCTACCGTAACCAGGAATAGCGGGGCCGCTGAGGACTGGGGGCCGTCTTTTTGTAACTTTCGTCATGGGGGTATATTGCCATAGATGTCACGCTTGGCGAGCGGGTTGGCAACCGCAGTTTTTTTTATTGTAGTTTGCTGTTATCAGAAAGATGCTGCTGCCCATCTTCTGTCTCAGTTTCCCTCTGTCGCCTCTTACGACACCCACGGGAAGATATGGGGTAGTGGGTATTCTTACCCGCCACTACACGGGGTACATAATATTATTAGGTAGTACATAATATTATTAAGTAGTACATAATATTATTAGGTAGTACATAATATTATTAGGTAGTACGTAATATATTAAGGATTGGCATAAACCAAACCACAAAAATATTCATAAGAATAGAAAAATTTAAAATAGAGTTAAAAATGTGCAAAAAATGGAAGTTCAAACCACTAAAGCATTGTTTAGTGTATTAATATAACACTGTGGAAACTGATCAACTATTATTTAAAACTAACTTCTCAATTAAACGACATTGTGTAACAAAAAAACTTCACCTCAGTGTCAACTAGGGACATCTGGTGAGCGGAAGATTATTAACCCTCATTATCAACGTCTCCCGCTTCCGCTCCTAACCCGGGCATGTGCACAGGACATTGCCTGCTTCAGGGAAATAGACAAGCCAAGCGACAATGACAAAAAGCGACATGCAGCCGGTGTACACGTTATTATTATTATTGAACATGTAGCGGGTATGCGCATCTACAGTCGACGTGGTTGTGATGGCTCCGGTGACCGCAAATGACATTCTCGCACCACCTTGTTGTGCTAGTTACATTGTGCAATGTTGACGAGATACATTGTAGACTATTTTTACTGACTACGGAGAATCTAAAGGAGGATTAAGACTAACATAAATAATATAAGTCGTGGCTATGTAGGGACGTCGAACCAATATCTCCTTTAATTATTATGGCTTTATTATTATAGCAGAGCAGAGCTTTTTTTAACCTCACATCAGTACTTCTTGGACTTCCCTACTCACGAATTTTCGCAGTAAACGATTTCTTTTGACTATTTATATTATTATCAAAACATATTATGTCATATTATGTTTTGATAATAATTAGTCAAATGGCTGGCCGAATGCAATGATATGTGACCAATCATGGTTCCGTGGTTTCATGCACGAAATTATCTAACTGAACTTAATACTCATGTATTGCAAAGCTATTGTTCTGGTACTAAAATCACATGTATTAAGTTCAGTTTGGACAAGCATTGTGTTTATATAAATATACTTAGTACATAGTAGTGTTTATCCATACATATAGAAAGAAATTAAAGTGTCTGTCTGTAATATTGAAATAATTTACTTTGAATGACTGAATCGATTGTCATGAAACTTTAAGAACAGATAGAGAGCAATCTAGGCTATATTATATGCCAAAAATTAAAGATTTTCTTTTCAAAGAATTATATAATTATAAATCTTTAATTATCTTAAATCTAAATTATGCTACATTAATAGATTCTATCCAGGCGAAGCCGGGCTGTTATATGTCTTATTATACATATAACAGCTAATTAGATAAGGCTTTTATATTAAAAAATAAATATGAAAGATACGATAAACCTACCAAATTAATTGTAATAGCTCGGGTAATAATGGAATTGTTGTATGATAGAGACTAAGTGCTTGTTGTTAACTTCAAAGAATATGAGCAATCAATTTAAAGTACGTGCTCGGTGGTGAAGGAAAACGCCCCGGAGTAACCGGAACGCCAGAACAACTGAAATATTTCGAGGTCATGTATAGCTTGACGGAGTCTACACTGCACCAAAACACGCTCAGAAACTTAAGTAGGCCTGTACCCATTAGTTACATTATTAGGACATACTCGACATTTCCTGCCGCCAAATAGCAGGGCCGTGGTAGCTCAGATGGTTAGCGCTCGCTGTAAATTTCACGGTGCGCGAGCAACCCGGATTCGATACCCACCGCGCCGGCACCAATGAAATTGTTAATTGCAATTTTAAGTGCTGATTTACCACGTGCTCGGTGGTGAAGGAAAACATCGTGAGGAAACCTGTATGTCTGAAAAATAAGACAAAAAAATTTCGAAGACATGTGAACTACGCCAACACACGCATTGGGGCAGCGCTGCGGAAACTTCCTTGCCCTAAAACCCTTTCAGTTATGAGGGGAGGCCTGTGCCCAGCTGTGGGACGTATATAGGCTGTAACTTTAAATAGCAGTGCTTGTACTACTGTGTTCCCGTGTGAAGATTATAGTGAGGCAGTATGATTACACGCTGTGAGGCATTGAGACATATTAGTCCTCAGAAGTGACAACGCATCCTGTAGCCTTCTGTATTTGAAGTTTGCAACCAACTTCTTTTACGTGGTAGAGCCATGCTGCAGCTATATTAGTAGTATAGTTGTAGCGCGAATGGGTCGGCTCGACCGGGGAAGGACCACGCTCTCACAGAATACCAGCGTAAAATGGCAGCTTAACACTGCTGTGTTTCGTATGGTGAGTGTAGAGAACCGAAGACCCTTTTTACTGGAAACGAGGCATTCTGTCTTAGTACTCACGGGTGACAACGCATCTGCATTTTGGTGCGTAATCGAGGATAGAGTAGATGTTTGTGGGCCGCAGCAACCACTTACCATCAGGTGGATTGTGTGCTCGTTTGTCGCCCTTATCCTATAAAAAAAAAACTTTGTGTGTATGGGCTGCAGTAGCCACTTACCATCAGGTGGACTGTAAGTTCGTTTGCCACTTCAATAGATAATTTTTTTTTATCATAAATAAAATATTGCCTTTCGCTGTGATTCGAACGACAACCACAAATGAGCAGTCCGTGCTGGGTTGCTGGGCCACTATACCACCACTGTCGCGTTGGTCTAGTGGCCGCACACGCGATTGCTGATCATGAGGTCCCAGGTTCGAATGCCGGGTCGGCACAAAATCAGTTACTGGGTTTTTTCCGTCAAAAAATTCTCAGTCGCAGCCCGGAGTCAGGAAGTTGGCGGTGTGTCGCCCCAGTTCCTCAGAAAGCACGTAAGACTTATCATTAAGTGGGATACACCTGATCTCTCACCGGTCGTGTCGGACTACCGTACCATCGGACTATGAGAGTGAGGGAATAGTGTGCACCTGCACTTGCGCATACACTTCGGCACTATAATCGTGTCCTGCGCAGATGGCTAGTCTCCGTTGATACTGGCCGCCGCGATCGAAATTCGGTCTGGGAGATATTATACCACCACAATAAATAATAAGATATCTGTTATTAAACAATATATTCGTGGATATCGAAAACTGTTACCAACGGGGAGTTAATTGTGTTTGCAGTGTTATTGCCGCGCTAAGTATACACGCTAATGACTCTACAAATTATTTACTATCCATAAGTTAATTTATTGTTAGTCAATAGTTTGTACGCATATGTATATTATATTACATTACTCATGCTTACACGAACACTACATCTAATATATAAAAATTATTTTTTTGTTTGTTCGTATTTTATGCGCTGGTATGCCAGCGTTCATCAGATTGCGCTAAAATTTTATCAACTTATTGCATGCACTTGCGCGAAGGTTATAGGCATAGTACAATTAAATTACAGTAGGTGGCGCGCGTGTCGTACCGACATATTTATTTGAAGGTCATAAATATGTCATTCAATTTCAATGAATGTATTAACATTCCTAATTAAACAATATAACCCTTCCAAATTTAAAAAGATATTTCCACAAATATTTTTTCTGCGGCAGCAACGCGCCGACACCATCGAAAATAATATATTATCGTCAGTGGTGTCTTTCCTAGTGTAGTGGTGCTGGGATTAGTGGTGACAGGGATAGTGCACGCATTGACGGAGGGCGGGAGGTGCTCTTCAAACTATGTAAGACACATAATTTTATTTTATTGAGCGGATATTGGCACATTGATTTACATATTACACAGTCTTGTATAACTCATAAATTTTTCCAACTTTAAAATTCGGCTTTATTAGTGACGTCTTCACAAGTTTAACAATGTTAATAAGAAGTGTTATCCAGTATAAATAATTTAGGGTTCCGGAAAGGAAATATAGACACGGTAATTATCTTTAAATGCCATATGCTAAACATATGCCTGCCCCATAGATTGCCTCATAGGGGGGATATTTGCCATAGTTTTTTTTTTTTTAGAGAGGGGGCAAACGAGCATGCGGCTCACCTGATGGTAAGTGACTACCGCCGCCCATGAACAACTGCAACACCAGGGGAACCAGAGGAATTGTAGATGCGTTGCCGGCCTTTTAAAAAGGAGTACTTTTCTTGACTTTTCAACAATATACATACAATATAGATAGTTGCAACATTTGGCAAGCAGGTTGGCAACCGCAGTTTTTATTTTTATATTCAATCGTTATTAGGTTATTAGGAAGACGCTGCTGCCCATCTTCTGTTTTTTCCCCTGTCGCCTCTTACGACACCCACGGGACGATATAGGGTAGTGGATATTCTTACACCGCCACTGCACGGTAATCTTTATATTAGGAGCTTATTAATTTAGAAATTCATTTTCGCTGCCCGTTGCACTTACTAAGGCGGGCATTCTTATTGAAATCCCAGTGATCAAGCGCACGTCTCAATACAATTACATCATGTGACAAACTCGCATGCTTACTCCAAAGGCGTTCGTAATGTTGTTTATAATATTGTTTCACGAGTCAAAACATAACGACGTATTCAATACAAGGCATTCAATCGGTAATCGCCGAGAAGCTTGAGAAGCTATTGTTGTTAAATTAAGGAACAAGGTTTTATGTAAACAACACTCGACACTTGAAAGGAGGCATTCCATCTTAGTCCTTAGGGGTGACAACGCATCTGTATTTTGATTCTTAATCGAAGATAAATGTGAATGTCTATGGGCTACAGCATCCACTTACCATCAGTTGGTTTTTGTTTTGCTGCTCGTATGTTACGTTTTCTAAAAAATAATTAAATGAAAAAAAAATTAACTTAGTACATAATATTCATTATTGAAACATACATACTTTCCGTATTTCCCAATAATGACAAACCTTAGCTGCCGATAAGCCTCATTCAGTCTTTTTTTTATAGAATAAGGGTGACAAACGAGCACACATTCCACATGATGGTAAGTGGAGGCTGTCAAAATACAGATGCGTTGCTACCCCTGAAGACTAAGATGGAATACCTCGTAGCGAGTAGAAAGGGTCTCCGGTTCTCTACACATACCATATGAAACACAGCAGCATTAAGCAGCTATTTTACGCTGGTATTCTGTGAGAGTGTAGTCCTACCCCGGTCGAGCCGAACCATTCGTACTACAACTATACTACTGATATAGCTGCAGCATGGCTCTACCACGTGTTAAGTGAATCCAGGGACTCACTCAAACACACACGAAAAAATTCAACAAAATCGGTCCAGCCGTTTAGGAGGAGTACAGTTATAAACACACGTACAGAATAATTACATATAGGTATAAAGATAACGCAATGTATCATCTCTTCACTTCATAATGAATCATTTATATTCCCTTAGAAATTACAACGCCACTATACATGTAAGCAGAACAAGGACTATCTCATATGAATACAGACCTGACGCATTCCGAAAGATGCACATTGAACGCACATATTAAATCGAGTTTACTTTTTGCGAGATGTACGAAACTAGACCGATAAGTAGCGAGATCTGTCGAGAGTCGATGTGAACATGTTTAATCAATTGCACTCGCAACTACTCGCAGGAACTTGCTACGTAGTTTACATATGCAAGCTACTGTCTACAGACTGTCGTAGTACTTTATTCTGTGCTGTCGGACGCTTGTTGCAGAAGTTTTCTTGCAGGTGGACACGCGGCCTTACGGTTGTACTTTAGCCAGTGGCAAGTAGGTAATAAGAAATTATCTTTTTTTGTTTTAAAACTTCAACACAAAATGTTGATGCGTCACATTGAGAAGTCTTTGGGAGATTTTGACGGCAGCTTGAGCCAGCAAGAGAGTCGATGACGATAGTATCTCAGGACGCTTAAGTGGACACATTATACTTTGAGGTTCATATCACCATCGGAGCACTTGTTTCATCGATGCTACTAATAGTTCAAATGTGTAGAAATTTAGTACACAAAATTGCACCGATATGTATCAAAATCCACTTCAAATTATAATACAGGAGCAGCATCCCGACGGCGAGTCAAGTTCAAGCATCAAGTTCAAAAGCATCAAGTTCAAAAGCATCCCTCCAGAACCCCAGCCAAAATATTCATAACATTATACATCATCAACAGATGATTACACCACTATTGGACAAATGCGCCTGACTACTGTTACTTTTTATATACGTAAAGCGATCAAATAGCCATACCACTGAAAAGCAATGTGTCGTTGTCAAACCAATGTCTGCAAAATATCTGCTATGTGCACTTTTTTGAGATTTTAACATTTTGACTAGGAAGAGTTATGCATAGTAACGATTATTCGCGTTGTCTATTTTTGTAACTTGTGAGGTATTATTAATCTATTTTCAGCAGTGGACTTGTGTTATTCTGTAATGATGATGATGATTACGATGATGATGATTGAAACCCATATTTCACAAACGAATAAATGACTTTAAACATAATAAACAAGTCATAAACCGTTACTTATGTTTTAAAAGGATTTCGCTAAATACAAGAAACAAATCAAACGGTTCTGAAATGTGAATGAAATGAAATAACTGCTACTTGTATGTGCTTTTGAGGACTGTACGAGGAACCATGACAACTTTTTAAAACATGCTTAGAGCAGTAGCTAGAATATTGTCAATTAATACCTGCTATGTGACAAACATGCACATAGCATATTTTATTTGACCACGGTCAATTGTGATTGTTTAATAGAATATCTGTACGTCTAAACACAAAACAACATTAACATTACATTAACTAGCTAATAAGTAATAGATAAATAAGCGCATGTTTTGTAAATCACTTATTAGTCTCAAGAAATTTTACACTAATAAATAAGATAATAAACTAAAGGAGTTTGTACCCATAAATTACCAATAAGTTGACAGGCAGATAAGTTAATTTTTAAACCACTGATTAGTTCCAAGGATCCTACGTCCTTCAAAATAATAAATTAGATGATAAGCTAAAACTGTTTGCACCCATAATTTACTGATAAGTTGACAGGCAAGTAATTTCTTTCCCGGGGCTGCGGGCTGTTCGAAAGAGATACCGCGGCTCCGGAACGTAAGGGCACTGAAGGAACACGGATGGTTTTTAGTCAGTAAAAGTCTGACACTCCCTTCCGCTCCACCCACAGCGAAAGGCGTCATTAGATGATTTTCCATCCGCAAAAAAAAAAAAAAAAAAAGTAATTTCTTTCCAAAGTGTTTTGGGAATAGCTAGTTAATCTTAAGGACCATATTTTTGAATATTCGCCCACTACTATCACTATGTTCAAGTTTCCCATGCTCGTACAATATAAATACATTTTGTATTAGAAAAAGTTAGTTCTGTAAAACAGAACTAACTTTTTCTAACACAAAATGTAACTCTACTCTGTGCTACGTAGTAGTTAACTCGAGAGTTAACTACTACGTAGCACAGTCAGTTGATAAACTGTATTAACTTGTAAAGTACTTTGCACAAGTTATATAGTGAAAAAGAAATCTGTGGTTTTTGTGTAAGCTACAAAATGAGCCGGGAAAAGAAAATAGTAAATTTAGTTTTAACGGCCAGTGATGTAAAAATGTTTACAAGAGGAAAGTCAACATCCAATATGCCAAGAACCTCGCAGAGAACCAATGCCTCTGAATCAAGACCTGCTAAATTCCACAGCTACACAGGAGAGTGATCAACCGTCTATACCCTACAGCAGTGAAAAGAACGTGTAATTAAATTCATCCCCTGAACGAAGTAATAGTCCACCCTTTCCTACAATCACCAAACGGAAGCGTTACATTGTTTATAGTAGCGATGATGATGACAATTCATCAAATCCTGTCCAGGAGTTGACAGCGAGCATCGAAATGCCAAGCAGCTGTCAAATTCCAATATTATTTCGTCAATCGAAAGCTAACCGCCGCCGATTACTGGATAAACAATGCATGGGTTACCAGAAAAAAGATGGGAAGTTCTAGCTTCTTCTTATTGTTAATATTTTTCAGTATTAAAAGTCTAATGTAAATATCAGATATCTTTTTCACTAATACCTGTTATGTGCCAAATAATTGACAATTTAAAATGTTATGTACAAAAATTACATATTTAAAAATATAAAATAAAATAAATAATCTAAATACTCAAAACACAAATAAAATTACGTATGCTATCTATGACTTTAACTTGATATGGTTTTTAAAATTCACCTTCATATTAAATTTTACAGAACTTTTTTCTTTAATATCTCAAAGTATACTTTCTGCACATAGCAGATATTGGTTTGACAACGACGTCTAAAACACTTTCGAATGTTTATTATGTGAAATACTTTGAATATTGTTGGCTCGACCCTTTGAACACGTAGGATACTCGATCGGATACGTACTAAAATAAGGATATTTAGGATATCTTTAAGATACATAGGATAAATAACAAAAAAGTGCAAAAAAAAAGTCTAGAAAGTAAAAATAAATATTGACTCTATAAAACGTTTATTCCAACTCTAAGTATAAAAAGTCTCGTCACCCGCTACGTCTAGCCGGGATGAATCGATCGGTCTCATCTGTTGAATGCGTCGGTCTAGCCGCTGAACTGCGCAATAACCCCCGACCATAACGTCTTTATTTCAGTTAATATTGCAGTAACTATCTAAATTGCCCTTTACAAGTATTTGACGTGACATTGTCTCACTTTGCAGGTCTACCTTTGGTTCGTCGGTTTGCTGAGAGACGACTCTATATATCTATATATTTTAAATCTCTACATACATATATATATTAGAATTCGAGATATATAGATAATGATGTGTGTAGATAAAGATCACCATACTTAAACAAAAATATTCTTATCAAATTCAAAGAAGAAAATTGTGTAATTTTATTTTTATATTTGGTATCATTAGTTGTTTCTGAGAAACTATAAGCGATACAGGCATTAATGCGTTTGTACTTTATATCGTTTTGTAACATACATTGAATAAAACTACCTTTACGGATTATATCGCGTTTAATTACTTATTTTTATTAATTCCCGACGTTTCGGGTGCTTTATAGCACCCATGGTCACGGGGGACTATGGGTGACCATGGGTGCTGTAAAGCACCCGAAACGTCATGAATTAATAAAAATAAGTAATTAAACGCGATATAATCCGTAAAGGTAGTTTTATTCAATGTGTAGTGTTCGCGTAAAAAATAAGAAATCGTTTTGTAAAATAGTTGAAATTGAGATCTTAAAGGTTACAACCATAAAACTCTAACAAGAATAAACATAGCGCATACACTGTCAAATGATTTTATTTCATTCATCCCAGTTGTCACGTTCAACTACTACATCGTGTTGGCAACACAGCCAACTCTTGTAAGCTACTTTAAACGTATTTTGCGTACATCATCATCATCATTACAGTATGATGATGATGTACGCAAAATGATAATGAATGATGAAAAGCTTGATTCTGTTAGATCGTGACCACTGTGTATTTACTTTGGCAATAACAAACCGAAAAATCGAGTATTGTTTACGAGTTGAGTTTTTTGTTTACTTTTAGCATGTTTTGTTACAGTACTGGATATCGATTTTATTTTAGGTATAAAATTTTTATCGATTATATTTTGTGCGTTACGAAGGCAAAATGGACGAATTTACTGGCAAGGATTCAGCGAGTACATCTCACTTTAAATTTGGCGACGATGTAGTCATTATGGCAGAATTGCTGGAGGACCTTAGCACGACGCTCATTGACCACAACAGTGTCTCCCAAGTCTTTAAAATGAACATGGATAAGACAATGGTCATGTGTAACGTCCATATCACACCCATGCCGGTAGTTTTTGGGAGCACTACGCTCGAAGTTGTTGACGATTATCTTTATCCAGGACAAATGGTTCCACTAGTTAAGTCCAACTTTGACCGAGAAGTCAATTGACGGATTCAACTGTGCTAGGTAGCGTTCGGGAGGTTACGATAAATCTTCTCGTTACGTATACCTCTTTTTTCTTTATATTTTAAGTAGCCAGCTTGTGATGAAATATGGATCTGAGAAGTGGTCCTTCACTGCTGAGCGTATGAGGAAGTTCAAGGCTGCTCAGCGAGCTATGAAGAGGGCTACTTATGTTAGGAGTTTGTCTGTGTGATAGACTTCGTCATGAGGATATCCACAGCAGAACCAGAGTGAGCAACATAGCCCAATGGATGAATAAGTCGAAGTGGCAATGGGCCGGCCGTATAGCTCAAAGAACCGATAACCGATGGGGAAGAAAGGTCCTCGAATGGCAGCATCGTACCCGTAAGTGAAGTGTAGGGCGGCCCCTCGCGGCAGTATTTTAGCAATGAGTTGCAACACTAGGGACCGCGGGTTCGAATCCCACACAGACCAAGTATTTGTAAGGTCAACAAATAATTGTTACGGGTCTGGATGTTTGTCCCTGTGAAATTTATGTAAATGCCTCCACGATACAGGTGTAAATCCTAGTGTAGGGGTAACGTATTTTTAAAAAAAAGAAAAAATGTGAAAGAAGCAAGAAAGATGTGTCAGGATCATATCAAATGGAAGTCCGTAGTCTTTGCCTACCTCTCTGGATGACAGGCGTTAGTATGTATGCATGTGTATGAAACCAGGTTTGCCCGCGTGCTGTAAAATTTAAGATGACCCTCTTGCCCCTGCAGTACAACTACTCTCAGAGCATAATACTATGGTATAAACGTAGAATCAACCTGGGACAAACACATAGATAAATATGAGAAGGTCCTCGTTCACGGTTGTGAAAACAGAAATCATAGAATAAATTATTCATATCCTCATAAGTTATACAACCGAGGATGCCGATACTGCAAGTCCTTATCAGCATTCATAGGAGTCATTGTCCTGAATGACCGCATAGACACACCGCTATAACGGACATCAATCATGCTGTGTTTCGTATAGTAAGTGTAGAGAACCGGAGACCCTTTTTACTGGAAACGAGGAATTCCATCTTAGTCCTCGGGGGCGACAACACATCTGCATTTTGATTCCTAATCGAGGATAGATTTAGGTATCTATGGGCTGTACTTATTCTATAAAAAAAAACATCGTAATGATTTCAGTTCTAGGTACCTAACTTAATATCTAAGTAGTATATAATATGTACTATATGAACGCACTCATCACAACCATTTATGTTTTTGTGCAATAAAAGTATATTCTATTCTATTCTAATAAATTAAGTTTAAATTTTTATCAATATAATTTCCGAGTCTAGTTCTAAGATCGTCTCGATTATCTATCATTAAACCAAGAGATTCATACATAGTTCAATTTATTTAAAATAAACGACATATTGTTTATGGACTTAATTTTATCTATCTATATAATAAACCCATATGAAAGATGTCCTGAGTGACTGACCCATCTATCAACACATCGCTAGACGTAGAAATCTAAAATTTGGTCAGAAAGTGCCTATTATGACGTAGAAACCTTACTAAGAAATTATTTTTCAAAATTCAAATACTTAGAGGGTGAAATAGGGTGTTATAGACGACAACATAAATTTATATATCAATCGCCTCTTCTTTTTTTTATAAGATAAGGGTGACAAGCGTGCAGACAGTCCACTTGATGGTAAGTGGTGTCTGTGGCCCGTAGACATCTACATCTATCCTCGTTTGCGAATCAAAATGCAGATGCGTTGTCAACCGTTAGGACTAAGAAGGAATGGCTCTTTTCCAGTAAAAAGAGTCTCCGGTTCTCTACACTGACCATATGAAACACAGCAGCATTAAGCTGGTATTCCACGCTGGTATTCTGTGAGTGTGGTCCTGTCCCGGTCGAGCCGAGCCATTCGTGCTACAACTATACAATTAATATAGCTGCAGCATGGCTCTACCAAGTTCTACATTTTATATTCTGTCAGCTTTTTTGGAATTTCAAATAGATAGGTACATAAATCACGTATTTGATACGACAGACGATTTTTTTTCCGTGTCTGCACACCATTGGTGAGGCAGGGCACGTAGCAGTGCTCGCGTATAATATATTATGTACGTTCTTTCGTGGCACTGCCTGCGCGTCTCTAATTATTTCCGCAAAGGTCCTGATCATACGAACATTATTTTTGAACAATGTGATCGTGATCAATCAAGAAAAATAAATAAAATTAGAACTAGGAAACATATAAATGTTTTTTTATACGAGTAGATAATGGTGACAAAAAAACACAAAAGTCCACCTGATGGTAAGTTGATGCTGTGGCCCTGTGTGTAATGTGTTATACCACCAGAGCCTATACACCACAAATATAAGGGATTTTCATTTTCCAGGGATTCGGCTCTTCCAATACTTAAAGCATAAGAAAGGTTTTTTAATATAGAATAACAAACACACAGTCCACCTGATGGTAAGGGGAGGGTAAACATCTACATCTATCCTCGATTAAGAATAAAAATGCAGATGCGACTGATTGCTAAGGTAGTAACGAAGTGATTGCAAGGTATTCTGTGAGAGCGTGGTCCTAACCCCGGTCGAGCCGACCCATTCGTGCTACAACCATAATATAGCTGCAGCAAGGCTCTATCACGTATAAATTAATACCATATATTGCTATTCGCGTGGAAAATTATAGAGCAAAGGTTTGCAATGGAAAAAGAATTTTCAACAATTGCTTGACTAGTCTTCATAATTTCTCGAGCATAGTAACAAAATATTATTGATTGATTCGTTCTTGAGGCGTATGCCTCATAAGGTCATCGACGCAGTGTCCGCCAAAATTGCGCTATCTTTTGTTTTTATTTATAGCCTGTGCCAATTGTCGCGCACCGTTCCGGGTTCGCTCATAGCGGCTAGATTGAATAGTCATGTTTTAATGAACAGCAATCACTTCACGCTTAGACGACTGGACGGATTCCTATAATGCTTGCCATAGAAATAGAATATAGAATTCTTTTCATAACAATTATAACTAAAGATTTAAGATGGGCAGCAGCATCTTCCTGCTAACAACTCAAATATCAAAATAATAAGAAACTGAGGTTGCAAACCCGCCTGTCGAACGCGGCAACTATGGCAAAATCTCCTGTTTCACATTCTATGTGGGTGGCCTATCTTCAGCAGTGGACTTTTAAGGGCTGTAATGGATGGATGGATGGATTGTATCGGTCATATACGGTTATATTATTGCAAATAGTTAAAATTACATAGGTACTATTTCGGATATTCGGAGGCATAACTCTAAAGCAGTGCTTTAAACAACTGTATTTTTTTTTAAATTATCAACACGAAAGACGCGTAGTATCGAGTTTAGTCGAAAAAATTAAGACATGCTCAAACCTATTATTAATTATCCATAATAATTATAGTTAAATATTATTTTAGTCGTGGTGGTATAAACTGAATATTTTTATATTTGAGTTTACCTAGACGGTCTTCGGGGTGATTGACCTTTTTTTTTTTTTTTATAGGATAGGGTGACAAACGAGCACACAGTTCACCTGATGGTAAGTGGTTGCTGTGACCCATAGACATCTACATCTGTCTTCAATAAAGAATCAAAATGCAGATGCGTTGTCACCCGTGAGGACTAAGATGGAATACCTCTTTTCCAGTAAAAAGGGTCTCCGGTTCTCTACACTCACCATACGAAACACAGCAGTGTTAAGCTGCTATTTTACGCTGGTATTCTGTGAGAGCGTGGTCCTTCCCCGGTCGAGCCGACCCATTCGTACTACAACTATACTACAATATAGCTGCAGCATGGCTCTACCACGTAAATAATAAGCTCATTTCTAATAAGCTATTCTAGACTTCACCATACAAGAACGGTATAAAACAACGCCATAAACGTTGCACGGCCAGTGGAAGGTAGGCAACAGGCCCACTTTCATGAGCCGATGTGGAGCAACATGACGCGCGGCCTTGACCGGACGGTTGCCCAACGCCTCCTCGGAGGGTCAACGTACTCGGGCACAGTTTCTTCATGGATGAGAGGTGTTGCGGCACGTGTAGGTGCACCAACTGTATCGGATTTTGTCGGATTTCTGTTTGTCGCTAGCGAAAGATCGTAAAAATTAAGTAATATCGTATCGTATGGAGGCAGGAGGAGTATAACAGATTTATTACTTAATGGGCCCTAAAATTTCATACAACAAAATATTACTGCTTGTCAATTAAGACCAAGAGATATTTTCTGATTTATGGTAAAATTTGTTTATTAAGCAGGATAAAGCGAAAAGATAGGGGATTTTACTTATCTACAATTTTGCGTATGAACTTCTAAATTACAAAGTACGCTATGAAATGATTATTATGTTAGCAAGGCGGCCTGTAGAATATCCCTCAAAATAATTGATCTTATACAAAAAAAATCGAACCCGGGACCTGACGATCAGCAATTGCGTTTACGACCAATAGACTAACGAGGCAGTCGCTATATCGATCAATATAAGGATTACACATATAATTTAATATAAGGCATGGTAAAAGTGAAAAAATCAGATCGAAATCACGTTGTCTACTTACAAAATAAAGCCAAGTTTTTAAACATCACAGGCTACCATCAACAATATTTTTTCATTCATTCATTTATTTATTCCTCATAGAGAGGAAATTTACCATGGTTGCCACAGTCTCAGTTTCCCTCTGTAGCCTCTTACGTCACCACGGAATGATATGGGGTAGTGGATTTTCTTATGCCCCCACTACAAGGAACTATAGTAATATATTTTTATAGGAATACGGTAAAACCACGTTGCAGCTATATTATGACTGCCACGCTTTCATAGAATACCAGCGTGAAATAGTAGCTTGATACTGCTGTGTTTCGTATGGTGAGTGTAGAGAACCGGGGACTTTTTTTACTAGTAACTCAGAGGTGATAACGCATCAGCATTTTGATTCTCAATCGAGGAAAGATGTAGGTATCTATGGGCCACAGCATCCACTACTATCAGATGGACTGTGTGCTCGTTTGTCAAACATATTCTAAAAAAAGTTCATCCAAACATTTCACGTTTTGTCCAGACGAAAACGTAAAAATTATCATGGTAACCACATCCGTAATAGTACAATAATTCCCGACGAGGCCGTCGCGGCGTTTATATTAATCAGCTTAAGCGTTCATGTGCTCAACTACACAGAAAATTCGATTCATCTGCTGTCATGTTGCAGAATTATCATGTCGCAAGTTCAAATTCAATTAATAGAGACACGCTTGATTTGTAAAACATGAAAGGCAGAGTGCCTTGATCTCAGCTATATTATGGTTGTAGCACGAATAGGTCTTCTCGAAAGCGGAAAATACAATAGCAGATTAATGCTGTTGTGTTTCGCGTATTGTGAGTGTAGAGAACCGGAGACCCATTTTACTGGAAACGAGGCATTCCAGCTTAGTCCTCAGGGGCAACAACGCATCTGCATTTTTATTCATAATCGAGGAAAAATATGGATGTCTATGGGCCACAGCATCCACTTACCGTTAGGTGGACTGTGTGCTCGATTGTCACCCGTATTCTATAAAAAAAGGCAGTTAGCAGTCAGTTTACTAGGGGTAAGACTTTCTGTCTAGGTGCCGTGTTACGACGCCGTAAGGGAATTTTACAATTTATTTCGTCTCGTTGGCGTCCTAAGAGTTGACTTTGGGAAATGCCAGATAAATCTTATGGCATTCGATATATGGCGATACAACCATCTCGCTTACGTCATAGGTAAAATACCCAGATCGGTAACAGGCAGCAGCGTCAAAGCTACGAGGCATGTGGCACGGCGTTCGTGAACCCGCCTTCCAATTGTGACGATTAAAGAAAATTGTCACAATTGGAGATATTGGATAGATGGATGCATACCCTGGAGACCTGGAGAGTCCCATGTCCAGCAGTGGACTTTGGTGGGTCGATAAAGAAGAAGGCCGTCCGTGTAAATACTACCCTCTTAACTATTTCTGGCACCTAGGAGCCTACACCAACTAGCGTGCACCTGTTTGAATGGTACAGTGAGACGGCAACGCACCTGCAATTCCCCTGGTGTTGCAAAGGTAGCAAACGTTCATGGGTGACGGTGATCACTTACCATCAGTTGAGCCGTATAACGAGCATACGCATGCATCCTCTTCATTAAAAAAAACTGATTGATTACTGTGTGTAGTGGTAAAATTAAAATTATGTACAACCGACTTCAAAATAACTAAAAGATAAAAAAAAATAACTACAGTCGAATTGAGTACCTCCTCCTATTTTTGAAGTCGGTTAAAATGTGATAAGAGATTTCGAGGAAAAGCTTTTAACGCAGTCTTGTAGAAAGAAAACTTATGATGCGATTAATCACGAAAACATAATTTGTGTTTAGCAGAACTTCGAATTCAACTGATCGAATCTAGGACCCTTACAGCTGAACAGAGAAATCGCCTTATTCCTGACAAAAATAAAGTCCACTTCTTAATCCTGTTCCATTTCCCCACCACCTACCCATAGGATGATATGTGGTGGTGGAATATCTTACGTCGCCACTACACCTAGTGGAGGGAAATAAAACAAGAGACTGCCAGCAGCATCTTCCTGATAATAACTCAAAATAATTAAAAACCGCGATCGCCAAGCGCAAAACTATGGCAAATAAGATCCCAGCGCTTAGGCGCCGTATTTTGCATGTGCGGGGATCGTCTAAACGTGGAGTTGCGGAAAATAGCCTGTCGTAAACTAAACTAAACTAAACTACGACCACCCCTACGAGACAATCTGGGTGAGGCCAATGTCCAGGACTTTTGATATGCTGTGGCTATGAATGATGATTTCTTAATTCCTCCAGACTATAATAGTTTAAATAACCTCGCCAATGTAAACAAGTCTGGACTAATGCCGCAGCATACGTGATGTGTCAGATGTGTCGCTAGATGATATAAGAAAGGCGCCACCCACTGCGCAAGATCGAACCATACTGGTGACAGTACGATTTACCATCTAAGGCTGCATCACCACTTACCACCAGGTGGGATTGTAGTTGCAACTGGCTTATAAAAAGTAAAAAAAAAAAGTAAAAAAATACTGGTCTAGGAAATTTCCTACAAGAGCGACGTCACCGACCCTGAAACTTTACTGAGGTAAACACACTTACACGCTAGGTAAGTAGGGGCACTTACGTTTAATACACGGTATTATGTAAAACAAAAAATAAAGAAGATAGCTATTTTAAACGATTATTACTTGAAGCAAATTCTTACACATTCTCTTATCAACTTTCTTCTTCCTTTACTTCCGAGTGAATTTTAGGACAAGGAAGAGTTCGTCGCGCTGCTACACCATCTAATAGCAAACTTCACATGCCCTAAAAACTGTTTTCTTTAATAATGATTTCTTATATTTACGCGAAGACACTACACATTGAATAAAACTATTTTACGGATTTTATCGCGTCATATCCGTAAAAATAGTTTTATTCAATGTGTAAATATAGCACCATCCATCTTTCTATTGAAATTAGGATGTTTTAGTTTAAACATCCTAATTTTAATAGAGAAGATCGATGGGTGCTGCCATCTGCTTGGGATCCTATAATTAACAAAATTAAATCCAAACCCAAGCATACCACTGCAAGACTTCAAGATACTGTAAGCTCATTCTGCGTAGATCGGACCAAAAATTAATATTCAAAAAACTGAAGGTCGTCAAACACCTCAGTCCCCGTGACCATGGGTGCTGTAAAGCACCCGAAACGTCGGGAATTAAAATAGTAAATTAAAAGCGATAAAATCCGTAAAAATAGTTTTATTCAATGTTTTCTTTAATTTTCCAGACATTCTTCTAAGTTATTATTATTATTATTATTATTTAGCAGGCCGGCAGTTGAAACAAGTGACATAAGCCTGTATCCTGGTTTCAAATGTGTAATTGTTCTATTTTAGTTGTTTATGCAATCTGTTCTTAAATTGGTTTATGGATTGTGCTGATATCACTGCTTGTGTTATTATGACACTACGGCTTTAGTCAATTTAACGTAATGCCCCTTAAAATTTAAGTTGTTTGGAATAAAAGTTTGTCAAAATTTCCTAGTTCATAGTGTAGTTTTGATATAACACGAATGACAACAAAAACAAATAATTTTCCATTTTTTAGACTACATTTCTTGTACTATTATTTATTCTGTGACTATATGTAAGTTGTACGCAATAAACAAAACAGTAAATAGGGCGACAGTCCATCCTCTATTGATATGTGTTGCGTTGCGCTACACACCGCGACCCGTATTCAATAGCGATTGCGCCGACTTCCTCTTCGGTCGCTGTGTCATTGACTCATCATTTCGTGTATCAAAACAACGACGTACAAGCGCGCACACCATCACCGTGTAATAGGTGTATCATGTTACTGAGCTATAAACTATCATAAATACAAGTGAAACTTAATGATATTGTAATTATCAACAAGCATCATATGTACCTACTTATGAGCGTTTGCGTTATACCTACATATTTGGGTTTTCTTTAATATTATGTTTTTAATAATATCGAAATGGCGAACGAAGTCGCAGTCCACCTGATTGATGACAAGTCAACTTCAAACAAAGAAGGCAGCAGGTGCGTTGTCACCTCTGAGGACCAATAATAATTATAATAAAATTTATTTGTAAAAAAAACAAGTGTTAAAAAAAATTAGCTAAGATCCGCGTAATAAAAAGAAAACAATGTTTCTTAACTAATTTGAAGAGCACCTCCCGCCCTCCCTCAATTGCGCGCACTATCCTTGTCACCACTAATCCCAGCACCACTACTCCCAACACCACTACACAAGGAACCCATCATCACCATCGATAATACAACACGTGTTTCTGACCTGAGGATGCTTTTACACGAGGCATCCTCAGGTGAAGTAGACTGCAGTGGCTGACCGCTAAGACAACAGATTTTTTAACATCGTTAATATAATGGATTTCCGCAAAGTAACGCCTCATTCTAATAATTATATTAAAAACATGGGTGTACAAAAATGCTTGCATCATGTTAGCAGAAATAATATTATACTTTCCACATGTTTTTGTCTTTTACAGCGTACAAATATAATTGGGTAAAAGGAAGTAAACTAAGATGGAATGCCTTGTCTCCATATACCTATCAGACCGGGAGTCAGTAGTGTAGGCACTGCTGTGTCGCGGCAGATATAGGTAAGAGGATTGTACCTACGTAGACGGACTGCAAGGCCAAAAAAGGAATCCTACCACTTAGTATAAATCCAGCTTAGTTGTCTGAGTATTAACCTACAACTAGCACTCTCTTTTATTTTACCGCTTAGCGTAATACGACACATACTCGTATTTAGTATTTACAGACTTTGAGCGTCATAGCTCATGCTTATCTTAGGATCGATGACGCAGTTGTTGTTTTCATTTTTTGTAGTTGACTGCAGGTGCCCCATGTGCTCTAGCGTCCACTTTTATTGTTTGGAATTAAGGCTCGTTAGTCGCTTTGTCATATAATTATACGCCGTAACCAAAACTGGCGTCAAAAATTCAAGGTCTTTTCTATGTAACAACAAAACTTTCAATTAAACTACATTTTGTGGATTTTGTCGCGTTTATATGAACTTACTTTATATTCTCGACGTTCCGAATGCTTTGCAGAACCCATATTTATGATGATTTTATAATTAAAATTTAAGATTGATGTTTATAACATTTGAATATTTGATACTTGTGAGTGTTTTTAAAGATAGGTGCATTATTTGGTTGTTAAATTCAATATATAGTATCCAAGAAATCTTATCACTTAGTAGATTTTGCTTACCGTGTAGTGGCGTTAAAAGAATATCCACTACCCCATAGCGTCCCGTGAGTGTCGTAAGAGATCACAAGAGGGAAACAAACCAGGAGTTAGGCTCTAACATTTTCCCTAATGACGACTACAAAATAAAGACTGAAGTTGCCAGCCCGCCTTACGAGCGTGTCAACTATGGTATTAATAATATGAGGCATCTATGGAGAGGGATATTTTCAGCAATTGAATCTGATAAAATGAACGAATGAAAAGCTACTAAAAATCGGATCATTCCAACAAATCCTGTCTAAATGACAGAGCCAACATTTGTGCAACTAGTGTATATTTATGCTAAACTATGACTTACTGAACTAATTGCAATTTTGAATGAAAGTGCCAATTTAGCACATGCTCGGCGGTGAAGCTATTTATAAGGAAGAAATCTGCATATCTGAGGAATAAAAATTCGAAGACATGCAAAGTCCGCCAATACGCAGGGGAAGAGCGCGGCGGACTAATACCTCCATACTGCGAAGTACTTTAAATTATTCGGAAGTTGTCACTGTGTGCTGGAGGTCATCATATACTGCTTAGTTATTAGCTTTGAATTCGGCCAGGCAGTGATGTCATCATACATCATTATATGACGCAACTCTACGTCGCCGATCTGACTTAAACGAGATGGTTATACCACCATCTGTCGGAAGCTTAGAGTATAAATAAGCAAGCTATGCTTATGTGTACTCTAAGGTCGGAAGCCATACGACAGCATTCTCCCACAGTCGCCTCTTACGACACCCACGGGTCGATATGAGGTATGAATGAAGAAAAAGTTTTATTCTTAAATTTTCTCCCACTAATATCTTACAATTAACCGACGCAGACAGCGTTGGCAGTTAATCACAAAGCGCGTATTTGCTAGACGATCATTGGATCCGAACGCGCAAAAACTCATGTGTGCCACCGGGTCACCGCGGTGCCGTGCCGGGGCCTAGAATGCCCACTGGTCTATTGCTGGAACGCGGCTCACGTACCGACAGACTGGTAAACAAGCGTCTACCGTAATTGCTCTCTAATAAAGTATGTAATCCACGTCAGTAATAAGTGATGACCAACCAATGGTAAATAAGTAAATTTATTTACTGAATACGGTAAAATTTATAGTTATTTAAAAGCATCTATGTAAAAAAAGTCGTAAAAGTAACTCGTGTATAAGTAGCGGCACGAAATTCTAGCGGTGACCGTTATTGCGCATAAATCGAAAATAAGGTATCATGGGGTAGTAAGCGGGTCGAGGTACGCGTGTGCGTCGTTCGCACGCACTGATTGGCTCATGGGTATCGTTCGCACGCGCTGATTGGCTCTCCAGTCGCATTCGTGCAATTCAATTCGTGCGCGACAGTACCCATGCGCAATTATTCCTCCACGTTTCGTTCAGCGCTAGACTTACGTGCCGCGATTTGTATCTTGCCATGTCTCACTTATGAATTGTCAAAGTTGGAAGCTGGCACAGAAACATTTCTTCTTAAGCTAAGAACAGGTCAGAGGGGAATGGAAAGAAGCATGGTGGGCGTAAAAGAGCAGAATAAATAAAATTAAAAACAATGGCGGAAGATATAATTAAAAAAATAAGACAACTAAAGTGGCATCGCTATGACACAACGGATACATGACAAGAGTCAGCAAGCAGGCAACCACTCGATGACAAGTCAAGAGAGGGATAGATGATATTAATATAATGAAAATTGGAGGGGCAATCTGGTCAATAAAAACGAACAATAGGACAGAATGGAAACAGCTGGAAGAGATCTACGTGTCACAGGACATGCTGGTCACTAAAACAGGAAATCCTGATGTGTTAGAATTTAATTAAAACCCATTGTTTGTATGCACGTATATTATGATTTGTACTTAACAGCATGTAAAGCAATCTGTCGTAACTTTTAAAAAGTTATTTGACAATTTGTAGTAATTTTATTGTTATGGCGGCTCTTCACGTTGGCCAACATTGTGGCGAATGTTGTGGCCAACATTGTAGCGTATGTTGTAGCCAATACCGAGGGCCATCGTGTAGAGCGGGTGTTTGTGCTTCACTTGGTATGTATTGGAATGATGGCCCACAAGTTGGCGCGAGATCCGTGTGGTGTCGGCTTTTTACAAAAGATCAAAGGGTTGTGACTGAGTATTGGCCGCCGCGTCCACACGTTGGGCACACGTTTAGTTTGCTACGAGCTCCCAGAGTGATCGCACGCACCTGATTTAAATTTTATATTCACGCATCGTAACCAGTGTCTACAAAATGGCAGTAACAATGACCAATGAAGAAACTTTTCGCTTCATACAGCTCTACCAAGCCGAAAACTGTTTGTGGAACACAAGAAATAAAATTTCTTTTTTTCCATTTCTTTTTAATCACCCTTTTCTTATACACATTCACGTAGTAGCGGTATGCTGTGAATAAATAGACCGTGTACCGTGGTATACTAGAGACATCTGCGTACCTCTTTAGAGGGTACAGGCGTGATGTTATGTTGTGTGATTGCGTAAACAATGCATACATATGCGATAGCAGCAATCGCGGCTGATTTGCTGGCATTTATTGAAGAGTTCCGTTGTCTGTCTCCGAAACTCATCATCAGATCTTTACGAAATTTAAATGGGACCATTTCGGAATAAACTTCTTGCAAACAAAAAAAGAATTTTGTAAATCTGTCGATATATGACGGATTTATGCCCGAACATACATTAAAAAAAATATCCCAATTGAGAACCTCCTCCTTTTTTGAAGTCGTTTAAAAACCTTGTTCACTCTTGCCGTTTTTCTTTCTCTTTCGATGGCAAATTGCTCTTTTTTCTTTTACATTTTATATAAATAAGCGTAATAAACGTATACACAGTCCACCTCATGATGAATATACGAGTATATTGTGTACCAGTTCTCTTATTCGCCATAAGATCCTTTGCGAGTATTGTTCTGATATTTAACGCTGATATTTTGTTTGAGGATGGTCCTTCCCCGGTCGAACTGATATTGCAGCCGTAATAGAGCTGTGTAGCTAACAAGTGGTAAAATTAAAAATTTAGTACAACCGACTTCAACATAAATAAAATGAGAACATCATCAATGTAGTTGCAGTCAATTAAATACGCATTATTAAGGATAACTCAAAAACTACTAGTCAGATGTTAATCAAATTTATGTGGAACCACATGAGAAGCACTAGCTTTCAAATAAAAAATAATCATCAAAATCGCTTCACCTAGAAAAAAGTTCCGAGGTAACACAAAAAAACATACAGTCGAATTGAGTACCTCCTCCTTTTTGAAGTCGGTTATAAATATTAATCCTCGCTTGAAGGTAATACGGCATTTGCAGACCCTACTATTACGCGACATGTGTTTACATGGCGCACCTCTAGACATACCTACCAATCAATGGCACCGTTCCCAATGAAAAATGCGACCGGGCGGTTTTCTAGAGCTCCGTTTACGCCTAACGACTTCTACAAACTGATATAATGTTTACACAGAGAGAAATGTTAAAACAACACTTTTTTTTTCGTAGACGGCTAAATCAGACGGTCAAAGAACCCGGAACCTTTCGCTTTGTTTTTTTTTAACGTATCGATTTTAAATTACAAAGTCACTGTACGCATACAAGCTCGAGAGCAATTAGAGATTAGTCATGTTAGCTATACCAAAGGATAGGAACAATAGTGCTTACAGTTTTTTTTTACTATTATAAGCCAGTGCTTGGCTACTACCCAAATGATGGTAAGTGGTGATGCAGCCATAGATGGAAAAGTGCACTGACTTAGTTTAACAGAATCCTATTCACTCTTGCTATATGCATATATCATATATCTTGCTATATCATATATATATACGATGAAGCAAGCCGTTTAGTTCGAATGCGTGGTAAGTCGACAACGAAGGGGTAGAGACTAGCCAAGCGCTTGGTGGTCCGATGGTGGACGGCGCACGATTAAGTTATGCAACTTCTGTGTCCTATAGAAAACCAAATACTGGTTACTTTGCGCCTGTGTTTGAGACTGGTGAGATTGATCATTTAGATCCTTCCCCCCCCCCCCCCAGCTATTTCTGCCGCCAGTATGCAGTACGAGCTGGTGAAGTTCAGTTCAGAGTTCCTCGGCGGTGTAACCATTCGTTTTTCAGTCGTTCGTTTAATAGGATTTTCTGTTGTATCTTGGAGGCGTTTACATACACAAATTACACATCGGCAGACAACGAACCAAGATAATTAATTGTAGGCCATACGAAAACTTGTTCAGAGCGGGATTCGACCTCTCAGGACCGCAGTCGAATTCTCAGCCAATCGTCAATCGTCTAATTAAGCCTTACATGACAAGTGCATCAATAGTTTATGGACGTAGACTTTTTAAGTTTTTAATAATGTATTGTACGCAACATCTTTATAACTGGCTCAGTATCCGAAGTTCACCAGAAATTTTAGTTACTTAAATACTTTAATATACAAATTACGAAGAATAGTTAATATGAAAAACTGGTTTCTCATATTAACATGAATATTTGACATTGAATGTAATTAATTTTACGTATTTTATCGCGTTTAATTTAACTTATTTTACTTATAATATATTCTGAGCCGTGGTAGCTCAGGGGCTAAGCGCTCGCTGTAAATTTCACAGTACGCGAGCACCAATGAAATTGTTAATGGCAATTTTAAGTGCTGATTTACCACATGCTCGGTGGTGAAAGAAAACATCGTGAGGAAACTTGCAGGTCTGAGAAATAAGAAAAAAAATCGAAGACTTAAAGTTCGCCAACATGCATTGGGGCAGAGCGGCGGGCATTTCGTTGACCCAAAACCCTCTCAGAAATGAGAGGAGGCCTGCGCCCAGCAGTGGGACTTATATATAGGCTGTAACTTTAACTTTTATATTCTGAGTAGAACTAGATATGAGTATAACACCTCAGTTCCCTCCGTACCCATGGGAACGTCCCGAAACGTCGGGAATTAAAAATAAGTAAAATAAGTTTAATAAAACGCGTTACAATCCGTAAAATTAGTTTTTTGTTCTATAATTAAAACTACCTCGATTCATGTTTTGTTGCTTTCCTGTAAAACTAAATTATAGTACTAACTAGATTTAAAAAAAAAACATAATATGTTCTTGTAGTGTCCTGATCCACGTCATTCGATATGTACGAGTGCGCCGCGCGCCACACTATTCTCAAGCCTGGCCAAGTTCAAGATATTTAACGTCAATAATTTGTACGAATTTTACTTTAAATTCAAGCTCGCGACCTACTTATTAACCGGCCAGTGAGAAACAACAGTCCTAGAAATCGAAAACAATGTTTAAGATAAATAACCTAATTCACAGTCGCGAAGTTCGATAAGCGGCAAGTAGGAAAGGTTCGAGCTAGTCGCTAGATACTAGTTCCAAAGGACCTAGATTCAACTAGGTATTTCGTATTGAGTCATTGACTATTTGCGTTAGCAATATAATAGTAAGAATCGTTGATGTCAGATGTAGAAGTCTAATTCCAGATTATATCACTTTACTAAATAAAAGAAAAAAAAACAATTTATCACCGTGAAATAGCAGCTTAATGCTGCTGTGTTTCGTATGGTGAGTGTAGAGAACCGCATACCCCTTTTCACTGAAAACAAGGCATTCGATCTTAGTCCTCAGGGGAGGTAACGCATCTGCATTTTGATTTGATTTGAAGAAAGATGTACATGTCTATAGGTCACAGCATCCACTTACTGTTAGGTGGACTGTGTGCTCGTTTTCACCCTTATTCTATAAAAAAAATATTAAGGCACATCTCATAATACATTACAACTGATTACTTAAGTCGTGCTTCCCCGTTTGTTCTAATGGATATACGATATAGTAATAAAAATGGCGACTACTGTCAATCAGCTGAAGTTGAGAGAAAATGAAACAGGAGATCGACAGTCGCATCTTCCTGATAACAATCCGCATGTCCCGCATGTCGACTACGGAAAAATCGTTCTATACTTCCTATGAGGGAATCTATGGGGGAGGCTTATGTTCAGCAGTGGACTTTTATGGGCTGTAATGGATGGATGGATGGACTGTCAATTAATACAATCGATTAGAGTTAGTCGAATCATCTCTCCCGATTGTTCCAATATATATATATATATATATATAAACACTCACGCCTGTCAACCAGAGGGGTCGGCAGAGACTACTTACTTCCATTTGGCACGATCCTGACACACTTCTCTCGCCTCCTTTACATCCATATATCTACGCATACACGCTCGTCGTGTTCCAATGAATATAATAAAAACCGATATAATGGCCGACAACATTTATAGATATACTAGCTGTTCTCCGCGACTTCTGATTGGATTTTATGGGTTTAAATTTTTTTGTGCGGAACCCTAATTATTTTTCTAAAATAAAAATAGCCTAAGTTACTCCTTTTAACATCAGCTATCTGTTAGTCATGCACGATAATGCTCCTTCCCATACGGCGCGGCTGGTGTCGGCCGCTCTACTAGACGACGATATCCATGTTTTGGTTTGGCCTGCACAGTCGCCCGACTTAAATCCTATCGAGCATGCCTGGGACATGTTACAGCGAAAATTTTTGAGACATTTCCCGCCAAATTTGACGACGGAACAACAACTTTACGAACACTTGCAAAAAACATGGGACCTCATACCGCAGTAAGACATTGACAATTTAATTTTAAGTATGAACAATCGATGTCGATGTGTAATTAATGTAAGAGGTGGCAACACTGATTATTAATAATTAGATTTTATAAGATTTTTTCAATTTTAATTAAAATTAATCGTTTTATAAGAAGAAATTAAGTTTTTTTTATCATACAAATTTTCTACGGCGATTAGTAGTAGCTAGCTAGTCAAAATCAGTCCAGCCATTTCGGACATTAGCCGGAACAAACAGACAGACAGACAGGCAAAAACTTAATTGTAAAGATAACATACTTAACGTATATTTTGTGCTAAGAAAAACCATATCTTTTGTTATGATCATTATCCAGTGTAAGTGCCTCTCTAGTATAGTTAACGGTACTCATCAGTACGTAAAGTGTAAAATCCCGCCACACAAATAGCATACGGCTCTCGCTAATAACTCTATTGAATTAACAATAAAGCTTTGAACTCATAAATAAATACGCTGATTATAACTACCGTTATCGTGTAGCGCACGCAGGAAAACCCTACCGCACAGAGATCGAAGCTAGTAGCCTAATGGTAGGATGCGGACCGCGAACTCTCGAAAGGTCGTGGGTTCGAAATTCGAATCCGCCATTCGACTACTGTCGTGAACCACTCCTAACAGAA
Source organism: Parnassius orleans (assembly GCA_029286625.1). Classification (NCBI taxonomy): domain Eukaryota; kingdom Metazoa; phylum Arthropoda; class Insecta; order Lepidoptera; family Papilionidae; genus Parnassius; species Parnassius orleans. The sequence goes on along the minus strand of JAGSMP010000047.1, from coordinate 2,621,672 downwards.
GCATTTTAAGCTTACCAAGAGTGGTTAAAGGAAAGGTTAATAATGTTAATAGCATTGCTAGTATTAACACACATAATTTTAAATATATAATTTAAAAAAAAAAACAGAGATACAGAAGATACAGAAGAGATTGCAGAAAAACTGCAAGAAAAATACTACACTAAATTCTCCATTAAATCAAAGTTATGTTCTCATTTCCTATGTCTTATTAGAATACATCAGTGCCTGAAGAGATAGAGAAACAGAAACAGACACTTTTATTCAATATAGATTATAAATAATACTTATTGAAAGTCACTCTTTTGTTTAATTACCACTGTTTCGAAAAAAAAACCTCTGTCCTGGGAAGAACCAGCAAGAAACCCAGCGGGACTTTTTTTTTAAAATAACAGCTTACAATCATGTATGTTACACAATTAACCACACAAACAAATTAGAAATAGCTTGGTAGCGAACACCTCATTCCAGGGTTATTATCATCCATAAATTCCTTAATATTATAATAACTTTTTATACAAACTATGTTTAACAAATTTTGAATTTTGAGCAGGTCGATTTTTGTATATTGTCTGGGATTTTGTTGTAAGCGTATACATCGCCCCAAGAATGAATTACTGACTCGGTGGAGTCGAGTAACTGGTACTACTAGCTTGTGTTTGTTCCTAGTATTTACAGAATGAATATCACTTATTTTTGTATAACTACTTTTATTTTTGTGTACGTACATTACATTTTCATAAATGTATTGAGAGGCCAAAGTTAATATATTAAAGAGAGCCATTATAATTACAGAATCTGAGACGAGATGATGGACTAAGACATTCCATCTTAGTCCTCGGTGACAACGCATCTGTAGCCTTCCTTGTTTGATGTTGGCTGCAGGTGTCCATGGACTGTAATAGCAGGTGGACTGTTCGTTCGTTTTTCGCTTCGGTTATATAAAAAAATCCCGCGAGGAAGGTGGTTCTTCATAGTATACAAGGCGCAGCTGAATCTCCTTTGCCAACACACCATACACAACAACGTAATATATATTCTCTTCTTTCCACGTACCAAGCAAATTCATTAGCGCGAAGAAACATCACAGCACCGAATTACCTGAAAAAGAAATAAAACATTTTTAAATTAACTGCGACAATTGGCATGACGAGATCAGCCGCGGTGATGCCCTCACTACACTTAGTCCGCGAATCGCACACGCGACATGGCGGCGAGAAAACGCCGTGAAAAGAAAAACAACGACTACACATTCGCAACGGTTTCGTATAAAGTTTAAACAGATGGATGTTGAAGTAGCTACCGCTGCGTCTCTTTTGTTATGAACATTTGCGTAATTTACTCATAAATGTATTATAATACGTAACATAATAAAGTTTGTAATAAAACGATAATAGTGGATGACAATTACTCATATACATCGTAACAGGACAAAATAAGTTCCATTTTCAATAAATTTATTTAAAAAAATATTTACTTATTAATTAAATAGGTATTTATTGCAAGATATTTGTTAGCAATAAATATCTAATAGAGTAATGAGTATCTTAATTAATCATTATATAATATTATACTAGCGATCCGCCCCGGCTTAGAACAGGTGATTTCTGAATCACGACAACAGCGCCACCTACCGGGTCCAATTGTGAATCTAAACCATCCGGAGACCCACTCAAACGCACAATTTTTTTTATCATAATTGTTCAAGCCTTTTTCGCGTTTTGGCGAGACTAACCGACAGCAATTGATTTTTATAAATAGATATATCTATTCTGAAAATAGATATTTCTATAAATATAATATCTAAGTATTCCCTTACTTCTTATAAAGTAGATTATTCCTTGTTTTATCATTTTTATCTATAATTACTATAAACGATTGCCGATACTAAACTAAGAGGTGCGTAGAGTGCTTTGCAAGTTCGCACTAAATTCGCCCTTCACACTTCTTTTGACAGGCGCCAAAAAACCAACGAAGGTCGGTGATTAATGAAAAAAGGAAACGCTAAGGTTCTAATTTGCTTCCACAATACACGTTCGCACAATATTCGCGGCTCTACGCGCTATCGCGCGCGATACACGCATAAGTGTGGAGTGGCCATAATAAACAATTTTAATAAGACGCTCGTAAGAAACAGGCAGAAAGGAATGGCCTGAGAATGTACCCACGTTAATGAATTCAAAGAATTACAAGGAAAATAGTCATACACTTTTATGCTAGAAATTCTTTTATAATATTCCGTGACATATTTTATTTTAATTTATATAAAAGTAAGGGTAACAATCCGTCACATAATTATTCATCTCATGGTAAATGTTTGCAGTGGTCCATAGACACTTAACATACGAAACACAGCAGCACTTTGCTGCTATTTTACGCTGGTATTCTGTGAGAGGTCCATGCAATAAACCTGCTGCAGCTGCAGTGTCTCCAACATGTTTTTATAGCATAAGAGTAACAGATAAGCACACAGTCCACCTGATGGTAAATAGATTCTATGGCCCATAGACATGCTACATCTATCCTCGATCAAGAATCAAAATGCAGATGCGATGTCACCCTTGAGGACTAAGATGGAATGCCTCGTTTTTAGTAAAAAGGGTTTCCGGTCCTCTACACTCACCATACGGAACACGGCAGCATTAAGCCGGTATTCTGTGAGTGCATGGTCCTTCCCCGGTCGAGCCAAACACGTGATGTTACAACCATAATATAGCTGCAGCATGACTCTACCACGTATGATCTAATCAAAGGTTAATTTAGGTCGCCGTTATCACCATCTTGTCTAAGGATAATTTGCTACCAACATGGCAGTTATACATAATGACTACATAACCTTTATATGTGCATTTTGTGTAACTTGTTAATGGCAAATTAGCTATCATAAAACAATTTATCATTATGATTAAGCGTTATGCTTTGTTTGTTGATATTTAAATATGATAGTTAATTATGCTTGTCGAGAAATTTATCCCGACATTTCTTACCTACTGTGAAACGACAACCTTCTGGTTTTATTTCAGTTCAAATCTCATGGGTATTATTTTCTAATAAATTCCAATGATGAAACACATATATTGTACAATATTTGTGCCTTATCGATAAAATGTACCGACGTGCATTTATTACGCAGTTAGTTTTCATCGTATGTTTATTTCTTATTGCTTTGCAACACTCTTTGTGGAATCGTTTACAACCGGCGATTTTTCCGCACCGATAGAGAGAAAAGAGCTTACTCCTTTCTAAAACGCATCTGTAATTCCCCTGGTGTTGCGGTTATTCACGGGCGGCGGTAGTCACTTACCATCAGGTGAGCCGCATGCAAAAACCTCTACTTATACTTATTGGTTAAGGTGGTGCGAAGAGACTTCTTCAGACAATTTCAGTCCAGGGTGTATATAAGACTTGAAAAAATGAAATACTTGCTAGATCACGTGGCCTACGATACAATTATATGGTGAAAATATCCAAACTGCGATTCATATTTACCGTTACCGTTACAGCTTATTAAAACCCACTGCTGAAGATAGGGCTCCCCCATAGATTGCCTCATAAGGGAGATATTTGCCATAGTTGCCACGCTTGGCGACCGCAGTTTTTTAATTTTAGTTGTTATTAGGAAGACGCTGCTGCCCATCTCCTGATTTGTTTCACTCTGTCACCTCTTACAACACCCACGGGATGATAATGGGTAGTGGATATTCTTACGCCGCCACTACATGATCCAGATTTGCGACTTGCAAAATTAAAAAAAGGAGACATCTGGTTCTTCGACCAATCCTCCTGTCAAAACTTGGCGATTTATCGAAATTGAAATAAGTACTACCTACTATAGGAAAGATGGAAGTATTAGTATTCTACCTATATAATTAATACGTGAATAGAAAACTTTGTACCCCTTTTGCGCGCGCGTACATATAACGCGTCCAGAGTGTGGGATTTGGGATATAAGTAGTTAATTAAAATTTATATGAAGGAGTGCAGAAAGCTAAAATTTATATATAATATGCGTTATCAATACATTAAATAAAATAAAACAAAATTATTTACCTTCATACTGCCAATGTCAATTGTCAAACACACAATAGTGTGTGGCCAAACAATCGCACAGATTAGAGATTGTCGCCAATTAATGTTGCTAACAAAATAATTACTTACACTGTGAATTATGCTTGTACGAATTATCACACAGTTTGTCCAAGGAATTTTTGTTATTTCAAATGTTCCTTTTTCAATAGTCTGTAGCGTTTATTTTATATATTAGGTATCTATCTTTTAAATAATAATGTGCAGATGAAAGTAAAAAAACAGCTTGTTTAAAATACAAACTTAATGAATTACGGTCGTATTTCATCGTTCCCAGGACGAACACTGGTGCTTTAATAAAACAAAACCATTAATAAAACATTCAAAAATATTAATATGTTCTTGTAATTTTTTCCTCTCAATTATTGTACCATAAGCGCAACAGATATTTTTTTTTGTTATAGAATGGGAGTAACAAACGAGCACACAGTCCACCTGATGGTAAGTGGATGCTGTGGCCCATAGACATCTACATTTATCCTCGATTAAGAATCAAAATGCAGATGCGTTGTCACTCCTGAGGACTAAGATGGAATGCTTCGTTTCCAGTAAGAAGGGTCTTACAATGCAAGCAAGTTTAAAATAATGCAACAACTATAAGTAGTATAAACGTTTAACACTTATAGTTGTCACGATATCATTAAAATGGTTTTTCTATAGGTTTCGTAAAAGGTGTGCAATAAATTATGAAAATACACCAGGTTTAGAAACAAAATGAGATCCCAGTGTCAACATCGCAATGCTCTGTGAAAATTATATAAATATCAGTGTCAAACATAAACCAATCTATACAGAAACCCACCGATTCGACATCGATTCTTGTGCTGCGGATAAAAGGTCGCCGGTTTACGTAAGCGAGCGAAAGCGAAACCTCCAGCCACTCTAACGAGCTACCGACCCATACAATCGGTGTTAAGGGGACGCTCTCAGTAGCGCGACGACGGATATGTTATCTCCTCCTTTATCACACGTAAGAGTCCACTGATGGATATGGAACTATCCCATTTTTTTATACAATGGGGTGACAAACAAGCACACAGTCCACCTGATGGTGAGTAGATGCTGTGGCCCATAGATTTTTTTTATCCTCGATTAAGAATCAAAATGCAGATGCATTGTCACCCCTGAGGACTAAGATGGAATGCCTTGATTCCAGTAAAAACGGTCTCCGGTTCTCTACACTCACCATACGAAACACAGCAGCATTGAGTTGCTATTTTACGTTGGTGTACTGTGAGAGCGTGATCCCTCCCCGGTCGAGCAGATCCATTCGAGCTACAACAATAATATAGCTGCAGCATGGGTCTACCACGTCAAAAATTATGAGAAAAATTTAATTAATCGCCACATTTGTCAGGATGATTAGCGATCACAGTATCCTGGTCTTCTAGTCTGGTTATTTTACCGTCTTCTGGCGTATAATATGATATAGTATACCGTCATCTATCTGAGGACTGGTTTCTGATTTCCCATAGTTATATATTTCCATAGTCGCCTCTTACGACACCCACGAGACAAAACGAGGACAATGACTTTCTTATGTGGCGGGCTCGCTGATAATTTGACGGTAAGTGGCTTTAATTAAAGAGAGCTACACAGATGCGTTGCCACCCTTAAAAACTATATTACGTATAATAGTACCCTTCTTTCCTGAACACAAACTTGTGTTAACAGTTGCTTATCAACAAAAATATGTACGATAGAAGCATGTAAGTACTAAAACTAAGTTTTTAAATCAAAATACTAGTTTTACCCGACAAAAGCAGGCACAAAAGGATTGATTGGATTGATATTTTTAGGATCTTTTTATACATCGCTATATGTAACGAATTTAATACCACCACGAGACATGGAACTCTTCTAGAAAGGGGTCCTATTCAGTTTTATCATCTAAGCCTGATCACCATATAATATTATGCCAAAAATTTGAAAGTCATCGACTGGCCGGCGTACGTCGCCTTAACTTGTCTCCACTGGTGAAATTCACCTTGAAAAGCGAAAGGTGGCTCACGTGTAGCTCGCCCGATGAAGAATCGTTGCTTGCGACTAGTTCGCTATGAGGAAAGTTACACCAATCAACGAAGTGAGACCTTGCAAAGTCGTTACAGAAGACAGGCTATGATAAAAGGTAGGCGGATAACAGAATGAAGGTGAAAGTACTATATTATATACAATCAATATATAATTACTTGGCCTAGTAATAGTACCTAGCTACAATGCTGCAAGAGCAGAAGCAAAAGCCTATTAAATGTCCACAGCTGAACATAGGCCACCCCCATAGATTACATCATACGTGGAATATTTGCAATATTTGCCACGCTTGGCAGGCGGATCGGCAACAGCATTTTTTTATTTTTTAGTTGTTATCAGGAAGATGCTGCTGCCCATCTCCTGGTTTGTTTCCCTCTGTCGCCACTTACGACACCCACGGGACTACACGGTCATCTTTCGCTTATTCGGCAGTTTTTGTTACCGAAGGCGAAAATCAATCAAGGGCACATCGCCATGATAATATTATATAAATGTATACCAGAATCTTTTGAATTACGAGCAATGTCAACGCAGCATAAGTGAAAATGCCTACTTACTAAGTTGCTGGACTTTGATTTGAATTGCGACGTAATGAATATCCTACGTGATAGACAAATTCCGTTATCATTATACAGTTATTACGTGGTCGAGAGGCCAAAAGAACATAAGAATGAATAGTACGTACATATATTCTGTCTAGTCGCACGATAATTTTAAGTATTATAACGGACATAAACTAAAAATAAAAATATAAAAAATACCGTAAGTAATTCGACACGTACGCAACACGCAGGTTTAGCTGTCAAGATGATAAACGACAGATCGTTTCGCAACAATTTTTGATATCGTTTAAACACCTATTACAAAATTTGTGTAGTACCTATATTATGTTGTAGATTTATTACGTGGTAGAGCCACGCTGCAGCAGCTATAATATGGTTGTAGCAATAATGGACCACGCTCTCACAGAATACCAGCGTAAAATAGCAGCTTAATGCTGCTGTGTTTCGTATGGTGAGTGTAGAGAACCGGAGACCCTTTTTACTGGAAAAGATGCATTCCGTTTTAGTCCTCACGGGTGACAACGCATCTGCATTTTGATTCTTTATTGAGGATAGATGTAGATGTCTATGGGTCACAACAACCACTTACCATCAGGTGGGCTGTGTGATCGTTTGTCACGCTTATTCTATAAAAAAAATAAGTATACACTGACGTGTTTTGGTCTTAACGCGCTTTTAGTGCTTGAATTGCCTGTAAAAAGCTTATCTCGGTTAATATTCTATTGTACTTGTATTTACTGTAGTTTATTTCGTTCATTAACTTCGATAATTATTATAATCTCCTTTTTTTTATTTGTATTCCTCAGATTGTTGCGATTGTTGAGGAGCGTGTAATAGGTTTTAGGTTTAAGATATTATTTATTTCTAAAAAAAAGACAAATCGCTCACGTTAAAATTAAACAATTTACAAACAATAACAAAGGAACATAATCCTGCCCATTGGATAACTTCAGCTTTAAAGGCGCTCATGGCACGTAGAGATAAAGCTAAAAGAAGATACAAGCGATTTCCACTGGAGTGTAATTTAACAAATTATAAGATCCTACGTAATCGGTGCAATCGTTTGTGCAGAGATGCAAAAAGGCGTTATTTTTATGACTCTCTAACTAAATGTGATACCGCAAAAGCCTGGAGATTTCTAAAAACCGTTGGCGTTGGAAATTCACAAACGCTTTTAAGTGGAGACATAGACTTAAATAATCTCAACCAACATTTTTCTTGCCCTCCTATTTCTATCTCTACGCGTGATAAAGCTAAGGTCAGTGTTAGAATTGGCTAAGCACCCAGTTCTACAGTGTGCCACATTTGGTTTTGCTTTAGTCACTGAAGACGATACTAACCGATCTATTTTAGCTATATCATCTACGGCTGCTTGAAATGACTGCATATGCTCTAATATGATAATGCCTATCCTCTCTTTTCTTCTACCTGTTCTTACACACATTTTTAATTTCTCTTTATCTTCTTGTTGTTTTCCGTTGTCATGGAAATTAGCTCATATTTTCCCTGTCCCTAAGATATCCAATCCTTCATCTCCCTCTCACTTTCGTCCTATTTCAATCTTGCCATTTCTTTCTAAAGTTCTTGAACACATTGTCCACGAGCAATTCTCAGCCCTTCTCAACAGATATAATATTTTATGTCCATATCAATCTGGTTTCCGACCCGGTCATAGTACAACAACTGCCCTTCTTAAAGTTACTGACGATATTCGTCGGAATATGGACCATGGATATTTAACAGTTCTTGTTTTACTAGTTTTCAGCAGTGCGTTTAATTCTGTCGATTTTGATATCCTTATAAGTATTGTTGCGCGCCACTATTAATGGTTTATACATGGCAACACTAGTTACCACTAGCGCCCTCTAGTATCGAGTAGCAGAACTAGGAGAGTCAAGATCCTTCTAGAAATTTCGGGACCGATATGTACTCGAACATTCTAGATGTTTCTACAGTAGAAGGTTCTGGAAACTATCTGAGGCCCTATATAAGGCCGGTATAGACCGCGACCGGGTCAGTATTGAATTGGCGATACAAGCGAGGACTTCGAAGCGATACAACTACGAACTTAAGCGATCTGTAGTAAAATTGTATTTTGTTATTAGTGTGGTTAAAGTTGTAATTAGTGTTGTATAATTAAAGTGTCATTTTGGTAATTCAATCGGCAGTTTTAATTGTCTCGAACCCCAAGCTCGTAACAATTGGTGTCAGAAGTGGATCAGATCATGCCGATTTTACCAAAGGACGACACGGAGGGTATCCGTACCCGAAGTCAACGCCAGCAAGAGACGGACCAGAGACGATTTGGTAATGCAACGCCGCAAACGTCGGAGGGCCAGCTGCCGACCACGGAGGCCGGCCCGTCAGCAGCTCCTGCATCTGCAGCACCTGACTTAGGTGCTCTGATGATGATGCTGCAGGAGCAGGCTCGCCGACAGGAGGAACAGGCCCGCCGACAGGAGGAACAGGCCCGCCGACAGGAGGAACAGGCCCGCCGACAGAGGAACAGGCCCGCCGACAGGAGGAACAGGCCCGTCGGTTGGAAGAGCAGCTGCAGCGTGGACAGGAGGAACAGGTCCGCCAACAGGAAGAGCAGATGCTCCTCATGAAGGACCTTCACGCTACCTTCGGGAAAGAGATAAGGAGGTGAAGGATAGGGTTGCTCAACATGACAACCGCCTGTCGGAAGCTGAAACCCGAATCAACCAAGTGAACAATCGGGTTGACAACGTGATGGCTGACGTGAAGAAAACGTTGGACGACCTCAAACTTGGGGATGGAGTTACAGCTCCCGTGGTAGCTACAACACCTTCGCTACGTGGATTCAAAGTGCCGCCGTTCGACGGGACTTCTTCCTACAAAATCCAGTTCGAGGCTGTCATGAAGGCGAACGGCTGGAATAAAAGTCAGGCCATGACTGCTCTCACCCTAGGCCTGCGCGACCAGGCCTTAACTGTTCTGGAAGCTCTCGGTAAGGAAGTGACTTACGAGCAGCTCCTTGAGGCATTGGAGGCGAGATATGGCGACGCTCACCTGGAACACGTCTTTCGTGCGCAGCTCAAAGATCGCGTGCAACGCAGCAACGAAAACCTACAGCAGTGGGCCTTGAGGGTGGAAAAGCTGGTTCGAAAAGCATACCAGTCTGTACCTGCGCTCATTGTAGGGAACCTGGTGCAGACATTCATCGACGGCATCCGCGACCTTGAAGTCAGAGCTGCTGTGAGGCCTGGCACCACGAGACGCTTAAGGACGCGTTAGCCCATGCACTGGAGGTGGAAGCCGTACGGCAGGATCATCGATCCCATCGCGTCAGGGAGGTTGCAGCAGCTGCAGTTCGCGACTACAATAAAGGATACAGCCCTAGGTGCTACGGCTGTGGGGAAAGGGCCATCTTCGATCCAGCTGCCCAAGCGAACTGTAGAAAGGGAGGTGATCGATCTCGAGAGGTAGTGCGGCTAACAGCACCGCCCAGCAGCAGGAAACGAGTAAAGCCAGGACTGCGGGGCGGGTGCTGGCTGATGTTAAAAGAGCCCCAAGGATTTCGATCTCACAAACCCATGATGGGAACAGCCTAATCATCAAAGGCGAGGTCAACGGAACGCCGTGTAAACTGACCATAGACACTGGAGCCTCTCGCACGGTTGTCAGTTCCCAACTTATAAGTCAGTTCCTTGGGGACTCCGCATACAACCGAGAGCGCATTAATTTGGTAACAGCCACCGGTCAGCGCATACCCGTCCGTGGAGAGAAGGAGATGGAGTTGAAGCTAGGCAACATGATCTACCTGCATAATGTCATCGTGGCTGATATAATGGACGACTGCATCCTGGGCCTAGACTTCATGAGGAAGAATTGTTGTGAGATCGATGTTACAAGGTGTTTTGAAATGTGGACATGAGGAACTTTTCGTGGAAGGAGCGATACCGGGGAATGTGTACAGCCTTAAGAAGATTGTTCTGCCGCCGAGATCGGAAACGATTGTGCCGGTTAGTCTTCCTCGGAATCCTGGGCAAGCTCATCGTTGTGTACTCGTGAAAGGGTGGACAATGACCTTCCGTGGAAAGTGGCTCGAACTTTGGTCAGAACCACCGACATCTCAGGAGTACGTGCTGAACCTTGTGATCAGGAACAGATTATGGAAAAGGCACACTGGTTGGTACTTGTGAGGAAGTGGATTGGTTGCGTAGGTGCCAATACCCATCGACTGGGACCCCAGCAAGGATGCACAAACGAGGGTGACCACACTTTTAGAAGACTGTCGCAGCGTTCTCTCCCTGAATGAAGTGGTCAAGGCGAAGAAGTTGTTACTCAAGTACGCTGATGTTTTCTCGTCAAACGATGCTGACATAGGAAAGACTGGCTTAGTTCAACACAAAATAAACACAGGAGAAGAATTGCCTATCCGTCAGCGCCCAAGAAGATTGCCGGTAGCACGTGAAAAGGAAGTGGAAACCATGATTGAGGAATGGTGAAGGATGGTGTTATTGAACCTTCATCTAGTCCATGGTGTTCACCTGTGGTGCTGGTAAAGAAGAAGGACGGTAGCATGCGGTTTTGTGTTGACTACCGCCGTCTGAACGACGTTACGAAGAAGGACAGCTATCCTCGCCAAGAATTGATGACACGCTGGACATGCTTACAGGCGTAAAGTGGTTTAGTACGCTGGACCTGAAAAGTGGCTACTGGCAGGTTGAAATAGACCCTAAGGACAAGGAGAAAACTGCATTCTCCACAGGAAAGGGTCTGTGGCAATTTAAAGTCATGCCGTTTGATTGTGCAATGCTCCAGCAACGTTTGAAAGGTTGATGGAGCTTGTACTACCGGGCTAATTGGCGACGCCTGTCTGGTCTACTTGGATGACATCATCATCGTAGGCCGTACGTTTGAGGAACACCTTCAAAACCTGGAACGCGTGCTCATGAAGATCCAGAGTGCCAACCTCAAGTTGAGTCCGAAGAAATGCTCACTATTCAAACGGCAAGTTAGCTTTTGGGGTATGTAGTGTCGGAAGAAGGTATCCGCACGGATCCAGAGAAAATTGCCGCCGTCAAGGATTGGCCGGTTCCAAAAGACAAGACACAGGTTAGAGCATTTTTGGTTTGTGCTCTATTATCGGCGATTTGTAAAGAACTTGCAGATATAGCCAAACCTCTGCACAAGCTAACTGAGGAGAAGCGACATTTGCTGGGATGAAAGTTGCGATATCGCATTCCAGGAGCTCAAGGACCGTCTGTGCAAAACACCTATTTTGGGGTACCCTGATGCGAGCAAGGAATTTATAGTTGACACAGACGCAAGTGATATAGGACTTGGCGGTGTGTTGTCTCAAAGGAATGGTGATCAAGAGGTTGTGATAGCGTACTTCAGCAAGTCTTTGTCAAAGCCGGAAAGGAACTATTGTGTCACAAGACGGGAATTGCTTGCTGTGGTAAAGTCCTGCAGCATTTTAGCAAATATCTTCTGGGGCGGAAATTTCTCTTACGAACTGACCATGCTGCACTGAAATGGCTATTGCAGTTCAAAATCCAGAAGGACAAGTTGCGAGATGGATTGAGCTACTACAGGAATACGACTTTGTGATCGAACATCGCAGCGGAAATCTCATGGCAACGCAGATGCATTGTCAAGAAGACCTTGTCCTGAAGATTGCAAGCATTGTACTAGGCAAGAGGGTAAGGAAGTGGTATCTGTGAGGATGCTTATGACAGACCAGCTCAACAATGAGTGGAAAGACAGCCTACGACATGCACAGCAGGAAGATTCGGACATCAAGCCGATTCTAGAATGGATGAAGGCCAGTGCTCCTAAGCCCAAGTGGAGTGACGTTTCAGCGATGAGTTCGACCACGAAAAGCTATTGGGCCCAATGGGACAGCTTGCTGATTCAGAATGGAGTCTTGTGCCGTAAATGGGAAAATGGTCGGGGAGACAGTTGTCATTTGCAAATGGTTGTCCCTAAAGCTAAAGTACCGGATGTTCTACAGCTGTACCATAATGGTTGTTCAGGAGGCCACCTGGGAGTTAAACGAACTCTACTGAAGATCCGAGAACGGTTTTACTGGGTCCACTGTCGTGACGATGTCGAGGACTGGTGTCGCAAATGTACAAGTTGTGCGGCTGTAAAGGGACCTCAAACTCGTAGTAGAGGTGCATTGAAATTGTACAATGTTGGTGCACCATGGGAGAGGATAGCCATTGACGTTGCGGGGCCGTTTCCGGAAAGTGAAAGTGGTAACAAGTATTTCATGGTTGTGATGGATTACTTCACTAAGTGGCCAGAAGTCTTCGCCATTCCAAATCAAGAAGCTTCAACAGTTGCAGATAAACTAGTTCATGAAGTCTTCTGTCGTTTTGGAGTACCTTTAGAGATTCACAGCGATCAAGGAAGGAATTTTGAGTCTCAAATATTCCAGGAAACTTGCCGAGTTATGGGTACTCATAAAACAAGAACAACTTCTTACCACCCACAATCTGATGGAATGGTAGAAAGATTTAATCAGACATTGAGAGTACCTAGCAAAGTTGTGGAAAAACGGCAACGAGACTGGGACAGGCACATACAACCGTTTTGTTGTCATATCAAGCGCTGTTCACGAAAGTACATCAGTGACACCAGCTTTAGCAAATTTTGGGAGAATTACGGCTGCCTGCAGACCTGATCACCGGAATACCACCTGATGCCCCACGCAGTATAACCGATTATGCAAACGACTTGCGGGACAAAATGAATGACATTTATGAGCGTCAGACAGTCGGGCCAGCAAACGTCTCAGAAGATGAAAACACGGTATGACCGCAAAATGAACAACAAAGGGTTTGACGAAGGTTCACTAGTGTGGTTACACAATCAGTTCGCAACAAATCCTCTAAGCTTCAAGCTAAATGGGACGGACCGTACCGGATTGTGACAAGGATCAATGACGTAACCTACCGGATACAGAAAGGTGCAAGAGGTACTCTAAGATCGTCCATGTGGATCGACTGGCGCGTTATTATGGGGCCAATAATGCTCGGGACGAGCATGTCTTAGGAGGGGGCAGTGTTGCGCGCCACTATTAATGGTTTATACATGGCAACACTAGTTACCACTAGCGCCCTCTAGTATCGAGTAGCAGAACTAGGAGAGTCAAGATCCTTCTAGAAATTTCGGGACCGATATGTACTCGAACATTCTAGATGTTTCTACAGTAGAAGGTTCTGGAAACTATCTGAGGCCCTATATAAGGCCGGTATAGACCGCGACCGGGTCAGTATTGAATTGGCGATACAAGCGAGGACTTCGAAGCGATACAACTACGAACTTAAGCGATCTGTAGTAAAATTGTATTTTGTTATTAGTGTGGTTAAAGTTGTAATTAGTGTTGTATAATTAAAGTGTCAATTTTGGTAATTCAATCGGCAGTTTTTAATTGTCTCGAACCCCAAGCTCGTAACAGTATCCTTAAGTCGATTAATGTGTCTAGATCTGTTATTCAATGGTTTGACTCCTATCTTCGTGATCGTTCTCAATGTGAACACCATCTTGCTGCTGTGTTTCATATGGTGAGGTATATAACCGGAGGCCATTTTCACTGGAAACAAGGCTTTCCATCTTATTCTTCAAGGGCGACAACACATCGGCATTTTGATTTTTATTCTATAAAAAAATATTTCACATGAAACATAACAGTACTGGACGCCGGAGCCCGAAGGCCACGAAATCGAGTTTAACTTTAATTACATTGACTTTCAAACTCCATCGCTGCAGTGAAGGAGAGCCATGGAAATATTGTGTGCAGTTATACTCGTAATTTCATGTTTCGTTGCGCGAGCCGTTAACCGCCGCGAACCACGTGAACGATGCGAAAGCGGTCTTATTAACTGACTTCAAAAAAAGTAGGAGGTACTCAATGCGACTGTATTTTTTTTTATGTGTGTTACCTCAGAATTTTTTCTAGGTGAACCGATTTTGATGATTCTTTTTTATTTGAAAACTGTATTTTACATCTGACACAATAACGTCATCTAATCTTTTTTAACCCCCGACGAAAATAACCCTCTATTTTTATTTTTGTTATAAGTTTGTAGTGTGTATCCGTGTATCTGTATGCCTGTCTGTCTGTGGCGTCATAGCTCCTGAACAGATGAACCCATTTTGATTAAGTTTTTTTCCTTTGAAAGGTGTCTTAATCGAGAGTATTCTGAGCTATGTTTCAAGAAAATCTGTTCAGCCGTTTGAAGATCATCAGCTCTTTTGTTCGGGCGTTTTATAAATTTTTAATTTTATATTATTTATATATTTCTTTTACAAATTAGAAAGACCTTGAAATAGACCATGGCTATCAATTACAAACGCACCGAGGAAGTTGAAAAGAATCTTCACGCGAACAAATTGATTGTTTTAATTCGTTCACAATTGTATCTTAAAGACACAAGTCATCGTCTGAACAGTACTTGAAACTTTGCGGTAGTTTCACACACAGGAAATTACTTCTGCAAAATTGTTGTGAAATGTGGCACAAGTAAAAGTAAAGAATTGCAAAACGGCCGCCGCGACCGCTATTTACAAAACATACATTTTACACGGGCAAGTTAATTATTCTCCATAAAGTCTGGGTACACACAATGTGTGCTCGAGACTTACTTCCTCAAGAGGTGAGTGGAGTGCAAAAAAACTGCGAGATATGAATCATATTAATGTAGGGTGACCATGCTTGTTGTTTTATAAATCCATCCATTACAACCTAAACCAGTCCACTAGATTGCCTCATAGTGACGATTTTGTCATAATTGCCACGCTTGGCAGGCGGGTTGGCAATCGCGTTTTTTTTTAAATTTGTGTTGTTATCAAAAAGTTGCGGTACCCATCTCCTGTTTCATTTTCCCTCTGTCGCCTCTTACGACACCCACGGGACCCCATAGGTAGTGGATATTCTTTTACCACCCCTATAACATTGAAAGTATAGTTTTTCACAATAATCTGCCATGTTAACTTTTCCAGACTACCTGATGGTAAGTGGATGTTGTCCATAGACATCTACATTTATAATCAATTAAGAATCAGAATACAGATATGTTGTCACCCCTGAGAACTGAGATGGAACGCCAAATTGAAATCTGCCATGTTAATATAAGATTTCTATATCATCATCCAGTACAAGTTTTGTTTTATAAATCAGATATGGCATGCGCCACAGATTTTAGAATAAAAAAAGCACGTTTAAGCACATAAAAATATTCTTAACAAAACATACTCACAAAAATACTAAATAACCATGTACATACTATTTTTATTCATTCATTACAGCCTATCACAAGTCCACTGCTGAAAATAGGCCTCCACCAAGGAATGCCACAAAGCACGGTCCTGAGCCACCTGCATCCATCGACTTCCTGCATGTCTTACCAGATCATCACTTCATCTAGTGGGGGCCCGCCCCACACTTCGCCTACCGGTACGATGCTGCCACTGTAGAACCTTTTTTCCCCATCGGTTGTCGGTTCTTCGAGCTATATGGCCGGCCCATTGCCACTTCAGCTAACTAATTCGTTGGGCTATGTCGGTCACTCTGGTTCTACTGCGAATATCCTCATTTCTAAGTTTATCACTTTAGATTTAGATTTTTTTAAATTTCCGTGTGAATTGGATTGTCCGTATATTTTTCACACAGCTGGCGACCCTAATTATCTGACACGGTACACAACGGTGAATCGGGGCCCGCGGCGGCAATAAAAACCGATTGTCTGCTTATTGGGTCTCGGTTATTGTAACTGTTGCGCCTCATTGTGCGAGAGAACAAATTGAAGGCAATTTACGCCTTTCGGTGACAAACAATGTCTCAATGTCGAGTGCCTTCAATCAAAATTAACTATAATAGCGACTTCTTACTATCATTTGAAGTTCGGATTGAAATCTATAAATTAATTTTTAACCCCCGACGAAAAAGGGGTGTTTTATATGTTTAACGTGTGCATCCGTGTATCTGTGTATCTGTATATCTGTGTGTCTGTGGCATCATAGCTCCTGAACGGATGAACTGATTTTGATTAAGTTTATTTCTTTTGAAAGGTGTCTTAATCTTAGAGAGTGTTCTTAGCTATGTTTCAAGAAAATCTGTTCAGCCGTTTGAAGATCATCAATTCTTTTTGTTTCGGGGTTTTTTTAATTTTTAATTTAAATTATCAAAGAAAAATTCAGACTCACTCATTATATGTTATAGTCAACGAATGAACAGTCTTAACTGATGGTAAGGGCTTCTCTAGCCCATGAACACTCGCAATCAACTTTAAACAAAGAAGGCTAAGTCACGCGTAGTTACCTCTGAGACCTCACATGGAATTACGGGCGCATACAGGTTTTCCATACCCTCTCAACCGAAACAGAGCGTTGGAAGCACTGCTGCTTGAACAGAAAAGGTAAAGGGATGGTATCCACTGAGAGGACCTTCAAGTGAATAAAGATATCACGTTTAAAGAACAAAAAGATGAAGTCTTCTTCTTCGTTTTATACGTGGTAGAGCCATGCTTCAGCTATATTATGGTTGTAGCACGAATGGGTGGGCTCGACCGGGGAAACCGACAAAATAGCAGCTTAATGCTGTTGTGTTTCGTATGGTGAGTGTAGAGAACCGGAGACACTTTTACTGAAAAGGAGGCATTTCATCTTAGTCCTCACGGGTGATAACGCATGTCTATAGGCCACATCATCTACTTGCCATCGGGTGGACTGTGTTCTCGTTTGTCAACCATATTCTGTTAAAAAATCTTTACCAGACTGTTACAATTCACTGCCGGCCTGTCTGTCTCTCCCTTAAGTTTTCATCTCTCTCATGAGGTCTTTTTTGCCTTTCCTATAATTGTATCTATTATGTATATATATTGTCACGAGACGTAATGGGATTATGGATTTCCTTACGTCACCAAAATACAGCATATATTTATAAATAGGAAATTCCTTTTTAAACTCGCAGCTATTACTCATATAGCACAGTTAATAAATTCAATTAGGTCTGAGCAAATCGATATTCCAGTTCGTACCAAGTTTTTCAAAGTAAGGTCAGTAACCCATCCAGACGGAGCTACATGTACATCGTGCTCAATGTTCAGTAATTCAGTTAAATTGAATGATAACATCATTGTTAGTTTAGCTCTCTGTGTCCCGCTAACCGAATTCGGTTGTGCGACACCGTTTCATCCGAACAACGAATTGTTATATGATTTAAAACAATGTTCGCTAGAAGTATGTTTTATTTTTTTTTAAATAATAAACGTTAACTCCATACTAGTTACTCCATACATACATAAAATTAAATATATTAGACTTAATGGAAAACTACAAAGAAGATTAATTTTCTGATGAAAAAAAGCTAGTAATCGGGAAATAATAAATGTTTTCTTGCTCTCCTGTAATTTTTTGAAAAATAGAGGTTCGCCCCTTTGCGGCGTCAACGACGAATTGCAGAACTATGATAAAAATCTGGACAAGTAGTTAAGGAAAAATTATGAAAAAACCTCTTTAGACTCAGTTTTATTTGCTATTATCTCGAAAACTATGTGCTCTTTGAGAAAACGGTTAAAATAGAAAATGAAGATATATTAATTTCAAGTAAAAATGGTCTTTGTCACCTTATCCATTAATACTTATAGTTTACTTGTGTGAAAAATCGCAGTGAAGTACGAGTCTTGAAATCGATTTTGGATCAAACCTTTAAAAAATTGAATTAAGTGTAAGGACCCTTTTTGTGAACAATTACAAAGCATACAAAATTGAACGAAACTTTTTTTCTTTTTTTAATTACTTATATTATTTTAAGCCAGCGCTTAACTACAATCCCACCTGATGGTAAGCGGTGATGTAGCCTAAGATGATGAAGTGCACTGACTTAACAAAAGAATATTCAATCCTGCCTTGAAGACACTCATACTCTAATCAGATGGAAAGACAGATGCTGGTAACTTATTCCACTCCTTTGCTATACGCATGATGAACGACGCAGCAAACGGCAACGAAAAAAAATGGTAAGTCAACAACGAAAGGGTGGAGACTGGCCGAACGTCTATTTGTCCGACGGTGGAAGGGAGAGGGAGGAATTAAATTATGCAATTCCTGCGCACACTCTCCGAAATGCATCTTGTAGAAAACCGAAACGAGGCTGGCTACTTTGCGCCTGTGTTCGAGGCTGGTAAGATTGGTTTTAACGAAATTCGGGTCACCAATAAGCCTCTTAGCACGCCTTTCCATTGAGTTCAAAGCTGCTAGGTGGCATTTTGCAGCTCCAGCCCATATATGGCAGCAATACTCCATGTACGACCGGACTTGCGCTTTATATAAAGTAAGCAGCTGTCCCGGCGGCGTGAAATATCGCCGCACCTTTGCAAGAACTCCTAGCTTCCTTGCAGCTGCTTTGACCTTGGACTCAATGAACCGCCCGAAGTTCACATTTGAGGATATCTCAACCTCCAATAACTGAAGGCGGTCGGTGTATTCCAGTGATACATTCCGGAAAGAAGGAGCCAAGTTGAGCTGGCTCCTTTATGCAGTGAAGAGACTCGCTTGTGTTTTGGAGGCGTTGAATTTCACAAGATTGGTATCGCCCCATTCGGAGACTGCCTGTAGTGTGAGATTCATACGCTCTACCATAGCTTCTCTTTCGGACTGGATTTGATCCCGATCTGATCTCTTATTGTTTATGAAATATTCATCAAAAAGAAGATAGAATAGAGCCTAGATACTGCTCAATGTCTGTTCGTGAAGTTTCATCACAATCGGACAGACAAAAATTTTAAAAACGATTATTCATTTCTTATTATTATGCAAATAACCCATGCCAAAGCTTAGTACCAGAAAATATACAAGGTCTCTCTTTTACCTAGTTTAAATATTTTATTAAACAAAACTGTATAAAAAGGGTTATTATAATATAAA
This sequence comes from Parnassius orleans, assembly GCA_029286625.1. NCBI lineage: Eukaryota > Metazoa > Arthropoda > Insecta > Lepidoptera > Papilionidae > Parnassius > Parnassius orleans. The sequence goes on along the minus strand of JAGSMP010000047.1, from coordinate 2,602,092 downwards.
TGAATAATAATAAATGGTTGATAATAACCCCTGGGAATGAGGTGGTCGCTTCCAAGCTGTTTCTAAAATAAATTTTGTAGAGTTTGTACAACCATTAATAATGTAAAATTTACTTTAAAAAAAGTTCCGCTGGGTTTCTTGCTGGTTCTCCCCAGGACAGAGGATTTTTTTCAAAAAATTTATTACAAAAACCAGTTATTTCGATATTGCAGAAGACACTTCAATTTTATTTTTACTTATGTATAGATATAGATGTCATAGATTTGTTTGCGGTATCCACTATATTTCCAGATGAAAGACCGACATCCTTCACAAGTAACTAACAGTGATCTGCTTCACGAATTCGTAGAAAGTAGTTGATTAATAATTATAACTTTTAACAAAAAGTAAAACCGACTTCAAATTGCTAAAAAAGAAGTTATTTATTTGCTACTCTTAGGAGTGGATTTTTCTCCAAATTCATTTCACAACCCTTGAAGTATAATCTATTTAATAAAAAAAATCATCAAAACTGGTTCACAATCTATGAAGATATCGCGTAACATACATTCAAAACAAAACATACACTCGAATTGAGAACCTCCTCCTTTTTGAAGTCGGTTATTAACAAGAAATGTTAATTTTATTTTCGTGATTTTCGACTAATGTACCAGCAGAATAACTGTCCTAGCTTATGCTGAGACGTTGACCATATTTTCGCTGCAGGTGCTACCTGTGCAGCCTAATTTAAATAGTTACAAGTGGTAAAATTAAAAATTTTGTTCAACCGACTTCAATATAAATAAAAAGAGAACATCAACAATGTAGTAGAAGTCAATTAAATACGCATTATTAAGGATAACTCAAAAACTACTAGTCAACTCTTGATCAAATTTATATGGGACCACATGAGAATCACCAGCTTTCAAATAAAAAAAGAATCATCAAAATCGGTTCACTTAGAAAAAAGTTCTGAGGTAACATACATTAAAAAATACAGTCGAATTGAGAACCTCCTCCTTTTTTGAAGTCGGTTGAAAATCAATTGTTTTCGTCAATAAATTCTTATAATTTAAATTAGCTTTCACAGCACATAATTTTTTTTTTCAATTATATTCAAATGCAATTGTCTTGTGTCACAAAACACAAGCGTAAAATAGCAGCTTAATGCTGCTATGTTTAATATAGTGAATGTAGAGAACCGGATAAACACACAACAGAAATATATGAGCAGGTCCTCGTACACGGTAGTGAAAACAGTAAGCATTGTATAAATTATTATATATCCTCAAAAGTTACGCAATAGTGGATGCGGATACTGCAAGTCCTTAGGAGTCGTTGTCCTGAATGATGAAACAAAGGACTGTGTTACGTATAATGAGTGTTGAGAACCGGAGACCTTTTAACTGGAAACGATGCATTCGATCCTCAGCTGTGACAATTAATCGGGGGCGATAACGTTATTCGAGCATAAATGTATGTCTACGGGCCACAGTATCCATAGCCATCTTAGTCCTCACGGGTGACAACGCATCTGCATTTAAATACGTAATTGAGGATAGATGTAGATGTCTATTGGTCACAGCAACCACTTACCATCAGGTGGACTTTGTGTTCGTTTGTCAACTTTATACTATAAAAACATATGTATCAAGATAGACTTGGATATTTAATTGGGACACTCTTCTAGTCAAACAATAAAGACCAAACTATCTAACTAACCGACACTCAAACACCTTTTTCTTATGAAGCTTATGAAACATAAGGAATAAGGCATACCCGTTTGCAAAGCGCGCTTTTTCACAAATTCCACCTAATGTTTAACAGAAATGTTGATGGAATGTTGATTGGAACCGTATTTAATGTAATCGTACATGCTACTAAAGTTGTAAAAACTGAATATATTAAAAGCTAATGAAACGAAGTGAATGAATTCAATCCGGTCATATGTCCTTGCGCCTAATTTTAAGTGGCTCGCTGGTTTATTGAATCGATTAAAGGATTTGTGTCTAGACACAGCAGGACCATGCAATAGTAAATGCGGATTAGAAGGGAAATAGTTACATTTAAACGCCTTAACATTAAATTAAACTAATTTTACAGATTTTATCGCGTTTAATTTTGCCTTTTTAATTCCGAACGTTTCGGGTGCTTTACAGCACCCATGGTCTCGTAGACCAAGAAGTATCTCAACGATTTTGTTCTTTCCAAAGATAACATAACTTGAAAACAATGTTCTATTTAAGCTATTCAGATTTAAATGAAACTAATTTTTACGGATTTTATCGCTTATATTAATTTATTTTAAATTCATAGTTATATTAATTAAAATAAACTAAATTATATTAGTTATATTAAAAGGTAGCCGTGGTTAATTATAACATTGAGACATCGAAAACCTCAGTCCCATGACCATGGGTGCTGTGAAGTACTCGAAACGTCGTCGGTTAAAATAAGTTAGTATACGCGACAAAATCCGTGAAAAATTGTTTAATTTAAATCTAAATAGCTTAAATAGAACATTGTTTTCAAGTTATCTTTTGAAAGAACAAAATCGTTGAAATACTTCTTGCTCTACTTACGCCCAGTGTCTGTTTTATAATAACACTCATAAATAGTAAGTAAACTATACTGTACATTTTCAAATAATTCAGCTAGTTATAACGCTCATATAATATCTCGAGCAAAATCTGAAAGTCCAATACCGTAATCTCCGCCCCGTTGCGATGACCGTTAGTTACATGACTAATACAGTGATACTTGTGAATACCTGACGCGATGTTATGACGCTGAGACAGTATTGATCACTTGTTACAGACAGGATTGATATGGGATAAAACACATTTATGAAAATGTAATGTACATACACAAAAATAAAAGTAGTTTTACAAAAGTAAGTGATATTCATAATGTAAATACTAGGAACAGACACAAGTGTGTACAAGTTACTCGACTCCACCGAGTCAGTAATTCATTCTTTGGGCGATGTATACGCTTTTACAACAAAATCCCAGAAAACATACAAAATTTGACCAGCTCAAAGTTCAAAAACTTTATTAAACTAAGTTTGTATAAAGAGGGTTATTATAATATTAAGGAATAATGGATGATAATAACCACTGGGAATGAGGCGATCGCTACCAGACTATTTCTAATTTGTTTTGTGTTGTTAATTGTGTAACATACATGATTGTAAGCTGTTATATTTTTTTTTAAAGTCCCGCTGGGTTTCTTGCTGGTTCTTCCCAGGACAGAGGTTTTTTTTTTCCGAACCAGTGGTAGTTAAACATAAGAGTGACTTTCAATAACTATAATTTATAATCTACATTGAATAAAAAGTTTATGTTTCCGTTTCCGTTACAATTTCACCCTATGTTACAATTAAATAATAATTTTAAAGAAATCATTATAAAAAAACAGACAGCTATGACGTAATTTCCAGAATATAAATCTAAATGCAATCATTATTTATTGTGAAACAAGTATTACATGATACAAGTTCTGAAATACAATGTTATTTCATTAAAAGATTGTTATGTTTTACTTTACCTTCCAACTTAATTTGTTATCATAAGTATGCATAAAGAAAAATTGTAAGCAAGCACAAGGTCTCAAAATGTTGATTAATAATTGACTGAAATAGGTGGGTATATCGAACTGGCAAATTACTGTTTGTTGAGGATTATTATAAAAAATTCCTCTAAACCACTTAGTATTACATTTTTGTTTATTATTTTAAGGTTGTAAATTCTTGACAGTTCACTCATAATTTTAGCCTAAAGTTCACTGCTAAACAAGTCTCCCCATAGATTGCCTCATAAGGCCTCTGTCCTGGGAAGCACCAGCAAGAAACCCAGCGGGACTTTAAAAAAAATATAACAGCTTACAATCATGTATGTTACACAATTAACAACACAAAACAAATTAGAAATAGCTTGGTAGCGAACACCTCATTCCCAGGGGTTATTATCATCCAGGCGTAGCAACTGTTGCTACGCCTGGCAAGCAGCGGTATTGGCGATCGCAGATTTTAATTTTCTAGTTTTTCTTAGGAAGACGCTGCTGTCTATCTCCTGGTTTTTCCCTCAGTGGACTCTTACGACACCCACTGGACGATATGGAGCCACTAGTGCCAATTGACAGGTTTTTGACATTAAAGCAGACATCATAATTATGACAAATCGATTGAGATATCACGTCAGCCGACGATAAGTTTTAGGAATTACGGGCTGACAAGGAAAACACATCAGTCAAAAATATTATCCTCCTTTAAAGCTCCGCTGCAATAGGTTAATAAAATTCTTTAATACCCACTTCTATATTCAATTTAATTTCCATTTTATTTTGAAAGAAAGAAAGCCGTTACTTGCAGTCGTAACTCAACATTTTATTATAGCATTACATCAAACGTATTTTATTACACAACTAGCTGGTACCCGGCGCGTTGTTGCCATAGAAGAAATAATTGTGGAAATATCGTTTTAAATTTCGAACGATACACGCGCCACCTACTGTAAATTAATTGTACTATGCCTATAATCTTCGTGCAAGTGCAAGCAATAAGTTGACAAAGTTTTAGTGCCCTCTGATGAACGGTATGGCAGCGAATAAAATACGAAGAAACAAAAAAAATTTTTACATAGAAGATTATCCTTACAACGTCGTGGTAGTAGCCGTAATAAACAATTTGTAATACAATAGATAAATAGACAATAAATTGGCTTTTAATTAATATCTATAACAATTAACAACCACTCACAATGTGATGGACCGTGTATTCATTTCTTAGGTATTCAGCAATAAGTAAATAAATCTATGTAGATGGTACAATTTGTTCCTCTTTCTCGTTTGGTAGGTGAGATATCAACACTTCGGCCAACGCACGTATTTGACGACGTTACGGACCTACTCCGATAAAACATGCATCATATTACTTAGTTGATACTTCCTGTTATGAGACTGTGTGGAATATTTCGTATTTCACATCGGTTATAAACTATAGAGCTTGCAAGAATTCACAATGTTACCACGTTTGTAAATTTATTGTTAGTTACTACATGCATGCCTTTACCTTTATTGTGAGGAAATAGGTATAAAATATTTAGACCATAGAATTATTACCTACGTAATAATTCTATGATTTAGACAATTGAATTCTAACTACCCGTACTAGTATGAAAGGAACTTTTCACTGCGCTATTACCTTCTTAGAATTACATACCTATATTATATTCATTCATCTATTCATTACAGTCACAGCCTTTCACAAGTCCACTGCCGAACACAGGCCTCCCCCAAAGGAATACGGCCCCGAGCCACCTGCATCCATCGACTTCCTGCATAACCTAATAATACTATATCATATTACATATTTACAAAAATATGTAAAGTACACCAAATGCTTAAATTGTTACCATACCATACCATTATGTGAATCATAGCATATAAACTTTACTTATTATTGAAACTTTTTCGCTAATTATGTATTTGACACTAATCAATTGAAATACTTTTTAAGATTTGAAAAACGTAAAATTGAAAATGAAAAATTGTTTATTTCTTTAGAAAGATCATACATTACTTAGGTATGGGAGTAAGGGAAATTTATCAAAATAAACATAGAAATTGTATGTGAATATAGTGTATTGACGTCTCATTGATGATATATTTTTAAATAATAAAAATTCCATTTAAGTTATAATAGAAAATCGCCCACGTTTTTAAGTCCGTCAAATCGTTTTATGACTACTAAAAGTAGCAAATTTAAATTATATGAGATAATGTTATCTTATTGTTACTTTCTGTTCGCTAGTCTGTGAAGAATTACTGTAACTTATATAGGGCGCATATTCTAAGATATCACCCTATGAGATCGATATTTTAGTGCCGTAAGGGCAGAAAGCTAAAGGTCCGTCGGTCGTCGTTCACTTATCTACCGACACCAGACCCGCACCGCCTTTACCATAAGTGAGTGTAATTTCTTAATACACGTACGCTCATTAATCAACTCTGTATTGCCACAGGATAGCCATAATCATAAGCTGCCTTTATGTGAACTGTTATCACTAGTTGACAACCCACCGCTGGCTTGCTTGTGACCAGTGAACGCAAACATTGGCATTTAACGTTTAACCTTTTTTTATATAGAATAAGGGAGACAAGCGAGCACACAGCCCACCTGATGGTAAGTGGATGTTGTGGCCCATAGACACTGTTGGCTTGCTTGTGACCAGTGAACGCAAACATTTGCGTTTAATTTTTAACCTTTTTTTATATAGAACAAAGATGACAAGCGAGCACAGCCCACCTGATGGTAAGTGGATGTTGTGGCCCATAGACATCTATCCTCGATTAAGAATCTAAATGCAGATGCGTTGTTACCCTTGAGGACTAAGATGGAATGCCTCGTATCCAGTAAAAAGGGTTTCCGGTTCTATACACTCACCATACGAAACACAGCAGCATTGAGCTGCTATTTTACGGTGGTATTGTATGAGACCCCTACGGAGAATACACATGTGTAATTTTCTTATAGACACACATTACTGCAAACAGCAGTAGGACGTTATTAGTCAATTTACTTTTACTACTTTATACGTACATTGCCAATATTATACTGTTTTTTGGGCCTCCATACCGTAAGAGTAAAACCCTTTTAATGGTACTGGGCTGTCTGTCTGGTGTCTGTCCGTCCGTGTGTCACGAATCTTTAGCTCGTAACCGGAATGAGTTAAAGATTTGAAATTTTTATATTTGATGTTGAATGTTGACTCAAAAACCAAATGTTAAATTAGAAATTTTAACAAACGAATTTTAGGGGAAGCCCCATACATGAAAATCGAACCGATCTTTTTACCCTAATATGTGGGGTATAATAATTGTATAGCAAGTATAGATATATTTTATATAATATATCTCTTTATTGAGAGGCTAATATCACCAACGTGATTATGCGCCCCATTTACAGTATAGATGATATTATAACGTACTTATAACCTAGAAGTAACAACTGTATATAGATTCGTCTGACAAGAGCCTCGCTAAAATAATAATGCACTCGCCCAATCAAGAAATCAAATGACAGGAACAGAAAAAGAAAGAATGCACTTCTTATTGTCCGATTTTTAGTACCCTCCGTCAGCACATGGTAAACATAATCAGTGAGCCCTCAGACGGGGAAGGAGGTGACATACGAGCACACAGTCCACTTGATAGTAAGTGGATGCCGTGGCCCATAGACTTCTACATCTATCCTCGATTAAGAATCAAAACGCAGATGCGTTGTCAACTACTGTCAACAACTGAGGACTAAGATGAAATGACTAGTTTCCAGTAAAAATGGTTTCCGGTTCTCTACACTCACGATACGAAACACAGCAGCATTGGTATACTGTGAGAGCGTGTTCCTACCCCGGTCCGGCTACCCATACGCAAGGCCTGGAACCGGTTTGAAAAATAACGGTTAATAAAGGTTAATAACGGTTTTGTGTTAACGTTATGTTCAGAACAAAACCGGAATTCATTTTGTTCTGTAAACAAAATAAACCGGTTTTTTGAATCACGATCCGCGGTGCTTGATATCGGCGGATATAATTGTCTGTGGGACGTGATTTTTGTAGCTATCTGCCGCTGCCACTGGCGTGTGTGGCGCGGCGGCGCGCGGGTCGGTGGATTCCCCTATCCCCGCCTTGCCTTAAATCTAAAGAACGAAAAAAATAGTGTTCAATAACGGTTAATGAACACTAACCACAATGGGAACTTTATTTGAAAATACCGGTTAAATTAAGGTTACGTTGGAACGAAACCTTAATATTTCGTTCACATGTACTTGCAAGCCAAACCGGTTTGAAAATTTTACCGGTTTCCGACCCTTGCCCATACGTGCTACAGCCATAATATAGCTGCAGCGTGGCTCTACCACGTAAATGGTGATGTCACTTTAAGCATTAAATATGCTTTATTCGATGGAACATGTCCAGCAGGCAGTCTCATGGCTCAACACAATAATTCCTATTAAGAAAACAGTTATCTATCGAAGGAGAGCTTGGGGAGTGTGTCTGAACGATTCTTCTATCTTCTATCCAATCCAAGTATCAATCCCGCAAAAAATCACATTGCTTTTTAATTACGTGAAAGTACTTTTTGTAAGATGGGGTCATTTTTAGAGGTATACCATCAGTTACAACTTCTATCGCCAAACTATCCACTTCCTCATTACTTGGCAACCCAATGTGGGATGGTATCCACTGGGGCAATATTAATTTAGCGCTGGCCTGTACTTTACAAATCTGTTCCAGAATAACGTAGGCGTACAGGCGTATAGACGTACAAGTAGTTTGTTAGTGGCACGACTTTCTTATCGATATACCGAATAAGATAGCTAGCAACTAATATCTCGCAATATAAACATTATATTATTTATTTTGTTATAGCGGCAGTAGCCTAATGGCAGGGATGCTGACCACGTACTTGAAAGGTCGTGGCTTCGAATCCGCCATTCGACTACTGTCGTGAACAACACCTAACACAAGCATTTTAAGGTTAATAATATTTTCTTTAAAAAAAAACATTATTATACTATTATCTCGCAGACTTTGTTAGCTGATTATTTCCAAATTACATTTTAATTTTGGAACCATCAGCGCCATTTGGAAGCTATTCTAAATCGCTTAACGATTAACCACAACAGTCAAATCTAAAAATAGAACCGCAAACGCAAAGCTTATTCTATCGGCGCCATTTTTAATTGACTTGTTCATCAAGCACCGTAGTCACCGTCAGCTTTTGCTTTCACTTACTTTCACTTTTGTGATAGATGTTTTAAATATTTTCACATGAGGGGCCGGATTAATTCAATCATCATTAGTATGTCTTTTTTTAATGAATAAGGTTGATAAAGGAGCACACAGTCCACCTGATGACAAAGTGGATGTTGTGGCCCATAGACATCTACATTTATCCACGATTAAGGCCCGTATTAATAAACGTTACTCAGCTCAAGTACACGCACTTGAGTACAATCTTGAGGTTATGATCTTATTAATAAACATATCTCAAGATGCGGTTTAGGTTTACGATATCAGCTGAGTGCCACATTGATTAATAAACGAAACTCGACTCTCAAGTGTGTATACTTGAGTGCAAGTCACAGAACAGTATTCCAAATGATTACGCACTTGAGTTCGTCGTTGAGTAACGTTTATTAATACGGGCCTAAGAATCAAAATACAGATGCGTTGTCACCCCTAAGGACTAAGATGGAATGCCTCGTTTCCAGTAAAAAGGGTCTCCGGATATCTACACTCACCATACGAAACACAGCTGCATTAAGCTGCTATGGTACGTGGTCCTTCCCCGGTCGAGCTGCAGCGTGGCTCTACCACATGTACGCATATGGCTCAAAGCAGCCTATATATGTCCCACTGTTGGACACAGACTTCCCTTAAAGAGGGTTGTGGAACGATTAGTCCGTTGCGCTGCTCCAGTGCATATTAGCCGGACTTTACATGTCTTCGAAATATTTTATACCTCAGACATGCAGGTTTCCTCGCGATGTTTTCCTTCACCGTCGAGCTGGTACAAAATCATCACTTAAAATCAACAATCACACTAGTACCGGCGGGATCGAACCCGGATTGCTCGCGTACTGTGAAAGTTACGGCGAGCGCTTGGCCGCTCAGTTACCACGGCTAGTACGTGTGCCTCAGCATCAGCCTCAATTTTTCGTATAAAATAGAAAAGACTTAAATTTTTTTATGATCTCCGATGAAAGTCGGTACAATTAAAATATGCTAGACCTATCCAGCATGGAATGAGGAGCGTTACAAACGCGTGTGATGTATTACTGCGATTACCAATTTTGACTTTTGATTTTTGTTCTCTCAAGCATGCGTTCACACATTTGCCACATTATTTGTACCAATGAAATGTGTTGGAGCCAATACACCAATGTAATATCCGCATTGAACGAAACTTGATTTAAGCGTGGATTTGATGATCGTTTAATTAACACCTTTCGTAGATACGTGTGTTGATTTTTGCTATTTCATCAAGCTCACAGGTGAGATGAATAAGGGAAGTGCGCTCAAGCACCTTTGGTTTTAATATGCCGCGCCGAGCCATACATTTTAATTAATAATAACACAATGTGACGCCCTGTCATGAAACTTACTGCAAATCTTCCAAATTTGGGAGATCTTCCAACTCAACTAAGTCTTCCATGATTTAAAAACGAGAGTCGCCTACTTAAAAGGAACAGAAATATAATATAATAAGTCAATGGAATTAACTTCTGTTCAAATCACTTACACCGTTTCTTTTATCTTTCTTTCTAATCTCTTATAAACTATCACTAAGTCACCTTTGTCAGGCCACAGTTTGATTTATCATTAACAAGTATATACATTAGATATCTTTTTCAATCTTATTATTATGTTTCATTTTTTCACAACATAGAAAAAAACTGAGGCTTAACTTAAGCAACTTCAAGCTAAGTGAATATTAGAAAATTATTCGTGGTATAATTTTGATCATACCAAGTGTATAATTTTATATTCAGGGTTGACTGCCTCGTTTGTCTAGTGGTCATAAACGCGACCGCTGATCATGTTGTCCCGGGTTCAAATCCTGGGTTGAGAAAAATCTATTTATTGGGGTTTGCTGTCAAGAAATTCTCACTAGTAGCTCGAAGTTAGGAATTTGGCGCTGTTTCACCACCATGCCTCGGAAAGCACGTAAAGCGTGGTACTGTGCTTGATCTCACATTGGTCATGTCGGATTACCGTCCCATCGGGCTTTGAGAGTGAGGGGTATCGGCAGTGTGCACCCGTGCTTGCGCACACACTCATGCACTATATTCATAGATGACTAGTTTTCGTTGAGACTTCTGCCGAAATTCTGCCTGGAGGGCATTTTATTTATGTTTAAGGATGTAGAACATAAAAGTTCTAGAGACCACTAACTAATGCAGCCATGTCTTTTGTGCATTGTGGTACTCGTTTGTCTCCCTTTCTGATATAAAAAATCAATGAAAACAAAAAAATTAACCCTTAGATCATGTCTTAGCATATTTCCTGATCCTTATTAACCGCAATTTTCAAATAGTTCTTATTAAATTCTAAAGTTTTTCCATAATGAATTGTGTATGAACATAATCAAATGCTTCTGACAAAACAAGTTTCATTACAGTTAAAGTATTATCTTTTTCGGCCTAAATTAATTTAAAAGACAAAACAATATGCGTCTGAAGCCGCTAAGTTAACCTGTTTTATTTAGTTTAGTTCAAAATAATAATTATTGACTCCACTATTAATACACTATACACCTACATCATATAATTTGAAAATGCTACTTTTATTTGAGTAATAATTGCGTAGAATTCCCATTTTAGATGAAATAACATTTTTTTTTATAAAACTGTAGTGACAAAAGAACTAACAGTCTGGCTGATAAGTGACTACTAAAGCCCATGGTCAACTAACTTTAAGCAAAGAAGGCTACAGAAGCAATAAATTTTTATTTTAACTTAACTTTCTTCGAACCACTATAACCTCGCTTTTTGTGCCTGAGAAGAGGATCTCAAATCAAATTATGGGCACTGCTACCTGAGTTACAGAAAGCTTTTACCAATTATTATAATCAAATATAACAATTTTATTAAATATAGATTACAAGTAATACTTATTGAAAGTCATTTGCTTTCTCCACCGTTCGAAAAAATGCCTCTGTTCTGGAAAGTACCAGCAAGAAGCCCATACAATTAAACTTAGTTTTACTGCAACATAACTCGCATTTAATGTATGTATTTTACCAAACCAGTATTCATTATCAGGCCTGACAGATAATACATGGTCTGATATGCATATGCCTTTAAATTCTTCAACATTACCTTTCCCTTGTACGTGTACATAACAGACTCGGAAACGAACAGCACAAGTAAAAGGTTTTACTTTCTTTCGCGTAACCGAATCTCTGCCACGCGATTTTCAACTTTATTATGCTGTACACCGGGTAATTACAAAACATTGAATCTACAGTGCCGGTTCGCCTTCACCTAAAAACGCTAATCGGTCGTGTAACGGTACCGATGTCTAACGGTAAAGGACGGTCCAACTCGCCTCTCGAAACAGCGCGCAATGCTCACCGTACATCGGTGGTTGGGAACATCAGTGACGGATCTTTGTTTTCTGGGTACTATGGAATGCAAGAATAGCGTGGGTTAAGTATTATAATATACAATATTGTTTCGTACATCGATACTATTGTAATTATTATTACTACATTAATGTAAATAAAATATCTAATGTTGTGTAAACAACAGCTTTATTGATTTATGTCATCAGTGCTGGAACTATCAAACCCAATTTTTAAAATATCTAATGCTGTATAAACAATAGCTTTATTAATTTATGTCATCAGTGCTAGGAATATCAAATCCAATTTTTAAAATATCTAATGCTGTATAAACAACAGCTTTATTAATTTATGTCATCAGTGCTGGAACTATCAAACCCAAATTTTAAAATATCTAATGTTGTAAACAACAGCTTTATTAATTTACCCCAATTTTACCCAATTTTAAAATAATACTGTATAAACAGCAGATTTATTAATTTATGTCATCAGTGTTGGGACTATCAAATCCAATTTTTAAAATATCTAATGCTGTATAAACAATAGCTTTATTAATTTATGTCATCAGTGCTGGAACTATCAAACCCAATTTTTAAAATAATACTGTATAAACAATAGCTTTATTAATTTATGTCATCAGTGCTGGAACTATCAAACCCAATTTTTAAAATAATACTGTATAAACAATAGCTTTATTAATTTATGTCATCAGTGCTGGGACTACCAAATGCTGTATAAACAATAGCTTTATTAATTTATGTCATCAGTGCTAGGACTATCAAACCCAATTTTTAAAATATCTAATGCTGTATAAACAACAGCTTTATTAATTTATGTCATCAGCGCTAGGACTATCGCAATCCATGAAATCGATGTCTTTAGGTTACTAAACTTGTAAATTTTAGCTTGAAATTTTCATCCGATTATAAAATAGCAATGAATACAGAAAACAAAAGGCTAAAGATTGTCTATGGCAAAAGGTTTCATCAATAAGGGCTAATAATTTTCTGCTCACCAGATGTCGCTAATTGACACTAAGGTAAAGTTTTTGTTACACAATGTAATTTAATTGAGAAGTTGTTTTTTAATAAAAGTTTATCAGTTTCTAGAGTATTATTATTATTTTCACTTTATTTGGATCACCAACAGATGATACACAATACTAACAAAAATATAACTCAACACTGCGACTACATGCTATGTGTTCATCTTCTTACAGGTAACCACAACTTACATAAATAGCGAAGTGAATTTTTAAAAAAAAAAAGGAAACATATGTATAATAGTATGCTAATAAATATACATGGAAAACCAGATTTGCTATAGCTACAGTTTGTGGATTTAATGCTTACAGTCTATATAATATTAATAATAAATCTACTAATTTTATTACACATTTCTGAAATGTTTATGGATCAAATACTTAAATCTAGACAACGGTGTATACATTATATCTATTTCTATGGAATTTGGTATATGGTTGTATAATGACATCATTCTGATTTATACACAATATAATAATACACAAAACAATGCGTCAGTGGTTTCCTCTTTAATATTTTGCACATTTTTAACTTTTTTTTTTTAATTTTTCTACTCTTATGAATATTTGTGGTTTGATTTATTTATTTTTCATGTTATTAATATAAAATATAGCTAATAGTACAGAAAGAAACAATAAGTTTTAAATTTTCCGAATAAATTAACTTCCCCGCTATGATATCTGTCAAATATTATACCTCACTTTCTAGTGGCGCCGCTCTGGTGGCAGAAAAAGTCGTGGAGGCCCTCATGTAATGAGGGCATCCACGACTTTTTTTTTTTTGATTTTATATTTAACGTTTTTTTTCTACCTAGCAAAGACGTTGAGTGTGGATTATGGATGCAACACGAACGGGCCGGCTCGACTAGGGAAAAACCAAGCTCTCACAGAATACCAACGTAAAATAACAGCATAACGCTTTTGTGTTTCGTGTGGTAAGTGTAGAGAAACGGAGACCTTTTTACTGGTAACAAGGTACCTTCTGGACGGCTCCCTTAGCAATGAGCTTAGCAATGAGTTACGCACGAAACAAGTATTTGTATGGCTTACAAAAAATTGTTCTGGGTCTTGATGTTTGTCCTTGTGCAATTTATGTATATCGGGGGTAACGTTTCTAAAAAAAATATATGAAGGTGGACGACTGTGACTGATGTTCGTCATTCTGACTTGTAAACTCTCACGCTTGTATCTATGACTACGAACTTCCATTTGACATGATCATCATCATCATTATCATTACAGCCCTTCACAAGTCCACTGCTGAACCTAGGCCTCCCAAGGAATGCCATGACATGTTCATAGTGTATTTGTACACCTCCTAAACGGCTAGACCGAATTTGACAAAAATGTTTGTGTTTAAGTTCATAATTGGACCCGGTGGTTTACGCTGTTATCAGAGATCCAGAAATCAACCGTGCGAAGCCGGGGCGGATCACTGGTTTTGTATAAAAAATGAACGTAAAATTCAAATTAATAAAGTTGATAAACCAAACAACTGTGAATGATCAATGATTATATAACCACGTGGTTATATTCCTCTATGTGAATGATACACAGCCTATTTTCACAGATATGTCGCATGGGCGTTTTAACAAATATGCATGTTTGTTTTTCATAGTCACGCGTTACTTTACACAACAAACTCCGACGATAAAAACGATAACTATTTATGTTTAATGCGATACGGCGTGACAGAGGCGTGGTAGTGACGTCAGCACTGATGGTGAGGATTAGTTGGGAAATGCACAGCCACAGTGACATTCTGACAGTTTCATTTGGACGAATTGCTAATTTGAGGTATGGCTTTATGTGTTTAAATTATTATAAAATATTTAGGCGTTAGATTGATATTTAGTGACGTGAAGCGCGCCGCCACCCTATTTCGTCCAGTGCGTGTCGTACGAGGCGACTATGGATAATGCCAGAAAAATCTTATGGGCTCCAATAGAACGCGGGGTGACTACCCCGCTTAAAAGACGTAAAATACCCAGACAGATAAACAAAATAAAAAATAATGCAGTTCTTAACCAGAATACGACTATGGAATATGGATATAGAGACAACAGACAAGTAACGCTTTCTAAGGGTATTTTTACTTTTTATATTTTTATCAAATCCCGAGGTAGCTCAATAATAAATACAGTAGTTATCCGTCGACTTTTAAGAGTGGAGTGAGGAGTATTTTGTTATTAAATTATTGCAGTTTTAGTTTGAAAGTCAGTGAGGTATCACCAAACAATATCATATCGTTATCTCCTGACTAAAACTATTATCGATTCATTTAACCTGTTCCTGTCTGTTTTTAAAACAATTATGGGCCAAGAATTGACCCCTGGGGAACACCCATTGACACTGACCCGGAAGAACTTACCGTTGATTACGATGTTCTGTTATTTAAATATGAAATAATCGGCCTTATTACAAAAGGTAGTTTTATACTTATTTTCAGGTAGACTGATAGTTTGTTGCTTGTTGTCATTAAAGTTATGAAATACGGCTCTCAATTTATTTACAGCTCCTAAAAATAGTATCCGTAGTTCGAAATATAACAACAGTTGTAATAAATCAAGGAAAATAATGACAAAACTGCAACAATAACAAAGAAATATTTGTCAAGAACGATTTATTACAATTTCATCGTCCAAGGTAAAATATATAAATACAAAACAACTTAATATTTATAATCAACGCTGCAACGAAAACAATACCTAATATTAGCGAATTCCGTCTCTATTAAAGGGCATTGCAAGGGCAGGACATTGCACTTTCTTTTTTCATAAAATTGAAGTGACATACGAACTCACAGACCACCTAACCATGAAGTGGCCACTGCAGCCCAAAGATACATGTAACTAACTTCACACAAAGAAAGCTATAGATGCATTGTCACCTCCGTGGACTAAGATGGAATACCCCACAACCTGTAATTATACTAAATCTCTATACCTTTCAGAACGGAACACAGTAGTGCAGACACTGCTGCATAGCGGCAGAAACATTTAAGAGAGCGATACTCACCCAGCCGGTCTCAGCAGAAAAGATAACTTTAACGATAATTTAGTGTTATGACCACTGAGATAAAAATAATTTTATAATAATCTTATGACATAATCAATGTGAGTAAAGCTGTAAATAAAGCTTCCTCACAATAAATCGCATCTCCCATACAATCAGAGCGGACTAAACCTGCCATGAAACTACTTTCGCCTGTAGCATGTTTTAATATGTAATAAGAACTTTGAAGCGTTTCTTTAGCCGCTTTCGTCACATCTTGTGCTCACTCATTTATAAAACTGTAAGTGAAAACCACCTACAATATTTTTGGTATACATGTATGTAAATGCCTAAAATTAAAGCTACAGCATGTATACGTCCCTTTATCGGGCACAGGCCTTCTCTAATTTATGTGACGGTTTTTAAAGAAAGAAAGTGTCCATCGCGCTGCCCCAATGCATGTTCGCGGAATTCTTCAAAAATAACAAGTCTTCAAAATATTTTTTCCTCAAACATGCGGGTATCCTCACAAAGTTTTTGTTCACCGCCGAGCTAGTAGAAAATCAGCACTTAAAATTTCTATTAACAATTTGATTATTGATTATGGCTATGTCTGTATTTCTTCTGTTTCTTCATAATAAGCGCGCAAAAGTCCACTGCGGGACATGGGCTTCCTCCAAAGAAAGCCACAATACCAATAGGGGAGAGGGCGGAGCCGCCCTATAATCCACTTACCGGTACTAGGCTCCCACTCTAAAACCTTTCTTTCCTTTTGGCTATCGGTTCTTCGAGCTATATGGCCGGTCCATTGCAACTTTAACTTACTGACCCACGTTTTCCTTAATACTTTTTCAACAGAATAAACACAAAATATGCAGTGGACTAAGATCAAATTCACAAACTTTTACTGAAATAAATCCCGTGGGTGATAACTTTCACGGGCAAGGGGAGGGAAACGGATGCAGTGGTCAGCTGACGTCGATCAGTATTCGAGCCGCACGCGCACTTTCAATGTAGGAGCCTGAGCGCATTACAAGTATTCCTCCACCGACTCGATACTTCACGATGGCCGACTTACAACGGTGCGTAATTTTATGTTCATACAGGTGCCCTACCTAGAGCCCGTTACGGATCTCAACTTCCTTATTATTACGTCTTAACCTATGAAATTGGCGTTTTGTTACAATGGCCACTTTGATCTGTATTAGCCATGTTTTGACTTGGAGTTCTAATAAATTTTATGTAAGGATTTTAGGCATTTTATTCCTTTTCCAAAACCAGTTTTTCATTTGTTTCTTTTGGCTTTGCTTTTCCTTAATATCGCTCGCTATATTTATAAACACGGATTTTCTTAAAAAAATATAGTTAACTAAATATAAAATTCAAGGCCAGGGCTTATTTGCTCATCACAATTCAAGTAAAATTTGAAGTGAGGACCTCAACTCTACGTATATTTTAAAGAAATTGAAGTGACCAATGAAGTTACGGGCCACCTCATGTAAGTGGCTAATGCAGCCTGTGAACACCTGCAACCACCTTCAAACAATGAGAGCTCCAATTGCGTCATCACGTCCGAAGGTCGAGATGGAATGTTTTTATACCAATTCAAATTCAAATTTATTTTTATTTGTGAATACAGGTAATAAGACAGAATAGATCTTTAAAACTATGACGTTCACTGCATTCAACCCTTAGGTATATAAGCGAAATACCACTGACTGGTTGACTCATCACGAGACCTCTAAAACTATACACCCGATTGACTTGAAATTTAGTATAGTTACTCATTTTGCAATGTAGACGACCAATAAGAACGGATTTTACGATATACTCATCAAAAAAAATTATAGGTTCCGCAATAAAATATTATCGTGCGCCCAGCGAAGCGAGCGGGTATCAGCTAGTATTATAATACAATTAAATCAACTATACTACTACAATTAAATTATTTCATTATATTAATATCTAATAATTATATTTGAATTTTAAATTATATTGCATTGTTATTTCATTTACAATGATGTATTTAAATTACCTATATATTAATTAGGTATAATATTTACAATATTTAGTCAAATACAATGTCAAAAAATATATAATATATGTAAAGTCATTATAATATGTTTACTGATGCTTGAGGTCAGAGCTAGTTTCGTATCTATCCAGACATACTCACAGGCAAAAAAAGTCCTACTACCTACTGCCGATATATACTAGAATATACCTAATATACCATATTTAGTAATGAATGAAAAACCAACACAACATAACAGCAAAACACAACTTTCATACGAACAATAAATAAATTCTCTACGCTTCCTTGACCCTTTCACAGCATGATTAACGTGGAATCGCTTCTTATCATATTATTACATTGACTAGTCTTTCTTTTGTTTACAAATATCCTGAGCCTTGTTCCAGTCGCGGTCATTTTAGAAAGCGTTATCAACAAGACCGTTTTGGCGTCTCGATTAAATACAAAACAATATACTTATTTATATAATAGGATACAATTAAAAGAATCTTTACGGAAATCCATTATATCAAAGTTGGTAAAAATTACCATTTTTATTTTTTTATTTTATTTTTCCGTTCACTTAGCGGTCAGCCACCGCAGTCTACTTCACCTGAGGATGCCTCGTGTAGAGGCGAAACACGTGTCGTGTTGTCGTCGGTGGTGTGTCTTTCTTGGAGTAGTGGTGGTGGGATTAGTGGTGCTGGGATTAGTGGTGACGAGGATAGTGCACGCAATTGAGGGAAGGCGGGAGGTGCTCTTCAAACTAGGTAAGACATCATTTTATTTCATTGAGCGGATGGAGACAAAATAATTTCTACAAACTTTAATAAATGGACATTTGACGAATTGATTGACTGTTAATTGTGTAACAAAAAAAAGTTCCGATGGGTTTCTTGCTGGTTCTTCACACTACATACTTCACTGTAAAATTTAAGAATTCCGTGTCTTCATTACGTATGCACTTATCTGCGTCGGTAAGTCACTAATTTCTCCACAGTATTTATTTCATAGATTATCTCTTGTTTCACGCGATAGTCAAGTTCGATGTATTGAGGTATTGATCATGGTTATTGCTGTCTAAGCTTCGACAAGAAACATATGGAAGTTGCGTGAAGGTGTTAATTACCCACAGCAAGTAATTCCCAACTAAAGTTGCTATTACTTGAATCACATGCAGGTCGCGAACCAAACCTTGACCCGACCTTGACACACCTGAAGCTCCGGCACGAGGCAGAGCTACCTATAAAAATGAATGTCTAAGAAACCATACACTATTTTTTTAAATAAGGGTGAAAAACGAACAAACAGTCAACCTGATGGTAATTAGATGCTGTGGCCCATAGAGATATATATATCGCAGATGCGTTGTCACCTCTGAGGACTAAGATGGAATGCCTCTTTCCAGTGAAAAAGGTCGTCGACTCTACACTTACCATACAAAACACAGCAGCATTAAGCTGCTATTTTATGCTGGTATTCTGTGAGAGCGTGGTCCTTCCCAGGTCGAGCCGACCCATTCGTGCTACAACCATAATGTAACTGCAGCATGACTGTATCTACGTTTGATGAAAATGGAAATCGAAACGGTTACGCTCATTTGGTAACAAAAAAATTAATTTTAATAATAAAAGTAAAAGCCGACTTCAAAGTACTAACCTAAAAAGAAAATAACCTCAGAAGTCGGTACTAAGGGAGGTTAAACTCACTCTATTTAGAGCGTTTTGCACGTCTCTTTACACGTGTAGCCTATGGAGGGACTACAAGAGACGGGCCTATGAAGCCCTTCGGATCTAGTATAACAACGCGTTCCGGGTGCTGATGGGGCTGTCCCGTAGCTGCAGCACATCAGCGATGTTTGCTCAAGTTCATATAGATTGTTTTTACGCAACTGCGTAAAAGTACTGCATCTCTGGTGGGCCAGCACCAACGGCATTCCTAAAATGATAGGTGACAGAGTGAACTGTCCCTATCTGCAACACTGTTGTAGAATGCATATGCACAGCAGCTAATTGATTGCTGGACATATGCATTATATAGCATTAAGTAAAAATTAATAATTTAATACGCATGTATCCAATCTTAAGATAATAATAGAAGTATTTAATTATAATTATAATTAAAAAATGTAATGTAATAATGAGTCTTAGATGCTTAAAATTAAATAAAATATAATAATAAGCTTAGATTACATCCATACGTCGCTGGTTCGATCCGGCTCGAAGGACCAAATGTGTCGGGTGTAAGTCCAACAAATTAAAATGGTAAAACACGGATGTAATTGCGCAAGAATGATATATTAAAATAATTGATAATATGGCATCTAATGGTTAATTGAATGGCATTAAATGCTATGAGCACACCTTATAGATGAAATTTTTAT
The DNA here is from genome assembly GCA_029286625.1 of Parnassius orleans. NCBI lineage: Eukaryota > Metazoa > Arthropoda > Insecta > Lepidoptera > Papilionidae > Parnassius > Parnassius orleans. Next base: position 2,581,548 of record JAGSMP010000047.1, on the reverse strand, counting down.
TCCAAATTTATATGGGACGATCCCTCACAAGAAGCGAAGAGTAGAGTCACAAATGTTGGTTTACAAACGAAGACATCGAGTAACACGAATACAAAGAAAAAACCAATTGAATTGAGAACCTCTTTCTTTTTTTGAATTCAGCCAACAAAATCATGAAATGGGAGTATGTTTATTTTATCAATGCTTCTCTGGAATCTTAAAAATAAACGAAAACAATCCGAACATTTGGAAATAGAAAACAATTTTGTAACGTAGTATATTTTAGTACCATGGGCTAACGTCTATACGTGGTAGAGCCAAGCTGTAGCGTATTATGACTGTAATGTATTATGTTATGCTGCAGCTCGAATGGGTCGCCTCAATCATGATTGGACCGCTCTCGAACAAAATACCATCGTAAAATAGCACCTTATGTTGTAACGTTGAGCAACTTAGAGTATACATAAGCAATCTAGATGAGTAACGACAACCGGAGACTTTTTTATCTTTTTTATAAGCCTATTGTTAAACCTGACGCTAAGCGAATTGGCTACGAAAATTTAGCCATTAAGCTTCCTTTAGACATTCGATCGAATGCCGGCATTTAACTTAATGTTTGTCAGACTAATTAACAGGATGATTAAAACATCGATTTGCGAAACATTGTGCATATTTCATTCAGTAAGTAGCAATACATTAATTTAATATATCAATTTTTTTTAACTTAGAGTTTCTTTAAAACTATTTTCACCTTGTACTATAATTGTTCTACAATTGGCACATATCAACAAACATACGATCGTCTATTGTGTGCAACGTAATACAAATTATAATACGCTCCTGCAGTCAGTAAACTCGCTTAAAACACGGTTTATTTTCCATGAACGAGGAAAGAATGACAAAGCAAATTTATGTTGCAGAAGTGGACGGCAGTCGGGAAGGGACGCCCTAGACGAAGGTTTATCGACCAAATTGGCGATATATTTGAAAATGGGCCAGATTAGGAGTACCCTTAACCGACAAGCGTGTATGCGTAGATATATGGATGTAAAGGAGGCGAGAGAGGTGTGTCAGGATCGTGTCAAATGGAAGTCCGTAGTCTCTGCCTACCCTTCTGGGTGACAGGCGTGAGTGTTTATGTTATGTTATGTTTATTTTCCATACTATGTCAGTGAAAATTATTCCCCATGGCGCCGCCGACCAACATTGTTATATGTAGAAGTATTTATAAATGTATAATATTATGTTGTTGTACCTATTCTCGGCTCGGTTTGCGAGTCGGATATTGCATGGTTTTCACGTAGTCATTATTCATCTAGTATCTCACAGTCCTATCTCAGATTATATACATATTTTTTATTATTTGAAACACAATTATAACTTAGGATACTTTATTTTATTTATCCACTCCACTACAGCCTATACCTAAATGTCCACTGCTGAACTCGTAGGGAAGAGTTTGCCATAGTTGCAATACTCGGGAAGTGGGTTGACAAATGAGAGGGCCATTAGAGCTATTTACAACCTAAAACCGAGAGAGTCTCTTAGAGATAAATTTAAAGAAATAAATATATTAACTTTGGCCTCTTAGTATATTTACGAAAATTTAATGTCTGTTCACAAAAACAAGGGTAGTTTTAGTACAAAAAGAGGTATACATTCTAACACTAGGAACAAACTCAAGCTAGTGATACCAGTTTCTCTACTCCACAGAGTCAGTAATTCATTCTTGGGGCAATGTATACGCTATTACAACAAGGCCCCGGAAAGTGCTCTCTCTATTACCAGGTTTAAATGTTTTGTTAAGCTGAAACTCTATAAAAAGGGTTATTATAGTATAAATGAATACATGGTTGATAATAACCCCTGGGAATGAGGTGGTCGCTTCCAAGCAGTTTCTAAAATAATTTTTGTACTTAAATAGATTGTACAAACATTAATGTAAAATTTACTTTTAAAAAAAAGTCTGCTGGGTTTCTTGCTGGTTCTTCCCAGGACAGAGGTATTTTTTCGAACCAGTGGTAAAGTAAAAAATGACTTTCAATAAGAATTACACATGTAATCTATATTGAATAAAAAAATATTCTATTCTATTCTAATGAAGTTTTTATTCTTATCAGGAAGATGCTGCTGCCCATCTTCTGTTTAAGTTTCCCTCTGTCGCCTCTTACGACACCCACGGAAGGATATGGGGTAGTGGATATTCTTACACCGCCACTAAACGGTTCATTTTATTTATATTAAGTTTTTTTTATAAGTGTCCATTAAAAGCATGATTAACCATTGGCTTTGTCCACGTCTTGTTTTTCTAGATTCAAATCCCAGTCATAATCAATATTTTTGCAAATCACAAACTAATAGATATGCGGGTCGGGGTCCGTATGTTCCTGCGACGCATAAACTAAATTTCTGAATATTTTCGATATTATCTAGCTATGCATATCGCATGCGGGTAGACAAGTATAAAGTATGGACGAGTAGTAGTGTTCGGATGTTTTCCTAGTTCCATTCCATTAGTCTATAAAAGTCCACTGCTGAACATAAGCCACCCCCATAGATTGCCTCATACGATTAGTATTAACGTTAAGTAGGAACGCTTGGCAGGCGGGTGGGTTAGCAACCGCAGCTTTTTTTTTAATTATTTTGAGTTGTTATTTGAAGTTTATATTGAAGATGCCGCTGCCCATCTCCTGGTTTGTTTCGCTGTGTCGCTTCTTACGAACCCACGGGACGATATGGGATAGTGGATATTCTTACACCGCGGTTTATCACTACGCGGTTTAAAACCGACAATTTAAATTTTACAAAGCCTGTTTTCGTACAAAACTTTCTAGTCATAACCTTATACGATTAAAACCGGTCGCAGGACGTCATCATCAAGATGCCAAGGCAATCATACGGACACTAAATATAAACACCGCCTAATGATTTCTTATATTTACGCGAACACTACACATTAAATAAAACTAATTTTACGGATTTTATCGTGTTTAATTTTAACTTTTTAATTCCCGACATTTCGGGTGCTTTACAGCACACATAGTCACGGGGTTGACTGAGGTTTTTGACGTCCCGATATCATTGTTATCCGACTACCTTCAGTTTTTGAATATTAAAGAATTCAAAAAAACTAAACCATGCGTGATGTGAAGCGCCCGAAACGTCGCGAATTGAATGAAATAAAAATCCGTAAAATTAGTTTCATTTAATAAAAGTCGCTTATTATGAACGCGGCCTACCTCCACATTCAAGTACACAACATTCGAATACCACATTTATTTGGTAAACAATTTATTTAGTTTTGGGTCACGGATCGCGTGTATCAGTTTCACACGACTCTGACACTGCAGCCGACCTCCGATCCTATCAAATTCGTTGCAATGCAATGAGATATTAGGTTACATATTATTCAAACTAAAGTATGAAGTATAAAGTAAAAACGGTCCAGCCATTGTTAATAAATTTTGCGGTATAGATCGTTAAAACAAAGTAGGTTTTCGTGTGTACACATAAAAAATTATATGAAAATTAAAATTATATGTGAAATTATAAAAATTATATGTATACATAAAAAATTGTGTTTGTAACTTTTTTTATAGGATAAGGGTGACAAACGAGCACACAGTTCACCTGATGGTAAGTAGTTTCTGTAGCCCATAGACATCCATCCTCAACTACGAATCGAAATGCAGATGCGTTGTAACCCGTGAGTATTAAGACAGAATGCCTCGTTTCCAGTAAAAGGGGTCTCCGGTTCTCTACACTCACCATACGAAACACAGCAGCGTTAAGCTGCTATTTTACGCTGGTATCCTGTGAGAGCGTGGTCCTTCCCCGGTCGAGCCGACCCATTCGCGCTACAACTATACTACTGATATAGCTGCAGCATGGCTCTACCACGTATACATAAGCATAGTTTGCTTATGTGTATTCTAAAGTCTGTAATATCAAAAAAACTTTTTATTGAGCTGAGGGGGTTATTTGCTTGCCATTAAGACATAATGAAACATTATTAAAATGTATGCCTGTCTGTCTGCTCGGGCTCATCTTCGAAATGGCTGAACCGATTTTAACGAAACTTCACAAACAGATATAAGAGCAATATCGGGAATGATCTCGGCTATATTTTATCCGAAATATAAAGTATTATTTTTTTATTTTTCAAATAACTTCATAGAAGATTTGAGGAAATAAATGGTGTTTGAGATCCCGTCCAGGAGAGGTCGGGGCGGTTCGCTAGTTAAAAACAAAATTCTAAGGTTTTAGTTATTATAAACTAAAATATTGTAATACTTAAGTAGTGGGGCGGCGTAAGAGAATCAATCACCAAATTGAGTTTCGTCGGGGATCAGCGATAAAGGTTCGAGACGGTGCCACTGCAATCGTAAATCCGCCGCCCCCTATATCCATAATCGTCCATTCTGCCAGATAATTTTTCCACGTGCCAAAATTATCTGGTTTAAATTAGGGTAAAACTGATAGTGAATTATCTGTGTTACCATATACTAAATGTTTTCTTTTGTTTACTAATGAAGTAAACAAACCTACTTAATCGTAATTTTGCTATTTGATAATTATCATCGTTTCATAGAAATTTGTAATTTACTAATTGTTTGAATGATAATGATGGTTATACATATTCATATTTAAGAGTAAATTAAATAACTATTGTTCGATTTTAAACTAGAAGGTTATAAATTCGACTGTACGATATGTTTTTCTTTTTGCTTTTCTTGAATACGAGTATGTATGTATGTTACGCGATATCTTCATTAATTAAGAACCGATTTTATTCTTTATTTTTTAAATTAAATTGTTGGTTCTTTAGGGGTTGTTTTTTTCCGTTGTAATGAAAAATTTAGAGAAATAATTGGTAAATTGGGTGGGAAAATAGGGAATGAAGTTTTTAACGTAACTATTTCGACTTTTTAGTTGTTACCTTGAGATTGTGTATTATTTTGTCTACTAAAGGAAATCATAAATTAAACTTAATAAAAAGTATAATTAAGAGCCGTGGTAGCTCAGGGGCTAAGCGCTAGCTATAAATTTCACAGTACGCGAGCAACCCGGGTTCGATCCCCGCCGGCATCAATGAAATTGCTGATTTACCACGTGCTCGGCGGTGCAGGAAACATCGTGAGGAAACCTACATGTCTGAGAAATAAGAAAAAAAATATTTCGAAGACAGTGAAGTTCGCCAACACGCATTGGGGCAGCGCCGCGGACATTTCCTTGCCCTTAAAACCCTCGCAGAAGTGAGTGGCCTGTGCCCAGCAGTGGGACACCATTATGATTGAATAATATAAGTTTGAATAAGGTATCCGCAAATCCTGAAATCGCAAATCCCTACAACGGGAGAGCCGATGCAAACGCGGAGCAAATAAGCAAAAAAATGTAAAAACATACCTGTTTTGTTTGTAAAAAGAAAACCGTGAATTAATTCAAGGTACCTACTTTATTTCTTTCGATGAACAAATATATATAGTTATGTTCACTTAGAAAATATATAATATTTCAATTAAAGTTTTCTTTGGCTAAAGGCCTGTTTCATTTTCCCCATATAATGTCACTATATTATTAATCTATAGGGTGAACTATGTCCAGGTGGACTTTTGATAGGTTTTTTTTTATAAAATAAGGGTGACCAACGAGCACACAGTCTACATACCTGATAGTAAGTGGATGCTGTCGCCCATAGACATTCCAATTTATACTCAATTAAGAATCTTGAATTTTATACGTGGTAGAGCCATGCTGCAGCTATATTAATTATATAGTTGTAGCATGAATGGGTCGGCTCGACCGGGGAAGGACCACGCTCTCACAGAATACCAGCGTGAAATAGCAGCTTAATGCCGCTGTGTTTCGTATGGTGAGCGTAGAGAACCGGAGACCTTACTGGAAACGAGGCATTCCATCTTAGTCCTCACGGGTGACAACGCATCTGCATTTTGATTCGTAATCGAAGTTATTGTATGTAGCTGTCTTATGGGCCACAGCAACCACTTACCATCAGGTGGACTGTGTGCTCGTTTGTCACCCTTATCCTATAAAAAATAAATCAAAATGCAGATGCGTTGTTACTCTTGAGGTCTATGATATAATGCCTCGTTTCCAATAAAAAAGGTATCCGGTTCTCTACACTCACCATATGAAACACAACAGCATTCAGCTGCTACTTTACGCTGCTATTTAGGTAAAAAGGAATGGATGAATAAAATTGGTACTTTATTTATTTAATAAATAAAATGAATGTATTGTTGCGTAAATATAAAATGCAAATAAAGTCGTCACTGTAATATCTTGCATTACATCACGAGACAAGAATTAATATCTATAGAGCAGTCACCAGCTGATTCAAATGCAACACAGATGCATTCCTCATTTTATTTTTGTTTCATATTGAATTAAAAACGCCTCATTTTATCACGTTTTCATTAGCTTCACCAGTATGTGTATACCGTTACAGCCTATTAAAGTCCACCGCTGAACATAGGCCTCCCCCATAGATTGCCATAGTTGCCATGCTTGGTAAGCGGTTTGAACACCGCAGTTTTATTTTAAGACGTTATTAGGAAGACGTTGCTGCCCATCACTTGATTTGTTTCCCTCTGTCGCCTCCTACGACACTCACGGGATGATATGGGGTAGTAGTGGATATTCTTACACAGCAATTACGCGGTCAGGTTCAAAATATGTATGAATGTATGTAATGTTTTTTTTTTTTTTCTTAAAGAGAATATTAGTAACGCTATAACTAATACTCCTGTTAATCACTCTAAGTAAGCTTTAACATGCTTGTGTTAAGAGTAACCACAGTAGTCGAATGATTCGAACCCACCCTTTCTGAGTTTGCAGTACGAACTGTACATTTAGACCAGCGATTCCTAAAGTAGGTTCCGTAGAAAAGTCACCAGGGTTCCGCGAAATTATTTTTATTGTGCATACAGCTGTCAGACATAAAACCGAACCATAAAGCAATTATTGATAAAACAGTGAAACAATTACATTCTTCACATTATAAGTAAAAGTAAAGAATAAAGTGTTTTACTTTTAAAATATTTGTAATAAAAGTTTTTGTTCTTATTTAAATTACAGTGTCTTCGATTTGTAATCATTTGATTACAAATCGAAGACATATATTTGGGTTCCATAAAGTTGGAAATTGGTTAATGGAATTTTATACACTACTAGAGCTTTCACAACACCACTTTTTCTGAATAATCCGCAATTTTGTATATGTATTAGGGACCAATGAAAATACAATAACTTCATGACTTCGACATTATATTATTCCCTCTGCCGTGTAGTGGGGACGTAATAGATTCCATTACTCCATATCATCCCATCAGTGTCGCAAGAAACGAGAGGGAAACTGAACAGGAGACGGGCAATAGCACTTTTCATCAACTAACAAGTGGTAAAATTAAAAATTTTGTTCAACCGACTTCAATATAAATTATTAAGGATAACTCAAAAACTACTGGTCAGATCTTGATCATTTATATGGGACAACATGACAAGCACCAGCTTTCAAATAAAAAAAGAATAATCGAAATCGGTTCACCTAGAAAAAAGTTATGAGGTAACACATATAAAAAAAATACAGTCGAATTGAGTACCTCCTCCTTTTTGAAGTCGGTTAAAAATACGCAGTTTTTACTGCGTTTGCCAACCCTACTTGCCAAGCGTGAAAACTATGGAAAATTCCCCTCTCCTATGAGGCAATCTAAGGGGGAGGCCTATTTTTGACAGTGGACTTTTGATAGGATGTAATGAATGAAAAACTAAATAATGAATGACCTAGTATTCTCACTAGGGTCATCACAGCTCATGATTGATAGTTTTTTACCGACTTCAAAAAGGAGGAGGTTTTCAACTCAAGCGTCTGTTTTTTTTTGTATGTTACGCGATATCTTTGCTGATTGTGAACCAATTTTGATGATTCTTTTTTATTAAATAGGTTATACTTCAAGGGTGGTCCCAAATAAATTTGGAGAAAAAAATTCACCCCTAAGGGTAGCAAATAAATAACTTCTTTTTAGCAATTTGAAGTCGGTTTTTACTTTTATACCGACTTCAAACAGGAGGAGGTACTCAATTCGACTGTATGTTTTCCTTTTTTTATGTGTGTTACCTCATAACTTTTTTCTGGGTGAACCGATTTCAATGATTTTTTTTTATTTGAAAGCTGGTGCTTCACATGTGGTCCCATATAAATTTGATCAAGGTCTGACCAATAGTTTTTGAGTTATTCTTAATAATTTATATTGAAGTCGGTTGTAAATTTTTTTAATTTTAAATTATTGTTAATAAATGTCGTAGGTAATTATTATGAACTCTAAAATTATTACACTGCATTACATAATGATTTCTTGTATTTACGCAAACACTGAAAACTATTTTACGGATTTATCGCGTTTATTTTATTTATTCTTTTTTCATTCACGAAAATTAAAATCCGTAAAAATAGTTTTATTCAATTGTTAAACTGTACTGCGTGTATGCGTAGATATATGGATGTAAAGGAGGCGAGAGAAGTGTGTCAGGATCGTGCCAAATGGAAGTCCGTAGTCTCTGCCTACCCCTCTGTTATCTCATGTTAAACTGTCTTGTGGCTTACAAATTGTGGTTTAATTAAATTTTAACCTCTTAAAAATTTCTCTATACAATGAGACATAAATGAGTTTTGCAATAGGCCGCAATGACAGAACAGAGCGGGAAGAAGTGTAAGGAGTGATCCAGCTGACAGATGACAAGAGGACTAAGATGGAACACCTCACAGCCTGTGTTCCAATCTCTTAATACACTTCAGACCGGAACACGGCAGTGCAAGCACTGCTATTTGACTGCAGAAATACATAGGTCGGAGGGAGGTATTTACCCTGACCAGAAAAGAAAGAACTCTTTCTGACTACTTAGTAAAGTACTGCCAGTGATGACATACAGATCTAAGATGTGCAGACTGCTGACCGAATGAGGAAGCTTAAGGTCGCTCAGCGAGCAATGGAGAGGGCTATGCTCGGAGTTTCTCTGCGTGATAAATTCGTAATAAAGAATATCCGCAGTAGAGCCAGAGTAACCGACATATACCAAAGTATCAGAAAGGTAAAATGACAATATGTCGGCCATATAGCTCGAAGAACCGACAACCAAGGAAGAAAGGTTCTCAAGTAGCAGCCTCGTACTAGAATGCGCAATATTAGGCGACGCCCAACTAAATGGAGTGACGATATGATGACAAGCGCAGCGAAGTGTAGTAAGGCCTCTCACCAGACAGTCAGGTCGTCAATTTAAGCAGAAAAGACGATGATTGCAGGTGGATTATTAGGGGAGGCCAATGGCTGTAATGGTAATGGTGATGATTCTGTGCCTTTACCAATTTATTTAACTTGGCAGATTGGCAGCTACTTCAAGAAATGCATGTCGGCTTGCTTAAAAATTACCAGAGAAAGAGACAGTCCTAAAATCGATTTATTTTATTTACTGCTGGATACCCATTAACACTATACATAATTAGGTACTTAAATAGATTTATGTAATTAATAGTTTTTAAATTGAAGATTAAAAAAAATTGAAATGTGAGGTATTGTTTCTTTTCTCACATTTCATATTAATATATCCTATTACCAAGTAACATCGGTCTGTATAATATGATATATGTACAGAAGCTCTTCTTATTTAAAAGGAAAATTCACAAACAAGCTCTAGAAATGTAACTTTCCTTTCTCAAAATGTTAATATAATTTGGTACGTAGCAGCATTGATATTATCATTCTATTGTAGTGTATTATTAGTTCAAGTGATACTTTGTTTACATGAGAGGTTTTATATACTATTATAATATTAACAATGAAAAATAATGGTTAAAATAATTGATTGAACGAAGTTTTCCTCATTGGTTTCCATACCGTAGCCATATAATTATTCGGTTTAATTACCATAGGCAAAACATCTACATCAGAAACTTTACATTGTAATATACAACAAAAATGATATTTTGTCTATGTTAATATAATTCGTGAAAATATTTTATTCAGAGTAAAACCTATTACAATATGTTACAGAATATTTCAAGTTTCGTAACAAAGAATGGACTATCGACCATAAGTGCTAGCCAAGTGGGTTTTAAAACAGTGAAAGTGATCTGCATCAACCCTACATAACCGCGTGACCATGAACCAGCACTACTAATATCATATATATAATATCTAAAACCGATATTAATCGATTGCCTCTGATAACAATCATATCATAAGATTAAATTTGACCAACATGTAACAGTACATTTCGTAAGCTACCTACTGTTTTTGTAGATAAGAAGATAGAGAAGTAATAAATCCAAACTCACCTTGTAATAAATATCCATGAGGATACTGTCAGGCAGCGATCGCAAATCACTTCGCTCGCACTTTAATTTCTGCAAATAGTTCACTAAATTTGTTAGGCACAACTCATAGAGATTATCGGGTATTTTCATTGCGCGCACAGAGAACGACGCGTCCGCCATTTTGGCGAGATAATATAAAACTCGCTTCATTTTGCTCAATTCTTTATGAATTATGAAGTGAGATGAGAACGGATCGCAATAATTCATACGAAGTTCAGGTCGGTTTTTCGAATCCCATTGGCTGTTTGAATCGACACTTCGATACTATTGGTTGTTTTCGTTTTGGAATTTAAGTATCAGAAAAATAATTGGCCTTTTCTACCACGATTTATTTATTGGTCATGTGCTAAAGTACAAAAGACAACTTGTGTGAAAAAGACAAGTATATGTTTCTATGTTTCTACTTAATTAATCAAACAGCTGATTACTGGAATACACACAATGTCAGCTGACCCATGCGCGGGGCGGGAAACTTTGAGCGAAATTATTAAAACGATTCGTTTTTATAGTTACGAATGTAATCTTGATAAAAGCAATACTTGCGTTATCGCATTGATAACGCACAATCATTGGATAGTTGAATATATGGTATTAAATTTTTATATTGTGAGACATTGTGTTTTGAATCATATTGCAGTGAAGGTAGAATTTTCAGTCAGAAGCCATAGTGATTAACATCTTTTTGTAAATTTGTGGCAGATCTTTTTTGCAGCAAAAATATGGAGTGTAGAAGTAAGGAGGACTGTCTCATGTGGGGGAGAAGATGAAAAGCTGTAAATAACAGTTCAATAAAAAACGTTCCAGAATGGCGCTAGCGTAGATACAGGGTACCGATGTTATGAATGTAGCAGTTGTAGATAAATAATTGAAGTGCTGTGCCGTGCGGTCCGTGCCGCGTTGAAGAATTTAATATTTTTAAAAGACTATTTTTTTTAATGCCAATAAAAATATTTTCGAAGGTCTTTATGATTTATTCTAATAATTTTTGCATCCAAAAATTTATTATTTTCGACGGACACTTTTTCATACACAGAGATTATTTATTCTGTGACAGAGATAGATAGTCCTCCTTACCTCTACCCTCCATAGTCCATAAGCAAAAAACTGAACAATTCGCATTTTTGTAGGACGTCGATTTAGTCGCGCAACTACATTTAATCTAGTGACCAGTGCGGCTGCAACTAGTTTTATCACAGAGTACATTGAATTTTATTGAACGCATAGGACCGCGTTGACTTGTACTTTGACAGAGGCAAATGCCTGCCTATCACTAGGACAGTTACGTTAGTTTGTAGCAAAGAAATTTAGAAAACGATTGTAAATGTACATTAAAAGATACGAATCTATCCACGATATAAAATTATGTCTACTCAATAATAAAATTAGTGTTGGTATATATAAATTACATAATAATATTATTTAAAACGAGGAAGTTTAATTTGATTTAAATGCAATACGCAATATATAATTTTTGTTTCAAGTTTATCCATCCATCCATCCATTATAAGCTATAAAAGTCCACTGCTGAACATAGGCCTCCGCTATAGATTGCCTCATAGGGGGATTTTGCCATAGTTGCGACGCTTGGCATCCGCAGTTTTTTTTTTTTTTGATTAGTTATCAGGAAGATTCTGCTGCCCATCTCCTGTTTCAGTTTCCATCTGCCTCTTACGACACCCACAGGACGATATGGGGTAGTGGATATTCTTTCACCGCCACTACACGGTTAGTTTTTAAGTTTGTAGTTATTAAAAATTAATTAATAATTAATGTGTATGAGTATATTTATTGTTGAACTGTACCTGGGCTAAAAATTCTGAAGAACAAATAAAAGTGAATACCGATTATCCATCCCATCCTGGGGTGGATAGATAAATACTCGTTTCCGAGTATCCTCTAGGGTAGATTTTTTAAGGTGGATAAACGGAATGACCGGGCAGTGTGTTAAATTTCAGGAACCTTTTAGAGCTACTATCAATCCCTCCCTCCCCCTCCCTGATAACGCAAAACTATTTATATTTACTTTTTTTTAATTGAATGAGGGTGACAAACAAGCACACAGTTCACGTGATGGTAAGTGGATGCCATGGCCCATAGACATCTATATCTTGTAGTATCTAGCTAATTAAAAATCAATCCAGTTAAAACTACAATGAAAAACTATTTGTGCCATTTGACAATCGGTCCGTGGTGTATTTTTTTTAAAACTTTATCTGCGTCTGGTGTACTATTATTTATTCTATGGTCTGGTCAACGCCGTCGATGATAAAGGAGCTGATTTTTTTATAATAATGTCCTCCAGACCGAATTTCGGTAACAGTCTCAAAACGGCTACTAGCCATATGCACAGAACAGGATTTTATGCCCAAGCGTATGATGCGCAAGCACAGGTGCACTCTCTATTCCGTCACTCTCATAGTCCGATGGGACGGTAATGCGACTCGACCGGAGAGAGATCAGGTGCAAGACCTACGGCTTTACGTGCTTCCCGAGGCACGGGGATGAAAACACCGCCAACTTCCTGACTCCTGGCTGTTACTGAGAATTTCTTGACCGAAAAACCCAATAACTTATTTTGGCCTAACCCGGGATTCGAACCCAGGACCTCATTATCAGCAACCACGTTTACAACCACTAGACCAACGAGTCAGTGAAAGGCTAAGTATAGCCATTCAGCGAGGAAACGCAGTAAGAATTCTTAGCACTGTACCGCTGGGTGTAGGATTGTACTTTTATTTTTTATAGGATATGGGTGACAAACGAGCACACAGCCCACCTGATGGTAAGTGGTTTCTGTGGTCCATAGACATCTATATCTATCTTCGATTACGAAACAAAATGCAGACGCGTTGTCACCCGTGAGGACTAAGATGGAATGCCTCGTTTCCAGTAAAATGGGTCTCCGGTTATCTACACTCACCATACGAAACACAGCAGCGTTGAGCTGCTATTTTACGCTGGTATCCTGTGAGAGCGTGGTCCTTCCCCGGTCGAGCCGACCCATTCGCGCTACAACTATACTACTAATATGTATAGCTGCAGCGTGGCTCTACCACGTTGTACTTTTTTATTGTTGTAAATATTAAATATTATTAAGTTATATAAATATGAAATGAAACCTGTTGTTGCATAATAACTGTTCCCTACCTAGCCTTCACCCTTCAGTCCTGAGCCACTTGCATCCATCGACTTCCTGTATGTCTTAACAGGTCATCACTCCATCCAGTGCGGGGTCCCCTTACACTTCGCTTACCGGTACGAGGCTGCCACATAAATCGCGTAAAAGCGTGTACTTCTCCGGCCACGGGGTCTATCTGCAACTCGGGGATCACATGCCTAACAATTAATTTTGTTGGTCCGGTTCTTCTGACAAATCGTAACATGAGGTTAAGATAACACATGGCTACGTGCTAAGAATTTTAAGATTCGTGTTTTCTATTGGGTCACTAAAAAGTAAAAACAGCAGAAGTCCTACACATGAAACTTTGCAAAATAAATTATCAATTAAAGTAACATCCTTTCTTTTAAAAAGCTGAAGTAACAAACGAACTTAAAGTCCACCTGGTGGTAAGTGATAACAGTAATTAGTTTGTACCAGTTCTGGCTCACTGAGCTCACTGAGCTGGTCGACGGATCCTTTAAAAAAAAGGAAACAATGGTTTTGGCATGCTCTGATCACGAATCTGCGGTCCGTTTTTGCGTAGAATGCGCGGTTCCGGAGATGTGCAGATCAATTAACTAATATCTAATTGATATCCGGTGGGCCTGCACCCTCATTAGCGTTCGATTGTTCAGCCTTTCCTCTTATCATTGCCGCTCTTATCTATTACTCGTTGTACCCTGATTATCAGTGCTATTGTAGTGTCTTTGTTCATTACTAGCACAACAGTTCAATACTAGTGGAGCACGGTGTTATAGAGGGCATGACTAGAAAGGTCAGCAGCAAACTTATAATTATAATATACAGGGTTATTTTTCTAAGAGTATCAAATTTTTATGTTTAAGTTCAAATATATAGATTATGATATACCGTTATTGCAGTTTTTGTAGATATTTATGAAGACAATCAGTTAAAACAATGCATTACCACACATTCTGAATTTAAAAGATAAAAAGGACAGAATGTTTGAGATTTTTTTAAATAAATTTTTCTTTACAATCGCCTGTATTACTGATTCTGAACCTTCTCTGCAAATTTGGGCGTATTGCAAAAGGGTGTTATTTAAAGGGTTTTAAAGGGTTCATGTTTTTGTCAGCAGAAAAATGTAATCTAGCAGCAGAAATAGATAATTGGTCAGCAAACCATGGCTAGCAAACATTATTAAAACAATCGGCAATTTTTGACATTCTGGACGGCTGTAAATTTTTATATTTCATAATGTACGCGGCGTTAGGGTGGCCCAAGGGCCACCCGGGCCACACCTTAATCTACTGTCAAAAAAGGAACATGAACAACAACACTACAGGAACGTCAATATCGCGAAATTTGTTCCTCCTGTACATTCAGTTTACAATTATAATTATTTCACTAAATATATTGCGAATTGACTGCTTATTAGGCAAACTCATATTATTGTAAGATGCCTATTTATGATTAACCCTTTACCAGGCCCCAGAGAACTGCCGTAGCAACATTGTTTCTTTTTATGGATTTGTATACTTATAAAGGCTCTGTTTCATATTGCATCACTGAAACTGAAAAAAATGCTAAAAACATGAAAAAAAACATGTGGGAAAACATAATCCCATTGCCCGCCTTGAGATTGAGATTGACTATATATAAATGAAAATGAGTTTGTCTGTTGAGTTTTTTTTTTATATCGGACTAAACAGGCGTTTAACCGCAATCTCACCTGTTGGTGGTCACCTGATGATGTGGCCTAAGTTGGAGCATGCCTGCATTTTTACTACTTTTTATGTTTGATATTTATTTATTAGTTTATGTTATAGACCTAAATTTATTCATAATTCCTAAAATGAAATGATAAATGTTATTATTTCCTTATTATTTATTCTCATAAAAATAATACATATAAGAATTGAACAGAAAGGTAAAGAATAAGTAAATAATAATTCCGATAGAGTTAATATTTTATAGGAATTATTATTATTTTCTTATTCTTTATTGTCATAAAAAATAAGATAAGAATCGAACAGAAAGGTAAAGAATAAGTAAATAATAATTCCTATAGAGTTATTATTTTATAGGAATTATTATTATTTACTTATTCTTTATTGTCATAAAAAATTAAGATAAGAATCGAATAGAAAGGTCTTATTCTATAGGATTTTGATGTTGGTGGTACATTTTCATACAAGGTGTAACACACAATGCTACCCCACAAATTTCGCATTCATATTTTGATCGCTTTTCTTGCTTTCTTGTACTACAAAACGATCTGAGAATCTTTCAGTATCTGTAAAATAAAGTAATTACACACATAATGAATGACTAGTTAATAGATGACAAAAACATACCCACTACCATGTTAGCATATTGGTTAGAATATAATAAAAATTAAAAATTAAAACCGCGGGTAATAGCTAGTGAAGAAATAAACAATTCTAATTCATCAGGCTATGAACATATAGCTCCCACATAATCAACAGTACTATCAGGCTAAGGGCATATGTTCCCCACATTTTAAATTAGTTATATCTGTAATTTTGTTAAGTATTTGGTTAAAATTTATGCATAAATCAATAGAATAACTCAAAAACTACAACATATCAAAAAATTGTACGACTTACCTTTCGTTGTTTCGCCATTATTCAAAAAAACGCGGCACTTGTTCAAAAAACACTCAACCAACTGACAGTCACAGATTAACTAGCTATAAAAGTGACATTTGCATTCCGATTCTTTTTTTTTTTTGATGTGACCATAGGTAATATATTTCTACAGGGTTTTTGACAGTTTGTGGGCGTTTTATCGCCAAAACCTGTTAAGGATATCGAAAATACTATGGGAGGCATGTTCCTTATCTTGGCTAAGGGTTAAATTACTGAACATTATCAAGATTATTTGCGAAACAAGAATTGCCGAATGTTTTTTTTTTAAATTGCAAACAGAATCTTAGATTGCTAACCAAATGATTTAAATGCTGTTTTTTGTGGCTAACCAAATTTTATTACGGCTTAACATTTAATTACTTATCTATTGCAAAATAACCCTGTATATTTATATTTTATACTAAAACATTTAAAAATAAATATGCATACGAGTTTTAAAGTTAAAATTGTTGACGACACATGTGAAAGGAAAGGAAGGTTTTTACTAGGTAGTAAGACTCATTTTCTAGGAGTCCGCCTAGGTATGTCATTCATAGGTAAGAGGATGCTTACCTATTTTGGCGTCGAATAGCAATTAGCAATGCGTGCACTGCTGTGTTCCGGTCCAAAGCGTTATAGAGAGCCAGTCTAATTACAGGCTGCGACATTCCATCTTAGTCCACAAAGGTGACAGACAACTCACCTAAAGCCTTCTTTGTTTGAAGTTGGTTACCAGTAGTTAGTTTGTACCAGTTCTGGTTCACTGAGCCGTACAACTCACCATCCTCAGGCCTCATCGGCGGACGGTGGGTCGACGGATCCTAAACAAAAAAGGTTTTGACATGCTCTGCTCACGAATCTGCGGTCCGTTTTTGCGTAGGATGCGCGGTTCCGGAGATGTGCAGATCAATTAACTAATATCTAATTGATTTCCGGTGGACCTGCACCCTCATTAGCGTTCCATTGTTAGGCCTTTCCTCTTAACTATTGTTCCTTGAACACCGTCATTGCCGCTCTTATCTATTACTCGTTGTACACCCTGCTTATCGGTGCTATTATATATATACTTCTTTGTTCATTACTATCACGCTATTCTGAATCATCACTAAAACGCATTTCTTAATTTTGTTACAATTTTTATTTCCAAAATGTTATTGCTTATTATCTATAAAATAGGATCGAAACATCTCATCCACTAAAATATCGTTGTACAGTGTGTTCCCTGTAAATATGCTCGTAAAACTATGCATTGAACATCCCTGAAACTTATATAGCAAATACATTAAGCAATATTCACCACAAACCGAAGTCCACTCATTCTGAATCCTATCAACATTCCAGTCCCATCTTTTACAATTCCTTTTTAAAAACTCTAGATGATATCGTGCAGGAGATCGTCCATATGAATCGAAATACTGACCGATGCCATTCGTATCGATATATAAAGCTATCCAATGTGAGCCTGGTTTATCATCTGTATCCAAATTGCATATTATATAAGTTGGTACGTGGGTATACATGTGCAGTCTATTAGCAGCATAAACATTATTTTCTAGACTGGGAGGAATCTTTTTCAGATGTTGTTGTACATCTAGTGTATCCATGAAATTACTGCTATTAGTAGATTATTACGGTCTATTCAATGGTTAACATAGGAATGATCAATTATAGTGATTTGTAAATATTAAATCGCATTCTTTTGTGATGATTTGTAGGAGTCATCGGTGTAGCGCAAGTCGCAACACGAAAGAATGCGAGATAAGCTTGAATACTACGTTTGTGTTACTTCAACGCATCAATGGTCATGGACGTAAGTGTTTATTCTATTGACAACCTTACTTTTCTTTTTGTTGTTTTCTTACGCGCCGCGCGTGTGTGTGTGTGTGTGTGTGTGTGTGTGTGTGTGTGTGTGTGTGTGTGTGTGTGTGTGTGATTAAGTGTAAACAAATTGGTATTAACATGATAACTGTGTTGTTGCAGAAATCATTCAGCTTCGATGAAAATAACTATAAACAGTATTACTACTCGCCACTCTCCCCTCAAGAAGAGAATGATGACATCGTCATTAATAATAACACATGCGATGGTGGAAAAAGAAAATCGGAATCGATTGATCATTTTTTGAAGCCGAATCAAAAATAAAAAAGAGGAAGCTGTTATCATCACCCGTAGCACGAGCCGCTAGAGATGGTGATTTCTACTAATTCTGACGACGGAGACCAAGCGACGCATCTCATAAAAATTGAAATGTACGATATGAAGAAGCTATCCAAGATTGCAACTACTGATAATCGGAAACATGCTTCCACGAGGATTAAATATTATGTAAAGACTAATAAGGATAGCATCTACGACAACACAAACGCCCTCGTATACAATATTACAAAGACAATAGCAGAAAGTGAAAAAGTTAAAAAATACTTTTTTAACAATGACAGTCATTAGCTGATCATTAGTGAATGTGATTCTGTTTACTTAAATAACTTCTGTGTACTCATTAGATTCAACGAGCTATCGTCTTGTGCTGCTGAGAGGAAGACAAGAGCAGAAGGAAGAGATGAGTGTGGCATACGTGTACAGAACACGTCATTGAATAGCAAAACTACAACACTGAGTCGAGAAGAAAAAGAGAAGAATATGCAGTACTCAAGAGCTGAATATCCATTCTTCAGTTCAAAATCTAGCCGGTTGCTCAGTTTCGAAGACTGGCTTCTCGTTATGCGACAAAAGCCTGAAGATCTTGCAGAAGCCGGTTTCTTTTATACTGGCCATGCAGACAGGACCAAGTGTTTCCATTGTGGTGGTGGTTTAAAAGATTGGGGAGATGATAATGATCCTTGGCAGCAGCATGTTCAGTGGTTTAGTCAGTGTGCTTATGTAAAGTTTAAACTCGAACAGTGTTTTGTATAAGATTATATAGGGGGTTTATAAAGAAATATAAAATAATATATTGGATACAATTTGTTTTATTTAATTTTATAATGTTACACATAGTTACATACACACAAAATGCATTACTCATAACACATAAATCTAACTCACAACACACATTATAACCTCAACTACTATATTCTACAGTAACATTTCTGTTTTTATCTATTTCAATAATATTATCAAACTCAGAATAAACTATACAGTTAATTGTTTGTATTAGTGAGGATTCAAATCGTACTTCTAATCTTATTTTACCATGCTTTATGAGATTCCAATGAGCTGATGAGTTAGCTGATAAATCAGGAGTTAAGTCAAATGCTAATAGACAGTAACCATTGGCATACTGTTCACAAGAGATTCCATTTCCTTCATTAAGAAAGTGAATACCAGTTCCCGAGAATAGAGTATCATATGCTGATATAAATATACTATAATTAAAAGATGGTTGCAAAGCTTTTGAAGGTATTTGTTGACCATCAATATATAAACTGAAAGAATTAATACCATAGTTTTCAATGTTAAATGGATTTTTAGTAAGGGAACCATTAAATGCAGAATTGTTCACAAATCCAATTATACATCTTTTGGGTACCCTGTCCTAAGAATATATTATCAAGAGTTTTTCCTTGAACACCCGATAGAATTGTTAAAACTTTTACTTCAGCTCGAGTAATAGGATGTTTAGCAGTGGTAGAATCTAAAACTTTTTGATGTGCGAGTAATACACTTGGATTAATTAGTGCTCGTCGGACAATAAGAGTTGCATTCGTAATGCAAACTTTAAACTTTACATCGTTTGACCCAGCAATTAAATTAAAACTCTCTCTTGGTCGAACTAATTTTACACTCATTTCAACACCATTAATTAAAAATTTATCTTGGTTGAAAATGTCACCGTGAAGATGTCCAATCATTTCTATTTCCTTACTTTTATTTATTTATTTAATCTTTTTTTACATCTACCTTATACTAAGGGATATAAAGGGCGGACTTAATGCCTTGTGGCATTCTCTACCAGTCAACCCTGGATGATTTGAGAAGCTGTGGCAGGTGTAAAAATCACTCCATAAATTAATAAATAAGTAAAAAGATTATATCTAACAACAAAATGCAAATAAATAAAATATTTTAAAATATACAAACTTAATATCTACTTTGTAATAAAGAAAGAATGAATAGTAAATATATAAACGGATACTTATATATACAAAATCTTTAAATAAATATAAAATAATATAATATAAAATTAAAAAAACATGATGCATATTAAAATACATATTATACAAAATATCAATTACAAAGCGAAAGAGAGAAAACAGAAGTCGGATAAATTAATTCCTGTTAAAGAATTCTCGAACTAGTCTTTTAAAATAATGTTTGTTACTGGTTTTTTTATATGAACAGGCAGGGCATTCCAGAGCAGTATGGACTGCACAGTAAAAAGGAATTAAAGAAACCACCTATGTGGTGGAATACGAATTTTAAGACTATTTTGGGGACGGGGAACCTATCGTGAGTAGAATATTGGTACTGAAAGTTATCCTTAAGATAAGAAGGAGAATTTGGGTCATTTTAAATTGAATATAGTACTTGTAAATCGGGAGCTACGCTTTGACGAATAGAAAGCCATTTAAGCTTAGAACGGTACTGGGAAACATGGTCATACTTACGTAAGCCGAAAATGAACCTAATGCAATTGTTAAGAAGGCGCTCCAACTTATCGAGAAGATATTGAGATAGATCTCAACACACATCCATAATCAATAATGGGTAATATCAAAGTCTGGATAAGTAAAAGTTTAGTTTTAAAAGGCAGAAAGTTTTGAGACGGCAAAGAGAACGTAAGGTGGCAGTAACTTTACGGCTTATTTCAGCAACTTGAACTCCCAGCTTAAGGTATGGTCCATATGTAAGCCAAGATTTTTAGAGATTTACAAAATGGCAGCAACGTTCCATTGTAAAATACGGGCAAGATCATCGTTATTAATCTTGGCTAATATTCTGCTACTACCTATAACCATTACTTTACATTTGATGGGTTAACTGAAACACCATGTCTGTACGACCAATCTCTTATGGCATCATGGTTGTGGTTGATTTTGTTAATATTATCATTAAGATCATTAACACTAGATTGCACATAGAGCTGAAGATCATCTGCATACAGATGGTACGAACAGTTGAGAACTGAAGTGATAGAATTTATAAATAGAGAAAACATTATAGGAGAAAGTATCTCGCCTTGCGGCACGCCTGTTTCAATGTCAGCCCATGTTGAGGACTCTTGTCCTAATCGAACTGACTGCTGGCGGTCGCGAAGATAGGATGAAACCATTCCAAAGCTGGGATTGAGAATTTAAGATTAGCTAGGAAGGCTATAAGGATATCGTGGTCGACTGTGTTAAAAGCATTTGAAAAATCAACAAGCACTACCACTGTAAGCTTCTGCTCATCCATTCCCATTCGAATGTCATCTGTGAGTTTTATCAAGGCAGTGGTAGTACTGTGACCTGCGCGAAAGCCTGACTGATATTTATTCAGGGTTATGTTTGGTTATGAACATAGAGATTTGCTTGTGAACACAGGCTTCCAGAACTTTAGATAGGTATGGCAAAATTGAAATTGGTCGAAAATGGGTAGGTAATGAGGATTAGGTATTTTAGGAAGTGGTCGCACAAATGCTTTTTTCCACTGAGTAGGATATTGGCCTGAGTCAAGGGAATAGTTTACGATATGTGTGATTGCAGGTAAAAGGCACCAAGGATCATGGATATCATAACTCACTAACCTCATCGCAACCCACAGCCTTGGATTTAATAGCTAATACTGATTTCTGAATCTCATCCACAGTCACAGGTAAAAAGTGAAAAAAAGGAATAGGAGGCGAAGGCATGGATTGAATGGAAACTATTGTTGTAGAACGAACTGTGGATCAAAAGGAGAAGTAGCAATAAAATGATGATTTATTTCATCCAGAGTGATTGATGGACCATGATCAGATGTAACGGCCTTTACTAATACCTAATGTTTTCAGAAATTTCCACACATCGGCGGTCGAAGAATTTGTATATTACTATGGATATAACGGCGTTTAGCATTTCGTACCATCTGATTGCATCTGTTTCTTAGCATTTTGTAGCAATCCCAGCTCTCCTGAGTACGATGCTTTAAATTTCACAAATGCTCGATCTCGCCTGGTCATTGCCACTTTACGGCCCTAGTCATCCACGGGCTGGTGGACGCTTACTCACTTGATGTTTAGGAGCATGTTTGTTATACAGACTAAGAACTATATTATTAAGTATGGAGACTTTGTCGTCATAGAAGTTGATTTAAAACAGAGGTTAAGTCCATATGATATGTCACTTTTTAAGTTTATCATAATCCATTTTAGCGAAATTACGAATATATAGTACTGCGGGATTGTGCTTAGGAGAAACAAGTTTAAAGGCTATTGTGGAAGCGGATGCATCACAAAGCACTTCAGAGATAGCTGCAGGCTTCGGGGTAAGTGATAAAACTATATTAATCCACTTGAAGCAAATCGGGAAAGTAAAAACTTGAACGATGGGTACCTCATGAATTAAGTGAATCGAACTTGCAAACACGCGTCGACTGCTGTGTTACTTTGCTCAACTGACACAATAATGAAGGGATTTTAAATCGAATCATTACTTGTGATGAAAAGTGGATACTGTACCATAATCGGAAGCGCTCGTCGCAATGGCTGAAATAAACGAAAATTGACTCCAGAAAAGTTACTTGTGAGTGTTTGGTGGACTAGCGCCGGTATCGTTCACTACAGCTTTCTAAAATCTGGCCAAACGATTACGGCAGATATCTATTGTCAGCAACTGCAAACCATGAAGGAAGAACTAGCTGTTAAACAACCGCGATTGGTCAATCGCTCTAGGCCACTGCTGCTTCACGACAACGCAAGACCACACACTGCACAACAAACAACCACTAAGTTAGATGAGCTACAATTGAATGTCTGCGACATCCACCGTACTCCCCGGACCTTGCTCCAACAGATTACCATTTTTCCGGAATTTGGACAACTTCTTACAAGGAAAAAATTCAACTCCGATGCGGCAGTCCAAACCGCCTGCAAAGAGTTTATTGATTCTCGCCGCCATGGTTTTTAGTAAAGGATCAATGAACTACCTATATGAGATGGCAAAGTGCATAGATAACAACGGTGCATACTTTAATTAAATATATTTTACAAAAAATTGACTTTATATTCCTCCCGTACAAAACGCTAATTTCATATGTAAGGACCTAATATTTTAAATTTAAAATTTTGAATTTATTTAAGAATAGTTTGACTGTGATAATTAAACCATTAATAGCTTATGTACTTAAATCTTAAAGCTAGACTAATATTGTTTCGTGAAGACTGCTATATAGCTAGTTTTGTTGTTAAATACAGATTCTTACTATAACTAAGATTAAAACCAAAAATCCAGAAGTATATGATACAAACTTACTAAATATACCTTTTTATTTCAATCCTACATAATAAGTTTGGTAATTATAGTTATCCCAACGCACCAAAGAGCTAGATAGTAATTTGTAACAAATCATTTACTCTGTTTCGCTGCTAACTCGAGTTGCGTGAATTTTAACTCGAGTTAACTAGTCGTAATTTTTCCGAGTTGGCACATCGATACATTAAGGGATACACACATACATACTTCTAAATGGAAAATTTAAAAGGTTTTATTTGATCCCTCTTGAAAATATTTTTGCCTCTTGTCCACAACTTATAGTCAATACTAAAATACTTGCGAGATCTGGTTAGTGGACTGTGATAACTGAGGGACCACACTTTAAGGGCTGTAATTTTTATACATACTCTTTAACAAATTACAAGGTTAATTCTTCAATTGTCTCAGCAATTTGTTACACGTGTTCCCAGCTTGGTCTCTCAGTGGACACTCACGTCAAAAATTATGTTGAAAAATGCTCTTCGTGCAATTTAAATTTAACCTAAAATAGGTCTTTATTAACGTTAAAAAAAACTCAATCATTATAAATTTTCAATTTGTTTCAGAGCTTACCTATTTTTTTAATAAATATACATAAGATAAGAAAAAAGTGTTGTTACAAAAGTGATGATGATTAAAAAAATTGCTATATCTAAGTATTGGTTGTTGGCGGGAAAGGAATTCGTCGGCCATATTTGTTAAAGATGATAAATAATTGAAATAACCTTGTATATTGCATAATATTATTTATTCAGGACTAAATTAATTACCAACTAAATTGTTTACACAAACAACATACAACACTGTGTACACTAAGCTAACATTTTAAAGCTGTCCTAGAGCAAAATAAATGCTTCATCCTTCAACAACATCCTATTCAACTTAGTTTGTAAACACCATTTTGGCAACTTAAAAAGGAAAAATGTTTTTTTTTTTAAATTAATGTTGAATCATTCTATACAAATATTTTGCACATTATGTTTTATAACATATACTATAAATTAACAATAAACAATCCTGTATGATAATTTAATACCTCTGACCAAAATGTGTTTAACCGTACCTAACTTTACATCATTTAGATACGCACTAGTTTATTGTTTGCCAATGGTGAATTTAGAGATGCTCTCAAGTAAGTTAATGTAAGCCGAATGTTCATAGGCAGTGCTGAAATCTGACAGTTTCTGAACAAACTCATTGCTGACTCCTTTCTCTTCTAATAGGTTCATCAAAAGGTCGTAGAGATACTAGAAATAAAAAAAATTATTAAATGTATTACGATACTTAATGAACAAATATTTACAAATCTTTAAAAAGCTTGAATAAAATCAATGATTATTAAAAATATATAACTCTTACCATTATACAGAAAATACATAAATAGTTACTTAAAAATATTGGTTTTAAAGATTTTCTTATGATGTATTATAAAGATTAAATTAAATTACATAATATACATAATATTGTTATGTATGTAAAAATAAATATAAAAGTAAATATCATGAATAAAAATATCAGAGCAGATCTGTGTCCCATGTCAGTGAATGAACCTCATACATATTATGAGGACCAGCATCACATTCATGAATTCTGTTTACCCCATTTTTGGCACTTGATAACTACATGTATTATAGAATCAAGTGTGGCGTAACAAATGGGGCTTGAAAAAGACACTTAAATTTTTTCCACAATAGATTTGAACTCTGGTCCATCAGATACTCTGCCCTATTGCCAGGCTATTGGGCTATGCAGCCCATATGACTACCTGGTATAAATGTCAGTTATATTATGTCACTTACAGAAATTGAAAAAACCCTTAAAACTAAAATGTATTTAACAGTTCTGATACTATAAAACTTAAGCCAAAACCGAAATGCGAATCTAGGCAGATTTATTTTACCAGTGCAAGCGCGAACCAAGATCTAATTTGTTCGAATTTTATAAAGTGACAGTCACAAACTGATGAAATAGTAAAAGAGACATAATGCAATTATTAATTTTTTCGATAGTTTACAGTGTAGTGGCGGTGTAAGAATATCCACTACCACTTATCATCTAAAGATGGGCGATTATTACTAAAACTAATCGAATTAGTCGATTGTTATCGATGGCGTGCGGCGGGCAACAATTACTAACACGGTCACCGTGTCAACTTTAACTACTAATTTGTACTACTAAATACGTAGTTACAAAAGATGGTGCGGCGGGCGTGCGGTGCGCTTGCGCTAAGTCTGTGCGCCACTGTTTACGTTACAACTGCAGTTATTAGGTATACAATTAGCGCCAATAGATTATTCAATTGTCTGTTTTGTATTGTAATCAAACCATCGATTGAAGGGACATCCATTCTAGACATGGTGTTAATGGTTAAATTTATTTATTGGTTAAAAGTTATTTGTTAATTTTTTTAACAGATAAAATTAACAGTTAAAAATATTACTTTCCTTTGGTTTCAATTTTTATTTTTAAATTGTTAATGTTAATTATATTGCTTAAATTTTACGCATGAAATTTTAAGTCAATAAACATTTCTTCATACTTTAATAGATACAGGACTCTCTAGTATTAAAGTCTTATTAAGCTAAGCGTATTTAAAAGTTTATTAATTAAATATTTACATTATATTATGATTTTTAGGCATCGCGTCAAGCCGGTCATTCAAAACCCGCGCGTGACCTTTCTCTAAAAAAAGTCAATAACTAACTAAAGTAAACAAATTAAAATATGTATTATGTAATACTTCAAAACAATCGACGCATTCAACACTGTCCCGCACAGTGTCCGCAGTTCACCGCACGCACAAGCTCACGTCGTTGAATCGACGCACAGCGCACACTCACATGCATTACATAGCGGCGGTTTGCAGTGTGCGATATTCGTACAATTAGTAGTTTGTCGATTGTTATTCGAATAATCATGGTGAGGAACTACTAAATTGACAATCGAATGCGCAATAGCACAATTTTCGATTCAGTCGATTGGTTTTTTTTGCAACAATCGCCCATCGCTATTATCATCCTGTGGGTGTCGTAAGACAGAGGGAAACAAATCAGGAGATGTGTGTCTTCCTAATAACAATAAAAACTGCGATTGCCAACCCCCTTACCAAGCGTTTCAACTACGGCAAATATTCCTATATCTATGTGGCAATCTATGGGGGAGGCCTATGTTCAGCAGTGGACTTTAATAGGCTGTAACAATAACGGTTGTTTAGATTTTGTAAAGTTTAAGATTTAAGATTGAAGTAATAATAAAAAAATATATTAGTTTAAATCATCCTATAAAAGATTTCAATTTTGACTTGTAACCTGAAAAACTGTAACACAATTTGGAACTACAGTGGAATCCGTTTATAATGACATCGAAGGGAAATAACAAACACGTCATACTAAGCGGACGGCATATAAAGCATTTTGTAGAAAATAAACAATCTCCTGTTTTTGTTAGTATGTATTTATTTTAATAGAGAAAAATCTTAATTAAAGTAACTTAAATTCTTAATAATAAATTCTTGTTTTTAAAAATCATTGAGATTGTCGAATGAATGACCAACCCCGAATTCCCTTGCGAGAGATGAGTTGAATTCCCCGTTTTCTAAACTGCACGTGCACTGACGTTGACATTTAATTTTTTTTACAAATCACTAACAAACAATGCGTGACCTTCAACTATCAATTACCCACTGAGACTCAAAACAAAAAAAGCCATGCACGCGTCGTCGGGTATCACTTGACTCTCCTGAACACTGCCGAAGGTGTTAGGAATCATGTCGGTCACTATAACCGGATACAATTTAGTAAAAATGGGTCACAATAAGCGACATGTTACTATAAGTTAAGTCATTATATCCGACTTTATTATAAAGAATTTTATATGAAAACCAAACTTCACTGTGTAATTACTTCATAATAAGCAGTTGGTCAATATAGGCGGAGTCATAATAACATGATTCTACTGTAGTTTTAAATCACTAATTATTATGTAACAAAATTATTATTATATCTTTATAAATAATCATAACAGAACAACTGTTCAAGGTAAATTGTTTAGTTATGTGACTCCTATTTGTGGTGCCAACAATATAAACAATTTACCTACATTTCGTCAAAATGGTCCTTAACTTCAAATAAATAGAAATTAATTAAAATAAATACACACCCCATCGAGAACATCACCAGCTACAGCATACACTTTGTCTGACCACTCGCCCTTGTACAGCGTCACCTCGTCAATTCCGAAAATGTCGCCTGAAATTTTTGTAAAGTTTAATTAGCAAACTTCAAAAAAAAAGAGGAGATCCTTAAGTTGAGGATCTTCTCTATACATTTATTGTAAGTTCAATTTGTTCTGCTTTGTCTTTATGTTATGCAATAACTTCGCCAATTGTGAAAAGATTTTAAAGATGCTTTTTTATTAAATAGACTAGCTGTCCCCCGCGACTTCGCCCGCGTGGAATTTACTACGATTTCATGGGTTTTAATTTTTTTTACGCGGAACCCTAATTCTTTTTCTAAAATAAAAGTATCCTAAGTTACTCCTTATAACATCAGCTATCTGCCAGTGAAAGTCAAAATCGGTCCAGCCGTTTCGGAGATTAGCCGGAACAAACATACAGACAGACAACATTTTAAAAATTGTTTTTTTGTTATCAGCACCACGGAGCAAATACAAAGAGATGGCAACTATAAGCAACTGTGCACTGTGATTCTAACTAGGTCCTGACGTCATCACAGTGAGCGTGGCTTTACTTAGTATACTGTCAGCGTTCGTCCTGTGCGTTTATGTATTGAAAATCGTAAATCGGTGTATTTTCGTAGTATTAAGGAGGAAAAGGATGAAGTGTTGTTTTATCGTGTAAAAACTAGTCAGATAGACGCTCTGATGCTATGGATGGCATCACATTTCATTTGTAAGTAATTTTATACCTAATTTATTAAAAAGGTTCTAGAAAAATCTCTGCGTCGGCTTTCAAATGTAATTAAATATATCCGACACTAGATGGCGACACTTTGTGTCATGGGAACTAAAAATATTAAGGTACGTAGAGCTCAGTATTGGTAATATAATCATACGAAGGTGTTAAAATTTGTTTTGCATTCAGTCCTAAAGAATTTTTTATCGCCAAAATATTATTTTTATAATCATTTTGTGTACAGGCCGCCATCTATCGTCTAGGTAGCTAAACTAAATTGCAACATCAATATGGAACAATGTGAGTAGTTTTACTATTTATCGGTAGATGGAAAATAGTAAAGTGGGCGGGGCTTAACATCCCCTCACCCCGCAAATTGTCACGCGTTGTTACATAGTGAAATCTAATTACAACACCTCTTTGTATTTGCTCCGTGATCAGCACCGTATATACTTTCATATGCATTTAGTAAAAAGCTTTTATTTTAACATTACAAACAGACACTTCAATTTTATTTATTTGTTAAGATTATACTTTAGGCGTGGCCCCATATAAATTTGGAGAAAAACGTGAATCCCTAAAAGGGTGGGAAAATAAGAGGTAAAATTTTTGATGTCACTATTTAACAGTATTGTAGTTCGAAGTTACATTAAACTTGTAATAAAAAGTACAAGCTCCTGAAGTCAGAGCTTTAAGGCTTCGTTCAAACTGAGGCAAATCCCGCGCGGGACGCGGGACGCGAATCTGCGCGATTCGCTCGCTCGCTTAGCCTCCCAAACTGAGGTGAATCCCGCACATCATTATTTTTGGTTTCTCATTAGGAAAACATGTCTTTTGATATTAAAGTTGTTATTAGCATTAACTGAAGAAGAATCTTAAGATGTGAGGAAGAAAAGAAGAAAATGGGTTCATGAGCCGAGTACTGAATGCATGGAATTTGGAGAGTTTCACACTTTGATACCCACAGTACGAAAAGATAAAAAATTATTTTATATATACTTTCGTATGCCAGAAGAATGCTATAACGAAGTTTTATCAAGAATAGAACAAAATATATTTTTTCCTATTATTTTTATAGTCTTCGTGGCTGAGGTCGTATATTTTCGTCGTTGTTTTCTTTTACTTTTTGCAAAAAAAATTCAAGGTTCACGGCATTTCGAAAAATCTTTAGTGGTATAGTTGTAGCACTAATGGGTCGGCTCGACCGGGGAAGGACCACACTCTCACATATATTTTTTTTAATCGACTTCAAAAAAGGAGGAGGTACTCAATTTCACTTTCTTAATTTCACGCTTTGAAAATTAATAATTTTCAAAAGAAGGAAGTTATAGATTGCGGTCCTATTTTGAGAATGCGAGTTTTCATCAATCTCCATGTTTTGAGGTCCTAGGAAGCCGTTCCAACTATTCCCAGCTGGACGCCCGGCCATGTATTTTTTTTTTTATAGGATAGGGTGACAAACGAGCACACAGTCCACCTGATGGTAAGTGGTTGCTGTGACCCATAGACATCTACATTTATCCTCCAGTAAAATGGGTCTCCGGTTCTCTACACTCACCATACGAAACACAGCAGTGTCAAGCTGCCATTTTACGCTGGTATTCTGTGAGAGCGTGGTCCTTCCCCGGTCGAGCCGACCCATTCGTGCTACAACTATACTACTAATATAGCTGCAGCATGGCTCTACCACGTACAAAATGTATGTGTATGTGTAAAAGTAATGTATATAATGTATGTGTGTAAATAAAATTTTGTCGTACAATATCTTTAGAACAAATCAACAGATCGATATGGCGACACAGCGTTCGAAAGTATTCATTGAGACTTCGAGCTGATTAGATTTTCAAGTCAATCTGTCGAGCCGTTTTAAAGATTTTGAAAAAATAAAAACCAAAAAAAACAAAAATTTTATAGATTTTCGAGCATTGCGCTCGAAAATTGCAGGGTCAACCGTTTTTCAGTTTTTTTGTTATGCGTGTTACCTTAGAACTTTTTTCTAGGTGAACCAATTTTGATTCTTTTTTTTTTGAAAGCTGGTACTTCTCATGTGGTCCCATATAAATTTGATCAAGATCTGACCAATACTTTTTGAGTTATCCTTAATAATGTGTATTTAATTGACTTTGACTACATTGATGATGTTCTCATGTTATTTATACTGAAATTGGTTGCACAAAATTTGTGAACATGTTCAAGATCGTCCCCGCCATTACATTAGATTTGATAGACCACAAATCCTCGCGAGAGAACACCGATTCCTACCAAGGATGATTCGCGAGGCTATTGAAATTAAAAAACATCCTAATTTCAATAGAGAAGATGGATGGGTGCTGCCATCTGCTTGGGATCGTATAATTAATAAAATTAAATCCAAACCCAACTATACCACTGCTAGATTTCAAGATACCATAAGCTCATTCTGCGTAGATCGAACCAAAAATTAATATTAAAAAACTGAAGGTAGCCGGGCTAACTATGACATCGGGACGTCAAACACCTCAGTCTACCCCCGTGACCATGGGTGCTGTAAAGCACCCGAAACGTCGGGATTAAAAAGTTAAAATTAAACGCGATATAATCCGTAAAAATTAGTTTCATTTAATGTGTAGTATTCGCGTAAATATAAGAAAACATTTTGGCTGTTTCCTCGATTGAAAATGCCGCTTAAGGGACATCGATTCGACAATAAACAGACTGTTGAAACTAATGCGACGAATGCACTAAAGGCGATTCCGAAGTCTGACTTTCAAGAGTGCTTTAATAACTAGAAACATCGATATTAGCGTCTTGTTCAATCAAATGGGGACTACTTTGAAGGATGCCACCCCCCCGGATGACGAAGAATAAATCAAGCGCCGAGAAATCGAGGTAGGTCGGATACTTTTGGGACAGACCTCGTAAATCAATATCTTCAAAAATACTATTCTAGTCAAATCTAAAATATATGCAATAGAATCCATTTTGTACATGGAAGAATTTTGCAGCTGTATTATAGCTATATTATAGTATATATAGTAAACATAATTATCTGCAATGACTCATAATTGATGATAGATGTCTATAGATATATCACATCAGTATCCACTTACCATCAGGTGGACTGTGTGTAAATAACCACCAAAAAATTGTTCCATCCACTATTATTTTGAATAGGTTATTTTCTACTAAAAACTAAAAAAGCTTACACGAAGTCATTAATTTTCTGATTTATACTCCATTAGTTGCAACTAATTTAAGTGTAAATGTCTTTTCATGTAAGAACAAATACAAGAAATTGACGGCAAACAAGTATTTATATGGCCAACTTGTTCCGGGTCTGGATATTTGTCCTTATGCAATTTATGTTTGTAAACTGCCTCTACAACACAATCTTAATTAGTTAAAAAAAATTGAATTCAGGATGAAAACAGGAGTTAAACAAACAAATTTGAAGAATTTACTGATGTAACTTACTGTACTCATCACCAGGTGTTGGTGGTTCCTGCAGGAAGGAGCAGGTAAATCCAAGAGTGCTGTCCCCACGAACCAGGTCAACTTCAAACTGCGGCTTAGAACGC
Organism: Parnassius orleans; assembly: GCA_029286625.1. Taxonomy (NCBI): domain Eukaryota; kingdom Metazoa; phylum Arthropoda; class Insecta; order Lepidoptera; family Papilionidae; genus Parnassius; species Parnassius orleans. The sequence goes on along the minus strand of JAGSMP010000047.1, from coordinate 2,549,511 downwards.
ATCTCTGTGAACTCTTGCTTGTCAGCTTGTACTTCGCCCTCGCCAAAGTCTTCCGAGTCAACTGTGTGATTCACATTGAATGTGATCCTTACACTGGAATTTAGTAACAAATTGTTTTAGGACATAATGTACAATTTTTACAGCTGCAATAATTAAAATATTGTTGTAGTTTATTCAAAAAAATATGAAAGAAATAATTACAATTAAATAAATTATGAAAATAAGACAAGTATGACAAAATGCTATAAATAAGTATGTAATAAATATAGAATTAGTAGAAAAAATTACATGCTCTGGTTTAGACAGTGTATTTAGTAAAATAAATGATAAACCAAGAGCTGCTGTATCAAGTTTATATTATTGTTTATTAATGTGTGAGTGTATTGTATATTTCAGCCTTTTTGAAATGTATGCACTTTTGGCAAATCACCATGTATTAATATTTAAGAAACTGCTGTATTTAATTTTGATAACATATTTTAGTCATTAGTAGTTTCAAAAGGGTGAGAAATAAAGATGATTGTAACTAATAACAATAAAAAATTGCAGTAGCCAACTTGCCTGAAAAATGTGGTAACTGTGGCAAATATGCACACTATGAGGCAATATGTAGGAGAGGCCTATGTTCAGCAGTGGATTTTTGATGTAATGATAATGGTAATATAAAAAGTATAGTATAACTCAATGAACTTTTTTTTAATTTAGAATTATTTAAAGTTCCTATGAATGTCAAAATCGATACTCAATCACTAAAGCAAGAAGAACTGCCAAGGAACTATGTTTTTTTTAATGTGTTGCTACAATACTATGTCAAATGTATTAATTACCATGTAGTGGTGGTGTAAGAATGGTGGTGGGATGGGACACCATGGATGTCATAAAAGGCTACAAAGGAAAAAAAAAAAAACAGGAAATTGGCAGCAGAATTTTCAACTATGGCTTCAACTATGGCAAATATCCGCCCAGCAGTGTACTTTTAGTAGGCTGTGATGATGATGATAATGATGAATGTCCAATGTCTATTAATATCATACAATGTACTAACTACATATTGTGTATTAATAGATATATTATATGTCAAAAATATTAAAAAAACTTACATTTCATCTTTCAATTGCTTTGTAAGGACTACTTCTGCACCATCACCCTTAACTGTAAATCCTTCAACCTCGGTAGGGAGTGTCTTCAGTTTCTGAGCTTTGCGCTCTGCCACTATCTCTTCGGTGAGGAACTCTACTAGTTCTTTTTCACCTGTATTGTCATAGATAAAAATAATAGTAATAAATTATTTATGTAGTTATTTATGCTCAACCAGATGAGAATACTATATAAATACCACTATAATAATAACAAAAGCAACATAGAGTAAGTTTCCTCAAAGATAGATTGTGGTAGAATACACACAAAATTAAAACTAGCTACAAATAGTCATAATAAACTACAAATACAACTACATAACTAGTCTTACAATACAGTGTGAGTCTTTATAAAGTGCACATATCAAAACCAGGGAAACTACATATAATTTCATCGACGGAAAAATTATTAAAAAAAAATATAAAAAATTTTTTATTTTTTTATGAATATTTTAAAATTTGAAATTGCAACTGCTAACCCTATTTAAATAAATTGTTATAACTTTTAAACTGAATGTCCTATCAAAGTGAAATAAATTTTTAAATGATTATTATTAATAAGTCATGCCAATAAAGTAAATAATTCCAAAAAAAGAAACGCCATAAAATTAGAATAAAGAGGTATTTGATGAAAATCTGGTATTTTTTTCATCTTTTTTACAATAACTTTAAAATTTCTCGAAAAATCGTCCTCTTAATCCTACTTTTTTTTAATCTTATGTTGTTCTACATCGTATTAGCTTTCCAATGGTAAAAAATGCACGTTTATTACACAGATACAACTTTATTAATCAGCATTTAAAGAAAAGCACACAACTCAGTTAAGCACCTCAGAGTAGTAGAGAGAACTACATTTTTAGGAATAAAACTAGATTTTATCTACATAAATCATTTATTTATTAAAAAATTTGAAACAAAAAGCCTAGTGAAGCAAATGTTCAAAATGAAGACCCGTTGTTGCAAACACATTGTATGCCAAGCAAAATTTGCTCTGTGGCTCACGATCATTTCGGGTCATTTCGAATTTCATTAGCAACACGCAAAACTCTTTCTTCGAGTTCCGCCGCTGTTTATAGGACTGTTATACACCCTTTGTTTCATTGTCCCCATAAAAATAGTCGAGCGGCGTCAGATCAGGGAACGCGCCGGCCACCCAACAGGTCCTTGTCGGCCGATCCAGCGGCGCGGATAATTTTCGTTCAAAATGTCCTGACATTCGGGAGTAATGGGCAGGGCATCCGTCCATTTGCAGCATCATTCTCCGACGTTAGCAGCGGCACATACTCCAACAGCAACGGCATTATCTTAAAAGTTTAAGAAATCTCTCCAGTTAGGGTCCTCGGAGTATAATTGGACCAATCAAAATGTTGTCAATTAGTGCGCCCACACATTTAATAAGAATTTAACTTGATATGTTGAAGCCCTTTTCAGCTTAGGGTTTTCACCTTTTGGACACCACTTATGTAATTACGACAGTTTACGATTCCGCCTCTCGTGAAATGAGCTTCATCCATCCACAAAATCGTTTTAGAGTATTCGGATTGTCCTTGTTTTCTTAAAATCCATGTGGACATAACGCACCTTGGACGCTAATCCACATCTTCATGTAAGTGCTGCACCTTTGATAATGGTAAGGATGCAAGCCTTCTTTCCTCAAGATGCGCCATACTGATTTTTGGGACACACCATGACGTAAAGCCAAACGTCTAGTACTAGTAGTCGGTTCAGCAAACAAATCATTCAAAATGGCTTCCTCAATAGCAGCATCAATAATAACACCTGGTTCGCGGCGATCTCGAGCAAAACCAAGTCCAGTGTTAGCCAGTCTTCTATGGACTTTGAAATTTCGGCTGATGGCACAGGGCGTCGATTTGGAAACGAAGATAAGCAAAGCGAGCAGCTCTAGCACTCCCGCACATTCCATAGTAATAATGGATATCGCGATGTGTGCCGGAGAGAAATCAGTTATGCGGCATCGCGACCAAAAAGCGAACACGTGGCGCGATAACGACTTTGGCAGGAGAAACACGAATAGCAGCGGCGAATAGTTCTGAGCGACTAAAATTTATTACTATTTGTCCTTCGACTTCGACTGGACACGTGTTCACAGTTACAGCCCGCCTGCCTCTACAATGAATGACATCTAAAAAAGGTCTCTACCTGCCTGATAAACAACGGCGGGTGCGTAGCTGAACGATGCGCAAACGCAAGGGCTTTTTTAAACACTCATAAAAATGGTTGCATTTGAGTAATAAACGTGAATTTTTTACCATTGGAAAGCTAATACAATGTAGAACAACATAAGATTAAAAAAAAAAAGTTATTGTAAAAAGACGAAAAAATACCAGATTTTCATCAAATACCTCTTTATTCTAGTTTCATATGCTTTTTTGGAATTATTTAATTTATTGGCACGGCTTATTATTAACAATCATTTAAAAATTTATTCCACTTTGATAGGACATTCAGTTTAAAAGTTATAACAATTTATTTAAATAGGGTTAGCAGCTGCAATTTCAAATTTTAAAATATTCATAAAAAAATAAATAATTTTTATATATTTTTTTTTAATAATTTTTCCGTCGATGAAATTATATGTAGTTTCCCTGGTTTTGATATGTGCACTTTATAAAGACTCACACTGTATTACTATGAAGAGTAACCTCAAGGTGTCTAATACCCTTATGCAGAAACAAAGAAAAATCTTGTTTCTGGATGAAAATATTAATTTAATGTACCCTGGAAGTGACACCAGAGTATTCATAATAAACACCCTAGTATAATAGATTTTACAGGGATGTAATATAATTTTTTTTTAATAGTATTAGGGTGACAAACGAGCACATAGTCCACCTGATGGTAAGTGGATGCTGTGGCCCATAGACATCTACATTTATCCTCAAATAAGAATCAAAATGCAGATGCGTTGTCACCCCTGAGGACTGAGATGGAATGCCTCGTATCCAGTAAAAAGGGTCTCCGGTTCTCTACACTCACCATACGAAACACAGCAGCATTAAGCCGCTATTTTAGGCTGTATTCTGTAAGAGCATGGTTCTACCCCGGTCGAGCCGACCCATTTGTGCTGCAACCATAATATAGCTGCAGCATAGCTCTACCACGTAAGTTATAGCTTATGTTTACACAATTTATATTTATTTACATTATATTTAATAAAAAGTCGACAATTAGATGGTCTGCGCCCAGCAATGGGATGTAAATGGGCTATAACCTTACTTTTATTTATTTTAGATTTGTTCATTTATTATAACATAACTTCTGAGTCAGAAAAGTTATCCATAGAGTTGCATAGGTCACAAGAGTTTATATCTAGTTAAAGATGGATGATTTTATATGGCATTCTATGGTGTAATATGTAATAACTTTTGAAAAATTTGTAAATTAACCTATGTAAATGAGGATGGAGAACGAAATGAAGTAAAGGGAAGGAAGAAGGTAGGATTAGGAACTTACCAAGAGGTTTGGATTTCGAAAGCTCATTTTGTTGGTCTGTTAAAAAAAATGTGAAGTTACGTAAGACAATATTTACAATAAATTTCCTAATGTCGATTAAAAGATGATCATATATATATAGTTTAACAAAAATTGAATTAAGGATGGTGTAACCACATAACCTAAAATATTACCGCTAAACACAAAAAGTACCTTTTGTATGAAGTGCCTTTAGTCCGCAACCGCAACTGCAAGTATTAGAATGGTTGTGCAGCAAACTTGAAGTAGATTGGAGGCCATCTAAACGCTTGGAACAGCTCATATGCCATATTCCTCTGGTAAAATCACGTTTTACGGGAGCTTGTGTACGGGACACTAATACGCTGGTTAAGCTTGTATTTTTGACACAACTTTGTATAACTCGTTGCGCAGTCTTCACTAAACCGTTCATTTTTATTTCTATTGCTTATATTAATGGATAATTTCAATAGTTTAAATAATGTCAAAAAGAACTTCACGTTCTCACCGGATCAAAAAATTGAAAGAATAAGATTCATAGATAAATAAAGAAAATTAATTTTTCTTACTTAAGATTTTTGGCTTGGATGCTCATCTTTTAAGCCATGTCTTCATTTCATTCGGGATTTTCGTTTTTATGAAATATAATTACAAAGTTGCTAGTACAGAGTACATTATATTCACAAGATAGTGTATACATCATAGACTTAGAATATACTGGCGTATAGACCAACATAGTGTGCAAGGGAGAAGAAAATTCCTTATGGCAAAAATGCAAGATAGAAAAGGACACCAAATCTCATGACTCTGTAACCGATTTTGAATGACAGGTCGGCACAATTCGGCACGCAAGAAATAGTTCCTAGATATTTTGTAATTTTTCAGAGTGTAATAGTGGTTATTTTTACCCACACCACTGGTAGTTAGGTATAGATATTTAGTAATGCTCCTGAAGCGCCATTAGACACCCGCGCATGAGACGCGATATTATAAATTCCATAGTATATGATACCTCACAACGCTCGATACCCGATTCATGCCGACGACATTGTGCCGAGGGCTTAAATAGCGTGGTTCATCCCCTAATGCATTAGTCGTAGAGAAGAGGAACTCGTGGTTAAGTAATAGCTGCGCGGATCAATAGATCTGCGAGATTAAGTTGCACTTGCCGCGGTCAGTCCATGAATGAGCGACCATTTTCTTAACATACCGAGATTGAGAGAATAGAGAGTGCATCTGTATCCTCAGACACTTGGTGCTCTTTACTCTGTTAAGATCATTATGTTTTTAAAATTCATGCAGCTAAAATAATAATAAGTTTATTATTACTTTATACTTGCAGGGACAGATGAAAGAATAGAAACATGAAGCATGATGAAGCCTCATAAACATATTGGCCTTTAAACAGAGCAATCTTTTTTTAACTGATTCCTACAAGTTCCCTTACTTAAATTATTAAGTTTACATTCATATTTAAGTCGAATGTTAAAATAAACTTCTATAATGTATTTAATTATGAAATGTTTGTAATTATCAAAAATAATACTTATATGAAAAATAAAGCAATAATTATGTACTCCGTGTCCCCGTTTTTTATTTCCTCATCAAAACATTTTTTTAAATACATAAAATATAAATAGGTATATGCTTAGTTAATTATCTACCTATATATATTAACAATTTGTTAAAAAAAGAAATTCCGGGGAAACTGCCCACGGCAATATTTTTCTCCAAAGATCAACAACAACTTTCCGATCTGATTCTTGGGGAGTTTTTTAAGTTTATCGGTAAAGTCACCTGGGATTTTATACATTTGAATTAAAATCCAACAAAAGGCTAAAGGTAGGTTCAGCTTATTCCCAGGAACATGTTAACAATTTTTTGACCTATCTAAAACCTTTGACCTAGTTTCACATGACCTATTGTTACAGAAGTTAGAAAAGATTGGGATTCGAGGACCTACACTTCAGTGGATATCATCATATCTCTATAATAGGCAACAATGCGTCATTATTACTAAAGCAGAATGGTCATATTTAAACAGATTTAACAAATTTACAACGTCTTGTAAACATAAAGTAGGAGAGCAAGTAAGTAACGTGTACGCGTACGCGGACAAGCTCTTTCGTTCCCAGCTTTTTAAAATTGATTAAATTTGGTTAATGGTGTATTTTAATGTGTGTCGAAGTTTAAAGAGCTTTTAAATCTCTGCTAATTATGGACGTATTTGCAAAGTAAAATATAGTCGAAATACAGTGATAATTAGTGTGTTTAATAAGTGTTGTGACGGTATTTGTGACTGAAAAATGATCAAGTCTATCATATACCCGTCGACTCATATATGAATATCGTGTACATCACATACAGGCGTAAAATTAAACACTTATTCTACGCAACAAAGTGCCAGATTGGTTTAACTCTCTCAAACATTAGTAGTGCGAGATCAAATCTACCACGATTTTTTTATAATATATTTCTCTTTCCTTTTTTTAATTTTTTTTATATTTAAATTTTTTTTCGTGTTTCTATTTTATAAGAACTCTATTTCATTTTGGTGCGGGCAATACCAACTAAATTCAATTTTGTTTATATTTGTAGGCACGACTATAAAATACTGGCTGAATCGAGAGTAAGGTTTTACTCTAGCAAAGCCTCGTATCTGTGGTATCGTGGCAACTAAACGTAGTGATTATATTCTCTTTGGTGGCAACAGTTGTTGTTATAGGCGGGCCACATACATACGGAATTCCGAATCGGAATATCGAAACGGAATCCCGAAACGGAATTCCGTGAACACATCACACACGTACGTTTATTTCCGTTCGGAATAACAAGGGTCAGTTGAGAGAGGTTAGCCATTGAGTCTAGAGATTCTGCCAGCGAATAATGACGACGTTTTTCTGATTGCGATTCCATTGTTGCTGTATCATTGTTACTGCTATCACCCTAAGCTTGCAATATAGTCAATATTATGTAAAAATATCTATCTATCCAGAGATATGTCTTAAATATGGATGTCTGTAAACTCTTTCGACGAATTATTAAATAAAATAAGATGAAAGGTTACGAAAAATTATACACCTATAAGATTAAATGTAAAAACATACATAAACACACCTACTCGCTTCGGTCGTGCGACGAACACTGAGCGCATTCCGTACGGAATTTACGTATGTTTGTTGCGACTCGTACAAAATCTATGGAAGACTTGCGTTCGGAGCGGCTTTAGATTTTATATGGACTTGCTGCGTTCGGAATCTCGAATCGGAATATCGAAACGGAATCGCGAAACGGAATTCCGTATGTATGTGGTCGGCCATATAGGGTTTTTGAAATTAACGTCATCGGAAAAGCGTACCATATATTTGCAACGAATTTCTAACGATCTGTTCATTATATTTTCTTTCTTGTACTTTATGTTGCAACGCACGCATATTTGCGCCATCCATCATGAGTGCATCTGGGATGATCCTCTTTCGCCTACATCAAAAGTGGGATCAAGTTCCTTGAATCGCCCACATATAATCTTCGAATAATGTGATGAAGGCGTGGTGCTGTACCGACAGTTCTTGAATGGAAGTATGCTGTCGAAGTGGGACGCCACGGGTGGATTATTTACCGCTGCTGCCGACCGACATTTGATGCGTGAGGGAAGTAAATTTGTCTTAAATATTGCTTTGAAAAAAATATTTTGTAGTAACAACTTTTTAATTGGTTGAGAGAAATGCCTGAAAGCCAAACTTATTTCAATTGACTAACCTGAGTTTATTTGGGTGATTAATGACCTTGTTAAATTGTAGAGTTGCTTACTTCATTTTATTTTGTGTTATAACTATGTCAACATCCATACCGTAGCCGTAGCTCAAAGAATGGGTGCGGTGCGCGTGTGGTTTTGGTAGAGGTCTAGTTTAGTCGTCGTTGAGATGTAACGGGGATGACTGAACATAGAGATAAGTGCTCGTAAAAATAAAATGAAGTGTAGTATACATTTGTTGCGCAACAAACGATTAAAAAGATTATGGCTCTTGGACATTTTATTTTGTGATGTGAAGTTTCATTTAAATTGATCTAGTTGAAGTAGAATTAAGTATTGAAGAAGTTGCCGGAGGTATTTTCAAACGTTCATACTCTTAGTCACTTGTTATTACTATTAGTCGTATTGCACGAATTGGTGCGTAGTTGTAACTATGATTTACTTGTGAGTCATTCAGGAGCGATGAACATCTGATGGTGTGGTGGAAGGCCTTTGTCTCGTATAGACTACTGTTGGTCGACTTGGAATGACCTGATAGTCGTTGTCTCTACAATAGATCGTATCACAAGAAGTGATGAAGATATATAGTTCGGCCGTTCAAAGAATGCGTTCCTGACACCTATCAGTTAGTCACGACTAGTGATGGGCACAACATAACACTGAGTTCGTTACCGTTCCTCCAAAATGAACCGCCGCGTTATTTTTAAGATTATTTTCGTTTTAAATTGGCGGAATCATTTAAAATTTATATTTTAGTAATTTAAGTGGTAACCAAAAAAAGGTAATATTAATATAATAAAATTGTTTTATTTATTCTTTGTTACAAAGTTACAATCTGTATTTCTATGCAATAAAGTACATTGAATTGAATGTGCGTACAGAATATTAATCAGACTCCGATTCGCTTGAGGAGGTGGTGTCTTCATCATCATCTTCGCCTACATGTATTATTATATTATTATCAATAACAGAATCGATCCTGATATCTCGGTCAAAATGTTCCACAATCAGGTTTTAAGTCTTCTCAACAACCTTTGCCCAGTCATCTCTTGTGACTTCCCCGCAGGCTTCTTTTAATAGGGTCATCATCTTTTCGTGCTGAATGGCGGGAAGTATTGTGGCGGGCGGCGTAACCTTTATTTGAGCCCAGATTAGCTCAATCGCGTTATACCGTACTCCAGAGCCAGTTCATCGATTTCGTATCGCACATTTGCCGCTTTATTTTCTTTAACTAATTTAATTAGCTCTGGTTTTAGCATCTGCATATTTGCGTCAATGCCTTTTGCTTGTAACCAAGCCACCATTTCTTCTTTTTTATTAGCTTGGGTAGGTGGTTTCTGTATTTGAACCGAGTGATAGGAGGCATTATCCATGAATATTACAGAAGGCTCTGGTAGGCTGGGCAAAAGCACGTTCTGGAACCACTCTTTAAATGTAGTGGCATTCATTTCCTCGTGGTAGTCATTTGTGGTTTTTGATTGAAATGCCAGTAACGCGTTCTCCACAAAACCGTATTTTGCAGAACCTGCGTGGCATATTATCAGGGCCCCCCTTACCCATTGGTACTTTCGACGTCGACGCTTGTGTATCATCCGTCCAAGAACGGGAAACCGTGTGATTGGCGTTTAGCCATGTCTCGTCAATGAACACGACATTATCCCAGTTATCAATATTTTTTGCTTCTCTCAAAAAACTTATCCGTTTTAAAATTATGTCGTATCGTTCTAATAAAATTTTTCTTTTGTCTGTTTTTTTATACGAAAAACCAATATCTTTTAAGATTTTGGTTAAAGCAGTTTTACCCCCGCTAAACAGTCCAGCTTCTCTTAAGGGTGCGTTTGCAAATCGGCCGAAATTATGCTGTTTTTCGGTACATTTTGTGACAAAACTAAACCAAATCAAACATAGCTAATTGCTACCACGTATAGAATGGTTCTTCATCTTCAAATGGTGGTGACTTTTTTGTTGAAAATAATAGTTTTTTATATTGTAAATATGATCTTCCCTAGCCATTTTCTACAAAATTAACGATACCGGCTCATGTTTAGGTACATTTTTGTTCTATTATCAACATATATTAAGATTTCTAAAAATACTATAAGTAGGCAGACATATTCAATAAAAAATAGTGGTGTTTCCTTTTTATCAAAATGTCACAAATAATCGTAAAAAAAATAAAAACAGATGGTTATTTTTTCCCATATTTTGCTAATACGGATGAATCATAATGGATTGCAATAAGGGTTATTTTATTTTTGGTGCCTGTTTTGATTTATTGTACAAAAATTACGATGAAACCTCAGTCCGCGCTCGGTCGCCGTCATGAGTGGATACTGTATCGCCTGCATGATTGCAGCAGAGGAAAAAAGATCGCTGTACATACACAAAATATTCGAATTTGATACATAGGTACTTGACAAGGCAAAATGATATTATTATTTTTATAATCACACATTTTTGTTATAATAGTTTGTTTCGCTGAAAGTAAGTGGGATTTATATACCTATATAAATAATTATATAAATGCCTATTCGTCTTGGACTTTATGGAGTGATCTGAAAGTGTTCATCGGTGACTGTTACTGGAACTCCTAGTCGAGTTCCAGTGACAGTTCATGTGCCGAGCTTGGGCTCGTTTTGTTAGTTATGATGAGACTTTACCTCCGGACTTGATGGAGAGACCTGATGGTGTACTTCGGTGACCATTACTGGAACTCCTGGACGAGTAGAACTAGGTGTGCCAAGTTTGGGCTCGTTTTGTTAGTTAAGATGAGACTTTACCTCCGGACTTGATGGAGAGACCTGATGGTGTACTTCGGTGACCATTACTGGAACTCCTGGACGAGTAGAACTAGGTGTGCCAAGTTTGGGCTCGTTTTGATAGTTATGATGAGACTTTACCTCCGGACTTGATGGAGAGACCTGTTGGTGTACTTCGGTGACCATTACTGGAACTCCTGGACGAGTAGAACTAGGTGTGCCAAGTTTGGGCTCGTTTTGTTAGTTATGATGAGACTTTACCTCCGGACTTGATGGAGAGACCTGATGGTGTACTTTGGTGACTACTTCTGGAACTCCTGGACGAGTAGAACTAGGTGTGTCTGTCACTCCATCAAGTCCGGGTGTAAGTTTTTTTACGTGGTAGAGCCATGCTGCAGCTATATTAGTAGTATAGTTGTAGTACGAATGGGTCGGCTCGACCGGGGAAGGACCACGCTCTCACAGAATACCAGCGTAAAATAGCAGCTTAACACTGCTGTGTTTCGTATGGTGAGTGTAGAGAACCGGAGACCCTTTTTACTGGAAAAGAGGCATTCCATCTTAGTCCTCACGGGTGACAACGCATCTGCATTTTGATTCTTTATGGAAGATAGATGTAGATGTCTATGGGTCACAGCAACCACTTACCATCAGGTGGACTGTGTGCTCGTTTGTCACCCTATCCTATAAAAAAAAAAAAAAAGTTATTATCATAACTAACAAAACGAGCCCAAACTTGGCACACATAGTTTTACTCGTCCAGGAGTTCCAGCAGTAAGCACCTAAGTACACCATCAAGTCTCTCCATCAAGCCTGGAGGTTAGGTATCATAATAACTAAGAAAACGAGCCCAAACTCGGCACACCAAGTTCTACTCGTCCAGGAATTCCAGCAGTAGTCACCGAAGTACACCATCAAGTCTCTCCATCAAGTCCGGGGGTAAGTTATTATCATAACTAACAAAACGAGCCCAAACTCGGCACACATTGTTTTACTCGTCCAGGAGTTCCAGCAGTAAGCACCTAAGTACACCATCAAGTCTCTCCATCAAGCCTGGAGGTTAGGTATCATAATAACTAAGAAAACGAGCCCAAACTCGGCACACCAAGTTCTACTCGTCCAGGAATTCCAGCAGTAGTCACTGAAGTACACCATCAAGTCTCTCCATCAATCCTGAACGTTAGATCTCATAATAACTAAGAAAACGAGCCCAAACTCGGCACACCAAGTTCTACTCGTCCAGGAATTCCAGCAGTAGTAACCGAAGTACACCATCAAGTCTCTCCATCAAGTCCGGGGGTAAGTTATTATCATAACTAACAAAACGAGCCCAAACTCGGCACACATTGTTTTACTCGTCCAGGAGTTCCAGCAGTAAGCACCTAAGTACACCATCAAGTCTCTCCATGAAGCCTGGAGGTTAGGTATCATAATAACTAAGAAAACGAGCCCAAACTCGGCACACCAAGTTCTACTCGTCCAGGAATTCCAGCAGTAGTCACTGAAGTACACCATCAAGTCTCTCTATCAAGCCTGGACGTTAGATCTCATAATAACTAACAAAACGAGCCCAAACTCGGCACACCTAGTTCTACTCGTCCAGGAATTCCAGCAGTAGTCACCGAAGTACACCATCAGGTCACTCTATCAAGTCCGGAGGTAAGCTCTCATCATGACTAACAAAACGAGCCCAAATTCGGCACACCTAGTTCTACTCGTTCAGGAATTCCAGCAGTAGTCACCGAAGTACACCATCAAGTCTCTCCATTAAGCCTGGACGTTAGGTCTCATAATATCTAACAAAACGAGCCCAAACTCGGCACACCTAGTACTACTCGTCGAGGAGTTCCAGTAGCTGTCACCGAAGTATACCTTCAAGTCACTTCACCAAGTCCGAAGCTAAAGTCTTATCATAACTAACAAAAGCAGCCCAAAGTCCACAGCCACCATCTCACTGCTAGTAGTGGGCTTCTAGTGCCTAGCGGTCTCTGGAGCAGCTATTCGTATTTCGTATGTAATATATTTTTGTAGGTATAAGAAATGAGAAAAAAAATCAATCTTTCAAATTATCAAAATGTTTTTACTTGATTACGATTCCCACACCCGCAGCTAACCGTGTGTACACTTGTTTGTGTGACCCGTGTCAATGTAATAGTGCGATTCTATACCTATCAATTTTGCAAACGCGTCCTTAACGATGCCAAAAGCTTCTTCCTGTTGAGATATTCATTTCTGGAATAGTAACCATATATATGATTTCTGATTGCATCGGCGTCAAAGGTGTCAATATTCTTATTACTTACGCGACGTGTCCAGCCGCGGTGTCATATTTTGAAAATACTTGCATAGAAATTCGACCCGTTTTCCATGTTAGCCTACTATTTGTAAGGAACAAAGTCAAGATATGGATCATTTTCCCATGCAAGTATTTTCATGTGTAGTGCTCAAGTTCTTCGAGTATCTGACTTACAACACATACTTTACTTTCATACTTGCAAGTATTTTTTGCTCGTAAAAGGGCGCCGTACTTTGAAGTGAAAACCTGGTAGCGTAAATACGTCTCATTGCGACGCGAGCGACGTGTCCAGCCGTGGTGTCAAAATTTGAAATTACTTGCATAGGAATTTGACCCGTATTCCATGTTATCCTACAATGAATAAGGAGCAAAGTCGTATAAATAAAAAAAATACTTTGAAGTTCAAAGTATTTTTCATTCACAAATACGATTGAGTTTCTTATTGCTATTGAGATATGGATCATTTTCCTATGCAAGTATTTTCATGTGTAGTGTTCAAGTTCTTCGAACAACTAACAACACATACTTTCATACTTGCAAGTATTTTTTGCTCGTACCAGGGCGCCGTACTTTGAAGTGAATACCTGGTTTTAAAACCTGATAGCGTAAATACATCTCATCTTTAGTATTGGTAATGCCGCATATGTCAATTGAGAGTAAAAATTCTACGCAACTTTTGCATTTTAATCCAGATCATCCAAACTCAGATATAGAGGGATGGTATAATGTATTAAAAATTATTGCACAAAATAAACGCTTAGATAGAAAATGATTTGATTTGTTAATAGAATTTACAATCGCTTTAAAAGATTATGCAGCTGATTGTCTTACCGAGCTTAAGTTTACTAAAATGGCATATCCCTTAGGAAAGAAACCAGAGTTAAAGAAACAGCGTCTGAAAATGGTCTTCACTTATGATCCCTCATCGAGTAAATTCCTAAAACAATCATGCCTGATGAAGTTATTACTGGATTTGTTATCTCAGTTTTATGTTCATCCAAAATATGATTTACATGGGGTACATTTTAAAGTTCGAAATGTTTAGCGATGTACCGGGGAAACGTTTAACTTTAACATGCTATGAATTGAGAGAATGAGTGGCCTTTTTGTGTTCTAATGTGTTGATGAGTGTAGCAGTTTTGCTCTGAATATTGTGTGGTCGATAGAATTGGTGTTTGATGTTGTGGGTTGACTTTGTATGAAGCTGGTCGAAAGGACAATGTCGTATCGGGCCATGCCGCGTGCGGCTGGTTGAAAGGAACATTCGTCCGGTCCAAGCTTATGAATGTTTGATGTTGAGGGTAGGATTTCTGTGAAGCTGGTCGAAAAGGACAATGTCGTACCGGGCCATGCCGCGCGCTGCTGGTTGAAAGGACACATTCGCCCAGTCCAGGCTTATAAATTTTTGATATTGATGGTTGGGTTTGTGTGAAGCTGGTCGAAGGGACAATGTCGTACCGGACCATGCCACGCGCGGCTGGTTGAAAGGACACATTCGTCCGGTCCAGGCTAATGAATTGTGGAATTACACTGGTCGAAAGGACGCACCCGTCCGGTCAAGTCAGGTTAGTTGAACAGAGTACAGATAACAGTATCGTCCGGGCCAGACCCGAGTGGTTGGTCGTAGGGACATACTAGTTTACAGCTGTATGTGGTGGCTTGAGAGAAAGCTGCCGTCCGGTCCATGCGTGGTCGAAGGGACGCATGCTTTCGATTATTGTATGATCGAGGATGTTAGTATATTTACAAGAGGGTATGTGTTGTTAAAGCGTATATCTTCTATCGATGCTAATAGTGCCGTGCAAGCTGTACAAAGAGCTGTGTGCCTGTGTGTGCTTAGTGGAAAGAGCCAGTTGTCCATGTTGTCATATTAGATGATGGCTGGTCAAAAGAACGCCTTATCTAGTGTTAGATTGCATGTGGTCAAACGTAATTTCCTTGCGTACGTGTGTGTGAATATCAGTAAATCTATTCATGTCAGGATAGACGAGCGGAAGTAGTGGAGATTAATAGTGTTTGTTACAGGAATTCATAAAGATACACGTCCGAGGACGGTCGTATGTCAGGATTGGCCGTGTAGGCACGACTATAAAATACTGGCTGAATCGAGAGTAAGGTTTTACTCTAGCAAAGCGTCGTATCTGTGGTATCGTGGCAACCGTTTTTGTTATATAGGATTTTTGAAATTAACGTCATCGGAAAAGCGTACCATATATTTGCGACGAATTTCTAACGATCTGTTCATTATATTTTCTTGTATATTATGTTGTAACGCACCCATATTTGCGCCATCCATCATGAGTGCATCTGGGATGATCCTCTGTCGCCTACATATTTTATATTTCGCAGTGCCGAACACTCCGCTTTCAAGTGGTATGCTGTCATGGGGTTATTGTGATGGAAGATCTGCTCATGATGTATTACTGCGTTGTACCAATTGTAAAAAAGTTTATCACAAATCTTGTCTAGCCTTACCTGAAAATCAGGACATGACAGAGTCATCATATGGTTGGAAGTGTCCATTATGTACAAGTAAAGCTCCGAAATCAGGAAAGGATGATAATACGCCAGTAAGGAATATTACTGTCATAGGAAGTAAAAGACATCCATATCCCCCCCCCCCCTCCCATGCAAAAGCAGCGATACTCCAGTGAATACAGAAGAAGTAAAAGAAATAGTGCAGACTGTGATACAGAAGGAAATGGAGAGCCTTTATAATAAAATAAGTAAAAGTATATTAGACACATTGAATAAGCAGATAAAGGATGTAAGCGAAGAATTATCAAAAATAAAGGAATCTATGGAGTTTATGAATGCTGAATTTGAAGAGTGTAAAATGGAAAGTATAGCTACTCGTATGAAAAGAGTTATGAAGAGCTTCACGATGAAAATTGCAAAGTAAAATCTGCTGTTCAGGAACTAACGATACGTGTCAACCAACTGGAGCAAAGCGCGCGATCATTCAATGCAGAAATCGTATAATGTATAATATAGTAGTAATAATATATATTCCAGAAAGGAAAACGGATAATGTGTTAAATATTGTTAAGGATATATTTAAGGTTATAAAATTGTTAACTGTACACGCATTGCAAAAATAAATCGGAGCAGCCTCCGACCACGTTCAATTATTGTTCAGTTTACAACACCTTTCATACGCGATCAGTTCTTGGCTTCAGCGATTAAATTTAATAAAATAGATGTCTCTAACAAGCTTAATTCAACTCATCTCGGTTTTTCCGGAAATAAAATTCCTATTTATATAATGGAGCATTTGTCTCCAGCCAACAAAGCTTTGCATGCAGCTGCCAGGATAAAAGCGAAAGAAAATAACTTTAAATACGTTTGGGTAAGGAATGGACGAATCTACATGAGAAAGGATCACAATTCTAGCTATCATGTCATCAAAAACATGAGTCTCCTGGAAAAATTAGTATAATCTTCTTAGTTATATATAGATCTAATGATAATGTATGTTGAATATTTTTTAATTAAAATTCAATAATTTACAGTTAAGTATTTACTACCAGAATGAACGTGGTTTGCGAACAAAACCTCTCAATTTTTACCGTAAATTGTGCTATATCGATATCATCATATTGACTAAAACATGGTTGAATAATACGATTATAAGTAATGAGCTTTTTTGGAAACAGATATGTAATTTATAGAAGGGACAGGGAAACTACCGGTTTTCATTCAAATAAGGATGGTGGAGGAGTATTGATAGCTATATCTAGTAGACTAAAGTCAAAAAGAATGTTTATGTGGGAAAGTAAATGTGAAGATCTTTGGGTTACTCTAGATGTTACAGACGGAAAGAACTATTTTCCAATTGTCCTTTGTGCTGTCTATATTCCCCCACCAATTCAGTCTAAAATATTGGAATGTTTTCTTAGTAAGGACTTGCATAGTTGCTGATTTTAACTTACCTAACGTTAATTGGAATCTCGTCAATGACTTGAATAGCAATTATACTGCTCCCTTTCAGGCGCGGTCGCAGCCTTAAATTTTGGAGGGGGTCACTAATAATAAAACATGTCGAGTAAATTAGACTTTATTGCACAATAAACAATTTTATTGCACACATAAAACAAATGGAAGTGATAATATTTGAGACGTCTGGGGCTATCTCTGGATGAATATTTAAAAGAGCTAAACCTCTCAGGCTCTCTTCTAACATGTTTCCTCTCAACCAAGTTTTTACACGCTTTAGCGTAGGAAATTATCTCTCTGATGTCGCACCGCTTATAGGAAGAGTTGCCAGAATTTTCAGCAGTCTTTATATTTGGGTAGAGATCATCGTCACAAACTTCGATTGTAGAAACCATACACTTAGGAAATTTTGTATCAGTATTTTCTTTGAGCTCCCGTTTCTACTTTGAAATCCATAGCTGATACGCTGTAACAAGAGTGGCAGCAGGAACACTCAAGAAATAGGAATAACTTTCTGATACTTTCTTCACATTAAGAAGTTTTTATTTTATTTTGTAAATTTTTAGAAGATTTTTCAATATGACGTGCACGATTTTGGGGGTCATGTCCCCTGTGACCCTCCCCTTCGGACCGTGCCTGCTCCCTTTATGGCTCAAAGTCTTATAGATTTCTGTTATATTAATAAATTACAACAGTGCAATTTCGTCGAAAATAAAATGGGGAGAATCCTTGATTTAGTTCTAATAAATTGTTTACATTGCATTGTTAATGAGGCAAATGATATATTGAGCATCATAGATCCTTTACATTCTCCAATTGAAATACAACTATTTATATCTGAAACACAAAAACTAAAATACAATTCTAATGTCAAAAAGCGCAATTTCTATAAAGTTGATTATGACAAAATTCGTGAACATTTAAGTAAAATCAATTGGGATGTGCTATTTAAGGGGCTAGATGATATAAATAGTACTGTTTCAGTTTTTTACAAGATTATAAATTTAACAATAGAAAATTTTGTCCCATGGAGTACGATCAAAAGTGGTAAATATCCTATTTGGTTTAATCGGAGTCTGATTAATGTAATGAAGGAAAAAAATAAGGTGAGGTCTAGGTACAAAAGATATAATAACGCAATGGATTTACTCAGCCTTAAGTTACTTAATAAGAGATGTGATAAATTAGCTAAGACCTGCTACAACGCTTATATAAAATGCAAAGAAGATAATATTGTCATAAATTCTAAAGTTTTTGGTCTTACATCAAAAAATAAACGGCATGGCAATAGTAAGTATCCGAGTGCAATGTCTAATAATAGTGTGATGATAACAGATGGGACCGATATATGCAATCATTTTGCCTCACATTTCTCCTCAGTATACACCGTAGAAAATCCTAACAGTTTTAATAAATATGATTCAAATAACCAATATTTAACATATTTAGATAACAATAATTATCATTTTGGCACTTTGGTTTTGGATGAAAAATCAGTTTTAAAAATTAAAGGGCTTAGACCGAAAAAAAGGAGCTGGTCCAAACTCTATTTCACCTTACTACATCGCTGAATGTGCCATAGAACTATCTAATCCTCTTTGTTTTATAAAATCAAATCTTTACAAACAGGACGCTTTCTAGATATGTGTGGAAGCTCGCTAAAGTTGTCCCTATACATAAAGCGGATGATGATACTTTAGTTAGTAATTATAGACCGATTTCAATATTATCAACCTTTCCCAAAATATTTGAATCATTAGTATGTCCCTATATTCAAAATTATGCAAGACAGTTTATTACAGATGATCAACATGGATTTGTCAAATTTCGTTCGACTTGCTCTAATTTAGTTACGTTTGTTGAAACCTTGGTGAAAGCTATAGACATGCAACAGCAAATAGATGGAATATATACTGATTTCAGTAAGGCTTTCGACCGAGTATCACATGTAATGCTTTTAAGAAAGTTAGAAGCTTATGGTTTTTCTGGCCCTATTCTCGCGTGGTTAAGGTCTTATCTAGAAGGTCGAAATTATTTTGTTGTTGTTGATGGGTTCAGTTCTGACATATTTCCCATCAAATCCGGAGTTTCCGGATATTCCTAATTGTTTCTTACATTCCAATTGTTTTATGTATACTGATGACTTAAAATTGTAAAATTGTTAATAAATCGTCAGACATGATACTTCTTCAGAAGGATTTAATTAGACTTTCTAAATGGTGCGGTGTTAATGGAATAAATCTTAATCTAAAAAATGTGTACATATTAAATTAATGTAGTTATGGTTTTTGAAAGAGAAGAAAGTAAAACGATATGTGAAATAAGAATAGAAGGGGAATTGGTCGAGCAAGTAGATGGGTTTGTGTATTTGGGATATGTATTTAGCAGGGATGGTAGATATGATAAGGATATAGAACGACGAGTAAACGCAGGAAATAGAGTAAATGGGGCTCTACACTCTATTGTGGAAAGTCAGAAGGTGTCCAAAAAGGCATGCATGGCAATTCACAATGCTGTGTTAGTACTTTAATGTATGGTAGTGAAAGTTGGGTGTGGCAGAAGAAGCACGAGAGTAGAATAAATGCTGTAGAAATGCGGTCATTAAGGAGTATGTTAGGACTGAATCTAAATGACAGAGTGAGAAATTGTGTGATAAGAGAAGAGTGTGGTTTGCAAGATGATGTTGTGACCAGGATTAAGAAAGGAATGCTTCGGTGGTTTGGGCTTGTGGAAAGAATGAATGAGGAAAGAGTGACAAAGCAAATTTATGTTGCAGAAGTGAACGGAAGAGTCGGAAAGGGACGCCCTAGACGAAGGTTTATCGACCAAATTGGCGATATATTGAAAATGGGCCAAATTAAGAGTACCCTTAACCGACGAGCGTGTATGCGTAGGTATATGGATGTGGCGGAGGCGAGAGAGGTGTGTCAGGATCGTGCCAAATGGAAGTCCATAATCTCTGCCTACCCCTTTGGGTGACAGGCGTGAGTGTTTATGTATGTATTATTATGTATTATGTATATTAAATTCGCGCGCAAAAATAATATTTTCCCATCAGTTTATACCCTCAATGGTGTAGTTATCCAAGAAGTGGAGACTGGTAAGGACCTAGGTGTAGTATTCGATAAAAAGCTTACATTTATACCACAACTGGAAAGTGTAATTAAAAGATCATCTCAATCATTGGGGTTTGTTATAAGAAATAGTAAAGTATTCCGTAATGTTACCACAAAAAAAAACTTTTATACTTCTCAATTGTTAGAAGTATATTAGAATATTGTAGCACAGTTTGGCGTCCCCGTTATTCTACCCATAACCTTCGCCTTGAGCGTATACAAAAAAGATTTTAATGGCATCTTGCCTTTTCAACACGGAAAGCATATAAAATATCAGCATATGTAGACAGATTAAAGACATTTAAAATGGTTTCACTGTCAAAACGCCGGGACATTCTGAATTAGCAACTTTTATATAAAATATTCAGAAATAACTTAGATTGCCCTTTATTACTACGTAAATTTAATTTTCGTACCTCAAGTAGATATCCTCGTAAATTCATTACTCCTCTTTCGCTGCCTCTTCGTAGAACTGTACTAGGATTTAATTCCCCAATACCCAGACTTTGCAGACTTTTAAATACATATAATAAGGTAGTAGATATTCACCACGACTCTTTTAACGTTTTTCGGTTCAAAATTTATCAAAATATTAATATTTCTTTGTAGTATTTTTTTTTGTATTAATTTAATAATTTTTTTTTTAGCTATTTGGTAACGGCTTGTAGGAAATGCTGTGAGCACTAAGCATGCGGTATTTACCTATTATTGAATGTGCACTTATTACTGTCTTAGAACTAAACATATTAGTGTAACATTTGTTGGTGAACCAAATAAATAATAAATAAAGTCATCATCCGGCGACCTTTCTATACTTGGCTATGGCCCTTGAGTATGGGGGAAAATAAGGAGAGAAGAAAAAAAAAACATTCGAAATAATAATCTAATACTTTTCTACTTACTGGTACTGGTGCTACTAGAAGTTATTGTGGGTATACTACACTTTTTCAATGTGTCATGTTTAATAAAACAGTCGTCTGTGAAGTGTTTTGAACAAAGATAATCATTTTGTTTCAGACGCTAATTCACAATTTTTATGCCTTGTAGCCATAGTTTTAGTTTAGGATGATTAATTAGTGAATATTCAATTAGTACTGAAAAATATTCAACTGGAGTAAGTAACTATACAAAATAAAAATAAAAATTATATTTCGCAAATAATTTATTGTCAACCGTCCATTCAGTTCTAGTATTATAGAAAACAAATTAGCTGCTAAAATAATGCCTATTCTAATTATTTACAGGTCTGTCTATAGACGGAATAAACTATATCTTCTAATATATAAAATTAATGTTTGTTTGTTCGTATTTTATCCCGTCATGTGCCCGGCAATTTCACTTTGTTTACTTATTTTACCATGTTACACCAGACTAACTAACTCTCGAATAATTTTACTCTTTGGTCTTACTCTCAGATAACTTTGTTTGCGTTTTTTCAACACAAATCTAAAGTGGCCAATACTGGACCCCCCCTACCCCAGCCTACGAATTTGGAGTATATATAAAATAAAAAATACTGACAGACGTATTTTAAATAGCACATCTCAAAAATATTAATTATTTAAATTGCACCCATGTAGTTTATAAATAAAAAATAGGTAAATATTGCTCACCTTATAAGATCGATATAACTTCAAATAATTAGAATTGTGTGCTTTTTGTAATATAAAAAAACTGCACCCTGCTTGTATATAATTGCACCATCGTTAAAAATTCATAAAATGCAATATTAAGTGCAAAAGTAAAAAACAAATTTGTTAATTGTCAACAAAGAGTGTATAATGACTAGGTTTAAGAGGCGGGACTTCCTTAGTCACAGAGCACAATTACTCTCTACCGAGAGAAGAATGCCAACTTCATACTAAAAAAAAGGAAACACATGTTTATACACGTAGACTAAAAGCACCACGTTGGGAGCCCATATAAAACTTTTTTTGCGGGAATTTCAAACCTTTGTATTCTGTAACTTAAAGGGCGCTAAGCTACTTTACCAACATCAATACATGAAGTTTAATTACCCCCCCCCCAGCCTACGAATTTGAAGTATATATAAAAAAATATTTAAACTGCACCTATGTAGTTTATAAAAAAAAACATGTATGCAGGTCGCACGTGGTAGAAGTGAAACCTTCAGAAAACTAAACTTCGAGTAAATGCGACGAATGCAGAATGTCAGGAGTAGGATAATTGTAGGGTTTATTTATTATAATATTGTTATCAAGTTTAAAATTATTTTAAATTTTATTTTACATGATATATTACATTAAATACTAAACAGACTCCAATTTCAATTTCAACAATTGACACGAGTACCTAACTAAAGTATGAATATTATTTTAATATGATAATTTTCAACCACAAGTTCGGCTTAAAATATACGATAATAGTTTAAATTTATAGCAAACAAATGTTACAATCCTTATTTATAGACATGTAGAGCCTAAATTTTAGTGTAATAAATCAATAGGTTATTTTCTTTCGAATAAAACTTTGTCGTAGCGCCAATTAAAATGTATGTTAACTATCTTTAAAGCACCGCACAAAGACGAGACCGAGATAATAGGAAAAACACAATGTTTTTTTAATTACTTGTAATGCTATTAACGTTACTAATATTCCCTTTAATCAACGTAAAAATGCTTGTGTTACGAGCGGTTCACGACAGTTGTAGAATGGCGGATTACAATCCACAACCTTTTGAGTTCACTGTCCGCACCCTGCCATTAGGTTATTGTCGCCTACTACACTGTATTCTATCCCATTCTCTCGTAGACTAAATCGTATAGACGTATATGTTTGTCTCTTTTTAGTATCGCTTTTTTCGTTCTATTGAGTTTCAGATTACGACGATTTCAAAGAACTATTCACTTAAATAAATAGGTAAAGATCGCTCACCTTACAACCACAGAGTAAAGAGTAAGGACCAGAGGAGAAGCTTCCTAACAACGTCGAAAATGTATACCTATTTTGATAGGTTTGTCACCTGATGCATGTGAAAATTTAAAGGAAAAAACAAAAGTATTGTATAGTTTAAAACAACATGTGTATTCCTTGTAACTTAAATTAATAAAACAACATGTCTATTACTGTTTTGAGAATTTTCTTGTATTACAGAAAAGGCAATACGTGCATTTACAATTAAAACTGCGCTAATCTCTTCGAGAGAATTTCAAGGAAATAGGTATTCTCACAGAAGCTTCACATTATATATTACTATCAATATCATTTTCGTAAGACAACTTATTCATGAGCACAAAAAAATCAGCGATCTGCATGATGGACAATCTAGAAACCGCATTGAGCTCCGCCTCAAAAAGGTCCGAAAGTTATTCGTGAAAATGAGCGTGCTCTTCTTTTTTTTTTCTTTGATAATAAAATTCCATAATCCACTTTGGGCTTGGCCCTATACAAGTTTGATAAAAGAGCGTGGATTTGATTCGCTCCAACTATCCTTGGGACTGCAGTTAATTATGTCAATAATTATAATTATAGTAATTTTTTATTTTTTTAAAGAGAGCAACCGCTTATATCCTATTTTGCATATATAAAGGTATGATAAATCTTGCTTATACAGAACAGTAATTATTTACTTAGATAAATCTATATTGTCTTATTTTATAACACAAAATCTCTAAACTTTTCAAAAATCTTAAATCTCTAAACGATCTTTCACTATTTTTTATTTATAAACTAGGTACATAGGTGCAGTTTAAATAATAATTATTTTTGAGATTTGCTTTTTAAAATACGGCTGTCTGTATTTTTTTATATTCACTTCAAATTTATAGGGTGAGGTATGGGGAGTAATTAAATGTCATGTCTTGATGTTAGTAAAGAAGCTTGGCGGCCTTTCAAACATTTACTTTTACTAAGGAAGTCCTGCCCGTAAATCTAGTGATTATGTACTCTTTGTCGACACTTAACAAATTTGGTTCTATTAACTTTTTGCATTTAATATTGAATTTCACGCATTTTTAACGATGGTGCAATTATATTCAAGCAAGGTGCAGTTTTTTCATACTGCAAAAAGTACCCAATTCTAATTACTTGAAGTAATATCGACGTTATAAGGTGAGTGATTTTTAACTATTTTTATTTCTAAACTACACGGGTGCAGTTTAAATAATTAATAGTTTTGAGATGTGCTATTTAAAATACGTCTGTCAATAAAAAAAAAATACATATACTCCAAATTCGTAGGCTGGGGTAGGGGGGGTCAATACTGGGTATTGTTAGAGTAATTGTGTTCTGTGGTATTGTTACTCTAGAGTTTCTGTATCAATAACAACTATAACATTTGATAATTATCTGTTGTCGGCGACTTTGGTTGTTAACAGATATGGGTAGAAAATTACAAATAAAGATAACAGTGACAGCTATAAACCCTACTTCATTTCATTAAAAATATTAACATCTATATATATACTAGAAGTATGCACATTTGTTAAAAAGAATATGCACCTTTTTTCAATATACTTCCGGCCTCATTTTTTACGTCCTATTAATAAATTAGCTCTACCTATCATAACAAATCAGGACCCTGTGGTATGTGTGTAAAAATTTATAATAAAATCCTAAATGTCTACAAAAAGGAGAATCATTCAATAAATTTCAAAGAGAGCTTAAAAAATATTTCCTACAACTATTTCGAGTTTTTTTTTTCCAACATATTTTGCAAAATAACGATGCTTTCTAACTCGGAATATTACGATATGATGTTATGCGTAGGCCATGAAGATAGCAATATAAATCGTGCTTGCGAACTGTATCGGCAACGATTTATCGATGGTAGACCCCTATCTGAATAGCGACGGCTGCCTTCGTACCAGTGTTTTCTGAACATGTCAAGATGACTACATTCCACCGGCTCTTTTCATCGGTCTACTGGAAGTGGACGTCCAAGCACAGTCGACGCCAGGCAGGCTGAATTAGTGTTAGAGCATTTTGAAGAAGAGCCGACCACAAGTACGAGGCGAGCCGGAACAAGATTCGGTATAAACCATGTTGCAGTTTGGCGAATTCTTCGTGACGACAATCGTCACCCTTATCACTATCGCCGTACACAGGAGCTGATACCCTCCGGTTTTGCACCCAGGAGGAACTTGCGAGTGGTACCTCAGGCAGTTAGAGGAAAACCCTAATTACGTAAACTATGTTCTTTGGACGGACGAGGCAACATTCACGAGGTCAGGACTTTCAAATATGCATAACGATCACGTTTGGGCTCGCGTGAATCCGACGGCTGAATGTGTGGGCTGGCCTTTATGACGGGCATGTCATCGGTCCCGTCATTATGCCATCACGTCTAAACGGTAGCAACTATCTAACGTTTTTACAAACGGAATTCGAAGAGGCGATTGACGACTATCCTGTGGCTGACTGAGATTACTTTGAGAACCAAAGAAACATGGTGTTTCAGCATGATGGAGCTCCTTCCCATTTTGCTCGCAACGTACGAGAACATCTTAACGTTCGCTTTCCGCGAGGATGGATCGGCCGCGGGGGACCGGTGCTATGGCCTGCTCGTTTTCCGGACCTCACACCCTTGGACTTCTTTTTGTGGGGTTATGTGAAGGACAGAGTGTATTTCTCCGATTGCCCAACGGTTGCCGAGATGGAACAGCGTGTTAGATCGGTTTTCGCATCAATAACACAGACAATGGTGCGAAATGCCACACAAGTTATATCCCGACGAGCGAGGTTGTGTATTGAGCAAGGCTGAGCACACTTTGAGCCGTTTCTGTAAATTTGACGTTTATTATGAAAAAGTAAGTGTTCGTTTAGGTTGTTTCGTTAGGTTAGGTCTTTTAAAATTTTTGTCGTTCCGCGAATTAGGTAGAAATGTAGGTACATTCTGCGTAGTTTACTCTTTAATTTTACTGAAATAGGGTTTGCACATCAGTGAAAATAATATTTTATTTTTATTTTTTGGGGTATGTTATACAGCGTTACTATGGTTCTTAAATATTGTGAATGAACTCGTTATAAGGCCCCATTTAACCTCTTTTCGGCTTTACAGGTAGTTTAGTAACACTCAGTATATACGTTTTTATTATCATTGTATTAACAACAGACTGAACAGTGAACAATGGCGGCGCCTCAAATCGGCACAAACATTTTGTAGGGTATAGCCAGTCCAGCGTACAAATCACGCTATATATTTTGTAACTGTTTTTTGAGCGGTCTAGTGAGGCCATTTTCTAATTAGTTTACGACGAGCGCTTTGTGAGAAAACATCATAATTGTTAACGTTGAAGAATATTATAGTTAAGTAGTAAACAATTTTTAATTCATAATTTGTAGAATTATAAAAGTTTTGCACAGAAAAAAAAAATCTTCAATTTTCGGTAGTAAACTGACACCTCAACGTTTCATTATTTAAAGCTAGATGCCATCATTTTAATGATTTAGATACGTTATAACATACGTTAGTAATATTCAATTTGTAAATGATTACTGAAACTACTACTAAACTAGGCTGGGTACTACCACCTGCTTGGGATCCTGTAATTAATAAAATTAAAACTAAACCCAAGCATACCACTGCAAGACTTCAAGACACAGTAAGTTCATTCTGCGTAGATCAGACCAAAATTAATAATTAAAAAAGCTGAAGGTACTCCGGGTTAACACTGACATCGGGACGTCAATCACCTCAGTTCCCTGTGACCATGGGTGCTGTAAAGCACCCGAAACGTCGGGAATTAATAAAAATAAGTTATTAAACGCGATATAATCCGTAAAAGTAGTATTATTCAATGTGTACTGTTCGCGTAAATATAAGAAATCATTATACAAATAACATCATTTTGAGTATTCAAAATAAATGGTTTTTTTAGGATGATGGTGGTCAATATTGAGTCACTGCCACATGGACTACCAATGGAGATATATATTTATATCATCATCATTCCTCAACCCACATCAACTCACTATTCTCAGTAGCGCCAATCGGTATATGTATATCTTACTAGAACAAAAAGTGACTAAATTAATTTTGTTCCAGGTCTGGAATGTGACGAAAGGAGAACGTCGAAGTAAATGTGCAGCCTCCTCGCCAGTTTTTCAGTCTCTTCGGGACTAAGAAATATTTATTAACAATTTAATCCTAATGGAATTAAAATGTATAGTTATTCTAATCACATTTTATGTTCAATCAGGATTTAATATGTTGAATTGCGAACCTCCTTTTTATACAGTTAAATAACTTATTGATTTATTTTATACACTCTGACCCTTATGGAATTAAAATTTATAGTCATTATAGTCACATTTTATTTAAAAAAATCTTATCCATACTATCTCAGCCATATTGCACTTTTTGCAGTGAAATTGTCTGTCTTTGATGTAAATTTATGAGTTTTTTTTTTGTATAGAGAGATGTCTTTTTATAATATATTTTGTACTTTTTACTTCATCGAAATGTAGAATATAAATTTATATTTAGAATAAATGTTACACAATTCGCTCTATAACCTGAAGTTTGATGGGGCCTCTTGCAGCTATTATTTTCATGTTGTTTGTTTTATTTATGGAAATAAAACAAACACTCCTTACAACTGCACCTTTTTTGTAATAAGTAAGCCAGTACCTCTCGGTAGAGAGTAAATGTGTTCTGTGGCCAGTACGTTGAGCCAAACTTTAATAACTAACTAATAAACTGTTATTGCATGCCAGTCGACCCACAACTCTCAGAATCTAAAAATAAACTTACCCTTTTTTTTGTTGGTTTTTTTTATCACGTAAAACAAGATAGAATTTAAAAAGGTTATAGTGTGAAAAAAATGTATTGAAAGGTGTGATTTTTTAATCTCTTTTGATGGAATGTTTACCGTTATGCAAACGAAACAAATACCTTTTTATGTAATGGTTTTATTTCATAATTCTTACACTTTATGTACAAGAAACCGGCTAAAATTACGTCACACAATTTTGAAATGAGATTGATAATATTTATAAAAGTAGAATTGCACAATTCATATGCAGTGAAATAGCTTAGTTCATAACGAAATACGTTTAAGTTTTATATATAGCTGGTATACAAAATTAAAAAGATATCATTGTTTAAATTAGCGCTTGCCAGAATCGGAATCCGTATAGGCCGTGAAACATTGTGGTGAACGCCACATATACATATATAAATGAAAATCCGAGTCAAAGAGTGTTTCGAGCATAGCAATAACAATAGTCAACAAACGAACATTCGAAAGAGACAAGTGGTGGAGACGAGATTCACCCGTGCCATCGACAAGTTATTACTGTAACCAATACTGCATTTTTGGTGTGTGTCGTCGAATTTGGAGAATTCGGTCGTTTGTTACAAAATAATAAGGTCAATGTATGCATGTATGTATTCCTATGATGGTGTTGAGTAGTTTTATACCGTTATTTAGAAAGAGATAACATAACATAACATAAACACTCACGCCTGTCACCCAGAGGGGTAGGCAGAGATTATGGACTTCCATTTGGCACGATCCTGACACACCTCTCTCGCCTCCTCCACATCCATATACCTACGCATACACGCTCGTCGGTTAAGGGTACTCTTAATTTGGCCCATTTTCAGTATATCGCCAATTTGGTCGATAAACCTTCGTCTAGGGCGTTCCTTCCCGACTCTGCCGTTCACCTCTGCCACATAAATTTGCTTTGTCACTCTTTCCTCATTCATTCTTTCTACATGACCAAACCACCGAAGCATTCCTTTCTTAATCCTGGTCACAACATCATCTTGCAAACCACACTCTTCTCTTATCACACAATTTCTCACTCTGTCATTCAGATTCAGCCCTAACATACTCTTAATGACCGCATTTCTACAGCATTTATTCTACTCGTGCTTCTTCTGCCACACCCAACTTTTACTACTATACATTAAAGTAGGGACTAACACAGCATTGTGAATTGCCATACGTGCCTTTTGGACACATTCTGACTTTCCACAACAGAGTGTAGAGCCCCATTTACTTTATTTCCTGCGTTCACTCGTCGTTCTATATCCTTATCATACCTACCATCCCTGCTAAATACACATCCCAAATACACAAACTCATCTACTTGCTCGACCAATTCCTTCTATTCTTATTTCACATATTGTTTTACTTTCTTCTCTTTCAAAGACCATAACTTTCGCCTTACTTGCGTTCACTTTCATCCCTTTCTTTTAATGAAATGTTCATTAATGTAACCATCATTTGCAACTCGGCCGCCGACGACGCGAGTATGACTTGATCATCGGCGTACAAAGGCATTTGACGGTTAACTCACCCATTCTTAACCCGCATTCTTCAACTTTCAGATTTTCCAAACAACTGTCCATAAATAGGTTGAACAGCCACGGGAAGCCACACAGCCCTGTCTGACCCTTTATGGATGCCAAACCAGTCCGAGTAGGCCCTGTTGATCCTGACATAAGCACTGGAGTCCCTATACAGAGACTTCAATGCCTGTATCAACCAGCACTCAACCCAAATGAGTTCAGTGTTTGCCATAATACATCCCTGTCCACTCTATCATAAGCCTTTCCAAGTCCACGAACGCACAAAAACCTTTTGGTTTTGGCCAAAAACTTCTCCGCGATCATGCGCATGGAAAAGACCTGATCCGTACATCCCATTCCTTTCTAAATCCGCTTGCACATCCCAATTTTTTCCATCAGTATCTTTCATAACTCTTTCAATTAGTACCTTAGCATACAGTTTTCCCACAATGCTAAGAAGACTGACACCACGGTAGTTTTTACAGTCCTGCTGCGATCCTTTTCCTTTATATAGTGGGACTATCACGGCTTTGCACCAGTCTCCCGGTACCCGCTTAAGTTCCCAACATAAATTAAACAAAGTGTACAGCAGGTCTGCCACCACTTCCTCTCCAGCCCTTAGCATTTCGAGTGATAGTCTATCATATCCGGCTGCCTTACCTGCTTTCATACTTTTCATTGCTTTCATTATTTCATCTATACTTATCTCTCTATCTCTTTCCTCTTCTTTCGGAATTTCTATTTCATTTAATTCAAACGTCTCATCAATCATAAACACGCTTTCAAAGTATTCCTTCCATCTCCTTAAACTCGACACTTCGTCATTTAGAATACAGCCATTCTGGTCTCGTATAGCATCCATTCTAGGCTGTTTTGAATGTCCCCTGGCAGTTCTTACGAGTTTCCAGAACATTTTAATATTTGCCTGGAAGTTATCCGATATTCTTCTATCATCTTCTCCGTTCTTTCTTGCTTTTTCCTTTCAACTACTTCTTTTACTCTCTTATTTAGATGTCTAAATACTGCCTTTTTTCTTTCAATATCATCATTCACACCGCTAGTATAACTAGGCTTGGTTGCTAGTAAATCTAGCCATGCTCTCTTCTTTGCTTCTACTTCCATCCGTACCTCATCATCCCACCATAAAGTGTTATTTTTCTTTTCATTCGTTCTCTCACTTACACCACATACTTCGGTAGCTGCATCCACCAAACCTTTCTTGATATTATACCACACAGTCTCCAAGTCTCCATTCATACACAATTCATCCATACCACTTATATTTTCTCTCAGTCTACATTTGTACTTCTCTTTTGCACCTTCATCTTGTAACCTCTCTGATCTTATACGCTGTAACGCAGTGGTAGACACAGATGTCCGATGCCGCCAACGTCTGAATAGACCATAAATTCGGCATAAGACCAAGTAATGATTCGTCCCTACGTTGGACCCCCGGTAAACCCTTGTATCTACAACAGCGCTCCTCATTCTTTCATCCACAATTATGAAATCTATCATGCTTCTATCATCACCTCTTTCCCATGTATACATGTGAATCTTCTTATGACGAAAGAAAGTGTTCGTCACAAAAATATTCTTTTCCACACATACGGTGAGGAGGCTTTCACCATTCTCATTTATACTTTCATCACCAAACGTTCCCAATATCCTTTCATAACCAAGCCTCTTCACGCCAACCCTTCCATTAAAATCTCCTAATATAACAATATTTTCATTACCCTTGCATTTCATTAGCACCATCCTTACCATCTCCCAAAACTGCTCTCGGATATAAGTGGGCTTAGACATGTCTGGGGCGTAGGGGTCTACCCTAGAATAAACAACTTCTTTAAGCCCACTTTCATTCGTATCCATAGCAGTCTCAGGCTTACATTCATACTCTTTCACACACTGACCCATTTTTCTGTAAGGATGATACCGACTCCTGGCATGCCCGCTCGGTCTCGTCTACCCCAGACCAGTACACGGTATACATGCCGTGTGTGGTAGCATCCTTTCCTTCCGTTTCGTCTCATTTACATAACACATCTATTCCTCTATCATACATCATATCGCATACTTCATCCATCTTATCATTCATTGCTCCACATACATTCAGCGTAGCCAGACGGGCTTCCGCAATCCACTTTTCGCCCTTCCAGGAGACAGAACGTGACGGGTGGCGAACCTCGTCGCCGGTTTTCCTCCCGGAGATTCTTCGCACCCCTGCCCCATTAAAGGGGCGCCGGGAACTCGGGGCCATTTCTTTTCATTTGTGCCTCATGGTGCGAAAGTAGGGGGTGGTATTTTTTTACGCCGTTACCACGCGGCGAGGAGCCAATTCTGTACTTTCGGCTTTGTCTCTTGTTTAGCACCACCCGGGGGACACGTGTAGGGTGGGCCTAGGGTTAGGTGATCGAAGCCTACGGACGCGAGCGACTCATCCCCCTTTAAAAAGAGATGCCCGGATAAATTAATTCACAAGGGTATTGTAAAGGTAGCTTAACCCAAAATTATTGTCGATATCTCCCAAAAACTTCTCATTGTGGCTTTCAGCGTATTGTAAAGAACTTTATAAACAAAATCACTTCAGATTAGGCTTAATGGGCTTCGATCCCTTTGTCTTAAAATAAAAAAACAACAGCTTTTTGGTGAAAACGTTAACGTCAAACGTGACGTGAACGTTAATGTCATGTTCACGTGTATGTTTTAGGCTTTTAGGTTTACCATCAAAAGCTTGTAGAACTATTTGTGTATAATTTCCAATATTTATTTACAAGATAATGGTCAAGAAAAGAAAGTTTGATGGGTTAGTGAAAAATTCAAACATTCATAATTCTTCATCGGTCGAGGTTATAGTTGAAGATGTCGTTTCCCATCCGTTATGTTTACACGGACCGACTTTGTTATTTGCATCCGACAAAGGCCGATTTTTCTCCTGTTCTTTGTGTCGAAAGAAACAGGACTGCACTGTACACATCGACGAGGAGGATTGGAAGAAAGAAAGTGTACGTAAACGTAACGAGAAATATTACAGTTTAATCCCTAAACTTGATAAAGCTGCAGCGTGGAAAAACTTTAATGAGGTAAGTTGTGTTCCATTTTCATCTTTCTATTCGTAAACTTAATAAATAGCTAATATTCGAATAAAGAACCGTATAAGAATTTTAATATTCCTTAACAATATAGAATTATCTTCTATTTAGGAGACTCGGGCCTAGACTTATTAAGTTTTATTTTCTTATTTGTAATGCTTGGCAGGCATTCGATCCGATGACAATGTGTGATTGCGATACTAGTTGCCTCACACTACCTGAGTATTTTTTTATGTATAAATAACTAGTAATCTGCTCCCGACTTCGTAAGGTTGATTTCTGGATCTCGACAACAACGCCAGTTACTGGGTCCAATTTTAAATATTAACCATTCTCTAATCAACTTAATCACACATACAAAATTTCATCAAAATCGGTCCAGCCATTTAGGAGTTCAGTCACATACACAGGGACAGATGAAATATATAATTGCACATCTCATAACGCAAAGCGTTATTATCTAGTACTTTACTCTCGACACGTCAAGGTCAAGCAATGTTGTGTTCTTAAAATGCCTCTATCATAACCATATTGCACTTATATGATAATATGAGTAATAGAGTTTTCCCTGTAGGTGACACTACCTATTAAAATAATAGAGCGCTAAATTTAAAACACATAAATAATATATTTTAAAAGTCAGGAACACAATTTATTTTTATCATCAAAATTAAATGAAACGCTTATGAGGTGTGCACTTTTGGATTTTCCAAACTATATATTATAATATGCATGTATTATACATATATACCTTCCTCTTGAATCATTCTGTCTATTGATGAAAACCGCATCAATGCATTGCATAGTTTAAAAGATCTACGCATACAGATGGTGGGAAGCGACTTTGTTTTATACTATGCAAAGATGAATTATGTCTTGCCATAAAGTTTTATATGTTGTATTTTAATTTTAGAGTATTCTGTTTTACTTTGTAGGTCAAAACGAAGCATCCTACAAGTAGAGCATATTGTAATACTTGCCAAGAGCTCTACATTGTGTCTCAGAGTAAGAAGCATTTACGTGATCATAAAGTTGTTACACCACTGACAGATGAGCAACTTGCAAATGCAACTTCTTGGCTTCCACCTCTAGAGAATGATGAAAAGGAGGCACAATACTTGTTTTCCAAGAAATCAGTTAGTACTGTCCTAGGAATACTGAAAAATAATGGTATTAGGTAAAGATTTGATAATTTTTTAGTTTAAGGTACTCATTATCGCTTAGTCAGCTTACAAAGAGGATAATTCCTACTGGCAACTAATGCCTAATTTTTTATTGTAATCAAATTATAGATTACTTTGTAATTATTTGCTTATTTTAATCATCTCATGTTGGTTTGGGACTCTTAGGTTCCATATTTATGTTCAAACAAAAAGAATGTGCCAACTGTGTTACTTGAATAGCATATTGTAAAATTGACTAATGTGATATTGGTTTGTGACACTTCTTTCACATTTTCTATTTATCCAATTCTTATTTGCTAAATGTGATCTGAGTAGCTTGCTGCTCTTAATATTAATTTTAATAATCTCTCATTTTAGAAATATACTCTGCGTGGGCACTCCATCAATCCATGAAACAGCACAGGCACATCCGGACTTTGACTCCATACTTTTGGACTATGATACACGCCATCATCTATTTAATGCTCCCAGCAAGTTTCTCTGGTACAACATGTTCAATGACTACTTATTTAATGGTAATGAAGATGAAAAAGTCTTAAAGAAATTCTTCAAAAACTCCAGGTGTGTTAATATTTTACATAATGAACATTAAAGAAAAGTATATCTGTTTCCACTAGTTCCTTGCTCATTTGCCACAATTATCTAGTGCTTGGCAGATAGACTGGTAGTCTGTTTAAAATGTATGTAATCTTTCCATGGTAGAGCTCTGCTGCAGGGTATTAAACCTGCATCATTAAAGGTTGGCTCAAATGGAGAAAAATCACACTCACACAGAGTACTATCATCCCTACACTGTATTATATCCCTGCCATTATTACTAATTAACACTGAAATTAAATTTAATGATATCTTATATTTAAACAAACACTAAGCATTGAATAAAACTAATTTTACCAATTTTATCACATTTCAATTAATTAAAAAAAAATCCTGCGTAGATTGGACTAAATTTATATTCAAAAGCTGTAGTCCGGGCTAACTATGACTTCAGGACGTCAAAAACCTCAATTCCCCTGACATCAGAAAACATTGGGAAATAAAAATAAGTTAAATTAAATGCCATAAAATCCATCAAATTAATTTCATGTAATGAAATGAAACTTTTTCAGAGATAAAGGTCTGTGCATAGTAATAGACCCTCCCTTTGGTGGAAGGGTGGAACCATTGGTGCACACCATAAGGGAACTGTCTGCAGCTTATAGGGGGGTGTGTGAAGGAGAAGGACTCTTGCCGGTGATTTGGGCCTTTCCTTACTTCTCTGAACCATATATACAAAATATAGCTCCTGAAATTAAGATGCATGATTATCAGGTTTGTTTTCAAATGTTAAAATTATAATTATAAATAGATAGATAATAGGTTCTAATCTGTTGATTGTATTGTGTTTTGGTGTGTTTTGTATGAAGTCTTTTGTCTGTCTGTTTTGCTTGAAATTAATGAAAATGAAGGAAAACTCTTTATCGACATATGACATTCAAATTTCCTTTGTGAAATGTCAACATATCCATGCAACATATCTTATCGGATTCAAACAAATGCAATTGTGTGTGACTTCATAGAAAATTATAGTATCATTGTTATTTAATATGGTCGCCTTTATATGAAGTTTATAAGGCACGCTTAGAGCGTATTCAGAAAAAGTTTTTAAAATCTCTAAATTTCAGGTGCGACGTCACCACGCACACATTCATGTCTTACAGTGATAATTGTCGTAAATTTAATCTTCTTACGTTAGAAGAACGCCGTGAGATGTTAGACATGGGTTTTTTGTTTGATATTTTACGACTCAACTAGATTGCCCTGTTCTGCTTTCACAAATCTCCTTTAAAGTGCCCGACGTAGGACTAGATATACACCTTTATTCAGTGTTCCCACATCATACCATTATGGCAAGAATAGTGTTCTCACCAGAATGGTTAAAATTTTTAACAGTAAATTCTCCCATATTGACCCATTTATCCATTCAAAAAATTCATTTAAACTAAAGGTAGTACATGCTTTGACAGGAGTAGACAATTAATCTTTATTGTTTATGTTGGTAGCATTCGTAGTTTTATAAATCTGTAGTAGCATCTCAATTTAGATGTCCAATTCGCTAATTGACACAAAAAGAATTTAATATAATATGTGTATGTGAGTGTGTACGTGTGTATATTGTACGTATGTATATTAATTTATTTATATGTTTGTATATATAAGTTTACCTATATGTATAAGTATTTAATTAAAATATGATTATATGTTATGTTGATGTATGTGTACATATATATATGTGTATGTGTGTGTATGTATGTGTGTGTATGTGTATGTATAAATAATATATATATATATATATATATATATATATTATCTTATTGAAGCATAAATATTTTCTTAGATCAGCCATGACAAATTAAGTCTTGTTTTTGATTAAAGTTTTTGTTACTTTTTCTTTTCTTACTTTTGATTCGTGCTAAATTGTGAAAAGTGGATGACTATTATTGGCCCTATGTAAAGACATATTATATAAGAATAATGTATCACAGAATGAAGGCTGTTGTTATCCCTAATAAAATAAAAAAATAATCTCTATTGCATTTGAATGTATTCTTTAGAGGCATTTTAAGAGTTGAAATTTTTCCTTTTGTTATAACAAATTCCAAAAAAGGGGAATCAGTAGGATAAATGTCCAGCGAATATGGTGAATGATAGTTTCCAATCAAGGTCCCATATTTGAAGTAATCCATTATACAGTGTGTGGACAAACATGTGGAAGTAGTGACATAGAGTACAATAACAAATCTCTGTTGTTTGATAATGAGCCATCATAGTTTACCATTCTAGACAGTATCTTTTTCTTTCTTTCTTTATTAGCCTTTAAAGTATCTTTATCTTTTTTTTTATTAGCCCGTGAAAGCCCACTGCTTGAAATGGGCCTCTCCTGGAGGCGGTGTAAACATCTCGGTTACGTAGTTTATGCTAAACGTAAACTACCTAAAACTTTAGGCTGTGTCGAAGGTGCAAGACATTCGGTACTGCGATCGAATATCCGCCTGCCAAGCGTGATGATTCAGGCCAATCCTCTCTATATCGGGAGAGTAGACATGTGTCAATCGTGAACGATTCGGACATTTGACCCGGTTCGCATAAAAGTATTGATGATTAAATTTTATTTTGAATGATCCAGTCCAAAAATGTGTCTGATTCGAATGACCCGGTTCATATGACGAATCAATACTTGAACGATCAGGTCACTAGAAATGAACGATTGACGTTGGCAGAGAGGTTCATGTCCAGCAGTGGTCTTTTACAGGCTGATGAATAAGATTTTTAAAGCAATAGCTTTAATACGGCATTTGACAGTTTGATAGCTACCAACCAGTCAGTGAGGGATGAAAAGTCCTTTGCCTTACAATAGTTGGAGTAGAAATGATTTTGAGACTAGTTATAAAAAAACATGGCCTTATTTGATACATATTGGTGTCCTTTCCAGGTCGAATATCAGAATCACAAGAAATTCCAAAAGGGTGGTCGAAAAATGGGCTCGCCCGTGCGTTTCTTCACCAACCTCCCATTCTCAACAATAGACCTATCAAATGACAGCAATTACAAACACTGCAATAAATGTAAATACTGGGTGTCACAGAATAATGCACACTGCACCAAATGCAAACAATGTACTAGCAAGAATGGTTCAACATATAAACATTGCAATGTGTGCAAACGCTGTGTGAAACCAACCTACCAACACTGTAATTCTTGTGGCGGTGTTGCCATGTGAAGCATGTGTGTGGTGTTGTTGTGGAGTCACAGGTGAGGAAAATGAAACATACCCATTTAGGGATTTTAAAGAACTTTCTAGAATGACAGCCGGCAAGTGCGGTGTGGGACTGCACCCCACTAGATGGATTAACCTGGTATGACATACAGGAAGTCAATTATTTGGGAACGGCCTATTTTCAGTAGTGGAGTTGTAAGAGCTGTAATGATGATGATGATGATGATAAAAAATATATAATCTGTGCTGCATATTGGTAAAATAATCTTAGGTTTATATATTTGCATTATGTATGTGTTGCCATTTAATTCCATAGGTGTGTATGTATATAAATGGACACTAACTGTACAATGTTGGTTAACGGTGTAAGAAATCCGTCACGCCATTTCCTCCCGTGGGTGTCTTAAGAGGCGACTACGGGTAAAGCCAGAAGAATCTTATGGTTTCCGACAGATGGCGGTATAATTATTTCGTTACGTGAGACGTAAAATACGCTGACCGACGACAGGTAGCAGTTTCAAAAGCGCGAGACATCTGGCACTAAGATTGTCAATCTGTCTACCAAGCCTGACAATGAGGGCATCCACGACATTTTCTGCTACCAGGGCGGCGCCACTTTGTAAGAGGTGAAATATTTGACAGATTTCACAAATTAAATATTGTGAAATATTTGACAGTTGATTCGAGAATGGTTTAGATTCATAACTGGACCCGGTAGGTGGTGCTGTTGTCAAGATCCTGAAATCACCCGTGCGAAGCCGGGCGGATCGCTAATATTTTATATTAATTAGATTAGAAATAGATAAACCAAACTTCGAATATTCCCAAAGTAGAAAAATTTAAAAAGAAGTTAAATAGGTGCAAAAAATCAAAGCAAACTACTACTACTAGGCATTGTTTTGTGCATTTAAATACTCTAGAAACCAATAAACTTTTATTTAAAACGCAATTTCTTAATTATAATAATATTGTGTAACAAATAAATTCACCTCACTTCCAACTAGTGACTTCTGGTGAGCTTAGAATTATTAGCCCTCATTAAGGCAAATCTTCTTTTTAATGGGAAAAGCGTGATTGTCGCAAGAGACTATTATGGGAAATGTCGGAGAAATCATATGGTTTCCTATAAATAGCGGTATACCATCTCGCTTACGACAGACGTAAAATACCCAGACAGAGATTCGCTTATACTAGAACTATTTTGTCCGTGCAGTTTGGGTCATAAATCATCGGAGTATTTCGCTCTCTCTCCCACTCACGGGCCTTAGAGGCGAGCATAGTGATGCGCATTATTGTTGTCGATAAGCGTTATCGATAGTTTATTTAGTTTTGTCATTATGTGGGTTAGTGATAAAAATGAAAAAAACAAATTTCTCTTCGATATGCGTACTAAATTATTATTGCACTAATTTGCAGGTATTAGGCGGGGTTAATACATACATAAACACTCACGCCTATTACCCAGAGGGGTAGGCAGAGACTATGGACTTCCATTTGGCACGATCCTGACACACCTCTCTCGCCTCCTCCACATCCATATACCTACGCATACACGCTCGTCGGTTAAGGGTACTCTAAATTTGGCCCATTTTCAATATATCGCCAATTTGGTCGATAAATTTGCGGGGTTAATAATGGAAAACAAATGACTCATAACATAATAATGTCGCACCACCCTTTGTATACCGCACCGCCGCCGTGTACCTGCCTTCGATGATTCATTTGTTGTTATCGATAATGGCGTTGCGCCCGCACAACATTCTCACCGCCCTAGCTGGGCTGAGGCCGAGCTATGATTTATGACCCCAAATGCACGGACAAAATAATTTTACTATAGCAAGCAAAAATGAAAATTTTCTATAACGGGAGCAGTGTTGCCAACAACTAAACTAGCTCTCCTCCAGATTCAACTTCTAAAACCACCAACAAAAAGCGACCCAAACTCATATTCTCAAAATTTTCCACTAAATAAAATTTTGTTTATTACGAAAGAAAAAAATAGGCTGTAAACTAGTACGTTTTTACCTTAATTATTACATACTAATATTTTATGTAAATAATCAATAAATCAACATACAATTACTATATCAAGAAGTCAACATCAAGAATATTTTATTTAAATAATTGTTATTTTAAATTAAATCTTCTCCTTTAGTTGAATTATTTTTGTCGGCACCATTGTCATCGGTTTCCATCATCATGCTTACAATTGTAGGACAAAATTTACATTTCGCTACTTGAACAGGAGCTCTTTCAATCACTTGGAACCAATCCTTTAAATGTGGGTCGTAAAGCCACGAATCCCGAGCATAGTGATGTGTGAACTCGGAAAAAATACGATATTGAGTTTACTAAGCTACTACTAAAATATTCTACGAGGAATCCCAGCGAATAGTTTAGCGGCACCGGGATGGGTCGTCTGACGTCACGTCATGTCTGACGAATCAGTGCTGCCTACACAGCAGAAAAAAATTGTCCTTAAATGAAGTAGAAATATATTTCGAAAAGTGTAAGCAGCTTAATGGTTGAGTTGATTGGAGAGGTTGAAGGTCATCTTTCCACTAATTGAAACTGCATTCTACTGATGAACCACTAGAAAAAACTAACAGCCACTAAAAGCAATATTCCTCCACTAAATGGGGGGCCAAAACCACCAGTTTTAGTGGAAAATCCACTAAGTTGGCAACACTGATCGGGAGAGGCCTACGATATACATATCAGAATAGTTTTTACACTGTGAAATTTTCTTACGCTGAAAAGGTAGATTAATAATAAAGATATAAAAAACTGCGTGTCTTAGACATGTTATTTTATTTGTTACAGTCCTGTTACAAATGCAATGAGAAGGGGCACAAGCAATCCCAGTGCCCAATGGTAGATGGTGGCATCAACAAGAAAAAACGGAAGAACGCTTAACATATGTTTTATTTGTTACTAATAAATGGCGTTAAATGATGTTTTAATTACCAGTCTTTTATTTCAACTTTCATTCTATATACTTACATCAGTAATGAATGATGGTCAAGCATATAATGTTTTACCATATGGTGTCGTGGGGGTTGAAGAGGCGTTTTGGGAAATGCAAGAAAAATCTTATGGCTTCAGATGGCAATATCTCCACCATCATCTCTTCTCGTTAGGCGCAAAATACTCAGACGTCTGGTGGTACGACCGTTTTGGTCTGACGTAAGAGACAGTTAAGGTCTCGCAAAGTAGACCCATTTAAACTCGACCCTGTAATGGTATATGGCACCGACCGCCTCCTAATTTTTGAGAGATTTGTGGAAAGATAATATAGAAAAGTAGCTTATGAAGAGAACATAAGTTATCTACACAGGTATAGTTGTCGGACTACAAGTAGTTTGAACATACTCTTACACTAATAAACTAGCACGATATTTATACGGGTTCAGTGCTGGCAAAGCATCTCATAAGATTTTGGTTATTTTTCGATTTCAATGTCCGACAAGTGAAAACGATTTTGTTGGTTGAAAAGAGGTTGCAATTTTATTATTGTGTAAAGTACCGTACGCAACGTGAAGTTTTTAAATTAAATAAATGGCGCTGTCACATTATCTAATTAAATCGTAATCTTTTTCAGAATAAGTGATTTGAAAATGTCGAAATTCAACATTAATAGTAGCGTTGGAAATGATTAATATATTTGTAGGGACACATTGTATGAAATGTATTTCGTATACATTATGAAGAGCCATAGTTCATAGCTGAAATGATTTGTTTATCTAGTGGTAGTAATCGAGACTACTGATCATAAGGTCCTGGGTCGGGTCAAAAATTATTTATTCAGTTTTTCTGACAAGAAATTCTCAGTAACAGCTTGAAATTTGGCGGTGTTTACCCCCGTCTCGGAAAGCACGTAAAGCCATTGGTCCTGTATTTGATCTCTCTTCAGTCGTGTTGGAATTGGCGTCCCGTCTGACTATGAGGGTGAGGAGATAGAGGGTGCAGCTGTGCTTGCGCATACTACACTCGTGCGCTATAATCTAGTCCTGCACAGATATGTCAAGATTGCGTGATAAGTCATTTAAAATGTATGCCCAAAGAGTATGTAATCACTACGTGTACACCTGTCTAATTTATATGGTCACTTATTTAAATAATAACAACAAAATACATTCAAAAGTAGTTTTATTATAATTTTTGAATTTATTACTAATCATACAGACATACATTTTTACTACTATTTAAATCTTAAATTATTTATTACCACTTAAATCATGATTATTATGTACAAATCAATAAAATCATCTAGAAAAACGAGATACAAACATTGATTGAAACAGAAATCAAAAATTTAAAACAATAACATCAAAAATATTGATCCCTAAA
This sequence comes from Parnassius orleans, assembly GCA_029286625.1. Taxonomy (NCBI): domain Eukaryota; kingdom Metazoa; phylum Arthropoda; class Insecta; order Lepidoptera; family Papilionidae; genus Parnassius; species Parnassius orleans. The sequence goes on along the minus strand of JAGSMP010000047.1, from coordinate 2,507,395 downwards.
AAAATCACACAAATCGTATCTATATACATACACATAATCAAAGCTTAATATATTACAATCGTCAATACAAATAACTCCTAAACAACTTCAGAGATTTCAGTTACTCGGTTTTCAGTTACTCGGTTTACTTGTCTCACTCTCATCACATTGTACTGAAAATAATAATAGTTGGAAGTTAGTTAAGTTCTCGTTGTGTTAGCCAAACATATAACATAGCTTACATATTACATAATTGCATATACATAGTACCACATTTTAAGGCAAGGAAACTTCTTTCGCGCTGCTCTAATGCGTGTTAGCAGACTTCACATGCCTTCGATTTTTTTTATTTTTCAGGTATGATGTTTTTCTTCACCACTGAGCATATGTTAAATCAGCTCTTGAAATTGCAATTAACAATTTCATTGGTGTTGGCAGGGTTCGAACTCGGGTTCCTCGCATACTGTGAAATTTATAGTGAGCTCTCAGCCCCTGAGCTATCACTAAACTACTGTAATTACAGTAAAAATAGAAATATAAACTTTTTTATTCAATATAGATTATAAATAATACTTTTCAATAAGTATAGTCACTCCTATGTTTAATTTACCACTGGTCCGGAAAATACCTCTGACCTGGAAAGAACCAGCAAGAAACACGACAGGACTTTTTTTTTAGAACTTTTGTGCCAATAATTGATTTATTTTTTACGCTTGTTAATTACGTTTGCAACAAAATGTCAAGACTTTTTGATGGAAATCAAGTTATTTAAAAGGACTTTTCAATTTTCCATCTGGTAATCTTAGATGGATCGCGGTATAACCGATAAATTTGATTGTCCCATCCTAGGTCACCTAGATGCGTAGGCGATAGATTAAGTTTATATTATGTTTAGAACGTAAATATCTATTGGTGTGACTCACTTGACGTTGATACTGTTCAGTACACGTTGCGTCTGATCATAGCGCGCCTCCACTTTGGCGGCCTGGTCCAGCCACGCCATACGTACAGCCGCCCAGCGGGTGGAGTGCTCTTGCAGAAGCTGTTCCTTACTCGGTGGTGGTGCCTCACGCTAGAAACCAAGGGGCATAAACTTAGTACTAAAATACACATACGCCACATTAGTAATCCTCGAAAGGGAAGACAGACTCCAAAGAGCAGCGACTTGGAAAACGATTGGCCAAAGATGGAAAATTTTGAAAAAAGTTACTTAAATAAGCCAAATGAATGAGTTGAGTATTATACTGCAAAGTTACATAGCACATAAAATTCCTGTTGGTTAGTAATATGGAAAGTATTTTCAACCGACTTCAAAAAAGGAGGAGGTTCTTAGTTCGTCAGAATCTTTTGTTTTTATGTAAGTTCACCGATTACTCGAAAACGCCTGAAACGATTTGGAAAATTCTTTATTTGGTGGTGGTCCCATTTAATTATTATCGAAATCGGTTGAGCGGTTTTTAAAAAATCAACAATAAATTATATTTATATTGAAGTTGGTTGTACAACATTTTTAATTTTACCACTTGTAAATTTAGTGATGAGGCTACATAGAGATCTATGTTCAGCAGTGCACTTGTGATGCTGTAATTAATATATGCATTTGTTCTTGACGTCACTGCCCATTATTCTCCCCGGCTCGTATCGTCGGGCAGCAAACCTCAAACCGGTTCTGCGAGCGCTTCGCGGCCCCACCACGATCATGGACAACGCGGCACTACAACGCACGACTTGCTCGGAACCACCCGGTCGCGAACGCACGCATTACGGCTACCTCTTATGTACCAACCAATAAATTACCTATACACAGTCTACATATTGAAGTACTTATTTATGTCAAGAATTCCACCAGCACAAGTGGAGCTTGATACTCAACAGCATTTAAGTATTAAATTAAATTTCACACACTTACATAGTTTAAATTGATATTATCCTTATTATAAGCCTTCTGCTCTGGAATTAATTCTGGTATTCTTGATATGGGTGGCCCTTCTGGTCCAGGTAATTCCACACTGAGTTCTGTGGATTTCGGTTCAGTATATTTTTTTCTGGAAGGAATATGTAATTATTAGTTTAAAAGAATTAATGTAATTAAAATTAAAGAAGTAAAGTATATACGTTCCACTGGTCAGCACTGGTATTATTTCATATTTAAAAGGATTATGGAAAAATAATTCCCCCATTGCTCTAGTAAGTGTTGGCGGATTTCACATGTCCGTGTAATATTTTTTTATGGAATAAGGGTGACAAGCTAACACATAGCTCACCTGATGGTAAGTGGATGCTGTGGCCCATAGACATCTACATCTATCCTCGATTAAGAATCAAAATGCAGATGCGTTGTCACCCCTGAAGTATAAGATGCCTCGTTTATAGTAAGAGATCCGGTTCCCTACACTCACCACTCGAAACATAGCAACATTAAGCTGATATTTTACAATGGTATTCTGTGAGATTGTTGATAATTGAAAAAGATGAGTTATTATCCTAATTAATTTATTAAAATGATATCATATTACGTTCATCTCACATAAATTTATAAACATCCTTAATTAATTTGTATTTTGGGGAAAAATTAATATAATATACTAATATGGCACAGTAATTATTTACTTACACAACAATTTGTGTATATTTTTATTTTTATACCTACTTACAGGAGTGGTAAAGGTATCTTCGTAAATTTCACAATACACTAGCAATCTGGGTTCAATCACTGCTGACACTAACAACATTGCTAATTGAGATTTTTAATGTTGATGACGTGGTTAGAACTACAGCGTCTTGGTGGAAAAACCTTGTGAAGACACAACAATGTCTTCCACAACGCGCTGGAGCAGCATGGCAAAATAATTACTCTATATACCACTTGGAAATGAGAGGAGACCTGTACCCAGCAGTGGGATATATACAGTTTATTCAACGTAATTGTAATTCAAGACACAATAAAACTTATAAAATATGTATAGCTGCTATAGCATAACTTGGCATTTAGGCCTTAAAGAGAAATTTCTAATAAATGCAGTACTAATCAGGACATTTACTAATCCCCTTCTTTTTCCAAAAATAAAAAGATAAGGACTAAATAAGTTAAAAAATTGCTAAGTGGAAATGCTTTATATTGGGTGCCTGCACCTACAAGTCTTAACTAATAAATGAAAATTAATGTATTGCTGCATGCCACACCTCTGTACCTGTCCCACCTTCATCTGTCAAGCAAGACAGCAATAGTCTGCAGAATACTGAACTGCAGTTGGCCGCATCCTCCACTGGACTCTTTAGAGTACTTTTCCACTAGAGATGTGCTATGCTATGTTGCTATGGATGCGTTTGATATCCACCAATTATATTTATTGGTCCATATAGCTTAGCACTGGTGGAAATGTGTTCAACTAAGCTATGTTTTTTATACGGATGGATGCATGCTCTGCATGCGTGCTATGGATGCGTACTATGGATGGTCACGAGTGGTGTAGCTATGTGTAGAGCAGAGCACCTACAGTAGGCGTGCGTTTTTCACCGAACAAAAAGCAAAAAGTTATTTTATATCTCGCAATGTGCGAAAAAGAACTCATGGAGGAAGATGAATTGCTGTTCACCTGTTTACTCCAACGAAAAAATCATAGATTCTGGATGCAAAATGATATTAAATATTACTCGAAACAATCAGAATACTTTACATTGTTCCAAACAGTTCACGATGAGACGTTTCAGAATTCTTACAGACCAAAGTAAAATCGTTACATAATATGATCGAACCATATATCAAGAAGAAAGATACTCACTTCAGAAAATGTATCAGTACGAAAGACAGATTAGCGGTTTGTTTAAAGTAAGTAGACTTTTGAGCTGCACATTTTCCTCGCACAGCTACTTCACGGCGGCGCATCTTCATAACACATCTTACCCGCCCCGCTATATAGCTTAGCATCAGTAGAAACGGTCACATAGTTTTGTAGCTTAGCTTTCACATCCTCTCAGCATAGCTGCATAGCACATCTCTGGTGGAAAAGCACCCTTAAGTTGTTCTTGTTCTACACTTTGGCCTAGATATGTCATTTATCACACACATAGGTCATATTATAAAAATAAATAATTCTTCCTTTACTTACCCAAATGTGCTATAGTTTGCCTTTGGCTGGTTTTTAATCCAGGCTCTGCAAATTGGGTACAAAGGAGAGTCTTCACTAAACTGGGAGAGGTCAACACTTCTATCAAAGAGTTTCAATACATAGGACTGCCTTGCTGATAAGAAGTTCCTGTCAGGTTTATCCTCGTCCTCAGATGTGCAGTCTCTTTCTAGTTCTTGACTAGTTTGTCTAAGCATAAATATATAGTTATATTACTAAACATATAATAATGCATGCGAAATAATTATATTTCATTCAAAAATAAATTACAATGAAATTTAAAATTTATTGTAATTTAAATTATACCTTTCACGTTTAACAGGACTGGGGCCAGATGAACCATCAGATTCATCTCCTAGAACTTCCATTAAAGCACCTTTTAAGCGCCCACGGGCCGTGAATACTTCTTTATCTGAATTATAAACATTATAAAACTTTTTTTTCATTATAAACATTACAGAAAGTAATTCTATCATTTTCTATGAATAACGATAAAAGCATGATATTATAAAATCATGGCAATTTTAGCTAAAATAAAAAAGTAAAATAGTAGTTATATACGTACCTTTGATGTCATCGAATTCTTTTCCACTATTTATCTTAGATTTGTTTTTCGTTGTAAGCAATCGTACTCTCTTCGACATTTTAACAATATCAATTAATAAATAATATAATCATTCAAAAGATAATAAATTGTTAGATATATTATTTTTACTGTAATATTTAAAGCTACCAAAACAAGTAAAATCTCAAAGAATAAGGTATGGAAATAGTAAGCAAAAGTAAACTAAGTAGTTAAGTAAAGGTAAAGTAACGTTTTAATTTTATATTAGTGATGCTACAAAATAGTGTGAATAGAATTAAAATAAGCATTAAAATCTTTAGAAAATTATTTGTGGTTTGCTTGCTTGATCTTGATCAGTGTTTCATTCGAAGAATAGTTTTACTCCTGTTGTTTGTTGTTATCTTGTTCATAGATAAATAAATATGTAGCAAGATCTTGTTACTTGTCATTAAACGTAGTGATTATATTCTCTTTGCTTGTCATTGATAAATTTTTTTTTTGGAGTTTATGGCCTGGTATCTAGACCTTTAGGCCAACATTGATAAATAAATACGTAGCTTAGGGTTGCCAACTTTATTTTTTAGGAGATCGTACCATAAAGTGGAAAAAATCGTATTTTGCTAAGAACTCAAAAAAATATAGACCGCATTAAAATTTCAATAAAACAATGGTAAAAAATACAAAAATAAAATTATTATAACGTCAATGCAAAATTTAACATTTAGGGTGTTACATTTAAGAATCTGACAAAGAGTATCTAAACTTTACTAAGACTATTTTTTATTAAAGAAATGGGGCTCGGACTGTGTCTACTCTTCCTCTATTACAAAAATAGGGTTAGGTACTTTTACTTTTTCACTAAACGTAAACTCACACTCAACATAGAAAATATACTTATATCTATTACTATTAAGCCCTGTGTGATCATTTTACATTACAAAATAATTAACAAAAATAAACTATTAATCATATAAATTAATACAAACATAGCTCTTACACTATATGATCTACCAGGTACTTGAGTAGACGATTGACCACGGAATATAAAAAACAAGAGGAAGCCCAAAGTGGGTGGCGCAGGCGAGTCAAAATTAGTGACAGTAGAGCGTAATTGACTGTCAGTCGCAGGCTCAAATTGTTGTGAGCTGACAAATCGCTGCTTAAGTGATATATGCGAAAATATGCCGTTTTGGGCAATATTGGAGTGTAAAAACGAAAGTAAAAAGAAAAATATTTTGAATGGAGGTGTTTCGTACCAAAGGCACGTGTAATTTTTTCCTTTTTTGGATAGAAACTTGACTAAACATGGACAAAATATCAAATTGCCTTTATTGCAAGTAATATTCAACCTTATTTCGTTATACTAAGGTTTATCTGTAAATACATTTTGAATAAAAATAGCTGCGATAGTGTTGTGACTACACCGATATTAAAGTTTTCGATAAAATTTTATCACAGTCCTGTTCATTCGCTAACATATTAATGAAAAAGTTCATTCATAGGGTGATACCCTATGAATGAACTTTTGTTAGGTCTTTAGCCAGAGAAGTAAGTAAGTAGTTTAGTAATACTTACGACTTTTGGAAAGAAGCTGAAATAAAAGTGATCTTAATATCATGATCTACATCTGAATTAATTATCGTCTAAGCTTTAATATTAACGTGTGAAAACGATAATTTTTAACAAATATGTGTTATTTCAACGACAATAAACAATAGCAAAATTATTGTTTTTTATTATTATTTTCATTGTTTACATTTCATAAATGATAATTTAGCTAGCAATCAATAAATTTCCATAAAAGACAATTAATTATATGCCGGCTATATTACGGGGATATACGTAATATATCAAGACAATTTCCAATAAATTTTGCAATTTTACTAATTTTATCATTTTTTTTTCAATTCTGTTTCTTCAGTCAATACATTTCATATACATGATAATAATCATATACTGAATATCGATATAAGCCAGATCACTTTCAGGAAGAGTAACACATCACTAACATCATTCACGTAGCAGTACGAGTTAGGTAGGGCAATGTCAACGTTATATCTATTGTCATTGTGTCCATACTAGTGTGAATTTATTATTGCGACATCTAACGTAAAGAAGCTAAATTTTCTCATTAATTCTAGAAACTTCGTTAGTGAAAAGTAATATGATCTCTATTTTTAAGAACATATGGTTCGTACTCAAGTGAATGGTGAGTAACATAATGCCTTTCTCTTTTATATTTTATTAGCCAATCACGCGAAAATTATTGAAATGGTATACAATTGTCGGCACACATTTCTTTTTTGCGTATGTGTGAGTTTGGCGACAGTGGTTCTGCTACAAATTATGAGTTTTGCTACTTCCTCTTGTTTTTTATATTCCGTGCGATTGACTATAGTAATAGCGCAATATTAAAATTAAAATTAACCGAGTAATACTCATAATGAACCGGCACAACTTAGAAACAATACCAATTGACATATTTTGAAAAACATTTTCCTTGGTTTTCGTATAAAAGACATTGCTAAGAAGTCATTGCCAACAAGTCATTGCACAGAGCCATCTACGATTTTTGTAGAATTTGGCCCTATAAGTCCCACAATAACAAATATTATTTTGAATATTAGTCACTATCAGAGTCATTGAGCGCAGCAGTAGACTCGGGAGAATACAAAAAAGAAGTTTAAAGCTCGTTCAATTTTGATGTTATTGATTTTTCATATCGATAAAATTAACTTTTTTTTATTATCATAATATCTAATAATTATCATTATTATTTTGTTATAAAGATTATAAGATTTGAAAAGATCGTATATTTTGCGTACGATTTCGAATACATGATCGTAATCTCACTCAAAATCTCAGGTGTCCCAGAAACGACGCTGCCACACTCGGTCTTCAGCTTCGACAGTTGGCTCTTTCTGGAAGACAGATCTCTAGCAGACTTTGGAGCCCTGGTTGCGCTCGATCGCTTATTCAATACGAGCTGTATTGAAGTTGCGTAATTTATAGTTTTACTTTTACACAAATGCCGTAGGATGAATTGCTTTTATGTATTTTTGGATTTTTTTCTTATTCCTCAGACATGCAGGTTTCCTCACGATGTTTTCCTTCGCAGACGAGCATGTGCTAAATCAGCACTTAAAATTGCAATTGAAAATTTCATTGGTGCTGCCGGGGATCAAACCCGGGCGAAATTTACAGCGAGCGCTTAGACCCAGAGCTACTAATACGAAACAAATAAATACGATTCAACAAATATAATAAAAATTCTTACGTACTTAAAACTTAAACACTTGATAGCTCGTGATGCCTACCTGACGAAGCTACAGCACCACACCGTGCAATGTAATTGAAGATGCTTAACCGCGACATAACTCTCAGTGACGCGCAAGCATAATAGACAGTATATCACTTATATACTTGTCACCTCTGCAGTCTATTAATCTTTACACTTTTTTAAGTAATACAGAAAGTAGTCGCTAGACGGTGTTGACGCCGGCTAAAATCTCTGCGGTCGCCGTTTCGTCAAGGTCATTCAGGCTTCTTAAAGTCTTAATGTCGGCTTAGACCAAACGATGCTCATTCTATCCCCACTCCATCAAATTCTTTTGGTATAAACAGAGACAGAGCATTCTTTCGTTGTTCTATCTCTGCTCGCAGAGATTCTATGGAATATTCTAAGACCGTTCGCGCGCTTGATGTAAACGGCGCAAGAGCGAGCGAATAATAATCAGAGCGTTCTTTCGTGTTCGGACGTGCTGGTTTTTTCAAAGCGTTCTTGTGTTCTAGCAAATCGGAGGTAATAAACGTGGTTATCATGGACTGGTCTCAAGAAAAATGTTTGCTTATGATCGAGACCCACCGTAATTTGAGAAACCTGTGTGACCTTAATAATGATACTTATAAAAATTTAATTAAGAGACAAGGTAGTTGGCAGGTTATTGCAAGTACAGTGAAATTTAGTGTTGAGGAAGCTATAAAGAAGATGGACTCTCTTCTTGCATCATACAGCCGTACCTTTTCCTGCCAAAGACACTTGACGAATGAGCAACGAACACTTGTTTATCCTATCTAAACATCTCTAGTTGTTCTTATTCTTGTTCGTTGGGATTATTTTGGTGTGAACGCTAAGAACGAAATTTTATTTACACTAAAAGAATATGAAAGAACGTTCTTGTTCTAAGTCTAGCTCTTTGCTCGTTTGGTTTAAACCCACCTTTAGACATTGCATTATATTAAAATGCTACGTAAATAGAACGGACGTTACGGGTAGGCCTGGGTATAGAATTTTTTATCGATATATTTTGTCGCACTGTCCTCTTTATTATTAGTTTCGTGGACGCTCAGTGCTGCTATCGGCGCCAAAATGGCGTAAATCAAATCGCCTTATTATGTCAGAATATATCCATTCCAGCGTACTTGTTTAGTATAAGTGTCCTCCAAATATCTAAATTACGGAAAAAACAAATTAGCCTGTGTTAGATGTTAGAATTAGGCCTCATTCCCACGAGACAGTTTTTCGTCGGAGCTAAGCCCAGCGTCAAACCGGTTCTACGAGCGGCCGTCAGTATTGTATGGGATACTATGAAGCCAATCACACGACACCGGCTCACCGCGCAGCCGGGCACGGTGCTTGCCTCCATGAAACCGGGTCGTATGCAAACCGTCTTGTGTGCAAACTCGGACGGTTTCTACCAAAGATATGTAGCAAACTACCCGGCGCCGGCAAAAAACTGAGCCGTGTTAAAACCGTCTCGTGGGTAGGAGCCCTTAGAATCCCCTATCCAAAGAGTACAACGTACAGTACAACGTAATCACTTTACCTCATAGACTTAGGATATACAGTATATTCTAAGTCTATGCTTTACCTCCATCCATAGAGTAATATAACATAAAATGGAGGAGAACACAGACAAGGAGACAACAAATGTCAAAATCAGAGTAATTGTATGCATGAATTACAAAAATAGCGTAGGGAAATTTCCCAGGTGATAAAAATTTATGAAAATAAAATACCTAACACATTCTTGCTGTTAGAATGGCTACTACAACAGCGTACGAACATGATGCTGAAGGTGAGAACCGATTATTTTCCTATTTTTATAATAATATCGCCCATAATAAAGTTGCTCAACAAGTAATTTGCAGTTTTAAAAGAAATTATTTAACCGTTTTTATTTATTAAAATTAAAGAATACTTTTAATTCGTGTGTAATTACTAGTTTTAGTTTTTAGAAGTTCGCTTTAAACTCACAATCCTTGCGGGAGTATCCTTGCAGGATATTTATTTGCTCAAGTTTAGTTCCCCAGTGATGCCCTTTTTTATCAGGTTCTAAGTTTATTCCTGCGACACAGCGTCCAGATGGTACTTGGAGAAAACCTCGACGGATTAAAGAGGGTTATGTTCCTCAGGATGAAGTACCTCTCTATGAAAGTAAAGGGAAGCAGTTTAAGGCGCGTCAAAATACGGGACTACCGGTGGGGCTAACTCCAGAAATTGTGGCTCAGGCTCAAAAAAAGAAAGGGCACAGTGGAACCATACAACCCATACCTGGTATGATAATTAATGTGGATAAGAAGAAAAAGAAAAAGAAAACAGGTTTGTTATTCACATCTCAAAAAGTTATTTAAATAAAAAAAAAATTACACTTAAACATTTAAGCATGCAATCTACATGCACACTTAATAATTTCATGTATTAAATTCAAATCATTCTAGTTTACTAAACAGTATTTGTTTTTATTTTAAAAACTATTTCAGGTATAGAAGAAGCAGTGGAAAAACTATCTAAATGTGAAATAACAGAACCTAATTTTAATACACCAAGTACTCCATCCAATATTACTGCACCAATTCAAGTAGACCCTGCTAAAAGACTTAAGAATCTAAGAAAGAAATTAAGAGAAATTGAGACCCTTGAAGAAAAAATTGAGTCAGGAGCACTCAAAAATCCAGACAAAGATCAAAAAGAAAAACTCTCAAAGAAAAGTGACATTGTGAAAGAGATAGAGTTATTAGAAAAATCTAGTTAATAAGTTAAACCAAATTGGATAATATTTTGAGTCATGTTTAATGATTTTAATTATCTAAAATTAAGGTTCATCAAAAAGATTGTGTTCTTTTACTCAATTATAAATTATTTACAACTTGCTGTTATGTTTTAGTACTTTCCTATATGTCATGCATTATACATTAAGCGCAAAAGTAAATAACACTGAAGTTTTGATTGTGAAGTGTTAATAATCTGCAGGCCAAGAGCATCAAACCAAGTGAATAAAAGTTATAAATTTTCAATTTCTACTGGAGCCCAAAAATATTCCACTATTGGACACATGAAAATTCATAAATTAATACAATTATAATCAACCCAAAACAATTCCAGTTTTGTATCAATTAGTTATTGCATAAAGTAACACCTTAGTGTATGGTAGACTTGGGATATGTCATGCTCTCTTAAAAGCTTGTGGTGGTGTTGTGTGATGGGTTCTCCACTTCCCTTTAAAGTGGTTGAGGGCTTGTGAACAGGTGCTACTTGTGGGAACTGGTCTGCTTGAGTTTACAACACATTAATTAGCTCAGAATTTTTCTAGGTTTTTTGATGCTTTTTTTTTTTGAAAGCTGGTGCTTCTCATGTGGTCCCATATAAATTTGATCAAGATCTGACCAGTAGTTTTTGAGTTATCCTTAATAATGCATATTTAATTGACTTCAATTACATTTATGATGTTCTCATTTTACATATATTGAAGTTGGTTTTACAATTTTTTTTATTTTACCACTTGTTTATAACCTTTTTTGTATGTGTAAGATACACGCAAAGTTTCTTTCGCCATTTCTTCTCCATACAGAATAACTTTCTTTTGAAACAGTAGTATATTATAAAACATGTTGAGGTTTGACAAACAAAATTTTAAATTCTTATGTCTAGTAATAGAGATTTCATTTCATTTCATATGATTGTGGCTGGAATATAAAAAAAGGGCCATATATTCAATGACCAATAAGCCCAATATTACTTTAGTTGCACACAATAGGTACTCAAAGGTGGTCATTTGATCACCTTGAAAAGCTACAATGATATTAAAAAATATCTATTAATTTATAAAATTACACATAATATACAATATTTATTACCATAATAAAAAGAAACTGATACTAAAAATTTTAATTATAATACAGTAAAATAAAAATAGATAATATAAACATAATTTCAATATACCAATTTGATTCCATTTCTGGACAGTAGCAGTTTATCTGAATTAAAGTCTAAGATGATGATAAAAAATTATTTTCTCTAAACAAACAGAATGCTTAAGAAGTATGTTGCACATATGAAACATGTGCTAATGGCTCTAATGCTGGGCTAACAAGCTGTTTTATAATACACTAGCGATCCACCCCGGCTTCGCACGGTTGATTTATAGATCTCGAAAACAACGCCACCTACTGAGCCAATTGTGAAGCTAAACCATTCTCTAATCAACTAAATTACACACAGAATTTCATCAAAATCAGTCCAGCCGGTTAAGAGGAGTTCAGTCACACACACGGACAAAAGAATTATAAAATATATAATATGCATGTATTATACACTTAAGCCTTCCTCTTGAATCATTCTGTCTATTGATGAAAACTGCATCAAAATCCATTGTGTAGTTTAAAAGAAATAAGCGTACAGATGGCAGGAAGCGACTTAGTTTTATAAACAATGTATACAATATGATTTGCTATTAAGACATAATTAGAAAAATAATAAGAGAATATAAAATGTATTTTATAATATGTGTGACACACCTATAAAATAAAAATTCACCCTAACTAGGTTATAGAATTTGAAAATTTTACTGGCCACATGAACACAGGTATACAAATTCCAATGGAAATAAAAGAATAATTTTGTTTTATTAAATTTTAATTTTGGAAAAACCTTTTTAGCCAAATTCCTACTGTAACATATGAATTAGGGGCTGGGATTTTTGTACAATTATTTGATATTAAAATATATAGTATTAATATGCTTAATCTGTAAAAAAGTATTATTAACACATTTGATTCTTTAATAGAATTTTTGTCTCATAATGCTTTACCAAAATATTACCTTTAAACACATTATAAAGAATTTGTATCCAGTAAGCCTTTGAATTTGGAGTGAAATTAAATGGTTGATATTAGACTGAATACAAGAAATATATTCATACGCTGAAAATCATTTCTAGATGTAACTAGGCATCCTTATCCAATCTGAAAAGGTGAAATATCAATGACTAAAATGACAAATATAAAGCTCACACGCATAATTATGGCATGAGCTTCAACCAATGTTTATTTTTGTTTTCAGATTTTATTAAGATAAATATTTTAGGTTGACGAAGATTAAGTTGACAGCTTTATTATATTGTTTGGGTACAGATAAATAAAATTATTGAATTCATAAAAGAGGAACAGCGTTTCTAAATATTAAGTAGTAAAATATCTAGTATCTAAAACAGCAATAATCAAGTCACAGTAAATAAATTTAAGGTTAGCAGTTACTCACCTAATCTAATTTTAAATAAATTCATTCCTTGCTTTCTGTCTCGCATAATTACCCAAACATGCTAAGATTCCTATAACAGTAATACCGACACCCAAAACGGTAGCTAAGAAATCTCCAAAATCGTAGCCTGTTGATGCTTCAACATTACATATTGCTAGTAAAGCGAACACAATTGTACATATTTGTAGATACATTATAGTGCCAAATTATTTTACTGCGTCTTTCTTTAAAGGCGACTTTGATGATGTTGCTGTGGTTCTAACTTGTAATAAGTTCATAGATAAATAAATATGTAGCAAGCTAAATAAGTTGCAGGCGTAGGACAGTTGCCTTGGATCACAAAATTCATTTGATGGTAGCGCCATCCATTATTTGTTTCCGAAAACATTATGTTTATAATTGATCTTATAGCTTCACAGATGTCGCTACGATGAAAAATAAAATGAAATTAAGTTATAAAACAAAATAAATACACAAGAAATTTATTGCAGATTTTATTACTTACAAATAATTATCTTAACATAAAAATTTAATAATCATCAAATCAATCAATAAATATGATAATTATGACACTGTCAACACTAAACTTCTAGACGTCAAATATTCTAAACAAACAAAAAGCAAATGGTGGCTACTTTTGCGTGAGCGCATGTCTGTAGATTTCCATTTTATTTAATTCTATTTCGGTTGTGAAAACTCAGAAAGTGCGTAGAGTCGAGCTTTGATCTCCTCCGTTTGCTGTGGTGACTTGCCCTGATTTTGGATTGTGTTGGACAATATCGCGAAAGGACGCTGTTTTTGTGCTGTGTTGTTTTACACGTACATATTTTTGTTCAAAATGCCTAAGTTATGCTCGTTTGGGTACCTCGAGTGGTAAGTGCATTTCAATATTTCAATATTGTCACATAATATGTAGTAAAAAGATTTTCAGTCGGCAAGGTGGGATGACTGCCCAGAGTGCACTGCAGTACTGGACGTACAAAGCTATTATTTTGGTCATACTGCCATCTTCATTTTCCTTTCTACCATCTAATTATAAAATTCAAGCAATCAGGAGAATTGGAGATAACAGCTTCAGATAATTTTAGGCATGGTGATCTTAATTTATGAGGGTCACTGCCACCTTTTCCAACAGATAAAATTAGTTATTGATTGTAATTAAAAGTTATTCATCATCATCATCATCATTACAGGCCTTCACAAGTCCACTGCTGAACGTAAGCCTCCTACAAGGAATGCCACAAAGCACAGTCCTGACCCACCTGCATCCATTGACTTCTTGCATGTATTACTCGGTCGTCACTCAATTTAGTGGGGATGCACACTGGTATGAGTTTGCCACCGAGAACCTTTCTTCCTATCGTTTGTCAGTTCTTAGAGTTATAATATGGCTGGCCATTGCCACTTCAGTTTACTAATCTGTTGAGCTATGTTGGTAAAAGTTGTAAAAGTAATTATTCGTGAATAATAATGAAAAAAAGTAATTTATACACCTTTTTTATTTAATTTCAGGTACCCCAATGCATCGTTTTCCAAATGCTCATAAGTTCCTTGAGCGTTTTAAGGCTTGGGTCACTCTTGTTGGTGGAAAACTAGAATCAGCTTCGGATTACAAGTATTACCAGAAGAAGTTGATTTGTGACATACATTTTACGCCTGAAGACCGAGTTCGGAATAACCGGTTAAATGCAAATGCAATTCCATCACTTTTTTTGCATGGTATGTATAGGTACATGTTGTACATTCTTTATTGAAGTAATTATTGATTGCTATGATTGTTGGTAAACTTTAGGCCCAGCCTTGTAGGATGTACAAGGCTGGGACAGTAACATTATTATTTGTGAATTAATGTTAAGAAACATCCAATAACAGCCTAGTACATGAAATAGTGTCATATAAATATTCTTGCCCTATAGAATTACTAGTGTATCACAAATTGGAACACAATTGCAAATTAAATTAAATGAGGCCCTAAGTTTGTTTGGGTGTTTCTTCTCATAACATTGTTTAGCTAAAAAATGCTGGACTCATCAAGTCTAAAATAAGTAAAACAATTGATTGACTATGTGAAAGTCATTTTGATAACTTGAGTGTTATATGGTCCATTTGACCGAGACACAATGGACTGGTCGGAATTGAAAGTCTGAGTGATTTACTTTTATCTACTTTACTGCCCTCAACTATTTAAATAAGCCTTTCATAATATTTTTTTATTTATTTACTCTTTATTGTACACCAAAATACAGTATGACGAGTAGTTAAACCTAAAGTTTAAAATGTACAACAGGCGGTCTCATCACTCTGAAAGTTATCTCTTCTAGACAACATAGAGAACTGGCAGATAATAGTTAAAATAGAGGGGGGCGTACAAAAAAAAATTATGAAAATACAAAATACATATAAATAAAGATAAGTGAAATGATATATAATATGACAATATAATAGATTAAATGAAAAGAGTACGAAAAGGAAACATAATTTAAATTTGATTAAATAATATCACATGTCTAATACTCTTTACAGTTATTGAGAAGTGTGCCAATAACAAGCAAATTAAATTGAAATTTAACAATAAATGAATGAATGATTGAGTATTAGGAACCCCAAACTAAGCCGAAAATTTTCTATGTTTATGTTTAATTCCACACTTTAGTTACTTTACATATCAATTTACTTCATATTTAGACAACTGCTGCTAACTATGTTGATGTTTACTTTTCTTATTAATAATTTCAGAAAAACCTGCCAGAGTATCTGATATTGATTGCTGCCAACCTTCAACTTCACATGCATCAAATACAGGTATGTAAATATCTATCACAGATTATCAAACATAACAATTACCAATGTTTTCACTTCTGCAGTCTAGTGGCAAACTGAAAACTGAAAATTATCTTTGTTTTATACCCACTAGAGGTATTAAACATATAAACATTAAATATTATTCCTAGTTGATCTGATCTTTGAGTTGTCTAATTTATAATTAAGTTCTAAACAAGTTAAATAATATATATTATTTATATAAATAAGTTTAAAATCTAGATTAGGTTTATGTTGAATGTATAGTAATGTAATAGGTCAGGAAAATTTTGTATTTTGTTTGTATATAATTGAAGAAAATCTTGTTGGTTGTACTGTTTGTATCTGGCTGGTTTTAATATCATTCAATACATATAGGACATTAAGAAAAATAAAAAGTAAAAACACTTTCCGCCACTTTATTCATCATTCATCGGATTAACACGCAGTAAGGTGATGCTGTGTGTATGGTGGGATTGAAGGGGCATTATCGTCTTGGCATCATCTTGTTTATTATGAGCTCTTACCGCCGAGTAAAACCATCGATTCGGATATCTACTGCCAACAACTTATGAGACCAAGCATGAAATTGAGAAAACGGCTGGAATTGATCAACAGAAAAGTGGTCTTTCAAAATGTTTGTCTGTCTGTCTGTTTGTTCCGATTAATCTCCGAAACGGCTGGACTGATTTTGATGGGACTTTCACTGACAGATAGATGATGTTATAAGGAGTAACTTAGACTACCTTTCTTTCAGAAAAGTATTAGGTTCCGCCAAAAACCTCAAAACCCTAACATGTACACGCGGGCGAAGTCGCGTTCCCGCGACTTCGCCTGCGCTAGTATATATTATAATTAAATGTAATTAAACTTTGAAACAAAATGTCTTGAATTTGTATATAAAATGTGAAGAAACTTTCCCAACCTATTATATTATCAAATTTCTGTTTTGGAGGTTAATATGAACTTTATCTTAATTTCAGGACCATTTGCCAGTTTCATGTTGGAGCAAGAATCACCTTTAATTGTAGCCAACAGTGCATTGGGTCATACTTCTACCTTACCTCCTGCAAATACAGGTAAATTAAAGAAATCTGTTTAAGAATAATTATCAGAAATAATTTTAATTTGCAATTTTTGTCATCTCTGTATCCTAGTTTCATAATTTTCGACATAATTCCTTTGTTGGACTAAATAAATTTGAGTTGTACATATAAAAATATAAAGTTTTAAACTTGTTACATGGATTGTATACATGTAACATGGGTATTAATGTATATCATAAGAATAATTGAATAAGTTGGGGTTAATTTAAAGCTACTTTTTATTTCAGGACAATCTACTGCTTAATGTTGGGACAAGAACCAACTTTAATAGCAGCCAATAGTGAATTGAATTGTACTTCTACTTCCTTCCTACCAGTACAGGTAAAATATCTATAATTAAATTATTACTATAATATGTTGCTTATAAAACCAGGAATTTATTACAAATAAATTTTAAGTGGATTACATCACATCTATAATTTATGTTTAAAATTATTTGATAGGCCACCTACTACCTGTAGTTTTCCTGTAATCTATGGCTTAAGTCTACTAACCCAATGAAAATCAAAATTTTAGTTTAGCAATTATATATACATATAATATATGTATATATAATTATTGTAATAAGTTTAAAGTGTTTTATGAATGTTATCATTTTGTTGTATACAAAATAATAGAATAGGCAACACTTAAGATTTGCTTTATCTATTTATATTTATAATTTTATTTCACTTTTGAAAATACCCCAGGATGTTCTATTATTTTAGTAATACAAATTCTGCATGTATTTGTTTCAGGCACGGTTCATAGTATTGCGCCTGCTGTAATAATGGAACATAATTATAGTGTGGCTAGCAGATCTACAAGAAAAACATTTGAAACAGGTATACAACATTATTATTTCTTAGTCACTAAAACATACAAGGTATTATAGACATATAAAAATATTCAAAAGTTTGAAAATATAGGTGATACTCAATGAAAACATAATTTACATTCCACATAATTTTAATTACAAAATGGTAATAAAATCATCTTAATTGTTTTGATTCTTTATTACCAATCGTTAATATCTGTTATAATTAATGAAATATCTAATAAAAATTTAAAATTTTCAGGTTCTATGAGGACATTGACATACAATTATGTCCAAATGAAACCGTTTTCGACAAAAATCAGACACCTGCGGTCGGAAATAAGCCGTTTAAAGAAGAGAGGGCGATCCTTTAAGGCAAGACTAGCAAATGCTACAAAATTGTCAAAGGAAACAGTATTCCAGGAAGTTATTAAAAACATGAGGAAACCGGCCCAGTTGTTTGTTCATATGCAGATGCAATCACTAAAGAAACCCAAAGGTAGACGGTTTACAATGGATGAAAAAATCCTTGCATTGTCAATGTATAAAAAAAGTCCAAAAGCCTATTCATTATTGTATAAATATTTTACATTGCCCTCATCAAAGGCAATGAAACGGTTGCTCAGTCAAATTAAATTGTGCCCTGGTATTAATCCCATTTTATTTGAAAAGATTAAAAAGACTGTACTCGAAAAGGACACTTCTGATCGACTTTGCAGTCTTATATTTGATGAGATGTCTTTGACACCCCAAGTATTTTATAATAAACAAAAAGATGCATTTGAAGGGTTTGCCACCTCTCAAGTCACAAAATTTGCCGACCATGCTCTTGTTTTTATGGTAAAAGGCTTAAAACAAAATTTTAAACAGCCAGTCGCCTATTATTTTACAAATAGATTGCAAAAAATGAGCTCAAAACGTTGATAAATGTGTTATATCTGAAGTCCAAAATCTGGCCTAATAATAATTAATACTGTTTGTGATCAAAGCTCTGTAAATGTTGGTGCTATAACCGATTTAGTAAATGACACAAGAGCGAGGTTTTGCGACTTGAGAAAGAGTGGCGCCATGATTTGTTTATTATTAATGGTCAAGATATTATTCCATTGTATGATGTTCTCATTTAATGAAAGGAATTAGAAATAATTTATTGAGTAAAGATATGACTTATAAATCAAATAATGAAAATAAAATTGTTAAATGGGAATATTACCAGCAGGTATATACAGCTGATAAATCATATGGGAGCTCCGATTATTAAATAAAATAACGGAAGAACATATTGTCCCGAGAAAATAAATAAGATGAGGGTCAAATCTGCAACACAGGTTTTCAGCCACAGTGTGGCTGTGGTTACTGACCATTTGACAGCAAGAGGTGATTTGCCAGTAGAATGTAAGCAATTAATTGAAATAACATTGCTACTTGACAATTTATTTGACAGCCTTAATGGTAGTACATTTACCATACCCAATGGTAAAATTTATAAAGGCCAATAAGAAGGCACTCACCTCATCACCAACTGTGGCAAAAGCTAAAGAAATTTTAAAACTGTTAGATTCATTCAAAAAAGGTTACTGTAAATAAAGTACTTTTAATGGAAACGACTGTACCATCTGTCGCGAATTTTATTAAAACTATCAATGGTATGGAAGCAATTTGTAAAGTGTTGTTTGGTAAATACGGTTATGATGCAATATTACACGTAATTTTAATCAGGACCCATAGAAAACTTTTTGGGAACATCCGAAGTTATGGAGCCAGAAATATTGCCTCAACACTATTTCATTTGAAGGGCATTTAAAGCGTTGTTATTAAACAATTATAATCATCCTCAATCCAAAAATTCTAACTGCGAAGAGGATATGAATGAGTGTCTTCAGGGCCTTCATTTTTTCTTCATGAAAACAAAAATACTGTCGATTCTGATGTTCCCACTGAAGACAAAATTATTTAAATGATAATTTGTTAGCTAATTATACACTACAAGCTGATGCTGGGCAAAGAAATTATGTGTGTGGTTGGGTCTTGACGAAGTGTTTAAAAAAAGTTGTAAAGTCGTGTAAATATTGTAGACAGAACCTAACAGACTCAAACAACCAAAACGCGAGTAATAGTTTTATAAAAGTTAAAGAATATAATAAAAAAAATTGGTTATGTTATCCAAATGAAGCGTTACAAAATTGTTTCCATGACCTACAAAATATTACAGAATCATTTTTAAAAAAAGACGTTCCTAAACGTAACATTAAAAAACAGATAACATCAATTGCAGATTTACTGGTTGAATATCCATTTGATTTAGTCAACATAAGGAAACATTGAAAAACTATTTCACAGATTTAACAATTAATATTATGTTGCATAGTTGGTGTAGATCCATTAATCGTATTTTATCCGGTAAATTGACATATGTTGATGGTGAAGATGAAATAAAAATTGCAGCACAAGCCTATTATAATAAACATAAGAATTATAGAAATAAAAAATGAAATAATTATCTTTCTTGTTTCATTGCAAATATCCTATAAATACCAGTGTACTTATTGAAACTGTTTTACCTACTTTTAATAAAATCAACAGCAGTATACAAAAAAGTAGGCAATAAAACTGTTTCAATAAGTATACGAAATAAAAAACAATATTTTAAAGTACATTCTACTACTATAATATAGTAGGTATATGTAGAGCTATATATAGCGAATTAGTTCGGATTCAATTTGTAGGAGGCGCTAGTAGTTCAATTTTGTCTGCAATAAAATGACTTCAGAGGGTCTCTTTCCCGTATATACTTATTATACTTTTGATAAGTTGATTGCTTGATTGTTGATGTGTTCTGTGTTGATTGATGTTTTTTTTTATAACTGGCTTTGCGGCTCTGGGTTCTAGCCCTTCTGAGCCTGAAGTTACAATGTATAATTATCCTTCATATTACACTGCTTCACAATATGATGATGCGTCACATTGTGCAGCCCTTGGAAGATTTTGACGGCAACTTGAGCCAGCAGACAGCTGACAATTGGCGATGGTATCTCAAAGCGCCTAAGCAGACAGACACCTTATCTTGAGAATCACATCACCCACCCACCATCAGAGCACTTGTTTCACCGTTTCCACTAATAGTTCACATGCGCAGACACTTAATATACAAAATCGCACTTACATATCAAAATCCACTTCAAACCATTGTTTAAACAATAATACAGGAGCACCAAACCGCCGCCGATCAAGTTCCCGCCAAAACTTTGATTGATGATTGATTTATTGACGTCATAGATTACTTACTGTATAGATGTAATCTATGGTATTTATGTTTTGACTTTTGACGTGTTCGTGTTGATTTTGAAAGTCAATCTGTTTGACAGTTTTGTCCTAAGAGTTTGTTTCTATGGTGATGGACTCGTATGGTTGTACTTTTGCCAGGACCAAGTAATGAGAAATCAACCTTTTATAATAATTTCTTTAAAAACTATATGTTGATGCGTCACATTGCGATGTTCTTGGGAGATTTTGACAGTAGCTGACACAATACCTTGAGGTTCACATCACCATCGGAACACTTGTTTCATCGTTTGCACTGGTTTCCACTAAAAGTTCACACGCGCATATATATTACACAAAATCGCGCCACTTTTTTCATGTAAGTCACACAGTTTATTAGAGTTTCCGCTTCCGTACATAGGTTTACTTTAAGGCGTTACCACACCAATCGATCGATCATCAATCGATCATCGATCGATGGTGGAATGGATTAGTCGACGTCGATCGAGCTGCTTGATTATTTGAGAACCCGCCCCGCTCTACCGACTACAATTTTAAATGTCGTCTAGATGAATTTAAGATATCTCTGGCCTTAAAAAACGGTTGCGTCCAGTGTCTTCTGTGTTTGCAACTCCGTAATAATAATATAAGCAAGAGCGTACTGGCAAACAATAACGTGTCCTCTTCTGAATATATTTTGAAAGATACTGATGATGAGCCACATCGGTTAATTTTTTATTAACGTTAATCGATGATTGAACAACGTTTTGTCGACCGATATGCGTCGATCTGCTAAAGCTACCACACTAATAGACCAATGGCATCGATCGACGATCGATCGATTGGTGTGGTAACACCCTTATTCTATGTTAAGATAATAAAGTTAATTTTATTAAAGTATCAAATCATTTCTCTAACTGATGGATTAAAATTTCTAGTCCTAGAGCTTATCATTTATACATATAAATAAAATAAACCCATGGTAATTAAACGTCACGAACAGACAGAGAGCAATGCCAGGAGGGATCTAGACGGTATTTTTTTTTATAAAAATACTTGCAATGCTATTGTAACATTATTAAAATTCCCTTTAACCACTCCTGGTAAGCTTAAAATGCTTGTGTTAAGAGTGTTGCACGAGAGTAGTCATGGCATGGCGCATTCGATCCCACGACTTTGAGTTTGCGGTCCGCACCCTGCCACTAGACTATTGTCACGTAATCTTTTTTTAATTCGGAAATTAAGTTCTTTATTGGAAAATGAAATAAATGATAAAATAAATATTTTTGATGATTATCTCATAAAATTATAAGAGATTTAAAAAGTGGTAGAGCCATGCTGAGCTATATTAGTATAGTTGTAACACGAATGGGTCGGCTCGACCGGGGAAGGACCACGCTCTCACAGAATACCAGCATAAAATAGCAGATTAACGCTGCTGTGTTTCGTATGGTGAGTGTAGAGAACCGGAGCGCCTTTTTATTGGAAAGGAGGTATTCCATCTTAGTCCTCACGAGTGACAACGCATTTTGATTCGTAATCGTAATCGTCGGCGTTGATATATTGAATGACATACAGTTCCGCGGTCACTTGGAAGGAAAGGTCTCTAAAAAGCTTTGCATGCTCAGCAGAGCGGGACAGTATTTCATGCCGTGACACCGCTTGCAACTTTACAAGGCACAAGTTCGGCCTCACATGGAATACTGTTCTCATATCTGGGCCGGAGCACCCCAGTGCCAGCTCCTTCCACTTGTCCAGCGAATCCGAATCCAGCGAAGAGCGGCTCCAATCGTCGATGACCGAGTTTTTTCTGATTGGCTCAATTCACTGGCGTTGCGAAGAGATATCGCATCCCTTTGCATTTTTTGTCGCATTTTAGCGGGAAGTGTTCAGAGGGATTGTTCGGAATAATTGCAGCTGCCAAATTCCAAAAACGCACATGGCGATAAAACTTACAATACCATCCATACTATCTGGATGCTTGGAGGTCCACCATTATGTGATTTACTAAGAGTTTTATGCTTCCATCAGTTTAACTAAGGTCGTATTTCTTTGTTAAGTTGATAGCGATATATTATTAGTGCCTCCACTACACACGATATTGCGGACACTAGTTATTTTTATACCTTTATCTTGCTTATGAACCACCTCGAATCTTAGAGAACGGCCACATTTAGCTTCGGTTTCAAGCAGGCGCATTAATTAGCGTGCAATTTTCCGATGGTAACTATTTTTCTATGAGTTCCTTGCGAGCTTCCTTGGATAGACTTAAAGTGGAAAATTGCTGCAGACGAACGGCAAGATATGATTATATAGCCTGTGAGGGTCCGTCTGCCAGTATTACAAGAAGCTCATGATTAAGTTCTGATACTGCCAGATACGTCTTCATATGATCCAGTTCAGCGCTGGTTGAAGGTAGCGGTTCGGCAGTATTGGTATCGTTGGATCGTGAAATCGCATTCGTAGAATCAGTTGCAGTATTCATGGAAGCAGGAGCGGCACTTGTTGGAAAAATATCTTGATAAGTTTTAATGCGAGCTTTGTCTGAAGAAATGTTTGGGTGGGATGTTAATTTCTTCAGACAAACTGAAGAAATTAACAGAAACAGAAACTGAAACTTTTTATTCAATATAGATTATAAATAATACTTATTGAAAGTCACTCTTTTGTTTAATTACCACTGGTTCGAAAAAAAACCTCTGTCCTGGGAAGAACCAGCAAGAAACCCAGCGGGACTTTTTTTAAAAAATATCAGCTTACAATCATGTATGTTACACAATTAAACACACAAAACAAATTAGAAATAGCTTTGGTAGCGAACACTTTGGGTTATTATCATCTATAAATTCCTTAATATTATAATAACCCTTTTATACAAACTATGTTTAATAAAGTTTTGAACTTTGAGCAGGTCAAATTTTGTATATTTTCTGGGATTTTGTTGTAAAGCGTATACATCGCCCCAAGAATGAATTACTGACTCGGTGGAGTCGAGTAACTGGTACTACTAGCTTGTGTTTGTTCCTAGTATTTACAGAATGAATATCACTTATTTTTGTATAACTACTTTTATTTTTGTGTACGTACATTACATTTTCATAAATGTATTGAGAGGCCAAAGTTAATATATTAATTTCCTTAAATTTTTGTCTGAGCGACTCTTTAGGTTTTAAATCATTATTATTATATTATTTATTTATCAAGATTAACATCCCACCCACCCATATCTTATAATATTTCTACAGTGTTATGTTTCAATCTTTCATATATCAAGGAAGGCAACGTTCTGAACTGCGCTAGTACTTCTTATTAGTTTGAGCTCTGAACTAAATGATGGTAATACCAGTAAAAATATCTGTGATGATGGCGACACCTTGTGTCTACTTCATGTAAAGCTGCTCGGGAGTGCTCCGCCCACGTCTCGCCCCCACACCACATCGCACGATTGCCCCGTCTAGACGCCTTCGATGACCGACTGTTAGTAGTAGTTAGACTGTGTTATTACTAGTGATCGGCGTAAGTAGTACTGTTCCGGGATTTAGTGACCGTTGTCTTAACATGGATATGCCTTCTGAATCCCGTTTTTTTTATTGAGAACTATTTTAGGAATTCGTATTTTACATACCTTTCCCTCGCGCTTTTGTAGCTCATCGCAGGTGAATTGAGGACTCGGTTTCACTTTACCCATTCAATATAATCTTATATAAAAATGTTTATGGCTTCATCGAGATTCTATATTAGTTTTCCATATATGTAAAATAAAAGCTGGTTCACTGTGGACAAGTTTTCATAATCAAGTCAAGAAGTAGGCTTAAAATTACGCGAGCGGCGCAAAATTGCGAGACTGAATTTACTATTTTTTTAATCCAAATTTAGAAGTTATGTCACATCTAGAACAAAATATATTTTGGTTGTTTTATTTTTATAGCCAGCGTAAAATAGCAGCTTAATGCTGCTCTGTTTCGTATGGTGAGTGTAGGGAACCGGAGATCCCTTTTACTGCAAAAAGGCATTCCATCTTAGTCCTCACAGCTGATAACGCATCTGCATTTTGATTCTCAATCGAGGATAGATGTTTATGTCTATGGGCCACAGCAACCACTTACCATCAGGTGGACTGTGTGCTCGCTTGTCACCCTTATTATATATTAGAAAAAACATTCAGAAAATATTCCCGGGATTCCCGGGGCAGGTCCATATTAACAATTCATTAAAAAAATCATAAAAAACATTAAAATTCATTGACCCAAAATAACACTACCTACGCCGATCACTAGTTGTTACTCTATCGAGATTTTAGCGGGAACTTGACCTTTGGCGGATTGCTACTCCAGTGTTATTGTTTAAATAATGGTTTAAAGTGGATTTTGATATGTAAAAGTGGAGCGATTTTGTGAACGAAATTTCTGCGCATGTGAACTATTAGTGGAAACGGTGAAACAAGTGCTCCTAATGTGATGTGAATCTTAAGATAAGGTGTCTGTCAGCTTAGGCGCCTTGAGATACTATCGCCAACTGTCTGCTGGTTCAAGTTGCCGTGAAATTCTCCCAAAAACTACGCAATGTGACGCATCAACATATGGTGAAGCAGTGTACTATAAAGGATTATTATCACTTGATATTGAGGTATATGAAGACCAAACAAGCATCCAAGACAAAAATCTTAATAGAAAAAAAAGCTGCCACAAACTGCGCTAGCACCACAATCTAATAAGATGGCTAGCACTAATCATGGGCTGCTCATCTATTTAATTTGATGATGAGGGAGTACCTCATTTTACCTAACGAGATACTCACGTGATACCACTCATTTGAGGTGAGGAATCACTAGTCGGTGTATTCATCTCACAAGGCGAGTCGCCTCCATCCGAAAGTTTTATTGAAAGGAGGATATTATAAATATAATGAATATGGTAACATTATGTTACAATAAGCGATATCAGTGGACGCAAATTAAATTTGAGATCACAAAAAAGTGGGCATGATTTTATATTCACACACATTGTGACTTGATTGTTTCAAATTCCATTACACAAAAATGATTTTTGTTGTTTATTAATATTTTTCCTCAATATCGACACTTCACTCATTTGGAAATATCTGCAAAATACATAATGTCGATACCTACTTGAACTATTTTTAATCGAGTCGTGCGTTCACTAACTCGGGACACGATTCTATATTGTCAGTCGTAAGCGAGGTCATGACCGAGAGAGTGAGGCAATATATAAAAAGTACTCTGTGGAGTGAGGTGTTTCAATGTTAAAATTCGAGTAACTCTTTTGATTTGCCGTCACGAGGACCTCAAACGAGGTAACTCATGAGTAAGGGACACATCCACAGAATACAATTACTCTCTACTCTCTACTCAACTCAACTCGGAAAAATTACAACTCAAGTTAACTCGAGTTGAAATACACGCAACTCGAGCTTAAACTCGAGTTACGCAACTCGAGTTAGCAGTACGAAACAGAGTAATTTTTTTTTTCAAATTACTTTTTTATAAATTTGTGTTTCTATCTAGCTCTTTCGTGGGTTGGGATAACTAAATTACCAAACTTATTATGTAGGATTTAAATAAAAACTTATATTTAGTAGGTATCATATATTTAATATGTATTTTTGGTTTTAATCTTAGTTATAGTAAGTACCCGTATTTAGCAACAAAACTAGCTATATAGCAGTCTTCACAAAACAATATTAGCCTAGCTTTAAGATGTAGGTACATAAGCTATTAACAGTTATCACAGTCAAAATATTCTTAAATATTTTTTTTTCAAATTCATATATTTATTGTAAGTTAAGTGTTACATTTGGCGTTAATTTAAAATATGATGTATCTAACAACTTAACCACCCTTTTCGGGTATTACAATAATAGGTCTGTGACTTACATAACTATATTGATCATAATTAATTAAAATTATAAAAGAAATTAAATTACGTAACTTAGCTATTATAAAATTCTAAATAACAAATTGTTTTGGTTGTAGCTAAATACTCTTTGAAACACAAAACGCACAAACAAGGAACGAATCGCGCTCTTACTCTTTTGCTGGCTCACTTGATCCGTTTATGTACAGCAGCCCAAACTCGGGTTAGGGCGATCTAACTCGAGTTAACTCGAGTTAAGCGCAACTCGAGTTAACTCGAGTTGACCCATCACTAAGCACATAGTTGTGATCACAAACTAATAAATGTACTTTGCGAAACTAACTCTATATTGAATCTATGGCACAAAATCTATGCTTTATGAGTACTTGGGATATAATTATTTCAATTCAGTTTAATTTATTTGTTCTAACTACATACATATTGGAAATATTTTGTTGAATCATAGGGACGGTTATATGACAGGCAATGATTGTTCAATTAAATAAAAATTATTTGTCTCTTCTATTATAATCCCTTAAATAACCTTATCTTTGTTATGAGCAACTGATATCCAGCTCAAGCAATATTGTTCTTCAGTAAGAAGTTTGAAAGTTACAATATTTAAAATGAGTTATTCCGGAGGGAGTGGAGGCAAAGGATTTGGGTTTGCCGGGTTTACAATGCCGAAGCGGAATCCATCCAATATTTCCTACATGCTGTCCCTCCACCGACGACTCCAATGCATGCTGTACCGCCGCCAACTTCTGGTCTATCTAAGCAAGGCTATTCGACAATGAATGCTATCACTCAAAACGCCGTTGCTGGCAACTGGGGCACCCTTGGAAAAAAACGATCAAAAACAGAGGACGAGTAAGTCATCAATTTCAATTAATGTGTCATGCCAAGATACTAGTCAAGTAAGTATAGTGGCGGCGTAAGAATATCCACTACCTCATATCACCTCATAATGTCGTAAGAGGTGTCAGAAGGAAACATATCTGGAGTAGGCAGCAGTTCCTTCCTAATAACGACTAAAAATAACAACGGTTGCCAACCCGCTTACCAAGCGTGGCAACTATGGCAAATATCCCGGGTTGGGTTTAGAATCAAGTCGCCTGAATTTGAGGAGTCTGTCACTGTGGGGGGGTCAAGGGGGCTTATCTGAAGTGCAATTTTAGCTGCCGGAGCTGCGTCGATATATTTAATATAATTTTCTAAAAATATTCATAAATCACTAATTAATACGTGAAACTGAACTTTTGTCATTGACAGTAATCAGTAACAGATATACTCGACCAAAGAGAATATAATCACTACGTTTATACTGACTTGCGACTCGCGTGGGCATCATTCCATTGCTTGAGTTTACATGAATGTGCTCCTTATTGTTATTATCTGCGCCTGTTTTCGAACTTAGCTACCCTCTGGAGACCGATTGCTTGCTATTTTACGACATTTTGGAAATGGTGGAAGTACTAAAATATGTCTACTTAATAAAGTTATTATAAAAGTCAACATTTTGGTGTTTCATTTGGTGCAAGAGTGGCGAAGCTCAGGACTGGGGACACCCGACTCGGACAGGTTGGGTTAGAAGGGATGGCGGGGTCCAGTGTGCGAATGAATTTCATCCCCTTCATGGTTATTTTTATAAACCATCCAGAAATAGGCCCGCTTAGTGGAGCTCCGTCGACTACTGGTATTACTTTGGCGGAGGGGCGCCCCCTCTATTAAAACAATTTTCTGAAATCATTCAATAAAACTTTAATCTTCAACATTTAATATAAAAAAATAGGCCGCGTTCGGCGGGGAAAAGTTGGGGGCGATTCTACCTCCACCCTTTCCACCGCCCCATCCCCTATTAAAGGCTTGATTCTAAACCTTAACCAATATCCCCCTTATTAAGCAATCTATGGGGGAGGCCTATGATCAGCAGTGGACTTTAATAGGCTGTAATGGTAAAAAAATAATGAAAAGCGAATCAAATAAATTCTTCATTGACACTGACATTAAAGTATTTCTAAAGTGTTGTTAAATGTATAAATGGATCTGAAATTATGGATGAGATATTTGGTGACTACTGTATAATATAGAAAGTCTTATTGGTATGTAATTAATGATTATGCTGGTGTGTCCACTTGATGGTAAGTGGCTACTGCAACCAACTTCAAACAAAAAAGGTTACTGATGCAATGTCATATTGATAAACTACTTTTGCACCTTTTTCTCCGATTTGATGCTTTGCATAAACATCTATACAAATAAATAAAATTGAAGTGTCTGTTTGTAATGTCAAAATAACAGCTTTTCACTAAAGGCAAATGACGGTATATAGAGTACTTATATCAAAAACACAATTTTTAAAATTTTTGTCTGTCTGACCTGGACCTTTTAAAGACTTTCACTGGCAGATAGCTGATGTTATTAGGCGTAACTTAGGCTATTTTTATTTTAGACAAAGAATTAGGGTTCCGCACAAAAAAAATTAAAACCCATGAAATCCAATTGCTATAAATTACATGGGGGCGAAGTCGCGAGGAACAGCTAGTTGTTATTTATACCTCTTAATTTTTTTAAGGTATTTTGATGAGGATGATGAGCCACCAACACCAGCCCTTGCATACATTCCAGCACCTGGTAGTCCAACCTATGAGGCTGCTTCAAGTTCTAAGGTATTTTCTACAAAATATAGCTTTAACAAGAGCAGGGCATATCATAGTCAAGCCATCCTAGAGTATTCTACAGTATTATTAGCATGAATGAGCATGAAACATCTGCTTGGCTAATGAGGTTTTCTACACTAAAGTAGCAGGGCAAAAATAGCAACATAATTTTATTTATTTATTTATTTTTAACAGATACACCATTGGCTTATCACTAGACATTGTTAAATATAACACAATTGGTTTTGTTAAAAATGATGAATTGCCTTTAAAGGTATATACAACATTCACAAAATAGTGCAGCTACAATAAGACAGTTGTTAACTTACTTAACTAGAACAATATCATTAATAAATTTACAAGTAATTTGCTTACAATAAAACTAATGCTAAACTTGAAGAAGAGAAAGAGTTATAAATACTTATTACATAATCTAGCAAATTCTGATCGTTATCCGTATGGAAAATGTCGACGTCGCCGTTGCTGGTTATGTGTTATCGTTTGCATTAACCTATTTATTGCGGCGTTTACCTAAATTTGTTCTATGGTTAGGTAAACAGAAGATTTTGGTAATCGGATGTCTTGGTATATATCTTGGAACTCTGATACTTATTTGATTTAACAGTTCCAGTGATAGTAAGGCGTGAATTAGCTTATATAAAGTGTTTTAAGATCGCTAAGTTGACGTCTTTTTCGAGACTAATTTGAAGTGGGATAGCCACTATTATAGTCAGCTCGGTAAGGAAAAGTTTGATCTTTAAAGGCTAAGTAGTGGATAAAATTGTGCTGGATCGCTCTTCGAGATCACTGTGAATTTGGTTCCAAACAGGTGATGCATATTCTAGTGTACTAGTACAACATAATGCTGATATTAGATTAGGTCATTCTTTCAATTGTTTGTATTCTATTGTTTATTTGATGGAAAATGTGGTATTTATCAACACACTTTGTTAATATTTATATGATGGATAACTAAAGAGATAAAAAAATAAATTAAAATTACATAAATATTAAAAAGCCTGGATAGGAACCAGTGTTTTTACATTTCCGATCAAATGGAGTTGTTTTGTTACTAATGATGAGTTACTTACTGACAATAATGCATTATATCTTAATTTTTAGGAATGACTAATGTATTTACATTTTCATTAATCTAAGTTTTAGATTAGACAAAGTGTCGACTTTAGTAGGGATGAGATATACTTGCAAAATTCAATACCAGGGCTTCTAAGTATGAGTACACGTTTTAAAATACTTGAAAGTATTTGTTAGTGTTCGGTCTAGTTCATGTTGTCTTGTATGTCCCGCCTGCTAACATCCCAAGCTGCATGCAACATGTTCTCGGCATCCAAAGTTGAAAATATTAGTATAGGAAATTGATCCATATTCCGTGTTTCCTATGATGAATTATATGAGACTGGTGTTTCAAGTTCTTCCTGCACTCGACTTATAATACTTTCATACTTGCAAATATTTTTGCTCATACAAGGCCAGCCTACTTTTAAAATCTGGTAGCGTAAATATGTATCATCTCTGCATGCTAGTGCATTTGTAACAGATATTGTATCTCACTTATTCTATTCTATTATTCTGTACATCCTAGGCAGATGATGATGAAGAGGATCCCCTAGATGCATATATGGCTGGCTTGGAGAAGCAAGCTGCACAAGACTTGGTTACTAGTAAGGAAAATGCAATTGCGGGTAAAGGTGACAGCGGCAGGGAACCAGGGGAGACATAGATGAGTTAGATGACGAAGAAAGTTATTATAAGTGAGTATAGATAATGACATAATAATACCTACCTACCATGCATATGGTATAGCATGTTTGAGTATGTTCGCGACTGCCCGCGTGGCTGCGAAGAACATATGCGAACATGTCACAGAGAATTATCTCCTGCACATTATTTTTAAAGCTATTTAATTAGTGATTTAATTCATAATTAATTTATCTGTAAAAATTGCTAGATCATTTTGCTGCTTTATGTGTGCTGACCCTAAGAAAGATTTTCTAAAATTTCATAGAACTATAACTGTCTTAAATATTATAAAAAGGTTCTAACTTTTTACTCAATTAATTTTTAATCATGATGAAGAAATCAATAAATTGGAATGCATCTAAGGTACATTAACAACAACATTTACATTTTAGATATATGGAAGAAAATCCCCTCACTAACGCGGGTGATGATTCAGACTTAGAAATTGAATATGATGAAGATGGTAACCCAATAGCACCACCAAAGAAAAAGTTTATTGATCCATTACCACCTATTGACCACTCTGAAATAGAGTATGAGCCATTTGAGAAGAACTTTTACCTTCCTCATGAAGATATTGAAAATTTAACACACCAACAGGTTGAGGATTTGAAAAAGAATTTGGGTGTGAAGGTTAGTTTCAATTATCACTTTACCATGATATTGTTCCTAAGGTTGGGTAAATGGCTATGTTATTCATAAATACAAGTCTTTTGACTTTTATTATTATTTCCAGTTTATTTCTCCAAAGTGTTGGTTTTAACATTATGTGAGTGAAAACTGTAAACTAAAAAAGTCAATAACAAAATCATAATCCACAGATTTTACAAAATTTGTAACTAGTATGTTATTTTATATTTTTTACCGACAGACAACAACATTTTTATGTGTGGTAGAGCCACGCTGCAGCTATATTATGGTTGTAGCACAAATTGGGTTGATTCGGCCGGGGTAGAATCACACTCACAGAATACCAGCATAAAATAGCATGCAATATTGCTGTTGTATTTCATATGGTAAGTGTAAAGAACCGGAGACCCTTTTTACTGGAATGATTCATTCCATCTTAGTCCTCAGGGGTTGACAATGCATCTGTATTTAGATTCTTAATCGAGAATTAATGTAGATGTTTATAGGTTACAGCATCCACTTAACATCAGGTGGACTGTGTGCCCGTTTGTCACACTTATTCTATAAAAACAACAATCATAATTAAATAAACAACTTTCAGATAACAGGGCCCGATCCTCCAAAGCCTGTGAGCAGTTTTGCGCATCTAGGTTTTGATGAACAACTCATGAAAGCAATACGCCGCTCTGAGTATACCCAGCCAACTCCAATCCAAGCCGCTGGTGTGCCGGCTGCATTATCAGGCAGAGATCTCATTGGTATGTCTTAATTGATCATTACGTCAGGAGTGTGCAATGTTATTAATGTTTGGCATTTTTAAGCTGTAGTGACAAAGGGCTGGCCATTTTTTTTAACCAGTTTCAGCCAGTGCTTTAAGAATATGGCTCAAAGAATATAACTATATAATATCTCAAAGGTAGTTGATAGATTTGTGGCATTCCTTGAGGAAGATCAATGTTCAGCAGTAGACTTGTGAAGGGCTGTAATGATGATGATGATGATATTTAAGAGTGGGTGTCATACTCTTGTATATACCGTCACTTGGGTGGTAAAATCACAGCCTAAGAACATATAGTCAGTTATCGCGTTTGATGTTGTCGGAAAAGCCGGCATAAACAATAAATTGCTAGGGTTGTCAGAACGAGAAGTAATAAAAAAATAATAAACTGATATTATTTTATTTCACGTTTAAACAAATAAACGTGTATGTGTAAACTGATGAAACTAATCCCTTGTCTTTAAATGACGGTTTTTTCTGCACATGTATTGTGAACCATTTTAATTTATTTGTGTGACAGGACAACCCTAGCGGACAGTTCCCGAGAAGCTAAGGGCCGCTCGGGAGTGCTCTACCCGCCTCTCGCCCGGCACCGTACCGCACGATTGCCCCCTCTAGACCCCTTCGATGATCGACTGTTAGTAGTAGTTAGACTGGTAAAATCGTCTTCATAAGGCTGTAGCAGTCCACTGCTGGACAGCGCTTTACACTATACTTAAGGTCAAATATTAATTTTAATTCTCTAATCTTCAAGTAAGTGGTGTAGAAAACCTCGTCGATTTCTAGGGTACGTCAGACATAGATAGGGGTTCACTAACTAACTTAACAAGATAGCCTCTACCCACCCCATAGTAACTGATTATTGATTATCATAATGTTTTTCAGGAATCGCTCGCACGGGTTCAGGCAAAACTGCGGCATTTTTATGGCCACTTCTTGTTCACATTATGGATCAGAAAGAGTTAGCGCCTGGAGATGGACCCATTGGTCTAATACTTGCCCCAACAAGAGAACTTGCGCAGCAGGTATGAGATACTAATAAACTATTCTGAATAATGTCATACACCCTTTGGATGGTTGTATGAGACTTTTTTATTTTCTCATCAGCCACCCACTGCGGGACATGGGTCTCTTCTTTAGTAGTATTTGTGCTAATCTCCAACAAAAATGACATATCTAAAAAAATGAGTCATGATTTGAAGCAACGCTATCCATCTTTAGGCATTAAAAAGACTCGCAACATGCAGATAGGACAAATTCATAATGTGGGACCCATTCTCACTCGAACACACTACAATTTTTACTTATGTTGACGAAAAAATAGGAAGGTGTCAAAATTTATATACTACAATTTCCTGAAGTTACTTTTTGCAATACTTTTTAATTTTTAACCTCTGTAAATCTACTTAAATTTCTTTTTAAATCATAGGGAGATTCCATGATGAAACCCTGTTAAACTTATATCAAATGAAATATTATTATTTATGTTGGAAACACATTTTACAAATTCGTTTTTATTTATAACTTATGAAAAAAAAATAATTCTCAGTTCAAGCTTTTGCGGCAGTGACACCTTTGTGAACTTACGGTGTTTTTTCTAAAATGTTCCCTGGTTTAATACTAATTTACTTGACAATTGCGGGGATTCAGGTATCCTTTTATACCTACAGGCTGAGGAGGGCCTTAAGGTATTTCATCAACGTACGATGTGTGTTAAGACCATTCCATATGTGGACAGAATATGACAGAAATACTTAATTTAATAAATTTGTTTTTCAGATTTATATGGAGGCTAAACGGTTTGGGAAGGTTTATAACATAAGATGTGTTTGCTGCTATGGTGGTGGCTCTAAATGGGAACAGACAAAAGCTTTAGAGGGTAAGTCAAAGATTCACTCGTAGCAGAATTGGATCAAGTCATGTAAAGACTTGTAATGCTCATTTAGTTCAAGCACTACATTTCTAAAGTACAACAAATGCTTCTAATCAGTACTCTTCTTATTTAGGTTTGCATATATTTGACAATTATGTGACTTTATAGCATTGGATTACTGTGTGATGGATCCTTGGTTAGAAATTCTAAAAGATGGAATGCCTCATTTCCAGTAAAAAGGGTCTCCGGTTTTCTACACTCACCATACGTACGGTCTACGTTCACTCGCAAACATAGTCCTATCCAAACTACATACAAAATTGACAACACAGTACTCAATCAAGTAGAGTGTATACGAGACCTAGGCGTTTTGTTGGATAGTAAACTGTCTTTCGTACCACATATAAACAGTATTATAACGGAGGTGTCCAAAATGTGCGGATTTTTAGCTAGAAACACTAAACAGTTCAGACATACTCAAACTAGTACTCTTTCACAGCTTAGGTCGGAGCAACCTTGAATATTGTTCTCAAGTTTGGTCTCCTTTCTATGAGGTTCATAAGTGTAGAATTGAACGAGTACAGCGGAGGTTTCTTAGTATGCTAGCATTGAAATTTAACCGTCATCGCTCCTTAACTTCATATGCTGAACGGCTAAAGCATTTCCGTATATCTTCCTTATATAACAGGCGCAAATTTTTGGATTTAAGCTTCCTCTACAAACTGTGCAATAATGGCATCGACTGTCCTCAATTACTGGAAATGGTTAACATTAATGCTCCAAGCAGATTACCCCGTTTTAATGTCTACAAGCTGTTTATGGTCCCACCTCACAGGACTAACCTCGGTCTTAATTCAGCATTATGCAGAATGTTTAGACTGTATAATGATATATCTAGGCCATCTGATTTGGATATTTTCAATGACAATTTAAATAATTTCAGAAGAAAAATGTTACTTTATTTAGACATGTAAACCTTTATAATTTCTCATAAATACGCAATTTTGCTACTGTACTATTAAATTTTACGTTAGAGGCAACCACAGCTAACACAGTAATGTTGTGAAAAGTTAATCACAACATTACTGTGTTAACTATAATTACTCTTTAAATGAAACACATTGCATGTTTCTCACAATGCTTGTATCTTGTTTTTAGTTTTTGTGTATTATCTGTCGGTGACGCTTATAAAAAAAAAAAACGTAACACAGCGGCGTTCAGCTGTTATTTTATGCTGATAGGATTAGCTAGTGCATTCATGCTGAAACCACAGACAATAAGGAAAAAAAGAAGGAGTCAAATATTACGAAAAATGTATGAAGTCTTTGTATGATGAAGTATTGTAAAATATGATTACATATTTTACAATACCCATATGTATTTAATTTTGTTAACTTAGCATTCTTATTAACACAGCACTTTTATGAGCAATACTCATCGATCTATGCAATACAGGTATTCATGTCATGCAGCGGTTTTCTTATCATTCAAATGTCATATCAATTAGTTAGTTAGTTTACGACGCGCTGTTTTCCGCAACTCCACGTCTAAGCGCGTATTTTGCGTGTGTGCAGGAATATTAGGATTATTCGAGCCTTCATGTCTCGAAGAAGTTCAGCAGTCCTTTGAAGTTGCGAGCAACTTTGGGGAATGGTCTCAGTGTACCATATCAATTATTATATCATAGCAACCTTTAAATCATCTTATATCATCTATCAACAAGTTTGGGAGTTACAACCTATAGTCTTAATCAGACATAACGCAGTACATTTTGTTTCAGGTGGGGCCGAAATAGTGGTTGGGACACCGGGTCGTATGATAGATCTTATTAAATGCAAAGCAACAAATTTGAAGAGGGTCACGTATTTGGTGATAGATGAGGCAGATCGGATGTTTGACATGGGTTTTGGTGAGTATATTTGTTATTAAAACTATTTATTTTATTTAATATAGGTCAGTTATAGTAAGACTATTTTTGGTAAGTAAGCGACACATATTATGAGCCTGAATTGATTAGAAATCCCGGTGTCTAATTGGTTTATTAGTGCCACGAATTCCGGTGTCTAGTTGGTTTACTTGTTTAGTAGTCAGTGAGTGGTGCAACCGCTGTACTAATTCACAAGTTCAAATAGACAATTAATTTGTAATTGGAAAAAATATTTAAATCTGCGCAAAGAAGATGTTTTGATCCAAGGCATTGCATCCTGTGATTACAGTCTGGATATCTTTTAGAAGTTATACTGCCGTTACTATTAGTCTTACGATAGCTTTAACCCTTTCCCTGTCCCGTGTACTTTATATAGGTCATTGCTATTGTCTTACTATTGTGTTTGAAAACTGTACAGTGAAAGTGTTAAGATATGGGGGATGGATGTTTTTCACCCACTTAAACATATAGGAATTGACAACCAATAGGTTTTGACTATATGATCCATACGAGGTGTGATCAAAAAGTAAGGTGACTTTTCAAATTTCGCGAGCTACGTTCGTTCGACCTTCGATTTCTTTTTTTGTTATGTTGGTACACTTGTCTTGAACATCTGTGAAAAGTTTCAAGTGAATAGCATTTTTTGTTTGTTTGTGAGAAGCATTAGGGTTCGAAGTGTTTTGCGTGCTCGGCGATTTTCTACTGTCGAAAACATGGATCTAAAACTCTTGAACTGTTGACAGTGGCATACGTTGAGTCTACTTTATGTAAAAAAAATGTTGAAAGAAGACACCAATGACGAACCTCTCTCTGGACACACTCTGCTCTGGCAACACGTCATCAACTGATGAGAACGTTGAAGAAGTGAAGAAAATTGTTTTGCGGAATCGTCGAATTACCATAAGAGAAGTTGCTGATGATATCAGCATTTCATTTGGTTCGTGCCAAGCTATTTTAACGGATGTTTTGGGCAAGAGACGTGTGTCAACGAAGAACCGTCGCATGAGCATCGCTGAGGAGCTGTTTTTTGGCCAAGAACAACACCATAATCATGCCACAGCCACTGTATTCACCGGATTTAGCCCCCTGTGACCTTTTCTTGTTCCCGAAACTCAAGAATCCATGAAATTCTGCAACGATTGAGGACATAAAGACCGCATTGCTGAATGAGCTGAAGGCTATACGAAAAAGTGCTTATCAGAAGTGCTTTGAGGATTTGAAAAAGCTTTGGCACAAGTGTATTGTATCTGAGGGGGTTACTTTGAAGGGGACCAAATGAATATTGATGAATAAATAAATATTTTTTGATGAAAATAAAAAGTCACCTTACTTTTTGATCACACCTCGTATATCAGAAAGAACGAAGTGTAGTGAGGGGCCGCCGTTAGATGGAGTTGTGATTTAATAAGACAGGCAGGTCCATGTTCATCAGTGGACTTAACAGTGGACCGTAATGACGAGATTCCAACTGAGTGATAGGTCGGCAGGTGGTCCATGTTCACCAGTGGACTTGCCATGGGCTATAATGATGGTGATGAGGCTTCGACCGAGTGATAGGTGGAGCCTAACGTTAGTGTGGTGTTGCAGAGCCGCAGGTGCGGTCGATCTGCAACCACGTGCGGCCGGAGCGGCAGGCGCTGCTGTTCTCGGCGACGTTCCCGCGGCGCGTGGAGCGGCTGGCGCGCGACGCGCTGCACGACCCCGTGCGCGTGCAGCACGGCGCCGCCGGCGAGGCCTGCGACCTCGTCACGCAGCACGTGCGGTGCGCGACACCCTGCCACACTGCTCACTGTGCCACTGCTCCCTGCTCACTGCTCACTATCCACTACTTACTGCACACTGCTCACTACTCGCTGTTCATTATTCACTGCACACTGGCACATGGTTAATTGTTTACTACTCTCTCTGCACACGGCTCACTGCTTACTGTTCACTAAATTCTGCTCACTGTTCTCTGTACATTGCTCACTATTAGCTGCACAGTTCACATTACTATCTGCTCAATATTCATTGCACACTGCTCACCATTCACTACTTTCTGTCCACTGCACGCTGCTCACTACTCACTGCAATGTGATCAAGGCTCACTATTCACACGGTTTACTGTTCACAGTGCACAGTGCTCGCGGCTCGCCTTCTCTACTAACTGCATACTGCTCAGTACTCATTTTACACTGTTCCCTGCACTTTATTCTTTGCACACTGCTCACGGCGTACTGCTCACTACTCACGAACTCACGACTCACAGCTCACTACGCACCGTACACTATACTTTGCTCACTGTACACCACTAATTGCAAACTATTTACTGCTCAGAAAGAGACTGTATGATACGAGACTGAGTGAATCAAGTATGTGGAGGCTGAAGAGGACGTTCACCATGTTTAATGGAAATTCCCTCTGTACAAAGACCTGAGAGTGATCACGATGGATGGAACACATTATGCAATTAATAAAAAAACAAAGAAATAAATGAAATAACCTATAGGCAGTCAAGAACCTGAGCAAATGTATCTCCCAAAATTATCGACCCGTATGATTATTAATTCGGTAGGACCATAGTAGTTTGTGAGTTGCTTACCTTACTGTTCACTACTCTCTGTATACTACTTACTGCACACTACTCACCGCACACTATTCACAGCACACTACTCACAGCACATTACTAACTGCACACACTGCTTACTACTAACTGTTATTCATTGCTCACTGCTCACTGCTAACTAGGTGTAAATATGATACCATGCTCAGAAATGGAGAGTGATCACTTGCAACATTGAGTAGATCAAATAATTTATAGATAGTTAAGCAAGCATTTGCGGGAATCGAAAGGGTTAATCCCTGAGCTACGCACTGCATCTATAGTATAATGTACAAACTGCTAATGTTATTGACAAGTCTCATTCACGCGTATTAAATTAGATTTATCATGAACTCAAATGATTTTACTTTGTTTCAGAATATTCAACAAACCAGAGGAGAAGTGGTCCTGGCTTTTGAACAATTTAGTGGAATTTTTGTCAGCTGGGAGTGTGATAATATTTGTTACTAAAAAGGTAAGAGGTTTGTGTCATTTCTTAAAATAGCCTTGCAAATTGCCTGAAATGGAAAAAGAATCCACTACCCCATATTATCATCCCACGGGTATTATAAGAGACGATACAGGGGAAGATATGTAGCAGCATTATTTTGATAATAGCCCAAAACAGTAAAAAATTGCGTTTGGTAACCCGCTTGCCAAGCGTGGCTGCTATGCCAAATGTGGAGCAATCTATGGGGAAAACTTATGTTTACTAGTGTACTTTGATAGGCTGTATAATACGGTGCTGTAATGCTAATGGCGTTGGTTCAAATAGATTTATTTACTTGTGTAAGTCTCACTAATTATGTAAAAATTATGAAATGATTTACTAGATATAACAGCATTTTTAATATATGACATTGTTAAAATTACCTTGTAGTGCGCCTAATTATTGTTAAAATTACCTCGTAGTGCGCCTAATCATATTAATTTAATGACGTCGACCAATCGCAGTGCTTGATATTTGTGCGTCACGATGGTCTTAACTCCCCAAACTTGAAATAATATCTCTCGAGTCGCAATCGATCGAGTCGCAGATTTTAATTATGTGTCATATGAACAATCTACTCAATTAAGAATCAAAATGCAGTTGCGTTGTCACCCCTGAGGACTTTGATGGAAGTCTCGTTTCCAGTAAAAAGGGTCTCCGGTTCCCAACAAACACCATGGGAAACATAGCAGCATTAAGCTGCTATTTTACGCTGGTTTCTGTGAGAGCCGACTCATTTGTGCTACAACCATAATATAGATATACAAATCGTCGTGCGAGTATACTGCAGTTTGAGGTCCTTTAAGGCAACGATCCTGACTCGCTTTCCACCTCTGATGTACGACCGGATCCGCGTCCTCCATCACAGTGGTGGTTAGTGAGGCAGATACGGCGCTCGGATCAATTTAATGGCAGGAACGATAGAACGCTTTGGCATTATGGTGCGTTCTACTTCACGAGGAGCGCTATGCATGCAAATGCGTCGCTGGAACAATCCTGCCATTCTTGGAAGTCTGGATGCAACGATGGGTAGAAAGACTCATCTACAGACTTGCACAGATAATTACCGGGCACTGGTGCCGGTGATTATCTGTATAAGAAAGGACGCGTAACGATGGCGATAGCTGTTTCCATTGTGGTGACCCAGGACTTTATCCATATGATAGACCCATACGCTCGAGGTTTGCCCAGCGTGGAAACGGGAGCGGACCTCACCCTGTCAGCAGTTGTGTCGGCGATATTGTGGGGGGGGGGGGGGGTGGGTGGATTCAGCGTGGAGGGCCCTAGCCACTTGCAGTGAGTCCCTAATGATCCAGAAGGAGGCTACTGAGAGGGATCGGAAGAGGATAGATCCCACTCGTAGACGATGTCGCCAAGGTGTTCACGATGATGGCATTCTCCTACCAGAAAGTGATAGCACTGCGAGGGTGCTGGTGG
This sequence comes from Parnassius orleans, assembly GCA_029286625.1. Taxonomy (NCBI): domain Eukaryota; kingdom Metazoa; phylum Arthropoda; class Insecta; order Lepidoptera; family Papilionidae; genus Parnassius; species Parnassius orleans. The sequence continues at coordinate 2,466,213 of JAGSMP010000047.1, read as the reverse complement.
TAGCAAGTTCTGCCCTCGGAACATGCTTTTAATAAAGCAAAGTGAGAGTGGGGTCTCGGTTGCTTTCCGCTGATAGTAACCATCGTGGGATTTTAGCTGGTAGGAGTCCAGCATAACCTTTCCGCTGCCCCCCAGTCGAAGGTATCCATGAAGATTCCCCCACGATAAAAAAAGGGATCGTAAGCGAGAATACTGAACAAGTGGTCCCGGGTTCGAATCCCGGGTCAAGTCAAAATTAGTTATTGCGTTTTTATGTCAAGAAGCTAACTCTCAGCAGCGGCCCGGAGTCAGGATGTTGGAGTTGTTTTACCCCGTGCCCCGGTATGCGCGTAAAGCCGTTGGTCCTGCGTCTGATCTCTCCCCGGTCGTGTTGGAGACGAGACGAGACATGACTAGATGAAAACCAGAGACCCATTTTACTAATAACAGTTGCATTTCATATTTTGCAGTAACAATGCTTCTGCATTTTGGTTCTTAATCTGGGATAAAATAGGTGTCTATCTGTCACAGCATTTTTTTACTATCAGATGGACTGTGCGCTCATTTTCCAATTTGTTAATTTTGTATTTTTGTATATTGTATATTTTTAGTTGGAAGCAGAGCAAACCGCTGCAAATCTAGGCGTCCAAGAGTACGACGCGTTGCTGTTACACGGAGATATGGACCAGGCGGATAGGAACAAAGTCATCACAGCCTTCAAGCGGCAGGAGAGTAGTATATTGGTCGCTACAGATGTGGCTGGTAAGTTTTATGACTACATTTATCAATTTCATATCAATCATAACTAGTAATATTATTTGGTTTTTAGAGACTCAGTACTACCTTATCCAAGATATGAAAATATAAAAGATAAAATTATCATAAATACGGTCCGTACGATGTCGCTTTCACAATAATTAAAACGTAAAATAAACATTAACAAAGCAAGGTATTATTTCTTAGAATTGCCAGAAGAACATCGATCACTAATGAAAAACTAGATACACAATCAGTGACAAAAAATGGCGTAACCGAATGTGCACCCACTCGAACATATGGGTGCACTTTTAATCCAGTAGCATTCGAATGCTCCGACGGTAAACATGCCTCAGTGCTCGTTTAAAAAGTGTAAAAATCACACATCCAGGACGCTAAAAAAGGATGGAATTTCATATTTTCGGTAAGTATTAATATTAACATTATTTAATTGTTATCACTGTATTGTAAATACTGATATTTTGTCAAGAAATCATCGTAAAAGTATTTTTTAAATTAAGTCGTAATAAAATAAGTCGTCATTGTTCGAGATATATGCGTTGATTCTGTTCCAGTTGTGGAGACGCTTATGTTTTTTAATTTTTTTATTATTAAAGTATGATTGTTTTTTTTGTTTAATGAGACTTCTTTACTGTTGCTCTAAATACTATAGTAACATTTTATAGATTTAATTTTAAATAAGTATGTGCTACATGTTTCGAGTGCTTTACAACACCCATGGTCACAGGACTCAACGTCGGGAATTAATAAAAATAAGTTAATTAAACGCGATATAATCCGTAAAAGTAGTTTTATTCAATGTGTAGTGTTCGCGTAAATACATATAAGAAATCATTATAATTCATTTTAATCTGGAGGTAGTCGAGGTTAACTATGACATTGGGACGTCATACCTCAGTCCCCGTGACCATGGGTGCTGTAAAGTACTCGAAACAGCGGAAATATAAAATAAGTTAAATACGCGATAAAATCCGTAAAACTAGTTTTATTTAAATGTAGTGTTCGCGTAAATACATATAAGAAATCATTATAATTCATTTTTAATCTGGAGGTAGTCGTGGTTAACTATGACATTGGGACGTCATACACCTCAGTCCCCCTCGTGACCATGGGTGCTGTAAAGTACTCGAAACGGCGGAAATATAAAATAAGTTAAATACGCGATAAAATCCGTAAAACTAGTTTTATTTAAATGTGTAGTGTTCGCGTAAATATAAGAAATCATTATAATTATTCAGTCTTTTCCGTTTTTTTAACATCTGTAAATATGAACATTACGTCAAAAATATGGACAATAATATTCTTAGATTTTGCAAGAACTTTCTGTACTTATTTTTTATATTTAGTAACTATTAAATTTAGATTTAAGTTGTTTGTCAAGCAATATCTTTAAATTTTTCACACAAGATAAAGTATAAATAAATAATTATTACTGTTTCAATTACTTTCATTACTAAATGAATGTGGTGCCCTATCCAAAAGCATATTTACATTCAGGTAATAATATAACCATTACACATGTACACCATAGAATAGAACAGAATATGCTTTATTAAGTAGACGAATTATTTAAAACAAGTTTAACAAAATTGTAAACACATTAAAATTACAGTAACAAAAATATTGTGCAGTTCGACTCCACTCTCCTTGTCCAAGCGACGAGCCTCGGTCGTAAAGTTTTATTGCTTTTTATTGGCACTTTGTAATTCTGACTTTAAACCATGAGCGTAAGGTTGAATTTGTTTTATTGTAGGTTGACGAGCGAGCATCGGTCATAAAAATTTATTGCTTTTTGTACGTAGCTTTGTCAATACAACTTTAGGCAATGCATTTAAGGTTGAGTTTACATTAATGTATATTTATTTCAACTAGAATTACGTCAAAACATTTGGCGACAGTTTTAGAGAACTTTTGTATGGGATTGTGCATCTAGTTTTTATTAGTGATCGATGTAGAAGAATAATATCTTTGAAAACTATTAAAAATATACCTATTTTTGGCCAACAGTAATAAAAATTAACAAAAATGTAAGTAAATTTCAAATTAACTAATAAAAAATACTCTAATGAGTAAGCTAATAACTTACATTATAAAGAACTTAAAAGCCTAAGATTCCTACCTTTACGCTTTTTATACTAACAATTTAAAATGTACTACAAAAGTGACTATTTTACTTTGGAAGGTGTGCTTCTATATTCGGTTGGATTATATCCGCCATGTTTTATTTACTCTTGTCACAGCTCGTTGATGTTATTACTCGTAATTTCGTTGTTGTTTCGTTACTTAAGTTTGCGGCAGCTTAGGAGTGTTGAAGTGGAAGGAGACGAAGACTTTTTCTATATTACTTTTATTTTCTATTTTACAAGTTAACTTAACTACTGTGACAATGTGAGTACACAGGAATAATGTTTGTTCTCCTTGTTACTAGTGATGTGCTTATTTTCAAGAAATGAGTGAACATGGGCCGAGAATATTTGCACTTTTCTTCAAAAAGTGGTTCAAGATGACAGTGTATTCGGTGGATAAAGAGACGCTAATTAACATCGAAAAGCATGTGGAAGAGACGTGGCCTAAGTATTCTTATCCTTATAAATACGATATAAGTACATCGTCGACAAAACTGCGAAGATCATGAGGTTATCTTGAAGCGTAGTTTTAAAATTGTCCGTGAGAAGTAAGAAAAAGACGTGTGGAATTCCCCGCCACGATTGCAAAGGCGAAGAATTTTGACGATTAACAAATGGGAGGTACATATACGTCGCAATGTGCACAATTTTATTTCTACTAGTTTTCCCCGCGACTTCGCCCGCGTGGAATTTACTACGATTTCATGGGTTTTAATTTTTTGCGCGGAACCCTAATTCTTTTCTAAAATAAAAGTATCCTAAGTTACTCCTTATAACATCAGCTATCTGCCAGTAAAAGTGGCGTCAAAATAGGTCCAGCCGTTTCAGATATTAGCCGGAACAAACAGACAGACAAACATTTTGAAAATTGTTTTTTGTTATTAGTACCGTATAATACTTTCATATGCATTTAATAAAAGCTGTTATTTTAACATTACAAACAGACACTTCAATTTTATTTATTTGTATAGATAATGAATTACCCACAATCGGCAAAGTTCTGAATGATATGAATGCATTGATATATATGTACTACGCACTAGATTTGGCATTCCGAACATTCACTATGTTCAACTGAACTGTACTGCAATCCGTACACCTTACTTTAGTATCATTTACTGTGACTTCAATATTCATGCAGTGTGGAGCGGCGATAATAATACGAGATTTCAAATTAAAGTTTAAACCTTACGTAAATAACAATTCAGTAGTCAAGTAATTTTTTTGTTGTCCAAGTGAATAAATAGGTAATAATATCGTAATATTTTACTATCTACCGCGCATGCGCGAAGACATAGAGTAGCGCACATTTTTGTTTGCAATAGCTTCTCTAGTACGTAGTACATATAACTCAATGTATGAATGCAGATGAGCCATTGCCTGAGTAGGAAGTCAACTTACACTAAAATTTCAAATAAAGTATGTCAAATGCCAAAAGTTTTGAGAATCACTGGATTGATTGTTTACACTGACCTCTATATATGGACTGGCCATACACCGTGACATAATGAGGCGATATGATTTTCGCCATTTTGGCGCTGACAGCAGAAGTGAACGTCCACGGAACTAATAATAGAGATAAGACAGTGTGACAAAATATATCGATAAAATTCTATACCCAGGCCTAACAGTAACGTCCATTCTATTTATGTATCATATTAATATAATGCCATACAATAAATAAATGTATCAATTAATACCTAGGCCTTAGACGCAAGCTTTATACCTTATATAAAACCAAGATCGACGCTGCGTTGGTCTATCTACGTTTTATTCGTAACTACAGAACGAATTTTGTTGCGGGTTTCTAATGAAATGCCTACGCATACCCGCAGGCCGGCCTGCTCCTGTACGCTACTATACGTCAGAGAGACGTCTGTTTTCGACGCCTCGGCAGTCTTGAAGGTACGGACCTGTCCATCCTATGGCTGCGCGTAGACAGCAACGACCCTCCCGCGTCTACGGGTGCCTCTATAGGTCCCACAGCGGTAATGCCGAAACAGACCGACTCATCGACCACGTCCAAAGGGCTACAGATTCCTTGTTACGGCAGATCCCATTCGCAGAGATCGTGATCCTTGGCGATTTTAACGCCCACCACGCCGAATGGCTCGGTTCACGTTCAACCGATCATGCGGGAGATCTGTTTATGACTTTGCTTTGGCATATGGTCTTACACAGCTGGTTACTTCGCCTACGCGGATTCCAGATGTGGAGATCATGCACCTTCCTGTTGGACCTTCTGCTGACCTCTCATCCGGACGGATATCAGGTTTCCGTCGACGTTCCTTTAGGCTCGTCGGACCATTGTATTGTCGGGTGTGGTACCACTCACACTAACGTCGCAGTTGCATTCTGCAGGCTACCGCCGTGTTTGGCACTATAGGTCGGCCGATTGGAATAGGTTGCGGTCTTTTTGCATCCTACGCATACTGATGTGGTACTTCAGGGTATGGAACTTTTATTCCATCCTCTGTGGTGCCCATCGAGCAGATCCAGCCATGGTTTGGTCGCTCCTGTAAAATAGCATCACGCTATAAGCAGGAGTGCTACCGGGCCTGGACTGACGCATCAATGTCTCGGGATGTGAACACCAGCGCTCTTAAAAGAAGTATAATTCCGCCTCAGGTCCTTCAAAGAGTCTTTGCCAAGGCAAGGTCTGAGCACATTGGCAGAATTGGCGAGAAGCTAATTTACCTTCCTTCGGGAACCCGTGCATTCTGGTCTCTCGCCAAGGCTGTTCAAGGGAACTTCTGTCAGCCATCTCTTCCATCTCTGCACAGAGAGGACTCACTGGCCCATGCCGCAAAGGAGAAAGCCGATCTGTTAGGCTCTCTCTTTGCGTCCAACTCGACTCTCGATGACGGGGGGAACACACCGCCGACCATCCCGCGGTGTGAGTGCTCCATGCCGGATGTGCGGTTTACACAGCGCTCGGTTCGCAAAGCACTCCTCTTCCTGGACGTCAGCAAGTCGAGTGGGCCTGATGGAGTCCCTCCCATTGTGCTGAAGACGTGTGCTCCGGAGTTGGCACCGGTTTTAACGCGTCTTTTCCGGTACTCCTACTCCCAAGGCGTAGTCCCGAATTCATGGAAGACAACTTTGGTCCACCTGATCCCTAAAACGGCGACCGCTCAGACCCTTCCAACTACATGGCTATTGCCATCACCTCCTTGTTCTCCAAAATAATGGAGTCTATTATAAACTGCCAGCTCATGAGGTACCTTGAGGATCACCAGCTGATTAGTGACCGCCAATACAGTTTTCGTCGGGTTCGATCAGCTGGTGATCTTCTAGTCTACCTGACTCATAGATGGGCGGAGGCAGTAGAGTCCAACGGGAGGCATTGGCCGTTAGCTTGGACATAGCGAAGGCCTTCGATAGGGTCTGGCACAAAGCGCTTCTTTCGAAGCTCCTTCCTATGGGCTTCCCGAGAAATTGTGCAATTGGATCACCAGTTTCCTTACTGATCGGAGCATCAAGGTCGTAGTAGACGGTGCATGCTCTGATTATAAACCTATCAACGCTGGTGTTCCACAAGACTGCGTGCTATTACGAACGTTGTTTCTCCTGCATATCAATGATAAATAGAATATAAATATAAGAGTTTTCTTCCTCGCACAACTCCCTTGTGGATCGATTCGATTACCACCAGCGATTTTTCCGGACCGATACGATTTAGGGACCTTCAAGAAAAGAGCCTACTCCTTTTTATAAGGCCGGCAACACATCTGCAATTCCCCTGGTGTTGCAGTTGTTCATCGGCGGCGGTAGTCACTTACCATCAGGTGAGCCGCATGCTCGTTTGCCCCCTCTCCTATTTAAAAAAAAAATATTAGCTGTAAATTCATTTACTTGTGGAATGTTATTCCACTTTCCTTTCGGTAACGAGTGTTACATAATACGCACACTCTCATTATTACTAAAAATAATTCTTATTATATAACTAAAATCAAACATAATCAAACCACATAAAATACTTTCATTGTATAGTTTAAAAATTCAAAATACAGAGATAGGATTTAAATAAGACAACAGACTTTGGCATATTATGTCAATTTTAGTTCCCGGTACGAAAAAAGAGGGCGCTTCAAATCGGCATAAGCATTTTGTATGGTATAGCCAGTGCAGCGTACTTGTATATATAGAGGTCAGTGATTGTATATATTTTAGATTTTCGTATCTTGGATAGCGCTCATGTTTAGTTTTGTGGATAAGTATTATGCGTAATTACAACAACTTATCCTATATACAAGGTTATTTTGCAATAGCCGCCTAAATTTGCAGAGACGGTTCAGAATAAGTAATATAGGCAAATGGTGAAGAAAATTAATTAAAAAAAATCTCAAACATTCTGTCCTTTTTATCTTTTAAATTCAAAATGCGTGGTAATGCACTATTTTTACTGATTTCACTGCACACGCACACATTCGTAAGGGTCGATCGGTAGGCAAAAACGTTGTTGCCCATAAATCACATTCAATTTGGGATAATTTTAAATAAAAGTATAAACTTTATTTACTCGTATTTTCAAAAACTGCAATAACGGTATATCATTATTTATATATATGTACTTAAGTTTAAAATTTGGTTACTTTTTAAAAAAATAACCCTGTATGTAGAGATTTTCAGTCTTGGTGCATTTTGTTTTGGTGTAAAAAGTATAATAACCAATATTCAATTAATGAATGGTTAATTAATAAAATAGATCTAAAAGCACTTGTTATTTTCTGGGAATATAAAACATACGTATATATTTCGAAATCTTTTCGAAACTCCACTGTTGAATATAGGCCATAGATTGCCTCAGCGTTTTATTAATAATAATAAAAAAATAAGAAACTGCGGCTTCTAACCTGTTTGCCAAGCGTGGTAACTATGGCAAATTTTCCCCCTATGAGGTAATCTATGGTAGGAGGAGGCCTATGTTCAGCAGTGGACTTTTGATAGGTTGTAACGGTAACGGTAGTGCGCATTATATTAAAGCAGCAAAGGCGCGCGCACGTGCAACAGTACATAGTGTTGTGTCCCAGCACGCGGCCTGCACATCCCGGCACGTGCAACAGTACATAGTGTTGTGTCCCAGCACGCGGGCTGCACATCCCGGCACGTGCAACAGTACATAGTGTTGTGTCCCAGCACGCGGGCTGCACATCCCGGCACGTGCAACAGTACATAGTGTTGTGTCCCAGCACGCGGGCTGCACATCCCGGCACGTGCAACAGTACATAGTGTTGTGACCCAGCACGCGAGCTGCACATTCCGTAAGTGTCGTAGTACATAGTGTTGTATTCTAGCTCGCGGTCTGGACATCCCGCACGTGCGTACGGTGGTGAATTATACGGCGGCGCGCGACATCGACACGCACACGCACCGCGTGGGGCGCACCGGGCGCGCCGGCGTGCGCGGCCAGGCGCACACGCTGCTGGCGCCCGCCGACAGGGACTTCGCCGCGCACCTGCTGCGCAGCCTGGAGCAGGTGCAGCAGGTACGCACACATTCATTACTGCAGCAGGTGCAGCAGGTTCACACACATACATTACTGCAGCAGGTGCAGCAGGTTCACACACATACATTACTGCAGCAGGTACACACATTCATTACTGCAGCAGGTGCAGCAGGTTCACACACATACATTACACACACACATTCATTACCGCAGGAGGTACACACATACACATTACTGCAGCAGGTACACACACATTCATTACTGCAGCAGGTGCAGCAGGTTCACACACATACATTACTGCAGCAGGTACACACACATTCATTACTGCAGCAGGTACACATATACGTTACTGCAGCAGGTACACACACATACATTACTGCAGCAGGTACACACACATACATTACTGCAGCAGGTACACACACACATTCATTACTGCAGCAGGTACACACATATACGTTACTGCAGCAGGTACACACACATTCATTACTGCAGCAAGTACACACACATTCATTATGTGCGCACACGCTGCTGACATCGATGTCTGAAGGGACGTGAATTTTCTTACACGTGTAATTTTCTTTGCTATAATAAACCATGTAGTGATGGTGTTAGAATATTCACTACTCCATTTCACTTCGTGGGTGTCAACAGAGGAGACAAAGAGAAACTGAAACAGGAGATGCCTGCTAAGCGTCGCAACTATAGCAAAATGCTACCTATTAGGCAATCTATGGTGAATGTTCACTCGTGGACTTTTATAGGCTGTAATGTATTGATGAATGGATAATAAACCATAAAATAAAGTCTTAAACAAACCTTTTGACTGTAGGAGGTGCCCGAAGAGTTGATGCAGTTGGCGATGCAGTCCGCGTGGTTCCGCAAGTCGCGCTTCAAGAAAGGCAAAGGCAAAAATTTGAACATAGGCGGCTGCGGTTTAGGGTAAGGCATGACCATAAATCAAAGTAATCTAACAGCTTCTTTGAACATAAAAACGCATATAATTCTTTTTAAAATTGCAACAAAACCCTAAACTAATTAATTATCATAAATAAGTATTAGTAGTTAGTATTTATTTTTAGTTATTTTTGTGATAATTTATTCTTGCGATTGTTGTCTCTTGTTGAAACTCCGCTTCATTCTTCAACTCATCTTCATTTTTGTGATTTGGATAAACACGTGTACTAGTTTTACAATATTTATTTTATATTATTAATATGCTAATTATAAAATCGGCTGGATAGCGTTCGGGAGATTACGACACATTTTCTCGTCAGGTATACCTCAAAACTTAAAGACAAGATTGTACAACCAGTGTTGCCAGTGATGACTTATGGAACTGAGACGTGGTCCTTCACTGCTGGCCGTATGAGGAAGCTCAAGGTCGCTCAGCGAGCTATAGAGAGGGCTATGCTCAGAGTTTCTATGTGTGATTTTCTGCGAGATAAACTTAGAAATGATGATATCCGCAGTGAAACCAAAGTAACCGACATAGCCCAACGGATTTGTAAGCTGAAGTTACATACAAATGTATGGGCCGGCCGTATAACTCGAAGAACCGACAACCGATGGGGAAGAAAGGTTCTCGAGTGGCAACCTCATACCGGTAGGCGAAGTGTGGGGCTGCCCCCCACTAGATGGAGTGACGATCTGGTAAGACATGCAGGAAGTCTATGGATACAGGTGGTCAGGACTGTGCTGTGTGGCATTCCTTGGGGGAGGCGATCATCAGGCTATAATAAAAATTTTTCTAGGAGAGGGGCAAACGAGCATACGGCTCACCTGATGGTAGTGACTACCGCCGCCCATGAGCAACTGCAATATCAGGAAAATTGCAGGTGCGTTGCCGGCCTTTAAAAAGGAGTAAGCTCTTTTCTTGAAGGTCCTAAGTCGTATCAGCACGGAAAAATCGCCGGTGGTAAACTATTCCACAGAGAGGTCGTACGCGGAGGAAAACTAGTGGAACCTACAGTGGTGGACCGCCAAGCATCCAGATAGTGTGGATGGTATCGGGAGTTTTGCTGCGATGTGCGTTCGTGAAATTGGCGGCTGGGATTAATCCACAATTCCTCAGAGCACTCCCCGTGGTAAAGGCGAAAGAAAATGCAAAGGATGCAACATCTCTTCGCTGCGCCAGTGAATCGAGCCGATCGAAAGGACTCGGTCGTCGACGATTCGAGCCACTCTGTGCTGGATGCGGTCAAGTGGAAGGAGCTGGCACTGGGAGCCCCAGCCCAGAGATGGGAACAGTATTTAATGTGAGGCCGAACCTGCGCCTTGTAAAGTTGCAGCCGGTGTGCCGGCATGAAATGCTGACCCGCTCTGCTGAGCGCTGCTTTTAGAGGCCAATTTGGCCTTCTCTTCCAAGTGACCACGAAACTGCACGTCACTCGATATGTCGACGCCGAGGATTCTGATACTGGCTGAGGCAACAATGGGAGTGCCTTGAAACTGAGGAGATACGACAAAGGGTTCTTTTAGCGGTAAACGCGAAAATTTGTGTCTTCTGAGGATTAAACTGGACTAGACTTAGTCACCCCAATCCGAGACTTTGTTCAGCAAAGACTCGACTTCAGACAAGTTTGTTCCGGTACTCGGCGACGTTTTCCCAAGAAATATTGGCACAGCCGGTGTATAAGGCATCACCAGTGCTGTCGTGATATGATCACCGCATAGCAGTGAATGTTATCGGTTCGCAACATATCATTGATATGCAGAATAAAACAGCGTTGGTGATAGCACGCAATCTTGTGGAACACCAGCATTAATAGGCTTGTAGTCTGAGCATGCACCGTCTACAACGACCTTGATGCTCCGATCTGCTGAAAGCTGGTGATCCAATTGCAATTTCTCGGGAAGCCCATAGGAAGGAGCTTCGAAAGAAGCGCTTTGTGCCAAACCCGATCGAAGGCCTTCGCAATGTCCAATCTAACGGCCAATGCCTTCCCTTGACTCTACTGCCTCCGCCCATCTATGAGTCAGGTAGACCAGAAGATCACCAGCTGATCGATCCCGACGAAAACCGTATTGGCGGTCACTAATCAGCTGGCGATTCTCAAGGTACCGCATGAGCTGGCAGTTTATAATGGATTCCATTATTTTGGTCTGAGCGGTCGCCTTTTAGGGATCAGTGGACAAAAGCCGTCTTCCATGATTTCGGGACTAAGCCTAGGAGTAGGAGTACCGAAAAGATACGTTAGAACCGGTGCCAACTTCGGAGCACGCGTCCTCAGCACAATTGGGGATTCCGTCAGACCCACTCGATTTGTGGATGTCCAGGAGAGGAGTGCTTTACGAACCGAGCGCTGTGTGAACCGCACATCCGGCATAGAGCACTCAAACCGCGGGATGGTCGGCGGTGTTTTCCATCCGTCATCGAGAGTCGAGTTGGACGCAAAGAAAGAGCCTAGCAGATCGGATCGGATCGGATTTCCTTTGCAGCATGGGCCAGTGAGTCCTCCTCCTGTGCAGAGATGGAAGAAATGGCTGACAGAAGTTCCTTGGACAACCTTGGCGAGAGACCAGAATGCACGGGTTCCCAAAGGAAGGCGAACTAGTTTCTCACCAATTCTGCCTATGTGCTCTGACTTTGCCTTGGCAATGACGCTTTTGAAGGACCTGGAGGCGGAATTATACTTCTTTTTAAGGGCGTTGGTGTTTACATCCCGGGACGTTGATGCGTCAGCTCAGGCCCGGTAGCACTCCTGCTTGTGGCGTGATGCTATTTTACAGGAGCGACTAAACCATGGCTGAGATCTGCCTCCGATGGGCAACACAGAGGAAGGAATAAAAAGTTCCCTACCCTGAAGTACCACATCAGAAACAGAATTAGCAACAACGTTGGGATCGTCATAGGATGCAAAGAAAGACCGCATCCCATCCCAATCGGCCGACCTATAGTGCCAAACATGGCGGCAGCCTGCAGAATTCAACCGCTATTTCAGTGTGAGTGGCACCACACTCCGGGCTGAACAATGGTCCGAGGCCAAGAGGAGCGTCGACGGAGACCTGATATCTGTCCGGATGAGAGGCCCCGAATACGCGGGGCAGCCTGAGCACCCACGATCAGGATTGAGTAGCTTGGTCGTGGATGCTCAACGACGGATTTTCTAGGATGCTGGTACCCTCCTGGGGCAAGCAGCAAGCTGTATACGAGCTGTATTGAAGTTCGTTTTTATACTAGAAACTGTATTTTCGGCTGTATAAAAGCTGCATAAGCGCTTATACAGTTCTTATAAGTAAAAATTGGCACTAATTATGCAGCTTTATGTTAGTATCGCTGTACAGTAGCTGTACAAGCATAAAAGAATCTGTATAACTGCTGTATTACAGCTGTTATTTGGTGTGCAAGGAAACTATTACACTATAGATATTGTCTTATAAGTAACTTATAAACGTTACAAACGTTCTAAATTGGTTTTTGAATGGGATTACAAATGAATATAAAACAAAAAGAAATTGAATGATGGCGACATTTAATGTACATATATTTAACATATTAATATTATATTCGAATTCGAGTTGAGTTTTGACGATGATAATTAGTGAATTGGACGTGCAATATTAGATTTACGGTAAACTTGTATATGTTTTCTAACGAAAAAATGCCGCGCTAGCAAAATAACAAAAGAATACCAGGACAAAATACCGTATTTAGGTAACTAAATATCGGTTGTATAGGTTAGAATAAAAAATAAATTAAATTAATGGATATGATGGCACATTGGGGCACAGTGATCATTAGTCAAACTGAAATAATGGTATAGGCTAAGACTAATGTCTAATATTCCCAAATTTATATTTTTAATTTTGTTTTTATGGGTCTTAAAATGGCGACAATTTGCTAAACAGCCTAAACGCTATTTCGAGGGTCTTATAGTCTTAGTAGCTGTACTATGTATGTTATGGATTATATAATGCAGTCATTGGTTTTTAATCAGTTCTATAATAGGATATTTTTATTATTTACGCTGTATAGCAGTTTTTCAACATAACATATAACTCTCTTTAGATATACGTATAAAAGATGAAAAATCTTGTCTTAGGAACAGTGTTGGATAAATTTAATTTAGATTTAACATGGTCTTTTTACTGCACCAAATCTTTTTTTTTTTCCACATATTGATAACAAATTAATTTTGTTCACTAGCACAATATAAACACGCAGCGCATGCAAAATGGCGATATTCTGTCACTTATACAGATTTAAGTTGTACTATGGCTGTTATTTATTTTTAGTTTTATATCACTCTCATAGACAGAAGTCATAAAACTACTGTATTTACAAAAGTGTACAATGACACCATAAGAATAAGTTTTAGAAGAGAGTTTGCATACACCATTGTCCAGAAATAAGATTTTAGTGATACTATAATAACATTTAGAGTTGTATAAGCAAGGGACAGCATGAAAAAACCAACTTCTATACAACTTTAATGATAAAATGAGATTTAAGTGTTACAAAATACTTAAAGTTGTATACTAGAGATTTATATTCTGATTAAGAACCTAAGCTTACTTAGATCCCATAATACAGAGTCTATACAGCTTGAGCTGTATAATAACTCATAAACCACTTATAAGGATATAACCCTTTTCAACACTCTTATACGCTTTTAAAAGAACTCTAAGTTCTATGTGAGCTGGTGTATTGATAAACATATCGTTAGATGCTGCTTGGGGTAAGACTACCCCAAGCAGCACACAAATGCACCAACATCTACATGTACACAATTTAATTCCGCCACCATGTTGATTGGGGAATTCGGCCTCTGGCCACCTGCACTCGCTAGACGAATCGCAGAAGCAGAGCTTCCACTTTACGCCGGTATTCTGTGAATTCGTGGTACCACCCCGGCCCATACGTGCAACAGCAAAAGCTGCCGCGTGGCTCTACCACTGTTAAAATAAGAAAAACGAACATATGCAAACATAGCTATTATTTGTTGAGGGAAAGCAAACAGCACAGTTATAATGAATTTAAGCAAATGTTTCTTAGACGTTAACTAAAGCCAGCGATGTTTACACAATTGGTTTATACATTATAAATTATTCTAGGTGGTAGGCTTCTTTCTGCCTAGGAGTCTGTCTGAGTTAGGTACCACCCTGTTACCTGTTTCTGCCGCCAATAGCAAAAGTGATTGCACTGCTGTGTGACGGTCTAAAGAAAGTCAATATAATTACAATTTACAAACTGTGAGGCGTTTTATGTTAGTATTCGAAAGTGACAACGCATCTGTAAGACTTTTTGTTTAACAATTTTGTGTAATAACATCTGATCGCGTCAAGTACTATATTGTAGGTATATACACAAAACAATGCCTCAGTGTTGTATTCTTTAATTTTTTTAAACATTTTTTTAAAATCTTATTTTAGGAATATGATTTTCAAAAAATGTTCGGATATCATCATCATTTTCATTATTACAGCCCTTCACAAGTCTACTGTTGAACATAGGCCTCCCCCAAGGAATGCCACAAAGCACGGTCCTGAGGCACCTGCATCCATCGAATAGGCCTCCCCTAAGGAATGCCACAAAGCACGGTCCTGAGCCACCTGCATCCATCGACTTCCTGCATGTCTAACCAGGTCGTCACTCCATCTAGAGGGGGGTCGCCCTACACTTCGCCTACCGGTACGAGGCTGCCACCCGAGAACCTTTTCCCCCCATCGTTTGTTGGTTCTTCGAACTATAGGCCGGCCCATTGCCACTTCAGCTTAACTGCGGATATCCTCATTTCTAAGTTTATCACGCAGAGAAGCTCCGAGCATAGCCCTCTCCATATCTCCCTGAGCGACCTTGAGCGTCCTCACACGGCCAGCAGATAAAGGACCACGTCTCAGATCCATAAGTCATCACTGGCAACACGCACTGGTTGTACACTCTCGTTTTCAAGTTTGAGGTATACCTGACGAGAAGATGTGTCGTAATTTCCCGAACGCTGCCCAACCGAGTTGAATTTGTCGATTGACCTCTCGGTCGAAGTTGGACTTACCTAGCCGGACTATTTTTCCCAGGTAAACATACTCGTCAACAACTTCGAGCTTAGTGCTCCCAACAACTACCGTTATAGGTGTGACATGGACGTTACATATGATCTTTCTTTTGTTCATGTTTATCTTAAGACCTATTTGTTGGGACACACTATTGAGGTCATTGAGCATAGTGCTTAGGTCCTCCAGCGATTCTGCCATAAGGGCTATATCGTCGTCAAATCGAAGGTGAGTGATGTACTCGCCATTGATATTAATACCGTACACTGTCCAGTCCAGTAGCTTGAAAACGTCTTCCAATGCAGAGGTGAAGAGTTTCGGGGATATAACGTCACCCTGTCTTACACCTCTGCAGTTGGATAGGTTTCGTACTTTGGTTCTGTACTCGGATAGCCATCGTAGCCTTACTGTACAAACACTTCAGCATTTCAATATACCGACAGTCAACTTGGCACCGCAGAAGGGACTGCAGCACCGCCCAAATTTCGACGGAATCAAAGGCTTTCTCATAGTCCACATACGCAAGATATAGTGGCAAATTGTACCCTCGGTCTTCTGTACAATTTGCCGAAGGGTATGTATGTGGTCTATGGTGCTAAAGCCTTTTCGGAAACCGGCTTGTTCGGGAGGCTGGAAGTAGTCGAGTCTGCATGCGAGACGATTCGTAAAGACTCTCGAAAACAGTAGGTAGACGCGGCTCAGAAGGGAAATCGGTCTGTAGTTCTTCAAGAGAGCGTTGTCGCCTTTCTTGAAGAACAAGCCCACCGCACTTCTGCTCCACGCCCCCGGAGTAGTGCCACCATGGAGGACGGAATTAAAGAGCTTCTGAAGGACTTCAAGTACCGGTTTTCCACCCGCTTTCAGAAGCTCTGTTGTAATTCCATTCTCGCCCGAGGACTTGCCGTTGTTAAGGTGCTGGAGAGCCATTCTAATCTCGCTCAGACTGACGTCCGGGATATCATCCGACCGCATGGACAGTTTCCACGTGCTTGTCATTGATATCGTCCACTGCATTGCAATCTTCTAGGCACTGAAAACGGTTTTGTAACTCGAGCTGAAAGGTTTCGGGACCTTGGATTAGAACACGAGGGGGACGGAGCGTTGACTTCATTAGACGAACCTCTCCAACTTAACGTTTAGGTTCAGTGTGCCTCTAACCACTCAGAGATCGCTACCAGTTTTTACCCTCGCGATCACTGAGACTTCTCTGAACAGTTGCCGCCTATTCGTCATAATGAAGTCAATCTAATTTTTTGTCGAACCGTCGGGGCTCGACCAGGTCCACTTCCTGTGGGGCCGCTTCTGGAAGAAAGAGTTCATCATAAAGAGTTTCTCCATGAAGTCGGCCAGCTGCTGGCCCCTTGGGTTCCGTTGCCCTATTCCAAATTTCCCTACCCTCAGCTCGCCGTTCTCTCTTGTGCCTAATTTTGCGTTGAAGCCTCCCATTAACACCGTATAGTGGGTTTTGGAGGAATGCATGGCTTTAGAGATATCCTTATACATTTCCTCCACATCCTCATCGGGATGTGCCGAGGTTAGAGCGTAAACCTGTATGACCTTCAACGAATACCGTTTGGTGATTCTGAGTGTAAGGTCGTCGACACACTCACAATCTTTACTACGTTGTTAATGAGAGACTTGTGGACGATAAATCCGACACCTCCTTGGGACAGATGGTCGTTCTCCCGGTGATAGAACAAGTTGCAGGATTCGAGGATTATCGTTTCCTCCCCCTCTCTTCTGACCTCAGATAATCCTATTATATCCTAGCGCAACTTGTCTATCTCTTCTTCCAGCTCCAGGATCTTCTTGTCAGTCCTCAGGGTGCGTGCGTTGTATGTTACCAGGTCGAGTCGTCTTTGGTGGCAACCGAACCTCCACCGGAGATTCTTAGCACCCCCTGCCCCGCCGTTACCATGGTCTGGGGCGTCTTTTGTAACTTTCGTATACATGGTTTGGTTTATCCATTCCTAATCTACTTAATATAAAATATTACTAACATTTCAGAAAGAAACATTAATCTGTACACTTTTCCAACAAATTACCTTCCCCCACTGTGAAATCTGTCAAATATTTCACCTCATTCCTAAGTGGCGCCGCCCTGGTGGCAGAAAAAGTCGCGGAAGCCCTCATTGCGGGCTGTGAGGCATTCCATCTTAGTCTTTAGAAGTGAAAACGCATCTGTCTTCTTTTGATTGTAAGTTCGTTCGTCACTACAGTTTTATATATATAAACTTAAAATAATAAAAAAAACTGCGGCTGCCGACCCGCCTGCCAAGCGCGGCAACAATGGCAAAAAATATCCCTTATAAAGAAATCTATCGGGTAAACCTATTTTAAACTTAAAGCCAAATTTTAAACTTAATTTCAAATATATAAATAATGATATACCGTTAATGCAGTTTTTGATACGAGTAAATAAGGCTTCTACTTTTATTTGAAATAATCCCAAATTGAATGTGATTTATGGACAACAACGTTTTTGCCTACCGATCGACCCTTACGAATGTGTGCGTGCGTAGTAAAATCAGTAAAAATAATGCATTACCACGCATTTTGAATTAAAAGATAAAAAGGATTTTTTTCAATTAATTTCTCTTCACCATTTTTGCCTATATTACTTATTCTGAACCTTCTACTTACTATACACTTTATTGTACATCACAAAAAAGATTAAAAACAGATTACAGGGAGTAAAACAACATGGGGTGAGGGAGGTAGGTACAATAAGGCGGTCTTATCGCTAAAAGTGATCTCTTCCAGACAATCTTGAGATTAGGTGTAAATTGGATAGTAGGAGGTGGTGTATATTATAGTGAACATACAAACTAATACCTAAGTAAACTTAACCGATATATAATAACAAAATATGTAATACACTAATATATACAATAAAAAATATGATAGACATAAGATTAAATATGCAAATATACATAAAAATTACATATGCCTATGTTCAGCAGTGGACATCGATAGGCAGTAGTAAGTGGATGAATGTTGAATTTTGTACACTCGACTTCAATATAAATAAAATGAGAACATCATCAATTTAGTAGAAGTCAATTAAATACGCATTATTAAGGATAACTCAGACACTACTGGTCAGATCTTGATCAAATTTCTATGGGACCACATGAAAAGCACCAGCTTTCAAATAAAAAAATTACTACACTAAAAATGCAGTTGAATTGAGTACCTCCTCCTTTTTTGAAGTCGGTTAAAAACCTGCGGTTAACTTACATACTTTTATATTTTAGTTCACCGCCTCCACTGATCACTCGTGGGAGCAAACGCGGCCCCAAATCCAGCCCGGGGTCAACGCCCCCGCCGCCCAGGTGAACGATGAGAAACCCGAAAGAGTCCGCAAGAGTGGCAAGAGGAGTCGGTGGGAGTAGAAAGAGCGTGTATCGTTTCATGAAATTGCATCTGTTAAATTAATTTCTTCCGTGTGGAACGGAAGGCTATCATCTGATCTGTGAATATTGATTGTGTTTGTATAGTTTCGATCCTATTTCATTTAGGCAGCAGGACCAAGAACTAGACAAGAAGGTGCTGGGTTAGCATATGTCATAGTGCCGTTTAGATTTGTTCTTATTTTCATTTGAATCGGTCATGTACAATGATATATTACAATTCAAATAGGTTTAAGAAGGATTTAATCCCAGGAAACAAAAATAATAAGCAAAAATTATTTTAATCTAGAGGATTTGCTAAAAATGGCCTAACGGCTGGTGAAAGCTTTTTTTGACTGCATAGTAAGTTATTCGCTTTAGATATGTTGTACGAACCATAAACAAAATACATATTTTTATGGAATAAAGTCAATTTGTGTAATTATTTAGATATATGAAAATAGCCAATTTCTATATAATCAGTATTTGTTTAATGTCTTCTAATGATAAATATTTTTGTTATTTTTTCGTTTAGTGAACTGATCACTGTGCTGTATTTTGTATTTCGTCCCGTAGTGTCGTAAGAGGCGATCATGGGGAATGCCAGAAAGATTTCATAGCTTTCGATGGTGGTTGTATATCCTCTCTGTTAATCCATTACAGCCTCTAAAAGTCCAATGCTGAACATAGAGCTCCCCCATAGATTGCTGTATGGCCCAGATATAAAATATTCAGATTTAGAGCGGCGACGAGACAGGCAATAGCGTTAAAAATGCTCAGTGTTCACTCTGATGCTGTGACCCGCCAGCCAAGCGTGAAGATTAATGCAAATCTTCCCCTACTCTATTAATTAGATACCATCTAAACATAGTCTGTTCACTAAGATAGTGTCGGTACACCCGGAGGCGCACTTATTATTTTGCTTTTGTTTAATAATTTTTTTTACTGTGTTTGGTAAATAAATGTTTTTGTGTTGTAAGAATAAAATAGAATACTATTTTTCTCTTATGGTTATAGTAATAAAATACGAATATAAATAATAACTACTAGTTAGGTAGCAAAGAAACTTTCACTTTCACGGCGTTTCGTTTTAAAATGCCAAATTCTCCTGCGGGTGTACGCCGTACGCGGCGGCCTTTGATGTCGCGGCAGCGCCTTTGACAAGATGCGGCACGTGCCAAGGCAGTGCGACCGTATCTAAGCGAACAGACTTTTCATTTTTGCCGATATGTAGTAAAACAATAATAAAATCAAGATTTTTCAAAAAATAATGATCTTTTTTTATTTTCGTAATATAATTGTTATTATAATCACTAGTTTAGTTTACTTTTGACTTCACTAGAATAATAAATATACTTTGACGAGCGGTTGTTGTTCTAAATTATATGGTTCTAAAGGAAATTGTCACATTGATCGATTTGATACTTCATTCATCATTTCATTATTAATTGTATAGTACGGTTACAGCCTAAGAAGAACATACAGTCAGTCATCGCGTTTGATGTTGTCGGAAAAACCGCCATAAACAATAAATAGGGTTTGTCAGAACGGGAAGTAATAAAAAAAAAAAACTGATTTTATTTTATTTCACATTTAAACAAATTAATGTGCATGTGGAAACTGATGAAACTAATTCCTTATCTTTAAATGAGGACGAGCCACAGTTTTTTACCGCACATGTAGTGTGAACCATTTTAATTTATTTGCGTGACAGGGTTGTCCCCCTAGCGGACAGTTCGCCGCTCGGGAGCGCTCCACCGCGTCTCGGCCCGCGCCGCACCGCACGATTGCCCCGTCTAGATGCCTTCGTTGACCGACTGTAAATAGTAGTTAGACTGTGGTACGGTATTGTTAGAATTTTTTTTATTAAAGTTCACATAACATGATTTATAGGCGGACTTAATGCCTGAGGCATTCTCTACCAGTCAACCTTTGGGTGATGCAGAGATAAAAATATGAAGTAGGTAGGTAGGTAGGAAGCACAGTTTAAAGGCCTTACATTTGGGCACTTGTGCAGAGCAACGGCGGGGGCCTCGCGGGGCGGGGCGGGCCGACCTTGTGCCAGCGCACTCCACTGAGTTTGCTATACAGTACATGCGGTTGGCGAGAGAGCTTATTTAACTAATTTTAAGTGCCGTTTTCGAAAAATATATTATAATGGTGAATTATTATTACAGTTATATGAATTACTATTACACGCTTATGTTTCCCTCATATTTTTTGGTAATATTATTTATCCGAATGCGAATACATTACATAATTAAATTGTAACAATCGAAAACTGAAAACACCTATAAAAAGAGAAAGTGTCACGAAAATATTTGGCGGTGCAACGCTTGTAAATGTGTTTTTTCTTGAAGTAATAAAAATGATTTTCTTTAATAAATGTTTTTAACTTATAAGTATGTACATAATGTTAATAAATGATAATGAGTAAAACTAATATCCAAAATTATTTTATTTCCATTTTCGTGACAACCCCTAGCATACACGCTGGCCGCGTAAATACTAACGCGGGCGCCGGCATCGCCTGACATCAAAGGCGTTTCACAACTGTAAGGTCTTTAAACTGTGGTAGGAAGTATTATATTATACAGGCGTGAGACCTAATCTAGATAAACTTGGAAAGTAAAACATTATTTAAATACAAATTTTGTAAACCATTTCCGAGAAAGCTGTAAATTTGGTAGTGAAAGTTGGGTGTGGCAGAATAAGCATGAGAGTAAAATAAATGCTGTAGTAAATAAAGTATGTTAGGACTAATTCTGAATGACAGGATGAGAAATTGTGTGATAAGACAACAGTGTGGTTTGCTGTGTTTGTGGTATATTGTGACCAGGATTAAAAAACATGCGTGAGTGTCGTGGAACACTCGGTTGGAACGAAGTTCCTTTCGTAGTATATTATTATTGATAAACGTATTGTATACGTGGTAGAGCCATGCTGCAGCTATATTAGTATGGTATAGTTGTAGCACGAATGGGTCGGCTCGACCGGGGAAGGACCACGCTCTCACAGAATACCAGCGTAAAATAGCAGCTTAATGCTGTCGTGTTTCGTATGGTGAGTGTAGAGAACCGGAGACCCTTTTTACTGGAAAAGAGGCATTCCATCTTAGTCCATCACGGGTGACAACACATCTGCATTTTGATTCTTTATTGAGGATAGATGTAGATGTCTATGGGTAAGAGCAACCATTTACCATCAGGAGGACTGTGTGCTCGTTTGTCACCCTATCCTATAAAAAAAATATTGATTAACAAATACAAATAAATGTATTACTAGCGTCTATTAAAATAAAGCGTCATTTAAAATAAAATAATATTTCTTTCATGGCAAGATAAGAAAAAGATTTTCTTAGATGATTATCGAGATGGAATAATATCCATCTGATGGATATTATTCCATCTCGCATCCTTATAGCCGCCAAGGCCGTCTACACTACGTCAGAATGGGGCCTGACGGAAAAATCTTACACTTTTTCTCGCCTAGCCCCCACCCGCCAAATTCGTACCAACTACGTTCCAAAAAGTCGAGCGTAGTATTATATGGATGTAAAGGAATCCAGACAGGTGTGTCAGAATCGTACCATATGGAAGTCCGTAGTCTCTGCCTACCCCTCTGGGTGACAGGCGTTTGAGTTTGTTTGATATATCACAGATTAATAGATATGTATACATATATGCAAGAATTAGGATATATAATTCCGTATTATTTTCTTAAGCATTTGAATAAATTGTTAATCTAACACACATTTCTAAATATTATTAGTATTATTAAAAAACCGGCCAAGTGCGAGTCGGACTCACGCATGAAGGGTTCCGTACCATCGTACAATATTTAATACGTTGTATGCAAAAAAAAACACAGTTTCTAGTAGGGGAGCCCCCTTCAATTTTTAATTTATTTGTATTATTTGTTGTTATAGCAGCAGCAGAAATACACATTCTGTAAAAATTTCAACCGTCTACCTATTACGGATCATGAGATACAGCCCGCTGACAGACAGCGGAGTGTTATTAATAGGGTCCCGTTGGTTACCCTTCGCGTACGGAACCCTAAAAATGGTAACAAAAGGAATGTACGATAATTCCATCGTCAGGCTAGAACTACATTTAGTCAAATCACACGTCTGAGACGTATTTACACGTCAAAAAACATAAATGTTAGTGATTAGGGAAATTGACTTTAGTATAATAAACAAAAAAAATTTTTTGGCGTATTATTTGCAATTGATCTGATCGATGTTCCGTCGAGCCGCTTGAATCTGATGTGCGTGCCTCTTAATTTATATCCAGCAATATACTAAAACCGTGTAATGACGGTGTAAGAATATCCACTACCCCATATCATCCCGTGGGTGTCGTAAGAGGCGACAGAGGGAAACAAATCAGGAGATGGGCAGCAGCGTCTTGCCAAGCGTGGCTATGAGGCAGTCTATGGGGGGAGGCCTATGTTTAGCAGTGGATTTTAATAGGCTGTAACGTGGGCAACGGTAAAATAAAAAAAAAAAATTGGATAATTTTTTTTTTATATTTACACGTCAACTTTTAATACGAGGCTCAATTTGACTAATTCTTTTTGTTTAATCGACTTAAAAAAAGTTTACAAATTAACTGAATTTTCTTTTCTTAAATGTATGTAATACAATATCTTTTCCGAACTGAACTCTGGTAGTGAATCAATATAGTTAATATTTATTTAACAGTAGATGATACCTTCCACAGTGGAACCATATAAATTCAGATCCAAAGATGGTTTATATATATTTTCAATAATCCAATTATTTGATAAGTTTGCTGTCGCTTTTTGTATATATTATAGAGAGTAATATTTTAAGAAACGGTCCTTGAATTAGATGGTTAGTTTTTAAAAAAAAGAGGTAATTATTTTTGACATTAAGCTAAGGTAAGAAAATATAGATCCTAGCTTCATCGTTATGTTCTTTTTTTTATAGAAAAGTGTTATGGTATAACTAATGATATGACCTTCAATGCCTGTGACTGTCAGTGTTGCCAAGTGTTAACCGAAAGATAAATTACCTAGTGTATGACTTTCTTACATTATTGTATTTAAAATCGTCATCCAAAGACACCTAAAGGATCGTTGCATTTGTTATATGATTGTATTGTGAATAATTAGTTTGAATGCACACATAATCACAAACAGACGAAGACCAATCTTTGTGTTTAATGTACAATGAGTGGATTTATGTACCATTTTCTCCAAGTGATTGAGTTTGCTGCGTTATGTAAATATAAATAAAGTACTATTTTAAGGAACTTGTTTTATTTTAGATCTAAAGTTTATTTTCTCCAGTCCGAATTACGGTCTCGGCGGCCAGTCTCAATAGGAACTAGCCACTCTCTATTCCCTCACCCTCATAGTCCAATGGGATGGCAATTCGGCGCCACTGGAGATCAGGTACAAGACTAACGGCTTTACGTGTTTTCCGAGGCACGGGGGTGAAACACTGCCAACTTCCTGAATCCGGGACGCTACTGAGAATTTTTATAGACCAACCTAATTTTTGGAAGAACCCAAGTTTGGAAAACTCAATAACTAATTCTGGTCCGACCCGGGATCCGAACCTGGGACCTCATGATCAGCTGTCGCGCTTACGACCACTTGACCAAGGAGGCAGTCTTGCCGCAGCTGTATTATGGTTGGAGCGCGAATAGGCATTCCACCTGTTCTTAGGAGTAAAAACGAATCTGAATTTTTATGTTTATGGACCACAAATCCACTTACTATAAGGTGGATTGTGTGCTCATTTGTCATCATTACTGCTCTATGAGAAAGTAAAATTACAACCTATATACGTCCAACTGCTGGGCACAGGCCTCTCATTTCTGAGTGTTTTAGGGCAAGGTAATGTCCACCGCGCTTTGTCAATGCGTGCGTTGGCGAACTTCGCATGTCTTCGAAATATGTTTTTTTCTTATTTATCAGACATGCAGGTTTCCTCACGATGTTTAAGCACGTGATAAATCAGCATTTAAAATTGCAATTAAAAATTTGATTGGTACTTGATTGGATACTGTGAAAATTACAGCGAGCGCTTAGCCCCTGATCACAGTACTTGGTCGTCATGTTTATAGAAGGACCCGGCTCTGGTAAACTTTATTGTTCAAAGGACATTACGCTAGTACTAAAGTCAGGGAACCTTGTGAGGGCAAAAGTTCCAGCTTAAGTCACTACTGAAGTCAAGGGGCAACTACTAAGTTGCCCTTTGCCTTCAGTAGTTCTTGATTTGATTTGTTGTTGATTTGACTTGAGTTCATTTGACTTGTTCATATCTATATGGAGAAGGACACAACAATGCCGACAATTTGTCAAGGAGATCTTGCTCTTAGAACTCTAAGCAATGCATGAAACCGGAGTCTGGAATATGTTATCAGACTATAATCTTAAGACTAGTGAGAGAATGTAGACTCGTTACGATCGGAGACTAAACGCATATGGATTTAATGAGGGAACTCTTGTGGTTGTATAATCCTCTTCAAAAAATGGGAGAGGCTCAGGTTTCAACCTCGATGGGTAGAACCTTACAAGGTGGTTATAAAGGTTGATGAAGAAATGGCAAAGAGGAAAACTGAATTTAGTACACACTAGCATGATATCACGACATGAATGATGATCGGCGTGATCATATCTAAGAAGGGGTAGTGTTACGATAGCCAGCCAGTTGCATATTGAATCACTGCACAAGAACGTTCCCGAAGATAAGGGTCAATGGCCCCTGTCAAATTAATACAATTTGTACTGTGTAGGCGTTAGTATTCAACGCTCAAACTAATGTAAGCAATACGCAACCTTAAGTCAACGTTTTAAAAGTCCTTTTCTTCTTTGGATGTATTGAGAATCGCGAGTGTTCTAGTATTTTCCTATGGAAAGAAGTGACTGTTTAAATAATACGGATTGACCTAGAATGTTCTATATTTCTCTTATTGGGTATAAGAGCGTGCGCCGGTGATCGGAGGATCAATTATTTTGGGAATGCGATAGTTTAGTCGTCGTCCTAATACAACGCGATTACGCGATCATCGCGCGAGTAAGCGATGCGACCATCGCGTGCTCGCGCGATATCAAAAACTGGGTGCCCTAATAGAACGCGAATACGCGATCATCGCGCGAATTGACGATGCGAGCGGCCGCGGGTTCCGTTTCGCTTCGCAGTTTGCGCATGGCATTGGCGCTAAGCATGGACGTCAGAAACACCTAGTTTTTACTTTCTGGAAATATATGGATGACCTATTCTGCTGGTCTTGACAGCAATGAAAAAAAAAACGAAATGGGTCACAATGTGCTTTGT
Source organism: Parnassius orleans (assembly GCA_029286625.1). Lineage (NCBI taxonomy): Eukaryota > Metazoa > Arthropoda > Insecta > Lepidoptera > Papilionidae > Parnassius > Parnassius orleans. The sequence goes on along the minus strand of JAGSMP010000047.1, from coordinate 2,440,185 downwards.
TGGAAATGAGACCGATACGTGCTGAATTTCACAATCAATATAGGTCGGGTCCCTGCCCTTCACCCCGCCGCCCGACGACACGACGCGATTGTCGCGCGAATGCCATTTAGGACACCTATTCGACAGCAATATGTTTGATCGCGCGTTTGTACGAACTAAGTTCGCGCGAATAGATTTTCTAACAATTAAGTCGCGAAACCCCATCGCGCGAATCGAATTAGGACACCTATTCGAGATCAATATGTTTGGTCGCGTGTTCGTACGAGTAAAATTCGCGCGAATTTGTGATGATCGCGCATTCGCGTTGTATTAGGACGACGCCTCTAATCCGGGAAGCGACTACGAGCAATCGACCTCACTCATCAGCGATGATGCATGGGATGTAATGCACGGGACAGGCAAAGGGTTAAACCCTTTGCCTGTCCCGTGCATTACATGTAATTCATTGCTATTGTCTTACTATTGTGTCTGCAAACTGGACAGTCAAAGTGTTAAGGAAGGACCTTACCGAAGAACTACTTCGTCCAAAATCGCTAAGCTTCTTCTTTCTTCTTCTATTGTATACTTGCTGTGTGTGTGTGGAAAGATACATCAATTTCTCATCCTTATCGGCATTCTTATTCACCCCGCACGTAACTATAATGTTTATTGGCTCATAAGTTCCTAAAATATTGTATTTTTATTTTTTTACAAAATTTTTTTTTGATTGGAGACTACATTATCGTCTTCGGTACATATGAAAAAAAGCCTCCATTTAGATACGGTCATATGCTGGGCGGCAATCATGACAATCTGATCATCATTATCATCATCATCACAACCCTTCACAAGTCCACAGCTGAACATAGGCCTCTCCCAAGGAATATCAAACGAATATACCGAAAAATTTCATTTCTTTACGATTAAGGTCGTAGAAAATAAGGAAAAGCTGCTGTGTACTAATAAAAAAAGTTTATATTTTTATATCATTATTTATGAATTTTCCATTTTAATTATTAAAAAAAATCTTGTATTTAATTAGTTTGCACACCGGAAGGTAGAATATGGCTGTATTTTTGTTAAATTATTAAGACCTATTGTAACACATACGAGGTCTGTTCAAAAAGTATTGCGAATTTTGAATTTCCGCGGGCTACGTATATTTGATTTTTGATTTTTTTGTAGCCTTATGTTGGTACTCATGTCCCTTACTTATACTGACAAGGTCGGCTATTTTGAATGTTTAGTTAATTTTTGACAGCTATTTTTCTTGGATGTGTTTTGGCTCGTCTTCGATTTTTGTCTATTCCAAAAAATGGATCAAAGAATCTGTATTAAATTTTGTGTGAAATACAAAATAAAGTGCGCGGACGCATTCCGAATGTTGACTGTGGCATATGGTGAAGCTACCTTGGACCAAAGCTACGTTTATTGGTGGTACAAAATGTTCTCAGAGGGCCGAGAAGATGTGAACGACGAACAGCGTGCCGGACGTGAAGTTCGGTCGAACGTGAAGGTTTTGCTCACAGTTTTATTCAATTGCAGGGGCGTGGTGCATCATGAGTTCTTGCCACAGGGTAGTACGGTCAATAAGGAACATTACCTGCAAGTTATGCGCAATTTGCGCGAAGCAATCCGCCAGAAACGCCCGGATTTGTGGATGAATAAAAACTGGCTTTTGCACCATGATAACGCCCCTGCTCACACATCGTTGCTTGTGCGCGAATATTTATCCAAAAACAACACAGTAATGGTCCCACAGCCACCGTATTCCCCAGACCTGGCCCCCTGTGACTTTTTTCTGTTCCCAAAACTGAAGAGGCCCATGAAATGACGACGCTACGCCACGATTGAGGAGATAAAGACGGCATCGAAGGAGGAGCTGAAGAAGATCACGAAAAATGATTTTTTTAAGTGCTTCGAGGATTGGAAAAAACGTTGGCACAAGTGCATTATATCCGAGGGGGATTACTTTGAAGGAGACAAAATAGATATTCATGAATAAATAAATACTTTTTGAAAAAATACTAAATTCGCGATACTTTTTGAACAGACCTCGTATATCGCAAACGAATAAAATGAATTTGAATTTGAATTTAAATTTGAACGCTACGGTCCTGAGCCACCTGCATCCATCGACTTCCTGCATCTCTTAGCAGGTCGTCACTCCATCTAGTGCAGCGCCGCCTTATTCGTCACTTGAAAACCTTTCTTCCATCTCAAAATAAAAAGGAATATCAAATTACGTTTTACGTTTTAGAGCCATGCTGCAGCTATATTACTGGTATAGTTGTAGCACGAATGAGTCCGCTCGACAGGGGAAGGACCACGCTCTCACAGAATACCAGCGTAAAATAGAAGCTTAACGCTGCTGTGTTTCGTATGGTGAGTGTAGAGAACCGGAGACCCTTTTTACTAGAAACGAGGCATTCCATCTTAGTCCTCAAGGGTGAAAACGCATCTGCGTATTGATTCGTAATCGAGGATAGATATAGATGTCTATGGGCCACAGCAACCACTTACAATCAGGTGGACTGTGTGCTCGTTTGTTACCCTTATCCTATGAAAAAAAATTATATAAGAAACAATTCCATGAGAATATGGATGATATAGATAATTCCTCTTCCGAAAATTTGAAATTATTTTATTGTATAATAGTTGGTAGATAATTGATTGTTTCTTATTATTATTCAAAGAAGTACTTTAAGTAAAACAATTTACAATTCACATTACTGCCATTTTTAACTTATATGGAAATAACTCCTACGTGGTATACCTAATTGTATTAATTTACGGCGGCGGGGGATAGCATGGAATCGGCCAAGTTTTAATTTATTCGACTAACTGCCGCCAGGCACGAGAACCCCACCGATTGCGAACGCTGTATTTTGATTACGCGCCTGCTTGTATTAAGGAAAATGTTTCGACACGTGATTATGTAAAGTGAGGGTAAAGAGTGTTAATGAGTGTGTAGGGTTATTGCTTGGTTTTTGTAAATAATATACATATTCTTTCTTTATTAGCCCTCTTACTCTTCGTGGTAGAGCCACGCTGCAGCTATATTATAGTTGTAGCACGAATGGGTCCGCTCGACCGGGGTAGGACCACGCTCTCAGAAAATACCAGTGTTAAAGAGCAGCTTAATGCTGCTGTGTTTCGTGTAGTGAGTATTGAGGACCGGAGACCCTTTTTACTGGAAACGAGGTTTTCAGTCCTCAGTGGTGACAGCTCATCTGCGTTTTGAATCTTAATCGAGGAAAATTTGGATGTCTATGGGATTCCATCGGGTAGAATGTGTGCTCGTTTGTCACCCTTATTCTATAAAAAAAAACCCGCAAAAGTCTACAGCTGGGCATAGGCATGCTCGTTTGCTCCTCCTTATACAAAAACATTAATTTAATCGTCACTTGGCAGATGGACTGACGATCGCAGACGTGAACACCTTTAACGATGCTGTCCGTCGCAGGTCTGGTTTTTTTACGTCTGATGTAATCGAGGTATTTCTACTGTCTTCTATCGGAAGCCATAAGATTTTTCTGGCATTTTACACAGCCGCCTGTAACGACACCTACGTGACGAAATGGTGTGAGAGATTCTATTATTATATAATATTACGTTAAGGTATGACTCAAAATGAGATCAAAGGACGAGCTTTTGGCGTATAGTTACACAATCTGACACACAAATATCGTAAACTGTCTCTTCATGTGATGTCTTCTTTCATATGATATCACCTACTAGTCTCGTTCATTCTGTTCCACATTTTCATAGATATAAGGCTGACAAACAAGCACACAGTTCACTTGAGAGTGTATGCTGTGTCCATAGACACCTCCATCTTTGATTAGGATCTCTGATCACCTATTTGGGATGCTATAGACAAAGTCAGAATATTTTTCACTTTTTAATAGTCTAGGAAGCTATGTCATCGTTTCAACAAGTCCCTACTGCGGGAGACTGTGATAAGATACTCCAAAAAACTCGCTGGTAGATTATTTTACTCCCGACATATCATCATCGTCATCATTACAGCCCCTCACAAGTCCACTGTTGAACATAGGCCTCCCCTAAGGAACGCCACAAAGCACGGTCCCGAGCCACCTGCATCTATCGACTTCCTGCATGTCTTACCAGGTCATCACTCCATTTAGTGGAGGGACGCCCTACACTTCGCCTACCGGTACGAGGCTGCCACTCGAGAACCTTTTTTCCCCATCGGTTGTCGGTTCTTTCGAGCTATATGGCCGGCCCATTGCCACTTCAGCTTCTCAATCCGTTGGGCTATGTCGGTGACTCTCTCTGTCGACCACGTCTCAGATCCATAAGTCATCACTGGCAACACGCACTGGTTGCACAATCTCGTTTTCAGGTTTTGAGGTATACCTGACGAGAAGACGTGTCGTAATTTCCCGAACGCTGCCCAGCCGAGTTGAATACGTCGATTGACCTCTCGGTCGAAGTTGGACTTACCTAGTCGGACTATTTGTGCCAGGTAAATATACTCGTCAACAACTTCGAGCTTAGTGCTCCCAACAACTACCGGCATAAGTGTGACATGGACGTTATACATGATCTTTGTTTTGCACATGTTCATCTTAAGACACTATTGAGGTCATTGAGCATAGTGCTTAGGTCCTCCAGCGATTCTGCCATAAGGGCTATTTCGTCAGCAAATCGAAGGAGAGTGATGTACTCGACATTGATGTTAATACCGTATCCTTTCCAGTCCAGTAGCTTGAAAACGTCTTCCAATGCAGCGGTGAAGAGTTTCGGGGATATAACGTCAGCATGTCTTACACCTCTCTGCAGTTGGATAGGTTTCGTACTCTGATTCTGTAGTCGGATAGCCATCGTAGCTCTACTGTACAAACACTTCAGCACTTCGATATACCGACAGTCAACTTGGTACCGCTGAAGGGACTGTAGCACCACCCAAATCTCGACGGAATCAAAGGCTTTCTCATAGTCCACATACGCAAGGCAAAGTGACAGATGGTACTCTTTGGTCTTCTGTACAATTTGCCGAAGGGTATGTATGTGGTCTATGGTACTAAAGCCTTTTCGGAAACCGGCTTGTTCGGGAGGCTGGAAGTCGTAAAGTCTGCGTGCGAGACGATTCGTAATGACTCTCGAAAACAGCACGTAGACGCAGCTCAGAAGTGAAATCGGTCTGTAATTCTTCAAGAGAGCGTTGTTGCCTTTCCTGAAGAACAAGACCACCGCACCTTCTGCTCCACGGCTCTGGAGTAGTCCCACCATGGAGGATGGAATCAAAGAGCTTCTGAAGAACTTCAAGTACCGGTTTTTCACCCGCTTTCAGAAGCTCCGCTGTAATTCCATCCTCGCCTGGAGCCTTGGCGTTTTTAAGGTGCTGGAGAGCCATTCTAATCTTGCTCAGATTGACGTCTGGGAATCGGAATAGTGTCGGATAAGACTTGCTCTTCGATCGTTACTCACACTTGCGTGTGGCTCCAACGATTATGTGTACAGCTGCCCATAGAACCTCTCAATCTCACTCAAAATCGCAGGTGTCCCGGAAACGATGCTGCCACACTCGGTCTTCAGCTTTGACTGGACTAGTACGAGGAGGACGGAGCGTTGACTTCATTAGACGTGACCTCTCCAACTTAACGTTTAGGTTCAGTGTGCCTCTAACCATTCGGTGATCGCTACCAGTTTTTCACCCTCGCGATCACCGAAACATCACTGAACAGTTGTCGTCTGGTCGTCATAATGAAGTCAATCTCATTTTTTGTCGAACCGTCGGGGCTCGACCAGGTCTACTTCCTGTGGGGTCGCTTCTGGCAGAAAGAGTTCATCATAAAGAGTCCCTCTTTCTCCATGAAGTTGGCCAACTGCTGGCTCCTTGGGTTCCGTTGCCCTATTCCGAATTTTCCTACCTTTAGCTCACTGTTCTCTCTTGTGCCTAGTTTTGCATTGAAGTCTCCCATTAACACCGTATAGTGGGTTTTGGAGGAATGCATGGTTTTCAGATATCCTCATACATTTCCTCCACCTCCTCATCGGTATGTGCCGAGGTTGGTGCGTAAACCTGTATGACTTTCAACGAATATCGTTTGGTGATTCTGAGTATAAGGTACGCAACCCTCGTCGACACACTCACAATCTTTACAACGTTGTTAACGAGAGACTTGTGGACGATAAATCCCACACCTCCTTGGGACAGATGATCGCCCTCCCGGTGATAGAACAAGTTGCCGGATTCGAGGATTACCATGTCCTACCCTCTCTTCGGACCTCGGATAATCCTATAATATGTCAGCGTAACTTGTCTATCTCTTCTTCCAGCTCCGAGATCTTCTCGTCAATCCTCAGGTCTGGCAACATACAACGCACGCAGCGTTGTCTCAGCCCAGGCCTGATAACACTCCTGCTTACTGCGTAATGCAGTCTTACAGGAGCGACCAAACCAAGGCTGAGATCTGCCTCCGATGGGTACCACAGAAGATGGAATAAATAGTTCCATTCCCTGTAGCACCACATCAGTGACAGAATCAGCAACAGCGCTGGGATCATCCGGCGAGAAGGAAACCTGCCCCCATGGGTAGAATGCAAAGAAATACCGCATTCCGTCCCAATCCGCCGACCTGTAATTCCAAACAAGGCGGCAACCTGCAGAACGCAACCGCGAGGGGAGCGTAAGTGGCTGGTCCGAAGAGCCGAGTGGGGCATCGACGGAAACCTGATATCCGTCCGGATGAGAGGTCAGCAGAAGTTCCAACAGGGAAGGTGTATGATCCTTCACGTCTGGAATCCGCGTAGGCGAAGTAACCAGTTGTGTCAGAGTCATAAGCCAAGGCAAAGTCATAAACAGATCTCCCCGCATGATCGGTTAAACGTGAACCGAGCCATTCGGCGTGGTGGACGTTAAAATCGCCAAGGATCACGATCTCTGCGGATGGGACCTGTTGTAGCAAGGAATCTGTAGCCATTTGGACGTGGTCGATGAGTCGGTCTGTTTCGGCATTACCGCTATGGGACCTATAGAGGCACCCGTAGACGCGCGGATGGTCGTCGCTATCTACGCGTAGCCAAAGGATGGACAGGTCCGAACCTTCAAGACTGCCGAGGCGTCGAGAACAGATGTCCTCTCTGACGTATACGCAAACTCCAGCCCGAGGCACAAAGGAGTGTTTCAATTTGTACCCCGGGTAGGAGAGATACGAAGTATCAGCCGGAGAGGACACCTGCGTCTCGGTCAGAAAGAGCAAGGCCGGCTTCGCCGTCTCGAGATGGTAGTGGAAGGCGTTTAGGTTCGAGTGAAGTCCGGTGATGTTGCAGAAATTCACGGATAGCGTGGCAGGGGTCGCCTTGGTCTTGTTGCTCAGTTTGCCCCGAACAGTTATTATTTTGAGCGGAATTTTGCCCCCCACAGAATACGCGGGGCAGCCTGAGCACCCACGCTCAGGAGTGGAGTAGCATGGTAAAATTACATTTTTTCCATACCATTTGATGGGGCTGAGTATAATGCCAGTTGTGCTCTTTGGCTGAAGTTATTTTTTATTTTATGCACAATTGCAGACAAAACAATCTATAAAACAAAATTTTACCTCTTCTCCTTCTAATAATAGCTCCTGCACCTGACACGGCGGAATAATTTTTTCTATAAGACCATTTACAATAACAATTTTTGTTAACAGTTATGAGTGTTACATTTTGTCAGCTGCTTTATTCATAGTGCCTTGAGCAACACTTTACCGGGTTCTGTACAGAAAATAATAGTTTAAAAAAACTAAAAGAACAGGTGTTTGTAGATAACCGCGTGGGGTGCTTTTTCAGATATTTTTATGATGACGCTAATTTTATAAATATCCACAAAAATATTTACAACAAATGACATTAAGCACCCCACGCTTTTTTACAATATTTTTTTTTAATGTTAATCACTATTTTCTTATTTTAAATTTATTGAAAATTATTTTCTACTTTTTAGTTCGGTTATCTACAAAAGCGTGTTTATTTAGTTTTTAAACTATTATTTATTTTCAATTTTTTAGTGCGGCAAACTACAAAAGCGTGTAATTTTTTGGACCGAAGTTCTTTTACGCGGCTTACAGTAGATTGAACTGGCAGAAATCGTAGTTGTTTTATGAATTAATCGCAAATCCTGAGGATCCTGGCAAGGATAATGGGACAAACTATTTAAAATATTGCTTTGTCATCGATCCTTGATAAGTGTTCGAAGTTTCAAATCAATGTGACGTTTTGAAGGGGATGAAAATCACATTCAAAAATTGCGTTATATAGATACATATCAAGCTAATAAAAGTGTGTTAAGAATGATGCTGGCTTTAGTATTTCTTATTTGAAATAATTCGTAGGCGTAGTGCTGCAGAAAACTGTCCCAAATATGAATGGTCGCTACCGATGAATATAATACCAGCTATGTAACACCTATTTACATAAAAACTTTAATTATCTTATTGTATTAAATTCTAAATAGCACTTTTTACACAAGAAAGTAAACTTTGAGATCAGTCCATCTTGTTTTTCGCTAATTAAGTGAATAGTAAAACAAACCAAGAGGTCCGTGATTTAAAATGTCTTGCTGCTTTTTACAGAAAAGCATGACCTTATCATAAAGTGTTAGTTAATATTTAGCGATCTGATCTGAAAACTTTTAAGTGTACCAGTCATACATTAATGATGATATTTGGGTCATTATACTGGAAATAGTCTATTAAATATTTTATAATACAATTAATCATCTTCAGTATGATTGACCGTGTGTATGAATTTTATAAGTCTATGCTAATGATTTCTTATATTTACGCGAACACTACACATTGAATAAAACTATTTTTACGGATTTTATCGCGTTTAATTTTACCAATTTTGATTCCCGACGTTTCGGGTGCTTTACAACACCATGGTCTGAGGGGACTGAGGTGTTTGACGTCCCAATGTCATAGTTAGCCCGGCTACCTTCAGTTTTTGAATATTTTTTTTTTTTTAATTTTTAATTTTGGTCCGATCTACGCAGAATGAGCTTCAAGATACTGTAAGCTCATTCTGCGTAGATCGGACCAAAATTAATATTAAAACTGAAGGTAGCGGGCTAACTATGACATTGGGACGTCAAACACCTCAGTCACCCTCAGACCATGGGTGCTAAAGCACCCGAAACGTCGAATCAAAATTAGTAAAATTAAACGCGATAAATCAAAATAGTTTTATTCAAAGTCTATGCTATTTTTGATGAAAATTATTATTGCAGATAAAAGACCTTTCACATTTATTTTAGTCTCGAATTTAAGTAAACAAAATAAAAATTTGAACTTTTTAAAAAGAGTTATCGGTAGCCTTCCTTTTACATAGAAATCTTGTAATGACGTGCATTTCTTTTAATATGAACTTAGTCGTGTTTCTTTGAAACTGAAAAGGTTTGTTTTACCCAAAACTAAGAATGACGCTGATGAAACGACGTAAAATGAGGTAGGATAGGTTTCGTTTTTGCAAAATGTCCCGTTAATGGCTCTTTATAACCGATCCTCAAATGTAAAACACCGACCGAAAATCAAATAATTATTGGTAGTTAATTTTTTTGATTCATTGAACATTTTTAAGATTGTGTTGAAGCTCCACTGGTAAAAAAAAACAAATATATATAATATAGTTGTACATCACATCCCACCAAGAATTTAATAAAATAGAACAAGATAGTCTTCGGCATGAAAATAAAAATAAATATTTTCGATTATTTTTTAGTACCTTAACAGCCGGGTTAGCGCGCGATTTAGATCCGTTTAGAGACGCAAAATTTTAGCGAGCACTGTCAAATTCAATAGGAGTGACAGAAAAAACGCTACTTGGTATAGAAGGGCAAAATAAATTATTTAAATTAAAGTAAAATCACTTTATTAAATCAAAATAGCCCAATAGCCTTAATAAGACGTGACACATAATTGTACTTATTATACTTAACATTCTTTTACGGAAATCTGAGAAAGTTGAAAATTTAAGTATTTTCAGAAGCTACTTTGCAATTATTCTATTGAGTGAATTTTGTGGAATCGTGTTTTGAAAACCGCCACCTGGAATAAGCTCAATTGTAAGTACAATTTTTTTCGATAACGATGTGAAATCACAAAACAATCCCCATGCAGATCAATTTAGCTCTATTCAGCCTCTTAATATGAACATACCTCGGGATTCTGAGATTTTAAAATGTTTTATGCTTAGATACTGAAAAATATAATATTATACTATTAGTCCCGTGTGAGACAACCTTTATTCTTATATACATATTCCCATCACACGTAATACATTTTTATGGTTGGTTAGAAAAATAATATTTACGTGAAAACTTTCACAGGGTAAATTTCTTTTTTTTTTTCAATTCTTAGCCAGCGCTAACTACAATTAAACCTGATGGTAACTGGTATGTAGCCTAAGATGGTGAAACGCACTGAGTTAACAAAAGCGTATTTACTCTTGCCTAATAGTAGTAGGTAAGATATTTGCGACCTATTTGTGTGTGTGTGTGTGTGTGTGTGTGTGTGTGTGTGTGTGTGCGGCGCGCGCGCGCGGCGTGCGTGCGTGCGTGCGTGCGTGCGTGCGTGCGTGCGTGCGTGTGTGCGTGCGTGCGTGTGTGTGTGTGTGAGTGAGTGAGTGAGTGAGTGAGAAAAGCGTATGAGAATACGTGAAGAGGAATAAAGATTGAGTATTCGTAGTAAGTACATTTGGCTTCATTATCATCATCATTACAGCCCTTCACAAGGCAAAATATAGGCATTCCCAAGGTATGCCACAAAGCACTTCGCTTACCGGTACGAGGTTGCGAAGTGCAGGGCATTTTCCCATTGGCATTGCACTTTAATAATCCGTTGGGCTATGTCAGTTACTCTGGTTCTATTGCGGATATCCTTATTTCTAACTTTATCGCGCAGATAAACTTCTCTCCAATTTATAAGTTTTATATTTTTCAGATGATGTTCATTTAAAGAAAACATAAACACAAGAATTTCTTTATTTTTCTTGTCGCACTTAGGGAAGCAACACTTTTATTTTATTTAAATTGTATGATATAATTTTATAATAGTGTACCTAAATATAAGTATCTGTATCTAGAGTTCCCTCCCCAATAATGTTCTATTAAAGTCATACTCATAAAAATAGCGTTTTATTGTAATACATAATTATAAAATTCAGTATCACCTACTTAATAAAAACATGCAACAATAAAATTACCTAGGGATTAAAAACTATCGAAATCTAAGTAACGAGAGCATGTTGGTCGTTCCACATCTGAATTAATATAAAAATGATTTAAAAATTCATTTTTCAATTTCACTAATTAACGTCGCCGCGAAAATTTCTTCTTCTTTGGACACTTTAAAAATTAATTTATTTAGAAAACAATATTTACAGTTACCAATGTACAGATATTAACAAAATTAAGTATTTCTATTCATATTTTTTATTATAATTGAGTATAAACTTTTAAAAAACTAAAATATATTTGAACGAAGTCGTTCCAAAAACCGACGCCCGGTACACCCTCGACGATGTCCGAAAACGGACTGCGACTGCACAGATTACTGCATACCAGTCTGCGACTGCGACAGAGCTCGCGGGTGATTACAGGGATACAGGGCGACGGAGCAGGCACGCTCGCGCGAATATATTCAATTTCGGGGAAAAATTATATTTTCTCGAGTAAAACGGGGAATAAAAAGTTAAACTCTCAATTAAAAATATGAATATTTTTAAGACCCTTCTTTTAGTGTAAAAACTATTTAAAGAGCTTGTGCCGTTTTGGAGAAATTTTGCAAAATATGACAAAGATAGGTGAGTACCATCTTTGGGGATTTAATAAGGGGTTGACAAGAATACAATTTTGTTCAATTAAAAACATTTATGAAATCCTCTTCTGTTACCCTGTATTTTTTCTTTGCGGATTAAATGAACAGTTATTGTGATTTTTTAACTTAAATATCCAAGAATTTAGGCATTTCAACCGCACTTAAGGCCTTAAAGTAAAATAGGTTAATATACATAAAGTAATTAGACTAGCCTAATAATTCTACGCTAATATAACAATGAAAGAGATATTGTTATAAGTTGTAATATTATCACAAACAACTTGAATAAAGTCAGCTGAAGCAACAAGCATGAAATATTTATTTGTGCGGGTTTATTATGTCTCATCGATTAGATAGGATGCTAACAAAGGAGTAACTTCGAGTTATTGGAAATATTTCATGTATAGACACAGAATACACAATAGTACAGGGCAGTATAGATTACATTTTGTTTGCTCCATCCTCGCAACTTGATAAATATGAAGAAATGTTGCATAGAATACGCTCCTTTTGATCGACTATGATTTCAATTTAATTATGTTTGAAATTAATTTTTCCTTTTGTAAATAAAACTAAATAAATAATAAATAACTAATAACTAGTAAATAATTTCAATCATATTTCTCCAGGAATAAAAACTGTCTGTACGGAATCACTATACCTGCTAGGTGCCCCGTTGTTTTTCGATAGTATTAAACCTGTTTTAAAAACAAAATTTGATCAGTTTTTAAACCACGTTGATAAATTGTATAAATTAAGACCCCACATTGCGCTTACTATTTTAAAATATTGTCTCCTTGTACCTAGATTTACATACTTACTCCGCTCGAGTCCGGTCTGGAAATGTTCGAATATTTTAAAAGATATTGATAATAATCTTAAAATAGCTATAGAAAAATATTCTAAATTTAACTTTAAATATAACAGCCTGGACTCAAGCTACTTTACCTAGAAAATTTGGTGGTATGAGAAACCTTTCTAGCGTTGCATTGCCTGCTTTCCTTGCTTCCGTGCATAGTGTCAGTAATTTATGTAGCATAATTTTAAATAATAAAGTAAACCTGTGCTTTGCTACGGAGGCAGGGCAGACATGGCGAACGCTCTGTCCCGGCGAAAATGTTCTACTGGAAGTTAACCAACAAAAACAGTGGGATATTCCGTTGGTACAGAGGGTGCAGAAAGATTTGTTTCGTAATTTCCATAGTGACCAAGATAAGGCACGCCTTCTAGCCGTTTCGACTAAGAAATCTAGTCACTGGTTACACGCTTTACCATCAAGTAATCTCGGCACATTACTTGATGGGGAAAGCTTGCGCATCGCTGTAGGAATCCGACTAGGAGCGGCGATTTGTCAACCCCATCAGTGCCCCTGTGGTAGCAGCGTCGACAAGTTTGGGCTCCACGGACTTTCTTGTAAGAAAAGTGCTGGTAGGTTTTCACGGCACGGTTCTTTGAACGCTCTTGTCTCTATAAATGTTCCCTCGGTTTTAAAGCCTAGTGGAATATTTAGAGACGATGGCAGGAGATCCGACGGTATGACATTGGTTCCTTGGGAGAGAGGTAAAGCCCTAGTGTGGAATGTTACCTGCGTAGACACTTTGGCGGCCTCTCATCTCAGGGGTACCTCGTTTAGAGCCGGGGCGGCATCAGAGGCAGCTGAATTGAGTAAGTGGCGCAAATATGAGTCTCTGAGAGATGACTACATATTTGTGCCATTTGCTGTAGAGACTATCGGTCCGTGGGGTCCACGTGCGGTGAAGTTCTTAAAGGAGCTCCATCCGCGGCTGGTCGTTGCTGCTGGTGATAAGAGGGCTGGCTCTTTTCTCGCTCAAAAGCTAAGTATAGCCATTCAGCGGGGAAACGCAGCTAGCGTTCTTGCCACGATACCGCGTGGAGTAGGACTGTTTGATAATTAAATTACTAGTTTTAGTTTTTTTATTATTATAGTTTTTAATATTGTATATAATAAAATATTGTATATTATGTTAAATAAAACTTAATTGAATCTTATATTTGTCTGAATTTGACAATAGGTGGTCGGACTTCTTTTTACCCAGCAGTCTGTTGTAGGTACCACCCTTTCACCTATTTTTTCCGCTAAATAGCAGTGCCTGCAGTGCTGTGTGCCGGTCTGAAATTAATAGAAAACCAGTATAACTACAGGCTGTGTGGCAATCCATAGTATTCAGATAGCCTTCTGAAGTCGGTTGCAGATGTCCATAGTCTGCATTAGCAACTCACCATTAGTTTGACGTGTTAAATTGATGTGAATATTATAAAAATCTTTGACCAAACTATTTGATAAAATTTTAAGGAATTCCTCATTTTAATCCAAGTCCTAAGCTCTTTATCTTAATATAAAAGCATACAAACTGACATTGGATAGAGATAGTCTCGAAGGCGACAGTTGACAATTTTTGATAGTGTTTTGAAGGTCGATTCGTCGTCAGTGAATGTGAATCTCCTCAATAAGGAGCTCCCTCCTTAATTATTTTCTAGGGTGGGCAATGATTTCAGTGTTGGGGTTAGTGTCCACCCCTGCTCGCCCTTGCCACGTGCATATTGGTCAGATATGTGAAAATATTATGACGGCTCTGTGGCGCAGTGGCTTAGCAATGAGTTGCAGCGCTAAGGGCCGATGGTTGAAATCCCGCACAGAACAAGTATTTGGCCTACAAATAATTGTTCCGGGTCTGGATGTTTGCCCTTGTGAAATTTATGTATGTCAACTGTTACTGTTAAAGTTTAAAAAAAAAGTATTATCATTTTTTTGTTACAGCTTGTATGTTGAGATGGATTTTTAACTGTAAAATATATTTAGATATCTTTCTTATTACAAAGGAAATGGTCCGTGATATAAACTCTTACTTATAAATTACGTCATAAGTATTAGGAGTAGAAAATTTAAAATACACCAAAAATTTCTTTTTCGTATTAGAACGGAACAAAATGGAAACGAAACAAATAATTTTGAAGAACAGAGAAATAGTGATTTTACTGTAGCCCGTGACGTAGGCATCTCTAAAGGATTGACGTAAGATGACAATAAAAATAGCGCAACAGAATTGTTCGACGTAACTGGAGACTAGATACTCGTAACTTGATGGTTCCCTGCACGTGACGAGTGACTAGCTCAATGAGTTACGTAGTTAAAGACGACGACAATTACGAAAACTGATTACGATTAGGAATTTCTAGGTATTTTTAACTATTATAAGCCAGTGCTTTACTACTATGGCCCTGATGGTAGTGGTGAAGTACCTCAAGATGGTAAAGCGCAATTTGCCTCGAGGACACCCACAATGTTATCGGATGGAAAGATTTGAATGTTTGATGATGAATGAATGGAATGTGGGACGTATATAGGCTGTAACTTTTACTTAGAGCATATAATTTATCTTTATATAATTCTTCTGTACACGTGTTTGTCACTGAACTCCTCCCACGCCTGCACCGATATTAATGAAAATTTGTGTATGTGTTTGAATGGTCCCTGGATAGTTTAGATTCAATTGGAATCGCTAGGTGGTTCTGTTATCGAGATCCAGAAATCACCCGTGCGAAACCGGAGCGGATCGCTAGTACAATATAAATATTTATAATTTTCATTTTTGTACACTGAGATTTTGTGCAAACACAGGCATTGTCTTAGTCTTTTGAGTAATATGTTAAAAATCTACGCAAACACAGGCATTGTCTTAGTCTTTTGCGTAATATGTTAAAATCTACACAAACATAGGCATTGTCTAGTCTTTAACGTAATATGTTAAAAGCTTAAGTGATAAGATGTGATATTCAGTGGTAGCCTTGTAATAAGAAAAAAAAAATGATCCACATGGCTATAGTAAATTGAAATACAGGTCTTCAAAACGAGGAGAAACCTAAGCCGGTGCGTGCTCTGGAGTAGGTCATTTGTCGGTTTAATACATGTACTACGGTGGGGCTACGCTGCAGCTGTACGAATGGGTCGATTCGACCGAGGAAGGTCTATGTTCTCACAGAAACCAGCGCGAAATAACAGCATATTGTCGATGTAATTTCATGCAGTGAGTAAAGAGAACGGAGACCCTTTTTACTGGTAATGTTAAAGATAAAAAAGTTACAGCCTATATACGTCCCACTGGTCTCCTCTCATTTCTGAGAGGGTTATAGGGCAAGGAAATGTCCGCCGCGTTGCCCCAATGCGTGTCGGCGAACTTCACATGTTTTCAAGATGTTTTCCTTCACCACCGAGCACGTGGTAAATCAGCACTTAAAATTGCAATTAACAATTTCACTGGTGCGAGCAGGGATTGCTCGCGTACTGTGAAATTTATCTACAGCGAGCGCTTAGCCCCTAAGCTACCACGGCTCCCACGGCTTTACTAGGTAATGGTAACGACTAACGAGACATTCCTTCATACTGCTCATGGGTAACAACGCATTTGCATTTTTATTCTTATGTGATTAAGGATGTAGATGTGATGAGTTTTTATGTCAAGAAATTCTCAGTAGCGGAACCAGGACATTAGTAATGTTTCATCTCCGTGACTCGGAAAGCACGTAAAGGCGGCTCTTCACGTTAGCCAACATGTGGCGAATGTGTTGGCAAAGATATTAGTCAAGAGTTTGTGATGGCTTCTACACGTTGGAAGGTCGTTCAGTTTGCTTCGGTTCAGGCCAATGTGCGGGCGAATTTATTAAAATGGATATTGAGGCGCTAACGGCTGCTGCGGTCTATTTATTCACAGCATACCGCTACTACGTGAATGTGTATAAGAAAAGGGTGATTAATAAGAAATGGAAAAAAAGAAATTTTATTTCTTGTGTTCCAAGCAATTTTCGGCTTGGTAGACTTTTATAAAGCGAAAAGTTTCTTCATTGGTCATTGTTACTGCCATTTTGTAGACACTAGTTACGATGCGTGAATATAAAATTTAAAGCAGGTGCGTGCGATCACTCTGGGAGTTCGTAGCAACTAAACGTGCGCCCAACGTGTGACGCGGCGTATACTCTGCCACAACCTTTGATCTTTTGTAAAACCGACACCACACGGATCTCGCGCCAACTTGTAGGCCATCATTCCAATACATACCAACGTAAGCACAAACACCCGCTCTACACGATGGCCTCGGTATTGGCCAACACATTCGCCACTATGTTGGCCAACGTGAAGAGCCGCCATTACAAAATTCTTGCAGCTTGTCATAGTCCACTGCTAAACCTAAGTCTAGCGATATTTGCCGTAGTTGTTGGATGGCAACCGCAGTTTTTAATAGTTTGAGTTATCAGGAAGATGCCACTGCATGCGTGTTGTTTATATAGGATAGTGGATTCCCTTGCGTTGCCACTACACGGCACAATTATATGAGTATTTATAATAAGTAATTAAATTATGGCGAGTGTCTGAAACACCAACAAAGTACAGGCTGTCTGGAAATCAGTTTAAATCTTCAGAGAAGACAACGCATCTGTGACCTTGTTTGTTTAATCCTTTGTTACCGTTGACCTCGTAAGAAGGGACGGGGTTTTGGGTCATCGGATACATTTTTAATCCCTTTTCCTGTTCCTTATATATACTTCCTAAAGGAAGAAAGAGATAACAAACTATATTTACAAAAGAAATTAGTTTGAAAACATTATAACATTTTCTTCTACCTTTTAGTCCCGTTTAATTGATATTTCCGAGGTCTGTTATCTGATTAAGCTGTTTTAGGGTTTCGTACCTCAAAAGAAAAACTGGAACGTTTTAGAATCACTTTGTTGTCCGTCTCTCGCCTATTTTCGGAGGGAAGGAACGGGTAGAGGTACAAGTTGAAATTAATTTTACATCGCATTAGGATTTACAGTTTCTTGAAAGTGAAAAAGAAATTAAATATTTTACGTGAATGCAATCAAAAGGCTGATACGCCATTTATTTATATCACATATTTTGATACTCCCAAACTCTCTTATTAAACCTATAGGCTAAAATGCACTTTCTGTTGATCTAGAATCATGAAATTTGACAAGAAGCAAGATCTCACAGCACAACTAAAGAAAAAAATTCGAAAATAATTAGTTTGTTGTTATATAAATAAAATATGTAGACACGACTATAAAATACTGGCTGAATCGAGAGTAAGGTTTTACTCTATACATATAATCTGCCGATCGTTCTTCAATGGAAGTATGCTGTCGGCGTGGGACGCCGCGGGCAGATTATTTAACGCTGCTGCGAACCGATATTTGATGCGTGAGGGAAGTAAATTTGTCTTAAGTATTGCTTTGAAAAAAATATGTTATAGTAACAAGTGGTTAACTTTTAATTGGTTGAGAGAAATGCCTGAAAGCCAAACTTATTTCATTTGACTAACCTGAGTCTATTTGGGTGTTTGATGACCCTGTTAAATTGTAGAGTTCATTTTATTTTGTGTTATGACTAAGTCAACAGCCATACCGTAGCCGTAGCTCAAAGAGTGGGCGCGGTGCGCGGGTGGTTTTGGTAGAGGTCTAGTTTAGTCGTCGTTAAGATGTAACGGGGATGACTGAACATAGAGATGAGTGCTCGTAAAAATAAAATGAAGTGTAGGTAGTATACATTTGTTGCATAACGAATGTTTAAAAAGGTTATGGCTCTTGTACATTTTATTTTGTGATATAAAGTTTCCTTTCAATTGATCTAGTTGAAGTAGAATTAAGTATTGAAGAAGTTGCCGGAGGTATTTTCAAGCGTTCATACTCTTAGTCACTTGTTATTACTATTTAGTCGCATTGGACGAATTGGTGCGTAGTTGTAACTACGATTTACTTGTGAGTCATTGAGGAGCGATGAACATCTGATGGTGTGGTGGAAGGCCTTTGTCTCGTAGAGACTACTGTTGGTCGACTTGGAACGACCTGATAGTCGTTGTCTCTACAGTAGATCGTATCACAAGAAGTGATGAAGATTTAGTAACAGTTTGTTGCTAGTCATTGCGTCATTGTAATCACTGCGTGTAATCAAATAGATAACTTAAATGATTTCTCTGTGTCTTGACACACTATACATCATGACTTTTTCGGGAAAACTTGGCGGGAAGAGTGACCAAAAGTGTTATTACTCGTAATTGTTATTATACAAAGTATGTTTTGTTAAGTACCCTTAACCGACGAGCATGTATGCGTAGGTACATATGTGGATGAAAGGAGGGGTTTTATCACGAGTATTGGTAATGCCGCAAATGTCAATGGCGAGTAAAAAATCCTACGCAACTTTTGCATTTTAATCCAGACCATCCAACCTCGGATATAGAGGGATGGTGTAATGTATTAAAAATTATTGCACAAAATAAACGCTTAGATAGAAAATGATTTGATTTGTTAATAGCATTCACAATCATAATCATAATAATAATAATCATAATCTTTATTGAAACCAAAAACATTTTAACATGAACATAGTTAGCGGTAACATCCGCAGTAGTCGAAGACTGAGTCGCAGATGTTAGCGCCCACCTCACATAGACAGGCGTTTCCAGTTAAAAGTAGTACATAATAATATTTATAGTGACTTATACTAAGGACAAAGCAAAATATTCTGTAATTTAACGTGTGTGTGTGTGTGTGTGTGTGTTTATGAGCGTGTGTGAGTGTGTTTAAGAACTATTGCTCAATTATAGCTTCACTGTCATAATCAAGGCTTAGTAGCCACTCATTTAGCAATGCTTTAGATTTATTTAAAGGCAAAGGGTAGATGTTTAATTTTTATTAATTTTATTGTAAAGTACCGAGCAATAAAGTCATAATGTTGTTTTACCACTTCAAGCTCACACCTCACCGTAGAGCATACTTTGTCTTTTCTTCTTTATTCATTAAAATTTTAGGATCATATGCAAGGGTTTTGTGTTTGCGAAGAACCGTATTTAATATAAATAATTTACGAACGGAAAGAACTTCCCAATATTTAAATATAAGTTTAGTTGAATACCTAATTGGCTTGGAAGCCATAACTTTCAATACAGCCCTTTGTGCCCTTTCGAGCTGCATAATGTTAGTTTTTCCGACAGCACCCCATATCGTAATACAGTAAGAGATAATGGATTGAGCTAGGGCAAAATACGCAGTCCTAAGAATCGCCATGTCAGCGCCAACACGAAATCGGTTTAAAAGATCATGCAGCTAATTGTCTTACCGAGCTTAAGTTTTCTAAAATGGCATATCCCTTGGGAAAGAAACCCGAATTAAAGAAACAGTGTCTGAAACTGGTCTTCACTTATGATCCCTTATCGAGTAAATTCCTAAAACAACCATGCCTGATGAAGTTATTACTGGATTTGTTATCTCAGTTTTATGTTCATAGGAAATATGATTTACATGGGGTACATTTTAAAGTTCGAAATGTTTAGCGATGTACCGGGGAAATGTTTAACTTTACCATAGTATGAATTGAGAGAATGAGTGGCCTTTTTGTGTTCGAATGTGTTGATGAGTGTAGCAGTATTGCTCTGAATATTGTGTGGTCGACAGAATTGGTGTTTGATGCTGAGGGTTGGCTTTGTATGAAGCTGGTCGAAAGGACAATGTCGTACCGGGCCATGCTGCGTGCGGCTGGTTGAAAGGACACATTCGTCCGGTCCAAGCTTATGAATGTTTGATGTTGAGGGTAGGATTTGTGTGCAGCTGGTCGAAAGGACAATGTCGTACCGGGCCATGCCGCGCGCGGCTGGTTGAAAGGACAAATTCGTCCGGTCCAGGTTTATAAATTGTGGAGTTACACTGGTCGAAAGGACGCACCCGTCCGGTCCAGTCAGGTTGGTTGAACAGAGTACAGATAACAGTATCGTCCGGGCCAGACCCGGGCGGTTGGTCGTAGGGACATACTAGTTTACAGCTGTATGTGATGGCTTGAGAGAAAGGTGCCGTCCGGTCCATGCGTGGTCGAAGGGACGCCCGCTTTCGATTATTGTATGATCGAGGATGTTAGTATATTTACAAGAGGGTATGTGTTGTTAAAGCGTATATCTTCTATCGATGCTAATAGTGCCGTGCAAGCCGTATAAAGAGCTGTGTGTCTGTGTGTGCTTAGTGGAAAGAGTCAGTTGTCCGTTCCATGTTGTCATATGAGATGATGGCTGGTCAAAAGGACGCCTTAGCTATTGTTAGTTTGCATGTGGTCAAACGTAATCGCCTTGCGTATATGTGTGTGAATGTCAAAATATAGGGACAGTAAACCTATTCATGTCAGGATAGACGAGCGGAAGAAGTGGTGATTAATAGTGTTTGGTACAGGAATTCATGAAGATACACGCCCGAGGACGGTCGTATGTCAGGATTGGCCGTGTAGGCACGACTATAAAATACTGACTGAATCAAGAGTAAGGTTTTACTCTAGCAAAGCGTCGTATCTGTGGTAACGTGGTAACCGTTGTTGTTATATAGGATTTTGGAAATTAACGTCATCGGAAAAGCGTACCATATATTTGCGACGAATTGCTAACGATCTGTTCAATATATTTTCTTGTACTTTATGTTGTAACGGACGCATATTTGCGCCATCCATCATGAGTGCATCTGGGATGATCCTCTTTCACCTACAAATATATTATAGTTTTTAATATTGTAAATAGAGTAATAACTTTATCAGTGAAGACCAGTTTCAGACGCAGTTTCCTTATCTCGGGTTTCTTTCCTAAGGGATATGCCATTTTAGTAAACTTAAGCTCGGTAAGACAATTAGCTGCATGATTTTTTAAAGCGATTGTAAATGCTATGAACAAATCAAATCATTTTCTATCTAAGCGTTTATTTTGTGCAATAATTTTTAATACATTATACCATCCCTCTATATCCGAGAATGGATGGTCTGGATTAAAATGCAAAAGTTGCGTAGGATTTTTTACTCTCCATTGACATATGCGCCATTAACAATACTCGTGATAAAACCCCTTTTTTCATCCACATATGTACCAACGCATACATGCTCGTCGGTTAAGGGTACTTAACAAAACATACTTTATATAATAACAATTACGAGTAATAACACTTTTGGTCACTCTTCCCGCCAAGTTTTCCCGAAAAAGTCATGATGTATAGTGTGTCAAGACACAGAGAAATCATTTAAGTTATCTATTTGATTACACGCAGTGATCACAATGACGCAATGACTAGCAACAAACTGTTATTAAATCTTCATCACTTCTTGTGATACGATCTACTGTAGAGACAACGACTATCAGGTCGTTCCAAGTCGACCAACAGTAGTCTCTACGAGACAAAGGCCTTCCACCACACCATCAGATGTTCATCGCTCCTGAATGACTCACAAGTAAATCGTAGTTACAACTACGCACCAATTCGTCCAATGCGACTAAATAGTAATAACAAGTGACTAAGAGTATGAACTCTTGAAAATACCTCCGGCAACTTCTTCAATACTTAATTCTACTTCAACTAGATCAATTCAAAGGAAACTTTACATCACAAAATAAAATGTACAAGAGCCATAACCTTTTTAATCGTTCGTTACGCAACAAATGTATACTACCTACACTTCATTTTATTTTTACGAGCACTCATCTCTATGTTCAGTCATCCCCGTTACATCTCAACGACGACTAAACTAGACCTCTACCAAAACCACACGCGCACCGCACCCACTCTTTGAGCTACGGCTACGGTATGGATGTTGACATAGTTATAACACAAAATAAAATGAAGTAAGCAACTCTACAATTTAACAGGGTCATTAAACACCCAAATAGACTCAGGTTAGTCAAATGAAATAATTTGGCTTTCAGGCATTTCTCTCAACCAATTAAAAAGTTAACCACTTGTTACTACAACATATTTTTTTCAAAGCAATATTTAAGACAAATTTACTTCCCTCACGCATCAAATATCGGTCTGCAGCAGCGTTAAATAATCTGCCCGCGGCGTCCCGACAGCATACTTCCACTGAAGAACGATCGGCAGATTATATGTAGGTGAAAGAGGAACTTTATCCCACTTCTGATGTAGGCGAAAGAGGATCATCCCAGATGCACTCATGAAGGATGGCGCAAATATGCGTGCGTTACAACATAAAGTACAAGAAAATATAATGAACAGATCGTTAGCAGTTTACGCTTTTCCGATGACGTTAATTTCAAAAATCCTATATATCAACAACGGTTGCCACGTTACCACAGACAAGACGCTTCGCTAGAGTAAAACCTTTCTGGATCTGGCCAGTATTTTATAGACGCGTATATATATATATATATATATATATATATATATATATATAATAAAATAAAATATTTAGAGCGATTACAAATTCAAATTTGCTTAGCTTTGACCATGTTGTAGACCGATTTTTTTTATAGACTGTTCAGCTTAATCGGTTTGTATATTTTTTTTACTGGAAATACATGTAGTCTTAGTTCAGAAAGCATAGTTCGATGGAAGTTGAAACTTAGAACACAAAACTTTAATCAAGAGTTCACTACGTGCATGTTTCCGCACGTGCCACTAACGCGACCTTTTACTTCTAGGCTGTCTATTTAATGCATCATTAATTTTGTTCTGACGTCGTACAAGCACCTAAAGTCTGTATGGCGTCAAGTTGTTTAATATTTTTACACTATCTACTATGTTTTGTTGGCGCCTGTTTTTTATACACAGTTTTGAAGTTTCGGTGATGTTTAAATTATCACTGTCGCGTCGCTCATGGACATCTGCAATACTAGAGGATGGCAGCTATTGCCGGCCTTTTAGAAAGGAGTAGGGTAAAAGGCAGTCAGAAGTAAGAAGGAAAGAAACATTTATTTGACCAACACACAACATTAAGAAACATAGAAAATCGTAGTACCTACGAATAACAAATTGGTGGTTACAAAAATCCCGCCTCAATGATAACCTGTGAGGTACCACAACACTGGTTTTCAGTCGGCATCTTAATTGACTCACGAACAACCGGACATGTAAAAAAGTACTTAAACTAAGATAAGTGGTAAAATTAAAAATTTTGTACAACCGACTTCAATATAAACAAAATGGGAACATTTTTAATGTAGTCGAAGTCAATTAAATACGCATTATTAAAGATAAGTCAAAAACTACTGGTCAGATCTTGATAAATTTCAATAAGACCACATGAGAAGCACCAGCTTTCAAATAAAAGAAGAATCATCAAAATCGGTTCACCTAGAAAAGAGTTCTGAGGCAACACACATAAAAAAAATACAGTCGATTTAAGACCTCCTTTTTTTGATGTCGGTTGAAAAGTTTCCCTCTGTCGCCTCTTACGACACCAACAACGGGGCGATATGGGGAAGTGTATATTCTTACACCACCACCTCAAACTAACTAATAGCTAATACTACGTTCATCACTACGCGGTTCAAAGTGAAATAATTTTTTTCTGGCCTAAAGAGACTAGTGTTCATTAAACAAAAAAAAAAATACGGGCCTTCTCTTTTATACCTTACACAAATAAAACTATTTGCATTGTAAGTTTGTAAGTTAAATTCGTTTTATTTAGATTTAAAACTATACTATTGTTACAGACTTTACTGCACGCAATTTTTGTAATTTTACATGTTTAAAAAAAGAGTTACAATTAAAATCGTAATTAAACATGGTAAGCAGTTCGGCTTTCATTAAATTTGGCTGCATTTGTTACTGACATCAGTGTTATTTAGACTCATTAGCGAAAATACACTTTCAACAGAACAATTTGAACTAGAAATGTTAGAAATGAAAGAAATTGTGGAGAACACGTCTCTCTGCTGCCTTCATAAACAGTGCGGTTGTCAACCCGCTCGCCAAGCGTGGCAACTATGGCAAAGATGAAGAAAGTTACGAAGAGACGGCCCGCAGTCCCCGGCGGCCCTCTATTCCTGGCTACGGTGGCGATGATCCTGGAGCTGGAAGAAGAGATAGACAAGTTGCGCTGGAATATTATAGGATTATCTGAGGTCCGAAGAGAGGGGGAGGACACGGTAATCCTCGAATCCGGCAACTTGTTCTATCACCGGTAGGGCGACCATCTGTCCCAAGGAATTGTCGGATTTATCGTCCACAAGTCTCTCGTTAAAAACGTTGTATAAATTGTGAGTGTGTCGACGAGGGTTGCGTACCTTATACTCAGAATCACCAAACGATATTCGTTGAAGGTCATATTTTGAAGGTCATATGTTTATGCACTAACCTTGGCACATCAAACTTCAACTTCAACGCAAAACTAGGCACAAGAGAGAACGGTGAGCTGAAGGTAGAGAAATTCGAAATAGGACAACGGAACCCAAGGGGCCAGCAGCTGGCGGACTTCATGGAGAAAGAGGGACTCTTTATGATGAACTCTTTCTTCCAGAAGCGGCCCCACAGGACATGGACCTGGTCGAGCCCCAACGGTTCGACAAAAAATGAGATTGACTTCATTATGACGACCAGACGACAACTGTTCAGTGATGTCTCAGTGATCGCGAGGGTGAAAACTGGTAGCGATCAGCGAATGGTTAGAGGCACACTGAACCTAAACGTTAAGTTGGAACGGTCTCGTCTGATGTAGTCAACGCTCCGTCCCCCTCGTGTTCTAATCCAAAGTCCTGAAACCTTTCAGCTCGAGTTACAAAACCGTTTTCAGTGCCTAGAAGATTGTAATGCAGTGGACGATATGAATGACAAGCTCGTGGAAACTGTCCATGCGGCCGGAGCTAAGTTCTGCAAGACCCGCCGCAGAAGAACACAAAAACTCTCCGATCACACTCTTAATCTCATGGCTGTTAGACGGGAAATGAAGCTGCAGTCTTCAACAGATTTGACAGCATATAGGCAACTGAACAGACAGATCTCCAAATGCATGTAGTGGGACTTACGCAACTTCAATACAGTTCGTATTGAAGAAGCGATCTAGTGGAACCAGGGCTCCAAAGTTTTTGTCAGAGATCTGTCTGCCAGAAAGAGCCAACTGTCAAAGCTGAAGACCGAGTGTGGCAGCATCGTTTCCGGGATACCTGAGATTTTAAGTGAGATTGAGAGGTTCTATGGGCAGCTGTACACGTCATCGTTGGAGCCACACGCAAGTCTTATCCGACACTATTTCGATGATATCCCGGACGTCAGTCTGAGCGAGATTAGAATGGCTCTCCAGCACCTTAAAAACGGGAAGGCCCCAGGCGAGGATGGAATTACAGCGGAGCTTCTGAAAGCGGGTGGAAAATTGGTACTTGAAGTCCTTCAGAAGCTCTTTAATTCCGTCCCTCCATGGTGGGACTACTCCGTAGGCGTGGAGCAGAAGTGCGGTGGTCTTGTTCTTCAAGAAAGGCGGCAACGCTCTCTTGAAGAACTACAGACCGATTTCCCTTCTGAGCCGCGTCTACGTCCTGTTTTCGAGAGTCATTACGAATCGTCTCGCACGCAGACTTGACGACTTCCAGCTTTAGTACCATAGACCACATACATACCCTTCGGCAAATTGTACAGAAGTCCGAGGAGTACAAATTGCCACTATGTCTGGCGTATGTGGACTATAAGTTTTTTCGTCTTTTTTTTTTCGTCAAAATTTGGGCGGTGCTGCAGTCCCTTCTGCGGTGCCAAGTTGACTGTCGGTATATCGAAGTGCTGAAGTGTTTGTACAGTAGGGCTACGATGGCTATCCGAGTACAGAACCAGAGTACGAAACCTATCCAGCTGCAGAGAGGTGTAAGACAGGGTGACGTTATATCCCCGAAACTCTTCCCCGCTGCATTGGAAGACGTTTTCAAGCTTCTGGACTGGAAAGGATACGGTATTAACATCAATGGCGAGTACATCACTCACATTCGATTTGCCGACGATATAGTCCTTATGGCAGAATCGCTGGAGGACCTAAGCACTATGCTCAATGACCTCAATAGTGTCTCCCAACGGATAGGTCTTAAGATGAACATGGACAAAACAAAGATCATGTTTAATGTCCATGTCACACCTATGCCGGTAGTTGTTGGGAGCACTAAGCTTGAAGTTGTTGACGAGTATGTTTACCTGGGACAAATAGTCCGACTAGGTAAGTCCAACTTCGACCGAGAGGTCAATAGACGGATTCAACTCGGCTGGGCAGCGTTCGGGAAATTACCTTCTCGTCAGTAATACCTCAAAACCTAAAAACGAGATTGTACAACCAGTGCGTGTTGCCAGTGATGACTTATGGAACTGAGACGTGGTCCTTGACTGCTGACCGTATGAGGAAGCTCAAGATCGGAAGGCGGATCCGTCAAATACAACTTTGTAATAACTTCAAAATACTATAATTTGAAACGTGTATTGACGTAATACCGTTTTTACTATAATCAGTTATAGAAAATAATTTTGAATCAGTTGTTTCCAATTCTGGTTCAATGAAAGTAGTACTGAAGTATTTAGCGAATAAATTACTAATTACTTCGCTAGTGTTCGCAGAGGCTTCCTCATAATGCATGACATTAGGAGAAGAAGACTTATTATTGCTACTTTTATTAGGTAGGTTACTAGTTGTTCAAGATTCGAATAGAATAGAATAATTTTTATTCTATATAGATCATTACATAATACTTCTTGAAAGTCATTTTTTATTTATCTATTGTTCTGTAAATACTCCTGTCCCGGGAAGGAATACATTTTTCTTACAGGATGCTGCAGAACTAAGTCTGCTTTGAATAAAACTACTTTTACGGATTATATCGCGTTTAATTAACTTATTTTTATTAATTCCCGACGTTTCGGGTGCTTTATGCTTTGTGCACCCATGATCCCCCGTGACCATGATGCTGTAAAGCACCCGAAACGTCGGGAATTAATAAAAATAAGTTAATTAAACGCGATATAATCCGTAAAAGTAGTTTTATTCAATGTGTAGTGTTCGCGTAAATATAAGAAATCATTACTAAGTCTGCTTGCTAATTTAGATATCCCTCCCCTGATGTTGCAAGGGAGGGAGGGTTGCTTTCACCACTGATTTGTTTAGAGGTAAATAAGATATTATATTATCCATTGCCTGAGTAAATGCTTTTGAAAGTCTTAAAAAAGCAACCTACATACATATTGAGGCCGGACAAGCATACAAATCTGAAATTATTTGTTCGTCGCGGGAAGTAAACCCTCGGTCAGTTTTGTTGCAACCAAACATCAGCCAGTAAAAAAAAAGAAGAAAAAAACATCAGCCAGTGCGCTACCGAACCGTTTATAATTGACCGTTTGAACAAATGTGTTACTTGTTGCAAATTACCTAAATCTCATTTACTTAAAAATGCGGAAGCAGACATTGATTAAATTCCAAGGTTTTATGCAGCCTTTCTCTTGTTTATTGTTTTTATGCTTATTGGTCCATAATCCTTGCAGAAATAGAAGGCCTAGGCCCAGCAGTGGGTGTGTAGACTGTAAGTTTACTTGTTAGAACGCCTATTTTTTTGTAAACTCACTATGTGGTAAAGTTCTTTTTTGCCTAGGCGGCCTAAGTAGGTATCATTCTCTTTTTTTTAAGCAGCATGCCTGGCATTTTTTATAGGATAAGGCATGTCTGCCATTTTTTTATAGGATAAGGGTGACAAACGAGCACATAGTCCACCTGACACGAGTAAGTGGTTGTTGTGGCCCATAAACATCTACATCTATCATCGTTTCCAGCAATAAGGGTCTCCGGTTCTCTACACTCACACTCCACACTAGAATACCAGCGTAAAATAGCAATTTTACGCTGGTATTCTGTGAGAGCGTGGTCCTTCCCCGATCGAGCTCACCCAGCATGGCTCTACCACGTAAGTGACTCACTTTTTCGTCCTTTTCAACCGACTTCAAAAAGGAGGAGGTTCTCAATTCGAGTGTATGTTTTTTTTTGTATGTATGTTACGCGATGTCTTTGCAGATTGTGAACCAATTTTGATGATTCTTTTTTTTTATTAAATAGGTTATACTTCAAGGGTGGTCCCATATGGAATGGTCTAATTTGGAGAAGAACTTCCACCCCTAAGAGTAGCAAATAAATAACTCCTTTTTTAGCAATTTGAAGTCGGTTTTATTTTTGTAAAGTTATAATTATCTATACAAATTATAAATAAATAAAATTGAAGTGTCTGTTTTAATGTCAAAATGACATCTTTTTACTAATTGAATATGAAAGTATATATAGTACTTATAACAAAAAAATAATTATAAAATTTTTTGTCAGTCGGTCTGTCTGTCTGTTTGATGATTGTTCCGGCTAATCTCCGAACTGGCTGAACCGATTTTAACGGGGCTTGCACTGGCAGATAGCTGATGTCATAAAGAGTAACTTAGGCTAATTTTATGTATAACAATTAGGATTCCGCGCAAAAAATCAAAACCCGCGAAATCCAACCGTAAAAAATTCCACGCGGACGAAGTCGCGGGGAACAGCTAGTATGGAATAAGTTCGGTGTGTGTCACAGAAGATTTCCTTTAAATTGTTTTAAAGAAAACTTTATGTTTTGGAATTAAGCACAGATAATAATCTGATATATTTACCCTGTTAGATAAAATAGTACACATTTAATATTTTTTTGTACGTATTTATGATGTTTCGAGCATTGTAGCAGCAATGGTTTGTAAAACTGTTTGTCATGTAGATGTCATCTTTAACCTGGGCTATATTTATACTTTAATTATTAACTTGGTCCGATCTACTCAGAACAAAATTACTACATATTGAAGTCTTGCGGACGTGAAATGGGTTTTATAGCAATTTTAGTTTTAATTTTTAATTTTTTTTCTTATAATTTAAGTGAATTGCAACCTATCTGCAACCAACTTCAAACAAAGAACGTCGAAGGACTAAAAAATTGCCGCGGAATTCTATCTTACGCGTCTTACGTTACTCGACACGCACAGGACAGTGGATATTAAATGTTATATTTCGAAGACCTATATACTATTTAATCTTTTTACTATATTCGAAGTCTGAAAGAAACATGATATTACCAGTTAAAGCTAACAACACGCACGCAATATTTACAGTAGATTTAAAGAGCTGGTCGCTATTCAAGCAACGAGATTCTATCATGATAAGGAATTTAGATAATAATGTCAACGTTAATATATATTTTAAATCAGGGTATTTAAAGATACGAGCGTTGTTAAGATTTAGCCTCGGCTTAATGACACATACCATAAGCCGAAGCGATGCCATTGTTCCCATTGACGATGACGACATCCTATTTTAGCAGCTGTGTCAGTCAATAAGACTTTTTATTGAAAAATCTATCCAGGAATTTCAAGAATTAATTCCTCCCTTTCCCATTCATCATTAGACACCCAGAGCAGAGACACTCGGCTAGTCCCTTTATTATCGACATACTATGCATTCGAATCAAACTACAGCAGTAAGCTACAGCATTAAAGTAAAATAATTTGCAGGATCAGCCTTTCCATTCGATTACAATCTTGATGTTTTCAAGAACGGCTTTGTTAAGCTAAGTCAGTGCACTTTACCTTTTCGGCTACATTACCACTTGCCATCAATTATTTTCACATTTTAAACTATTTAAATTTTTAATAATTGTTGTATAGTATGTTCGCTAAGAGAGTGTCGGTACACCTGGAGGCGCACTTATTATTTTGCTTTTATTTTATTATTTTTTACTGTGTTTGTTAAATAAATGTTTTTATACTGTGGTTATTGTAATAAAATACGAATATAAATAATAAAAACAAGTTAGGTAGCAAAGAACATTTCACTGCGGCGCTTCGTCTTAAAATGCCAAATTCTCCTTCGGCTTCAAAATGCGGCACGTGCTAAGGCGGCGCGACACAAAGGCGACCATATCTAAGTAATCTTTATTATCATTCCGTGACAGTTCATTGCTGCACATAGCGCTGTCCCGTTGTCCCTCTTAGCGTGGCAATTATGACAAACCACTCCTAGATTTGTCATAATCGCTAAGTTAGGCGAGGGATTGGCGATCACATTGGACGACGCACGTGTATGTCATATACATGATATTTTTCACGCCATCTGGACCTGATCGACTAAAGCATATGCCATTTTCGCTTCTTATAATACCCACGGGTCGAAAAGGGTGATGGATTCCTCAACGCCACCACAACATGCAAGTGTATGTTTTCAAGTTTTTTAGTTTCAATTGCAATTCTTTATATTTTTGTCACGACCGTTTTCATTTTGTCCTCAATTATTTGATGCCCTGTGTCTGACCGATAGTGTGTAATCCACCTGATGGTAAGTCGACCATGCAGTCCATATGTACAAGAGCAGGCAAGAAGGCTACACGTGCGTTGTCGCCTCAGATGACCGAGATAGACTGCCTGATAGGCGGTAATTAGATTCTGGCATTCAATTCTTATCACATTTTTTCTGGATAGTGAATTTCATTTAAAGATGGCGTTTGCTTACCCATCTTTGTTACTCTTTTCCTCATTATTATAGATATAGATTTATGTGTCTACTAGCCGGTCGTTGCCACTGTCGTATCCCACCATTTATATTTATTCATAACAGCCTATCAAAGTCCATTGCAGAACATGCCTCCATATAACATTGTCATATTAGGGGGATAGTTGCTATAGTAGCAACGTTTGACAGGCGGGCTGGCAACCATAATTTTTTGGTTTCTAGTTGTTATTAGGAAGACGCTGTTGCACATCTCCTGTTTAGTTTCTCTCTGTCGCCTTATACCACGGGACGATATGGGGTGGTGGATATTCTTACGGTCCGCCACTACACAGTTTATATGTACCTATGTACTAGGGGTTGATTTTTCAACAA
Organism: Parnassius orleans; assembly: GCA_029286625.1. NCBI lineage: Eukaryota > Metazoa > Arthropoda > Insecta > Lepidoptera > Papilionidae > Parnassius > Parnassius orleans. Next base: position 2,408,709 of record JAGSMP010000047.1, on the reverse strand, counting down.
TCAGATAAAGGGGATTCTTAGTATAAAATACCACATACACTATTTAAAAATTACAGCTGTATGCAGTGGCGGATTTACCAGCAGGCTGAGTAGGCTAGAGCCTAGGGCGGCAGATTTTAGGGGCGGCAAATTTGAGGCCATTTTTATGTCTTACGGAAATTAAAACTGATTCCAGTTAATTTTTAAAGTTAAAAGTTACCATATAATTAAAAATATTGTTTTTAAACTGTAAGTAAGCGCAATAAAAATGATTTAATTACGTTTACCGAATGTACATTATTGTAAGTAGTATTAAGGCATACCTAACTCCGCCCTATTATATTAGCTAAGAAATATACCCAAAAACTATTTCTTGCTCAATATTACCTAAATCGTAGGGTAGTCAAAATAATCTAGGAACTGACACATCGATCCCTTAGTTCATAATCATACTAATCACGGGAAAAGGTGGTGTAATTAGGACGATAGTGCACAAATCATAAGGTTATAATTTCATTGACAATTTTTTTTTAAATAAATTTGATTGTGAACTAGAGTATCGAATTGTAAAAGTCGATGAGGGCGGCAAAATTTGAGTAGCCTACTGGCGGTAAATGTGTAAATCCGCCACTGGCTGTATGCCAAAAAAGTTCAATTGTTTCACCTTTATATACAGTCGGCTTATAATTTATTTGATGGATAACTTTTATACGACGATTGAAAAATCACTCATTAATATATTAAGCAACCGTGTAGTGACGGTGTAAGAATATCCACTACGCCATTTCACCCCGTGGGTTTACGACACCCAGGCGACAGAGGGAAACAAATCAGGAGATAGGTAGCAGCGTCTTCCTAATAACGACTAAAAAACTGCGTTTGCCAACCCACTAGCCAAGTGTGGCAATTATGGCAAATATCCCACCTATGAGGCAATGTAAGGTGAGGCCTATGTTCAGCAGTGGCCTTTAATAGGCTGTAACGGTAACGGTAATCATATTAAACGTGTATTAACAATTCGGTAAATGAATATATGGATATTCTTAAGTGTTTAGAAGTAGGGTGTCCTCAATAGCTTTTTAATTTGAGCTCGCAAGCCTTGTGCGATGGTACGAAAGTTTTAAGATAACACGTTTCGGCGTAAAACGATAAGGGAGCCATTCCTGACACGCCTCTGCAGTGTAGAGCAGAACAATGGCCGACATCATTTCGTAGATCCATTTGATAATAAACACGTTACCCGAAGTTATGTCGTAGTTGAAATATTAGTCATGTGTTTTATAAATTATACATCTGTGTTTGTTTTCTAATGTATTTATTAAACATAACCGCACACTAGGAGTTTATCATTTATCATGGAAGCGTGTATTTAAATTGCATAAGGACAAACATCTGCAGAGAGATTGTGATGTCTGGTGGATATCGTTGTTGTCTTAATTTTGACATTTACGATTTTTATTTGTGAAAATATTAGTATCGATTATAAGCATAAAATATCTTTTTTATATTAATGTCTTATTTTAGTGCGGGATGTTACCTGCGTAGACACTTTGGCGACCTCTCATTTAAGGGGTAACTCGTTTAGAGCCGGGGCAGCATCAGAGGCGGCTAAGGACTAAATAAATAGCGCAAATATGAGTCTCTGAGAGATGACTACATATTCGTGCCATTTTCTGTTACGACTATTGGTCCGTCGGGTCCGCGTACAGTCAAGTTCCTAAAGGATCTGTTTCCGCGACTTGTCGTCGCCACTGGTGACAAGAGCGCTGGTTTTTCTCTGGATCAAAGTAATCTGATTATCACTTATGGTTTATTAACATGGACTTTTAAACCGTATTTAGTATTAAAAGTTAAAGGCTAAAATAAAAGTCTGCTTTAAGAGATTTAAGTCTTAAACATTATTTAAAAGGAAACGTCACTTCATTATCTACGCTACTTTAAAATATGAGGCTATATAATAATTATCTAAAACTAACCGTGAATACAATTCTCATTGCCGGTGTATCATACAATAGCCATTCGACTAAACGTCGTTTCCGTTCTCTCGTGCCCGCCATGAAACGCAAAGCAAACACTTGTTTCCCGCGCTCCGCCTCGAGCCGGCTGTATGGTTGATTGTCAGTGCTTTAAAAAAGTATTTTTCGCGGCAATTTTTGACTTTTGACGTATAAAACGAAAATGTAGGAAGTGTTTTTATGTTTGCTATTTGAAGGATTGATTGAACAGGTAGGCTGGTTTTATAAATTATATTATTTCAAGAATACTTCAGATATTATTTATTGAAAAATATTAATAGGATGGATTGTTTATTTAAAAATAAAACTGGAGTGACGAACGAACTTGGAGTTCACCTGATGGCAAGTGGTTATTGAGCTCATGGACACCTGCAACCAACTTCAAGCAATGAAGGCTACAAATGCGATTGAGAACTATATGCAGTAAAAGCGTAATATTTATATAAATGTAAGTTTCTCAAGTTTTTAATTAAATTAAATTTAAGAAAAAAATAAAAAGCAGTGATTTTTGTAAAAAAAATCAACAAACTGATAAGTCGTGCATTAGGACCGTGTTTTGATTTTTATTTTTAAGGGTATTACAAGTAATTATTAGTTGGGAAACTCAAAATTAATTTTTAAGCATAATAATTAAAAATTAAAAATTTTGTACAACCGACTTCAATATAAATTATTAAGAATAACTCAAAACTATTGGTCAGACGATGATCAACCACATGAGAAGCACCAGCATTCAAATAAAAAAAGAATAATCGAAATCGGTTCGCCCAGAAAAAAGTTATGAGGTAGCACACATAAAAAAAAACATACAGTCGTATTGAGTACCTCCTCCTTTTTGAGGTCTGTAGAAAATTTGAAATGATTACATAATTTTTTTATAAATGTGAGGTGATAAACGAACTTACAGTCTTACAGTCTATAGGCTGCAGTAGCCACAAACCTATAGACCACCTTTAAATTTCAAACAAAGGATGATCAGATGCGTTGTCATCTCTGAGGTCTAAGATGGAATACCTCATAGCCTGTAATTATACTGGCGCTCTGAAGGGTACCTTCAGGCTGGAACACAGTAGTGCAAGCACTGGTATAAAAATATGAGAAAAGATGATAAAGCGTCTGTAGACTTTTTTGTATGAAGTTGATTACAGGTGTCCATGAACAGTAGCCACTTAAACAAAGGTCTAAGTCAATGGGGACTGGAAAAGTATGTTATGCAAAATGTATTATTGAATTTATTACGTCAATGATTTCATATATTTACGCGAACACTACACATTTAAATAAAACTAGTTTTACGGATTTTATCGCGTATATTAACTTACTATACGCTCAACTTACTATACTATACGCTTGTTAATATACGCGATAAAATCCGTAAAACTAGCTTTATTTAAATTATTACGTTAATTTTATGCCTATTACTTACACTTTAAACATGCGTAAGATTAGAGAGAAAACCTAGAAGAGCCTAGTGTTACTTATTACTATAAACAGCGTTTAAATAAATTCATTGTACCCAGAGTTAACGAAATACAAGTGGTAAAATTAAAATTGCTGTACAACCGACTTCAATATACATAATTTATACAATATATAATTCTGGGAAGTATATATACTCTTTGACACAAAAAAAGAATTTTCCAAATCGGTTTAGGCGTCTTCGAGTAATCGATGAACATGCATAAAAAAAGATTCCGACGAATTGAGAACCTCCTCCTTTTATGAAGTCGGTTGAAAATAGTTAAAAGAAACATTTATTCACATAAATAAATTGTACCAAGTTATGTTAAAATACTACCTAAAAGGTAATTATTAAATATGTTAAATGTATTCATTGTTTCATTGCTTTTGTTTTTATTTTAATTTTGTAATTAATTGTAGTAGCTTTTGTTGTTTTTTATATGTTGTGCTTTATTGTATTTCTAGTGTAGGTAGTAATACCTAATACTATGTTATAGTTTTGAAGAGTACTCGCCGACAAACTGATCTCAGTTATTATATATAATTAAGGCGGTAATGGATCCAATTTTCTTAGAATAAATAAATTAAAGAGATGTTCTGATTATTCTCGTGATTGGCGATTGTATGGAGACATTGCAATGAAACTTAAATAAATAAATGTCTAAAAGATAAAAAAATAAATGAATTTCGGTGGTTAATTTGACTACCACGAGCGATTTTTCGGACTGTTACGACTTAGGGACCTTCAAGAAAAAAGCCTAGTCTTTTTTAAAAGGCCGGCTACGCATTGCAATTTCCCTGGCGTTGCAGTTGTACATGGTTAGTCATTTACCATCAAGGAAGCCGCATGCTCGTATGCCCACTCTTATATAAAAAAATAATTACAAACATTCAACAGAAAAAAAAACAAAAAAAGTCCTGCTCGCTCATAGATAAAAAAGTTCAACATAAGTTTAATTCGACGTCGGAGTTAACGCAAACGGAATGAATTTCATCCGTCGAAATACATTAGGTAACTTAAATTGTGCTAGTGTACGAGCTGTGGAAATTAAAAAAAAACTACTTCGAAGTTGTTCCCCGGGATTCTGGATGGAATTTTTGTGTTATAGTTAGTATGTGCAGACAGTCTGGACTAATAAGCCATAAAAGACATCATTAAAAAGTTTAAATTAAGTACTTCATATAGGGATGTGAAATTTATGAACGTCCTTAACCTGTATTACGATAGTAATTTATGATAAACAAGGCAATCTATACTAGATATTAAAGTAACAGCTTACACGGCCTACTGCTTAGCGCAGGCCTCCTCTCATTATTGAGAGGGTTTTAGGACAAGAAAATGTCTGATGCGCTGTTTCAATGCATATTGGCGGACTTCACAATTCATTGAAATATTTTCACAATTTCCTTACCTACGCGAGCCAACCGGGTTCATACTGGATTAATTGCAGTTTTAAGTGTTGATTTACCACGTGCTCGGCGGTAAAGGAAAATATTCGTGAAGAAACTTGCATATCTGAAAAATGTTATATCCATCCATCCATCCGTTATAGCCTTTAAAGTCCACTGCTGACACACAGGCTCCCTTAGAGATTGACTCATATGGATGAAGCCACGCTTGTCAGGCGGGGTGGCAAACGCAGTTTTTTTAACTGTTTTCAGTTGTTGTAACGAAGATGCTGCTGCTAGTGTTACCCAAATGCAAGAACAAGACGAGACTTAGCCAGTCTTGGTCTTGGTCTTGCGCCAATACACCTGGTCTTGGTCTTGGTCTTGGTCTTGGTATTGCGCTCCCGCAAGTCTCGCAATTACCTTTTAGCCAAATTTTTTAAATATATTTTTTTGCGTCTCATAGAGTACCTAAGCGTATACCCGAACTCCTATACTCCCTGAAACGACACTCAGTCCTAACTGCAAGACGCAATAGTCTCGCAGGCTTAGTCTTGTTCTTGCTCAAATCTTGCACGGTCAGTCTTGGTCTTGGTCTTGCAAAAATGCAAGAACGACTTTGTGGAATCGTTTACCACCTGCGATTTTTCCGGACCGATACGACTTAGGGACCTTCAAGAAACGAGCTTCAAAAAGCCGGCAATACACCTGCAATTTCCTTGGTGTTGCAGTTTTTCATACACGGCGGTGAACACTTACCATTAGGTGAGCCGCATGCTCGTTTGCTCCGTCTTCTATAAACAGAATTACTTGAATTTCGGTATTTTTTTTTATAGGAGAGGGGGCAAACGAGCATGCGGCTCACCTGATGGTAAGTGACTACCGCCGCCCATGAACAGCTGCAACACCAGGGGAACCAGAGGAATTGCAGATGCGGAGCCGGCCTTTTAAAAAGGAGTAGGCTCTTTTCTTAATGGCTGTCTAGTGTCTAGCCATAGGTTAATTGTTACACACAATTTTCCATACAGATAGTTACATTATGCATATTTTAGCAATACATTCTGAATGTGTTTACTATTTTTCATGTCAAAGCATTAACTTGTGGTGAATTATAACAAAGTGGATAGCACGAAAAACTTCTCCATGAAAATACATCATATATGTGCCAACGTTTATGATGATCAGTCCAACGTTGCCTTAATCTCGAACGGATATAGCAACACCCATTTTATTTATTATTATCCATTTATTTATACGCGGTAGAGCCACGTTGCACCTATATTATAGTTATAGTGGGAATGAGTCGGCTCGACCGGGTAAGACCACGTTTTCACAGAATACCAGCGTAAAATAGCAGCTTAATGCTGCTGGGTTTCGTATGGTGAGTGTAGAGACAGAACCGGATACCCTTTTTAGTGGAAACAAGACATTCCATCTTAATCCTTAGGGGTGACAACGCATCTGCAGTTTGATTCTTAATCGAGAATAGATGTAGATGTCTATGGGCCACAGCATCCACTTACCATTAAGTGCATTGTGTGCCAATTTGTCACCCTTCTTATATAAATGCGACCCTATAAAAATAGATAATAGTTTAATGTGAAATCTAAGTTCTTTTCTTTAATGAAAAGAACATTCATATTTTCTGTTTAAATTTTAAGGGCATCATTACACAAATATACACAAACTCATATTAGGGAATTTACCTATGATAATTTAAAATTAAAAATTTTGTACAACCGACTTCAATGTAAATTATTAAGAATAACTCAAAATCTATTAGTCAGACCTTGATCAATATGGGACCACATGTGAGGCATCAGCTTTCAAACAAAAAAAGAATTATCGAAATCGGTTCACTCAGTTAAAAGTTATGAGGTAACACACATAAAAAAAAAACATACAGTCGAATTGAATACCTCCTCCTGTTGAAGTCGGTAGAAAAATGAAAAACTGATGCTGATACAAAAAAAAAAATTTTGTCACCGTATCTGCCATTAATTCAAAATTTTTGGCAATGATGTTCTATAGAAATCATCAGGATGGTGATCAATGAATTCTTCAAAAACCTTTTTCACCATCAAAACAAAGTTGATAAATGTAAATAACATTTGAAGGCCTAGAAAGGTTTAGAATTCGAATCCAACGATCCAATAAAGGAAAGGATTAGGATTTCTTTTCTACCTAGAAGTCCGTCTGGGTAGTTACCACCCTCGTACTCATTTATGCCAGCAAGCAGCAGTGCGTGTACTACTGCTGTTGTTTTAGCTCTAGGTTGAAGGGTATATACAGCCAGAATAATTTAAAGTGGGAAAACATGTCTTTACGTGGTAGAGCCACGCTGCACTATGTTATGGTTGTAGCATGAATGGGTCGGCTCGACCGGGGAAGGACCACGCTCTCGCAGAATACCAGCGTAAAACAGCAGCTTAACACTGCTGTGTTTCGTATGGTGAGAGTAGAGAACCGGAGACCCTTTTTACTGGAAACAAGACATTCCATCTTAATCCTTAGGGGTGACAACGCATCTGTAGTTTGATTCTTAATCGAGAATAGATGAAGATGTCTATGGGCCACAGCATCCACTTACCATTAAGTGCATTGTGTGCCAATTTGTCACCCTTATTATATAAATGCAACCCTATAAAATAGATAATAGTTTAATGAAATCTAAGTTCTTTTCTTTAATGAAAGAACATACATATTTTCTGTTTAAATTTTAAGGTCATCATTACACAAATATACATAAACTCATATTAGGAATTTACCTATGATAATTTAAAATTTTGTACAATCGACTTCAATGTAAATTATTAAGAATAACTCAAAACCTATTGGTCAGACCTTGATCAATATGGGACCACATGTGAGGCATCAGCTTTCAAACAAAAAAGAATTATCGAAATCGGTTCACCCAGTAAAAGTATAAGGTAACACACATTACAAAAACATACAGTCGAATTGAATACCTCCTCCTGTTGAAGTCGGTAGAAAATACCGTTTGATACAAAAAACTTTTTGTAACCGTATCTGCCATTAATTCCAAATGTTTGCAATGCTGTTCTGTAAAAATCATCAGGACGGTGATCAATGAATTCTTCAAAACCTTTTCACCATCAAAACAAAGTTGATAAATGTAAATAACATTTGAAGGCCTAGAAAGGTTTAGAATTCGAATCCAACGATCCAATAAAGGAAACGATTAGGATTTCTTTTCTGCCTAGAAGTCCGTCTGGGTAGTTACCACCTCGTATTCATTTCTGTACTACTGCTGTTGTTTTAGCTCTAGGTTGAAGGGTATATACAGCCAGAATAATTTAAAGTGGAAAACATGTCTTTACGTGGTAGAGCCACGCTGCACTATGTTATGGTTGTAACATGAATGGGTCGGCTCGACCGGGTAAGACCACTCTCTCGCAGAATACCAACGTAAAATAGCAGCTCAATGCTGCTGTGTTTCTTTGGTGAGTGTAGAGAACCGGAGACCCTTTTTACTGGAAACGAGGCGTTTCATCTCAGTCCTCAGGGGTGACAACACATCTGTATTTTGATTCCTAATTGAATATTAATGTAGATGTCTATGGACCACAATATCCACTTAACATCAGGTGGACTGTGTGCTTGTTTGTCAGCCTTATTCTATAAAAAAAATACTATTATAAGCTAGTACTTGACTTCTATTCCACCTGATGGTAAGTGGTGATGCAGCCGAAGATGGTAAGCGCACTGACTTAGTTTAACATAAACGTATTTACTTTGGTCTTGAAGACACTTATATTCAATCAGATGGAAAGACAGATGCCGGCAAATTATTCCACTCAGTTCTTGTACGCATTTTAACCCCATATTTAATACGTGGTAGAGCCATGCTGCAGCTATATTAGTAGTATAGTTGTAGCACGAATGGGTCAGCTCGACCGGGGAAGGACCACACTCCTACAGAATACCAGCGTAAAATAGCAGCTTAACACTGCTGTGTTTCGTATGGTGAGTTTAGAGAACCGGAGACCCTTTTTACTGGAAAAGAGGCGTTCCATCTTAGTTCTCACGGGTGATAACGCATTTGCATTTTGATTCTTTATTGAGGATAGATGTAGATGTCTATGGGTCACAGCAACTACTTACTTCAGGTGGACTGTGTGCTCGTTTGTTACCCTATCCTATAAAAAAAACCGACGAATGAAACTGAAACACTGTCTGTCTTTCTGAGGTTCCACGGGCTGCAATAGCCACTTACCATAAGGTACATCATCATCTTTGGGCTTACCGTTACCGTTACCGTAACAGCCTATTAAAGTCCACTGTTGAACATAGGCCTGCCATAGTTGCCACGCTTGGCGAGCGGTTGGCAACCGCAGGTTTTTATTTTAGTCGTTATTAGAAAGACGCTGCTACTCATATCCTGATTTGTTTCCTTGTATCGCCTCTTACGACAGCCACAAGATGATATGGGGTAGTGGATATTCTTACACCGCCACTACAGAGTAACACGGTACCTACATTGTTTCGCTTTTTGCTTCAATTTTATAAAAAAAAAACACAATCCTAGAGATATTGGCACAACAGTTTCATTTATATTTTACTCATGAATCGTTATAAAAACTTCATCGCGGTGAAAGAAATTACAGACTGAAAACATGCTACAGTTTAATATAAAATAAAATATAATATATCTGTTTATTAATAAATTAACTTTATATTACGAACGATACACGTTAACTATGATGTATAAAAAAGTAGGTTAACGAGGCTTTTAACTGCGCATATCGCTTGCAGTTCTTCTAGTACGTGATTCTGGAGCACACTTGCAGATAAATTAGGCGTCGTATACATAATGTGCCTGTACAATTTTTATAAGAGTGATAAACGACCTTATGACGACTTTCACAGATGCGATGTCACCTCTGAAGACCAAGACTCCATCCATCCACCACATCTTATAAAAGTCCACTGTTGAACATAGGATTAGATTGCCTCATATAAGGGGGATATTTGACATATTTGCCACGCTTGGCAGGCGGGCTGGCAATCATAGTTTTTATTTTCTAGTTGTAATAAGAAAGACGCTGCTACATCTCTTGGTATGTTTCCTTCTGTCGCTTTTTACGACCACGGAACGTATATGTAGGTATAGGATGCAGGAGCAATTTAAGATCAGGTTTTATACGCGGTAGAGCTACGCTGAGCTATATTATGGTCTGGCTCTGGTCTATGGCTTTCTGAATACCACAGAGTAAAATATTGTGTCTAGCTCTCTACACTCACAATACGATTGTGAGTGTAGAGAGCTAGAGACCCTTTTTACTGTAAACGAGGCTTTACATCTTAAACCTCAGGGGTGATTACGCATCTGCATTTTGATTCCTAATCGAGGATAAATGTAGACGTCTGTGGGCCACAGCATCCACTTAACATCAGGTGGATTGTGTGCTCGTTTGTCACTACTATTCTATAAAAAAGGTCGACTTGGTTCCTTTACTTATGTCATTCAAATACAGGGTTATTTTGCAATAACCGGCCAAATCTGCAGAGAAGGTTCAGAATAAATAATATAGGCAAATGGTGAAGCAAAATATGAAGCAAAACATCCTGTCCTTTTTATCTTTTAAATTCAAAATGCGTGGTAATGCATTATTTTAACTGATTTTACTGCGCACGCACATTCGTAAGGGTCGATCGGTAGGCAAAAACGTTGTTGCCTATAAATCACATTTAATTTGGGATAATTTCAAGTAAAAGTACAAGACTTATTTACTCGTATTTTCAAAAACTGCAATAACGATACATCATTATTTATATATTTGAACTTAAGTTTAAAATTTGGCTACTCTTTGAAAAATAACCCTGTATTATAAAATTCTTTTATCTTCTCCTTCTTTATCAACCCGTAGAAGTGCATTGACGGACATGGACCTCTCTTGCTGTAGGGAGGACTTGCTTTAAATTTCGCACAGATCCACATTACCAGATCGAAATTTAAAACTGCTGCCTGCCGCCAGTCTTGGTATTTCAAGTCTGGAGTAAACGATGTAGTTTACCGCTATCTATCGGAAGCGGTAATATTTTTTGGCATTTATTTAACTGACAACCACGCCTACGGGACAAAATGGGATAATGGTTCCATTTGGCTGGTTCTTGCATATCTGATGATATGTTAAATATGTCGTGTTTATATAGACAGATAGAAAATTACATGGTAATTAAGATGTTCAATAATTTGGAACTGACATGTTTTGCAATAGTTGGCATGCAAAAATTTAATTAAATACATAAACTATGCTGAAATTACACTTTAAAGTTGTTTCGCCATTAGTTTAAAATTATGTACAAATATTCTTATTAAATTCAAATATTATATACAATTAAATACTATAATAAAAAAAACTAAAACTAATAATTTAATTATCAAACTGTCCTACTCCACGCGGTATCGTGCCAAGAACGCTGGCTGCGTTTTCCCGCTGAATGGCTATACTTAGCCTTTGAGTGAGAAAAAGCCAGCCCTCTTATCACCAGCAGCAACGACCAGCCGCGGATGGAGTTCCTTTAAGAACTTCACCGCACGTGGACCCCACGGACCGATAGTCTCTACAGCAAATGGCAAAATATGTAGTCATCTCTCAGAGACTCATATTCGCGCCACTTACTCAGTTCAGCTGCCTCTGATGCCGCCCCGGCTCTAAACGAGGTACCCTGAGATGAGAGGCCGCCAAAGTGTCTACGCAGTAGCATCCCACACTAGGGCTTTACCTCTCTCCCAAGGGATCAATGTCATACCGTCGGGTCTCCTGCCATCGTATCTAAATATTCCACAAAGCTCTAAAACCGAGGGAACATTTATAGAGACAAGAGCCCTTCGGATGACATCGTTCAAAGAACCGTGCCGTGAAAACACTAACAGATTTACTTAAGTTCGCTCAAGAAATTCGTCACTGGATAAATAATAATAATGTCCTCCAGACCGAATTTCGGTCAAGGCGGCCAGTCTAAACGAAGACTAACCATCTACGCGGAACAGTATTATAGTGCCGAGTGTATGCGCAAGCAAGAGGTGCACTCTCTATTCCCTCACTCTCATAGTCCGATGGGACGGTAATCCGACATGACCGGAGAGAGATCAGGCGCAGGACCAACGGTTTTACACGTTTGTCGAGGCACGGGGGTGAAACACCGCCAACTTCCTGAATCCGGGTTGCTACTGAGAATTTCTTAATAGAAAAACCCAATAACTGATTTTATTGGCCCGACCCGATATCGAACCCGGGACCTCACGATCGGCAATCACGTTTTGGACTACTAAACCAAAAGGCGGTCAACTCACTGGACAATACTATGCCTCGAAATGACTACATACAACTATTATGTTGTATGTTAAAACTATGAAAAATTAAATATTTCATTACTTCAATTACTCGTAACAAAAAAGTGGTAATGCCATTGTATCGTCCGGAGAGCGGTTGTAAATCACCACTATTATCGTCAACGGCTCAATGACGCGTCATTTTTCTTGTATTACCCGCGAGAGGATGAAGGTCACAACTCACTCATGTGTAACGCGCCTAACACTCAAAACAAACACAATTATAATGAAATAAAAAAATGTTTCAAGTACCTACATAATATAAATAGAAAATACTTTAAAATTTATTTGTATTTTTGCTAAAGAGGGAGATGGGATCATGCATTGGAAGCATTCATGAAAATAAAGCGGGGAATTCACTAGACGGACATGCCCACGGGCTGTTTGTCCGGACATGTCTGTCGCCGCAATACACTACACAGACTCATCAGTTTGTTTTAGACCGGCAACGTGATTAGTTGTGCGTGCACATTAAGATGACAACGAAACGACGACAAATTGCAATAGTAGCTGGTACTGCATTAATACTATCCGATGATAAGAAAAAGAAAAAAATTTGGTGCAAAGAATGGTATAAAATTGAAATAAGTTTAACCATATCAATTTAGTTAAAGAATTAGAAATTTATGAACTAGCAGACCTGTAAAATTACTTGCGCATGGATTCGTTTGAATTTTTATTACAACTGATAGACTCTCTCATCCCAGAATATTTTATAATCATTAAAAGTCATTGCAAATCAAAAAATCTTGAAAGTTCGTTAAATAATAATAAAAGGCCGTCTGCACTGGTTGCTGTCACTCTTGTGTCTGTGAACAGACAGCCCGCAGTTAACATTCACGTTCGGGCATGTCTGCGCCCGCGCAGTCAAAATGAGATCGCGCGGACGTTCAACAGGTAAATCTGCCAGACCGACTGCGACGGTACTACACTAATAAACTTTGCACAGACCTATAGTAGCGAAGTTCGGCAGACATTTCTGCAGACATGCCCGTGGGCATATTCGTCTAGTGAATTCCCCGCTTAAGGCCTGCGAGAAATGAATTATTATTGTTATAATGCTCTCCAGACCGAATTTGGTCACGGCGGCCAGTCTCAACGCAGGACAGGATTAAAGTGCATAAGTATGTGCGCAAGCACAGCTGCTCTCTTGAATATTTCACTCTCATAATTCGACCTCACAGCAATCCGACACTATGGAGCGTGCTACTTCAAGAGTCGGGACTGCAACTAAGAATTTCTCGACCCGTGATTTCAACCCGGAATCACAGTATCAGCAGTCACGCTTATGACCACTAGACCTACGAGGCATTCATTATGTATGCACGCAATCATGGTAAAATATTTTTACAGGGATGGCATAAACGGATCTGATGATAATATTCATTCTTCTCGTGGGTGTTGTTGAGGTAGCCCTATCTGACTTTTTTTATAGGATAGGGTGACAAACGAGCACACAGTCCACCTGAGACCCATATGTACCACCATGAGTGGTTACTGTGACCCATAGACATCTACATCTATCCTCAATAAAGAATCAAAATGCAGATGCGTTGTCACCCGTGAGCACGAAGATGGAATGCCTCTATTCCAGTAAAAGGGTCTCCGGTTCTCTACACTCACCATACGAAACACAGCAGCACTAAGCTGCTATTTTATGCTGGTATTCTGTGAGAGCGTGGTCCTTCCCCGGTTGAGCCGACCCATTCGTGCTACAACTATACTATTAATACAGCTGCAGCATGGCTCTACCACGTTCGCAGTTTCACCGCTACAATGACTAAAAATAGGACGGTGGTAACTGAAGAACTTATTTTCAAACAGACTTATAGGCAGCGGTATTCAAAATTTTCATTATATTAAAAATTTATTTTTATTTTGAAAATAACACAATCTGCATCAAATCAATCACACATTCATTTGTATAAAAATGATCACAGTTCATTATCCATCTATTAGTTCTCGGCACTGCTGATATACATGACACTAAGATATACATGACCGTAACCAACCTTTCCCTAAACCACCACTGCCCTAAACTATGCTGAGGGTCGCAAACGTAAACCAAGAGTACCACAGAAACAGAAACAGACACTTTTTTGTTCAATATAGATTATAAATAATACTTATTGAAAGTCACTCTTTTGTTTAATTACCACTGGTTCGAAAAAAACCTCTGTCCTGGGAAGAACCAGCAAGAAACCCAGCGGGACTTTTTTTTTAAAATAACAGCTTACAATCATGTATGTTACACAATTAACCACACAAAACAAATTAGAAATAGCTTGGTAGCGATCACCTCATTCCAGGGGTTATTATCATCCATAAATTCCTTAATATTATAATAACCCTTATTTTTATAGGAGAGGGGCAAACGAGCATGCGGTTCACCTGATGTAAAGTGACTACCGCCGCCCACAACTGCAACACCAGGGAATTGCAGATGCGTTGCCGGCCTTTAAAAGGAGTAGGCTCTTTTCTTGAAAGTCTCTAAGTCGTATCGGTCCGAAAAATCGCTGGTGGTAATCGGTTCCACAAGGAAGTAGTGCGAGGAAGAAAACATCTTCTAAATCGCACAGTGGTGGACCGCCAATCATCCAGATGGTATGGATGGTATCGCGAGTCGCGATGTGCGATGGTGAAATTGAGCGGCTGGAATTAGTCCGAACAATTCCTCAGAGCACTCCCGTGGTACATGCGATAAAATACGCAAAGAGATGGAACATCTCTATGCAGTGCTAGTGAGTCAAGCCGATCGGAAAGAACTCGGTCGTCGACGATTCGATCCGCTCTGCGCTGAATGCGGTCAAGTGAAAGGAGCTGGCACTGGGGAGCCCCTGCCCAGGTATGGGAACAGTATTCCATGTGAGGCCGAACCTGCGCCTTGTAAAGTTGCAGGCGGTGTGCCGGCATGAAATACTGCCCGCTCTACTGAGCACGCCAAGCTTTTAGAGGCCAACTTGGCCTTCTCTTCCAAGTGACCACGAAACTTCACGTCACTCGATATGTCAACGCCGAGGATTCCGATACTGGCTGAGGCAACAAGGAGTGCCTTGAAACTGAGGAGATACGACAAAGGGTTCCTTTTAGCAGTAAACGATCAAACTTGAGTCTTCTGGGATTGAACTGGACTAGATTTAGTCGTTTCAATCCGAGACTTTGTTCAACAAAGTCTCGACTTCAGACACAAGTTTGTTCCGGTACTCGGCGACGTTTTCCGAGAAATATTGGCACAGTCGGTGTATAGAGCATCACCAGTGCTGTCATCCGCATAGCAATGAATGTTACCGGTTTGAAACATATCATTGATATGCAGAAGAAACAGCGTTGGTGATAGCACGCAGCTTTGTGGAACACCAGCGTTAATAGGCTTGTAATCGAGCACGCACCGTCTACTACGACCTTGATGTCCGATCAGCCAGAAAACTGGTGATCCAATTGCACAATTCTCGGGAAGCTCATAGGAAGGAAGCTTCGAAAGAAGCGCTTGTGCCAGACCCGATCGAAGGCCTTCGCTATGTCCAAACTAACGGCCAATGCCTCCCCTTGGACTCGATCGCCTGCGCCCATCTATGTGTTAGGTAAACAAGAAGATCACCAGCTGAGTGACCCTGACGGAAACCGTACTGGCAGTCACTAATCAGCTATTGCTCCTCGAGGTACCGCATGAGCTGGCAGTTAATAATGGATTCCATTATTTTCGAGAACAAGGAAGTGATGGCGATAGGCCTGTAATTGGACGGATCAGAGCGGTTACCTTTTTAGGATCGGGCACGAAAGCTGTCTTCCATGAATTCGGGACAACGCCTAAGGAGTAGGAGTACCGAAAAAGACGCGTTAGAACCGGTGCCAACTCTGGAGCGCACGTCCTCAGCACAATTGGCGGGATTACATCAGGCCCACTCGACTTGTGGATGTCCAGGAGAGGAGTGCTTTGCGTACTGAGCACTGTGTGAATCGCACATCAGGCATAGAGCACTCACACTGCGGGATGGTCGGCGGTGTGTTCCCCCCGTCATCAAGAGTCGAGTTGGACGCAAAAAGGGAGCCTAAAGGTCGGCTTTCTTTGCGGCATGGGCCAGTGAGTCATCCTTCCTGTGCAGAGATGGTAGTGATGGCTTACAGAAATTCCTTGACAGCCTTGGCGAGAGACCAGAATGCACGGGTTCCCGAAGGAAGGCGAACTAGTTTCTCGCCAATTCTGCCTATGTGCTCTGATTTTGCCTTGGCAATAACTCTTTTGAAGGACCTGGCGGCGAAGTTATACTTCTTTTTAAGCATGCTGGTGTTTACATCCCGAGCCGCCGAAGCCTCAGCCCAGGCCTGATAACACTCCTGCTTACTGCGTAATGCAGTCTTACAGGAGCGACCAAACCAAGGCTGCGATCTGCCACCGATGGGTACCACAGATGATGGAATAAATAGTTCCATTCCCTGTAGCACAACATCGGTGACAGAGTCAGCAACAGCGCTGGGATCATCCGGCGAGAAGCAAACCCGCCCCCATGGGTAGGATGCAAAGAAAGACCGCATTCCATCCCAATCCGCCGACCTGTAATGCCAAACACGGCGGCAACCTGCAGAACGCAACCGCGAGGGAGCGTGAGTGGCACCACACCCGGATCAGACAATGGTCCGAAGAGCCAAGAGGGCATCGACGGAAACCTGATATCCGTCCGGATGAGAGGTCAGCTGAAGATCCAACAGGAAGGTGTATGATCCTCCACATTTGGAATCCGCGTAGGCTAGTAACCAGTTGTGTCAGATCATATGCCAAGGCAAAGTCATAAACAGATCTCCCGCATGATCGGTTAAACGTGAACCGAGCCATTCAGCGTGGTGGGCGTTAAAATTGCCAAGTATCACGATCTCTACGGATGGGATCTGTTGTACCAAGAAATCTGTAGCCATTTGGACATGGTCGATGAGTCGGTCTGTGTCGGCATTGCCGCTATGGGACATATAGATGCACCCGTAGACGCGGGGATGGTCGTCGTTGTCTACGCGTAGCCAAAGGATGGTCCGTACCTTCAAGACTGCCGAGGCGTCGAGAACAGATATCCTCTCTGACGTATACGCAAACTCCAGCCCGGGGCACAAAGAAGTGTTCTAATTTGTACCCTGGTAGTAGAGATACGAAGTATCAATAAGAGTAAAAATAAAAATAAGAGATAATAATAAGTAAAAATAAGAGGTACGAAGTATCAGCCGGAGAGGACACCTGAGTCTCGGTCAAAAGAGCAAGGCCGGCTTCGCCGTCTCTAGATGGTAGTGGACGGCGTTAAGATTCGAGTGAAGTCCCTGATGTTGCAGAAGTCCACGGATAGCGTGGCAGGGGTCGCCATGGTTTTAATTCTCTGTTTGCCCCGTGCAGTGTTAGTATAGAGCGGGATTTTGCCCCCCCCCCCCAGAATACGCGGGGTAGCCTGAGCACCCATGCTCAGGATGAAGGTAGCTTGACCGTGGATGCTCAGTGAGGGATTCTCCATTATCAGGGGTGCTGGTACCCTCCTGGGGTAGTTCTTTCTTTTTAAATTCCGCTACCATGTTATGTGGGGGGGAGGGGATTGGGCCTCCGGCCACCTGCACTAACTAAGCGAAACGCAGAAGCAAAGCTCCTACTTTACGTTGGTATTCTGTGAGGTCGTGGTACCGCCCCGGTTCGAGCCGGCCCATCCATGCTACAGCAGAAGCTGCAGCGCGGCTCTACCACTGTAAATATGTAGCCCCTTTTTATACAAACCATGTTTAATAAAGTTTTTGAACTTTGAGCAGGTCAAATTTTGTATATATTTTCTGGGATTTTGTTGTAAAACCGTATATATCGCCCCAAGAATGAATTACTGACTCAGTGAAGTCGAGTAACTGGTGAACATTGAAACTGTAGGCGTACAAGAACTACTACTACTGACTATGTATGGATGTAGGGTCACTCACCGTCAAAATAATTATACGTTTATTTATATATGCGAAAATAGTTATGTACTTTATGTACTTTTGATTTAACAGTACACAGATACACACATTCAAATAGACCAGGGCTCGTTTATATAAAATAAAATCTTTCATTTATAACTTCGGACACAAACAATTACTGCAGTACATCTCATTATAGTGCTTGTAACTGTACAAGTAAATGTAGATAATTCCCCTACTCACGGTCACCTGTGCGCATGACCGGCGGTAGATAAAACACTTCCGCCGGAAGTTGGACAATAAACACCGATTCGGCTGCACCCTAACAACATTGTGCGATCTAAGTCATTATGAATAATCGATTTTTGATGTTCATTATCAATAATTTAATAGGAGGGTTGGTTTACTGTCATATTTAAGTGGTCACATCCTATACCGATGTTGACGGCTCCGTGGCGCAGTGGCTTAGTATTTAGTTGCGACGCTGAGGGCCGCGGTTTCGAATCCTGTACGAAATAAGTATTTGTATGGTCTACAAGTAATTGTTCATGGTCTGGATGTTTGGCCTTGTGCAAAAGTACAGAAAATGCTAATGTGGGGGTAAGGGGTAACGTTTAAAAAAAACAAGTATCGTGGAACACTCAGTTGGAACGAAGTTCCTTTCGTAGTATATTATTATTGATAAACGTATTATATTATTGACTAGCTGTTCTCCGCGACTTCGCCCGCGTGTAATTTGTGTTTTTTTTTTGCGCAGAACCCTAATTATTTTTCTAAAATAAAAATAGCCTAAATTACTCCTTATAACATCATCTATCTGCCAGTGAAAGTCCTGTCAAAATCGGTCCAGCGATTTCGGAGATTAGCCGGAACAAACAGACAGACAGACAAAAAAATTTAAAATTGTGTTTTTGTAATAAGTACCTTATATAATTTCATGTGCGTTTAGTAAAAAGCTTTATTTTGACATTACAAACAGACACTTCAATTTTATTTATTTGTATGTATATTTATGTTTTACGTATGTATATGTACGTATGTATAGATGTATAGATTTAAAAATACAAATAAATGAATTATGTACATACTAGCGTCTATTAAAATGAAGCGTCATTTAAAATAATATTTCTTTCATGGCAAGATAAGAAAAAGTGCGAGGGAGATGGATATTATTCCATCTCACTCGCACTATAGAAAGGGTCGTAACGGAAAAATCTTACACTTTTTTTCGCCTAGCCCCCATCCGCTAAATTCGTACCGTGCGATAAGGAACTTCGTTCCAAAATATACCGTACGTACCAAAATATTAAGGTACATGTGGTGCACCTTCTTATTGCATAGTGTTTGAATTGGAAATTTTACTTTATAGCCTGTCCGGCGAGATTTAATAAAAGAAGCAGGGTCTCTAAACTTATTACAAATTGCGGTCCGCTAATTATTTTTGCTGATAGTTCACCGCCGCGTCGCGTCGTCGGCTCGACCGTTCGGCCTCGCGCTTGACAACAGCTATGAGCCTCGTACCACAAAACTCTGTGTTTGCAGCGATAAGCGACACCCGTCATACAGATTGCGATACTGAAGCGACAGTCGCTACTACGAGAAGTTTTCATAATATTTATCAACGTTTGCCGAACAGACTTTATTAAAGTTATAGCCTATATGCGTCTCTCTGGTAAGTACAGGCCTCCCCTCATTTTTGAGAGGGTTATGAAGCAATTAGATATCTGTGCTGCTCCAGTGCTTGGCGGACTTTACGTGTACTCGAAATATTTTTATTTCTCAGTCATGCAGGTTTCCTCACGACCTTTTCCTTCATCGTTGAGCACGTGCAGCGCTTCATATTACAATTAACAATTTCATTGGTACTGGCGTTGATCGGATTCGGGTTGCTCACTACTGTGAAATTAACAGCAAGTGCTTAGAACCTACCCTACTTTTTTGACTTTAAAAAAGTGCTTTGTAAAGTCCAATTTTTAAATAAAATATTTCGACTTTGACTTTGTCTTTGACCTGAGTACAATGGCCTTCAATTTAATATTTATTAAATCTAAGCCCAATGTTTGTTGTCAGCTATGGGGTCGGGAGCATCGGGCTTCGCTGCTGAGAATCCGGGCACGGACTTGCGGCTTCCAACAACCGGACTTCGTTTCACCGTTAACCAACTACGTAGCCTTAATTCTTACGTAGACACGCTTTATGAGGAGGATCAAAAAAGTAATAACTGATTGCATATTATATTTTTTTCATGGGGACTCGACTCTACCTCGGCTTCGAAGGGCAGGGTGAGAGGACAACACTCCCACCACACCAACACGCTACTGAAGTGGGCTCGCCAAGCCCACTAGAAGCTGCTTTCTTGGGTCATCCTTTTATGAGCCCATCATGAAGCGATAGCCATGTGGTCAAAAATAGATTTTCAATAAAGAGTAAATGCCGACCTTAAAGAACTAAAGAAAGAACATCATTTCTACACAATAGCTTGAGAAGTCAGAGATCTAATTCTTCGATACAGTATGTCTTAGCACTTTAGCCACAGATTAAATAATGTTACTACTTTAGCGCCCACTTCAGAAGTTACTATCTGGAAAATATTTAGTTCATTCTTTGAAATCAGCTTTTACTTTTTATTAAAAGTCAAACTTTTTGGAGATCAAGAATTACTTTTTATTAAAGTAACATTTTTTAGAGATCAAGAATTAGTTTTTATTAAAATCAAATTTTTAGAGATCAAGAATTACATTCTATTTAAGTCAATTTTTTTAGAGATCAAAAATTACTTTTTATTAAAGTCAAAATTTTTAGAGATCGAGAATTATTTTTATTAAAATCAAAAGAAGGAATAAAAAGTACAAAACCTCATCTCGTTCCACGGGTGTTTAAAATAATGAATAACTTCAAAAGTTTATTAATGTTTACGTCAATAAACTATCAAGTGATTACTATGATGATGATGATGATGTTAAGAAATCGCAATATAAATAGATTCTGGATAATGATGTAAGAGGCGATTTGATACGCATCACGATGCAAGATGAAACGTCACCACGATGCCTGCATCTGTATTAGAAATCGTGACTTGAAATTTGCTTTTCAAAGAAAACGAGGGCAAGGCAACAAACTGAATGAACCTTGAAAAACCTGCGAGAAAATTAATTGTCTATATACGTTTCACTGCTGGGCACAGGCTTCATCCTCAGTTTTAGAGAATTTTTAAACAAGACAGGAATTACCCACGCTACAGCGATGGGTATTGGCGGGTTTCACATAACCTTAACCTGTTTTAATTTTCCCTCGGAACTTTTAATTTCTAATTTTTTAACTTCTCAGGCATGTAAGTTTTTTATAGAATAAGGGTGACAAACGAGCACACAGTCTACCTGATGGTAAGTGAATGCTATGGCCCATAGACATCTACATTTATCCTCGATTAAGAATCAAAATGCAGATGAGTTGTCACCCTTGAGAACTAAGATAGAATGCCTCGTATCCACTAAAAGTTTCCGGTATTCCGCACTCACTATACGAATCACAGCAGCATTAAGCTGCTATTTTACGCTGTTATTCTGTAAGAGCGTGGTTCTTCCCAGTCGAGCCTATCCATTCGTGCTACAACTATAATATAGTTGCAACGTAGCTTTACCACGTATAGGACCGGTGTTTCGATTAATTTTTCGAACAATTTTAGTGCTGCAGGCGGCGACCGAATTCGGGTTCTTGGCGTACCATTTAAGTCCAGGGGGTCCGGTGAGCTACTACGACTTTCAAATTGTCCTCCCGATTTCCTTGCTCAATCAACTATAGCTTAATGAGTAATGTTGCGATTATTTTAAAATTTAGTTCCTGTTTATATTATTCAATGGTTGTTTTCATTAGTGCAGATAAAGAGTGACCCGCGAACTTATTAACCCGTCCTCATACCTTTTAATTTATCAGATTCTTGCGCTACAATTATGCCTAAATGTTACAAATCTGTGTTCGATTTCTGTCTGTATCACTTAAATTGTAGTTTTAGGTGCTGATTTACCACGTCAGGCAGGAAACTATGGTGTCAAAGAAAAAGTAAATTAAAAAAAAAATTGAGGCACATGTTAAGTCTACCGTTCCTTCATAACTTACAGAAACGAGAAGTTACCTGTGGCCAACAGTAGGACCAATGAAGACTGTTACTATTTTACTTTTCTTTTTATAGATCGAATGCCAATTGAAATGGAAAACTTAGTTGAGGGTATAGTTCAGCGGATTGTGGACGGAGCTGGGCAGAAAGATCCGCGGTTTAGATGCAGTCATCTAATTGCGCTGCATAGAGAAAAAAAGGCAAGTAGTTTTTCCTATCGTGTAAAGTATTTCTGTGATACAAAAACACATTATTTTCCTATATTTCCTCATGGGTGAAAATGCCTCTGCATTTTGTTTCTTAACTGAGGATAGATGTAGATGCCTATGACCCACAGCATTCACTTACCATCAGGTGGACTGTGTGCTCGTTTTTAACCCACTGGCCCAGAAGAAGGGTAATGATTTTCAAGTTTATTTATGTATGCTTATATGTCTATTTCTTTGATACGCTCTGTTGTCGAAACGTCTTGACGGATTTTAACATATAGAATATCATTAGATTCGCTTTAGTTGTGGAAATGACGTAGGGTATAAATATTTTCTCTTTTAATCTCTTTAAGTAAACATTTTTTAAATAGTACTCATTAAGTAAGGGTTTCTTAAATTACAGTTTTCACCACTGGGCTTATCCACCTTTCTTCACTTAAAGAAAATTATAAAATGTTTATATTACAAATTCATCTACCCTCAGATGCGGTCACGTTCACTTGAGTACATAGTCACGTTGGATTCGTTGCCAGTCCTCAACGCCGACAGTGAGGACTGTCGTCTCCAGGACGGTCCTGTCGGCTACGGGAAGATCAGACTGATTGGCCGGGAAGGTGACAAGTGGTCAGAGTTTTTAACACCGTCGGGATATTTATGCAGGTGAGGTATTTTGATATACAGGTTTGTCTTTAAAATATCCTTTTTAAATCATTATACTAAAACAGCAATGAAAAACGAATTTACAGTCCAGCTGATGGCAAGTGACTACAGCAGGCCATGGAAACCTGCACACTCACATAAGGAAGGTGTTGTGGCCCATCTCCCGTTTCAGTTTACTCCCTCTTACGACACCCACGGAACGACTAGGGGTAGTGGATATTCTTACACCTCCATAAAACGTCTGGGTATATTTCACATCTGGTAAATGTGAGATTCTTATACTATCTGTGATATCCTTTGCGTATCTCACCTATTACATCATCAACTAGGTGGTATATTTTTTATAAAACTGAAGTGACAAATGAATTTACAGTGCACCTGATGGTAAGTGGCCACTGCAGTCCATGAACATCTTCAGCCAGCTTAAAACGAAGAAGGGTACAAATGCGTTTTCACCTCAGAGACCTATAATGAAATGTTTCAGCCTGTAATATAAATATATTGGCTCTCCTTCAGATCGGAAGCAGTGCACGGATTGCTATTTCGCGGCAGATACAAGATATTTTGAAGATCACCAGCCAAAGGTCTAAAATTCAAAAATAACCATTGCTCTTTCGTGATACATGAGTTCGCAGTTCAGCTGGTGGTGTTTTGCTTGATTGTTAAGTTGTACAAGGTGTACAACTTAGCTACAACTTAGCATTGGAATTTCTAGATATGGCTAAGATTTAAGGCTTCCTGTTCTACCTCTGTTTTGCGAAAGAAATAAGAAAAAGTAAGATAGAGTTCGGAACATCACTACGTAAAACCTTCTAGTGATGTTCCGTTTATACGTCTCCGTATCTTTATCCACGGATATGCGTCTAAAAGAGAAGTTTTTTTATAGATAATTTTAGGTAATATCTTCTGAATTGCTTACTCTGTTTCTACTGGGAATATCATCGTTACGGGTTTTATCACGCAAGGAAACGCCAAGCATAGCCATAGTTGTACACACGTATTGGTTGTTTTAAGGTTTTAAGGAATTTGTGACTAAATGTCTCTCAATCTCTCGAACGTTGTCTATCCAAATTGGATCCGATTTGATTTATTTAGTCAAAAAAAAAAATAGTAAGAATCTTAAAAATTATTTAGCTAAGATCCTCGTAATAATAAAATAAATAATGTGTCTTACCTAGTTTGAAGAGAACCTCCTGCACTTCCACTTAAGAAGATTTCCGCAAAGTAACGTCTGATTCTATTATTACCGTTACACTGTTGAACAAAGGCCTTCCCCATAGATTGTCTCATAGGGGGATATTTGTTATAGTTGCCCATTATAAAGTTTACTTAACCTAGCTACAGGAGAGTTGTTACCAAGCACAGTCCTACGAAATGGAGGGGCAAGTGGAAGAATGGGAGCTCGCGGGAGTGTCCTGGGCACCCTAATTTTAAAGTAACTTAGAAGTTGGGGACAGTCTATTTGACTTCTTAAAATTTTGAAAATAAAGTTAGGTCGATAATAGCTCTGCGTTTTTCAAGAGAGTCCATATTAAAATGTTTTAGTCTGTAGGAGTAAGAGTAAGAGAAGCACCTTCGTCCCATTCCAGAAGAGTACGCCATGTGCCAAAGAAATCTCTTCTGTATCCTTTCCAGCCGCAAATAATGGGTAGCATAGTGCGGTCTCCATACTACGCTACAATACTCAAGAGTGCTACGAATAAAGGCATTATATAATATTTTTGTTTGATAACTGCGAATAACTTTACCTTTTCTTATAATAAATCCTAACATTTTCGATGCTTTCTTGACAATATGATCATAATGTGGAATAAATGTCAATTTGCGGTCAAACATTACCCCTAAGTCTAAAACTAATCTACTTCACTTAAAATAGTATCATCTATTATATAGGGTAGTGTATTATTAATTTCAACAAATTATTTGAGAGAATAAAAACAAAGGTGTGTGGGATGTGCAGGGACAAAGTGGTTGAGCGCTGGGTGCAGGCGGCGGCACGCAGCGCGCGTGCAAGGGGAGGGGGAACCGAGCGCGTACATTGCGCGCGAGCTGCGGTACATGCACGCCCCTACCGCTATTGTTACTTGCAGCGAGGTAATGTACACCGAAGTGATTGTTTTAATCGTTTGCGTGACCATACCGCCAGTAGCAATGTAATGCGAGTACATTGCGCGGTTTCCACAACACATGGGCGTGCCTTTCGTTACCGCTAGAGGTAATGAAGCGCAAGTTGTTTTAATCGTTGGTCACGCGATTTATTGGTAAGGGTTCTCGAGTCACATTTTCTAGGTAGGGCTGTAAATTACACGCAAGCTGCAATATACGCACGTCCCTACCGCTACTGTTACTTATATATACGTGGTAGAGGCAAGCTGCAGCTATATTATGGTTGTAGCACGAATGGGTCGGCTCGAACGGGGAAGGACCACGCTCTCACATAATACCAGCGTAAAATTCCAGCTCAATGCTGTTGGTTTTCGTATGGTGAATGTAGAGAACCGGATACTCTTTTTAATGGATACGAGGCATTCGATCTTAGTCCTCAGGGTGAGGATAGATGTAGATGTCTAGGGGCCACGGCATCCATTTACCCTCAGGTGGGCTGTGTGCTCGTTTGTCACACTTATTCTATAAAAAATACCACTAAAGCTGTTGTTTCAATCGCTTGCGTTCTTTTACCGTTACATGATTACATTGCGCGCTTTTTACAAAACATGGACGTCCCTATCGACACCGCTAGAGGCAATGTACAGCGAAGGATTGTTTTAATCATTGTACACAGGATTTATTGAATTTATACACAGGAGTTAAGTTTATAATAAGGGTAGTCTAATTAAAGTTGTAACAAGAGTAACACGCCTCTCTTCTCATTGACTGACACCTTTTCAACATTAGATGGCGATACTGCCAGGCGGTGCGACAATGCACGCGCACCGCCGCGGCCTGTAAAAAATTGTTGAAAAAATAAAATATAAAATAAAATAATTAAAATTAACTGAATTGACACAATACCAGATGTGACAATAAAACCAAAAAATGAGACGCGAAAAGAGGCCATAATATTATTATTTTATGAAGATTATCGTATCTATAAAGTCTACAAGAGTCGCATCTCTTCTGATTGACACCTTTCCAACATTACACAAGTCTAGTGCCTTAGACACAGCATCTAAGTCTTCCTCCGAATATCACGGCAGAAACAAGTGACTGTTTGCTTGTGCATTATATGACACTATAATTATATCATTCCCAGCAGTTGAATTATACACCGTGTAGTGGCGGTGTAATATCCACTACACCATATCGTCCCGTGGGTCGAGGCGACAGAGGGAATCTGAATCAGGAAATTGGCAGCATCATCTTTCTAATATCAACTAAAAATAATAATTATAACTTTTAACAAAAAGTTAAAACCGACTTTAAATTGCTAAAAAAAAGTTATTTATTTGCTACACTTAGGGGTGGAATTTTTTCTCCAAATTTATATAGAACCACCCTTGATGTATAACCTATTTAATAAAAAAATAATTATCAAAATTGGTTCACAATCTGCGACGATATCGCGTAACATACACACAAAAAAATAAAATAAAAAACATACACTCGAATTGAGAACATCCAAACATATCAAGCGTGGCAAATATGGCAAATATCCATATATGGTAAAAATACATTATGTTGCACAATTATATTTAAGAAAGAAGAAGAAAGAAAGAAAGAAAGAAAACATTTATTGCTCAAATACGCCACATGTACATTTAAACCATAAACACAAAATACATAGATAAAAAAAAAAATATATTAAACACATCACACATTTTACGCACACAAGTGTGTGTGGCGTACACGGCAAACAGACCGCACTCAGCTTAATGCCGCAGTCAATACGAGACTACAGCGCTGGTTTTCAGTGGGCCTGTGAATTAAGTGACGTACGGACGTTCATACCGTCATTGATAGACTAATAATAATTAACATAGATTACATGAATGAACTAACTGGATCTAATACAAAGAATGTCCGAAACATTATAAAAGTATTGTTATCACCATAAGAGACATGTATCTATGAGGTAATAGTTGAAATAATATAAAGAAGAAACCTAAACCCTACAAAAATATTTTTCAGAGGTATGTAATCATAACCATAATCTTAAGCAACAATATTATCATTAGAAACAATATTTTAATAAAGTCAATAATGATTGCACGTTAAACATATACTTGTATCATAGTTATAATTAATAGCATGAAAACACTTTTATTTCAGCGTTTAAATATCAAAAAAAAAAAAAAAAAAAAGAAAAAAGTAAAAAAAAAAGTACTATGCACTCTTATGCTTTCCGTATGACCCCTCCGGACAGCGCTAAGTGTCTGTAATTATTTAGGTAGGTAAATATCAAGCCATAGTTTTTTGAACAATAATTAGGTGAGTTTTATATTTTATTTTAAATGTATTTAATGTTTCCAGACTACGAAGCGGTGGCGGCAGGTTATTCCAGCATTTAGAGGCTGAATATTTAATTATAATTGACTTGGCTTGGCAGCGATCATTTCATTCTCAAGGTCTAAGGGTTGTCATCCATATTTCTAATTCAATTTCGGTAGCATTACAGAAAGATAAACATCTAGTAAACGGTAGGCTTAAGTTTACCCGCCGTTATTAAGGATTCAATAGCCAATAAATCATATAGTGTGCGATCTAGTTCAGAACTAATATAATGAAAGTTTGATAAAGCACTAAGTTTGGCTTCATCGGGAATTAGAATCTGGCGATTGTAGTAATGAAAATTAAAAAAGTTTACAATGACCAACGTCTCCTTATTTATTTATTTTTTTATCAACTTTTTCTTTTCTTTGGTAATGGAGTCGTACTGTTGTACTTTCGCCAGTGTCATGTATATTAAGAAATTATTTTATATGTATAATAATTTGTTTGAAAACTTCTATACAACAAGTTGATATTTTTATAGAATAAGGGTGAGATATGAGCACATAGTCCACCTGATGGTAAGTGGATGCTGTTGCCCATAGACATCTACATCTATCCTCGATTAAAAATCAAAATGCAGATGCGTTGTCACCCCAGAGGACTAAGATGCCTCGTTTCCAGTAAAAAGGGTCCCCGGTTCTCTACACTCACCATACAAACACACCAGCATTAAGCTGCTATTTTACCCGGTCGAGCCGAATTCGTTTTACAACCAAATATAGCTGCACCGTAGCTCTACCACGTATAATTTGCGTCGTATTTTAACGTTTTTTTTAGACGGCAGCTTGAGTCAACAGACACCTGAAGATGATAATATCTCAAGGCGCCTAAGCATAAACATTATGTTGAGGTTCACATCACCACCGGAGCACTTGTTTCCTCATTTCCACAAATAGTTCACATGCGCAGACATTTAATACACAAAATCGCATCAATTTTACGTATCAAAATGTACTTCAAGTCATTATTTAAACAATAATACAAGAGCAGCAACCGCCGCCGGTTAAGTTTGCGCCAAAACTCATGAGTCTTTTTATTATTAAGTTAAGTTAAGTAACAGCCTATATACGTCCCACTGCTAGGCACAGGCCTTTCTTTTTCTCTTTGGCCCTCTTTTTTTCAGGCTCTCATTTCTGAGAGGGTTTTAGGGCAAGGAAATGTCCGCCGCGCTGTCCCAATGCGTGTTGGCGAACTTCACATCTCCGAAAAATTTTTTTCTTATTTCTTGGACATGCAGGTTTCCTCACGAAGTTTTCCTTCACCGCCGAGCACGTGGTAAGTCAACACTTAAAATTGAAATTAACAATTTCATTAGTGCCGGCGAGGCTGTAACCCGGGTTGTTTGCGTAATGTGAAATTTACAGCCAGCGCTTAGCCCCTGAGCTACCACGGCTCTTTTTATTGTAACAGTCTATTAAAAGTCCACTGTTGAATCTAGGCTTTTCGCCATAGATAGTCTTATAGGGAGGATGTTTTCCATAGTTGCCATTCTGGATAAGTGGGTTAGTAACCGCAGTCTTTTTATTATTATTATTGAGTTGTTATCAGGAAGATGGTGCTGCCAATTTCCGGTATCAGTTTCCTTCGGACGCCCACACGCACACACGCACACAAGGTATACGGGGTAGTAAATTTGCTTAGGTTATCCTTACACGTTTACTTACTACCTACATAAAATATTTTCTTTATTGAATTGTTAAAAACTGTGTGATTCAGATCAAATTTTTCAACTGATGAAGCGAAACCGGTCGGTATAATAGTTAATTAATTAAAATAATATAACAGTAACAAGTACCGTGTAGTGGCAGTGTAAGAATATCCACTACCCCATATCATCCCGTGGGTGTCGTAAGAGGAGACAGAGGAAAACAAACCAGACGACTAGCTATTACTCCTAATGACGACTAAAATATAAAAATAAAAACTGCGATACCCAGTCAATTGGTATTAGAAAGACGCTGCTGCCTATCTTCTGGTTTGCTTCCTTCTGTCATCTCTTACGACACCCATGGGATGATATAGGGTAGTGAATATTCTTACACCGCCACCACAGTCTAACTACTATTAACAGTCGGTCATCGAAGGCGTCTATAGGGGAAATCGTGCGGTGCGGTGCGAGACGCGGGCTGAGCGGCTTAGGGCCGCTCGGGAAGTGTCCGCTAGAATTGTCCCGTCATGCAAATAAATTAAAATGGTTCACACTACATGAGCGGTAAAAGTTGTGGGTCGTCCTCATTTAAAGATAAAGAATTAGTTTCATCAGTTTCCACATACACATTAATTTGTTTAAACATGAAATAAAATAAAATCAGTTTGAATTTTTTTATTACTTTCCGTTCTGACAACCCTAGCAATTTATTGTTTATGTCGGCTTTTCCGACAACATCAAACGCGATGACTGACTGTATGTTCTTCTTAGGCTGTGCCGCCACTTCACGGTCAATGTCATTTATTACTTAACCTTAATTGACAGTATCTCCTCAAACAAGAACGGAGCACCGGTTAGCAATAGTGGAGGGTGCGGCGTGGGTGATGGTCCGCGTGGGTGTCGGCGGTGTGGGTGGTGCAGGGGGTGCGGGGGAGGTTGAGGCGAAGTTAATGCTGGCTGCCAGGGTGGGGGGTTGCGCGCGCGCCGCGTACACGGGCGCTGCGCCCCTCACGCACCCCCTGGCGCTGCTGCACTACACCGGAGGCGTGGAGCAGAAGTGCAGTGGTCTTGTTCTTCAAGAAAGGCGACAACGCTCTCTTGAAGAACTACAGACCGATTTCCTTCTGAGCCGCGTCTACGTGCTGTTTTCGAGTCATTACGAATCGTCTCGCGCGCAGACTCGACGACTTCCAGCCTCCCGAACAAGCCGGTTTCCGAAAAGGCTTTAGCACCATAGACCACATACATACCCTTCGGCAAATTGTACAGAAGTCCGAGGAGTACAATTTGCCACTATATCTGGCGTATGTGGACTATGAGAAAGCCTTTGATTCCGTCGAAATTTGGGCGGTGCTGCAGTCCCTTCAGCGGTGCCAAGTTGACTGTCGGTATATCGAAGTGCTGAAGTGCTTGTACAGTAGGGCCACGATGGCTATCCGAGTACAGAACCAGAGTACAAAACCTATCCAACTGCAGAGGTGTAAGACAGGGTGACGTTATATCCCGAAACTCTTCACCGCTGCATTGGAAGACGTTTTCAAGCTTCTGGACTGGAAAGGATACGGAATTAACATCAATGGCGAGTACATCACTCACCTTCGATTTGCCGATGATATAGTCCTTATGGCAGAATCGCTGGAGGACCTAAGCACTATGCTCAATGACCTCAATAGTGCCTCCCAACGGATAGGTCTTAAGATGAACATGGACAAAACAAAGATCATGTTTAATGTCCATGTCACACCTATGCCGGTAGTTGTTGGGAGCACTAAGCTCAGTTGTTGACGAATATGTTTACCTGGGACAAATAGTCCGACTAGGTAAGTCCAACTTCGACCGAGAGGTCAATCGACGGATTCAACTCGGCTGGGCAGCGTTCGGGAAATTACGGCACATCTTCTCGTCAGGTATACCTCAAAACTTGAAAACGAGGCTGTACAACCAGTGCGTGTTGCCAGTGATGACCTACGGAACTGAGACGTGGTCCTTCACTGCTGGCCGGATGAGGAAGCTCAAGGTCGCTCAGCGAGCTATGGAGAGGGCTATGCTCGGGTCTCACTGCGTGATAAACTTAGAAATGAGGATATCCGCAGTAGAACCAGAGTGACCGACATAGCCCAACAGATTAGTAAGCTGAAGTGGCAATGGGCCAATATATAGCTCGAAGAACCGACAACCGATGGGGAAAAAGGTTCTCGAGTGGCGGCCTCGTACCGGCGGACGAAGTGTAGGCGTCCCCACTAGATGGAGTGACGACCTGGTAAGACATGCAGGAAGTCGATGGATGCGGGTGGCTCAGGACCGTGCTTTGTGGCATTCCTTGGGGAGGCCTATGTTCAGCAGTGGACTTGTGAAGGGCTGTAATGATGATGATGATGATGATATGTATAATAATTTGTTTGAAAACTTCTTTACAACAAGTTGATATTTTTATAGAATAAGGGTGAGAAACGAGCACATAGTCCACCTGATGGTAAGTGGATGATGTTGCCCATAGACATCTACATCTATCCTCGATTAAAATCAAAATGCAGATGCGTTGTCACCCCAGAGGACTAAGATGCCTCGTTTCCAGTAAAAGGGTCTCCGGTTCTCTACACTCACCATACAAACACACCAGCATTAAGCTGCTATTTTACGTTGGTATTTTGTCAGAGCGTGGTCCTACCTGGTCGAGCCGAATTCGTTTTACAACCAAATATAGCTGCACCGTGGCTCTACCACGTATAAATGATACGTCGTATTTTAACGTTTTTTTTAGTTTTTGACGGCAGCATGAGCCAACAGACACCCGAAGATGATAATATCTCAAGGCGCCTAAGCAGAAACATTATGTTGAGGTTCACATCACCACCGGAGCACTTGTTTCCTCATTTTCACAAATAGTTCACATGCGCAGACATTTAATACAAAATCGCATCAATTTTACGTATCAAAATGTACTTCAAGTCATTATTTAAACAATAATACAAGAGCAGCAACCACCGCCGGTTAAGTTTGCGCAAAACTCATGACTCTTTTTATTGTTAAGTAACAGCCTATATACGTCCACTGCTAGGCACAGGCCTCTCTCATTTCTGAGAGGGTTTTAGGGCAAGGAAATGTCCGCCGCGCTGTCCCAATGCGTGTTGGCGAACTTCACATCTCGAAATATTTTTCTTATTTTTGGATATGCAGGTTTCCTCACGAAGTTTTCTTTCACCACCGAGCACGTGGAAAATCAACACTTAAAATTGCAATAAACAATTTCATTGGTGCCGGCGGGGCTCGAACCCGGGTTGCTCGCGTAGTGTGAAATTTACAGCAAGCGCTTAGCCTCTTCTTCTCTCTTCTTCTTTTACGGCTCTTTTATTGTAACAGTCTATTAAAAGTCCACTGTTGAATCTAAGCTTTTCGCCATAGATAGTCTTATCGGGAGGATGTTTTCCATAGTTGCCATTCTGGATAAGTGGGTTAGTAACCGCAGTTTTTTATTATTATTATTCAGTTGTTATCAGGAAGATGGTGCTGCCAATTTCCGGTATCAGTTTCCTTCGGACGCCCACACGCACACACGGGATACGGGGTAGTAAATTTGCTTAGTTTATCCTTACACGTTTACTTACTACCTACATAAAATATTTTCTTTATTGAATTGTTAACCTTAATTGACAGTATCTCCTCAAACAAGAACGGAGCACCGGTTAGCAATAGTGGAGGGTGCGGCGTGGGTGATGGTCCGCGTGGGTGTCGGCGGTGTGGGTGGTGCAGGGGGTGCGGGGGAGGTTGAGGCGAAGTTAATGCTGGCTGCCAGGGTGGGGGGTTGCGCGCGCGCCGCGTACACGGGCGCTGCGCCCCTCACGCACCCCCTGGCGCTGCTGCACTACACCGCCGCTCAGGGGGTGAGTGCATTCACTAATGTTTCACGGATATTTAACGCAGTTACAATTGTAGAACTTTTGACGTCAATACGTCTTTAAGTTTGCTTCCATAGTGGGGGCAATTCAGAACACTGATGATAACAAAATCGGGGGATACAGTTTGCCACATATCTATCATCTACGTCCAAAATTTAGTTACACCACTCGATAGCTAAAAGATCCAAGAATTCGTAACGTTTGTGAGGACTGTGACGGAGGGCGCGCGGTGGAGGGGAGAGCGTCGCCATTTTGAGGTCGTTTTGTTACGTACTCGGTCTTTCGGCCGTGTGCACGATACAGCCACATCCTGATCTTTTAAATAAAACATAGTGACAAACGAATTTATAGTCCACCTGATGGCATGTTTCACGCAGTAGAGCCATGATGTAACTATAATATTATGGTCGTTCCACGAATAGGTCAGCTCGACCGGGGAAGGACCGCCCTCGCATAGTACCAGCATAAAATAACAGTTTAATAATGCAGCTGTGTTTCATATATAGCAGTGAATGTAGAGAACTGGAGACTCTTTTTTCTGGAAACGAGGCATTAAATCTTAGTTTTCAGAGGTGACAACGCATTTGATTCCTAACCGAGCATAGATGTAGATTTATTTTATTTTTATAGAATGGGGGCGACAAACGAGCACACAGTCCACCTGATGGTAAGTGGATGCTGTGGCCCATAGACATTTACATTTATCTTCGATTAAGAATCAACTAAGATTGAGTTTTCTGTTAACTGAAGCGTAATTAGATTATGGTTTACTTTATCAGGGTTACTATGCCGCGGCTGTAGGCCCTCCGGCGTCTACGGCGTGTAACGAGCGTGGCGCCTTGTGGCAGCTGTGGCAGCCTTCACTGGAGGCGATTCTGGATTCGCATTGCTCTGATCTGTCAACTGTAGCTAGAGTGGCCGGTGCTCTTAATGCTACAATAGACCACATGCGAGAGGGATCCTATCAGGTCAGTAGCATAATTTATATGGTGAACTAGTTATTAAGTAAATTGTTGTGAATAATTTTGATGGTAGTCAGCATATGGTAAATCTGGTATTAAAACTGTTTTTATAACTTTGTTCTTACTTGATACTCCTCGTCTTTTACGTAGAGCCACGCTGCAGCTATATTATGATTGCAGAACAAATAGGTCGGCTCGACCGGAGGAGGACCACGCTCTTACAGAATACCAGCGTAAAATAGCTCAAACTCAAACTCAAACATTTATTGCTAAACCATAATGTACACAAGATGTTATAAAATAATGTGAGACCAGTGTTATGGACCCTGTTGGGCACTCAATTTAGGGGTTAAGAGAGAGGAAGCGTATTTACCTGTAACCATATAAGAATGTCATTGTGGTTTATAGAAATAGAATTCAAATTAAATGAGTGATCATTTTGTATAACCTATATAATATTATGTATTATTTATAAAATATTCATGAGTACTATAGTAACATTCATTAGTTAGGAATTGTTTTTATTTTATTGGAAATATGATATATAGCAGCTTAACGCTCCTGTGTTTCGTATAGGGAGAGTAGAGAACCGGAGACCCTTTTTACTGGAAACGAGGCTTTAAATCTTAGTTCTCAGAGGTGACAACGCATTTGATTCCTAACCGAGCATAGATGTAGATTTTTTTTATTTTTATATAATGGGGGCGACAAACGAGCACACAGTCCACCTGATGGTAAGTGGATGCTGTGGCCCATAGACATTTACATTTATCTTCGATTAAGAATCAATTAAGATTGAGTTTTCTGTTAACTGAAGCGTAATTAGATTATGGTTTACTTTATTAGGGTTACTATGCCGCGGCTGTAGGCCCTCCGGCGTCTACGGCGTGTAACGAGCGTGGCGCCTTGTGGCAGCTGTGGCAGCCTTCACTGGAGGCGATTCTGGATTCGCATTGCTCTGATCTGTCAACCGTAGCTAGAGTGGCCGGTGCTCTTAATGCTACAATAGACCACATGCGAGAGGGATCCTATCAGGTCAGTAGCATAATTTATATGGTGAACTAGTTATTAAGTAAATTGTTGTGAATAATTTTGATGGTAGTCAGCATATGGTAAAACTGGTATTAAAACTGTTTTTAAAACTTTGTTCTTACTTGATACTCCTTTCGTCTTTTACGTAGAGCCACGCTGCAACTATATTATGATTGCAGAACAAATAGGTCGGCTCGGCCGGAGGAGGACCACGCTCTCACAGAATATCAGCGTAAAATAGCTCAAACTCAAACTCAAACATTTATTGCTAAACCATAATGTACACAAGATGTTATAAAATAATGTGAGACCAGTGTTATGGACCCTGTTGGGCACTCAATTTAGGGGTTAAGACGACACATGGAAAATCATCATCGATCGAGTCAAAATTATATAATCGTGTTTTTGAACAAGCAAATTCAAGATAAAGACATGAATCTATATCAAAATTCCAGTTTCGTTAGTCGTGTCATAATCCTATACTATTCGATGAAAGGAGGTGCATTTTTCGCGGTGTCGCCTTAAGAGAGAGGAAGCGTATTTACCTACATATAAGAATGTCATTGTGGTTTATAGAAATAGAATTCAAATTAAATGAGTGATCATTTTGTATAACCTATATAATATGTATTATTTATAAAATATTTATTAGTACTATAGTAACATTTATTAGTTAGGAACTGTTTTAATTTTTTTTTAAATATGATATATAGCAGCTTAACGCTCCTGTGTTTCGTATGGGAGAGAAGAGAACCGGAGACCCTTTTTACTGGAAACGAGGCATTCCATCTTAGTCCTCACGGCTGACAACGTATCTGCATTTTAATTTATAATCGATATACATTTACCATCAGGTGAACTGTGTGTTTGTTTATTATTCTATTAAAAAATACTTTTTATTTGGTCATAAGAGGTCTAGTACTAGATTTGTGACCCTTCCTGTTTTTTGGCAAATGCAGTACCAAAAGTCAACCTATTCGTGCTACAGTCATAAAATATCTGTGGCTCTTCCACGAATCTATATACATATCTACTACATACCATCGTGTAAACCGTGTGCTCGTTTGTCTCTCTTCGGGAAAATCGCTACTGTATTGTGTGTACTTCAGGGCTCTATTCAGCTGTATTGTGTGTACTCCAGGGCTCTATTCGGCTCTTAAGTCGTTACTTGGCGTCGTGTGCATTTCGGGCGAGGCTGCTGGACTGCGGCTCGTACGACAAGTGCCTCGCTCGTTTCTGCGCACACGCACACAGATCCCACCATCTGCTGCTTACTCTCGACTCGTGAGTCTACTAGTGTTTTTTATTATTACATTAGATAGCAAAAGACATTTCACGGACCTCTGCAGTCATGCGATTAAATTTTGATTCACTTAAAGTCCTTGGAAGTAGAAGTAGTGTAGAAAAGTACATTGGTTGCACTCAACACATTTATTTAATAATTTTCAAATTTTATAGCCGAAAGGGCTAATAATTGGTTAGAAATGTTATATATGCGTGCCATCTGCGCAAAAAAACACTTATTTACTTTTCTTAGTCTAAATTTAGGATTATCTATTTTATTACTATTACTCAACTTATGATGATGTATTGAATTGTTCCTTCATAAATAAGATTTACGTTTTCGTATACTTAATGTTTTCATATATATTCTGGCTAATGAAAGTTAAGATATTAATTTATTTAATGAATTACGAAAATGCAAATTATAACTTACGCGCACTGCATTTTTTGCAAAATAAAAATAGTATTAACATGAGCTGAAGGTCCCCACAATAAAATACCGTAAGAATTTATGTAATGAAAGTAACTAAAATAAACTATCCTAGCAGTGGCAATATCTATAAGTTGACGAATCAATCTAATAGGCTTTAATATGTTTGTGGTCTCCATTGTAATTTATCATCTAACGTGATGCCTAGAAATACCGTTTCCTCTAAAAAAAAAAACACCAGTTTAACTAAGTAACAACATTATGAAATTAAATGCGTTTATTTTTTTAAATATTAGGTCCTTACATGTGGAATTGGCGTGTTGTACGGGAGGAATATAAAGTCAATTTTTTTTTGTAAAATATATTTAATTAATCAAAATATGCACCGTTGTTATCTATGCAATTTTGCCATCTCATAGGTAGTTCATTGATCCCTTTACTAAAAAACCATGGGGCGAGAATCAATAAACTCTTTGAAGACAGTTTGGACTGCCGCATCGAGTTGAATTTTTCCCTGTAAGAAGTTGTCCAAATTCCGGAAAAAATGGTAATCTGTTCGAGCAAGGTCCGAAGAGTACGGTGGATGTCGCAGACATTCAATTGTAGCTCATCTAACTTAGTGGTTGTTTGTTGTGCAGTGTGTGGTCTTGCGTTGTCGTGAAGCAGCAGTGGCCTAGAGCGATTGACCAATCTCGGTTGTTTAGCAGCTAGTTCTTCCTTCATGGTTTGCAGTTGCTGACAATAAATATCTGCCGTAATCGTTTGACCAGATTTTAGAAAGCTGTAGTGAACGACACCGGCGCTAGTCCACAAACACTCACAAGTAACTTTTCTGAGTCAATTTTCGTTTAGGGCAGGATTCGGTTGGGTCTCAGGGTTCAGCCATTGCGACGAGCGCTTCCGATTATCGTACAGTATCCACTTTTCATCACAAGTAATTTTACAACAGTTTATTACTTACCTCGAGGCCTGCAGCTATCTCTGAAGTGCTTTGTGATGGATCCGCTTCCACAATAGCCTTTAATTCTTCATTTTCCACTTTGGTCTCCGGCCGTCCACGGGTTGGTTCTGAAGGTCGAAATTTCTAGAACGAAAACGTTGAAACCAAAACGTACCGTGCTTTCTTTTGCGATACCAGCGCCGTACACATCATTAATCCTTCGAGCTGTATCTGCAGCACTGGTGCCACAGTAGAACTCGCACTCGTAAATATACCGATATTTCATGTTTTCCATTGTGCGGTAATAAGCGACGCCAAAGAATAAAATAATGAGGAGAAAACAAATGGTAACTGTTTTCAAAACTCAAATGTACCAGCTAAATGAATTTATAAATTTGAATTTGGAATTCTTAACCAAAGAGGAGATATTTCAGATCAAAGTGTTCAGTACGACAAAACGCTAATTTCATATGTAAGAACCTAATATCTTGTGCCAAATTATTCTCCAGTCTAAAATCTTATTTATTTACCACCGTTTACTTCACTTAAGGTCTTAGTTTTTCGGTTGACCTGCATCTGCATACAACACGCTATTAGCTATATTTTAAACGAAAAAGTGCAGATCATTTATATATATATATATATATATATATATATATATATATATATATATATATATATATATATAAATTATATATATACATAAATGGCCCAAGAATAGACCCTTGTGGGAGGCTCATTTAAACAACAAAACCTACTTATTACTGAGATAGAAATACAGTAAACAAAGAGCATGTTCATTAAGGCCGTAATATTTTAATTTATAAAGTAACGTTGCGTGATTTACTAAATCAAATGCTTTAGATAAATCCTTTCAAGCACGATAAATGTCTTGCATTAAGCATGCTTCAGTATTAGTTATGGAGCGCCTTTTAGTAAAACTAAACTGATGATCATATAAAACCAAACCGATCATCAGGTGGAGTTTTAGTTCGTTTGTCACTTTAACTAATATAAAATGTGGTTTCTACACTGTGTAGGAAAAACAAGTACATTTGTCCCGTTCATAATAAAACATTGTAAGAGCGAACGTTCACATCACCTCAGAGCACTTGTTTTCACTAATAGTTCACATACGCAGACATTTAATATAAAAAATCACAACATTTACGTAACAAAATCCACTTGAAACCATTATTTAAACAATAATATAGGAGCAACGATCCGCCGGCAACAAAGTTTCCTAAAACGAGGCTACTCTTACATACTCATTTTTGAATCGTGTCGTATAGAATAGAATAGAAACTTTTTATTCAATATAGATTATAAAAAATAATACTCATTGAAAGTCACTATTATGCTTAATTTACCACTGGTTCGGAAAATACCTCTGTCCTGGGAAGAACCAGCAGGTACGCAGCGAGACATTAAAAAAAAGAACAGTTTAAAATCGTTAAAGTTACACAATAATCAACAACACAAAACCATCACCTTTCATACGTGGTAGAGCCATGCTGCAGCTATATCAGTAGTATATTTGTAGCACGAATGGGTCGAATCGACCGGGGAAGCACCACGCTCTCACAGAATACCAGCGTAAAATAGCACGGTGAGTGTAGAGAACCGGAGACCCCTTTCACTGGAAACGAGGCATTCTATCTTAGTCCTCACGGGTGACAACGCTCTGCATTTTGATTCGTAGTTGAGGATGGATGTAGATGT
Source organism: Parnassius orleans (assembly GCA_029286625.1). NCBI lineage: Eukaryota > Metazoa > Arthropoda > Insecta > Lepidoptera > Papilionidae > Parnassius > Parnassius orleans. The sequence continues at coordinate 2,369,201 of JAGSMP010000047.1, read as the reverse complement.
CTATGGGCCACAGGAACTACTTACTAATAGGTGGACTGTGTATTCGTTTGTCACCCTTATACTATTATAAAAACATCATTCCCAGAGGTTATTATCATCCATAAATTCCTTAATATTATAATAACTTCAAATTCCTTAATAGTCTCCTTAATCCCTTAATAGTATTCAACACTAGTTGATAGTATCCCCGGTTATCCCGCAGGTTGGTACGTGTGTGCGAGCGGGGCGGGAGGGCGGGGCTAGTGTTCCCGCTGGAGCGCGCTGGGCTCGCACGACGTGGCTCTAGGAGCACGGACTGGTCGCATGATGCTGCGTGCATCAGGAGCTGTCTGTCCCACTTCCACGCCCTCGCAGGTACTCTTTTTTTATAGAATAAGGGTGACAAGCGAGCACACAATCCACCTGATGGTAAGTGGATGGTGTGGCCCATAAACATCAACATCTATCCTCGATTAAGAATCAAAATAAAGATGCGTTTTCACCCCTGAAGTCTAAGATGGAATGCTCACTCTAAGCTCACCTTTCACCACTAAGATTGTGTGCTCGTTTGTCAACTTTATTCTAAATGAATAAATCTCACAGGAAAAGATTGACATCCAACTTTGTTGTATCGTTCCAACATAAACACCATGGCGGATAAACGCATACAACAATAAAAAAAACCGTAGATAAAGTTTACACAATCATTATCCGTATAAATAAAATTGAAATGTCAGTCTGTGATATCAAAATAATTGCCTTTTATTGACCTCAGGGAGTTATTTGAATGCCATTATGAGATGAATAGCCATTTTTAAAATTTTTGGCCTCTCTGTCGAATTTTGGCCAGAGTTGAGGAGACCTTCAGTCAACTCTTAAAACAAATTAAGGAAATGCTTGTAAAACTATAGGGACGCCAATGAGAGCTAATATTCTTACGCTCACCAGATGTCGCTAGTTGTGACTAAGGTGAACTTATTTGTTACCCTGATGGTCCAACAGTGTTATTATCGTTGGAAAGTTGCGTTTTAAATAAAAGTTTTTCAATTTCTAATATACACACATATATTTTTAACTTTTTTAATTCTTATGGTTTCTTATGAAATCTGCCAAATATTTCACCTCATCCAAAGTTATTCCGCCCTGATGACAGCAAAGCCGTGGGTGTTGTCATTGGAAGAGATGTGATAACGGATGATAATGATGATTTACAAATATTAATCTATTTATCCGGGTCATTATCATTTATAATATTTAGCCGGGTCAGAATGTTTGTTCATATGAAATTCATGTACATAAAAGGATTTATTAGGTAACGAAGCAATCCCTCCAACGCCCTCGGAGTCACTGGAAACGGCTTTGTTCTGCCGCTGGGAGAGGCTGAACAAGGAGTCGAAGGGTTCGCTCACATCGCACAGCTATAGCAGGCGGCAACTGCGCTACTTGTGCCGAGTGGCGCGGGAACTGCTCATCTATAAGAAATTATTGGTTTATGTAAGTTCCTTGTCTCCTCACTCATAGAGTCTCAAGGGTAACTAACGGGACCCTATTACTAAGCCGCTGTCCGTCCGTCTGTCTCATGATCCGTAATAGGTACCTAGACAGTTGAAATTTTCACATAATATGTATATCTGTTGCTGCTATAATAAAAATAAGAAAAATTAAAAATTAAAAAATTAGAGGCTCCCCTACTACAAACGTGTATTACGATGGTACGGAACCCTTCATGCGCGAGCCCGACTCGCACTTGGCCGGTTATTTTGTTTGATATTCCCGTTTAGTTGCGGTATAAGAATATCGACTACCGCATATCATTGTGGTCCGTATCCGTGGATGATGTAAGAGGAGACCATCTACCTGTTAACAACGAAAATAACAAAATATAATTAAAAACTATTTTTGTCAACCCGCCTACCGAGCGAGGCAATTATGGGAAATATTCCTTTTCTGTGAGACCATCTATAAGAGGCCTATGTTCGGCAGTGGACTTTTGGCTGTGATGATGATGATGAAAACTTTATCCCAACCCTAAGTATTTGTCCTGTATCGTATACACATTTTTGCATAGATTAGCATTAGCCGTGCGGGATTCGATCCCGCCTTAAAAGCTGAAGATAATTTTGATTTCAGGAGGACCAAAGCACCTTCCGAGCAAACCTCATCCAAGCCACCTCTGAACAGTTGGAGCCCATTGAAGATCTCATCCACATCCTCGCTATAGCGCTGGACCAAGCCCGGGATGCATATTTGAATAATTTCCAAGCCAAAACTGTCGGGGAGTTCGATAGAGAACTGACTGTTTACAGGTAAATATTTTTTAACTTCAGCAATTATCGAGTATCCTTACAATGACAGGTGGTTGTAAGTGGTAACACTCCTTTTCTGCTTCAGGAGTCTGTGTTCGTAACCCAAACGGGAGCGGGTGTCTTAACTTGAGATTTTAACAGGACTAATAACATAAGAATATAAGAATAAAAAAAATAACACTCATTGATCGTGAGCTGTGATGATCCTAATAACTATTTTATTTTATCCTGGTGTTGCTGATCAGGATACTAGGAAAAATTATTAAATTATTGTATTGTCACCAGTCCTTGATACGAGTGCAAATTTTCAAGTCAATCGGCCGTTTACAAGCTGGTGAAAATGACATTAAAAGATTCCTTTACATATATACGAGTAGATACACGCGAAGCTAATAAAAACGCGTTAAAACATCATCGTCATCACCAACATTTCATCATTACTGTCCATCATTAGTCATAGGCCTCACCCCATAGATTACCACAAAGCACGGTTTCGAGCCACCTGTATCCATCAAAAAATTCCTTATCGAACCCCTACTAAATGTAGTGACCACTAAAACATTATAATAATAATAATTTAGGCGTAGGAAGTGACGACCCCATGTCTTCTCGGACTCGGCAAGCGGCACCCGCCGCTGGTGGAACACGTCGCATGCGTTGGACGCAAATTATGAACGAAACGCATTGCGAGCGTATTTTAGGGCAAAAGGGAAGAAAATGGAATGTTAGCGTATCGGGCTCGGATGCATCGCTTTTCGCAGAGCTGGAGCCATCTGTTCATGTAACGGAGCAAAACCTGGCAGACCGAGTTCGGTACATCCTGCGCTCCAACATATTTAGTGACGCCGAACTCGAACGACTACGACGTGAGGCTGTTCCCTCATCGGATGAAAATGCTACAGCTGGTAATGCGGTGCCACTAATTGCAGAGCAACCTGCGCACGTGGATACCGCCGTGGATATTCCAGTTGTGGTTAATTCAGACGATGATGAAATAGTCTCCCACAAGCTAGAGCAAATGAGGAGCATATTGGAAGAGGCTATTTTGAAACGCGCAGTACGCCTCTCGAAAATCGACCGCGACTTCCCGCATACCCTTAAGCAAGCGGAATCGGGCTGTCGTGAGGGCTCTCAACCCAATGCTGGTGACCTATTTGGAAGCCAGCCGGGACCTTTGCGAGACAGACTCAATTCTTTTTGGCGCCGCACTGGCAGTTTGCCGTATTATTGGCGCCAAATTTCCCACGGCTGGACGCGCTACTAGACAAAGTTGCGCCATCCCAGCCTGGAGAAAAAAATTGAGGACCGTATCGCAAGGGCAAAACCCTCATCGGCAGACTGACAAGCTTCAGGTCGGGTAATAATAGACCGAAATTGTGCGCACCGTCAGGATGGCGTTTGCTGGGACAAATATCAGTTTGTCCCAGCCGGATATAACGCAAAACTGACGGAGCGCATAGACGACCTGAAGCAGAGAATCGCTGCTTGGGGGAAGCGGATTCGGCGATATACCGAGAGGTCGACACGGTTCAACCAGAATCGTCTCTTCCAGAGTGATCAGAAGAGGCTCTATGAATCATTGGAGCGGCCGATGGTACGTGGAACGGGCTCAGCACCGAATCAGGCCGACACTATCGCATTCTGGCGCGGCCTGTGGTCAGAGCCCGTAAACCACAGCGAGGGCCTTTGGACGGAAGTTGTGGCGAGTCAGTGTGCGAGTGTTACGCCCATGGACCCCGTCATCATAACGCCGGATGACGTAGCTGAGGCGGTCCGTAGGGCCCCGAACTGGAAAAGTCCGGGACTCGACGGACTGCATCACTACTGGCTGAAGGGTTCGTGGTGTGTCACGCTGTGCTCGCCGACAGTTTAAAGCGACTCTCGACCAAAAGTCACTCCCGAGCCTCTTCACTACTGGGATCACTCATTTGTTTCCTAAAGACCGGGATTCCACAGACCCGAGCAAATACCGCCCCATTACGTGTCAACCCACCATATACAAGACACTAACATCCCTTTTGAGCGCGAGAATCACTCGTCATCTGGATTTAAATCAGGTGATGTCGCGAGCTCAAAATGGATGTCGGAGCGATGGTCGTGGAACAAGGAACCACTCCTCGTTGACGCGGAGATTGGCAAAGTGGTTAAACGCGACCGTCGGTACTTCTCCGTCGCCTGGATAGACTACAAAAGGCATTCGACTCGGTGCCTCATACATGGCTGAAGAGGGTTCTCGAGCTGTACAAGGTTGACTGTACAGTTAGAGACTTCCTCGGGCAGTGTATGGAGCAGTGGAGTACGATCCTTTGTCATCTAGGCGAGCGGATGACGGCTGCGGAGAACCACATAAGGATAAGAAGGGTATCTTCCAGGGCGATTGTCTGAGTCAATCTGGTTCTGCCTCTCTCTAAACCCTCTCATTACCTTACTGGAGGGTTCTGGGAGGATTTCAGCTTCGGAAAGGAGGTACAAAGTGACCCACCTTTTCTATATGGATGATCTCAAGTTATTCGCCTCCAGTCGCTCATCTTGTGGAATTGCTAAACATCACTTGTGATTTTAGCAATTCTATTAGAAATGGAGCTGGGGACGGATAAGTGTGCGGTCCTCCATGTCGAAAGGGGTAGGGTTGCTAACTGTGAGGGCATAGATTTATCTATGCCCATCAACATAAGGACCCTTTCCAGGCTGAAACATACCGATACCTGGGTATGTCACAGAACATAGGTATCGATGAGGCGGATATGAAACAGTCAGTTTGCGATGTGTTTTATGCGCTTGACAAAAGTGCTCAACAGTCTTTGTCGGGTGTGAATAGGACACACGCATATAACGGTCATGCCTGTCCTCATATATACCTTCGGCATACTCAGGTGGACTCAGACCGAACTGAACGCTCTGGATAGAAAAGTCCGCACTGTTATGACGTCACAGGATGCATCACCCGAGATCGTCAGTAATGAGGCTGTACTTGCCGCAGAAACATGGTGGGCGCGGCTTCTTGAGCGCTCTCACCATGCATAATCGCGAAGTGTGCAGCATCTGTAATTACTTTCTGGCGAGATCGGAGGATCCATTCTACAGGGACGTCATTTCGTGTGATAAAGGGCTAACCCCTCTATCCTTAGCCAACGAGCAATGGCAAGACCCAGCAGTACAGTGCATTTCCGACCGGGAGACCGTATGGAAGGAGAAAGAGCTCCACGGGAGGTTCTACAAAGCTCTACATGAGCCTTTCGTAGACACAGTCGCCTCTCTCCACTGGCTACGTTTTGGTGACCTCTTTGGGAAACCGAGGGTTTTGTCTGTGCGATACAGGATCAGGTTATTAAGACCAACAATTATCGGAGATACATCCTAAAGGATGGCGCCGTTGACATCTGTCGAGCTTGTCGCCATCCCGGCGAGTCACTTAGGCATGTCATCTCCGGTTGTTCGGCGCTTTCTAACACTGAGTATTTGCACAGACACAACCTAGTAGCCAGGATGCTACACCAGAGCTCGCTCTGAAATACGGTCTCGTGGATAGGAAAATGCCATATTATAAGTACTTGCCGGAAGCCGTGCTCGAAAATGACCGCGCCAGGCTCTACTGGGACCGGGCCATCATCACAGACAGGACTATTCTTGCGAATAAGCCTGATATTGTGCTGATGGACCGGGCACAATCAAGATATTTTGGTCGATATTACCATTCCTTATGACGAGAACCTCGTGAAAGCCGAAACAGATAAGCTGACAAAATATCTAGACCTGGCTCACGAGGTGACCGATATGTGGGGTGGTCTGCCGACCGAAATTATTCCTGTGGTCGTTTCTGCGAACGGGCTAATCCCGGTCAGCCTCTCGGGTCATCTGAGGCGACTGGGACTCCGTGAAGGACCGCTCCGTGCTCAAATGCAGAAGGCAGTGCTCCTCGACACCGTCTGCATCGTCCGCCGGTTTCTTTCCTTTCCCCTAACCCTCGGCTGTTTGGTCTCCTGCCGAGGGCTTCCATTGGTTGGGTTTTATTTATTTATGTATTATTTGTGTTAGTATATTTAATATTTATGTATATTTATTTACTTTATTTCTTTTATATATTTATTCAGCCCAACCAAATGAGAATACTTCATAAATATCACGTAATAATAATAAGCCTTTTATTTCATGCTAAATTGAGATACATACATTGTTTACATAGTTTAAAGAGCAAAAAAAAGCAAAAATAAAAATAAAATGTTTTAAATCTGGATAATAATATATAAGTTTGTTTGCATGAACCCCTCCTCAAGTGAAGGTGAAGGCCTCCTCTAAAGAATTCCATGTGTCTCTATCTTGAGCTATTTGCGGCCAGCAGGTACCAGCTATTTTTATCAAATCGTCTGCCCATCTCGTGTGGGGTCTGCCTTTGAGACGTTTGCCGATTGGACCCTTCCAAGTATTTTGTACTCTTCGTTCTACTTCTAGTTCATTTTGTTTTCTGTTGAAGCCAATTTGTTTTCCAAGGTATATGTATTTCTCTGTATATTTCAAAGTTTCATTGTCCACTGATATTCTTCTCTGTATACTATTTGTCATGACCATTGTTTTAGAAAGATTCATTTCTAGTCCTACCTGCTTGCTAGCTGTGTTTAGTGAATCGATCATGTTTTGTAATTGTTTGCTAGATTCTGATAGCAGAAGTAAGTCATCTGCGAAGCGTAGGTGGGATAAATAATTGCCATTGATGTTTAATTCTGTCTTTTCCCAGTTGAATCTTTTTATTATCGACTCTAGGATAGATATAAATAACTTTGGAGACAGCGGGTCGCCTTGTTTCACGCCTCTTCCGATGGAGAACGTAGGACCAGCGGATTCTAGTTTTATTTTGGCTGTGCTACCTTTGTAAATGTTTCTGATTATATCTATATACTCTTGTTCAACTTTTGAGCTTGCAGGGCGGTCCATATGCTTGAATGTGACACGGTATCAAAAGCTTTTTGTAATCGATATATGCGATGTAGAGCGTTCTTTGCTTCTCTTGGTATTTTTCCATTATTTGTTCTAGAGTATGTGTATGATCGATTGTTGAAAAGCCTTTGCGAAAACCTGCTTCTTCTATTGGTTGGTTTGCTTCTATTGTGACACTTATTCTTTTATTAATTATGGAGGAAAACAGTTTGTAGATACATGAGAGTAAGCTTATAGGTCTGTAATTTGTGATATCTTTTGAGTCACCTTTTTATAAATTAAAATTATTTCTGACTCTACCCACTGCGATGGTATTTCAGCAATTTTAATATAAGGTTAAATAAATGTGTTAATGGGAGAGTCAGTAGCGGCCAAGCAGCCTTTATAGCTTCATTTGTAATGCCGTCTGATCCTGGGCTCTTATCTATCATTAGTCTTTTTATTTCTTGTGTGACTTCTTTTCAGTTATTGGTGTTATGTTTCCGCTTTTGTTTGTAGAGTTAACATCGTTTGCTTTTCTATAGCTGGTACCTCGTTTCCTTGTGCTTTATATTGTGTTTTATAAAATGGGTTGCTATATATATGATTTCTTTTCGATTATTTGCGGTTTTGTCCTTATAGTTTAAACTATCTATCCAATATTTGTTTGTTCTTAGTTCTTTAAGGACCTTTTTGAGCTTCCTGCTTTTCAACATTTTTTCAATGTTTGATGTTTTTCTTCCAGTATGGTAAACTAAAACATTATAAATATTAAATAGAAGACTACAGGATAATATTTTCCTGCAATCTACACTTTTCTCTCATCACACAATTTCTGAAATCAGTTTTTTTTTTAAAAAAATAGGGGAAATTTGAGCCGATGGGCTGCTTTATTGGAGTACGCTGGCCAAGGTGACCGTTACCGTTACATTTTTTTAAATACCATTTTTTTTATAGGATAGGGTGACAAACGAGCACACAGTCCACCTGATGGTAATTGGTTGCTGTGACCCATAGACATCTACATCTATCTTCAATAAAGAATCAAAATGCAGATGCGTTGTCACCCGTGAGGACTAAGATGGAATGCCTGTTTCCAGTAAAAAGGGTCTCCGGTTATCTACACTGACCATACCAAACACAGCAGTGTTAAGCTGCTATTTTACGCTGGTATTCTGTGAGAGCGTGGTCCTTCCCCGGTCGAGCCGACCCATTCGTGCTACAACTATAGTACTAATATAGCTGCAGCATGGCTCTACCACGTAAAACCATTGCTGAACATAGGCGTCCCCCACAAATTACCTCATAGAAAGGATATTTTCCATAGTTGCCACGTTGGCAAGCGGGTTGGCGACCGCAGATTTTTATATTCAGTCATTATTAGGAAGACGCTGCTGCTCATCTCCTGATTGGTCTCTTTTTTGTTTGTCTCTGTCCCTCTTACGACACCCACGGGATGATATGGGGTAGTGGATATTCTTACACCGCCACTACACTGTATAGTTACCAGTAAATCCGTTCTACGTGGTAGAGCCACGCTGCAGCTGTATTATGGTTGTAGCACGAATGGGTCGGCTCGACCGGGGAAGGACCACGCTCTGACAGAATACCAGCGTTAAATAGCAGCTTAATGCTGCTGTGTTTCGTATAGTGAGTGAAGAGAACTGGAACCCTTTTTACTGGAAACGAGGCATTCCATCTTAGTGCTGAGGGATGACAACGCATCTAATCGATGAGGGATGTAGACTGACGATACATTTACCCTCAGTTAGACTGTGTGCTCGTTTGTTACCATTATTCTATTATAAAAGTATTTTTAAAGTTATTAAAACTGTAAGATCAATGTATTGTCCTCTTTTAAGATCAAAGAAGTGGAACAAACTGAAGGACTACTACGACGCGTCATCTGCGTGCCTAATAGACGCTGTTCGAAGAGACCCAGAACTTAGGAGGGAAGACCTAAAGGACGAGGCCAATTTGATGAAGAACGTTCTTCTATGGCTTCACAAGGGAGCCAAAGAGGACAAGAAGTACCTGGGCCCAGTTCTCAAGCCATATCTAGATGGTCTTTTCAACGTATCTATGGAGAATTCTTGGTTTTTAGAGGAATTCGATGCGAGCAGATGTGAAATGGAGTATGAAGGTCTAGGTGAATATTGTATGGAAGTCCATAATGGGGACATTGAGCCGTGCATGGGCCTGCTGGATGCAGCAAAGAAGTTCACCTGGGCAAAGGCCATGGTCGATTTCTTGGAAAGATACCGTCACATTGGTGAGTAATGTTTGGTTATTTTAACATAAGCACACTGATTTACTAATTAAGTTTGAAAAATTTATATCTACTTTAGGCTAATGCTTTCGACTAATGTCCTCCAGACCGAATTTTGATCACAGCGGCCTGTCTCTACGGAGACTAGTCATCTGCGCAGGACAGGATTATAGTGCCCGAGTGTATGCGCAAGCACAGGTGCATTCTCTCTTCCCTCACTCTCATATTCCGATGGGACGGCCTGAGGTACGAGGGTGAAATACTGCCAACTTCCTAACTCCTGATTGTAACTGAGAATTACTTGAGAGAAGACTTAATAACTGATTTTTATTTGGCCTGACACAAGATTCGAAACCAGGACCTCATGATCAGCAGCCGCTTTTACGATCAAAAGACCATCGAGATAGTCGACTATATCTTTTAATTTTCAACTATCTCCTAGTTGACTATATTTAGTAGCGGGCTTCGTAATCTAATAAAGGTTGTTGATATATATTTAAAATTAAAATTATAGCTAAAGTTAAAGTTACAGTCTATACAGGGTTATTTTGCAATAACCGGCCTCTACAGAGAAGCTTCAGAGTAAGTAATATAGGCAAATGGTGAAGAAAAATTAATTAAAAAACTGGCCAAGTGCGTGTCGGGCTACGCACAATGTAGAGGTAGGATTCCGTAGTTGCCCGTCACACTACGTGGCCTTCCTTGATAATGAGCATGATAAGTGAGTTCGCGGTGACCGCTATATAACGACTAAAAATGGGCCCAAATAGGAAGATAGTAACTGAAGGACTTATTTTCAAATCAGCCTTATAGGGAGTGGTATTCAAAAAAGATTAAAAAAACTTTTCGATTTTGATAATAATACCGTATATATCCCGCAAATGAAAAAGTAAAGCTAATAGTAGTAATGCATTATAGTACGTGAGGGTAATATGGTCATCCCGTTAATATGGTCACTTTTTTATAACTCAAAAACTACAGCATTGTTTGCATAGATGGTTTTGATGGTTTTGTGATACGATAGCTCTTCATCAGTCAATCAAATAATGAAGGATCAAAATGGCGCTGCTTTATCGACACCATTTTGACAGTTGACATTATAGATAGTGAATATTTTAGTCGATTTTAGTTTTGTGTAATGCAGTTACTTTTTTAAGTTGATTTTTCGAAGTATTCCTAATTATTGCCAAAGCTTGTTTGCTATTTTTGTCTTAATATATTAGTTATAGTATACGACTTTGTGTTTTTGTCTCTGTCCTCCTCTTAGTATTGGTTTTATAGGGCGGCAAAGCTCAAGGTGACCATATTACGCTTACGTACCTTGTAAGTCGTTTTCTTCATAAAATGTTTATTTTTAATAGCTTACAATAACATTACAAAGTTATTAATGCAGCTAGTTTTAGGTCATTTTCTATAGAGTTGTAACGAAATTTTTACTAATCCAAGTGTATTTTATAAGTTGGTCGACTATTACTCATTAACTTATTAATTCTACTTAGCTGTAATATATATATATATATATACTACTATTGTGTATACTTTTCACATGTCCAAAAATCCATTATATTAAAGTTGGTAAAAATTACTTTGCTAGCGGTTATATCACTTTCACCACCGTCGATAATACGACACGTGTTTCGCCTCTACACGAATCATAAATATTTCAAAGAAACAACGGCTCCGTGGAGCAGTGGCTCACAAAATAAGTTACTGTGCTGAGAGCCACGGGTTCGAATCCCACACAAAAAAATATTTGTATGGCTAACAAGTAATTGTTCCGGGTCGGGAGAAAATTCTAGTGTGGGAGTAACGTTTTTTTATTGATGTTCAGAAAGCCTATGTTCAGAAGTGAACTTTTGGCTGTGATGATGATGATGATCGTTAAAAAAACCTTTTAGAATTTCGCCTGGTGTTCCCCACTGGTGAAGGGCTCGCGGTCTCGTACCCTGTGAAGCTGCCTTCCCGTCGGGAACACAGTTCAGCTCGCATCCTCACGTTGAGCAGGAGGGACAAGGCCGAAGCCAAGATCAGACTGGCCACGAGATGTGTGCTTGGGGCCTTCAATTCGGCTCTCGTCGGAGACAGAAGGTAAGTTGGTATATTATCCTCGGTCGGTTGGTAGATTTGATGATCTTGGGTTCGAACCTTTGTTTACCAACTGAATTTCTACTACGAGTTTCATCTTACTGGGGAGGAAGGAGGGTGGTTATTGTAGGACATTATCTCTGAATTGAGATCGGATTAAAAATTACAATATAACAACCGTGGTAGCTCAGCGGCTAAGCTCTTAGTGTAAATTTACCAGTACTCGAGCAATCCGGGTTCGTCGACACCAATGAAATTGTCAATTGCAATTTTACGTGCTGATTTACCATGTGCTCGGCGGTGAAGAAAAACATCGCGAGAAAACCTGCATGTCTGAGAAATTAAAAAAAAAACTACCTCTCAGACATGTGAAGTCTGCTAACAAGCATTGGAGCAAAGCGACGGACATTTCCTTGCCCTAAAACCTCTCAGAAATGATAGGAGGCCATTATCCTCGATTGGAACATAAATAGACTGTAACTTTATTAAAAATAACAGCATACAGCTGATGTGTTTCGTATGGTGAGTGTAGAGAACCGGAGACCCTTTTTCCTGAAAAAAAGAATCATTCAATCTTAGTCCTTACGGGTGACAATGCATCGGCATTTTGATTCGTAATCGAGTATAAATGTAAATGTCTATAGGCCACATCATACACTCACCATCGGGTGGACTGTGTGCTCGTTTGTCACCCTTAGGAAGTAACTATATTTATTCAGCTCCATTCGCGTTTCGCTGGATGATTTTGGTTACATTAACACAGTTCTGCTACCATCAGCCGCGTACAGCATCGTAAGTTTGTAAAAGGCCGTCACAGCGTGTTATCGCCGCTGAAACGCTTCTATCTGCCGCATAAAGCGCTGGATGACTGAGAAACGATTACATACTCACAATAAACTACTTTCATTTAGTATTTTGCACTCAACATGGACAGATCTACGTGCGATATTATTATCGTTATGCTTCTTTCAGACGAAATAGAAAAACTGGAACGTAATAAACGCAAACGCAAGCGACAGTGGGTCGACCCCCTTTAGAGAAACAGAAAGGAGACGGGGATTTCTGGGCCCAATTTGTAATAAGTTGAAATATGGTTTAAAAAAATGTTATATTTATCTATTTCAATATATAAAAAATTAGCCCAATTCACAATCAGGAGACGAGAAATCTTAAAAATAAGTTTATGTCACGAATAAAATAGGAAATCGATTACTTTAATCGATTTATGTAAATGAGTTTTAACAATTAAACATAAAACAACTTACACTAGATGATTGATTCAATCAAAGTAAATTCAATTAAAAATAAAATATCAACATAATAAAAATAAATCTTAAAATCGATTCTCGTTTACAATTCGATTTATTACTTGTGTCAACTATATTTTTAATCTGTGCTGACAGTGACAGCTCCTGCCTGACTCAATCTATGATCACTCAGGATCACTCGCTCTCGGTAGAGAGTAATTGTGTTCTGTGATCACTCGTCTCGTATCGCACAGATAACTGTATACTATGTCGTATCGTTTAGTACGTGTGCGTTTTGAGTCTGTTTCCCGTTGTTTTATTGATTTATATTCCTCGACCACTGCTTTCTTTCTACGGACTTCTGATCTTACTTAACTTGTACGACCCTTGCTAACATACCGAACACTGATAATCTCGTTTAGTCGTTTGACTTTGGCTCGTTATTGTGGATTTTACGGCCTGGATTTTATCGATTGGATATTGACACAATAGATCGCTGTGTGAATTGTGGCATAGCGACTAGACGTTGTAATACACTAGGCCGACGATCCTTCCAAAATAGCAATCGCACTTCACAAATCAGCTATTTAGTATAGGTTGTTGCCAACTTGTTGCATAACCTCACTTTTACTAAATCTCTTATTACTCTGCTCTCAGATTGCCAAAGTCCGCAGAATTTTCAGTGATGTTTTGATAATAATATATAAGCTATTAATTGACACCACTTTCATCTTTTTACAATCTGGGCCCAAGAATGTATGAAAGCGTATCAGTCTCCTTTGGTTAGAGAATACGTGACATTCTGGTATCAGAATTAAAAGAAAACAATATTAAATTTAAAGAACATTTTCGGATGAATATTCAAAAGTTTAATGAAAATGCAGAGCTATTGCGACTAGGCTTACAAAAGCAAAATACAAAATAATTTCTGTTTATACATTCTCTCGATGATTGTAAGCGAAATGCTTGCGAGTCAAATGTATCAACCAATGCAATTCGCAACTTATCGGCGAGGACAGCCCGCGTACAGCGCTGAACAGAGCGGAACAGCGCTGTTCTGCCACGTTCAGCGCTAAACTCTGGCGTTAGCGTGCGTGTGATAGAAGCACACTTGTCCTCATTTTATGCCTGTTTGTCGCGAAAGCTGAATAGAGGCGGAAAGCTGAACGGATGCGTACGCATCTCCATACAAAACTGGTGTTTTCTATGGACAAAACCTGAATTGAATTGAATAAGTGAGGTTAGTCCCTTATGCTATAAAAAATATAGATGTGTAGTCGCGGTGTAAGAATATCCATTTTAAATTTTATAGGTCAACTAATCTAATGTATTGACACCAAGATTTTCATCGTGTCGCTGTCGACGGCCGCACACCTCATAAATAATTCTGTGCACGTAAATCTATTCCAGGGAGTTTGTAGATTACTCTTAAGAAAAATCTTTTCCATGTAGCACCATTAAGTATTTATGTTAGTATGTTTTATTAAGGGCTTGAATATTTAAGATAAATATTTTTAATGACTTCGGTAGTAACAAGTCTGCAGTATGTCACATCTTCAGGATCAAAAAAATACATCCCAATTTCAATAGAAAAGATGGCTGGGTGCTACCAACTGTTTGCGATTCCATAATTAATAAAATTAAATCCAAACCCAAGCATACTACTGCAAGACTTTAAGATACTGCCAGCTCGTTCTGCGTAGATCGGACCAAAAGAATGTATATTTAAAAGTTGAAGGTAGTCTTCGTTTGTATGACATCAGAACGTCAACAACTCAGTCCTCCCCGTGACCATGGGTGCTGGAAAGTGCCCGAAACGTCGGAAATTAACATAATTAAAATTAAACACGATAAAATTCGTAAAATTAGTTTAATTTTTTAAATGACCTAAGCAATGATGTCAAAAACGATTATGTATTATACAAACTCCATCATGTATTCTCAGGAATCAACACATTTTAAAATCTTTATATACAATCGTTACAACCGATGGGGAACAAAGCTTCTCGAGTCAAAGCACCTCGACCGGCAGGCGAAGTGTAGGGCGCCCCCCACTAGATGGAGTGACGACCTGGTAAGACATGCAGGAAGTCAATGTATGCAGGTGGCTCGGGACTGTGCTTTGCGGTATTCCTTGGGGAGGCCTATGTTCAGCAGTGGACTTGTGAAGGGCTGTAATGATGATGATGATGATGATATATAATCGTTGATGTGTCTCATAGTGGTTATGTAAATCCTGAACAACCTGAGCGATCGAAGTCATATCTACACAATTAAATTCTGTTCAGACCACGTTGAGTCGACCCTTTTTACTGGAAACGAGGCATTCCTTCTCACTCCCAGGGGTGACAACGCATCTGCATTTTGATTCTTAGTCGAGGATAGATGTAGCTGTCTATGGGCCACAGCATTCTTATTCTATAAAAAAACTAAAACCTTAAAAAATCTAATTTTTTTTATAGCCTAAATGGTAGACACATCGGACGCCATGAGAGCTCAGAAGAAATCCTTAGGAATGTCAAATCTGGAAATTTCTGGAGAAACAATACTAAGCCGGACATCATCCCGGTCAACTCCCACCAAGACGTATCATCTCTCGACAGTATCCCCAGGGTTGTCAGAAGATCAAGAATGAATAGACCAGCCACGTCCTATGGATTCCCAGAAATTACTATCACAGACCAATCGGATACGAAGACATTAAGAAGAAAATACCATACTTTGAGGAGTCTAGTGTATACAGAACCAGTTGAAAATATTAAGGAGTTGAAGCGACGGCCCAGGTCCGCTGGGTCTACTGTGAAGAACAAGGAAGCTATGAGTAGACCCAGTATTTTGGAAACACTGGATTTTATAAACAGTGTGAAGGATGCTTTATATGGTGCGTAATACACTTGTTACATCATTTCAAAGACCACACAGCCATTTCAAAGATTTGTCCACACCCCTATCTATTCAGGCGACTTGCTTGCACCAGCAGAGCTCATAGCCTCGCACTGATGATAAGATTCAATATTTTCGGATGTATTTAAACAGGAAATGAAATTAAGAAATAATATCTTTATTTCTTCGATGTAATAAAATCAAAATTCTGCTTATCGAACGTCAGGAGTCGTGGTAGTTTAGAGGCTAAGCGATCCCCGCCGGCACCGATGAAATTGTAAATTGCAATTTTGGTGATTTACCACGTGCTCGGTGGTGAAGAAAAACATCGCGAGGAAACCTGTATGTCGGATACATTAAAAATATTTCGAAAGTATTTGAAATCCACCACCACGTGTTGGGGCAGCGCGGCGGACACTTCCTTGCCCTTAATCCCTTTCAGTAATTAGAGGAGACTGGTGCTTAGATGTAGGACGTATAAAGGCTGTAACTTTGCTGAACTTAACTATATTATACGTTATTTTTTAGTCTATTACTGTTTCGAAGTTTGAAGAAGAAATGTGAAAGGGAATGATGGATTCTTTCACGCCGTCACCACTCGGCATGCATTAATGAATACATACATACAAGCATGCGGCTCACCTGATGGAAAGTGTCAACCGCCGCCCAAGAACAACTGCAACATCATGGGAATTGCCGTCCTTTTAAAAAGGAGTAAGCTCGTTTTTTGAAGGTCCCTAACCTTATCAAAAGTTCACCGCTGTACATAGACTTTCCCACAGATTACCTCAAAGGATATTTGCTATAGTTGCCACGCTTAGCGAGCGGGTTGGCAATCCCAGTTTTATAATTATGTGTTATTATCAGGAAGGTGCTGCAACTCATTTGTTTTATTTCTTTTTGTAGCCTTTAATGGAGCCCATGTTATGATATGGGGTAGTGAATTTTCTAGTGGTGTTACTATACGGCAACGATCAAGCGTGGCAACGATGATATTAATTAATTTGAAATGTGTAGTTTTTTATAAACGTTCAACTTCTTTTCACTTAGTAGTATCATCTGGGTACCACTCTCATAACTGTTTCTGACGTAAAGTAGCAGTGTTTGCACTGCTGTGGAGTGTGGAGAGCCAGTATAATTACAGATTGTGTGTTATTCCATCTAAGTCCTCAAAGTTGACAACGCATTTGTAGCTTTTGTCTCCTTCTGTTTGAAGTTGGATGCAGATGTCCATGGACTATCCACTTACCATTGAACTGGACTGTGAGTCGGTGTGTCACTTTAGTGTTATAAAAACTATTCGTAGTGGACGAGAAATGCATCTGTAGCCTTCTTTGTTTGAAGCTTGCTGCAGGTGTCCATGGACTGCAGTAGCCACTTACCATTGAACTGGACTCTAAGTTGGTTTGTTACTTCAGTTAGTATAAAAAACTGTTCGTAGTGGAAGAGTCGGGTACGTCTGATGCGGAAGATGTGGCGTGGTCGTGGTGTGACGAGTGGGTGCTCGGGCGTGCAGCACCTCTCAGCCTGCTGGCGGGGCGCGGCGGCGGCGCACTTCACCTGGCGCTGGCCGACCTGGTGCCGGCGCTGCTGCAGCGCGCGCGATTCACGGTGAGTTCTCCTGCTAGCACCTGTCACCTGACAACTGCCACATACCGTTACAGCCTAAAGGCAAAAAAGCGTTTATTTTATATTTTGTATATTATATTTTTCTTTTATATACACTTATTTGCAAAATAAAATTCGAAAAAGGTTTTGATCATTTCAACATGTTACTGGCCGGTTATAAAAGTGCCGTGGTGTTTAAAAAAGTACGATCCAAATTCAAATTTTGCCTGAGGCTGGTTTTAAAAGAAAACAACTTTATACTACATTTTGTGGCGCGAATTCCCGAAAGTTTATATCGAATTTAAATAACTTTTAGTCCTCCTTGACATTTTAATGTGTTGTAATTGCTGTTTAGCGGTCTTGAAAATGGTAAATAAAGTGATAAAAGCCAGAGGAGTTGCAGCCAATGCTTCGTGGCTCCGAGGCTAAATGTGAGTCGTTCAACAGCCCAAACGACTTCGAAGATGTAAGAAATGCGCAAATTAGTCTGTGGACGGTCAGGAGGAGGCTTCTTGCTACCAATATACGCAGTCATCAGCCAACCCGCACCCCTAAGCTACTCCGTGAGCACCGAGTTACCAGGCTTAGCTTCGCTCGAAATTGTGTATCATGAAATTGTATATATTGTTCTTCGATGAAGTCAGGGTCTCTCTGTAGTTGAAGATCGACGTCGGCGAGTGCTACAACGATGAGGAGAACGTTTTGCAGAGGCATGTTTTAAAGAAATCACTTCTTATGTTCTCTGTTATGTTTTGGGCACGAATAAATTCGTTGGATCGTACGGAGTTGGTTTTTATCGAATACGGCACATTGAATAGACACCAATATATAAAGGAAGTTCTAACTCCTTATACACAAACCAGATTGGTCGCTTTCAGCGAAACCTCAATTTTTATGGACGACAACACTCGCGGTCTCTATGCCACCGGTCTGATGATGTGGAATCGTATATGCTAGAGGTCGGAATTCGTCGTTTGAATTGACCAGATCGAAGTTCCGACCTAAATCCCATAGTACTCTATGGACGTTCTGAAGCGCCGAATAAGACACAAACGAGACGATATGCGGTAGTGGATATTCTTACACCGCCACTACACGGTGGCATATGACAGCTGTTATGGGTGACGACGTCCACTCGAAACACCTGAACAGAACCCGCTGAAGGGCGACGTTGTAGCATTTTCTTATGTGGTTGTAGTCCGTTTACCCAATGCTTGTGATGCAAGAAATCTATTAGGATAACTACACGGCAAACATTTATAACCAACAATTTGTGTGTTGTAATATTTGCACAAACACAATTAGTTGGAAGTCATCCACCGATCTTACCGCCAAGTAATTCCATCAAAATATAGATCAGTCAATAAAAGTGCCTTTGTTACTGTCTGTACACTTCTACAACTATAGTATGTCTAAATTTTTGAAAACATTCGAAATTGTTACGAATGTCGAAATTAATTAAAATCATTTTTCGACTATTTTTTAACCGACTTCAATAGAGAGTTAGGGTATCATACGATCCAACTGTATTTTTATTTAAAGTTACAGCCTATATACGTCCCACTGCTGGGCACAGGCCAGAGAAAAAAAAATAGAATATCGTGTTGCTAAAAACATAAAAACAATTTTTAATCTTTTAAGTCTTTGACAACCTAAGGTTTCTAATCATTCTTCTCTATCCCACTTTCATCCTTTCTAAAGTTCTCGAACGCATTATCCATAGACAACTCTCTCATTTCTTATCTCCTAACTACTTGCTTTTTGCATATCAGTCGGGCTTTCGTACTGGTCACAGCAAGCAACTGAAGAAATCTTGGAAGAAATGGTAATATCGCTTCCAAGCACAGACTATACAACAGGTCTGTGTTTCCAAGCCAATTTCATTTGACGCATAATTGAATGCATAAGTTATCATTATAAAAAATAACTGAAAAAAGAAAAGTTAAAACTGAATGTGCTAATGCCTAGTGTATAAAAGAATGAAAGCCCTGACTTCAGAAGTTTTTTGTGGGAATTATATTATTATATTAGTTTTTGAAATCTCTTTTTATTTTTTTTATGTTAAGTTTTTTACCCCTCTGAGGACATTAAACAACAAAGAATATTACTAATTTAAGGTAACAATTATAATATCGTTTAAATAGTTACATTGAAATATCCATCCCTTATTTTTCCACCTTTAGGTATGGATCATCAAGTATAACCTATATAAAATAAAAAAAGTATAATTAAACTCGGTTCACAATAAAAAAAGATGTCGGGTAACATATCATACATACAAAAAGAGAGAGAAGAAAACGTTCAGTCGCATTGCAAACCTTCTTCTTTTTGAAAGTCTGTTAAAAAGGCGCTATAAAGCTATTGCATTGGTTTTAGATACTACAAGAACTGTGCTCGTTTCTCGGGGAGTCCAGCGAAGGTGCACTGTTCGCTCTCCACCGGCTTGCACGAGCGGCTCGTTCTAGAAGTAGCGAGAGGGCTACCAAGTAAGTTCCAAAAAAGTTCATCAACATTTGTCTTTTCAAAATTTCCTTTTGATTGTTTTTAGCTATAAGAATAGATGTATTACGTGAGATTTTGCTAAGTGATTTATAGAAAAACTGTTGAAACGATAAAACAAATATGTCCACTGCTAAACAAAGCCCTCTTCTATTTGCCTCATAGGAGGGATATTTGCCATATTTGCCATGGCAGGCTGGGTGGTAGCCGAAGCGTATAATAGGAAAACGCTGCTGTCCATTGCACATGCACTTTCTTGGTTTGTTTCCCTGGTTTGCCTCTTATGGCATCCACGGGACGATATAGGGTAGTGGATATTCCTATGCCACCACTACACGGTTATCTCCCCTCCAGGTCAATGGTAGCATGCTCGCATGCTCCATAGATTGCCACAAAGTAATAGCATATTATTGATGGTATACCGACTTTTATATTACTATATACTTTACTTTTATATACTATAATATAATTATAGGTTGCGAATCATTTCATCTTTGTTCAGTTGACACAAAGATGAGATGATTCGCAACCTATAATTATATTATAAAAATCTTTTGCCTTGGTCGCGGCAGTGTAAATGCTCTATAATCTTTAGCTAATATAAGAAATGAGAGACCTGTGCCCAGCTGTAAGAAGTAGTCGTATTGTAACATTACATTTATATTTTTTTATTAGGATAAGGATGGCAAACGAGCTCATAGTCCACCTGATCGTAAGTGGATGCTGTGGCTCATAGACATCTACATCTATCCTCGATTAAGAATCAAAATACTAATACGTTGCCCTGGGGACTACGATGGAATGCTTCGTTTCCATTAAAAAAATGGTTACCCACCATACGAAACACAGCAGCGTCAAGCTGCCATTTTACGCTGGTATTCTGTGAGAGCGTGGTTCTTCCCCGGTCGAGCCGACCCATTCGTGCTACAACCATAAGCTGCAGTGGGGCTCTACCTCTATTAAAATTACGTAATAAAATGACGTATTAAATTACATTCCGAAGAAACTGTATCCCAATATTATTTAAATTTTAACAAAAATAAACAATAATTGAGAATAAAACATTTTTTAAAAATTAAACGCGAATAATTTTATTCCACGTGTAGTATTCGCGTAAATATAAAAAATCATTATATAAACAATAATTACTAATAATGTCAACATTTATAAATATTTCGGTGTTGCCTCTACTAATAATTTATAAAAGGGTCGACGGGAACCAAGATTACAGCGATATCATAAATAATAAATGAGGTAGACTGACTGACGCATCGCTTGGACAGGTAACACTGTTTATTCCGGCTCCCGCACAAACAGGGCACCCGAGAACAAAAACACGTGTTCACGATAATTTATTATTGTATTTTTTGTACTAACAAGCAGAAGTGTCGAGGGATTTGTATTTATTACATTTATTTTAAGGATCTCCATGTTGGAGACACAAAGTGTACAAATGTTATAATGAAAATACATTTTATACGTGGTAGAGACATTATATGGTTGTACGAATGGTTCGGATTAATGTGTGCTTTGGTGAGTGTGGAGAACCGGAAACCCTTACTGGAAACTAGGCATTCCGTCTTAGTCCTCAGGGGTGAAAACGCATTTGCATTTTGATACTTAATCGAGGATAGATGTAGATGTCCATGGGCCACAACATCTACTTACCATAAGGTGGACTGTGTGCTGGTTTGTCGTCCTTATTCTCTAAAAAAAAAAAATACTCTTCGTACTCAAGTTTTAAATTCTAATATTGTCACAGCTCACTAGCTCAAATTGAATCACGTAAAATTTGCTGAAAGCTTATAGAATTTAATTTTTTACTAGTTCGTACGACAGTTTTTTGTCCAGAAGTACATCTGGGTAGAAAGGTAACAAACACCCTTTTTCTATTTTTGTCGTCAAATAGCAGTGTTTGCTCTGTTGTGTTCCGGTTTGATGGGTATAGAGTGGCTCTCTACTGTATAACTACTGTAAGGCATTCCATCTTAGCCCTTAACGGTGATAACGCATCTGCAGCCTTCTTTGTTTCAAGATGGCTACAGGTGTCCATAGATAGCAGAAGCCACTTACCATCAGGTGGACTAGTTTCTTTTACAAAATGAGGCTAAACTTTACAAATAAAAGCATAAATATACTGTAAAAACTTCTTTATGAGTCCGTATTACACTACTGGACATGGGCACCTCTCCCACTGTAGAATTTGTCACAATCGTCACACTTGGAAGGCAGATTGACGATCGCAGTACTAGACGTGAGCACCTATGAGATGGTGCACCATGAGGTCTTTCTGGCTTTTCCATAGTTGCTTCTTACGACATCTCCACAACACGGCATAATTTTCTGAGCTAAAAAGCATGCTAATATTGCTTTTTTTTTTTAAGAAGCGAGGACGACAAACAGGCACATGTGATGGTAAGGATGCTGTACATAGTCCATGGAAACTTATTTTTAGAATTTAAAAACAGATGCGTTGTCATTTCTGAGGAATGAGATGGAATGCCTCGTTACCAGTAAAAGAGTCTCCGGTTCAATACACTCACCATATAAAACACAGAAGCATTATTCTCCTGTTTCACGCTGGTATTCTGGAGAGCGTGGTGCTTCCCGTCGAGCCAACCCATTCGTGCTGCAAGCTTAATAAAGCTGCAGCTTGACTCTACCACGTATAATTGGAGTTGTTCACATTCAAAAAGATATTTTGTTCGCTCTAAGAAGTTTTATTGGATGGGTTATAACACAGAATTTATAAGAGATTTTTAGACGAATGTAGGTGAGTGTAATAATTTGCTATGAAATTTTCTTAAATTCAGCTCTTGGAAGCTACCGGAAGCTTCTGTGATAGAAAGGGAGGCGCCCCAGAGGTACAAATCCCGGCCCCTCGACTATGTGTCTGGTGATGAGGCGCCCCAGCCTCCGCCCTTGCCCAGGCATGCGAGCAAAAGTAAGCAGGTGAGTATATTTTCTGCCAACAGCTAAAATCTTCATCTAAAATCCTGAAATGTCGAGGAAATTTACGTTTATGAAATGCACAAGAACAAACAGAACGAAAACAAGAACAAAAGAACATACTTACGTGGTAGAGCCATGCTACAACTATATTAGTAGTATAGTTGTAGCATGAATGGGTCGGCTCGACCGGGGAAGGACGACGCTCTCACAGAATACCAGCGTAAAATAGCAGCTTAACACTGCTGTGTTTCGTATGGTGAGTGTAGAGAACCGGAGACCCTTTTTACTGGAAAAGAGGCATTCCATCTTAGTCCTCACGGGTGACAACGCATCTGCATTTTGATTCTTTATTGAGGATAGATGTAGATGTCTATGGGTCACAGCAACCACTTACCATCAGGTGGACTGTGTGCTCGTTTGTCACCCTATCCTATAAAAAAAAAAAGTATTATACCAGACCTTTATCAATTACGGTTGGTAAGCCGTTTAGATAAACGCTTGCATTTAAAGAAAGCTTAGCCAAATTGTTTAAAGCAACTTTTAATTTTTTTTTATAGGTGAGGGGGCAAACGAGCACGCGGCTCACCCGATGGTAAGTGACTACCGCCGCTCATGAACAACTGCAACACCAGGGGAATTGCAGATGCGTTGCCGGCCTTTTAAGAAGGAGTAGGCTTTTTTCTTGAAGGTCCCTAAGTCGTATCGGTCCGGAAAATCGCTGGTGGTAATCGATTCCACAAGGAAGTTGTGCGAGGAAGAAAACTATATATTTAATATACAGGGCTAGCCAATAGTGATGGTCATCACAGTACATATCGGCTGGCCATATATATATAATGTCCATGTCCCCCAGACCAAATTTCGGTCACTACGGCTAGTCTCTCCATCTGCACATGACAGGATTATGGTGCTCGAGTGTGCGCGCAACCACAGATGCACTCTCTATTTCCTCACTCATAGTGCGATGGGACGGCAATCCGACACGCCCGGAGAGATCATGCGCAGGACCAACGGCTTTACGGGTTTTCCGAGTGTCATAGCTGTGAAACACTACACAATTCAGTTCCGGAGTCCGGGTTGCTACTAAGAATTTCTTGTCTGGAAACCCAATAACTGATTTTGGTTCGACCAAGTCCTGAACCAGAGACCGCAAGATTAGCGGCGATTATGACCATTAGACCAACGACGCAGTCGACGTCAATAGTCAGCTTTTGATGGCCAGGCTATCCTCTTTCTTAATCGTATGTCTTTAATGATATCACATTATATTATTTACTCGTCTTTTAGCTAGTCTCCGTTGAGACTGGCCGCTGTGACTGACATTCGGTTTAGGGGACATTGGTATTTATGTAGTTTTCTCATCGGGTTGGGCTATATAAATATATAAATGAAAATGATAAATACATATACATCAATCTATATCAACAAAGTAAAATAAATAAATAAAAAATACATAAATAAATAAAAATCAAACCAGATGGAAGCCCTTGGTATGGAAGACCAAACGGCCGAGGGTTAGGGAGAAACCACCACCCCAAATGTCGGTCACCTCGTGAGCCAGGTCCAGATATTTTGTTCGCTTATCTGTTTCGGGTTTCACGAGTTTCTCGTCATACGGAATGGTAATGTCGACCAAAAATATCCTTGACTGTGCCCGGTCCATCAACACAATATCAGGCTTTTTCGCAAGAATAGTCTCTGTGATGAGGACCAGGTCCCAGTAGAGCTTGCCGCGGTCATTGTCGATTATTATTATATTATTATGTTCCAGATAACAAAACTCTATCCTGATTACGTGCCATCAAAACGCCTGCAAGAACTCGAACACCACTTAAATTATTTAGAACATGCCAAAACGCGTTTAACTTTGGACCAAAATTTAAACTATCCATTAAATAATTGCACCGGCATCATCAATCCAATATACGACATCAAAATGCCTAAGGACAAATTCGCAGTTAAACGAACTAAATCATTGGGCAGAACGTACAGTTCTAGGAATTTAGGCTTAGAGATAACTAGGTATAACCTAACATTGGGTCCTAAAGCCGGGAAGAAGACTAACGACGTGGTCACCGCTATGAACGGTACTACTGGAGAGACTGGATTGGATTTCAAAAGCAATTTCTTCCATAGATATGCCTCTGATAATGTGGTTGGGGATTCGTATAAAATTAGCCGGGTTACTGTGGATTGAGATAATGCTAAATAAACAGGATTTTAAACAGCTTTCTGGAGAATCTGAATGTGAGAGGTTTTTTTTATAGTAAATTTTGATAGTAAAAAGCCCATGGACGCCTGCAACCGAAGTCAAACAAAGAAGGCTATAGATGTGTTGTCAAACCTGAGTAGTTCTCAGATGGCATGCCTCACAGCCTGTAGTTACACTGTCTCTCTAAACGCTTTAGATCGGAACACAATAGTGCACGCTCTTTAGTGGCAGGAATCGGTAAGAGTGGTACCTACCCAGGGTAATAGACCGAAAGGAATCCTAGAATCTGGTAAAATTATTCTAATAGTTCTCAATTCGACCGTTTCTTTGTATTTGTTACAGTCAAAACTCATAACCGGTCGAAAGCACTTTAGACTAAAAAATCAGGCAAAAGTAGTTTTGACTAAGGATGTTTGTCAATACCACTTTTAACTGATTTTTGCAGTCAAAAGTAGTATTGTCTAAGGCCGTTGGTCAAATCCACTTTTAACTGCAAAATACTGGGTAATAGTGATTTTGACCAAATTACATCGATTAAAAGTGGTTTTGACCAACAATGTTAGTCAAAACTTCTTTTGACTTATACTTTTTGAATTTCTGAAATTAACAAGTTCAATTTCTTCAATATTACGAGTATATTTTATATCATTATAATGTACGCGGCTTTAGGTTAGCCCAAGGGCCACCCCAGCAGGGCTAGCATGGGCAGGAGACAATTTTGTCCCCGGGGAAAGGAGAAAATGTTTATCCCCTCGCTTAGTTTTATCCAACCTTCGAGCATGGGCACACCGGTGGATATAATATCCACAGTAAATAAAATGGGAGATAGACTTAGACTTAGATAGATTTTTTTGTATGAATATAAACTTAAACCCACGTCCAATGAACTAGGATAAAATTGTCCCTTTCAAATGTCAAAAAAGCATAATTTTTTATCTTTAATTTGGCTCCATGCTACGGACGGGGGATATATGTTTACTCGTTATGTCAAACGGGGATATACTTCTCCCCGTCGCCGTGCTTTGGCATAAGGACAAGATAATTTTATCTCTTGTCAGTGGATATAATCGGGGGACAAATTTTTTGTCCCCAGCCCATGCTAGCCGTGCTGCCGTACCTTAACCTATTGTTACTGATATTGCGAGTTTTGACCGATAGTCTGAAGTTTAAATCAGACAACACCACTTTTGACTAAGAACGTTGGTTAAAACCACTTTTGACTACAAAAATCAGTCAAAACTGTTTTTGACTAAGGGCATCGGTCGAAACCATTTGTGCCTGATTTTTGCATTCAAAAGTGATTTGACCGGTTATGAGTTTTGACTGTGACATATACAGCATGTACAAAGAATCAGTAATCGACGATAATTTCTTTAAATTTAATTTAAATAAATTTTTATTTTAGAGCCGTGGTAGCTCAGATGGTTAGCGCTCGCTGTAAGTTTCACAGTACGCGAGCAACCCGGGTTCGATCCCCGCCGGCACCAATGAAATTGTTAATTGCAATTTTAAGAGCTGATTTACCACGTGCTCGGCGGTGAAGGAAAACATCGTGAGGAAACCTGCATGTCTGAGATATCATAAAAAAATATTTCGAAGACATGTGAAGATCGCCAACACGCATTGGGGCTGCGCGGCGGACATTTCCTTGCCCTAAAACCCTCTCAGAAATGAGAGGAGGCCTGTGCCCAGCATATAGGCTGTAACTTTACTTTACTTTAAATTTTTATTTGCAAGTTGTAAGTGGTTTTATTACATCTGCGTTAGCCGGGGAGTAAGAGTATTGACAAAGACTCCGCTCTACCGATGCGCGTGTCAGTTTATGTTACATTTTATCTTAGAGTAATTACATACTATGTATATGTATGCATACATAGACTTAGAATATAATATATTGGTATGCATAGAGGGAACCTACAATTCTACATAAAATGAGTCAATATACTTGTCTTTCTTTTTCTAATTTAATAGTGTAATTTGATAGTGCTAAATTCCTCATTGTTCGATTACGTTTTTGTTGTAAATTTCAGATAAAGTTTCTGTTAATGTTCATTGATATATTACTATATATCAATGAACGTAATACCTTACAAACCGGATTAATCATAATTTAAAATTAAAATTTTTGTACAAACGACTTCAATATAAATGATTAAGAATAACTCAAAAACTATTGATCAGACCTTGATCAAATTTATATGGGACCACATGAGAAGCACCAGCTTTCAAATAAAAAAAAGAATAATCGAAATTGGTTCTCCCAGAAAGAAGTTATGAGGTAACACACATAAAAAAAAGAGAAAAACATACAGTCGAATTGAGGATTGAAACAGGAGGATGTTTGAAGTCGGTAGAAAATCCTTAATTTTGCTAAGTCATAGACTAAATGAATTTATCGACATAGTTTTATGTTTCGCTAATGGCACTAATCAATAGAGGTGTTTATGGAATGGAAAAGCGGCAAAGTTGTAAAAGAAAGAAGGTGAGAATAATATACCTATCTTATTTTGTACCACGTAAAACAACATAGGTATAAAGAGTTCAACTGCAAGAATCTTGTTCTTATTTTAGAATTCCCTATGTGCTATATGTTAATTACTCTGAGCATGTTGCAGGAGATGGTAACTGCTATGAGTGGAGCTTTTGTTAGAAAGGGAATGAAGATGAATGTAAAGAAGACGAAAGTGATGGTGTTTGAAAGAGATGAGGCAGTGACAGACTGCAATATCGTGATTGGAGATGAACAAATTGAACAGGTGAAGGAGTTTGTGTATCTGGGTTCAAAGTTTACAAGAGATGGAAAGTGTGAGAGTGATATCGAAAGAAGAGTGAATGCAGGAAACATGGTGAATGGAGCTTTGCACTCCTTTATGAGCAGTCGGAAGTTGTCTAACAAGGCTTGTTTGGCTGTGCATGAGGGGGTGTTGGTTCCGACACTCATGTACGGAAGTGAAAGTTGGGTATGGCAGAAGAAACTTGAAAGCAGAATAAATGCAGTTGAGATGAGAGCGTTAAGAAGTATGATAGGAGTTAAATTGAGTGACAGGATAAGAAATAGTGAAATAAGGAAACGTTGTGATTTGAAAGAAGATGTAGTGACAAAAATTGAGAAAGGTATGCTGAGATGGTTTGGCCATGTCGAGAGAATGAATGAAGAACGATTGACGAAAAAAGTGTATAAGGCGAGTGTGAATGAAAGTGTTGGAAGGGGTAGACCTAGGAGGACGTTTCTCGACCAAATCAGGGACGTCTTGAAAAAAGGCCAGGTCAAGAGTACCCTAAACCGAAGAGCATGTATGAAGGGAATAATGAAAGTGGACGAAGCGAAACAAGTATGTAAGGATCGTAGCAAGTGGAAAGAAGTGGTCTCTGCCTACCCCTACGGGAAAGAGGCGTCATTATATGTATGTATGTATGTATGTTGTTAATGTTACGCGATATCTTTGCCAATTGTAAACCGATTGTAATGATTCTTATTTTATTAAATATGGTACCTACACATTATATGTCAAGAATAGTTCCATTTAAATTTGAAGAAAATCCCCTAAAAGGTGATCAAATTGGGGATGAAGCTTTAAATATAACAACAATTAAATATAACAAGGTGTCAACTAAAATTACATTTTAGTTGACACCTTGAGCTTGTGATGTTCATTATTCCTCCACTCGACTTTAGAGAGAAATAAATAATAAAGAGAATTAAATAATTTCCTCATAAATTATTAGCTTCCGAAGTTGGGGCTTTAATGTTTTAATACACTATGATTTAACACTGATTTCAAAAGCTAAAGCTAATAAATAATGTGTAAATTATTTTATTCTTTTTAGTTTTTTGCAGTAGGTTTTTACTTTCTAAAAGTTTAAATTCAAACATAATGTTCGGTTCACTGCAGAACCAAATACATTACCTTGCAATTTGACATATTATGCGCCTTATTTACGATCCATCTTGCTGTCAATAATTACGTAGGTCAAGCCTACTTATTGTCGTTTTGCGTCGAGCGTCGTGCAAGACCTTGGCGGGACGTACAGCAAGATGGACCGTGAATAAGACGCTTTACGTACATACCTAATTTGCAGTAGACCTATTTGAGTAATAAACAAGTAAACCACATGTACTCAAATAATTTTATCATAATATCAATGTTTATTTTTAATCATGAATTTCCCAAATCTTTGTACTTTAAATAAATTTATAGTTAATCTATCATTTACATATAATATTATCACAACCTGTGTTCGTTGTAAACCTTTTATGTTATTTCTGTGGGCATAGCCTTAGTTTTTTATGGAATGCGTAAATTTATGGAGGCATAACCAAAAATTATAATTAGCTAACCTAGGGAATTGCAAATTTACATGCTACCTCAAAGGAAGCTAAAGCGGCAATGAACCGAACATACGAGTATAGCTTGAAAAAACCGATGAGGTGGAAAGGTTCGAGGTAGCCCCGTACCGGCAAGCAAAGTGTTAGGCGGCCCCCACTAGAAGTGACGACCTGGTGAGACATGCAGGGAGTCGATGGATACAGGTGGCTAGGGTGCTTTGTGGCAATCTAATAGGTGAGGTGTATGTTCTGCAGTAAAGTTGTGAAGGATTGTACCTAATGATGATGATGAAGATGCTACCTCAGTTAATTCGAACTGTGCCATAAACAATGGCCCAATCACTTCTCAGTCGATATATTTACTTCAAAATATTAAAAATGGTATAACATTTAAATTTTAAAATAAAATAATTTAAAATATTAATTATAAGTACAACTTAGGAAAATACGCGGTTAAGTTTAAGAATTATGTTTTCGTATGTACCTAAGTTCATATAAGACAATGTATTAATTATTATTGTTTGTTATAATTTTTGTTATATTTTAATGTGTCTAAGGTTTTTTAAATTATTAAATGTATACACTGAATAAAATACTTGTTTTATTTTGTCCTTAAGTGGTAGAGACATGCCGTTATGCTAGCTATATTATACTATACTTGTGGCCTGTAGCTCGACCGGAGAAGGACCACGATCTCACAATACTAGCGTAAAATAGCAGCTCATTGCTGCTGTGTCCCTTTTTACTGGAAATGAGGCATTCTATCTCAGTCCACAGTGGTGACAACACATCTGCATTTCGATTCTTAACCGACGACAGATGTAGATGTCTATGGGTCACAGCATACACTTGCCATCTGGTGAACTGTGTGCACGTTTGTCACATTATTTTAAAAAAACAACCCGGGTTTGAGCAGCCCCGCGGGCACCAATGAAATTGTTAATTATAATTTTAAGTGCTGATTTACCACGTGCTCGGCGGTGAAGGAAAACATCGCGAGGAAATCGGTATGACTCAGGAATAAATTATTTCTAGGATATATCCTTCATATTAGGTGAAGTTCGCCATTACGAAGCAGCGCAGCACAGAAATGAAAGGAGTCCTCCGCCCAGCAGTAGGACGTATAAAGGCTGTGTAACATTCTTTTACTTAAGTGGATTAAAAAAACAATAACTGATTGAATTGTAAAAATGTCCTCCAGACCGAATTTCGGTCAAGGCGGCCCGTCTCAACGGATACTAGCCATCTACGCAGGACAGGATTATAGTGCTCAAGTATACTAAAGCGTAAGTGTATACTTGACAAGTATACACTTAGAGTATACACTTGCGCTTACGCGAAAGCACAGGTGCAATCTCTATTCCCTCAGGACGATTGTCCACCTACGCCGTCACCGGGATGTCAACGAGAACGGGATGACGGCGCCGAGGTAGCGACACATACATTTACTATAGTGCGCGCAAGATAACTCTGCGCGCGACTGACGACGTACTTAATGTTACCAGCTTAACTAATATTTTTTCCTCCATTTAATATTATTACTAGAATTATGTAGGGTGAGAGGCGTGAGTGATTATATATATATATATATGTATATAATGTAATTTGATATAATATAATTATATAATATATAATTATATCAAATTACATAAACGACCGAGTTGATTACCAAAGCTCAGTTAAAAAACTGTAATGTTCAGCTTAAACTTACAAAGACCTAATAATTTTTTTTAACTCTGTATTTATTGTTTAAGATTTGCATAATAAATATATTTGTTGATTGTAACTTTCGTAAGTTTGACACTACACTACACAAGTTTCTATGGTAAGACTTAAGTTAATATAAATTATTGCTTAAAAACCATTTGAAAACGTTTAATTTATGCGAGCGAGTTTGAGAAAAAAACTAAAAACACGCTTCACTTTTATTCTTGGTATTCTTCTCAGCAAACCCTTTTATTTAATACCCATATCATGGGAATGCACAAAAAATAACTAGTCCTCCATCTTTGGGAGTCCGCCATATTGGATTTAGAATGACGTCACTTATCTAACCATAAATTGTCATCTAAACTTTACGTATATGCAAAATTTCAGCTCCATCGAAAACCGAAAAGTTGGTCTAATTTAACTTCCAATTTTTTTTTACATAATTATAGGTGAAGATATTATATGCGTGTTAGAAATGACTATTTGAACACTGATATTTTGTCTATAATGAATTTTTCAAAAAAGGTATTTTGAAACAGAACTGAAATAGCATTATGATATTTGTTATAAAGAACGAAATTAAAAGTCCATGAAAACCTTGTAAATCTTTTATTGAATACCTAGACTTATTTGTAACTTTGGTGCAACAATGGTCCTGCAGTGGGTCAACGCCTTCCATTCGCACATCTTCATCAGAAGCCATGCCAGAATCTTCATCAGAAGACTTGGATGTGTCGCATGTAACAATAATTATAAATTTATCAATTTCCATCAGCCTCAGTAATAGCAGCTATTTCGCTAGGAGCTTGAGTGATATTTCTCTGCAATGCGCCTCTTTACTATTGCCCAATTTTTTTCGATGGGATTTAAATCGCGGTAGGTAAGGCGGCAAACGGAGAACCTCATGTCCATGTTCATTTAACATTTGTTCTTTTTCATACTGTGGGTCTCCTTTGTGTTTTTGGATTAATTCGGTATAATTGCGCTTTTGTCCAACAATCATCAAATTCAATACCATTTCTCGTAATCCACTCTTGGAACTCTACTTTTGTGTGCCTTGTTTATCTGTGTGCAGTGGTGTGAAGCATTATCCATCACTACAATGCAATTCGTTGGTAGATTTGGCTTAATTTTTTCTTTCATCCATCGTATGAAGTCAGCGGAATTCATATCGTCATGATAGTCATTCGATTTGGATTTAGACCTGAACAGTAGCAGCCTGTTTTCAACAAATCCAGTTTTACCTCCACCATGAGCTATTATCCATCTTGCACCGACGCTATCAGAAGCAAAAATACCAGGCTGTGCCTCCGATTAGTAACATTTTTGAAGGTGGTATGAAACATGTATATATGTACGTTTCGTCAACATAAATGACCGGTCGATTTTCTTCCTGACGATTCTTAGATAATATATAGTAGATAATAGGATAGAGAAAATATATTCTTCTCAGATTATATTGTGCTCGCCAAGCTGCAACATCACTTGCGTTTTATCAATACTTTTCGTTTAAACTGGCACCTTTTGTATTTGTAGCCTATAGTCTTTAAAACACTCCTCAACGATGTTCTGCCATATTTAAAATCAATATCAGCTTTCAATTCCAACCAAAGTTAATTTATGGCAGTAATCTCTTTCTTCACGATGTCAAACGATTGATTTAAATGCCTTATAGCACACATATGAAAATCGTCTAAATAATTTTTTCCTCCGGTTCCTAGTTTTTCCCGGCGTCACAATTTTAGATGAAGCTACTGCTACATTATGGTACCCTCTTGAGTTATTTGGGTGACGGTGCGTTCAGAAACGCCTAAAACATAATAAAAACAATGCATTATAAATACACGATATTCTTGACACGAGGAAACTAAAACGAACAAATCGAGAAAATTGGGGAGTTTTATTTGTTATGGCAGCCCTAAAAATTACCTGTCAAATATGAAACGTGGGCTCTAACTTAAAACGGTACTGTAGGCCCGTTATTGTCTCATTCTTCTTCATGTTTGCACGTTTGACCTTCAAGATAACATCCCTGCCAGCAATTTTAATCACTTTCGACTTAATGATGACGATTATTTACTACAAAAACGAATAAAAACACGACACCTAACACTCTGTCTTGACACCTGCCATAAACAGTAAGATGGCGGCACACGATTAGTTCCAATTCTGGCCGCGCACAGAGTTATCTTGCGCGCACTTTATAGCCACCTGTCCACGGCAAGCCCGTCGCCCGAGCGCCGTCATCCCAGCCGCCGAAGCGTAGATCGGTGCGACCGCTAGAACTCGGCCCGAGATTGTGACGGGCCGATGTACCGGCAATACAAAACACATTTAAACTTGTCCATCCACGCCGGCACCGTGACGTCACACCTCGCCGACGCACGGCAGCTACAACTAACTGACTGAACCACCGAGATCGTTGCGATTGATAAACGATCGCCGTCACGTCATCTCGATCTCGGCCAGAAATAATCTCGTTCTCGTTGACGTGCCGGTGGCGGCGGCGGTGGACAATCTCCCTCACTCTCATAGTCCGATGGGACGGTAATCCGACACCCGACTCCGGGCTGTTAGTGAGAATTTCTTGACAGAAAATCCAATAACTGATTTTGGCCCGACCCCTAGACGACTAGAGGCAGGCGAATCGAATCAACTGAATTGTATCAATTTATACGTTACCAACATTACACAGAGATTACGTAAAATCAACCATCCATCTTATATAGCATTAAATACAGCTTAACAGTAACATGATTCAGTCTATAGATACACATAGTATGAAGTAAACACTGCGTTGATTAATGGCCGCCTGTCCGTCTGGCAACCTTGGCACCAACTGTCAGTGATATTGGCAAATTGCTCTGCACTCACCGTCGCACAATACTCGTGCATTAAGTGCTTATTTATTGTTACTAGGGTAGTCAACTCAGTAAATCAAAAATGCGGGAGGAATGAAAAATATTTTTTTGTTTTTTTTTTTTAAACGTTACCTCACATTAGGATTTTTATTCTGTATCGTGGGGGCAGTTTACATATATAAATTTCACAAGGACATACATTCAGACCAGAATTATTTGTAGGTCATACAAATACTTATTCCGTGCGGGATTCGAACGGGACTCATTGCTAAGCCACTGCGCCACGGAGCGGTCAATGCGATTTTTTGCTTTGAAATTGTTTAAACAAAAATGCCATCGTGTTCGTTTTACCGCTGTAAGATTTATTTTTCGGTGGTATGGATTTGCGCCAAATTTAGACATAGGCATATGTTTTATTACTATCAATACACTCATATGGTATACATCTAGAAGTAGATAGGAAACATACAAGGTTTGCGCTGATTTCCAGCGGAGCGGTGATAAATATATATATATTGTCGGGAATGAGGGTAAAAAAATTAAATGAAATATGAACAAATGAAGGTATAACGGTAATCTCCCACTTGTTCTAGCAGTATAAAGTATCGCGTAGGCGACTAAGAGGATTAGTCTGTAATTCTACGAGTCCCACTGTCGTTACTATGCCCGTTGGGGTATTCTACTAGTGTAGGCAAGGAAGATCGTTTGTGCTGAGAGGCTGCCCTATGTTACATTGAGATGGGTAGTGATGCTGTTGGTTTGCATACTTTGGTGATATCTTGTAATTGGGGTCCTGATAGTAAGTAGGGTTTGTTACCGAGTAGTGTTCTTTTATTTAAAAACTTTTGAGAATAATTTCTAACATCAGAAGTGGAATAATTTCTTACAATATATTTAGTGTTTTTTTTTTTTTTTTTTTTTATAGGATAGGGTGACAAACGAGCACACAGTCCACCTGATGGTAAGTGGTTGCTGTGACCCATAGACATCTACATCTATCTTCAATAAAGAATCAAAATGCAGATGCGTTGTCACCCGTGAGGACTAAGATGGAATGCCTCTTTTCCAGTAAAAAGGGTCTCCGGTTCTCTACACTCACCATACGAAACACAGCAGCGTAAAGCTGCTATTTTACGCTGGTATTCTGTGAGAGCGTGATCCTTCCCCGGTCGAGCCGACCCATTCGTACTACAACTATACTACTAATATAGTTGCAGCATGGCTCTACCACGTAAAAAAAATATTTAGTGATATATTAATAAAATAAATTGCCACTAAATATAAAAAGCTTTGATAGAATTACTTTCCCGTATAAGTGGTTAATTATCCCAATATTTAGTGGCCATAATGAAATAAAATAAAATTTTATCAAAATCTTATAAAAAATATAGATATGGAATAGTGGATATTTTTACACCATCACATCACTGGTAATACAAAAATGATATAAATAATCAAATAATATCCATCTCGTTTACGCCAGGCGTAAAATATCCACTCCGGCATTGGGGAGTACTTAGTAGTTGTAAAGAGATATGTAGTTTATAAAGAGATATAAGGTCTTTATTTCTTTCTTTACTACTTACTTACTCTAATACTGCGATTGTCCATGCGACTGCCAAGCGCGATGATTAGGGCAAATCCTCCATACAACGAAGACCCATGACCAGCACTGGACTGATATGGGCTGATAAAGAAGAATTAACAGAAGCAATAGTATAGATAACATATTCATAAGAAAACAATATATGTTTTGTTTTAGATATTTCTAACAAGAACTTTTGCACGCTGCAGCTATATTATGGTTGTAGCACGAATGGGTCGGCTCGACCGGGGAAGGGCCACGCTCTCACAGAATACCAGCGTAAAATAGCAGCTTAATGCTGCTGTGTTTCCTATGGTGAGTGTAGAAAATCGGAGACCCTTTTTACTGGAAACTAGGCATTCTATCTTAGTCCTCAGGGGTGACAATGCACCTGCATTTTGATTCTTAATCGAGGATAAATGTAGATGTCTATGGGTCACAGCATTCACTTACCATCAGGTGGACTGTGTGCTCGTTTGTCACCCTTATTCTATAAAAAAAAACTAACACACAGTCCACCTGATGGTAAGTGCATGGTGTGGCCCATGTACATCTACATCTATTCTAGATTAAGAGCTAAAATGCAGATACGCTGTCACTCTGCTGTGTGACTATAATGGAATGCTTCGTTTTCAGTTAAAATGTTCTCCAGGTCTTTAAGCTTACCACAAGAAACACAGCATCACTAATATTCTGTGTGATATTCTGTGACAGAATGGTCATTCCACGGCCGACCCATTCGTGCTACAACCATAATATAGCCGCAGCGTGGCTCTTCCACGTAGAAATCAACAAATATTATTCTATAGAATAAATCCACCAAATATTATTTTTTGGTAGAATTTTTTTCGCACAATTTTTTAATTTACTTTTTGCATTGCGAAGTGCATGCAGTGATAGCATAGATAGAAAATAATATATTCCCGGGAATCCTGGAAAATTCGTAAACTTGGTAGCCTTAGTTTTGCCGTATGGGTTAGGTGTTCATTGTATAATCACACTCGTTTAACTATTTGATATCTCTTGTTAAGATTATCTCGAAGATTATTGTACCGTTTAGTACTAAAAGTAATTTTGCCCTGTCTCAAAATCTTGTGTATCCTTCAACAGCTGGTAAACGTCCACTGGTGGATGTGGGCCTCTCCT
Organism: Parnassius orleans; assembly: GCA_029286625.1. Classification (NCBI taxonomy): domain Eukaryota; kingdom Metazoa; phylum Arthropoda; class Insecta; order Lepidoptera; family Papilionidae; genus Parnassius; species Parnassius orleans. The sequence goes on along the minus strand of JAGSMP010000047.1, from coordinate 2,332,621 downwards.
ATTTTGGAGAATTTTCCTTAATCGGCATGTTAAGCCGGTGTACAAGTACCAGACGTCTCGTATCCTTGACGCTACTGCTGATCCGGTTAGTGTATTACATCTGGTGTCCATCTATCAGAGACCATGAGATCTTTTTGGGGTTTCCCATAATAGTTATTCACGACACACACTGGACGAAATGGAGAGATGGATCCTATTACGCTTCCACTTGTAAACATAGTAAAGAGTATAATAATTATTTATAGGAACTAATAGCTATTATTAGCTCGTGAAATTAATGATAAACATTGTTGCTTGGATAAAACAAATTTTTCGGATTTTGTCGTGTTTAATTTGAACTTTTTAACCGCCTTCAAAAAAAGGAGGAAGTACTCAATTCGACTGTATATGTTTTAATGTGTTTTTACCTCAGAACTCTTTCTAGGTGAACCGATTTTGATGATTCTTTTTTTATGTATATGTGATGGTGCTTCTCATGTAGTCCCATATAGATTTGATCAAGATCTGACCAGTACTTTTTGAATTATCCTCAATAATGCGTATTTAATTTTCTCATTTTATTTATATTTAAGTCGATTGTACAAAATTTTTAATTTTACCACTTGTTTAATTCCAGACGTTTCGGCCGCTTTATAGCACCCGTGGTCACGGGTAGGACTGAGGTGTCTGACCTGACGCACTGATGTCCCCGAAACATCGAAAATAAAAAAAAGTTTAAATAAACACGATAAAACCCGTAAAATTAGTTTTATTCAATGTGTGTAGTATTCTCGTAAATATTAAAAAAAAAAAAACATTATGTGAACCACTACGGACTGTCGCTTGTTTCGATTGAGGAAATCTCACCCATGAAATCATCATATTAGCTATTGAGTTTCTATTCTTAATAAAAGTAGGTAGAATAGATACACTGTTGTTATTTTGTCGAAAGGTATTTTATTGATGTCTTTAGTTGGAATCTTGCGTGGTGATGTCAAATAAATTGATAGTAAAAAAGCGTTTTTTTAAAACGAGCTTTTATTGAAATGCTCTAAAAAGAAGAAAATATACTTTAAATTAAATCAAACCCATCAATTTATTACATTACACAATTTATATGATATAAAATCTTGTCGCGAGATTTAACTGTGAACATAAACTTGAATACAATATGTAACTTGATATTGACATTGACATAAAATAGGGTTCTCATGTGTTATGAACGAATTTATTCCTTAATTTATGCAAGCGAAATCGCGGCCAATTTTTTATATAGAATAAGGGTGACAAAAGAGCACACACTCCACCTGATAGTAAGTGGATGCTGTGGCCCATAGACTACAAATATCCTCGATTAAGAAACAAATTGCAGATGCTTTGTCACCCCTGAGGAATGCCTCGTTTCCAGTAAAAAGGGTCCCCGGATCTCTACACTCACCATACGAAACACAGCAGCATGCATTTAACGCTGGTATTTTATGAGAGCCTAGTCCTGCCCTGGTCGAGCCGACCCATACGTGCTACAACCAAACCATAGCTACAGCGTGGCTTTACCACGTAACTTCTTTAAAATTAATTGGTATTAAACACAGCTTCTAATCTGCAAGCTGAGGAAGATTAAGAGATAAAGCATTTGTATTTTTTATAGTACGTAAGTAAACTGAGCAATTCCATCGGCATCAATAAATAGATAAATATTGGTAAATCCAATTCTGCATGCCTTAAGCGCATTAAAAAATTACGTATAACATGATTATACCTAAATTTTTAAAGTAGTTTAAATACACAAGTTTTCACTATTAACCTTATTACTATACTTCAAATTTTCCGATAATGTTATGTCAAACTTCAATAAAAAAGTTTGGGTAATCCAAAAGTGCACAACTTATATGATGCTCAAATGATAGTGAAAAAATGTAAATTGTAGTTCTATTCGTCAAAGAGTTCCAGTAGTAGTCATCGAAGTACACCTTCAAGTCACTCCGTCAAGTCCGGAGGTAAGGTCAATTCATAACTAACAAAACGAGCCCAAACACGGCATCTAGTTCTCCTCGCCGAGGAGCTTCAGTAGCAGTCATCAAAGTCCACCTTCAAGTCACTCTATAAAGTGGGAAGGTAAGGTTTCATCATAACTAACAAAACAAGCCCAAAATCGGCACAACTATTACTACTCGTCGAGGAGTTCCAGTAGCAGTCATCGAAGTACACCTTCAGATCACTCTTTCAAGTCCGGAGGTAAGGTCTCATCATAACTAACAAAACGAGCCCAAACTTGGCACACCTAGTTCTACTCTTCGAGGAGTTCCAGTAGCATTCATCAAAGTACACTTTCAGGTCACTCTATCAAGTCCGGTGGCAGAGGCGGATTAAATGTCGACTGCACTCTAGGCTAGCCTAGCACCTCATCGGCGCCCTCTAGGGTAATCCATATTATATCTATTATAATTAAATATAATCATTTTGCAAATAAACTATATTATGATTTATAATATAGTTTAATAATTGCAAAATAATTAGGATACGACTACCATTAACCAATAAATGAAAAATGTGATGAGAGAGTAAGAGTGATTTAAGAGTAATCAAATACGACGATATTTTTTTCGTTTAGAAACTTCCGCACTGCCTTTTTAACCTTGCGCCTCTAGGCACGTGCCTAGTTGCCTTAAGGATAATCCGCCACTGTTCGGAGGTAAGGTCCATCATAACTAACAAAACGAGCCCAAACTCAGCACACCTATTACTATTACTACACTTCGAGAAGTTCCAGTAGCATTCACCGAAGTACACCTTCAAGTCGGGGTAAGGTCTCATCATAATTAACATAACGAACACAATCTCGGCACACCTAGTTCTACTCGTCGAGGAGTTCCAGTAGCAGATATCGAAGTACACCTTCAGGTCTCCATAAAGTCCAAGACGTAAAGTCTATTCAAGGGTTCGTGATATTATTATAACATCACCCACTTGCTGCCGTACAAAAACGAATGTTATGCCGTAACAATAAGAACGAAACTGCAGCGGGGCCCATGTTAAAACGTGTAGGTGAGCGAAGCGAAATTCGAGAAATAAGTTTATTTCTTTATTTTTCATAATATAGATACTTGTATTACTATTTCAAAATGGCAATGTGTCTCTAATAAAGCAATTTTAAACCTCGTGCTATTTATTATAAAATTCTACACAGTAATACGGTTTTGGAACGAAGTTCTTTATCGGACGGTACGGATTTGGCGGATGGGGGCTAGGCGACAAAAAGTGTAAGATTTTTCCGTCACGACCGCTTCTGACGTAGTGTAGACGGCCTTGGCGGCTATAAGGAAGCGAGATGGAATAATATCCATCTCCCTCGCACTATTTCTTATCTTGCCATGAAAGAAATATTATTTGCTTCATTTTAATAGACGCTAGTAATTCATTTATTTGTATTTTTTAATCAGTAATATCATACGTTTATCAATAATAATATACTACGAAAGGAACTTCGTTCCAACCGAGTGTTCCACGACAATCACGCATGTTTTATTTATATCATTTATATGTTCAATATGATTGTTAGATAAGATTTCATGCGACAAAACGTTGGAATCTTGATTTTTAGGCGCTAGTAGAACATACCTACGCGCTTTGCGCTTAAGGCATGCAATAGACGATTCTTCATTGCACACACTAAAATACAAAATAAGAAAGAGAAAAATACATCATCATCTTAAGCCAATTAAAGCTGAACATAGGCCTCCCTATAGATTGGAGGGATTTATCATAGTTGCCACGCTTGGCAGGTGGGTTAGCAGCCACAGTATTTTTTTTTAGCTGGTATCAGGAAGACACTGCCTGCCGTTTCCCGTTTCCGTTAACTACGTGTGGCGTAGTCTCTTGTGTACGGTTAATCATGTAGTGGTGGTGTAAGAAGATGAGTAAGGTGAAGAAATACGTGATGAAGTTTTAAATGTAACTCTTTAGACGACATTTGAACTTTTGATATTTCTTATTCGACTTAAAATGGTCCGTGGTTGCTCAGGGGCTAAGCGCTTGCTGTAAATTTCACAGTACGCGAGTAACCTGGTTTGTTAATAAAATTGTTAATTGCAATTTTAAGTGCTGATTTACCACGTGCTCGGCGGTGAAGGGAAACATCGTGAGGAAACTTGCATATTTGAAAAATAAAAAAAAAAAACATTTCGAAGGCATGTGAAGTTCGTCAATACTAATTGGGGCAATGCGGCGGACCTTTCCTTGCACTAAAACCCTCTCCGAAATTAGAGGAGGCCTGTGCCCAGCAGTGGGACGTATATAGGCTGCAACTTTAACTTTAGCTAACTTTTAAAAGGGTCTAAAATTAGACTTATAATCAATAGTAAAAACTTAATTCAAAGTACTGAAAATAATAAAATAATTTCCGCATTACAGCTTCAGAAGTCTGGGCTTTAATACTTTTATACATTATGCCTTAGCACTGACTTCTGAAGTTATTATGCAGAACTCATTTTATTCTTTTCAGTTCTTTGAACTCAGCTTTTACTTTTCATTAAAAGTCTAATCTTTTAATTCAATGCACGTTTAACACTTTTACATTTTTCAGAGGGAAAGTCTAAATTCATTACGCCCACCCGTGTTACGTTAACAGTTAATGAGAGTTCCTATTTATATAAGTTGACACAGTAAAGTATAATTAAATATTCGTTACTCTAAAGAGTGGAAAAAGTACGGGAAATGATCGTTCGCAATTTTGAAAAAAAATATAATTTTGCAAGCACATTTTGTTTATAATCTCGTATTTTATCACTTCGTACATTGAATTACTGCGAGTCAATGCAGACGCAAGCCAGACGTGATAAAATAAAAACACTTGGAGAAAATGTAGTGCTACGCGAGGCTACGGCGTAGCACCGTAGCAGTTATTACATTACCACGTGTTACACATAATGAAGGCACTGAAAGCTCAGTTGAGAACAATAAAGGCCATTCAAAAAATATCCTTTGAAAATATGAAAGCGAAGGGTGCGTATAAAATAAATACTATTTATCAAAGCCCCTCAATGCTGCATGTGACTTGACTTACTCATGTTTACAGCCGTGGTGGCAATAGAATTTTTTTTTAATTCGATATAGATTATAAATAATACTTATTGGAAGTCACTTTAATATACCACTGGTTCGGAATACATTGGTAAGAACCAGCAAGAAACGCAGCGGGACATTTTTTATCTATCCTAAGTTTAGCTTATCCTAAGTTTAGTGGATAATCCACAGTGAATTTTAATTTTCACCTCATTAGCAAAGAATATCAGCGTAAAATTTCAGCTTAATGCTGCTAGGTTTCTTATGGTGAGTGTAGAGAACTGGATACCCTTTTTACTGGAAACGAGGCATTCCATCTTAGTCCTCAGGGGTCACAACGCATTTGCATTTTGATTCTTAATCAAGGTTAAATGTAGATGTCAATGGCCCACAACATCCACTTACGGCCACAGCAATTACTTACCATCAGGTGTACTGTGTGATCGTTGTCACCCTTATTCTATAAAAAAAATTACAAATACTTATTAAACTTTTAAATCTTAATATTGTCACAACTAGCGCAAATTGAATCACGTATAATTAGCCGAAAGCTGTAGAATTCAATTTGTTACTAGGTCGTACGACATCTTATTGTCTAGAAGTCTATCTGGGTAGAACCGTAATACTAATTAACCTGAATTTTCTTGACCAAAATTCGCTCTGTAGCTTCTTATTACCTCCATACTAGGGCGTCAAACATACATACATTGCATAAGGACAAACATTCAGACCAGGGACAATTATTTGTAGGCTCCGTGGCGCACTGGCTTAGCACTGAGTTGCGGCAATAAAGGCCGCGGATTCGAATCTCGCACGGAGCAAGTATTTATATGCCCTACAAATAATTATTCCTATGTATGTTGACTACCTCCCCGATACAGTTGAAAATTCCTGTGTGGTAGTAACGTTAAAAAAAATATTCGTAGACGATATTAAAACTTGCCCCGCAGCTTCGCAGACGAACGCTTAACCACTGCGCTACCCAGTCGTTGGAAAGAGGAAAAAACATGGCCGTCTACGCTTAAACACGTTTAAAATAAAATTAAATATGTAGCAAGCAAGTCGTGCTATCGCCCGTGTCCATATACATTTGAAGTGTAGTCTGTTTGCATATTATAAATAAAGCAGAAACTTTCAGCCTTCAACTGGAAACACGACGAGTGCTCCAGTCTTGTGAAGACTACACTTGATTAAACTCAAACGACAGTCGATCAATTATGACGATGTAAATAATGCTTTATCGAAATTAGTACAAAGTTACTTTTAAACGGCAACAAAACATATATATTAAATTTACAATACCTAATGTTAAACATTTGAATACCAAAATGCTCTTAAGTGGTTAGGAGTTGAGTATTGTGAATACCACCGTTTTTCTTGGAATTTCTATTGACGCAAAGCTCCAATATGGCCCCCATATATCTAAATTAGCAAGCAGACTTAGTTCTGCAGCAAATGCTTACAGCAACAGATCAGAAGTCTCACCAATGTTGAAACAGATAGACTAGTTTATTTAAGTTTCATAGTGGAATGTGTTTTACAATTTTGCTATAGGGTAACACGACTCACATTGAAACCAAATTTGTTTTGCATAAGAGGGCCGTACGGACAATTTATAACTTAAGCTGTAAAGAGTCCCTCAGAGAAACATCTTAAGAAATACTATATAACATATTAACGTTAGGATCGCAATATATGGAAATGTAATGTGTGTTCATAAAAATATGAATAGCTTTTAATATAAGAATAAAGATGTTTATACTTTAAATACTAGGAACAAACTTAAGCTTGTAATGCCAGTTACTGGACTCAACAGCATTAGTAATTCATTTATGGGGTAATGTAAACGCGTTTAACAACAAAATCCCAGAAGAACCACAGAATCCCAGTGTCAATCAACAATTTTTATTAAAGAAAAGCTGTACAAAAAGCTTATTAAAATATTGAGGAATCCATGAATAAAAATTACCCCTGGGAATGAGGTGATCGCTACCATGCTGGTTCTATTACAATTTATGTAAAAATTGTAAAACAATATTGTAAAATTATATGTCTCAAATAAATATAATTCTGCTGGGTTTCTTGTCTTAGGATAGAGAAATTTTCCCAACCAGTGGTAAATAAAAATTGACTTCCAATAAGTATTATGTAATAATTTATATTGAAGTTATTTTCATTGACTTACTATAGAAGTTAATCAGGTTGGCCAGCCTGGTTTTCTCTTATTCCCAATATTCTTCACGAAGCGAACTAGAAAACTCAAGGCATAACAATGATAGTTTCCTTTCAAAAATGAGAGGAAGCTTGTTGTACCTAGAGATAAGATTGAACTTATCTTATCTAATAAACGCGTAGAGTCATTAATGTCATCTTGCTACAATACATATTTAAAAAACACTGAATATGCTCTCATTAAAAACCCACAAAATTCTGGTCATATGTCAAACTTACGTGGAGGTCTTTCCAACTTACCGTCTGAGATGTATTTAGACGACAAGGTTGCGTGGTAGTGAGGAAATTTGTAATCTTTTGCAACACGTTTTTTCGATTTACTCCTCTGACAATTCAACGCAACCGGATCTCGGAGATTGCTATCCACAATTAATTCTAAGCAATGTTGAAATTACAGAGCGAGACGTCGAGAAAGTATTAAAGTCAATTGACTCTAATAAGGGTGCTGGACCGGACGGCATCCCACCCTACTTTATTAAAAAAACTTATAAATATTTAACTCTCCCACTTAAATTGCTTTTCGATAAATCAATTAAAACTGCAAAATTTCCTGACGAGTGGAAAGTTTCCAATGTGATACCCATCTACAAAAAAGGTGACAAAAGCAATATTGAAAACTACCGTCCTGTTTCTTTATTAAGCTTGTTTCCTAAACTTTAGAAAAATACTCTGTCCCATTTTGTCTTCTCATTTATCAAAGGTAATTTCTAATTGTCAGCATGGTTTTTGCGCAAATAAGTCTACAGTTAGTAACCTACTAGAATACACCTCGAACTTGGCGAGATACGTTGATAAAAATAAAGAGGTTGATGCTATATACACCGATTTTAGTAGCGCGTTCGATAAAGTTAACCACGCCATTCTTTTGTCCAAATTAAATTATTATGGTATTCACGGAAACCTGTTGAATTGGATAAAATCCTACTTATTTAATCGAACTCAAAGAGTAACAATACAGGGTTTCAAGTCTTTTTCGTTTTATCCAACTTCAGGCGTTCCACAGGGGTCGCATATCGGCCCTGTTCTCTTTTTGGTATTTATAAATGACATTTCTGCTCACATTACCTTTAGTAATTACTCAATATTTGCAGATGACTTAAAATTGTATAAGGTTATAGAGTCTCCAGATGATGTAGTTAGATTACAGACAGATCTCACCTCTATCTCAGATTGGTGCAAAAGTAACAAAATGCTACTAAATCCTAAGAAATGTCTGTCTATAAAAATTACCAGAAAGAGAAACATTATTCGCTCCAGTTATTTTGTAGACGGAGAAAAATTAACAGAATCCGAAGTAGTCCGTGACCTTGGCGTAATGATCGATAAAAAATTAAATTTCAACATTCATATCGATAATATTGCATCCAAGGCATGGAAGATGGCAGGATTCGTAAAGCGAATATGTAAGGATTTGAGGAACCCTATATCTATTCTCACTATATACAAAGCTCTTATTTGTAGTACACTAGAATATGCATCACCTGTTTGGAACCCATCATACCAAATTCACAGTGATCGAATAGAGCGTATCCAGCGCAATTTTACCCGCTACTTAGCCTTTAAAGATCAAACTTGTCCTTACCGTGCTGACTATAATACTAGGCTATCCCACTTCAAATTAGAGTCTCTCGAAAAAAGACGTCGACTTTGCGATCTTAAAACACTTTATAAGCTAATTCACGGCCTCCTACTATCACCGGCACTGTTAAATCAAATAAGTATCAGAGTTCCAAGATATATACCAAGACATCCGATTACCAAAATCTTCTGTTTGCCTAACCATAGAACAAATTTAGGTAAACGAGCCCCAATAAATAGGTTAATGCAAACGTATAACGACATAACTACCAACGGCGACGTCGACATTTTCCATACGGATAACGTATCAGAATTTGCTAGATTATGTAATAAGTATTTATAACTCTTTCTCTCTTCTTCAAGTTTAGCATTAGTTTTATTGTAAGCAAATTACTTGTAAATTTATTAATGATATTGTTCTAGTTAAGTAAGTTAACAACTGTCTTATTGTAGCTGCACTATTTTTGTGAATGTTGTATATACCTTTAAAGGCGAATCATTTTGAACAAAACCAATTGTGTTATATTTAACAATGTCTAGTGATAAGCCAATGGTGTATCTGTTAAAATAAATAAATAAAAAATAAGTAAGTGACTGTTGCAGTTCATAGACACAAGGAAGCAACTTTAAACGAACAAAACTACAAATGCGTTGTCAAATCTAAGGACTCGGAAGGAATACCTCACAGCCTGTACTGTAATATACTGGTTTGCAATGCCCTTTAGACCGGAACAAAATAGTAAAAAAAACGTCCAACCACCTAAGCCTGTACCCAACTGCAATTTTAATTTATTTTTACCATATCCTCAATAGAACTAAGATATATTGAGGATATGGTAGAACAAGGAATACCAAAAGACACGATCTTGATCCACCTGCATCCATCGACTTGTTTTATAGAAAAAAGGAGGACAATCAACCCGTTGGCAAGTGGATGCTGCGTCCCAAAGAAATCTACATCTATTCTCGATTAATAATCAAATTGCAGATTCTTTGTTACTCCTGAAAACTAAGATGGAATGCCTTCTTACTAGTTAAAAGGTTCTCCAGTTCTCTATACTCACCATACGAAACACAGCAGCATTTAGCTGCTATTTTACGGTGGTATTCTGTGAGAGCGTGGTCCTAACCCGGTTAAGCCGATCAATTCGTGCTACAGCCATAATATAGCTGCAGCATAGATCTACTAGGTGGAGCTGTTGTCGAGATCCAGATATCACTCGTGCGAAGCCGGGGTGGATCTTTAGTATACTAAAAATCGCACATTGAGGCCGTACAAACATTTATTGCCTGCTGTAATGAAATGTACAGATTTATTTTATATCTATTACCAAGTTTAAATGTTTTGTTAAGCTGAAACTGTATAAAAAGGGTTATTATAGTATAAATTAATATATGATTGATAATAACCCCTGGGAATAAGGTGGTCGCTACCAAGCAGTTTCTAAAATAAATTTTGTACTTAAATAGTTTGTACAACCATTAATGTAAAATTTACTTTAAAAAAAAAGTCCCGCTGGGTTTCTTGCTGGTTCTTCCCAGGACAGAGGTTTTTTTTTCGAACCAGTGGTAAAGTAAAAAATGACTTTCAATAAGAATTACACATGTAATCTATATTGAATAAAAAATTATTCTATTCTATTCTATTCTATAGTCGAGTTTTCTGAAGTTAAGTTACTTCTTTACGTTTGAACATTAATCCTGATGCCTCCTCTACACTACTCGCGAAGTAACTTTGACGAAGTGCTCGTCGAAGTCAATCGAAGTCCGAAAAACGTGATCACACACTCGTGCTACTTCGCGAAGAGCTCAGTCGTCTTGAGTCGCCCGCACCCTTAACATAAATAACGTTCAAGAGGCAGCTCCTATAGGTACATAATTGTGTGAACAGTACGACGTCAATGCGTTAACCATAGATAAATAATTATGTAGAAAGCTACATATTTAATATTTATAAAAAAAAAACTAATATATAACTGGCGTACGCCGAGTATTGTAGTGGGACGCTTCGTGTAACTTCGGGCCACTTCGCGAAGTCCTTTGACTCGGGCGCAAAAAATCGACAGCGATCGCAAGTCGCCTGAGGCGAAGCGAGGTTGCACGAAGCGAATCGAAGTACCTCTCTACATTATTCTCCTCGTCCAACTTCGATATACTTCGCGAGTGTAGGATAATTTCAGCATATAATTTACATATTTATAAATTGGTGTTTAATGATTTTTATTTAAGTGTAATTACTGTGTAGCTATGTCAGATAAGTAAACCTGTGTGAAGGAAGCTTGTTTATTTATTTATTTGAGGGAGAAGGATGTGATGGTACTTGTAAAATAAAAATAAAGTCAGTGCTTGCAAGGACACCGTGTTTGATTGACTTACGTCACACGTGACAGCGTGTAGTGTAGAGAGGCCATGATAACGCACTTAACGGGAAGCACATGGTTTGTGGGTGTCGTATGCGGATATAGAGAGCAATTGAAACAGGAGATGAGCAGCAGCATCCCCCTGATAACAAATAATAATAATAATAATAATAATTTATTTCAAGAAACTGTACAATTAATTCAAATAGTGTCTTAATTTAAAATAGTCTACAATCACAGGCACCTGAACTAGGACAAACCTGTATCTCAGGTGTATGTGCTAATAGATAAATTTACAAATATTTTCTGTTTCTTATATAAAATGAATAACATACTAACTAATTAGGGTTATTTCGGTAAAATATATTATCATTAATTTACTTATGATTTTTTTTAATAGAATAAGGGTGACAAACGAGCACACCACCTGATGGTAAGTGGTTGCTGTGGCACATAGACATCTACATCTATCTTCGTTTGCGAATTTAAATGCAGATGCGTTGTCAGCCGTGAGGACTAAGATAGAATGCCTCTTTTCCAGTAAAAAGGGTCTCCGGTTCTCTACACTCACCATACGAAACACAGCAGCATTAAGCTGCTATTTTACGCTGGTATTCTGTGAGAGCGTGGTCCTTCCCCGGTCGAGCCGACCCATTCGTGCTGCAACTATACTATTAATATAGCTGCAGCATGGCTCTACCACGTAAAATTTGTTTGTTTTAAGTTAATGATTTTAATTAACTTAAAACATTCAGCAACTTTTCCGTATCATCGTATGACAAATTTTGTAACCATGTCCGAATTACATTTTTACAATCTGCCGTTTTTAATGGATACATATACAAAATTGCATTGACTTGATTATACAGAAAAGGGTCAAGGAATGTAAAAAATATATGTTTGAAAGAATACCTTATTCTAATGTTAGTTTCAATGACTTTATCTTTGCGTCTTTTATCAGTGACCTCTCTTCTGTAGGGCAATTTTAAGTGCTGTTTTAGTAACGTACTCATAACGAATAACTGGCGCACTGAGAGGACATTATAGGATTTATATAAGAGATGGGACAGGAATAGGATAGGGCGGAATGTTGCGACTTTTAATATGCGAGAATTTATTGACATAAATTAAAATAAAATGAAAACTGTGGTTGCCAGTCCGCCTGCCAAGCGTGACACTGTACTACAGATTCGTCATGTTGAAAACTTACGTAAAGAGCGCCAGCAACCAGCGTAACCAGCACCGACAGTAAACACGTTTAAAGCAAATTTTTTGATTGAATTGTCAGTCACCTAATCTAGAAGTATCCAGCTCGGTACAGATTGGAGTGCAAATTGACGCTATCGTACGTTAACCCCTACTATTGTATTGAGACACCCAGTATTATGTGTTTCGGATTCCACATAGATCGTCTATGTATATAATATAAGTTATGCAGATGATATGGTGCTGCAATGCTTCAATATGTAGTCTTAGAAAATTATGACGTGTCTGTGAGACATTCGCGACGTCACAAGAGTAAATGCATTGTACAACAAGCCTTATGATTAAATCAATCATTAAAAAAAAACTCGACTACGTAAAAAAGTGTACTGAAAAATTAATTTTTAATAAAAAGTAAAAACTAAATTTAAAGAACTAAAAATAATAAAATAATTTCACATTTTGAATTAAAGCTTTTTGCTATACTAAAGAATTAAGTATCTCCTTTTAGGGACTAATCGCACCAATAGCTTTTTTGACATCGATAATTTGTAGTTTTCAGATTTTTTCCTTAGTCGGCCAGTAATTTTTCAAGATTCTAAATAACCTAGAAGTGGTGAAAGAATATCTCGAAGACAAATATGAAATTCAATAATTGACTGTTACATGACTCAGAATAACTAAATTGACTTGACTTATATAATATTATCTAAACTGACTTATCGCTATTATTTTTGATTATGTATTATGTGAACTCCAATTGTAACTAGAGCATTTTTAAATAATTTAATATAAAAATAATAAAATGTGATGGATATTGCATGCCAAATGGCGGAATATAGCTGTACTAAAAGTTTGTTCTATAAGTGATAAACTACGTAAACACCAACTGTATCAACCTATATTAAGAATCAAATTGCTGATGCGTTGTCACCCCTAAACACTAAGATAGAATAGCTCGTTTACAGGAAAAAGCGTCTCCGGTTCTCTACACTTACGAAATGAAACACAGCAGCGTTAAGCTTATATTTTACGCTGGTATTCTGTGAGAGCGTGGTCCTTTCCCGGCCGAACCGACACACGCGTGCTGCAGCAATATTATGGTTGCAGCAATACATTTTTATAATTACTAGGTGACCGCTCGCCTTGGCCAGCGTACGCCTATAAAGTAGTCCATCGGCTCATATTTCGCTCTCATATGACTCTACCACGTCATATAACCACGTGTGATAGCGCCAAATTGAAGTCCGTAATCTCTGCATACCCTTCTAAGTAACAAGCGTGAGAGTTAATGTTTATGGTCGTTCTGTGTTGGTCGGATGAATTTTACAGCGAATTTAACAATACCATTAACCATCAGTGTAATTATCAGTGATACCGTTGTCGTTACAGCCTATTAAAGTAAACTGCTGTACATAGGCCTTCCCTATAGATTGCCTCATAGGGGGGATATTTGCCATAGTATCCACGCTTGGCAAGCGGGTTGGAAGCCACAGTTTTTTATTTTTAGTCGTTATTAGGAATACGCTGCTGCCCATCTACTGATTTGTTTCCCTTTGTCGCCTTTTGTTCCCACGGGATGCCACGGGGTAGGGGATATTCTTTCACCGCCACTACAGGGTAATTTTTAATTATCAGTAATAAGCTTAGGGTTATCACTTTCCGTAAATTTCATTACACGCGAGCAACCCGAGATTTTTCCCCGTCCGCAAGAGGCAACATTAAAATTATTAATTGCAGTTTAAAGTGCTTATTTAACACATGTTCAGTGGAAATAGGAATACATCGCAAAACCAACATAATTAAGGAATATATTTTGCTTGGCGGCAGAAATCTCTTCTGTAAGAGTGGGGTATTTATCCAGACGGAAAGTACATAGATATATCACTTTCAAATTTGTCTAACGACTCATTTACACCGTACTAGTTAATTTTTTGTTGTATATAAAGAGGTGAGCAATAATTAATATGCACCGTCTAAACGTGGTGGAGCCATGCTGCAGCTATATTAATTATATAGTTGTAGCACGAATGGGTCGGTTCGCCCGGGGAAGGACCACGCTCTCACAAAATACTAGCGTAAAGTAGAAGCTCAATACTGTTGTGTTTCCTATGGCCGCCGAGTTTCAGCACGTCGAGCAAGTATTGCAAGACAACAAGCTTCGTGTCCCGCGCCTACGTCACAGTGACTAGTGAAGCCGGCCACAGTCGAGCGTGTGCCTGCTGTACTACCCTATGTCAGAGGAGTCACAGACAAGAGTGGCTACATCTTGAAGCGAGCTTCTATTAAAACATACTTCAAGCCGCCGAAGAAGATTAGTCAATTTTTACCATCCCTTAAGTGTAATATCCCTCTACAAGATGCAGGTGTGTACAAGCTTGATTGCGAATGTGGTCTCTCTTACATAGGACAAACAGAAAGATCCATTAAAACCCGCGTGAAAGAAAATATAGCTGACATGAGGCACCGACGCTCTGGGAAGTCTGCAGTCTGTGAACATGTTCAAGATCGTCCCCGTCATTACATCAGATTTGATAGACCACAAATACTCGCAAAAGAACACCAATTCCTACCAAGGATGATACGCGATACTCCAAATTTGTATGGGACCATCCCTGAAGTATAAACTATTTAATAAAAAAATAATCATCAAAATCGGTCCACAAATGACAAAGATATCTCATAACATACATTAAAAAAAACATGTAATTGAATTTTAAACCTCCTCTTTTTTAAGTCGGCTAAAACCTTATAAGCGATTCTTTCTGTTCAAAAATGTTAAAGGTGTAAACAAATAGAGGTTCCAATAATGATTTCTTATATTTACGTGAATAGTACCAATAGAATAAAACGAATTTTACGTTTATTCTATTGGTACTATTTTTGAATTACTGGCGTGTCGGGCGCTTTACAGAACGCATGGTCACGGGTGTCCCCCGTTGTAATAATTTCTTGTCGACATTTGTGTATAATAGCTAATAGTTGAAGGTAATGTTTGTCTTTTACGTGGTAGAGCCACGCTGCAGCTAAATTATGGTTGTAGCACGAATAGGTCTGCGCGATCAGGAAAAGACCACTCAGGCTCTCACAGAATCTCAGCGGCATAAAATAGCAGTATTATGCTCCTATGTTTCGTATGGTGAGTGTAGAGACCCGGAGACCGGTTTTACTGAAAACGAGGCATTTCATTTTGATCGAGGACAAATAAATATGTCTATGAGCCACAACATCCACTTACCATCAGGTGGACTTTGTGATCAATTAGTAATCTCATTCTATAAAAAAATCAACTACATGTTCAATTATTGCCATTTTTTATACAAGAAACTTGCACGGTATAAATAAGGCATAAAATCTTGTAGCATCGTTCATTGAAAACTTAGTATAGTTCGAAGGTATTAGAGTGTACAAGGGACTCAATATTTAACTAATTGATTTGATACGGCAAGGTAGAGCTTGTCTAATTTATAACTGAACGCGCCTCCGTTGTTTTTTGAAAGATTTTATTACTATCTTAAAATCTTAATCTGAGCGGTCTTTTAGAGTGTTTTAGTAGATTTTAGCATGTTTACTATAATTGCCATGTTAAAAGCAATAAAATCTATTAAAAATACAAGAGGCGCGTGTAGTTTAAAATTAGACAATCTCTATGTAAGTTTTGTCTCGAATTTTGTCAACTGCCCCATATTATCCCGTGGGTGTATGTCGTCTCAGAGGGGAAAGAAACAGGAGATGGGCAGCAGCACCTTGCTGTTAATAACTCTAAAATATAAAAATCTGTGGTTGCTAACCCGACTGCTAAGTGTGGAGACTATGGCAAATATCCCTCTTATGAGACAATCTTATAGAAAAGGCCTATTTTCAGCAGTGAATTTTTGATAAGCTGTAATGAACGAATGAATTACTAACTCCTAAAACTCCATATATTTTACACATTGCACTCCATATATTTTACATTTTGCACTCCATATATTTAACACTTTGCACTCCATATATTTTACACTCTGCACTCCATATAATTTTCAGTTTGCACTCCATATATTTTTGTTTGATCTGGAGGTAAACTGAGAAAGAATGTTTTGTGGTATTAAGTCCTGCTTTTTGAACTGTTATAAGTGTATGACATATATAAATATTATTCCGTGGGTGTCTGTCGCCTCAGAGGGGAGAGAAACACGAGATGGGTAGTAGCACCTTGCTGATAATTACTCCAAAAAATAAAAATCTGCGGTAGCTAACCCGCCTGCTAAGTGTGGAGGCTATGGAAAATATCCTTCCTATGAGACAATCTTACAGAAAAGGCCTATTTTTAGCAATGAATTTTTGATAGGCTGTAATGAACGAAAAAATTACTAACTCCTAAAGCTCCATATATTTTACACTTTGGACTCCATATATTTTACACTTTGCACTCCATATATTTTACACTCTGCACTCCATACAATTTTCAGTTTGCACCCCATATATTTTTGTTTGATCTGGAGGTAAACTGAGAAAGAATGCTTTGTGGTATTAAGTCCTACTTTTTTAACTGTTATGAGTGTATTTACTTTCCCACCCGACGATACGTGGTGATATAGTCGAAGGTGCTTGAGCACAGTTACTTAGCTTCAAACGTCTATTCACTCCTGCCTAAACACCTAAAGACATCTAAATTGTAGTCGGATAGAAAGACAAGAATTTATTATATATCACATGAATACATTGCACTCATACAAGAGTTACAAATTTTTTATAGAATAAGGTTGACAAACGAACACATAGTCCACCTGATGGTGAGTGGATGCTGTGGCGATCTGGCTACAGCCATCTACATTTATCCTGGATAAGGATGAAAATGCAGATGCGTTGTCACCATATGATAAACAGCAGCATTAAGCTGATATTTTACACTGGTATTCTGTGAGAGTGTAGTACATCCACGGTCGAGGGGGTGCTACGACCATAAATAGCTGAAGCATGGCTCTACCACGCACACCACATAGTAACATAATGATATGCCTTATAACAGTGACCTTTGCAAATATATACATATGTATAAATAAAGTTTAAGTGTCTGTCTGTAATACTTAGCTCAAGTTAGTTACTCTTGTGCTTCTGGGGAAATTGACGTTACAGATTTTATTATGCAGAGAAAATCTCTGCTTAGACTATGAGCTTTTCTCATAATCTTCATTCATCATCATTACAGCCTATCAAAGTCCACTGCTGAACATAGATCTCCACAGATTGCCACATAGGGTGGATATTTGCCGTACCATGCTTGGCAGGCGGGGTTGTTATCAGGAAGATTCTGATGCGCATTTCCCGTTTCAGTTTACCAATATCCCCAGGGTAGTCGATTATACGACGCCACCACTACACGACTTAATCTTTATTAATCTTAAATTTTTAAATTACGATAAACATATGTGTGCCAGGATCGTGCCAAATGTCAGTATGTAATGTATATTTTTTATAATAGTAGACGATATTGGTTAAAAAAATATATGATTAAGTCATCTTTTTAAAATTCAAACGTGTCCAGACAACAGATGGAGTAGATAATATGCACTTACTTGCGACGATATATCTCTCCTTGTTCTTCAAAGGGACATTTTGTTTCTATCTCATTCCATTTTTCTATTTCGCGCCTGCGCTCCGAAGGGTTTTCCGAAAGATGTGGGGCGGTCGAAGCTACGTATGTTGCGAAAATAGGAAATAATAATTAAGTGCCAAATTGCATTGAGAGAATTTCGCTAATTATATTTATTGCTCTAATAATAAAATCCTTTAAAATAGAGTACTTTCTACGTGTAATAAGATTTAAAAATAAATTAGCAGAATATATATTGTTCTTAAGCGGAGGCATTGTCATCATTTAAGATAATAAAATGAACTCTTATTAATAAGAACCAATGGAAAAATACTAAATTGATCGCACGTAAATGTGTTAAGGTATTATCCAATTTGTAACAATAGTTACGCAAGAGGGGAGGAGCAGTCTACGAAGCTTCGACCGGTTGACGGGACGGAGTCAGCCTCTGTAGCTCGTGCTATCTCCCGGGCCGCGGCACCGTACTCAGTTAGATGTTTTTGAATTTCGGGAGAATATGAAATGATTGCAATATGACCTTGAAAGTGCTTTAAATAAGGAACAGTGTTGCCAAAATGCACTCTTCACAAATTGATCTTACGCGGGAGCATATAAGTGACACGAGTGCAATTGTTGTGTTTTAAATTTTTCGTGAATTATTTAAAACAGTTGAATGATGATTTCTGTTAGTGATTCCACTTTTGATTGAATATAAAGAGGATAATAATACAATAATATCGGGTAAGTCTATTTATTTATGTAAAGAAAGATTTACAAGCGTCTTAAATATAAATACAAATTACTTCGTATTTATATTTAAGCTAATAACATAGTCTTAAACGCATAGTTTCTGACAAAAAAACAATGAAACATTAATCCCTAATTCTTTTAATTATCTGTTGCCAATATGTATGTATTTAGTTAAATGAACTTAACAATCAGTTATGTTTATAACATAATGGTAATATATTTTAATTGAAAATATTAAAACTAAAATATTAAACAGACATTTAGAGAAATTAATAGGTATTTTTATTTCTTTAAATTGAAATTAAACCTAATATGTATATTGAAAAATAATTTGTATGATAATGTACGGTATAACATTTTAAAGCAAAAAACCTAAATTAAAAAAATATTACTTTAGAATATTATATTATTTAAAATATTTGTAGCGAATTCCTTTGTTCTCTACCAGAGTAAAGAAATTCTGTAATGTAATGTATGTAACGTTCGGACAAGCCCGTAGGTGTTGCTGTATTAAATGATAATTAAAAATATGTTGCTAATTAAAAAAGTAGGTTACTATTTCACTGAGTCAGTATGTCCCGGACATGCTAACTCAATGAATTAGTAATCTAGTCCCGGGTTTAATTCTTATGATAAAAAACCAGAAAGGCGATTTTAATGATACTTAAATGTATATTACAATGAAAAGTATAATACTTTTAATATAATATACTTCATATACTCGTATTTAACATTAAATAATTAACATCAGTGAACACACTTCATAACCACAACAACCTAATGTTTAAGGACGCGGATCGCGAATTTCAAAAGTCGAGGGTTCGATTTCGAATCCGCCATTCCACTACTATCAGTATTCTGATTCTACTGCTAATAGCTTCATTACTAATCTTAACATGCAGGGAATCCCCGAGTAAACTTTTTAAATATAAGTGTCATGTATTAGTTTGGGAGATTACGATACATCTCGTCAGGTATACTTCGAAACCTGAAAACGAGATTGTACAACCAGTGCGCCAGTGACGATTAATGGATCTGAGACGTGGTCCTTCATTGCTGGCCGTATGACGAAGTCAAGGTCGCTCAGCTATGCTCGGGGTTTCTCTGCGTTATAGATTTAAAAATGAGGATATCCATAGTAGAACCAGAGTAACCGACATAGCCCAACGGATTAGTAAGCTGATGGGCGGCCATATAGCGCGAAGAACCGACAACCAATGGGGAAGGAAGGTTCTCGAGTGGTAGCCTGTTACCGATAGGCGAAGTAAAGGGCGGTCCCCCACTAGATGAAGTGAAGAACTGCTAACATATGTAGGAAGTTGATGGATGCAGGTGGCACAGGACTGTGCTTTGTGACATTCCTTGGAGGAGCCTATATTCAGCAGTGGACTTGTGAAGGGCTGTAATGATGATGATAATGATTAGTTTTTTTTGACTACTCTTGTCTTCTGCGCTGGATAATATCCCACCTATGGGGGAGGCCTATGTCATGCAGTGGAATTTAATAGGCTGTAACGGTAAATATGAGTGAAAACGCGAAACTTCCCACTAGTAGTCTGCATCCCACGGAAATCCATAACAAGTGTTATATTGAACTAGCAACCTGCCCTGTATTCGCCTGGATAGGTTCTATTAATGTGACTGTCTCATTAATTTAGTGGTCGTCAACGCAGTTGCTGATCATGAAGTCCCGGGTTCGAATCCCGGTTCGGTACCAAGTCAGTAAATGGCACGTAAAGCCGTTGGTCCTGCGCCTGATCTCTCTCCGGTCATGTCATATAACCGTCCTATCGAAGTATGAAAGTGAGGGCATAGAAAGTGCACCTGTGCTTGCGCATACACTGGAGCACTATAATCTCAATGGAGTTGACCAAACTTCGGTCTGGAGGAGAATATTAATGAGGCGTTTTTAGATTTAAGATAGTCAAAGACTTATTTATAGTATTGTGGGCAGGTAAATTTAAAACATAACATAAACACTCACGCCTGTCACCCAGAGGGGTAGGCAGAGACTATGGACTTCCATTTGGCACGATCCTGACATACCTCTCTCGCCTCCTCTACATCCATATAACAGAAAAAAATAAAAGAACAGGTAATTTTTCCTTATTTTTTCGAAAAAGATTTATCCCTAGCCTAGATCCTTCCTGGCTTTGCTTTCTATCTATTCGTAGTTTCGTTACAATCGGTTCAGCCATTATGAAGGTTAGCCCAGACAGACAGACACAATTTTTTAAAATGGTTATTTATGTCTTTTTTTATAGATGACAAACGAGCACACAGTCCACCCGATGGTAAGTGGTTGCTGTGGCCCATAGACATCTACATCTATATCCTCGACGTATCAAAATGCAGATGCGTTGTCACCCGTGAGGACTAAGATGAAATGCCTCGTTTCCAGTAAAAAGAAAACAACAATGTGATTAACAAGAATGTTGAGTAAACATATTATATAGTTTCCGTAGTCTTACCGCGTCCAGGGTTAAGAAAATAAGTACTTTATAGCTCGACTTCAGGGACAAATTTTTTAGGGAAAACTTATCTTAGACACCTATCTAGATGAACTTGGAAAGTAAAACAATTAGGAAAAACCGACCGCGCTGAGGGCCGACTGACTTATTAATTGATCGCAGAAAGAATTTGCACGCGTATGACAAAAAAGGAGCAGAAACAAGCTAAGTAAGTACACACAGAAGAAAAAGCGCTCCCGAACTGTTTTTCCGCTGGCGTAATAGTTAGTGATACGTAAATAAAATGTTCTACAAAAATATAGATCTTTACTCCATCTAAAAAAAGTCCGCGATAACATATGCCTATTTCTTATACATAAGCCACAATAAGGTATTTTGTAACAAAAAATATTGAAAATTAAATAGTGATTTATGAGCGTTATTATTAGGCATGGCATATTAATCCTTACACTTTGCTCTGTATAGCATGTTATTTGGACGCATAGTTTAAGAGATAATGAAAAATTTATATAATTCATCACTCGTCTCGGCGTGCGAACGACGCATAACCCTATCCGCTCGATGAGAATCGAGAGAATCTATCAGTGGACGTTTCATGTCGCGCGTGATATACGTGGGTGAAACCGCGGGGCACAGCTAGTGCTTTATATATATATACGATAGCACAGAATAAATAATAGTGATAATAGTGCACGATAGCTCGTACATTATCTAAATACAAAATTTTATCCAAATCGTTAGAGCCATTTCGGTGGAACCAATTACACACTTTCCGAGAAACCAATATGATTTAATTGTTCAAGGATCCAGCGATTGTAATAGTAAAACAAAGAAGTTTAAACGTTTACTTTGATCATTCTGTCTTCTTGCTTTTTGGTAACTGAAAGAGATTATATTACGTTACTATTACTATATTATATTAAATCAGGCAGATTTGAAACCTTATAATTTTAAGCAAGAACACAATAGAGTAAATCACAGTTGACCTTTGACTCAGTCGACGGATACGTTGACCGAGATACACTAACTCTATATTTTTTGTTAATTGTTTAACTTAAACAATAACAAGTCTGGGTGAGACCTATAACGAAGACACTTCCCCCTTGATAGTAAGTGGATGCTGTGGCCCATAGACATCTACATCTACCCATGATTAAGAATCAAAATGCAGATGCGTTGTCAACCCTAAAGTCCAATATCGAAAACCCTCGTCACCAGTAATATGACATAGGGACCATCAAGAAAAGAGCCTACTCTTTTTTAAATGGCCTGCAACGCACCTGCGATTCCCCTGGTGTTGCAGTTGTTCATGGGCGGTGATCGACACTTACCATCAGGTGAGTCGCATGCTCGTTTGCCCCCTCTTTGATAAAAAGTAAAAAGGATCCGGTTCTCGTTTCTAATCGTATGAAAGACAACAGTATTATTTTTTCAAGAAGTAAGGGTAACAAACGAACGCACAGTTCAAATTTCAAAAGATGGTTAGTGGATGCTATGGCCCGTAACACCTCCTCGATTAAGAATCAAAATGCAGATGCTTTGTCACCCCTGTGAGCTAAGATGGAATGCCTGTTACTCGTAAAGTCTTCAGATTAGTTTCGTCACTCACCATACGAAACACAGCAGCATTAAGCTGCTATTTTACGTTGATGTTTTGTAAGAATGTGGACCTTCTCTGGTCGAGCTATCCATTTCGTGTTGCAGCCATAATAAGCTGCAGCATGGTGTATTTATCTATAGACCTACATCTATCCTTGATTAAGAGTCACTATGTAGATGCTTTGTCAGAGTTAAGCTGCTATTTAACGCTGGTATTCTGTGAGCGTGGCCCTTACCCGATGGAGTCGTCCTATTTCTGCTGCAATCGTAAAATAGCTGTACCCCAAAGCGTCGGGATCTGATAAAACCTCGATTTTCAAAAACTGGGGTGAAACCAATAACTTCCCGATTTTTAAAACCATTGATTTTAATAGCGGGAAGTTAAAAAACTTAGTACATTTGTATTATATGCGCTTCAGTCGCGCGTTAATACACACCATTTTTTAATTCATATATCTAAAGTACATTATTGTTTTCCTTGTATTCGTGTTTGTTTGCAAACCTAAGTATATTTCAAAAACGGGAGTTCTTTGTTGTTCGCGGAGCTTGTCGCTAAGCCCTACCTGAGCGAACGAAACATTGTACCTCGTGAAACAAAAGAACACAGGCCGCCTGCTTTAGACAGTTATTCTGGTGGTATTAATACTGGGGCACTTTCTCGTTATTATTTCCTGTAGTGGATTTTACTCTAGTTTTTTTAGATTTTTATATAAAACTAAAGTGATAAACGAATTTACAATTTCATCTCAGGGCTAAGCGTTCGCTATTAATTTCACAGTACGCGAGTAACCTAATTTCGATCCCCACAGGCACCAATAAAATTGTTAATTGCAATTTTAAATGCTGATTTACCACGTGCTCGGCAATGAAGGAAAACATTGTGAGAAAACCTGCATGTCTGAGAAATAAGAAAAAAAACTATTTCGAAGACATGTGAAGTTCGCCAACACGCATTGAGGCAGCGCTGCGGACATTTCCTTGCCCTAAAACCCTCTCAGAAATGAGAGGAGGCCTGTGACCAGCAGTGGGACGACGACGAAAATAGACGACAGGTGCGTAGTCACATCTAAGGACTACGATAGTATGCACAGCCTGTAACTGAGAGGGAGAAATTAACTTGCTTCAAAGATTTAAATTGATTGAATAAAACTATTTTTACGGATTTTATCGCGTTTAATTTTACTATTTTGATTCCCGACGTTTCGGGTGCTTTACAGCAACCCATGGTCACGGGGGGGACTGAGAAGTTTGATGTCCTGATGTCATAGTTAGCCCGGCTACCTTCAGTTTTTTAATATTAATTTTTGGTTCGATCTACGCAGAATGAGCTTACAGTATCTTGAAGTCTTGCAATGGTATGCTTGGGTTTGGATTTAATTTTGTTAATTATAGGATCCCAAGCAGATGGCAGCACCCATCCATCTTCTCTATTGAAATTAGGAATCATTATTTAAATTGATGCATCGAAGCTACAGTATGCGTCATGTTGCAAATGGCCGTGGACTGTATCAGAAAGCTATGGAATCTGTGCGTCAAATATTTTGTTACCTTGGTATAGTTAGTTATTCTACCGCATGCTAAACAGTGACGGTGTATCTATCGTGTAGCGGCGGTGTAAGAACATCCACTAATAAGTAAGAAAGCCAAGGTTGTCGTTAAAAGATCGAAACTGTCCAAATCCAAATCACAAGCAAACAAGTCCAATAAGCGAAGCAAAAAGTCGGTAAGTACGAAATAACACGAACTAATACGGAAAGATGCTTAGTAAACGAAGGAGCGTAACGTACTGATCTACATTGCGTGTGCCAACACTCAAAAAGTGGTGTCACTATCTGTCTCGCTCGCACCACATAAAATGACTTTCTTGGTATTTGACACATTAGCGTCACTATCTGTCACTATATATCACCCTGTGGATGTCGTGTGAGACGACAGAGGTAAACTGAGGCAGGAGATGGGCAGCAGCATCCTTGCGATAACAGCAAAAAATAAAATAAAACCGCGGTCGCCAACTCGCTTGCCAAGCGTGGAAACAATGTCAAATATCCCCTATGAGGCATTCTATGGGGGAGGCCTATGTTCGGCAGTGGACTTTAATAGGCGATAACGGTAACGGTATGATAAATAGGCCGCAAGATGTTGGTTTTTGCAGAATGCAACAAGAAGACGCATACGTGACATTTACTGGGCATTAGGACTCCTTTCTACCTAGGAACCCGTCTGGGCAGGTAGTAGGTACCAACTTCTACCAACATCTGCCGCCAAATAGCAGTGCGTGTACTGCTGTGTTCCGATGTAAAGTGTACAGAGAGTCAGTATATTTACAGGCCGTGAAGGATTCCAATTTAGTCCTCAAAGTAGACAACGCATCTGTAGCCTTTTTCATTTGGCTGCAGGTGTCGATGGGCTGCGGTCGTCACTTACCATCAGATGGACTGGACTATAAGTTAGTTTGTAATTTCTATTTCATAAAAAAAATGCATTTTTAATTGTAGTAAAACATTTTGGAACGAAGTTCCTTATCGGTCGGTACGAATTAGGCAGATGGGGGTTAGGCGAGAAAAAGTGTAAGATTTTTCCATCACGACCACTTCTGACGTAGTGTAGACGGCCTTGGCCGCTATAAGGAAGCGAGATGGAATAATATCCATCTCCCTCGCACTGTTTCTTATCTTGCCACGAAAGAAATATTATTTTATTTTAAATGACGCTTCATTTTAATAGGCGCCACTAATTCATTTATTTGTATTTTTTAATCACTTTCAATTTTTTTGCACGTGGTAGAGCCATGCTGCAGCTATATCTTAATTGAGGATATATGTAGATGTCTATGGGCCACAGCATCCACTCACCATCAGGTGGACTGTGTGTTAGTTTGTCACCCTTATTCGATAAAAGGTTGTATTTGTGTGTGATGAAGGAATGCTTACCAGCTCGCCGATGTACACGCCGCTACCTTGCACTGGCGCCACACACGCCTAGTCCAAGGCGACCACTTTTTGTGGACAACTCCACTTCCACCTCAACGACTAGCGACGCGTAGTATAGCGGCCTGTGTACACGTATACGCATATATCATTGAGCTTTCACTTCTGCCGGCAGTCCTTATGACTGCCTCTGTGTTTTTTTCATTAGATAGTGGGGGGGTGAAGTTTTTAATATAACTAATTAGACGACACTGAAATTGAGATACTTATTTCTTAGTCCACTTAAAAGTGTAACAAAAATTATCTTTTAATAAAAGTAATAGCCGGTTTCAAAGAACTAAATTTAATTTAAAATAATTTCACGTACTGAAGTCAGCCATTTGATTTTTTACACACTAGGTATATAGGCTAGTCTTAGCACCGACTTCGAAATATAAAATTGTTTTATTCCTTTTTGTTGTCTGAAGTTGCCTTTCACTTTTTAATTAAAATTTTTTTTCGTAATTTATCTATGCTCTTAAATTAAATATCTCTACTAATAGGCGCCAAAGGGCGGTTCGTTCTTGTTCTGTCCGTCAACGTTAGTCCACCGCGTGTAATGGAACTCAGGGACTTTTGAACGATGATTCCCTGCACGAGAGCTTAGCCGCCAACTTGTTGCCTGCGTGGTCGAGATGCGAGAACTCCGTAAGGAAATGGCAGAACTCCATGCATCCGTTGCATGTTTCACGGAGCGAATGAATGGCTTTGAACGAAGGCTGGAGGTAATCGAGCAAATGCATACTCCTACCAAAGTGGAGGTCATTGAGCTAGAGAAAACAGTTAATTTATTAAAGCAGGAGCTCAATGGGGATCAAGAGCACTGCTTTCGGATCTTGAGATCGGACATCTACCTGAGGAGAAGGGGGAAAATATCACCCACACAATATCTGTTCTAGCAGTAAGGCTAGGGGTACCACTGGAAGAACGGGACGTCGTCTTTGCGGAGCGTGTTGGAGCGGCGCCACTGTCTTTGAGCGCCAGTGGAAGGAGGCGTAGCGACACGAGCGCGCCGCGTGGTGGTGCGGCTGGCGAAGCGTAGCCTGCGCGACGAGTTGCTGCGCGCTGCTCGCGTGCGTCGCTCAATCACTACCGCGGACATCGGGCTGGCCTCCTCGCCCCAACGCCTCTACGTAAATGAGCGCCTGACGAGGAATAATCGGCAACTATTCTATAGGGTCCGTGAAGCCTGTCGAAAGCTTTCGTGGCGCTACTCCTGGACAAGAAGGGTCGTGTCGCTCGCCAAGCAGAGGGCAAACCGGTTTACTGCATCCGCACAGACGATGACTTTAATCGTGTTTTTCAGTCAAATATTGTTTGCATTAGCAGCTCTGCATAAAGTAAACAATATAAGTCTAAATATATTGATTATGAGAAAATTATTACTACTAATATTTGTTATAACCATATTTTTAATTATTCATAATGTTATATATACAAACATTTACAGCTATTATGGCTATGATGGTGCGATGGTAAGGGCAGAGTTTCTAATTACTAATTTCATGTTTACTCATAATTATTTACAATTAAAACCATTAATTCGTGTTCAAACAGTTATATATCTCAGTTATTTTAAGGAAAATGTTTAAGTTATAATAATAATAATTCTATTCTATTGATGATTAATTACATTATATATATTTTTTAAAACATTGAGCTTCATAAAAGTATATTAGCGTATCATAATCTTAAGAGCACACTGTAGGTATCTTTTCTCACTTCGTTGCTGCACAAGTATAGTATTTTGACTATTATCTCATTCATTCAATTCTAAACATAATCTTAAGTTAGGCACTTAATGTGGGATCGCTTGCTTAGGACATGACGAATTTTTCTCGTAGCTATGGATCGTTATTCTGTCGACATAATGGCGATTAATGAAACCTGGTGCGAGAGGCGAAGAGGGCGCTCGCCTGCGGTGCCTGGTTATAGATTACGTCACGTTCCTCGCCCTTCCGACGTGCGCTCGCGCGGTGAGTGGGCTTCTACATACGTCAGGGCATTGCAGTCACACTACCACACCCCCAGCCCCACTGTAGAGCAAATGTGGCTTGCACTAACAATTAACGGTACAAAATTAATAATTGGTACCTTACAGACCGCCGTGGTTGAGTGTTGACATTTTTCGATGCTTTATCGAAACTATCGGATTATCATGGTGTAATAATGTAGTTTTATTAGGCGATTTCAATATAAATTTATTAAATGATATGGATAATAACTGTAAGAAGTTGAAAATTTTTTACATTATAAATTAAATCAGTGTGTTACTGAGCCTACCCACTTCACGGAATACAGTGAAACTTTAATGACCTAGTATGTACAGACATCCAACAATCATTCATTTCTGTGAATCATATACGGAACTAAGCGGTCATGCATTTATTTGCTGCGAATTAAATATAAAACCGAAACGAAACCGATTATTATATCGCGTAGAAATTTGCATGCGATTGATAATGAACAGTTCCTATTAGATTTAAAGTCTTTAAATTGGACAAGTTTCAAAACATTGGATCGCGTCAATGACATGGTATCATTGTTTAATACTATGTTGAAAACATTATTTAACATTCATGCGCCCGTATGTGAGAAAATCATTAAACAACACCAATATCCTTGGATTACTTATAATATAAAAAAATGATGAAAGCCAGAGATGAAGCAGGTGTTGTCGCACGTAAGTCAGGTGGTACAGCAGCCCAAAATTACTTTATAAAGAGCTCAAACACTATGTTGCACAAGCATTAATAAGAAAAAGAAAGCTTTACTAATTTTTATAAATAATCAAAAAGATACTCGCATCGTATGGTCACATATAAAAAAACGTTAGGTTAAAAACTAAATGCCTCACCATATTTTCAACGACCCCGACTTGATTAATACAAGCTTTTTAAATGTGCCAGGAAATAATCAAGTTCCTATTTCATATGACATTCTTTAAATCACACGTCAAAGTCTCAAATGTATTCAAACTGAAGACAATAGAGGAAAGTGATATTGTGAAAATAGCACAGTCATTAAAGTCAAATGCGGTGGGTGCAGACGGTATTTCCTTGGATATGTTGAAAATGTCTTTCCCGTAACAATACCTGTTATTACGGAGATAATTAATAAATCAATTACAACAAACATATCCTCAGAATGGCAGCATGCACTCATCAGGCCTATACAAAACTCAAATCCTATTACCATGAAGGACATACTTGATTAGTATACTCCCATGTGTATCAAAAATCTTGGAGAAAGTCGTGGCTGAGCAGGTAAGAATATACTTAGAAACAAACGATGTACTTCCCAGTCTTCAGTCAGGGTTTAAAACACCACAGTACGTCAACCGCTATGATAAATGTTGTCGACGATATACTATCAGATATAGACAGTGGCAAAGGAACGATTTTAGCCTTGCTAGACTTTTCAAGAGCATTCGACTGTCTTAATGTACCATTGCTTTTGTCTAAATTACATTATTACGGTTTCGACATATCTGCGATAAAATGGTTCGAAAGTTATTTCGAGCATCGTATACAGCAAGTAGAAATATCAGATGAAAATGGGTTACCAGTCATTTCGAACGCTCAGGCTGTCAAACAAGGCGTTCCGCAGGGATCTATCCTAGGACCTATTTTGTTTGCCGTGTACTGTGCGGATATAACAAATTTATTAAGCATTGCAAATATATGTACGCGGATGATACACAGATATATATACCTTGTAAGCCGGGGAGACTAGATTAGCGGTGGAAAAATTAAATGACGATCTCGAAAGAATTGCAGCTTGGTCAGATTCGAACGCATTAGTCCTTAATGGAAGCAAGTCTAAATATATAATTCTAGGTACGGCTCAGCAAATACAAAAAATAGCAAAACATGAAACTAAGGTAACCATAAGGAGCGAACGAATTGAACGCGTGACTGAGGCTCGTAATTTGGGTTTGTTGATAGATGACAAGTTACGCTTTGAAAGTCACATAATAAACACTGCAAGAACATGTTTTTATAGATTAAAAGTATTATATCAAATTAGAAATTGCCTAAATACCGATATGCGGATAAGACTATGCGATTCTTTGATTCTGTCTAAATTTAATTATATGGATATAGTATATGGCCCTCGTCTGCTTGTGCGTAGCAAGAAACTTGTCCAGAGGGTGCAGAATGCTTGTGAGATTTTGTTTTAAAATACCTCCGCGCTCGTCACGCCGTATATAAACGAACACAATGTTTTAAAATGCAGTATCGGCGAGAACACCACCCAGCCACATTTCTATTTGGATTAATTAAATATAATGTACCACCTTATCTTTATCACAAATTAGTGTGGTCTCGCGACGTACAATCACAGATCACTCGCTCGTCATGTTACTCTGGTTTATTCCTACCATCGTACTATCGCCTTTCGTGGAAGTTTCAAATATTCAGCCTCTAAATGCTGGAATAACCTGCCGCCACCGCTTCGTAGTCTGGAAACATTAAACATAAAATAAAATATAAAACTCACCTAATTATTGTTCAAAAACTATGGCTTGATATTTACCTACCTAAATAATTACAGACACTTAGCGCTGTCCGGAGGGTCATACGGAAAGCATAAGGTGCATAGTACTTTTTTTTTTACTTTTTATATTTAGACGCTGAAATAAAAGTGTTTTCATGCTATTAATTATAACTATGATACAAGTATATGTTTAACGTGCAATCATTATTGACTTTATTAAAATATTGTTTCTAATGATAATATTGTTGCTAAGATTATGGTTATGATTACATACCTCTGAGAAAATATTTTTTGTAGGAGGTTTCTTCTTTATATTATTTCCAACTATTACCTCATAGATACATGTCTCTTATGGTGATAACAATACTTTTATAATGTTTCGGACATTCTTTGTATTAGATCCAGTTAGTTCATTCATGTAATCTATGTTAATTATTATTAGTCTATCAATGACGGTATGAACGTCCGTACGTCACTTAATTCACAGGCCCACTGAAAACCAGCGCTGTAGTCTCGTATTGACTGCGGCATTAAGCTGAGTGCGGTCTGTTTGTTGTGTACGCCACACACACTTGTGTGCGTAAATGTGTGATGTGTTTAATATATTTTTTATTTTTTATTTTTATCTATGTATTTTGTGTTTATGGTTTAAATGTACATGTGGCGTATTTGAGCAATAAATGTTTTCTTTCTTTCTTTCTTTCTTTCAATGGTACCCGGTTGCATGAAAAGGCTTTTGTCCTCAGACGTTATTTAAAGTTTATCAAAAGACTTCTGTGGTCTGTATTTTGTAAAAACGTGCGAAAATGTCCCAGAGGATATATTTTACAAAATACACAAAATATAAAAAATATGTACCACATTTTAAAAGAAATCTGGATTCAACCGCAAAAACGTTTCGTTGCACGTATTTTTTTCTTTTTAAGATTTCATGATTCCCGTTAGATTTTCATATATACTTTAGTTTTTTTTAATAGAATATGGGTGACAAACGAGCACACAGTCCACCTGATGGTAAGTGGATGCTGAGGACCATACAGAAGCGACCTTACCCATTGCGAGGCTGCGGGCGGCAGGTCTTTGCGGGGCCATTTGTCCTTCGTGACAAGTATGTGATGCGAAAGTAGGTCTGGTTGTTTGGTTTAGATATTTGTCATGTTTGAGGAGAAATAATAAAGTTGTACAAATAAATAAAATTTGAGTTTTAAAATATTGACATTGAAAGATTTACAAAATTGACAAATACAGAGATGATAAATTTTAAAATAGATGTTTGCGGCTTTTCCTAAGACTAAAATCTTTAATTAAAGCACAATAATCTAACGGATGAGCTACGTTATTTTCGATTGAAAGAATAGCAAAGGCTGAAAGCCGATCTTGTGTCATCGAATTCCTCAAATATGTTTTAATAATTTTAAGCCTCGAAAAACTCCTTTCAGCAGACGCAACTGCAACAGGTGTGTTAGGAATAATTCCCAGGACTATTTCGATAGTGGGGTAAACTTCAGTTAATTTTTTTCTATTATGTATTTCAGCACCGAGATAATGTCGTCGTTTCCTTCATACACACGGATGAACATATTCAGTTCTTCGTACAATTCATGTTCATCAATATCACATGATTCTCCTACTGTCATAGATATTTGCAAGTCGCTGCATTGCTTCAAAAGTTCACTATCACTAATTTCCTTTAATCTTTTTATATTATACATGAAACCAAATATGCTCTCATGATGTTTAAGAGCCTCAAACCTAAGATGGCAGCTTGCGCGCACATAAAAATAGTTTATTTTGAAAATTATTTCCGCATTCAATTCATGAGCTTCATCTTCCTCTTCATAATAAAAATGCCTTTTTTTACGTCGTCTTCTGAATTCTTTGAACTGTCTGTCAATATCATTTTCCTCGGCTATTTCTCTTGCTGTTACAAGGGATGACTGAAAACCATTATCTCGATAATTATCGGTCCAATTTGTGAATGCGTCCAGGTGTTGTATAGCCACATCTAAGTGCATGTTTTCGCTTTGCTACATTTTACTTATAACATTTATATTTGTAAGAATGTCATACCAAATGACAAGTGAAATTACAAATTCGTAGGTAGTTATTTCCTTTTCTATAGAATGGCATTCACTGACCAACTGACAATCTGTTGTATTTTCTGCTAAATCCTTTAAAGAATCACATATATCGCTTAGTTGGTATTTAACGGCCTTCACCAATGCTACCCTGCACTCCCATCTAGTTTCAGAAAGTGGTTTTAGCGATAACGATTTTACATGAGCATTTAAAATAGCCCACCTCTGACTTGAGCCGGAAAACAGAGTGTGCAACCTTTGTAGCAAACCAAAAAAAGATTTTGCTTGGACACAAGACGATACTGCATCTCCTAGGATGATGCTTGGAATAGCTATGACTTCCACAAGGTAAAAAATAAGCAAGTGGATTAACCTCAAGAATACGTTTTTGGACACCACTTTTTTCACCACGCAGGATATGATAATGGTGCCACAATTATCATATCCTTGGCCTCTTCAGTTTTGCAATGATATACCTAACTGTTCTAATTCTGTGATTATATAATTAGTCAAACTCTTAGCTGTGGTTTTTTCGACGGCTAAGAAACCAATAAAATGATCTTCAATTTCAGCTGTATTTGTATTAAAAAATCTTATAATAATTGAAAGTTGCTCAACACGAGAAACGTTGCGAGTACAATCAAGAATAATCGAGTAATATTTATTATTTATAATTTTTTCAACAATTTGAGTCTTCACGTGACTTGCCATTAATTGTTTGAGCGCATTTTGAATACTTTTTCCGATATAGTGGTCATTAATCGTCTTATCCTTTACTTGTTTTAGGTGAAGTCTCAGCACGGGATCAAATCGGGCTATTACTTTACTAAATCTATAAAGATGCCGCTTGTCTCACTCGAATCTGAGTCAGATGTTAACTTCTCTCTATGACCCCTGAAGGCCAAATTGTGAGATGCTAAAAAATTTACAATTGCGAGCAATCGTTCTAAAATATCTCTCCAACGTTGCCTTTCTTGTTCAATTTGTGACTGGGCCAAGAAGTCAATCGTGGAACAGCTTTTTAAATCATTCTCTAAATTAATCCATTTCAACATACAATCTTTGTGCTGTCGACTAGATTCGTGAGACTTTAGGTAATCACCCAAGTGTTTCCAATCACACACTCCTTCACTTGATCAAAGCTTTGTATTTTCGGTCTACGTCAGTAATTGTTATGGGCCATGAACCGGGGTCATTATTAGGATTCAGATTTTCCATTCCAGCAGTCATGGATGTAGACATAGACTCGGGCTCAGATTCGTGTTCTTGACTGGATGGACACAGTTAATTCATCATCATCCTCGCTGTTTTTACTTAATGATGGCGGTGGCACCCATGATGATTTGGAAGGAATGTTTTCAGCTGGATCAGGCAATAAATGTTTTGTAGAGGTTTCTTGATCATCACTTTATATATATTTATATAAAGATCCACGTAGATTTTATTTTACCTGCTTTCTTTTGATAGCTCGTTTCCTTTTGAACTACCCGATTCAAATTTTCTACCGGCATCACGATCACGCAAACTCAAGTCGTAAATCTTGTTTTGTTTCGCACAGTCGCACTACAGCTATATTATCATTGTAGCACGAATGGGTCGGCTCGACCGGGGAAAAACCACGCTCTCACAGAATACCAGCGTAAAATAGCAGCTTCTTGCTGCTGTGCTTCGTATGGTGAGCGTAGAGAACCGGAGACCCGTTTTACTGGAAACGAGGCATTCCATCTTAGTCCTCAGGGGTGACAACGCATCTACATTTTGATTCTTAATCGAGGATAAATGTAGATGTCTATAGGCCACATCATCCGTTTACCATCAGGTGGACTGTATGTTAGTTTGTCACCCTTATTCTATTTAAAAAAAAGAAAAAAAAAGAACTTTTACATTGGAGTAACATTATGCTATAGCACTTGTGCATAAAAAAGCGTGTGTCTTGTTATTGTATTCTATAAAAGCCAGTATCTTGTTAGTTGTTATAATAATGTCCTCGAGACCGAATCGGTCACAGCGGCCAGTATCAACGTAGGGTTAGCCATCTACGCAGGTCAGGATTATAGTGCCAGAATGTTTGCGCAAGTTCGGGTACACTCTCTATTCTCTCACTCTCATAGCCCGATGGGACGGTAATTCGACGCGACCGGAGAAAGATCAGGTGCAGGACCAATGCTATACGTGCTTTCCGAGGCACGGGGGTGAAAAACCGCCTACTTCTTGAGTCCGGGCTGCTACTGAAAATTTCTTGATAGATTCGAACCTAGGACTTCATGCTTAGCAAGCGCCTTTACGACCACTAGACTAACGAGGCAGTCATACTTTGATTATTCGTGGACTCTGATTACGTAAAAACTATTTTCGAAGGCGAGATGAAATAAATTTTATATGTCACCTTATTTCGACAAGAACGCAAGTGCCTACTGCGGTTTTAGCAAATTAGACCTCACCAGGGAAGCTTCGCCCGCCAAGCTGCTGTAAATTAAGCTGATTAATTTAGTTGTTATGAAACAGAGCCTTCGCAAACGCCCTACTGAGCTCTTTTATCGTCAGGTCAAATAGACTACAACGTACTGCATATTATATAGATATTGTTGGAGACGTATTGTTTTCATATGTAATATTTTGCCACTTGTGTACGCACACATACGTTGACGTTGCCTCGCGATTTTGAAAACTCTAACGGACATTTTGTATTTTTCACTTTGGCAGCGCAATAAACATCTTTCTTACCAGTACGAGTTCTTGTTTATTTATCGGTGCACTTCAGATATTTAATAATAAATATTATTATAATACTTTTCATTTATTGTCATATGCAAATGCTTACAAAACTCTTTTTTATGCAAAAATAGGTAACAAACGATCACATAGTCCATGATGGATGATGGGTGAAAGCTATGGCCCTTAGAAACGTTAGTCTTCATTACGGCGTATAAAATCCACTGGTGATCATAGCTCTTTCCTATATCGCATAGGGGGGATTTTGCCATAGTTGTAACGCGTTGCAAACGGGTTGGTAACCACTGTTTTCAGTTAATTTTGAGTTTTTATCGGGAATATCCTGCTACGCATCTTATCTCTTGAGACAAAGAGGCGACAGAGGGAAACTGGAATTCCCTCTGTCGCCTCTTGCGGCATCCACGCAACGATATGGGGTAGTGGATATTAACCTTCGTCTATACTCGATTAATTATCTATATTCAGATGTGTTGTCACTCCTGAGAATTAGCATCGAAAGCTTCGTTACCCGCACACCTATTCGCTAACTTAGTTTCGTCAAAATTATAGTCACTTTGAAGTACCTTGCTTTGTATGCTGTATACCTTTCTTATAAAAGTAGAAATATTTTATAACATACGACGCAAAGTGTAGATAGGCCTGCATATAATAGGCCTGCAGTACAAAAAGGATACCTCCGATTTTCGGCACAGTCATACGAAACACAGCGGTATTTAAATTTATCACTCTAAAACAAAAAAAACACCTAAATATGTTTAATCATAGTCACTCTCATAGCATAATGACGTATGGAAATACATACGTCGTATACATATACAGTTTTTTGTTTTGCAGTAGAGCCTTATAAAAGCAATCTAGGTATAACTTAAAACTTAAATAGTCTTTTAGACAAAAATAAGATATTAATACAATAATTAATAGAATCAGATGTTACTTTGCGGAAATCCATTATTAAAGTTGGAAAAATTTACTTTGCCAACATCCGCTCAAAAAAATAAAATGATGTGTCTTACCTAGTTTGAAGAGCATCTCCCGCCCTCCCTCAATTGCGTGCACTATTCCCGTCACCACTAATTCCAGCACCACTACACTAAGAAAGACACACCACCGACGAATATTAGCAAAGTAAATTTTTTCAACTTTAATTAATACTATAATTAACATATTTAATATAATATATTTACAGTAAAGTTATGAAGTAACACACATAAAAAAAGATACAGTCGAATTGAGTACCTCCTCCTGTTTGAAGTCGGTAGAAAATAACAGATTTACATCCTGTTAATACTAGGAACAGACACAAGTTACTCGACTTCATAAGCAGTAGTTCTTTCACGGGTTTTACAACAGAATCTCAGAAAATATACAAGGTTTGTGTATCACCAAGTACAAAAATAGTTGATAACAAAGATTGTTTAAGATGATGATATGGTATTTTTTTTTTTAGAAGTGGCAAACGAGCATGCGGTTCACCTGATGTTAAGTGACTACCGCCGCCCATGAACAACTGCAACACCAGAATTGCAGATGCGTTGCCGAGCCTTTACAGAAGGAGTAGGCTCTTTTCTCAAGGTCCCTAAGTCGTATCGGTCCGGAAAAATCGCTGGTGGTATTCGGTTCTACAAGGAAGTTGTGCGAGAAGAACATCTTCTAAATCGCACAGTGGTGGACCGCCAATCATCCAGATGGTATGGATGGTATCGCGAGTTTTGTCGCGATGTGCGATGGTGAAATTGAGCGGCTGGAATTAGTCCGAACAATTCCTCAGTTGTTCCTCAATTATAATATGAAGGAATACATATATATTACATTAATAAATTCTGATGCCTCCCAAGCAGCACACAAGCGTTATGAACATCACTTTACCAGCCCACATAGAACTTATAGTTATAGTTATTATACAGCTCAAGCTGTATAAAGTCTGTATTATGGGATCCAAGTAGCCTTGGGTTTTTAATCAGAATATGACAACTCTAGTATACAACTTTAAGTATTTTGTAAAACTTGAATCTGATTTTATCATTAAAGCTGTATGGAAGCTGTTTTTCTGCATGCTGTTACTTGCGTGTTACTGGTCTAAGTGTTATAGTGTTATCACTCTCTTATTTCTGAACAACGGTGTATGCAAAGTCCCTTCTAAAATTTATTTTTAAGGCGTAATTGTACACTCTTGTAAATACAGTAGTTTTATGACTTCTGTCTATTAAATTCTGTCTAGTACAAATTAAATCTGTATAAGTGATAGAATATCGCCATTTTGCATGCGTTGCGTGTTTATATTGTACTGCAGACTTCCCGGAGCGTCGATTCTTCACATCAGCTATGTGTTCTTTAACGCGAGTTTTTATTGATCTTTTAGTTTGTCCTATATAAGAGAGACCACATTTACAATCAAGCTTGTACACTCCTGCATCTTGCAGAGGGACATTACACTTGACTGATGGTAAAAACTGACTAATCTTCTTCGGCGGCTTGAAGTATGTTTTAATGGAAGCACGCTTCAGGATGTAGCCAATCTTGTCAGTGACACCTCTGACATATGGCAGTACAGCGGGCACTCGCTCGACTGTGGCCGGCTTCACTCGTTCACTGTGACGTAGGCGCGGGACCCGAGGCTTATTGTCGTGCAAAACTTGCTTGACGTGTTGGAGCTCGGCGGCCAGGTGTTCACTGTCATAGATCCCTCGTGCTCTCTGAAACAAAGATTTACCCACGGTAGCTAACTGTGAAGGATGGTGATGAGAGTCACCGTTTAAATATTTATCTGTATGGGTCTTTTTTATATACAGAGTGTGGCTCAAGGTGTTATCAGGATTCCGAATTACTAACACATCTAGAAAAGCTAAGGAGTTGTTTGCCTCTAACTCCATTGTGAACTGAATTTTAGAATTTATGGAGTTAAGTTGGTCTAATTAATAAAATTAAATCCCAACCCAAGCATACAACTGCAAGACTTCATGATACTGTAAGTTCATACTGCGTAGATCGGAACAAAAATTAATAATTTTTAAACCGTGGTTAACTATGACATTGGGAGGTCAAATACCTCAGTCTCCCCCCGTGACCATGGGTGCTGTAAAGTACTCGAAACGTCGGGAATATAAAATAAGTTAATATACGCTATAAAATCCGTAAAACTAGTTTTATTTAAATTATATGTTATGTTAAAAAAACTCCTATACAGAGTAAGTAATAAAAATATTCTATTAAACAACTAATTAAAAACCAATGGTTGCAAGATAGAATCCATAAGATACATAGTACAGCTACTAAGACTATACGTCCCTTGAAATACCGTTTAGGCTGTTTCGAAAATTGTCGCCATTTAAGGACCCATAAAAACAAAATTTTAAATATAATTTTAGTAATATTAAACATTACTTTTAGCCTATACCTTTATTTTTAGTTTGAGTAATTATCACTGTGCCCCAATGTGCCTTCATATCTAATTTTTTTTTTAATTCTAACCTATACAACTGATATTTAGTTACCGTATTTAGTATTTTGTCGTTATATTATATGATTATTTTGCTGGCGCGGCAATTTTTTGATAGAAAACTAACTAGTTCACCGTAAATCTAATTTTGCACTTTCAATTTACCAGTTATCACCGTCCAAACTCAACTCCAATCCGAGTATATTATTAATATGTTAAATTTATTTTTTTACTCTGACATTAAATGTCGCCATCATTCAATAACGTATATAAATATAATCTAGTCATCGACAATGAAGTTCTTTTTGTTTCATATTCATTTATAAACCCGTTCTAAACTCAATTTAGAACGCTATCTTTAAAAGTTACTTATAAGACAATATCTGTAATGTAAATGTTTCCTTGCACACCAAATAACAGCTGTAATATAGCAGTTATACAGCCGTTTTTATCATTGTACAGCTACTGTACAGCGCTACTAACGAAGAAAGCTGTGTAATTTGTGCAATTTTTTTACTAATAAGAACTGCATAAGCTCTTAAACAGTCTTTATACAGCCCGAAAATATAGCTCTAGTATAAAAACGGACTTCAATACAGCTTGTAGCTTGTAGCTTGCATGATGCTTGGGCTGTAATACAGAGAGAATAAGCAGAGCCTACTTTTGAAACGGTTAAGATATACTTTTTTATGGAAGACGAGGAAAACCAACATACGGCTCATCTGGTAAGTGATCACCGTCGCCCATGAACATCTGCAAGAGCAGGGGCATCGCAGGTGCGCTGTCAGCCTTTAGAAAGGAGTAGACTCTTTACTTGCGGGTCCCTGAGTCGTATCGGTCCCGGAGAACCGCTGGTGACAGTAAATAAAATAACCCCTGGATGATAATAGCCCCTGGGAATGAGATGAAGGTAGTAATAGGCGAAGCAGCTTTGAATACGTTACCGTGTAGTGGTGGTGTAAGAATATCCGCTACCCCATACCCCATATCATCCCGTGGGTGTTGCAAGAGGCGACATAGGGAAACAAATCAGGAGATGGGCAGCAGCGTCTTCCTAATCATCATTCATCATTACAGCCCTTTACAAGTCCACTACTGAACATAGGCCTCCCCCACGCTATGCCACAAAGCACGGTCCCGAGCCACGTGCATCCATTGATTTCCTGCATATCTTACCAGGTCGTCACTCCATCTAGTGGGGGGACGCCCTACACTTCGCCTGCCGGTACGAGGCTGCCACTCGAGAACCTTTCTTCCCCATCGGTTGTCGGTTCTTCGAGCTATATGGCCGGCCCATTGCCACTTCAGCTTACTAATCCTTTGGGCTATGTCGGTTACTCTGGTTCTACTGCGGATATCCTTATTTTTAAGTTTATCACGCAGAGAAACCCTGAGCATAACCCTCTCCATAGCTCTCTGAGCGACCTTGAGCTTCCTCATACGGCCTCATAAGGATCTTCACTGGTCTTCCTAATAACGACTATAAATAAAAAACTGTAGTTGCCTACCCGCTTGCCAGGCGTGGCAACTATGGCGAATATCGCCCCTATGAGGCACTCATAGAGAGTGCCTCATAGGGAGGCCTATGTTCAGCAGTGGACTTTAATAGGGTGTAACGATAACGGTATCACTGATAATTACACTAATGGTTAATGATATTGTTAAGTTCGCTGTAAAATTCATCACAACACCACAGAGAGAACATAAATATACATCAACATTAACTAACTAACTTAACTATGAGCGGTAGGCAGAGATTACAGATTTCAATTTAGTACGGTCATACGTGGCTATGTAAGGTGGTAGAGCTATATGAGAGCGAAATATGAGCCGATGGGCTAGTCACCTACTAATTATAAAAATTTATAATAACATAGTCCTTTCTACGTGGTAGAGCCACGCTGAAGCTATAATATTGCTGTAGTACTATGGTTGGCTCGACCGGAGAAAGACCACGTTCTATGAGGCAATCTATGGGGGAGGCCTATGTGCAGCATTAATCTTTAATAGGCTGAAACGGTACTGTAAAGGTTTTTAATAATACCTTACTTTTAACTGAACAATAAAATAAAACATAATTTTCAATAATTATAATTTATAACACATAATATATTGAATAAAAATTATATTTCTATTTATCATACCGTCACTTTGATTATACTAATATATTGATCGCACAAAACCCTCTTTCAAAGCCAAAATGGAATGAATTTCAATAAATTATACCTCAAAGAATTTTACCTTATTTAAGACACGAACGTCAAATGCCTACTGAGGCTTCAGCAAATTAAGCCTCTTTAGAGCAGATTTACCCGCCAAATTGTTGAATAATAAATGAGATGTTTTCAAAATGTCTGGGCCAGTTCTTTGTACACTACATTCAAAAATGGGCAATCGCACAAAGAACGGTTTTTAACTATACATTTTTAATATGGCTTTGTTTGCTAGTTGAAAACAAGAATTTACACGTAAAATTGCAACACACAACAAAATACATCATGGCGGTAATATGTCATTTGATTTATTTAAGTAAATCCAAGTGAACGGTCAAAGTGTTTCAGTTTTTTTAACTAATCGCCTTTATTATATTCGTTCGTAGAATACGCTCTCCACTGTTTCACTTTTTTTTGAGGTTCTCAATTCGACTATTTTTTTTAATGTGTCTAAATTTTTTCTTGGTGAACCGATTTTGTTGATTCTTTTTTTATTTGAAAGCTGGTGGTATCTGACCAGTAGTTTTTGAGTTATCCTTAATAATGCGTATTTAATTGACTTCGACTACATTGATGATGTTCTCAATTTATTTATATTGACGTCGATTGTACAAAATTTTTAATTTTGTTACTTGTTCTGAGGCAATACTTATATTAGGTCAAGATTGTTTCTGGTTTCTGGTGATGTTAGTGATGTTAGCCTTTTGGCTTTTACAGCTTCATCGGACTCAGGTCAAGACTGTATTCAGGCTGTAGCAAGCAATACCTTGCAAGCTTAATTATGTCTTCCCATTCGACTATAATGTAGGTGTCTTTGAGGCAAGAGTGAATAGGCTTTTGTTGAGATAAGTCAGTTCTGCTTTCATCCATCATAGGAATTTTATCGAATTGTTGTATTTATTTTAACTAGAGTGACAAACGAGCTAACCGCTCACGTAAATGAGCCCAAAGCTGATTGATGAACTACGAATGACGAATTATGCTCGCTAAGTATACCAGCGTAAAATAATGGTATTATCTCACACAATACTAGCGTGAAATAGCAGCTTAATGCGACTGTTTTTCATATAGTAAGTGTAAAGAACCGGAGACCCTTTTTACTTGTAACGAGTTGTGCCATCTTAGTGCTCAAAGGTGATAACTCATTTGCATTTTGATTCTTAATCTTTGGTATAGATGTCTATGGAACACAGTATTTACTTTCCATCAGGTGGACTGTGTGCTCGTTTGGCACCTTTACTTCTATAAAAAAGCTACTGTGTTCCAACGTCAAGGTTGATAACGCATTTGTATTTTGATTATTTAACGAGAATAGATCTACACTTATCGACACCTCCTTGTTTATTGGTCAAAGCTAGGGTTGCCAAGTTTTTTATCAAATATATATAAGCGAAATACCACTGACTGACTCATCACGAGATCTCTAAAACTATACACCCGATGACTTGAAATTTAGTATAGTTAAACCTTACGCAATGTAGACGCTCACTAAGAACGGATTTAACGATAGTCCCATAAATAAAAAAAAACAGAGGCAGCCATAAGGACTGCCGAAAGAAGTGGAAACTCAATGATGTATGCGTATATAATATGTACACGCGTCGCTAGTTTGGCGCAAGACATGATCGTGACGTATTGAGCGACGAGCATGTCGAGGTCATCGGTGACGCGAACGCATAAGTTTTCCCCCTACCAAAAA
The DNA here is from genome assembly GCA_029286625.1 of Parnassius orleans. Classification (NCBI taxonomy): domain Eukaryota; kingdom Metazoa; phylum Arthropoda; class Insecta; order Lepidoptera; family Papilionidae; genus Parnassius; species Parnassius orleans. The sequence continues at coordinate 2,290,188 of JAGSMP010000047.1, read as the reverse complement.
TCGCTCAACGCGGCTAAAGAAGTTTTCAGTTTGGTTTCACGAGCATGTCGAGGTCACCAATGACCTCGACATGCTCGTGACTCGTTGCGCTTGCGCGCAATACGCCACGAACATGTTTACACGGGTGAGAACGCATCTGCATTTTGATTCGTAATAATAAAGGATGGATTTAGATATCTATGGGCCACAGCAACCACTTACCATCAGGTGGACTGTGTGCTCGTTTGTCACCCTCATCCTATAAAAAAAGTATGTTTCAATAGATGGAGTGACAATCTGGTAAGACTGGCAAGAAGTTGACAGACGCAGGTAACTCAGGACCGTATTTTGTAGAGTTTCTGAGGAAAGGTCAATGTTTAAAAGCAAAATTGTAAAGGGCTGTAATAAATACGTTTCAAATCGATAGGTTATATGGGTCAGCGCGAATGGGGAAGGACCACGCTCTCACAGAATATCAGTATAAAATAGCAGCTGTTTTGTTTTTCGTCTGGTGAGTGTAGAGAATCGGATACCCTTTTTATTGGAAACGAAGCATTCCATCTTAATTCTCAGGGGTGATAACGCATCTGCATTTTGATTCTTAATCGATGTGGACTGCGTGCCCTTTTGTCACCCCTATTCTATAAAAAAGACTTATATACCTTTTGACTTAAAATAAAACTGACTTGTCAAGCCCAGTAACCCTTACTCGAAGAAAGAATTGGTCAAGTGTAACATATATTTGCACAGTTTGTGTTCCTTCTTAATTTATTTTCAGCTCTATTCAGTACGCTGCTCACAAATGATATATGTTTACCACATTTCTCCTCTTTGTGATGGGTAAGAAAACTTGTCTTAGAAACAGAAACAGTAACTGTTTCATTGAATATAGATTATAAATAATACTCATTGAAAGTCACTCTTTTGTTTATTTACCAGTGTTTCGGAAAAAAACCTCTGTCCTGGGAAGAACCAGCAAGAAACCAAGCGGGACTTTAAAAAAAAACAGCTTACAAATCATATATGTTACATAATTAACAAAACAAATTAGAAATTGCTGTTATTTTTTTTACGCTGGAATTCTGTGAGGGCGTGGTCCTACCCTACTTACCTACATCATTCGTGATACAACCAAAATACAACTGCAGAGTGGCTCTACCACGTATAAAAAACTTAAACAATATGCATTGATCATGAGCTGTGATGATTCTTGATAATTATTTTATTTTATCCTGGTGTTCCTGATCAGGGTACTAAGATAACATTATTAAATTATTGTATTGTCATCGGTTCTTGATACGAGTGTAAATTTTCAAGTCAATCGGCCGTATACAAGTTGGTGAAAATTGCATTAAAATATTCAGTTACATAGATAGATAGATACACGCGAAGCTAATAAAAGCGTGTTAAAAAAATGTCTCACCGGGTTTCTTGCTGGTTTTTCTCAGGAAAGAGGTCTTTTCCGAACCAGTGGTAAAAGCTTTGCCACGTCTCAGTTCATTGTACCTCAAAACAGCTGACTGTTTTCCCGGAGAGGTATCTATTGCTGGCAGTTACTAAAACATGGATGTTATGAAGTTTGTAGTTGAAATTGTTAAATTAAATAGTTCTTACTTGGGTCGGAGAAATTTTGATTTTAAACTAAAAGTATCTTTTACCTTTTTTAAAGCTTAGAAGAAGTTATGCACTTAAAGAATTTTATAAACACATATTACTTATTTTATAAACACAGAGAAGGTTCAGAATCTTACTAATATTATAAACGTGAAAGTTTGTGAGGATGTATGGATGTATGGATGTTTGTTACTCTTCTACGCAAAAACTACTGAATGTATTTTAATGAAACTTTACAAATATAGCTCATACATCAGAAAAAATACAGGCTATAATTATTAAAGATAGTGTTAAGTAGGTCGGAAAAAATCTGTCATCTGCGAGCTATTTCAGGCGTGCGGTGCAAAAACTGTAAAGTATAATTGATTTAAAGTATAATATCTACGCCGACGAAGTCGCGGGCAAAAGCTAGTAAGTAATAAAGGCAAATAGTGAAGAAAAACTAATTAAAAAAATCTCAAACATGCTGTCCTTTTTATCTTTTAGATTCAAAATGCGTGGTAATGCATTATTTTAACTGATTTTACTGCGCACGCACACATTCGTAACGGTCGATCGGTAGGCAAAAACGTTGTTGCCCATAAATCACATTGAATTTGGGATAATTTAAAATAAAAGTAGAAGCCTTATTTACTCGTATTTTCAAAAACTGCAATAACAGTATATCATTATTTATATATTTGAACTTAAGTTTACAATTTGTTTACTCTTTGAAAAATAACACAATTTTTTTTATATTAACACGTATACTGCACATTCAATTAAAACGAATGTTACGGATTTTATCGTTATTTTTTTTGATTCCCTCCGTTGCGGAAACTTTACAGCAATCATGGTCACGAGGGGACAAAGGTGTATTGTATGAAGTTCTGATGTCATAGTTGACGGAATTTAAAAAAAATAAAATTAATCGCGATAAAATATAAATAACTTAAGTATACATATTTTATTACCATTTATATTAATATTAACAATTTTTAGATTAAAGAAATAAGGGTGACAAACAACACACATTCCTTCTGCTGATAAGTGGATGCTGTGACCCATAAACACTAATGCAAGCTGACAAGGATGAGGCATTTCCTAGAACAGATATAAGTTTATCTTCTGTTAAGAATCAATATGCAAATGCGTTGTCACCCCTGAGGATGAGTAGTTTGATAGAATACCTCGTCACCAGTAATTTTTTAAAGTATAAGTGTCGGAAGCGGGCACACAATCCACCTGATGGTAAGTGGATGTTGTGGCCTATAGACATCTACATCGGTTTTCGATTAAGAATCACAGAGGCGTTGTCACCTCTGAGGACTAAGATGGAATGTCTCGTTTCCAGTAAAAAGTGTTTCCTGTTCTTTGCACTCACCATACGAAACACAGCAGCATTAAGCGGCTATTTTACGCTAGTATTCTGTGAGAGAGTAGTCTTGCCACAGTTTCATGCATCAGATTTATATAAATCAACGCAAAAAAAATCACATACACAGAAATCATAGTATTCGGGTACAAGACGCGGCTAACGCAAAATAGATCTTCGGTTCTCATTATTTTTACTGGAAACGAGGCAATCCGTTTTAGTTTTCAGCGAAATAATAAATATATTTGCCAATAATACATAGTTAATAAGTGACGTGGTTAAGTTGCATAAAATTATACAAATGTTTTAAAGGAACGGGATACAGCAAGGAATATGAGGAATCCCTCAGATTAATTCCTACATTGCAGTTACAGTTAAGTGAAGCTAATGAGCAGATTGAGCAATTTAAACAATACATAGATAACTTGAAAGCGTCCCAAACTCAGAGTCCGTTCAATGAGCTCGTGGAATGTAAATCTTCTAAAACATTGCAACCCTCCTCAACAATCGATTTGACTCGTGATGATTCTGTCACATCAAGAACAGCAGAAAGGATTACTTGCACTAGAAGGAAACATACGATAACAATTCATCACTCACATTCCCTTAGAAGGGAGCCGCTTATGGCTGCGATAAATCCAGTCGCCTCCATCTTGACGGGGGTCTTTTGTCAAATCGTAGCTTATATTTGTTGCGGCAAATTGCTTTGAGTGCTGTATATGTAACAAATTAGCCTTGCATGGGGAGCTGTGGAAGACGGAAAGACAAACGATTTTACCTTTGTGTGTTTAAATTGAGCAGTATATACAACATATAATAAAAACCCTGTGGTTCCCGTTAAGTGCGTTATCAGAATCATTCAAAAGTATAGAAATAACTTTACTTCAGAAAACTCAACTTAAAAAAATTAAATTGAAATAAAATAAATTTTTATTTGCGATTGTATGTGATTACATTACCTCTGTATTGGTCGGGAACTAAGAGTATTGTCACTTAACGGGAACCACAGGACTTTTATTACATGTCGCATAGATTATTTTGTTTGGACTGCCTCGTTGGTCTAGTGGTTGTAGTAATGCGACTGCTGATCATGAGGTCCCGGGTTCAAATCCCGGGTCGGGCCAACAAAATCAGTTATTGAGCTTTTCCACCGAGAAATTCTCAGTAGCTGCCCGGAGTCAGGAAGTTGGCGGTGTCTCACCCCCGTGCCTCGGAGAGCACGTAAAGCCGTTGGTCCTGCGCTTGATCTCTCTCGCAGTGCCGGTTTACCATCCCATCGGACTACGAGAATGAGGGAATAGAGAGTGCACCTCTGCTTGCGCATGCACTTGCGCACTATAATCCTGTCCTGCGCCGGTGGCTAGTCTCCGTTGCGTGACCGAAATTCGGTCTGGAGGACATTATTAGATTATTTTGTTTAATATGATTTGAGTATAAGTATGACCGTGTATAGGCGGTGTAAGAATATCCACTCACCCATATCGTCCTGGGTGTCGTAAGAGGCGACAGATGTAAATAAACCATTAGATGGGCAACAGCGTCTTCCAAATGACATGTAGAATAATAAAACTGCAGTCACCAACCCGCTTGTCAAGCGTGGCAACTATGGCAAATATTCCTCTTATGAAGCAATTTTTAGGAAGGTCTGTGTTAAGCAGTGAACTTTGATAGGATGTAATGAATGAAAATGAATGTAAAGTAAATGGATGGCGAATAGACTAGGTGCGACTAACCGCAGATAAACGATACATTTACTTGGTATATATATATATATATATACAGGGTATTTTGAAACGCTCCCGAAAACGAAGACAGACGACAGTACTAACTATATCTTAGATGATGGGTGAAATATAAAATCGATCCTGATGAAAAAAAAATCATCTTTTCACAACGTTTTATTAGCTTTATTCACGCTCCATCGTGTTATTAAAGTTAAATAAAACATTAATTTCATTAAAATAAAACATGAAAATACTTAAATATTAAACCAGCAGTGGAATTACTGAATTACAATCAGCTGACTAGGGTCAATGTACGCGCGAACGCCGAATTCGCGCGGCCCGCAACTAGCGATGGTACCACAATACCTAATAATTTACAACACTTGTCTAAATACCTAACTTATCTACTTAACCTACTAATTTGCCACTGTGGTTGTCTCCACGTAGCCACTTTAATTCAATTCACAGGTTAAATAAACCAAATAACTGGTTCGATTCCCGCTAATGAAAAAATACTTAAATAAAATGTTAAAAGCTTAGTCATGCTTTTTATCCATTGTGAAGGTATGTTTATTATTCTGATGTATTCAGTTATGTACCTTTTCAGATCAGTTCAGTACTAAGTAATTTAAAAATTAGGTATGAAACGGCTTACCGATCCTCCGTGGCCTTATGAGATTCTCCAAGGCACATTAATATGTTGCCGTATTCACGAGCACTATAAACGTACGCGTTAGGCATTATCAAAACAAAAAGAAACACAAAACGTAACAATGATGTGTGTGTGTGTGTGTGTGTGTGTGTGTGTGTGTGTGTGTGTGTGTGTGTGTGTGTGTGTGTGTGTGTGTGTGTGTGCGTGCGTGCGTGCGTGCGTGCGTGCGTGCGTGCGTGCGTGCGTGCGTGCGTGCGTGCGTGTGTGCGTGCGTGCGTGCGTGCGTGCGTGCGTGCTTGCGTGCGTGCGTGCGTGCGTGCGTGCGTGCGTGCGTGCGTGCGTGCGTGCGTGCGTGCGCGTGCGTGCGTGCGTGCGTGCGTGCGTGCGTGCGTGCGTGCGTGCGTGCGTGCGTGCGTGCGCGTGCGTGTGCGTGCGTGCGTGCGTGCGTGCGCGCGTGCGCGTGCGCGTGCGCGTGCGTGCGCGTGCGTGTGCGTGTGTGTGTGTGTGTGTGTGTGTGTGTGTGTGTGTGTGTGTGTGTGTGTGTGTGTATACAGGGTATTTTTGAAACGCTCCCGAAAACGAAGACAGACGACAGTACTAACTATATCTTAGATGATGGGTGAAATATAAAATCGATCCTGATGAAAAAAAAAATCATCTTTTCACAACGTTTTATTAGCTTTATTCACGCTCCATCGTGTTAGTATAAATCATCGTGTTAAATAAAACGTTAATTTCATTAAAATAAAACATGAAAATACTTAAACATTAAAGCAGCAATGGAATTTAAAATAAATAAACCATAAAATCAGCTGACTAGGGTCAATATCCGCGTCGAAGCCAAACTCAACGTCACGTAAAAAGAACGCTGAGCGATAGTGGAGGGGGTGTGTCTGCGCATGGGTACAGTCGCGTTCTAAAGTACTACATGGTACTAGGCTGTTGTTTTATAATATTATAATAGTAATTAATGGTTTTATTGTAGAATCATAATAGGTACTACTAGCTACTTAGAACTTTGGAAGAGGTTGAAATTCAAAATGGATAATGTTTGCTTGAGCATTATTTTTATTTCTATCGTAAAATAAAGTAGTTTGTAACAAGAAAACTTAAGCTAAGGGTGACACGCTGTCCATTATACCAATGGAACATGGAACATGGAAGCCAAATGTCGATGGTGTATTGGTGTTACTGGATGCTACTTCATCATCACTCATCAGAATCATCATCATCAATGCGAATGATAAATGTTTCCGTCATCAGGTTGACCACATGGTAATTTTTCGGTATTCTTCCTCAATACATTTAACTTTACTGCACAATACTGTCGAGCATTCCCCGTCGCGCCCCTTCGTGCCACGCGCTGCCGCCGCCCGACCGACTGTGTGTCACCTCGCGTCAGCGCCAACATGGGGAATTCCCAAATTTACCTACTAAGATTTGTTTGCAAGCGACATAAGAATTAGAGGCGGCAATTACAATAAAACTTGCAAGTAATTTTTAATAGTTTTGACGTACCTCTTTTCAAATCAAAGTATTGGATGGATTAAAACGGAAAGTCAATAAAAGTAAAGTAAAATAATTATTTTTAGATTAATTACCTGTCGATCATAATTGCAATTGATTTTAACTATTAAATTATTCAATACCATTTTATTTCTATTTTCTTGTACAAAATCAAAGATAACCAAACCCAAGTAAGTACGTTTATTAATTTCAATATCATTTTGTAGTAACGAACTGCTTGTTTCGTCAGGGTACAATTGATTGTCTAATTGTATTAAAAAATTACAACTATAACTTCTAAATTCCATATGAAAGAGTAGTCGTAGGGATCATATGGAAACTAAACTATAAAATAAAAGTTGGCAATGTCATAACATTTGACGGTCTGTGGGAATGTTCAAAGTGTAGGCTTCAGTTTTGGCGGATTAATTATTGATTTTAGTTTTTGAGACAGTTCCGTGTTGACTTTGGACACGCATGCGCAAGCGACAGTTCAATTGTTTTTTTTATTAAATTCTTATTGTTATTACTTGGTATTACCTACTTGTTATTACGTGTTATTCTTGTTGTTACGTTTTGTGTTTCTTTTTTGTTTTAATAATGCCTAACGCGTACGTTTATAGTGCTCGTGAATACGGCAACATGTTAATGTGCCTTGGAGCTCGCGGAATGCTTCGCGTGCATTACGAATTTACCGAGAGAAATTCCCGACCGCTCGACACAGCTGACTCTCGTCTGATAACAGCAGCATTTCAGCGAGTGTTGGAAAATCGGCCCATTGCTCCAGTAGCGGCAGGAGGTGGAAGTCAAATGACTGTTCACTCCGAGGAGCGCATTTTAGATGTCGTTCGCCGGTATCCGAACCTAGGTACACGAAGTATCGCTAAATTGTTAAGACGTCGGGATGGAACAAATGTGTCATACTGTTCAGTTCACAAAGTGTTAAAGCGTAACCGAATGCGGCCATACAAAGTGCACAAAGTGCAAGCTTTAGTTCCCGGCGATCACGACCGCCGACGAGTTTTCTGCCGTTGGTTATTAGACCAACAACAACGTGTGCCTGGTTCCATTGAGCACGTTATCTGGACGGACGAGTCGACATTTACCAGAAACGGCATGTGAACCGAAGAAATACACACGTGTATTCAGAGGTTAACCCGTACGCTGTTCGACAAACCGGGCACCAAACCCGATGGTCGGTTAACGTATGGGCAGGTTTATTTAAGGATCGCATACTGGGACCAGTGTTTCTGCCACAGCGACTTAACGGACAGGGATACCTAAACTTTATAAATGAACAGTTGGTTGACATTTTAGACGACCTATCGTTGGATGAATATCGCCGTACATGGTTCCAGCATGATGGTGCACCTCCACATGTCGTGAGGTTCGTCCGTGAGCGCCTTACCGGGTATTTGATGATCGCTGGATTGGCAGACTAGAACCACACGCTTGGCCACCTCGCTCACCAGATCTGACCCGTTAGACTTCTTTCTGTGGGGTATGTGAAAGAAAGGTTTTAATCGTGAGTGTGATAGTGCTGACGAAATGCGCCAAAGGATCGTGGATGTTTTCGACAAACTACGTGCGGACTGTGTCGAAGACCACACGATAATGCCCCGCCTGCATGAGGAGACGCAACACCGAGCCCACATCTGCCTCGAAATGAATGGAGCACAATTTGAGCCGCATCTCATAAGACCACGGAGGATTTAGAGCGGTAAGCTGTTTCATACCTATTTTTTTAAATAACTTGGTACTGAACTGATCTGAATAGGTACATAACTGAATACATCAGAATAATAAACATACCTACGATGAATAAAACGCATAACTCTAACCTTGTTAACTTTTCATTTAAGTATTTTTTCATTAGCAGGGAATCGAACCAGTTATTTGGTTTATTTAACCTGTGAATTTGAATTAAAGTGGCTACGTGGAGACAAGCACAGTGGCAAAATAGTAGGTTAAGTAGATAAGTTAGGTATTTAGACAAGTGTTGTAAATTATTATGTATTGTGGTACCATCGCTAGTTACGGGCCGCGCGAATTCGGCGTTCGCGCGTACATTGACCCCTAGTCAGCTGATTGTAATTCAGTAATTCCACTGCTGCTTTTATGTTTAAGTATTTTCATGTTTTATTTTAATGAAATTAACGTTTTATTTAACACGATGATTTATACTAACACGATGGAGCGTGAATAAAGCTAATAAAACGTTGTGAAAAGATGAATTTTTTCATCAGGATCGATTTTATATTTCACCCATCATCTAAGATATAGTTAGTACTGTCGTCTGTCTTCGTTTTCGGGAGCGTTTCAAAAATACCCTGTATAATTTATAATCACTTTACAAACTGACAGAGTTACCCTTATCATTTCTTTATTTACTGGCAGTTACAAAACAACTAACTGATCTATCGGTCACAGCGGTCTTTTATACAATTTAAATAATAACCTAATAATGATATAATGAATAATGAAATGAATAACATTATTATTCTTATTAATATAAATAAAAGTAAAGTAAATTTACAGCCTATATACGTCCCACAGCTGGGCACAGGCCTCCTCTCATTTCTGAGAGGGTTTTAGGGCAAGGGAATGTCCGCCGCGCTGCCCCAATGCGTGTTGGCGAACTTCACATGTCTTCGAAATATTTTTTTTTATTGCATCATAAATCATAAAATATCTGTCAATCAATATTTCAACGACTAATCACCGATAATAATTGTTTATACACATTTAATAACATTAATCGTAGGTTCGCCGGAAGCTGACAAGCGGAAGGCGTCAGTTATTATTTAATCATAATTTATTATTATAAAAATTATGTTATTAATCCAATAAAGGTTTGGTAATTCTTATTATATGACGAGCTCGTGAACCCAGGACCGGAAGACCATAACATATATTATAATCTACTTCGTAACTGAGTGTATTGCCTTGTCACTAAAACATGTGTTACATGAATTTGGAATCTTAATCGTTAATGTTTAAGTAACTCTGATGAAAACTTTGCTTGACAATTTAATCCCACGGGTGTAGTAAAACGTGACTATGAGATATGGCAGAAATATCTTATGATTTCAGATAGATGGCGGTGTAACCATCTTGCTTATGCTGGCCAGACCGTTAACGGGGAGCAGCGTCAAAGATGCGAGACGTCTGGATCTGCGATCGTTAATCAACCTGTCAAATGTAGCGATTAGCTAATTCATTAGGTATTTTTTTACATTACATGCTCGACGGAAAAGTTTCGTGGTCTTTTATAGGAGACACATTTACACACAAGTGATAATTTGTCACCTCAGTCACATTAAAATACCATTGTTTACCATCTTTGACTCTTATAGAATACGTTGTGTACAGCTGCAGGTCTACTAGCGTCTTAATTATCTATTCCAAGAGGTAATCTGTGAACTGCACTGTGGGCTGCATTATTGCGTATATTAAGTTACTCTACTATTTGTAATATATATAATGTAGATGTTAGATTTTCCACTTTGAATAAAATAAAATAAAAAATAAATTTCTGAGACGCGCAAGGCGTGCTTTTCTGAGAGTTCTCCATAAATAGGGAACTGTTACTGACAAATTCTACGCTAATTTTCTGCGTCACTGTTATTCATAAAATCGGATGAAGCGAACCCGTGGTTCACTTACTGTATGATTCCGTACAATATATCTCTGATTGCAATTTTCAAGGCAACGGCGGAAAAGAATATTATACAGACAGTTCACGACAGGTTGCACGTCCGCATGTACAACAAACTTAACATATTTTAACAACTAAGGGATCTATCAGACAGAAGGCGTTCACGCGTTCAAGCGTTCCGCGTTCGCGTTCTGCGTTCGTTGTGTTGTATTACGTTATATATACATACCCAGCTACCAGGCATTCTGACCGCGTCGGTCAACCAGAGCGCACGCGTTTGCGCGTTCACTGCTGTTTCGGTGACCACATCGGAAGGAAGATGGAGACCGAGAAGTTGATTATGTTAGTACGAGAAAGGTGTTTTTTATACAATGTGAAGAATGATGATTATAAAAACCGAGGAAAAGTAGCAGAAGCATGGTCAGAACTTACCAGAGAAATGGGCACCGGAAATAAATTATAAAAAATTTCTTCATCAGTAAGCCATTTACAAAACAGTCTATGAAAGTCTCCATCTTGTTCTCTATTCTTATTTACTGGGCGCACCCAATTTTCCTTTTTCGTTTTGATACTGCTAATGTCCACAATATCAATAATTCGTCTTCCGAAACAGAAACAGAAACAGAAACAGATATATATATATATAGATAGACCTCCCACATAGATTACCTCATAGGGGGGAATATTTGCCATAGTTGCCACGCTTGGCAAGCGGGTTGGCAACCGCAGTTTTTATTTTTAATCATTATCAGGAAGATGCTGCTGCCCATCTCCTGATTTGTTTCCCTCTGTCGCCCCTTACGACATCCACGGGATGATATGGGGTAGTGAATATTTTTATACCGCCACTACACGGAAACATTAATTAATTTACAACAAATTCCAAAGGTGTTTGTTATAACTACGGCGAAACCGAGCACTTACTATGTGTTAACGCCCGGTCGCATATTGCTTTGGTCTCGTGGTTGGCTTGAAAAACTTGGCTTAGATACGTTACCTCACTCAGTATATATCAGATTTGTTGACAGCAGAAACTTAGCGGAACTTTAAGAAAAATTATAGAAGGGGTAGTTACGCAGTTTTTGGAGGGATGGTACACTTTTAAATCGGTAACACGGATTTTTTTTTATAGAAATAGGGTGACAAACGAGCATACAGTCCCCCTGATGGTAAGTGGTTTCTGTGGCCCATAGACATCTACATCTATCCTCGTTTGTGAATCAAAATGCAGATGCGTTGTTAGCCTTGAGGACTAAGATAGAATGCCTCTTTTCCAGTAAAAAGGGTCTCCGGTTCTCTACATTCACCATACGAAACACAGCAGCATTAAGCTGCTATTTTACGCTGGTATTCTGTGAGAGCGTGGTCCTTCCCCGGTCGAGCCGACCCATTCGTGCTACAACTATATTATAAATATAGCTGCAGCATGGCTCTACCACGTACAAATTTTCCCAACCTTGACTTTATAATTTCATTTCAATGCATTGTATACACTCCCACGAAATCGAGGCCAACATGACATGTAATTTGGTAGACGAATGGGCGCTGTTTCGGCCGCTGTGACAGATTCAAGTGGCACTCCTCCGTGAATGGATCGCTTTGAGAAGCGATAGGTCTTTCTTTGAAGATGAATGTTGTCTATCTCGCTTGAAATACAAACAAATCGGTTGCAAACAAAACTAATTTAAAAAAAGAACATCACGCAATCGATGTTCTTTTTTTAAATTGCAGACCGACACCAATCCCGGGTGTGTACGACCAGATACTCGTATACATGAAAAATTCCACGATCATTTTTATATCATCCTCGATTAAGGACCAAACTGTTGATGCGTTATCACCCTTGATTACTAACTAAGATGGAATGTCTCGTTTTCAGTAAAAAGGTTCTCCGGTTCTCTGCACTCACCATACAAAACACAGCAGCACTAAGCTGCTATTTCACGCTGATATTCTGCGAGAGCGTGGTTCTTCCCCGTTGAGCCGACCCATTCGTGCTACAACCATTATATAGCTGCAGTGTGGCTCTACCACGTATTATTACATAGCAACAACACTGAACATCCAAGGAATACTCAAGGTCTTGAATTACTTGTATCCATCGACTTCCTTTATCTCATACAAGGTCGTCATTTCATCTAGGAGGGGGGAGGGCTATACAAGTAAATACTAAAGTTGTTCCAGACGTTCTCGGCTAATGCTCCATTCCTATATTCAAGGAACGTTTCGTTCTCCGTAACGATCCGTTTTATTACAAACGAGGTGCATGTAAAACAGTTTATATTACAAGCAATTTATTCAGAAAATAAGGAAAAATGAAAAAAATTAAGAGATTCATAATTAGCTTTTTTAATTATTAATTTTGGTCCGATCTACGCAGAATGAACTAACTGTGTCTTGAAGTCTTGCAGTGGTATGCTTGGGTTTAGTTTTAATTTTATTAATTACAGGATCCCAAGCAGGTGGTAAGAGGCTGGGTGTCATTCTGCGTAGATTCATAATTAGTTGAACAGGTATTTTGTTTTACAAAGAGGTTTTTCTGTTACTTATTTTTTGGCAAAACGGCTAGTAAAAGGAAACGAAGCGTTTTTAATTATAGAAATCAACAGCGCGCATTATCGGCGTGTATTTGTTCTATTTTCGTCAAGGCACGGTAAGTCACTACGCGATAGTAATGGCTAAGTCAACATTCTCTATTTGATATATCGTTAAGTTAATGGCTGGGTGCGCGGAAGTCCCCTTCGAGTCGAGCCCGGCGGCACTACCGGACTTATCTTTTCTAGAAACCATTCGGGGTGTTCTTAAAAAGAATTCAGTTTATGAGTATTATATTTGTAGAGAAAATATTCGAAATGAACTTAGAATCCATCTTTGCATCCGATTATAATGTTGTTTTTTTTATAGAATTTTTTCTTAAGCCGTCAGTGAGCTTCTTCTGCTGCATCACCATATCAGGTGGGCTAGTAGTCAAACACTGGCTTTAAAAATAGTAAAAAAAAAATAGAGTTAATCGGGGGCAATAGATTTGGTTCTATATTTAAATTTTATTTATTTAGTAAACCAACAGCGTTAAATATGGTTATTTATGATACTTAACATTAATAGGCCTTAGCCAATTAAAGGTTTTCATTTTTACATGCATATACAAAACTGTACCGAGTCGGTGTTCCAATGTATGAGTGGCGGCGCTGTCGTCGCGCCACAAGCGAAATACATCGAAGCCTAAATCGCGCTATCAAAGTTCCGAATTAAGAACAGTATATATATATATATATATATATATATATATATATATATATATATATATAGCTCCGAACTACTACTCGGAACGTTGGCCGCTCCCCGGGCCGATCACCTTGCCCGGCGGGAGATCTTCCTTTTTCTTTCACGGCCACATATTATGTAATGTTTCTATGTAATTTCATTCGTACGGCGCTTCTTGCTTATCATCAGGCGTTATTTGTCTATTATTTATAATTGGCAAGTAAATTAAAGAGAAATGATGATTAAGCACACAGCAGAAATGTTTGTGTTTTAATTAGCTTCCGATTATTACTTTTTTTCAAAGAATAAGTGTGACAAACGAGCACACAACCCAACTGATAGTAAATGGATGGTGTGACCGTAGACATCTTCTTCTATCTTGTCACCCCTGAGAATTAAGTGAAATGCCTAGTTTCCGGACCATTACATTATTGTCATCATTATCATCAACCTATAATCTTTATCTTATCATCCTTATCAACGGTCAGCAGTTGTCGTACTCGACGGAAACATATACTCGTAACAAGATATAATGAGTTTTTTAAATTATAATAAGTTTAGATGTACATATATCTATTTATTACAATTAATTACTTGGTCTTGCATGATTGCGTTTCTAAATAATAAATAAATTTAGTATACATATAAATAAAATTGAAGTGTTTGTCTGTAATATTAAAATAACTGGCTTTTTAAAAAAAACATGCGTGAGTGTCGTGTAACATTCGGTTTGAACGAAGTTCCTTTCGTAGTATATTATTATTCATAAACGTATTATATTATTGATTAACAAATACAATAAAAAATAAATAAATAAATTACTAGCGTCTATTAAAATTAAGCGTCATTGAAAATAATATTTCTTTCATGGCAAGGTAAGAAAAAGTGCGAGGGAGATGGATGTTATTCCATCTCGCTCGCACTATAGAAAGGGCTCGTGACGGAAAAATCTGACACTTTTCTCGCCTAGTCTCCATCCGTCAAATTCGTACCGTGCGATAAGGAACTTCGTTCCAAAAATTGTCAGTCTGTCTGTCTGTTAATCTTCGGTATGGCTGAACCGATTAAGATGAAACTTTACGAACAGAAACCGAGCAATGCCAGGAAGAATCCAAGCTTAATCCAATAAAATTAAGGTTGTTTTAAAAGAAAAAGGAAAAATTGATCAAGCAAAATGGTCTTAAATCGAAACAACTGACGCCTGACATTACGTAACGCCTGACGACTAACGCCACAATAATAGATCCTATCGAGGGAACCTGATCGCTAATATATAATAAAATAAATACAATATTTAATAAAAAAATATACAAAAACAATCTTTAATATATTTATTTGTACATAACCTTTACTTACTTTTTTGTACGTAGTGGCGGTGTAAGAATATCCACTACCCCATACCGTACCGTGGGTGTCGTAAGAGGCGACAGAGGGAAACTGAACAGATGATGGGCTGCAGTATCTTTCTGGTAGCAAACTCAAAATAATACAAATTGCGGTCGGCAACCCGCTCGCCAGGCGTGCAAAATCCCCACCTATGAGGCCTATGTTCAGCAGTGAACCTTTATAGGCTGTAATGGATGGATGGATGGAACCTTTAAGAATTATTATTATATAATAATTTTTAGAGAGAAAAAGTCTAGACTTGCCAATTTTTTTTATATTGAAATGTTTTACATGACATTTGTCCATTCCGCATTATAAATACTAATAACTTTTTTTTTAAATTCTATTAAGAAATAGGTAAAAATTGAGCTAAGTAGCTTCGTAAAATATTGCTCGCACCTCACTCGACCGTGTGGACCCCACTTCGGATTTGCGGAATATTTTCTATTCAAATACACAGTAAATATTAGTTCTATTTGACCTGTTATGCTTACTATGTAATAAAATTAGGGGTTACACTTATTTAAAAAAAAACACTTTGGTATTTTATTGCTTTTGAACAATCGTTTTTTTTAAATACAACTGAAGTGACAAACGTGTATTTACAGTTCACCTGATGATAAGTGGCTACTGCAGTCCGTGGACACCTGCAGCCAACTTCATACAAAGGCAACAGATGCGTTGTCACCTCTGAGAACTAAGTTAGAATGCCTCACCGCATAATACTGGCTCTCTGCCGTTCAGACCGGAACACAGCAGTGCAAGCTCTGCTATATGTTTGGCGGCAGAAGTAAGTAAGACAGTGTTAAGACCTTCTGATACCTACCCAGTACCTACCTATCCTAGGCAGAACAGGACTCCTATCTACTAGTAGTTTTAGTGTAGGTCGTAATTGATTCTTATATTTATTTATTTAAACTTTAATGCATAAAAGAAAAATCGTACATATGACGGACTTAATGCCTTAAGGCATTCTCTCCCAGTCAACCATTAGGCTAAGCAGAGATAAACATATGGGAGGTAGTGCAGCAAAAGTAAACTAATAATGAGAAAAAAAAGGTAATGAAGTTCGAATAAACCAGAATATACATACATACATATATATATATATATATATATATATATATATATATATATATATATATATATATATAAAACGTATTCTATACATATATCATAAAATGTAGATATATTAATACAGACGTACACACATACATAAATCTACTTAAATACATTATATTATATATATATATATATACATATATATCTGTGCCATGATAAATAAGGAAAATATGTGACGATAGAATCATTTTTTAGGAAAAATCGTTAATTCACACTTGCAATGCTTTACTAAAATGTTCACGAACTTTGTTTTTGAAAAGAAACTTGTTGGAAGCTTTTATTTACACGAATACTAAACGTTCAATTAAACTATTTTTATTTTTATTTCACTTATTTTTGCTTATTTTCATTCTCGGTTTCTCGGCCATAGAACAAAACGTGCCATCGGCGGACCGGAGGGGAGTAGCCATAGCGTTATTCCCCGATACAGAACTGTCTGTAATTTTTTTCGGGCGAAATCTGCGCACACAAAAACAAGCGGCCGTCACAACGAAACTCACACATAACAATTAAATAATGAACTACCAATGTCACACACACATAAATAATCGGTCGGTGTCATTATAACAGTATCCGCTCGGTGACAGCGACAACTGAGGGCGAGCGGCCTGTATTGGTACCGATAACCACAGCCTAAGGAGAATAGACAGTGCGTTAACCGTTATTATTGTAATTTTTAAGTTTAAAAAGAAGTAAATAGAAATAATGTGATTAAAATTACTTATATATGAATGATTACGCCATCTTTTTGTAAATATGACGCGGCAGACCTCTTTTGCAGCAACAACTGAACAATTCGGCATTTATGTAGGATATCGATTCAGTCCCGCAACTAGATTTAGTCTAGTGAGCAGTGCGGCTGCAACTAGTTTCATTGTACGCAAAAGACCCCGTGGACTTATACTTTGACAGAGGGGAATGCCTGCGTATGGCTACTTTTACTCTCCTCCGATCTACCAGTGGCCCATGTTGCTCTATGTTCCCGGCGTTTCTGGTACTTTACGACAACTATTGTCACGAGGGAACACTAAGGAGTTCGACGTCCTGATATCATGGTTAACCCGGGTTACCTTCAACTTTTTAATATAAATTTTTGGTAAACGCGATTGCTGATCATAAGGTCCCGGGTTCGAATCAGCTATTGGCCCGACATCCACCAACACAAAATGGAAAATATCTATATAACTAAAAATATAAATATTTCTTTATTCAAATTCTTAAATGATAATGAAATCTCTGTCATGTAAATATTGTTTAGGAGCTAAGCCAAAGTGTTGATATTCACTCAGACTTTTGAAAATCAAAGAAGTATGTGCTTGTTGTGGTCTTTTATGATTAACCCTCAAACAATCCATGTGGGGATTGGGTCTGGTATTTTTTACAGGAGGTTTTTTTTCTTAAAACACGGTCAAAGGTATCTTTGCTTTTTTTCTTAAAAGTTATGTTATTAAGAAAATACACAATATTTTCTTTCTCACAAAACATTTTCCTCTTAAAAGGTATGAAAATCTTTTGAGACGCAAAAGAAAATTCAATGGATATCAAATCGTCCATTTATGACTACGCAGTTGTTTACAGTAAAAGGTTCCCGCGGAGCTTTAATTAAAGCTTCACAACATTAATAGGGGTTGATTATTAAGAATGTTTAATTACTACATTCTCTTCACAAGTGGCTGTAATCACGTGTAATATACGGTTATAATCTTTTTTTTTTTATAGAATAAGGGTGACAAACGAGCACACAGTCCACCTGATGGTAAGTGGCTGCTGTGGCCCATAGACATCTACATCTATCTTCGTTTCGAATTTAAATGCAGATGCGTTGTCAGCCATGAGGACTAAGATAGAATGCCTCTTTTCCAGTAAAAGGGTCTCCGGTTCTCTACACTCACCATACGAAACACAGCAGCATTAAGCTGCTATTTTACGCTGGTATTCTGTGAGAGCGTGGTCCTTCCCAGTCGAGCCGACCCATTCGTGCTAAAACTATACTATTAATATAGCTGCAGCATGGCTCTATTGTAATACGTGAAGGAAAAATCTTTGTACCCATTTTTAAGTATATTGGGTGTGAGATTTCGCATAGATCACTTTCATAAAAAAAGAAATATAGTCACACGTAAATGAGTAAGGCCTTGCTCATAATTATCTATAGAAATGTGCCTTTAATATTTCTGATGTGGCAAAACACTCGTTTCGTGCCGGCTACGTTTTGTGAGCGAGTTTGAGAGGGCTTTAATAGAGGGGTGAAGGGCACTTCGATGTGCTCCGTTTGAAATTGAATTGGTTTTTCGTTTAGTTTGTAAATAATGTGACTGTGATTTTTTTTTCGATAGCTTTTATCTATGTTCGTATAGACTGAAGAAGTATATTTGCTATGTAAACGTGGATAATACCTCCATTTAGTAGCAAATTAGCCGATTTTGTAGACCCAATCTTCTCTCATCTTATCTCTAATTCTCTATATAGAAAAATCAATTGCTGTCCGTAGTCTCGCTAAAACTTAAAATTTTATAGTTTATATTCTAAATTGGACCCGGTAGGTGACGCTGTTTTCGAGATCCAGAAATCACCAGTGGATCGCCAGTTTTAATAATTAATCTTCTGAAAATCAATGCGCCGTATATGTAAATTGAGAGTCACAATCAATGTCAAATTCAACAGTACAAAACACAAATTCTCGAGTTAGTTACGAGTGCATTCTTTATTTATTGTTCAAGCATCCTTGATCTCGTTTCAACGCTTTTACCACAATTTGTTTTCTCTCTCAATTCTTATTCAAACACTTAATTTACTCTTTCTACAATAAAGTATTTGGACAACGGTATAATCTACCCAAATTTTTTATTGTATCCGGTGCTCTTAACTGCCTGAATAAATTAATTCTTGGCAACGTTGTAAATTTTCGAGCTCTTACATACAAATGTATCTTTCGTTAATTTGGTTTGTTAACAGAAACAGAAACTTTTTTATTCAATATAGATTATAAATAATACTTATTGAAAGTCACTCTTTTGTTTAATTACCAGTGGTTCGAAAAAAAAACCCTGTCTGGGAAGAACGAGCAAGAAACCCAGCGGGACTTTTTTTTAAAATAACAGCTTACAATCATGTATGTTACACAATTAACCATACAAAACAAATTAGAAATAGCTTGGTAGCGAACACCTCATTTAGAGGTTGTTTTTAATAGCAAGAAAGAAGGTAAAAGGTCCCAAAAGTTTATTGTTGACATTTTCACTATTTTTTTTAAATATCAGAGTGACAATGACAACTGAGCTAACAGTCTAACCCAAAGAGAATATAATCACTACGTTTAGTCTAACCTGTGAATAGCCACTACAGTTCTTGAGTTCAAAGATGAATATATAGATTGTTATTAATTTTCGTGTTTTTCATGTATTTATTCTCTAAATGTTAAGATTTTCCCAACAATGTTTCTCTTTAAAGGAGTAAAGGTGACAAGCAGGTGAAAAACGAGCACAGTCCTTCTTTTTATTAAAGTCTAATTTTTTGATCCTTTTGAGTGGACTATGGAATGTCCCAATGTCGAATGACGTCTAAATAGTTACATATAAAACTTCACCCATTTTCGCATCATTAGGGGTGGAAATTTTTTCAATTTTATATGAGACCACCCCTGAAGTATATCTATATAATAAAAATTGACGAAACTATCGCGAAATGTTACACACAAAAAAATTGACATATATGTAGTCGAATCGCAAAACTTTTCCTTTTTGAATCTGAATAAAAAAGAAATTTAATAGAGTTTTAATTACAATTCTATTTTTAAAACAGGGGAGAATCAGAGTAATTTAATTATAGAGCTAGCCATGTTCTGTATAACCGAAAGGCTAATTCGTCCGCAAATCCCGCGTCTACTGAATCGTGTTTCCGTGGAGTACGTGTACTGAATACCGATCGTGCCACGTCCGGTGTTTCTATTTTGCCGAGATTACGGCTGCTAAAAAGATTCAAATATAAATGTTATTTTAAGCCAAAATTACGTAATCATTTTCGTGTGATGATAGAAAAAGACCACGCTCAAGGAATATCAGTGTGAAATCTACATCTATCCTTAATTAAGAATCAAAAAGTAGTTGCATTGTCATCTCCGAGGACTAAGATAGAATGCCTCATTTCCAGTAAAAAGGGTGTCTGGTTTTCTACATTCACTATATGAAACACAGCAGCATTGAGCTGCTATTTTACGCTGGTATTCTGTGAGAGCGTGGTCCTACCCCAGTCGAGCCGACTCATTCATGCTACAACTGTAATGTAGTTACAGCGTAGCGCTCCCACGTACAACTGAACTGAATAAAAAGATTCAAATATTTTGACGGCTCCGTGGCGCAGTGGCTTAGCAATGAGTTGTTGCGCTGGGGGGCGCGGGTTCGAATCCCGCACGGAACAAGTATTTGTATGGCCTACAAATAATTGTTCCGGGTCTGGATGTTTGTCCTCGTGCAATTTATGTTTGTAAACTGCCTCCACGATACAAGAGAAAATCCTAGTGTGGGGGTAACGTTTTTAAAAAAAAACAATATAAATATACTTTTAAGTCATAATTAAGTAGTTATTTTGTGAGATGACAGAAAATAACCATGCTCAAGGAATATCAGCGTAAAATAGCAGTGTGGCCGAAGAAGGAAAGGGAGATCTCCCGCCGGTCAAGGTGATCGGCCCGGGAGCAATAACGCTCCGAGTGGTAGTTCGGAGCTATTGTATATATACTGTTTTAATTCGGAACTTTGATAGCGCGATTTAGGCTCCGATGTATTTCGCTTGTGGCGCGACGACAGCGCCGCCACAACAGCATGAAGCTGCTGTGTTTCGTGTGGTGAGTGACAGCGAGCGAACCTATTCACTAATGACGAGACATTTTATCTAAGTCCTCGGGACTACAACGCATCTGCATCTCGATTTGTAATCTAAGATAGATGTAAATGTCTATGGCCGCCAGCATCCACTAACTATCAGGATGGACAATGTGCACGCTTTAAACCGTTGGTAATTAGTTTTATTTTTTATTGTGGAACGAGTCTTAAGAAAAAATTAAACGGTTTATTTTAGCCGACTTTAAAACAGAAGGAGGTAATGAGTTGAACTGTATGTTTTTGTTGTATGTTTATTACGCGATATCTTTGTCAATTGAGAACTTATTTTAATGATTCTTGTAATTAACTAGGTTTGGTCCGATGTGAATTTGAAGAAAAATCCCCTAAGGGTGGGATAATAGGAGATGAAGTTTTCAATGTGAGTAATTATTTGGTCGACGTAATGAATGAAAACTTGTATTTATTTTATATATAATTCTACAAAAAGTAAAGTAAAGTTACAGCCTTTATATGTCACACGGGTTTTCTTATTTCTGAGAGGGATTTATAATAAGGAAGTGTCAGCGGCAGTGACCCAATGCGTGTTTACGGACTTCAAATGTCTTCGAAATATTTTTTTAATTTCTCAGACCTACATGTCTGACGATATTTTTCTTCGCCTCCGAGCGCTTGTTGAATCAACACTTAAAATATTAAATAATAATTTGATTGTTACCGGCGGGGTTCGAACCAGGGTTGCTCACGTATTGTAAAATATGGCAAGCCTAACCCCTGGGCTACCATGAATCTATTGCATTAATAATTTATTTTTACTGTGGTGAAAAACTAGAGCTCTAGCACTATAATATAATGTAAATCGGCACTTAAAATTTGCAATAAACACTTTCTGTGGTGCCTGCGCTGGTCAAATCCAACCCAGGTACGGTAAGCGCTTAGCCCCTTAGCTACCATGGTTCTTCATATCATTGCATAATAATTTTGCATTGAATAGATTGCTATATATTGAGTATTTACAAAATAAATTCGACTTTAGAAAAACCTAAACAACACCCATCGATCCTAAGCTGATTATTTTATTTTATCCTGGTGATCCTGATCAGGATCTAGGATAAAGTTATTAAATTATTGTATTGTCATCGGTCCTCGATGCGAGTGCAAATTTTCAAGTCAATCGGCCGTCTAGAAGTTGGTGAAAATTACATTAAAATATCCGTTACATATATGGACAGCTAGATAGATAGATACACGCGAAGCTAATAAAAGCGAGTTAACAAGTACTTTATAATGATTTATTACCTCTTTTGTAAATAACTTACCACTAATTATTAACTAGTAATTTTTGTAAAGCAATCTACTCCTTCGTCGCCGATCTTCCGTGGTTGCGATTGAATATTTACGAAAACAATATTATATTATTTTCATTCCTTCATACATCCCTTTAAAAGACTATTGTTGAACATAGGTCTCTCCCATAGATTGTTTTTCGATTTCGCCATAGTGTCCGCGAGCTTGCAACCGCAGTTTTTTTATTATCTTTGATTTTTATCAGGAAGATGCTGCTGCCATCTCCTATTTTAGTTTCCCTCTATCTCCTGTTACGACACACATGAGATAATAAGGTAATAAATATTCTTATACCGCCACTACACGGTCATACTGGCGTATAAATAGTTATATAGGATTGTAATTTTTTCATCAAATTTATATACGTCCACCCCTTAAATAGGTTATTTAATAAAAAATATAACAGTTGGCGATGATATCCGGTCCGGTCCGGTAATTAAAAAAAACATATCGCGTAACATACATACAAATAAAATACAGTCGAATTTAAGACTCCTCTTTTTAAAGTCTCCTCTTTTTATAGCGTGAATATTATTTACGCGTTGATTTCCCAGCTCGAAATTAAATTTTCATAAAGTTTTCGCATCTAGGTCCCTCCTAGGTCATTACACGGCACGCTGAAATTATAACAGGAGCCGGTGCGTGTAATGGACCAGCTGTTAGGGACGGTATAGTAATATGAAGTATGTAGAGCTGTAGGGATGTGAATATAGCTTTATGTAGAGATATATCGAGGCAGTTATGAGCTCAAAATGAGGGCATCTATTACTTTTTCTGCCACAAGGGCGGCGCCACTTATTCACAGTTCACACGCATAACGCATGGCGGGAAGATAATCTGTAAGAAAAATCTAAGGGTTAATGTTTCTTACTAAAATATTAGTTATATTTTACATTAATTAGATAAAAAATAAACAAACTAAACTACGGATATTCCTATAAGTAGAAAAATTATAAACAGAGTTAAAAATATGCAAAAATTATATAGTAAGTTACGTGACGGTAATATGGTCACTTTAAGAGCTTTGCCGCAATATAAAACCAAAACTAGAAGGAGGACAGAGACAAAAACAAAAGTCGTGTACTATATTTAATACATTAAGAAAAACATATCAAAGCAAGCATTTGGCAATAATTAGGACTTCGAAAAATCAAATTTAAAAAATACAAACCACACTACACAATACTAAAATCGCAGCACCGTTTTGACCATTTAGTATTTTATTGACTAATGAAGGGCTATCGTATCACAAAACCATCTGTGCAAACAAAGCTGTAGCTTTTCAGTTATTAGAAAGTGACCATATTAACTGGATGACCATATTACCCTCACTTACTATAAACCACAGAGGCATTGTTTTGTGTAATTACACACTCTAGAAACCGATAAACTTCCTTCTCAGTTATAATTTAAAAATTCTTCTCACCTCAGTCCCTACTAGTGACGAACGATTATTAATCCTCATTGTGAGCGAAATATTATTAATCCTCATTGGTTGATAACGTTAAAATTTCGATATAAAAGGGAGAGTAAATAAATCCGTGGAACGGAGACCAAGAACTATAAAATTAAACGCAAAATAAAATTTTATGATCAGTGTCTTCCCTTTGGATTCACCATTCAATAGCAGCACACTTGCTTCATTTTCTTCGCCTTTTTCGCTAATAACATCATTGAACGTAGTAAAGCCTCGCTGCAGCTGCAGCAATATCACAAATGGGTCAGCCCGATCGGGGAAGGACCACACTCTCACAGAATACAAGCGTAAAATGTATGTAAGTAATGGTAAGTGTAAAAAACCGAAGAATTTTTACTGGTAACGAGGCATTCTATCTTAGTGCACAAGGGTGATAACGAGTCTACGTTTTGATTCCTATTCGGGGATATATGTAGGTGACTGTCTCAGCATCCACTTACCATCAGAGAGACTCGTTTCGTTGTGTGCTTGTTTGTGATACTTAATCTGCAAAAAAATTAACCTTTCAATTATTATGTCGTATAGTATTCTTCCGATAAGGGAATACATTTTTCTTTGTAGTCAATGAAAAGGAAACTTAACAAACCGTGACGATGAGTTGACAAAGCCTCAGGAGAGAGTGACCATCGTATCTCCAAAAAGATCGATTAGAAAATCTAGAAAAATTACGTAAGTATAGAATGAAAAAAAAAAATCAGAAAACCGTTATTTCATTTAAGTCTCTTTATTGATTAATTTTAAGAAAATAATGTTGCCATGGATTTCATGGCATAATATATCCTGGAGATATTTGTTCGTATCATAACATTTTGATTGGTACCATTAAATACATTTTTTTTCTACCGACTTCAAAAAGGAGAAGGTACTCAATTCGACTGTATGTTTTTTTTAATGTGTGTTATCTCATAATTTTTTCTGGGTGAACCGATTTCGATGATTATTTTTTTTATTTGAAAGCTTGTGTTGCTCATGTAGACCCATATAAATTTGATCAAGGTATTACCAATAGTTTTTGAGTTATCCTTAATAGTTTATATTGAAATTGGTTGCACAATTTTTTTTATTTTACCACTTGTTCCAATTTTTAGTCAGTTTGATTCTCGGCTCATACTCGTGACTTTTCGAAATTCAGCAGTTCTTCATATATTTAAAATAAAATAATTTTTCTTTAAGTAATATTTGCTATCTTTAATATTCACCCTAATTCCCCTAAAACCCTATACTAAGATAAAATAAGTAAATCTTCCTCTTAATAAAACCCTCTCAGACGTGAGAAGCCTGTGATGTATATAGTGACGTAAATAGGCTGTAACTATACTTTTGCTTTTTAATAATGACACTTTTTCTCCAAACCCTTCTATCCCTGTAGTTTGCTACATTGTGAAATATGAATGTTAGCTTGATGATTTAAAAGTTTTTTACAACAGTCAATCGTCGTTCGACCGATCTGCATATTGTATGAGGGCGAGCGGCTTGTGTTGGTAAACAAATCCTAAACAACACGACCGCTATTATTGTAATTTTTAAGTTTAAAAAAAGTAAATAGAAATAATGTGATTAAAAATTATGTATATGTGAAAGGTTATCTTTTTGTAAATCTCTTTTTGCAGCAAAAAACTGGACGATTCGGCATTTTTGTAGGACCACGATTCAGCCGCGGAAATAGGTTTAGTCTAGTGAACAGTGCGGCTCCCCTCCGGACCGCCGGTGGCCCTTGTTGCTCTATGTCTGGAACCGATCTTTGAGCGATAAGGTTGCCATTGTACAACTTAGTAAGACGCAAAATTCCTTTATTTTGTAATTTTGTTTATGGTGTACAGTAAAGTTATATTTATTGTTACTACTATAAAGATATCACTTGCTCGCATTATGTTCAATTTAAAACCAATCCCATAAGATTAAACATTCGGATAAAGTGTAAGAAATAAAAGAAACAGTAAAGTCAAATCTTTACTGTTTCTTTTTGTTTGCTATAAAAAAATATTTAATTCCCTAACATATCATTATTTATGATGATGTTCGATATTCAAGCCGGCTCGCTGGCATAATTTATTCAGAAAGGGGCGAAGACGACTTTTTTTATCTGATTACAATGCTGGTTACGAACGTTGCGAAATAACAAATTACGAAATAACGTCTTGCGAAATAACGGATGTATATAAAATTTTAAATTATGAAATTTCTTGCAACCCTGATATCCTTTTAATCCCTACATTCCACAGATACGTATTCAATAATTTCTATAAATTTTAGAGAGAAAAATTGTATTAAAGTTGTGTAAATTTACTTTGCTAATATCCGTTATAAATATATAAATTTTTCCAACTTTAATATTAGGTCCTTACATATGAAATTGGCGTTTTGTACGGGAGGAATATAAAGTCAATTTTTTTTTGTAAAATATATTTAATTAATCAAAGTATGCACCGTTGTTATCTATGCACTTTTGCCATCTCATAGGTAGTTCATTGATCCCTTTACTAAAAAACCATGGGGGCGAGAATCAATCAACTCTTTGAAGGCTATTTGGACTGCCGCATCGGAGTTGAATTTTTTTCCTTGTAAGAAGTTGTCCAAATTCCGGAAAAAATGGTAATCTGTTGGAGCAAGGTCCGGGGAGTACGGTGGATGCGCAGACATTCCAATTGTAGCTCATCTAACTTAGTGATTGTTTGTTGTGCAGTGTGTGGTCTTGCGTTGTCGTGAAGCAGCAGTGGCCTAGAGCGATTGACCAATCTCGGTTGTTTAGCAGCTAGTTCTTCCTTCATGGTTTGCAGTCGCTGACAATAGATATCTGCCGTAATCGTTAGGCCAGATTTTCGAAAGCTGTAATGAACGACACCGGCGCTAGTCCACCAAACGCTCACAAGTAACTTTTTCTGAGTCAATTTTCGTTTAGGGCAGAATTTGGCTGGGTCTCCAGGGTTCAGCCATTGCGACGAGCGCTTCCGATTATCGTACAGTATCTACTTTTTATCACATTTAATGATTCGATTTAAAATCCCTTCATTATTGTGCCGGTTCAGCAAAGTAACACGGCAGTCGACGCGTGTTTGCAAGTTCGATTCACTCAATTCATGAGGTACCCATCGTTCAAGTTTTTTTACTTTCCCGATTTGCTTCAAGTGGATTAATACAGTTTTATCACTTACCCCGAAGCCTGCAGCTATCTTTGAAGTGCTTTGTGATGGATCCGCTTCCACAATAGCCTTTAATTCTTCATTTTCCACTTTGGTCTCCGGGCGTCCACGGGGTTGGTTCTGAAGGTCGAAATTTCCAGAACAAAAACGTTGAAACCAAAAGCGTACCGTGCTTTCTTTTGCGACACCAGCGCCGTACATATCATTAAACCTTCGAGCTGTTTCTGCAGCACTGGTGCCACGGTAGAACTCGTACTCGTAAATATACCGATATTTCATGATTTCCATTGTACGGTAATAAGCGACACCAAAGAATAAAATAATGAGGAAAAAACAAATGAATGACTGTTTTCAAAACTCAAATGTACCAGTTAAATGAGTTTATAAATTTGAATTTGGAACTCTTAACCAAAGAGGAGATATTTCAGATCAAAGTGGTCAGTACGACAAAACGCTAATTTCATATTTAAGGACCTAATATAATGGATTTCCGCAAAGTAACGCCTGATTCTATTAATTAAAAATTGTATTACTTTTCCTTCACATATCTCACGACAGTGGTGATGACGGGGATCATGATTTCGACTTTGATTCGAATTTCAATTTTTACAGATATAATCAGCTGCAGCTGTCTCCCTCGGTTGCCTAGTTCGGTCGCTTGGGCGCAACACGACAACAATACATCGTTAAAACCTATTCTTCAAATTTCTTGCAGTCCGGATATCCTCCTAACCCCTATATTTCACAGGCATAAAAGGCCAGCAACGGACCTGCAATCCCCTGGTGTTGCAGATGTTTATATATATCACTTACCATTAGGTGGGCCGTATGTATGTTCGTTTGCCTACTCTTCTATAAAAAAAAAGAAACGTACTTAATAATTTCTACAAATTCTAGAGAGAAAAATTGTATTACTTTTCCTTCACATATCTCACGACAGTATTATCTACCCCGAGTAAAAAGGCATCTCTTGTAGCACCTCGGGCGATTTAAGTGCGGGTGAACCTTTTATGATATTGAACTGAGGGAGTGAAAATGGCTTTGTTTTCATCCATGTTTTTGTTTCCATTCCATTATAGTGCGTTATAATAAGAGCTTTAGTTTTTCACAACAATAAAAATACATTATTTATGGCATGCAGAGATGGTAGCCTATGACTCTAATGAAAAATACCACTTTAAAGCTAAATATTTCGCAAACGGACCCCTGAATCGAAAAGATGTTGTTCCACATCTCCAGTGTTTTTGAAAGACCTATCCAACGATACCTCACTCGATGGAATAGACGGGTAAAAAAAATCATCCTCTATTTACTTGTATGGGAGGTACCCAAAATAAATGGTTTTTAAGATTTTATTTCACAGTTTTCTAGGTATGATTAATATTTATAACTATGCTAAAATACAGATTTGTATCACCTAGGGTCTCTGAGTAAAACCGCGAACGGACGGACGAACGGACGGACGGACGGACGGACGGAAGGACATGGCGAATAAGGGTTCCTTGTTGTGTAAATACGGTACCCTAACAATAGAATTGTTATTTGATATTTTAAATGCTGATTTAGCACGTGCTCGGCGGTGAAGGAAAACATCTTGAGGAAACCTATATATGTAAGGAATAAAAAATTTAAGACATGTGAAGTTTTTTTTTATATAGGATAAGGGTGACAAACGACCACACAGTCCACCTGATGGTAAGTGGTTGCTGCGGCCCATATACATCTGAGGACTAAGATGGAATGCCTCGTATCCAGTAAAAGGGTCTCCGGTTCTCTACATTCACCATACGAAACACAGCAGCGTTAAGCTGCTATTTTAAGCTGGTATTCTGCTAGAACGTGGTCCTTCCCCGGTCGAGTCGACCCATTCGTGCTACAACTATACCAGTAATATAGCTGCAGCATGGCTCTACCACGTATAAAGTCCGTCCACGCGCAATAGAACCCTCTACAAAATGACTTAATTACTAGTAAGCATTTCACTTTTACTTACGAGGTTAAGTACAATATATATAACAATAATGCGATATCTAAGGTTGAAAAAAAAAACATTTAAGAAAAAGTAAAAGCCTGGAGCAGTGCGGCGTGCTGATCGCTTTTTACCCCTTAAGAAATGACTTAATCTAGAATATATATATATATATATATATATATATATATATATATATATATATATATATATATATATATATACAGAGTTATTTTTCAAAGAGTAGCCAAATTTTAAACTTAAGTTCAAATATATAAATAATGATATACCGTTATTGCAGTTTTTGAAAATACGAGGAAATAAGGCTTCTACTTTTATTTAAAATTATCCCAAATTCAATGTCATTTATGGGCAACAACTTTTTTGGCTACCAATCGACCCTTACGAATGTGTACGTGCGCAGTAAAATCAGTTAAAATAATGCATTACCACGCATTTTGAATTTAAAAGATAAATAGGACAATGTTTGAGATTTTTTGTAAATAATTTTTCTTCACCATTTGTCTACTTATTCTGAACCTTCTCTGCAAATTTGGCCGGTTATTGCAAAATAATCCTGTATATGTATATATATGCGAAATTCCACTGATTCACTCACTCACTCATCACGAGATCTCCAAAACTATACGCCAGATTGACTTGAAATTTTGCTTATATTATACACCTTTCTCGACGTAGACACCCACTAAGAAAGGATTTTAGAAAATTCAACCCCTGAGGATGTGAAACAGGGTGTTACAGCTTGTTACCAATATCTAGTTCTAGTACAATATGTCACAATAATGCGATAAAATTTCAGAGTTTGTTAGGTGGAAATTATTTTATTATTTCTAGTTCTTTGAAGACAGCTTTTACTTTTTATTAAAAATTATATTTTTTCTCCTTTGATCGGACCAAACAATATCAAAAGCTTATTTTACATTAAAAACTTCATTTCCTGTTTTCCCCACACTCAGGGTGGAATTCCCCCTCAAAATTTATAATCCCATACAAATCTATAAAGTCTTACCTATTTCATAAAGAAATAATTATTTATATCTATTCACATTCGGTAGAAAACTACTTTATTTGCAGATGACATCTCGCTGACGATTACGACTATTAAAAAAAATACACTAGATAAACATAAAATGGGCATAATTAAAACAATGGATTCAATAAAAAATGGCTTAATAAAAATAATCTGCACGTTAATTTAAGTAAAACACATATTTTTTTCCATTAATTGAAATAACTTAAATCCTGACATAAATATTGAATATAATGGATAACTTCCGCGGAATGCTATACAATACTCTAGAAACTGATAAACTTTTATTAAAAAAATAACTTCTCAATTAAATGACATTGTGTAAAAAAAACTTTACATAATTATTTCTTATATTTACGCGAACACTACACATGGAATAAAACTACTTTTACTGATTATATCGCGTTTAATTAACTTATTTTTATTAATTCCCGACGTTTAGGGTGCTTTACAGCACCCATGGTCACGGGGGACTAAGGTGATTGACGTCCCGATGTCAGAGTCAATCCGGAGTACCTTCAGCTTTTTTAATTATTAATTTTGGTCCGATCTACGCAGAATAAACTAACTGTGTCTTGAAGTCTTGCAGTGGTATGCTTGGGTTTAGTTTTAATTTTATTAATTACAGGATCCCAAGCAGGTGGTAGTACCCAGCCTCTATTGAAATTAGGATGTTTTTTAATTTCAATAGTCTCACGTATCATCCTTGGCAGGAATCGATGTTCTTTCGCGAGAATCTGTGGTTTATCAAATCTAATGTAATGGCGGGGGCCGTCTAGGATATGATCACAAACTGCAGACTTCCCGGAACGTTGGTGCTTCACGTCAGCTATGTGTTCTTTTACGCGGGTTTTGATAGATCGTTTTGTTTGCCCTATATATGAGAGACCACATTCACAATCAAGCTTGTACACTCCTGCATCTTGTAGAGGAATATTGCACTTGACGGATGGTAAGAACTGACTAATCTTCTTCGGCGGCTTGAAGAATGTTCTAATAGAAGCTCGCTTCAAGATGTAGCCAATCTTGTCTGTGACACCTCTGACATATGGTAGTACAGCAGGCACACGCTCGACTGTGGCCGGCTTCACTCGGTCACTGTGACGTAGGCGCGGGACCCGAAGCTTGTTGTCGTGCAGAACCTGCTTGACGTGCTGAAGCTCGGCGGCCAGGTGTTTGCTGTAACAGATCCCTCGTGCTCTCTGTAACCAAGATTTGCCCACGGTAGCTAATTGTGAAGGATGATGGTGGGATTCACCATTTAAATATCGGTTTGTATGGGTCTTTTTTCTATACACAGTGTGACCTATGGTGTTGTTAGGATTTCGAATGACTAACACATCTAGGAAAGCTAAATAATTATTTGCCTCTAACTCCATAGTAAATTGAATTTTAGAGTTTATGGAATTAAGATGTTCAAAAAATGCAGTTACTTTGTCTGATGGTAAAATTGTAAAAGGATCGTCTACGTACCGCTTGTAGAACCTTGGAGTTACTGGTGCAGTAAGCAGGGCTTTCTCCTCGAAGTCCTCCATGAAAATATCGGCGACAATGCGAGATACCGGTGAGCCGGTGAGCAGAAAATTATTAGCTCTCATTCATATCCAACGGCACACGGTTGCTTTAGAAGAGCCTTTATGCATAAATAACATTTGTAGTCTATCAAGAGATTCGTCCGATTTAAGGC
Source organism: Parnassius orleans (assembly GCA_029286625.1). Taxonomy (NCBI): domain Eukaryota; kingdom Metazoa; phylum Arthropoda; class Insecta; order Lepidoptera; family Papilionidae; genus Parnassius; species Parnassius orleans. The sequence goes on along the minus strand of JAGSMP010000047.1, from coordinate 2,258,420 downwards.
GACATTTAAAATATTCAGATATAATTATTATAAATATACAGATAATAAATTCCAATATAACAGGTTTTCTCACGATGTTTTCCTACCGCCGAGCATGTAATAAATCAGCACTTCAAAATAACAATTAGCAATTTCATTGGTGCCGACGGGGATTGAACGCGGCTTGCTCGCGTACTATGAAAATCGATATTTTAATTTAGTTCGTTAAAAATGTGAACGAATTTTGCAATTGGAACATTCGTATTTTTTTTTGATTATGGACTCGTACGGTTATGCTTTAGCCAGTGTCAAGTAAAAAGATATAATTCTTTATAATATTTTGCTAAACACACTTCTTTACATTGTGATGTTTTGGGAGATTTTAACGACAGCTTAAACAAGCGGGCAGCCGATGTCGACAGTATCTCAAATTCTCAAGTCGCCTAAGCGGACAAAATAGCTTGAGGTTTATATCAACATCGGATCATTTATCTTGTTTCGATAAAGCTGCAAGGCCGCGAGCCCTGAGATTTATGAAGCTGTAAGATCCAAAAGTGCTGTTACACTAACATCATCAGAAATCAGAACCAGATATCTTGTTTCGTCGTTTTCACTTATAGTTTACCTGCACAAATACTTCTTACAAAAATAGCATCATTATTATGTATCTATGTAAATCTACTTCAAGCCATTAGTATTAAGTTTTGAAATTTAATTGAAATGCAAACTTATTTACATTTTGGACTTAACTACTTCACAAATTTCTGTCGGACTTTGGTGCAAACCACATAGCGGAGCTACAGTACACGAAGAGTTAGACCATTGCACCGTTTTATGATAGTTGGAAGTCGCACCACCACGTGGGACCAGGCGTTGGGCATTCAAAGCAAATGGTTTTACTTTACCATTGGATAAATTATGTTCGGTCAATTTCCTGCCAAAACTAACAATAATCGTGTTTATACTTGGCTTGTTCTTAATCGTAACAAAAAATTTAAAAATTTCTAATTGAATTTCATGGGCTTTAAAAGAGAGAATAAAAAGCTTCTTAGCTGAACTTGTTGCAATGGTTACAAAAAAAGTCAATTTCAATTTTAGCCTCAAACGGCGATTCAACGAAAATTGGTAAAGTTGAGGCAACTTGTAATAAAGTAAAAAATAAAAGTGTACAGTTGTTCTGAGCGCTTTATTAAAATCTGCTTTGTTGTAAACTCTGGTAGTTAAAAGTTTTCTTTGTTCACAGGAGGTCGACTGCTATAATGCATTCAAGCAAAGTACAGCGAAAGAAATGAGTTACGAGGTACATTAAATGCACAATATCTATCAAGCAAGCATCTTTCTCAAGTTGGCATAAAAATGACGAACGTCAAATTAAAATTGATGTTTTTATATTAAATGCCGTACTATCACCAGATATTATTCACGCAAGACCATACTCTGAATGAATACAACAGATGCTACGTATACATACCACCATAATAATCGATCCTTTACCTTACCCGTTGAAAGAAACTATGACACATTAGTAGTCGCAAGTGACGAAGATACTCCAGAAGAAACCAGAAGTTTTAAAACACAGCTAGATGATATTGTTAACGCTGAACAAGATAGAGACGAAGCATTGTCTGAAAAGGTGATGAAAGATCAAAAAGCATTCTGGAAATGCATAAAATGACGCTGAAGGCATGGAGAAACAATTAAACATATCAAGTTCACTTTTAGATAAAATTATTGATTCAGAAACGAACAGAGAGTCAATAACAGATATTCAATTTAGATCTTACTCAGAATTTGTAGATGGGCCCAAATTTGATTTTTTGATAGCGGCTAAGCCAAATGTTAGTGATGCAATTAACTCGACTTTAAACACTAAAGATTCAGGTTTTAGTGATAATAAGTTGGACAAAGTGGACAGAAATAGCAGTGACGGAATAAAGAAAGTGGACTATGTAGAACTAGTGGAAGTGTTAAAGCCATCAAATGAGAACAAAAGTGCATATAATTTGGCGAATATGACAGGTCACGAGGTCGACAACGATTTAGCTCCTGACACAAGTGAGTTTATTTTTTTTATATATACGAGAATACAACTTTCACCTAATAAAAGAAGTAACACAATACATAATACAAATGTTCTGTGATCTAACTTAAAATTCCTTTTCATTCATAGTGCATAAGGGTATATTGCGGGGCCTCCTTATGACTACCTCCCTTTATATTACCTCCCTTTATGTTAATATAGGTTAGTAAATTTAATATTATGGGATTCATAAAAAAAATTACGTGGTAGAGCCATGCTTCAGCTATAATATGTCTGCAGCATGAATGGGTCGGCTCGACCGGGGTAGGACTACGCTCTCACAGAATAACAGCGAAAATAGCAGCTTAATGCTGCTGTGTTTCGTATGGTGAGTGTATTTTTTTTTTATAGAATAAGGGTGACAAACGAGCACACAGTCCACCTGATGGTAAGTGGTTGCTGTGGCACATAGATATCTACATCTGTCTTCGTTTGTGAATTTAAATGCAGATGCGTTGTCAGCCGTGAGGACTAAGATAGAATGCCTCTTTTCCAGTAAAAAGGGTCTCCGGTTCTCTACACTCACCATACGAAACACAGCAGCATTAAGCTGCTATTTTACGCTGGTATTCTGTGCGAGCGTAGTCCTTCCCCGGTCGAGCTGACCTATTCGTACTACAACTATACTATTAATATAGCTGCAGCATGGCTCTACCACGTAAAAATATGGAGAGAACCGGAGTCCCTTTTTACTGGAAACGAAGCATTTCATCGTAGTCCTCAGGGGTGACAACATATCTGCATTTTGATTCCTAATCGAGGATAGATGTGGATGTCTATGGGCCACAGCATTCACTTACCATCAGGTGGACTGTGTGATCGTGTGTCACCTTTATTCTAAAAATAACAAGAAAAAAACGCTGAGGAATTCACTCGGTCATTTATTCATTCTTTCATTCAGTTTATTCAGTCTCATTAAATCCACGCAATCTTAATTTTATAATAATCATACAAAAAAATATTTATACTTAAAATGTAAATACTAACACAATTTTACAAAACTATTAGCTATTGTTTATGTATTTACATATTATCTTACATTTATCGATGACGTTAAAATCGTTTAGAATTTGCCAAATGCGTCTTTTCTGATATGCGAGTACGTATCGGCATCACGTCTTTGTTTTCTAAAGCCTTTGATATCAGTCTTCCATTATTGATAACATTGCATTTATTAATCCTTTTACTATTTTAGATTAATATATCTAGAAAGATTGGCGAGGTTTCTACGCAGATTTTAGTTTCTATACAAAATAACAGTTTCGAATTACTTTTTCCTGGTGGTAGGTCCCTTTTGCTGGTTTGGATGGACATCTTGGTAGGTACCAGTACGAACCTGTTATCTATTTCACCCGCCAAATAGTAATGCTTGCATAGCTGTGTTCCAGTCTGAAGGTTTTAGAGAGCAAGTATTATTACAGGCTCAATCATCAGTAAATCTCATCTCAGTCCTCAGAAGTGATAACGCATCTGAAGCTTTCTTTATTTGAAGTTAGCTGCAGGTGTCTATGGACTGCAGTATAGCCACTTATCATCTTTACGTAAGTATGTTTGTCACTTCAGTTTTATAAAAAGAAAAACAGAGGCAGCCATAAGGACTGCCGACAGAAGGGAAAGCTCAATGATATATGCGTATACGTGTACACAGGCAGCTATACTACGCGTCGCTAGTCTGGCGCAAGACATGATCGTGACGTATTGAGCGACGAGCATGTCGAGGTCATCGGTGACGCGACCGCATAAATTTTTCCCTTATCAAAAATCGCTCAATGCGGCTAAAGAAGTTTTCAGTTCAAAAACTTACCACAATCGGTAGCATCTAGTTGTAGTCGGCTAAACCTGGTTCATATTTTGTAAAGAATAAATGAATGAGTAATTTACGAATTATTGAATGGAAACAAACTTTCGGAATAAGGAAATCGCTATCATGTTGACTTTATTGGAAATTATTTAAATATTAAATGAAACTAATTTTTACGGATTATATCGCGTTTAATTTTATAAAAAAATAAAAATTTATACACATTCTGTGAAAATTTCAACTGTCTACCTATTACGGATCATGAGATACAGCCCGTTGGTTAACCTTCGGGTACGGAACCCTAAAATGATTGACAGACTGGCTCTTGGATAAATGTTTTTATAGTTTTATGGAATATTTTAATAGGCGACATTCATTTATTACTTGATTTAATTTGATTTAATTTAATTTTATTATGAGTATATCCTTTCCCTAAAACTCTCTCAGAAATGAGAGGAGGCCTGTGCCCAGCAGTGGGACGTATATAAGCTGCAACTTTACTTTACTTTTTTATGAGTATTATCATTATTTTTTGCACGATTTTTTTTTCTTTTGTGACATATATTTTTATTTAATTTGAATTATATAATCAATTATCAATTTTTGCAAGTCTGCAAGCAGGCTGAACACAAGTACTGTACTTATATTTATTGTGACCTTTTTTTAACTGTGTTTTTGAAAATACACGTTTGAACTTTGAACAACATTTACTAAGCGCCACATGTCCTTTCAATTTTTTTACCTTTTGACATGCAGGTTTCCTCGCTTTACTAGGAACTAGGACTCCTTTTCTACCCAAGAGTCCATTTGTGTAGGTATCACCCTCTTTCCCTATGTCCAAATAGCAGAGCTTGCACTGCTGTGTTCCGGTCTGAAGGGTGTAAAGCCATTAAGCCGGCAGCACACTTTTAATTCCCCCGGTGATGCAGTTGTTCATGGTCATGTCACTTACTATCAGGTTAAGTGCGCCCTTTGTAATCTCTTGTTATAATGAATGCAAAAAAGAATTTAAATAAGTCGCATGCTTGTTTGTTCAACTTTAACATATATCATGCTGTGGGTATCGTAAGAGGCGACAGAGGGCAACAAATCGGGTCAGCAGCGTCTTCCTAATAATGAATAAAAATAAAAAACTGCGGTGCGGTTGGTGCGGTGCGGTTGCCAAACCACTTTCCAGCAAGTGGTTTGGCAACCGCATGTTCCACGCCTGGGCGTGGCAACTTTGGCAAATATCTGCGGCACTATACGAGAGAGGCCATGTTCAGCAGTGGACTTTAATGGGCTGTAACGGTCACAGTAATAAAAAATTAGTCATTCCTTCTTAGTCCTCAGAAGTGACGACGCACCTCTAACCTTCTTTGTTTGAAGTTGACTGCAGGTGTCCATCACCTGTAATAGCTACGAGTACTTACCATCAGAAAACCATAATTAAATGAACCTAATTTTACGTATTTTATCACGTACTTACTTTCGAGATTTTGACGTTTCGAGTGCTTGTAGAGCAATGATAAGAGGGGAATAAAGGCATTCAACGTTTTGATGTTATTATAATTAATCTGAAAGCTGAGTAATGTTTAAGTTCAAAGTTTAGTGTTGCGAAGCAATTCGAAAGTTGAATTTTAAAACAAACTGAAATAAACGTGATAAAAACCATAAAGTTTGTTTCATTCAACGTGTAGTATTCGCTTAAACGTGAGAAATCTTCAAGTTCTTAATCGTAACAAAAAATTTAAAAATTTCTAATTGAATTTCATGGGCTTTAAAAGAGAGAATAAAAAGCTTCTTAGCTGAACTTGTTGCAATGGTTACAAAAAAAGTCAATTTCAATTTTAGCCTCAAACGGCGATTCAACGAAAATTGGTAAAGTTGAGGCAACTTGTAATAAAGTAAAAAATAAAAGTGTACAGTTGTTCTGAGCGCTTTATTAAAATCTGCTTTGTTGTAAACTCTGGTAGTTAAAAGTTTTCTTTGTTCACAGGAGGTCGACTGCTATAATGCATTCAAGCAAAGTACAGCGAAAGAAATGAGTTACGAGGTACATTAAATGCACAATATCTATCAAGCAAGCATCTTTCTCAAGTTGGCATAAAAATGACGAACGTCAAATTAAAATTGATGTTTTTTATATTAAATGCCGTACTATCACCAGATATTATTCACGCAAGACCATACTCTGGAATGAATACAACAGATGCTACGTATACATACCACCATAATAATCGATCCTTTACCTTACCCGTTGAAAGAAACTATGACACATTAGTTGTCGCAAGTGACGAAGATACTCCAGAAGAAACCAGAAGTTTTAAAACACAGCTAGATGATATTGTTAACGCTGAACAAGATAGAGACGAAGCATTGTCTGAAAAGGTGATGAAAGATCAAAAAAGCATTCTGGAAATGCATAAAAATGACGCTGAAGGCATGGAGAAACAATTAAACATATCAAGTTCACTTTTAGATAAAATTATTGATTCAGAAACGAACAGAGAGGAGTCAATAACAGATATTCAATTTAGATCTTACTCAGAATTTGTAGAAGATGGGCCCAAATTTGATTTTTTGATAGCGGCTAAGCCAAATGTTAGTGATGCAATTAACTCGACTTTAAACACTAAAGATTCAGGTTTTAGTGATAATAAGTTGGACAAAGTGGACAGAAATAGCAGTGACGGAATAAAGAAAGTGGACTATGTAGAACTAGTGGAAGTGTTAAAGCCATCAAATGAGAACAAAAGTGCATATAATTTGGCGAATATGACAGGTCACGAGGTCGACAACGATTTAGCTCCTGACACAAGTGAGTTTATTTTTTTTATATACCTATACGAGAATACAACTTTCACCTAATAAAAGAAGTAACACAATACATAATACAAATGTTCTGTGATCTAACTTAAAATTCCTTTTCATTCATAGTGCATAAGGGTATATTGCGGGGCCTCCTTATGACTACCTCCCTTTATATTACCTCCCTTTATGTTAATATAGGTTAGTAAATTTAATATTATGGGATTCATAAAAAAAATTACGTGGTAGAGCCATGCTTCAGCTATAATATGTCTGCAGCATGAATGAGTCGGCTCGATCGGGGTAGGACTACGCTCTCACAGAATACCAGCATATGCATGAAACAGAAGCATAATGCTGTGTTTCGTATGGTGAGTGTAAAGAACCAGCAGAGACCCTTTTTACTAGTGTTGAGGCACTCCATCTTAGTCCTCAGGGTTGAAAACGCATTTGCATTTTGATCCTTAATCTAGGATAGATGAAGATGTCTATGTCGAAATGGGCCGCAGCACCCACTTACCATCAAAACTGTGTGCTTCTTGTCACTCTTATTAAATAAAAAAAATATTTTTTTAGCTTTTAAATAGTACTAGAATTTTATTGGTCATATTTTGAGTTATACATAGACTTACTAATGGCGGCAGAGATGTAACAATACATTTTTCCTAAGCGTATGTTATAGAAGAGCGTGGTGGGTAGACAAAAAAATGTTTCTTTATTTTTTAAATTTATTATATTGCCTTTCTTTTTGATATAGAAACAAAACAGAGTTGATATAAAAATATTTTAAGAATTATAAAAACATGCGTGAGTGTCGTGGAACACTCTGTTGGAACGAACTTCCATTCGTAGTATATTATTATTATTGATATACGTAATAAATTATTGATCAACAAATACAAATAAATGAATTAGCGTTTATTAAAATAAAGCGTCATTTAAAATAAAATAATATTTTTTTAATGGCAAGATAAGATAAAGTGTAAGGGAGATGGATATTATTCCATCTCGCTTCGTTATAGTCCCCAAGGCCGTCTACATGGAGGTTAGAGAGAAGGAGAACGATCGCTATAGAAAATAGTGTCCCAGAAATATAGACAAAATAAGTGAGGCGCTGCGATCGCTAAGTTGTCTCAATAAAAGCGGGCTGTTGTGCGCTAGTTTGAAATGATCTATCAACGTTTAATATACGTGTATATAATATCATTCAAAGAAAAAAAAAAGAAAGTAACGAAATTATTGTTTATTAATAAATAAATTATGTTTTTTATAATTTTAAATATTATAAATTATTACAAATATAAATTATTAATTATTATTGATTTTTTTTTGTACATTATTCAACTAACTTCCTACTTGTACTCATAAACAGGTAACTTCACAGACACTACTTACCGACGGCAGCGCCGCTATAAATTCTACAAATTTTCAGGGACAGGCGGACTATGCTTTAGTACGTAGCGATCGTTCTCCTTCTCTCTAACCTCCATGGCCGTCTACACTACGTCAGAAGGGGTCGTGACTGAAAAATCTTACACTTTTTCTCGCCTAGCCCCTTTTTTTTTATAGGATAGGGTGACAAACGAGCACACAGTCCACCTGATGGTAAGTGGTTGCTGTGACCCATAGACATCTACATCTATCCTCAATAAAGAATCAAAATGCAGATGCGTTGTCGCCTGGGAGGACTAAGATGGAATGCCTCTTTTCCAGTAAAAAGGGGTAAAGTGGAATTGATTGAACTGAATGAATTCTAAAATCATAGTTCGATTGATCGAAATTGCCTGTTATCTAGTAAATTAGGTATATTAAGTATATCGTAATTTATCCGACAATTCCTCTTGCATTTATATGGAATCAGTACTGCTAGACCGCGTCGACTCATTAGTCCGAAGTTTTTAAATTACAGCACTTTAATGATGACAGGGTCAGACCCTAATCAAATAAAAATGGCCACTCAGGGTTTTCTGTAAAGGGCAACGTTAAATTAAATGAATATTACTTTTTAGGTTTTTTTTATGAAATACCAACGCAATGTCCACGATTATCGATATTTTTATTAATTTTACTAATGAAGATACTGCAATTTGTCGTGGTTTGTGGACAAACATTATGTTTATGCATGTTACACTTTCTCAATCTTTGTAACAATATCGTCTTACGTAACAAATAAAAATATGGTGTTTTTTTTAAATGAAATTGAAGTGAAAAACGAACTTACAATCCACCTGGTGCTAAGTGGTTACCGCTGCCTGTGAACCAACCACCTTTAAACAAAGAAAACTATAGATGCGTTGTCTTTTCCGGAATTCAAAATGGTTTGCTTGTCTCACAGCCTTGAACTATACTAGCTCATTAGGGCCATTAGAGCTGAATGCACCATGTTAGTACAGGTAGGTGGTAATTTTTAAACTATGTTTTCGATTGTGAAACATCTCAAGAAAACTTTACGGACTCTTTTCTACCGCAACAGAATATTTGTCAAATGACAAAAACAAAGAGCTATAGCGCTTAGTTAGTCCACCTTTGACAACAATCGGCTTCGGCTGCAGCGATGAAATACAGGAACTTGTAGGTTTTTGGCAACTGGCAACCAACGCTTGTCGTGTCTACGTTGTCTATACTCCGTTATTTTAAGTCTGGAGACCATCAAGTCAGTTGTACAAATTTTTAATTTTAAATTATTTCTATCAAGAAGATGCTGCTGTCAATTTCCTGTATCAGTTTCTCTCTGTCACCTTTTATGACACCCACGGAATGACTTGAGGTAGTGGATTGTTTTACGTCGTTTCTATACGGTTAATCTCTATAACGACGAACGTTAATCAATTTATTACATATTTAATTAACGCATTCTGTAATTAATTCAAATGAATTAACCGAGGTGCCCAGGTATTAAGCCGTAAATTGTGAACGGTCGCTCATTTATTTGTCGGATAGCCTGCCGACCGGAAAGAGTGAGTTATTTCAAAGAGCGTTTTTCCTATTGTCGTTGGTTCGGTTCGAAAACTAATAGTTTATTTACCAATAATGTCTTCCAGACCGAAATTCGGCCATGGCGGCCCGTCTCAACGGAGACTAACCATCTGCACAAGACACGATTATAGTGCACGAGTGTATGCGCAAGCACAGGTGCACTCTCTATTCCCTCACTCTCACAGTTCGATGGGACGGTAATCCGACACGACAGGAGAGAGGTCAGGCGCAGGACTAACGGTACGGGGGTGAGAGACCACCAACGTCCTGACTCCGGGCTGCTACTGAGAATTTCTTGACAGAAAAACTCAAGAACTAATTTTGGCCCGACCCGGGATTTGAATCCGGGACCTCATGATCAGTAATCGCGTTTACGATACAGTAGACTAACGCGGCAATCAGTAAATTTTTTTATTATGTTAGATCTGACTCTAGTGCCTGATTCCTATATTCAAGAAACGATTTTTTTTTCTTTATGACGATCCGTTTTATTATGTAAAAGGTTCTAAATGTATATAGAGTTGTTATTACAAAATATTCGTTCGTAGGCTCAAGACAACTTAAAACGGCACCACTTCGATTGGTTCGTAAGTTAATGAACCAGTGTTTTGCATTAAAAAGGAATTTTCATGCACTTTACGTACTGTAAAACGGCACGTAAGAGAAAACTAAGCGTTATTTTTAAATATAGTAACCCGGTGTAAATGATAAGATGAGAAATTGTGTAATAAGCAAAAAGTGTGGTTTGTAAACCGATGATGGGACTAGGATTGAGAAGGGAATGTTTCGGTATTTGAGACATGTTTTTTTATAGGATAAGTGGTTGCTGTGGCCCATAGACATCTACATCTATTCTCGTTTGCGAATCAAAATGCAGATGCGTTGTCAGCCTTTAGGACTAAGATGGAATGCCTCTTTTCCAGTAAAAAGGGTCTCCGGTTCTCTACACTCACCATACGAAACAAAGCAGCATTAAGCTGCTATTTCACGCTGGTATTCTGTGAGAACGTGGTCCTTCCACGGTCGAGCCGACCCATTCGTGCTACAACTATACAATTAATATACCTGCAGTATGGCTCTACCACGTTTAAATGTATGAAGAATTAATAAGGAAAGAGTGACAAATCAAATTTATACTGTAGGAGTGTGTGGCAGAGATGGCAAGGGACGCTCTGAATGGACGAATATTGACCAAATTGGCAAGATAGATTGAAGGTGGGCGAATAAAGAGTGCCTATAACCGACAAGTACATATGCGTAGATATATGGATGTGAAGGAAGCGAGAGAGATGTGTCAGAATTGTGCCAAATGGAAGTCCGTATTCTCTGCCGATCCCTCTGGATCACAAGCGTGAGAGTTTATGAAATCTTTCTTGTATGGTTTTTGTTGTCTTTTTTCATGGTAACAAGCAATTGCAATATAATATTCTACCGTGTTGTGGCGGTGTGAGGATATCCATTACCCCCATCGATATATATGTACTACGTACTAGATGTGACATTCCGAACATTCACTATGTTTAACTGAACTGTACTGCAATCCGTACACCTTTAGTGTCATTTAGTAAACGTAGTGATTATATTCTCTTTGTCATTTATTTGGCTTCAATATTCATAGAGTGTGGAGCATGGAGCTGCGCTAATAATGCGAGATTTCAAATTAAAGTTTAAACCTGAACGTAATTAATAATTCAGTAGTCAAATAAGTAAAATTATTTCTTGTTCAAGTGAATAAATAGGTAATAATATTACAATAGAAAAAATAAATTTCTTCCTTTATATGCCACGCCATCTACAATCATAGACTAAAATCTACTATCACCCGCGCATGCGCGAAAACAGAGTAGTGCACATTTTTTGTTTGGAATAGCTTCTCTAGTACGTAGTACATAGAACTCAATGCATTACCCCATATCATCGCGTGAAACAAAGCAGGAGTTAGGCGGCAGTCAGCTTTCTTAATGACAACTAAAAAATAAAAAACTTCAGTTGCCAACCCGCCTGCTGAGCGTTGTAACTATGGCAAATGTCTCCCCTATGAGGCAATCTATAGGGCCTATGTTCAGTAGTGGACTTTGATAGAGTGTTACGGTAACAATATAATCTTAACAGTCAACGTTATACTATACGTAGGGTCATACCAACTATATTCGTGATTGACTATATTCTATTAGTTTATTATTTGTAGTTAGGCTATATTCTATTAGTTTGACGGTTCCGTGGCGCAGTGGCTTAGCAATGAGTTGCAGCGCTGGGGGCCGCGGGTTCGAATCCCGCACGGAGCAAGTATTTGTATGGCCTACAAATAATTTTTCCGGGTCTGGATGTTTGTCCTTGTGCAATAAATGTTTGTAAACTGCCTCGACGGTACAGGAGAAAATCCTAGTGTGGGGGTAACGTAAAAATCAATTGCTGTCAGTTCGCTAAAACTCGAAAACGGCTCGAACGTTTCAGATGAAATTTTTTGTGCGTTTGAGTGGGTCCCTGGGTTGTTTAGATTCACAATTGGACCCGGTAGGTGGCGCTGTTGTCGAGATCCAGAAATCACCCCTGCGAATCCGGGGCGGATCGCTAGTATAAAATAAATATGTCCAAATAATAATAAAATAAATGTCAAAAGATTAAATAGGAAAAACAATGTCACACAATTGTTTACAAATTAGCGTAGTCAAAATATAAAATTTCATATATAAATACAGACATTACATATTTATTTATATTAACATATAATATATATGTCTGTGTGTATATTTAATAAGTTTATTTTTCAACTTTTCTATCATAAGGTTGCCACTGAAAATTAGTCTAGCCCTGATGGCTAGGATGACTCAGCATATCCTGAGTGCAGTACTATTTGGATTATTTCACACAATACTAGTTTTAAGGTTGGCTTTTTCATTTTTTTATTTATTTTGTACCTATTTGCGTCGTTTCTAGTGCATAATTAAGTTTTTTAGTTATAAGATTATAAGTTATGCTTTATATAATGTTTAATTGAGTTGACAATGCCCACCAAAATTTGTAAAGAAATAGGCAAATAAATATTTATTTCTTCCTTTTCATTACAGTGAACTTTGGCATATACGATTTATCCTAATCAGCAGCGGTTCTTAACCTCAGGTCGCGAACGATACTTAAGAGGGTCACAAGAGGGTCCCAAGTTAATTTAAAAGTAGGTAGTAATAAATGAATCAATTTAATGTACTAATATAGAAATAAAATTGAAGTGTATGTCTGTATTGAAATAACTGGCTTCTATTAAGCTCAGAGAGTTATTTTCATGCTACGAAGACATAAATAACAATTTTTTAAATTTTTCGCGGTCTGTCCGGGCTAATCTTCGGATAAATCTTCGGATATCGGCTGAACCGATAGTGATGAAATTTTACGATCGAACAACGAAAAAAAGAAAGCAATGCCAAGAGGAATCAAGGCTATATTTTATTCGAAAAACTCGAAGATATTTTTTTAAAACGAAAAGTTGATAATATAATATATCCTTGATTATCTTAAATCTAGATAACGCCACATATATGGATCCCAGGCGAAGACGTGTGGGTCGCTAGTATACTAATAAATTGTCTTTGGTAATTCCAACTAGCTCTATTATTAATAAAGTTTGCCAGTTAAGATTGATCACCTCACCGGCTTATTAACACATACAGTAGTATTGGTACTTCATTTAAATAACTAGGTAAAGGGTCGCCAGATTTAGGGTCATCAGTCATAGAGGTTAAGCACCGCTGCTATACAGTGTAAGGTCATATACAGTGTAAATATAATTTATGAGACTGATGCCCAAATACTCAAAAGCCACTCAATTTTAAGATGTCGTTAAGTCTCGCGGTTAAGTTTCATGAAAGTGATTGTGACACCACGTGACTTAACGACATCTTAAAATTGAGTAGCGTTCGAATATTTGGCCACTTTAATAAGTACGTGGTAGAGAAATGCAACAGTTACATTATGGTTGTGGCATAAATGAGTCGGCTCGACCGGGGAAGGACCACGCTCTCACAGAATACCAGCGTAAAATAGCAGCTCAGTGCTGCTGTTTCGTATGGTGAGTGTAGAGAACGGGAGACCCTTTTTACTGGGAACGAGGCATTCGATTCGAGATTTCGAGATTCGAGATCTCGAACGAGATTCGAGACTCTAAGTCCTCAGGGGTGACAATTCATCTACATTGTGATAATTAATCGAGGATAGATGTAGATGTCTATGGGCCGCAGCATCCACTTACTATCAGGTGGACTGTGTACGAATTTGTCACTCAAATTCTATAAAAATAATGTAAATCATGAAAGGCTACACTTCATGTTTTAACACATAAATTGCTTCTTACAACGTGTCATCCTAGGACCGGTGGTGTAGTAACCAGGTATTGTCACGGCTAGGCCACAAGGTTGGGTGCTCGTTTTAGCTCGCCTCATGGCCTCCATAACTGACTTGAGGAAGTCCTTTGCGTAGGTATCTATAGCCGATATCTAGGTCGACCTGCATGTTTTATGTTCCGAAAAACTTTCCCTGAGGAAAAGAGTATGGGGAGAAGTGGAACTCTCCCGAGAAGGGGCCGCTAACGTGTGAATGGCGTTAATAGGACTGCAGTTGTGTGTGAAACGCCTCGCACTATAGTTTCCATGGCCCTGTCTATATGTGACGAAGTAAGAACATAATGGGTGCAAGCCTGTCATAACCAGTCTCTGCTCCTTGCTGCGAAGCGGTTATGCGAAGGCATTTCCTCATGGAAAAAGATTCTTCGATCGTAGAAAGCTTGTTGTAAAAATAGGAGAAAGCGGTTAGAATATACAAAATTTAGAAATAGGTAAATTAATTAATAAGGCTAGAGTTAAATAAATAAAGTTGTAATGGAGATAGTAGAAAATAGATTAGGATGAGGGTAGAGAGATTAGATGAGGACAGAGATTGTATTCGTAAATAAATTCATCAATCAATTAATTAATACGTCCTTACAAAGTCCACTGCTGAACATAGGACTCCCTCATAGATTTATTGATATTTGCCATAGTTACCACGCTCGGCAGGTGGGTTGTCAAACGCAGTTTTTATTATTTTCATTTGTTTTGAGCTGCTGTTTGTGTTGAGTTTTATTTTATAGAATTAGGGTGACAAACGAGCCCACTGTCTACTTGATATAATTTGATCGATGCTGTGGCCCATAGACATCTATATTTAATATTCTCAATTAAGAATCAAAATGCAGATGCGTTGTCCCACTTAGGACTAAGATGAAATGCCTCGTCTCTAGTAAAAAGGGTCTCCGGTTCTCTACATACGTTCATACGAAATATAGCAGCATTAAGCTGCTATTTTACGCTGGTGTTCTGTAAGAACGTGGTCCTTCTCCGGTCGAGTTGACCCATTTGTACTACAACCATAATATAGCTGCAGGGTGGCCTTACCACGTATACGAGTAGAGCTACTGCACATCTTTCGTTTCATTTTCCTCTGCCTTTTACAAACCCCACGGGACGATATGGGGTAGTGGATATTCTTACGCCGCCATTACACGGCCAATTTTTGATTTTATGCTAGTTAAGATTTTTTTATATAAACAATCCGGTGTACCCACTGTCACGTACTGCAATGTTTTGATAACGAAGTAACAAATAACGATGCAAATAAGTATATAACTATTCAAACTTGCTACTGACTGCTTGATGCACTTCGTACGTCGTTGAAAATTTTATTTTGCAGGCATACAGTATTCAGGTTTCCTCACGAAGTTTTCTTTCGTCGTCGAATAAATAAGTACTGATAATATATTATTAATCCCAATTTTGCAATGAGGAACGTAGTCGTGTTTGTTGAAAGTAAACTTTAAGCCAAATTATCGTAATATATATATTTTTTATAGAATATAGGTGTCAAACGAGCGGACTGTGTCTACCTGATGGTAAGTGGATGCTGAGGCCCATAGACATCTACATTTATCCTCGATTAAAAATCAAAATGCAGATGCGCTGTCACCCCTGAGGACTAAGATGGAATGCGTCGTTTCCATTAAAAAGGGTCTCCAGTTCTATACACTCACCATACGAAACACAGCAGCATTAAGCTGCTATTTCACGCTGTTATTCTGTGAGAGCGTGGTCCTACTCCGGTCGAGCCGACCCATTCGTGCTGCAACCATAATATAGCTGCAGCGTGGCTCTACCACGTTGAAAAGAATAATATAGTGCTTTCTTATAATTAGTTGAACACTACACATTGAATAAAACTAATTTTACGGATTTCTTCACTGGCCCGTAACCAAAAACAGCTCGTGACGTTGCAAAGTACTCGAAACGTCGGGAGTTAATAATAATATTTATAAATAATTAATAATTTAAATTGGAAATTTTAAAAGCCTCCGAAAATAACACTACCGCAGCTAACAAAACACCTGATGACCTTGAAACGGCTGAACTGATTTTGATAAAACACGTCTAAGAACCACCGCTAGGAAACCTGCTTTTAAATGAAAAAAAAAACCGCACCCAAATCGGTTCACCCGTTTTTTTTTTTTAATAGGATAGGGTGACAAACGAGCACACAGTCCACCTGATGGTAAGTGGTTGCTGTGACCCATAGACATCTACATCTATCTTCAATAAAGAATCAAAATGCAGATGCGTTGTCACCCGTGAGGACTCAGATGGAATGCCTCGTTTCCATTAAAAAGGGTCTCCGGTTCTCTACACTCACCATACGAAACACAGCAGTGTTAAGCTGCTATTTTACGCTGGTATTCTGTGAGAGCGTGGTCCTTCCCCGGTCGAGCCGACCCATTCGTACTACAACTATACTACTAATATAGCTGCAGCATGGCTCTACCACGTAAAGAAAAGTGATGGGCAGCGTTGAGAGTTACGCTGCCACAAACGAACACACATAGCGGTCAAACTTATAACACCCCCTGTTTGCGTCGGGGGTTAAAAAATACTAGCAGTCCATCCATCCATCCGTCCATTACAGCCTATAACAGTCCACTGCTGAACATGAGCCTCCCTCATAGATTGCCTCATGGCGGGATTTTGCCATAGTCGCCGCGCTTGGCATGCGAGTTGGCAACCGCAATTTTTTATTATGTTGTTATCAGGAAGATGCTGCTGCCCATCTCCTTTTTCATTTTCCCCCTGTCGCCTCTTACGACACCCTCGGGACGATATGGGGTAGTGGATATTCTTACACCGCCACTGCACCGTGGAAGTAGTTTTATCTAAATTGTGTTTTCAACGAAAGAACAAAACTAATACTGTTTTCATAATTTTGTTTGCTTTTATTTTTAAAAAGGTACCGTAACTAGATATTTTAATGTACCGTGGAGGCGACTTACATTCGTATATAAATTGGACCAGAAATATTTCAACCCACAAAAACGTAGTTATTCAGATTTGAAAGATAAATACATTTTTCTTGTGGCAAAAACCCTATTACATAATGTTATGTATATCATTTAAAAAAAATTAAATGTAGATTTTGGTGTTATTTGTTATTGTTTAGAAGCTTTTCATACTTGGAAAGAAAGTGGACCATTATTTCGGCCAATTTGTGGGTTGGATAAACATTCAGAAGGGAAAAAAATTTTTAATTAAGTTGTATCACGCGAAACGAACCCGCGGCTCTCATAGCCACAGCCAAATGACATCTGACAAATTATCCAAATGACAGACAAGTATCTTAATGGTAGTGTATTTAATTGTTTGATGTAATGTATGTAGATAAAATATGAGCAGTTTTAAAAAAAATTGTGTCATAGATACATTTTGTTAACACTAGGAACAGACTTTTTTATAGAATAAGGGTGACAAACGAGCTCATAGCCCCCTGATGGTAAGTGGATGTTGTTGTCCACAGATATCTACATCCATCTTCGATTAAGAATCAAAATTCAGATGCGTTATCAAAACTAAGGACTAAGTTGGAATGCTTCGTTTCTAGTAAAAAGGGTCTCCGGCTCTCTAAACTCACCATACGAAACACAGCACCATAAAGTTGCTATTTTTCAAAAGTTAGGCCTGACGATTTAGTATACATAGATTTTTTTTATAGGATAAGGGTGACAAACGAGCAAACAGTCCACCTGATGGTAAGTGGTTGCTGTGACCCATCCACATCTATACTCGATTACGAATCAAAATGCAGATGCGTTGTCACCCTTGAGGATTAAGATGTAATGACTCGTTTCCAGTAAAATGGGCCAACACACTCACCATACGAAACACAGCAGCGTTAAGCTGCTATTTTACGCTGGTATTCTGTGAGAGCGTGGTCCTTCCCCGGTCGAGCCGACCCATTCGTACTACAACTATATAGCTGCAGCACGGCTCTACCATGTATAAAAACTAATAATAAGCTAATACCAGTTATAAGACTCCACAGAGTCAGTAATTCATTCATGGGGTAACGTATACGATTTTACAAATAAGTCCCAGAATGCGAAGTTCCAAAAAAATAATAAACAAAAATTGTGTAAAAAGGATTGTTATACCACGAAAGAATACATAGATAACAATAACCCTTTGGAATTATAGCTACCAAGCAATTACTTAATACCTATGTATTATATCTCTATAATATAATATATAAAAATCAATTGCTGACCGTTAGTCTCGCAAAAACTCGAAAACGGCTATACCGATTTTGTTGAAATTTTTTGTGTATAATTGAGTAGGCCCCTGGATGGTTTAAACACATTTCAATTGAACCTGGTAGGTGGCGCTGTTGTTGAGATCTAGGAATCACCCGTGCAAAGTCGAGGCGGATCGCTAGTATACTATAACATATAATACTTAATACTACAATGCAATACGCAGGATGTCAATGGATGAAGTGACACAGGATCGTACCTTGTGGCAACCTATGGGGGAAGTCTTATTTCATCAGTTGACTTGTGGTGGACTGTACAGTACAGTATAGAATAGTATAGAATAGAATAGATTAGAATAGAATAGAATAGAATAGAATAGAATAGAATAGAATAGAATAGAATAGAATAGAATGGAATAGAACAGAATAGAATAGAATAGAATAGAATATAATCATTTTTATTGAATATATATTACGATACGTAATACTTATTGAAAGTCATTATTTTACTTTTACCACTGGTTCGCGAAAAAACCTCTGTCCTGGGAAGAAGCAGCAAGAAACCCAGCGGGACATTTTTAAAGACAAAAGCACAATTTGCAATATAATATTTTATACAATTGCTGTGAAAACATTTAGAAACAGCATGGTAGCGATCACCTCATTCCCAGGGGTTATTTATTATCAGTCATGTACTCTTTAGTAGTATTAATAACCCTTACTAGACAATTTTTGGTTGATAAATAATTTAAACCTTTGATAGATAAGGTCTGCATATTTTCTGGGACTTTGTTGTAAAAGCGTATACATTGCCCCATGAAGGAATTACTGACTCTTTGGAGTCGAGTAACTGGTATAAGTAACTTGTGCTTGTTCCTAGTATTTACAGAATGTACATCACTAATTTTAATAAAACTATTTTTGTTTTTGTGTACATACATTAAATTCTCGTAAATATATTGAGAGGCCAAAGTAATTATATAGTTATTTCTTAAAAATCTTCTCAAAGGGATTCTTTCGGACCTAGGTTATAAATTGCTCTTATGGCTCTCTTTTGCAAAACAAAGATAGTTTCAATGTCAGTCGCATTACCCCATATCAAGATTCCATATGACATTATGCTATAGAAATATCTAAAATAAACTAATCTAGCTGTTTCAACATATTTAAGGCATCTAATATTTTTACAGCATGTGCTGCAGAACTAAGTTTGCTAGCTAGTTTAGATATATGAGGGCCCCATTGAAGATTCGCGTCAACTGTAATACCGAGAAAACAGAAAACAAGTAAAGTAAGAAAAAACAGTGGATTTAATTTTTCAATCAGTGATAGGTTATACACTTAATACACCATTGTAAACTGTTTTTTTTTTTAAATCCCACTCGGTTTCTTTATGGGTCTTCCAAGTTAGGATTAATTTCTCAAAACCTTTTTTTAAAGTTTAATTATTTTTTTAAAACGTAAGAAAGACAAATGCACATACAGACATCTTGTGTCTTGAAGTCGATTAATAAATTAATACATGTGTTTCGCGTAGGTAAGATCGGTGTGTAGAGTATTGGCATGTGACCTGTCGCAGTTCTCTCTGTGTTCTCAGGTTTCACGGATCTGCAGACGCTGTTCCTGGCCTGCTTCGGGACGCTGCTGCCGCTGCTAGCGGTGCTCTTCGCGACTCTGGCTATAAGGTTAGAAAATAGTTCATAGATGAGATCCTTGATGATGAAAATAAAGTCAAAACATCAATGTTCTTAGTTTGTATTGCTCAGAATAGGTAATAATAATAATAATGTCCTCCAGACGAAATTTCGGTCACGGCAGCCAGTATCAATGTAGACCATTTGCGCAGGACAGGATTATAGTGGCTGAGTGTATGCGCAAGCACAGGTGCACTCTCTATTCCCTCACTCTCATAGACCGATGGGACGGTAATCCGACACGACTGGAGACAGATCAGACGCAGGTCTAAAAGCTTTAAGTGCTTTCCGAGACACGGCGGTAAAACATCGCCAACGGATTCGAACCCGGGACCTCATGAACCGCAATCACGGTTACGACCACTATACCAACGAAGCAGTCAAGTCAAGTCAATTCTTGGAATAGATAAGCAATGCTCATACCAGATTCCTATCTCAATAGCCACAGCTCCCTGTCATTGTAGTGGAAAATTTCCATCCATTCCGTCCATCCAGTACAGTCTATAAAAGTCCACTGCTGAACATATGCCTCCCTCATAGATTGCCTCATGGGCGATTTTGCGATAGTTGCCACGCTTGGCAGACGGGTTGGCAACCGCAGTTTTTTATTATTTTGAGTTTTTATCAGGAAGATGCCGCTGCACATGTCTTGTTCATTTTTCCTCTGTCGCCTCTTATGACAGTATGTTAGTGGATATTATTACACGGTTAATTTAGTTTAGGCGATTTGAGATGTAGTATGATGATTGGCCACAAGGTTTGTGGTATTTCTCCTTAATCGATTTGCATTTTTTATCAAATTGAATTGAAAATAGAACTTACAGTCAACCTGATTGTAGTTCTTGCAATTCACGATGTCGAGCGGGCTTTACTTGTGGTCACGTATCTGTATACGTGTCAAAGTATGCGTGAGACCAACACGCACACTATCGCAATGTGCATGTATACGTTCAACCACGAGAAAAGCCCGGTGGACTTCGTGAATTGAAAGAAATATAAGTGGCTACTGCGGCCCATGGACACCTTCAAATATACGCCAATATGCTACCAACTTCCAATAAAGAAGCTCTCTATACCCTTCAGTCAGGAACACAGCAGTGCAGGCACTACTGAAGACTAAGAAACAGGTAAGAGGCCTTTTGAAACCTATCCAGACGCTCCCCAAGGCAGAAAATAAATTTATTAGGAAGGCGCTGCTGCCAAACTCCTTATTTTTTTCCTTCTGTTGCCTCTTACGATACCCATTAATGTTACTTTACTTTTACTTATTTTTTTGTTTGCTTGTGATAAAAGTTAAATGTACGTCCATCATAGAGTTTAAAAAAGTTATAGTGAAATCTGATGTAAGCCTGTGGGTATTAGGGTAAAGTTTAGACACTTACGTCGTAAGAAGTTTGGCGATATTGGATTGTCCTTCTTTTATCTAACTTTTGTTTCATTTGGTTAGTGGAATGGACTTTATCAAGATGTTTTCTCTCTTAATATATCCAACTGATATAATAAGAGACAAAATACATTTTTATCTCTTATTATATCCCTAAAGGGTAGCGGGTTCTCCTCTTCCCTATATTCACCTTATTATGAAATCAAGCTGGTTTATGCTTTTATTTTACGCTATTATTCTGTTAGATCGTGTTTCTTCCCGGTAGAGTGGACCTATTCATGCTACAGCTGTATAGCAGCATCGCAGCTCTATCACGTTTCTTCTTCTTCTCCTTTCCATCACGTAAAAGCCCACTCTAGACACGGGCTACTCCCGATGGGGAGGGACGGTTTGCAGCAATCTATCTATTACGTGGTAGAGCCATCCTGCAGCTATATAAGTAGTATAGTTTTAGTACGAATGGGTCGGCTCGATCGGGGAGGACCACGCTCTCACAGAATACCAGCGTAAAATAGCAGCTCAACGCTGCTGTGTTTCGTATGGTAGTGTGGAGGCCAATTTTACTGGAAACGAGGCATTCCATCTTAATCCTCACGGGTGACAACGCATCTGCATTTTGATTTGTAATCGAGTATAGATGTAGATGGGTCACAGCAACCACTAACCATCAGCTGGACTGTTTGCTCGTTTGTCACCCTTATCCTATAAAAAAAATCTATATATACTAAATCGTCATGCCTAACATTTGAAAGAAAGAAAGAACATGTTTATTCATTGCTGCAACTTACTTTCACAAAAAAGAAAATCTTTCTTTAGAAGAGGGGGCAAACAAGCATGCGGCTCACCTGATGGTAAGTGTCGACCGCCGCCCATGAACAACTGCAACACCAGGGAATCACAGGTGCATTTGCCGGCCATTTGAAAAGAGTAGGCTCTTTTCTTGAAGGTCCCTAAGTTTTATAGTCGATTCCACAAGGGAGTTGTGCGAGGAAGAAAACTTCTTGTACATCGCACAGTGGTGGACCGCCAATCATCCAGATGGTATGGATACTATCGTGAGTTTTGTCGCAATGTGCGATGGTGAAATTGAGCGGCT
Source organism: Parnassius orleans (assembly GCA_029286625.1). Lineage (NCBI taxonomy): Eukaryota > Metazoa > Arthropoda > Insecta > Lepidoptera > Papilionidae > Parnassius > Parnassius orleans. Next base: position 2,236,028 of record JAGSMP010000047.1, on the reverse strand, counting down.
GGATTGTGTCCCAACAATTCCTACTTAACCTAATACCTTTTGAAGATCTCACTCAAGTCACCAGTACATTTGTGCCTAATTTTACCACAACTTAATTTTTAAGTAATTACGGTTACCATAAAGAATATTTATGTATATCGCTTCAAGATAGCAAACAATGATAAATATCCACGAGATTATATAGTACATCTAGTACCCTATATAGTACAGTTTAGACGACAATGCCCCGCACTCACTAGAACTAGGGCAAGCCATGACATGGCATGCAGTGCATTAAAGATTAATCTCTACGTCATGTCTAAAGTAATAAGTAAAAACAGAAGCATTGAAACTGCGTACATTCTCGTATATATGTAATTACTCTAAGATTTAAACATTAGCCCACTTTATGTGCTTGGTGTACATAAAGTAGAAATAGTATAGTAATTTAAGTAATTATTGCCTTTGTATTATCTACTTTATTTGTTATTAATATGTATTTTATGTCTAATACGTCGTAGAGCCACGCTGCAGCTATATTATGGTTGTAGCACGAATGAGTCGGCTCAACCGGGACCGCGCTCTCACAGAATACCATCGTAAAATAGTAGCTTAATGCTTTTACTGGAAACGAGACATTCCATCTAAGTTATCAGGGATGTCAAGGCATTTTGCATTTTGATTCTTAATCGAGATTAGATGTAAATGTTTATGGGCCATAGCATTCACATTCTATTAGGTGGACTGTATGTTTATTTGTCACCCTTATTCTATAAAAAATATTAAGTTTAGTATAGAATTTCAAGGAAAAGGATAAAGAAAACTTGAGTATAACGATTTTGTTATTGCATAATACATATTATACATTGTAGCAAACAATGATAAATATCTGTGAGATTATATAGTACAGCTTAGACAACATTGCCCCGTACTCACTAGAACTAGGGCAAACCATGAGATGGCATGCAGTGCATTAAAGCTTAATCCATACGTCATATCTGAGTAATAACTGTGTAGGTGTGCTGCGCACACACACATGTATATACTTAGTAATATTATACCTATCTACCACATATATGTATGCTTAGTAATGTTGTACCTCTCCACTTAGTATTAAGAATTGCAGTCAGTAGCTATCACGATATAAAATCCTTTCTATCGTTCCTATCCTATAAAGTCGTAAAAATAACTCAATCTTTCATTATGGTCACCCGTAGGGACCCTTATGGAGTCAGCTCCTAAAACTGCGTACATACTCGTATGTATGTAAATACTAAGATTTAAACTTTAGCTCACATTTCATGTATAGTTAAAAACTAGAGGCCACAAGAGCGTGTGAAATACCAAAATTCTTGGATATTTAAGTAAAAATATCACAATAACTGTTAATTTAATCCGTAAAGAAAAAATATAGAATGACAGATAAAAATTCGATAAATGATTCAAATTTATAATCTTTCTAATTTTCGGGGTAGAGCCATGCTGCAGCTATACTCGTATTATGGTTGTTTCGTAGCACGAACGGGTCGGCTCGACCGGGGAAGGACCACGCTCTCACAGAATACCAGCATAAAATAGCAGATTAATGCTGCTGTCTTTTGTACGGTGAGTGTAGACCCTTTTTACTGGAAAAGAGACATTCCATCTTAGTCCTCACGGCTGACAACGCATCTGCATTTTGATTCGCAAACGTGGATAGATGTGGATGTATATGGGCCACAGCAACCACTTACCATCAGGTGGACTGTGTGCTCGCTTGTCACACTTATCCTACAAAAAAAAAGAAGAAAAAAAGGCATATTAGTAGACAGTTTTAGTATTATTTTTTAATATTATATCACAATATTTTACTAATTTAAGCTCTGAGTTGCACTTTGAGACTATATAATCATATATAATAACGCTTAAAATAAAATATTTTATCTCATTATAATGGTTGTGTTGAACCTGAAAGATAACTCTGACACATATTTTCGTAAAACGCTATGAATTTCGTTCTATAGTGCACTAAATAACAGAAATAACTTTAACCTTCTGTTTTAACTATCTTAAACAGTAATTTTCTGCAAATAATCTCCTCACATCGTTGCGATATTGTCATGCCATTGACATGAAGATTTCGACCTGTTGTAAAGTAACTACAAACACAAGATACTTAATACACAAGTGAAAATTATGAATAGCATGACAGCATTTAGCCATTGGGAAAAGTATACCGATAGCATTTCCTAGTGTTAGCAAGGGAGTAAAAAAATAATTATAGTGTTTAGAGTTCGTTGTATTATCAAGATCTTTATATTTCACTCACTCACCGACTCACTACAGCGCATCACAAGTCTAATATTAAACATAGGCCATCCTGTTGATGATGATGAAACAAAGCACGGTCTTGAGACTCTTTATGGAATTGTTTACCACCGGCGATTTTTCCAGGCCGATACGATTTAGGAACTTCAAGAAACAAGCTTACTCCTTTTTAAAGTTGCAGTTGTTCGTGGGCGACGGTCGACAGTCGACACTTTCCCTCAGGTGAGCCGCATGCTCGTTTGCATAAAAAAAGTTGTCAACTACTTAGTACGACTTCTCTCTTCTCATCTGATAACGATGTCTTCAACGTAGGAATGAATAGGGCTTTTGTTAAACTAAGTGTGAGATAGTAGGCAAGCGCAGGCTTACAATAGTTAAGAATTAAGTATTTATATCATAATGCAGGAATAAGAGACGCTTTTCATTTTCTACGTTGCTCCCAGTTACCGAATTGAGTATTTTACACTTAGCAAAAAACAAGCATATAATAGGTAAATATTAACTAAAGATAATCCTTAGATGATCATGAGACAAATATATTGCAGTCTATGGAACGGGAATCCATATCCAGAATACTATAGACTGCAATATATTGCAGTCTATGGAACGGGAATCCATATCCAGAATACTATAGACTGCAATATATTGCAGTCTATGGAACGGGAATCCATATCCAGAATACTATAGACTGCAATATATTGCAGTCTATGGAACGGGAATCCATATCCAGAATACTATAGACTGCAATATATTGCAGTCTATGGAACGGGAATCCATATCCAGAATACTATAGACTGCAATATATTGCAGTCTATGGAACGGGAATCCATATCCAGAATACTATAGACTGCAATATATTGCAGTCTATGGAACGGGAATCCATATCCAGAATACTATAGACTGCAATATATTGCAGTCTATGGAACGGGAATCCATATCCAGAATACTATAGACTGCAATATATTGCAGTCTATGGAACGGGAATCCATATCCAGAATACTATAGACTGCAATATATTGCAGTCTATGGAACGGGAATCCATATCCAGAATACTATAGACTGCAATATATTGCAGTCTATGGAACGGGAATCCATATCCAGAATACTATAGACTGCAATATATTGCAGTCTATGGAACGGGAATCCATATCCAGAATACTATAGACTGCAATATATTGCAGTCTATGGAACGGGAATCCATATCCAGAATACTATAGACTGCAATATATTGCAGTCTATGGAACGGGAATCCATATCCAGAATACTATAGACTGCAATATATTGCAGTCTATGGAACGGGAATCCATATCCAGAATACTATAGACTGCAATATATTGCAGTCTATGGAACGGGAATCCATATCCAGAATACTATAGACTGCAATATATTGCAGTCTATGGAACGGGAATCCATATCCAGAATACTATAGACTGCAATATATTGCAGTCTATGGAACGGGAATCCATATCCAGAATACTATAGACTGCAATATATTGCAGTCTATGGAACGGGAATCCATATCCAGAATACTATAGACTGCAATATATTGCAGTCTATGGAACGGGAATCCATATCCAGAATACTATAGACTGCAATATATTGCAGTCTATGGAACGGGAATCCATATCCAGAATACTATAGACTGCAATATATTGCAGTCTATGGAACGGGAATCCATATCCAGAATACTATAGACTGCAATATATTGCAGTCTATGGAACGGGAATCCATATCCAGAATACTATAGACTGCAATATATTGCAGTCTATGGAACGGGAATCCATATCCAGAATACTATAGACTGCAATATATTGCAGTCTATGGAACGGGAATCCATATCCAGAATACTATAGACTGCAATATATTGCAGTCTATGGAACGGGAATCCATATCCAGAATACTATAGACTGCAATATATTGCAGTCTATGGAACGGGAATCCATATCCAGAATACTATAGACTGCAATATATTGCAGTCTATGGAACGGGAATCCATATCCAGAATACTATAGACTGCAATATATTGCAGTCTATGGAACGGGAATCCATATCCAGAATACTATAGACTGCAATATATTGCAGTCTATGGAACGGGAATCCATATCCAGAATACTATAGACTGCAATATATTGCAGTCTATGGAACGGGAATCCATATCCAGAATACTATAGACTGCAATATATTGCAGTCTATGGAACGGGAATCCATATCCAGAATACTATAGACTGCAATATATTGCAGTCTATGGAACGGGAATCCATATCCAGAATACTATAGACTGCAATATATTGCAGTCTATGGAACGGGAATCCATATCCAGAATACTATAGACTGCAATATATTGCAGTCTATGGAACGGGAATCCATATCCAGAATACTATAGACTGCAATATATTGCAGTCTATGGAACGGGAATCCATATCCAGAATACTATAGACTGCAATATATTGCAGTCTATGGAACGGGAATCCATATCCAGAATACTATAGACTGCAATATATTGCAGTCTATGGAACGGGAATCCATATCCAGAATACTATAGACTGCAATATATTGCAGTCTATGGAACGGGAATCCATATCCAGAATACTATAGACTGCAATATATTGCAGTCTATGGAACGGGAATCCATATCCAGAATACTATAGACTGCAATATATTGCAGTCTATGGAACGGGAATCCATATCCAGAATACTATAGACTGCAATATATTGCAGTCTATGGAACGGGAATCCATATCCAGAATACTATAGACTGCAATATATTGCAGTCTATGGAACGGGAATCCATATCCAGAATACTATAGACTGCAATATATTGCAGTCTATGGAACGGGAATCCATATCCAGAATACTATAGACTGCAATATATTGCAGTCTATGGAACGGGAATCCATATCCAGAATACTATAGACTGCAATATATTGCAGTCTATGGAACGGGAATCCATATCCAGAATACTATAGACTGCAATATATTGCAGTCTATGGAACGGGAATCCATATCCAGAATACTATAGACTGCAATATATTGCAGTCTATGGAACGGGAATCCATATCCAGAATACTATAGACTGCAATATATTGCAGTCTATGGAACGGGGAATCCATATCCAGAATACTATAGACTGCAATATATTGCAGTCTATGGTACGGGGAATCCCCTTTTAAGCTAAAATAAACATAAACTAGAGATTGATTATGATTGTTTGTAGTTTGGTTAAGTGAAGTGTACGGTAAAGAGTGTTTTAGTCAAAAATCGATACAATTGTTATTTTATTGCTAATTGCTATAAATTGAAGATTCATTGATTTCGCGATGGATATACGGGCTTTCTTTGGAAAAAAACGAAGAGTTGAAGAGCAAATTGACCACGAAGAACCTCACTGCTGGAAGCACAAAATACAATCGCTACTTCTAGTTCCATGGCAACAGTTTGGTCAACACATGTTGGTAATGTTAGCTATGGTATTCCTTCTTATATTGCACAAATCGGAGAACCAATAAAACAAGTTGTTTTAGACACATATCCAAAACAACATAACAGGGCCTTTGTTTTCGATTGGTTCAAGCGTTATAAATGGTTGCAGTATTCTGTCGAGAAAGATGCTGCTTTTTGCTATCCATGCCAGCAATGTTTACCTCATGGAAGCAAACAGACTTCATACACTTCCACAGGATTTAGAAACTGGAAAAATGCCACTGATTCTAAAACTAGTTTTCCAAAACATGAAAAATCAATTTCTCATATTCAAGCTATGTCGATGTGGCAGGAGAAATAACAAAGAATATCTACATTTAGCAATGTTGAAACGTTAATAAATCAAAAAGTATTAGAAAAATATAGGTAGTACGTGAAGTCTATCATTGAAGTAATACAAGTTTTAATTGTCAACGAATTAGCTTTGCGTGGATATTATATTTTGGAAGAAGAAAAAGAACAAGGATTAATTCAGAATTAATTTGAATACACATGTATGAAAGATCCAAATTTGAACGAGGTTCTCACTCATATACCACAAAACGCAACATATCGTTCACCTGAAATTCAAAATCAAATAATTCAAGCCATGGTTCAAGCAGTAAGAAGTTCCATTGTCAAAGATATTAATGAATCTGACGTGAAATGGTTTACTCTAATGGAAGATGGGACGAGAGATAAAAACAACCGCAAAAATATTGCTTTAGCAATACGTTACGTCAAGGATGGTGTCGTCAATGAGTCGTTGCTGATGGTTAAGACTACTGAAAACCTAGATGCAGCCACTTTCACGGAATTAACGTTAAATACCCTTACGGAAAATAACATTAACCCCTCTTGTATGCTTAGCCAATGTTATCTGGTGCAAGTGTAATGAGTAGGAAAGTTTCAGGAGTTGCGACTAGAATAGAAAATAAATTGGGCCGAAAAATTCCTAACGTCCACTGCTATAACCATCGCTTGCACTTAATAGTCATCAGAACTATCTCAGAAATGACTTTCATTCGTTTATTTTTTGACCAATACATCATGTTACATGAATTCTTTCATCATGACAAAATAGCTGCCTTATATGATGGAAAAAGGATTGGCCGACTCCTCGAACAACGCTGGTCTGGACATTTTGCAGATACAAAAGTTGTATACGATAATTATTCATCGATTTTGCAGCCTTTGACAGAAATTAAAAATGGCAGATTCCACGGTGATAACGTCGCCAAGAGTATCGGTATTAAAAAGGGTCATGCTTGATCTGGAATTCCGAATGACCATGGTTGTGGGCAAAAAAATCTTATCCACGCTACAACCTGCAGACGCAGCTTTGCAAGCCCGAAGCGCAGGATTGAAAGACGCCATAACAATCAAATGTGTCGAAGATGAAATTATAAAATTAAGATCAAATCAAATGTATAATCAAATTCTGGAAGAAGCTAAGTCTTTAACAAGCGACGACTGCGGCGAATCTGAAAATAGGACACAGACCTCGAAGAGGCAAGTAAAAACCAAATCGGATGGATGATTATTTGACGTATAGCCCCTCCTGTTCCTCCGCCAGACAAAATATAGAAGAGAACGACGAGCCATTTAAGTCCGAGTATTTCGAAACGTTGGACATACTAATTGCTGAATTACAAAGAAGGTTTTCGGACAACGATTATCTAATCAATTCGATTGCAAGTCTCGATGAGTTGGATGTAGATAAAATGGTTCCAATGAAAAATTTGAGTAAGTTTGAAAAAATTTAATACATAATAATTAAGTAATTTAAATAATTTGTCATGTTCAATTTACAATTTTAACTAATTTTTCAGGTCTGAAAATTCCATCAAAAGAAGAGGCTAGTGTGGTTAAAACTTACTTGAGTCGTATCGAGGATAAAATGGAAAGTACATTGCAAGTTTTGTACAGGCAACGAGAGGCGTTCAAAGATACATATGAACTTTTTGCATCTGTGGCGACCATAGAATGTAGCACTGCAGTGTGCGAATCTACGTTTTCAACTTTAACTGCAATCAATAGGCCTCAAAGGCTGTCAATGCGTCACGAGAGAATGGCTGGTATGGTATTTCTGGCCTTTGAAAAAAAAGAAGAAAATCAGTTGATCTGAACGAAGTTCTTCGCATTTTTAATAACATGGCGAATCGTAGAATTCAGCTGTTTTAAATATTTTTATTATTATTTTAATTATTATAATAAGTTTGCAGAAACAATATGATCTAAATGGTATTTTTGGTCGTATCTATTTACTCGTATCACCCCACCCAACAATTAATTATTACCTCACTCTCACTCGGACGTGGATCTCTACATCCAAATCTGGAAGTTCAACCATCTTGTTTGCTTGTTCTTTATCATTGAGGATTTAATAGTTCTTGGATCCATGGTCATGTTCTGTCACAGAAATTATTTGTCTACGAACAGCTATTGAATGTACATCACTGACCTAGAGGTCAGTGATATACATGGTGATTGATTTAGGAGCCCGTGCTTCGAGGGCAAATCAATTATGATAACTTTTTTACTTCCGCCCTGCCTGTAACCAATGCTGCCCTACCTCAAATTCGACTCTAGTTACAGCCCTGGGCACGCTACGCATAAAATTTCGTCAAATGCTCGTTTGACCTCTCTTCTATAAAAAAAAACTCCCTGCATGTTTTATCAAGTCATCAATCCACTAACTGCGCTTACTAATACGAGGCTTCCATTTTATAGCAGTAATACAAAATCCATTCAATCGCTCCGAAAAATCCGATGGAATCCATTTAGATGTCAAAGAGTTCGGAGCTAATTGAGTGAAGTTCAGGCGTTCCGGTGCTGTACGAAAAAGTTCGACAATATTTGATTTCTGATCTGTGATTTTCCGATGTCACTTTCAGACTTGGCCGCATAAAGAACCAGTAAATTTTAAGTAAATACGTTTTTTCTATTTTACTTTATACTAGCGACTCACATCGACCTATATTAATGTGGAGTTATTTAGATTGAAGATTGAATCATCAAAAATAATTATTTTATCAATTTTTGTTTTTTAAATGAAAATCTCAAAGTTTTTCGGATAAAATATAGCCTAGCATCACACCGGGCATTGCTTTCTATCTGCTCGTCAAGTTTCATTGCTATCGGTTCAACCATTCCGAAGATTAGCCCGAACAGACAGACAGACAAAAATTTTAAAAATTATTATTCATGTCTTAATAGCATACAAATAACTCCCTCAGGCCCAAATACTCAAACGCTGCTCAATCTTAAGATGCCTTTAAATCTCGTGCTGTCTCTATCACTTTAAGTCAAAGTGACTGTGACACCACGAGACCTAACGACATCTTAAAATTGAGTAGCGTTTGAGTGTTTGGGCATCAGATTAATAAAAGGCACTCATTTCGATATTACAGACAGACACGTCAATTTTATTTATATGTATATGGCTAACAACGTAGACATATATTTATTAAGAATCGGTCATTTCCTTTAAATAAAAGTTTCCGGTACATAAATTGCAAACAAACAACACTTGTTCCTACCAAGATTCGAACCTTCGCTCCGTAGCACCTTAGCCAAGCGTTTAGCCACTGCACTACGGAACCGTATTTTAATTAAATTTAAGGGTACAGGCGCAATATGTCATGATGCACGAAGTCATCGGTGACGCGTTCCCATTAGTTTTCCCCTACCAAAAATCGCTCAACGCGATTGAAGAGGATTTCACTTCAATATAACGTCATTTACTATAGTTTTGTAGTGGCGGTGTAAGAATATCCACTACTCCATTTCATCCCGTGGGTGTCGTAAGAGGCGACAGAGGGAAACCAATCAGGGGATGGGCAGCAGCGTCTACCTAATAACAACTGAAAATAAAAAACTGCGGCTGCCAACCCGCTTGCCAAGCCACAACTATGGCAAAAAAGTTTATCAGTTTCTAGAGTATTATATTAATACACAAAACAATGCCTCAGTGGTTGCTCTTTAATTTTTTTGCACATTTTTAACTGTCTCTTTTTAATTCATTACTTTCAGGAATATGTGGGTTTTTAATCCATTTTTTAAGTTTTTCCATTTTCCATAGTTACACAACAGGGAACCCTTATAGTTTCGCCATGTCCGTCCGTCCGTCCGTCCTTGGTTTTGCTCAGTGACCCTAGGTGCTACAAATCTGTAATTTGGCACAGTTATGTAAATAGTGAAATAAAATCTAAAAAAAATATATTTTGGGTACTTGCCATACAAGTAAATGGAGGATGATTTTTTTTACCCGTCTATTCCATCATGTGGGGTATCGTTGAATACATATTTTCGATTCAGGGGTTCGTTTGCGAAATATTTAGTTTTAAAGTGGTATATTTCATTAGAGTTATGTGTCCCCCCCCCCTCCTCTTCGAACTAAACCGCTGTTTTTGGAAATGTGAAAAGTATACACAATAGTAGTATATATAATGAAGTTAAAAGGAAAACTATCACAGCTAAGTAGAATAAGAAATAGAATAAGAAGTCAACGTGTAATAGTCGATCAACTTATATGTATGTTTATTAGCATATTATTATCTGTTTCCTTTTTTCTTTTCTTTTTTTCAAATCACTTCGTTATTTATGTAAGTTGTGGTTACCTATAAGAAGATGAATATGTAGCATGTAGTGTGTTGAGTTTTATTTTGTCAGTTTAAAGAGAAAAAAACTTATAAAATGCACTTGGATTAAGTAAAAATTTTGTTACAACTCCATAGAAAATAACCTAAAACTAGCTGCATTAATAACTTTGTAATGTTATCGTAAACTGTTAAAAATAAACATTTTATGAAGAAAACGAGTCATATGCATTACCATTATTAGCTTTACTTTTTCATTTGCGGCATAGATAGAGTGTTAGGTATTATCAAAATCGAAAAGTTTTTTTTAATCTTTTTTTAAATACCACTCCCTATAAGGCTGATTTGAAAATAAGTCCTTCAGTTACGATCTTCCTATTTGGGCCCATTTTTAGTCGTTATTAGTAAGACGCTGCTGCCCATCTCCTGATTTGTTTCCCTCTGTCGCCTCTTACGACACCCACGGGATGATATGGGGTAGTGAATATTCTTACACCGCCACTACAATGTTCATAATGCATACCCTTACCTATTCATTTTCCAGATGCATGTTCGCGAAAGTAGTGCATGAAGGTTATAGGTACTCTAAAGTTAAGTGAACGTTTACTGCGCTCGACCTAATTCCCGAATAGCCGGACGAAGGCGGTTGAAAAATATCCGGCATAAAACCGGGTGAAATTTCAATCCGTCTACAATGATTTACTGTATACGGAACAATGTATGCCATTTTGTAAATTTCAGGCACTAAAACTCTTGCTTTAGTATTTTACTGTGCTACCTTAGGTCCCACACTTAGGTTTTATCCTGTTTTATTTTCTCCCGTGGAGGCAGTTTACTTACATAAATTGCACAAAGACAAACATCCAAACCTGTAACAATTACTTGTACGTTATACACGTTCTTGTTCCGTTCGGGATTCGAACCCGCGCCCCCCAGCACCGCAACTCAATACTAAGCCCCTGCGCCACGGAGCCGTGTTACTATGCTTTTATTTCTGTCACTATGCGCGTACGATAAGAATGGTATTATCAAATTGACATTCTTTTTCGTATTGCACACGAACTTCAAGCGTGTTGTAAACAAATTAAATTAAAAATAGATTTTCAAATACCTTTTATTTCATCCATCCATCCATTACAACCTATAAAAGTCCACTGCTAAATATAGGCCTCCCCCTAGATTGTCTCATAAGGAGGATTTTGCCGTAATTTCCACGCTTGGCAGGCGGGTTGGCAACCGCAGTCTTTTTATTTTTTGGAATTTATATCAGGTAGATGCTGTTTATACGCTTGCTTATATATTTTACGAAAACACGAATTTAATGATATTATTAATAAATTTATACTATGACAACCTTTGTTGTATTTTACCTAAAGTAAATACAAAGGCCGTGGTAGCTCAGATGCTTAGCGCTCGCTGTAAATTTCACAGTACGCGGGCAACTCGTGTTCGATCCCCGCCTGCAACAATTAAATTGTTAATTGCAATTTTCAGTGCTGATTTACGTGCTCGGCGGTGAAGGAAACATCGTGAGGAAACCTGCATGTCTGAGAAATTAAATAAAATATTTCGAAGACATGTGAAGTTCGCAAACACGCATTGTGGCAGCGCGGTGGACATTTCCTTGCCCTAAAACCTTCTCAGAAATAAGAGTAGACCTGTGCCCAGATGTAAGACGCATATAGGCTGTAAATTTACTTTATTAAAAAATAGACCATTTATTTCTCTTGTCGTACGACGGCGGTGTGTGTTTCCTAGTAAAGTGGTATTAGGGGTGATGGTGCTGAGTTTAGTGATGGTAGTGGCGGGATGGAGGAAAGTGCTCTTTAGACTAGTAAGGTTTTAGGTTGACCATTTTGTATAATGATTTCTAATATTTACCCGACTGCTTCACATGGAATAAAACTAATTTTAAAGATTTTATCGAGCTCATTTTTACTTATTCTTAATTCTGTTTTGTAAAATTTAAGTCACTAACAAAATTACAGTCCACCTGATGGTAAGTGGTTGCTGTGACCCATAGACATCTACATCTATCCTAGATTAAGTATCATATTCAGATGCGTTGTCACCCGTGAAGATTAAGATGGAATGCCTCACAGCCTGTAATGATACTCAACAGGCTCTCTATACTCCGATCCAAAAGACCTTGGTCTGAAAGACTGGAACACTGCAGTGCAAGCACACCAAGAAAATTTGCCTAAATATTTTCGCATTTCAGATGATTTACGCACCCTATGTCACGTGGGGACTGAGATGTTTGAAATTCTGATATCATAGTTAACACAGGCTACATTCAGCTATTGAATATTAATTTTTGAGCTGATCTGGGTGTAGAGAACCGGAGACCCCTTTTACTGGAAACGAGGCATTCCATCTCAGTCCTCAGAGATGACAACGCACACACTTACCATCAGGTGGACTGTGTGCTCGTTTGTCACACTTATTCTTAAAAAAAAACTAGGCAATACGAGCTTACAGCATAATGAAATCTTGGGAATTAAAATAAGTTAAAATTAAACACGATAAAATCCGTAAAAGTAGTTTTATTCAAGGTGGTTACTTTTTTACTTTTTAGGGTTCCGTACCCAAAGGGTAACGAACGGGACCCCCTTACTAAACCTCCGCTGTCGGTCCGTCTGTCTGTCACCGGGCTGTATTTCATGATCCGTAATAGGTAGACAGTTGCAATTTTCACAAAATGTGTATTTCTGTTGGCGCCATAACAACAAATAATAACGTCCTCTACTAGAAACGTGTTTTACGATGGTACGGAATCCCTCATGCGCGTGTCCGTCTCGCACTTGGCCGGTTTTTGTTTTTACATGAAAATATAGACCACAAGAACCTCTCAAAGAACCAGCAACCAATGAGGGCTAATAATTTTCTGCTCAGCAGATGTCGCTAGTTGACACCGAGGTAAAGTTTTTTGTTACACAATGTAATTTAATTGAGAAGTTGTTTTTTAATAAAAGTTTATCAGTTTCTAGAGTATTATGTTAATACACAAAACAATGCGTCAGTGGTTTGCTCTTTAACTTTTTGCACATTTTAACTGTCTCTTTTTAATTCATTACTTTCAGGAATATGTGGGTTTTTAATCCATTTTTTAGGGTTCCCTAGTTACACAACAGGGAACCCTTATAGTTTCGCCATGTCCGTCCGTCCGTCCGTCCGTGGTTTTGCTTAGTGACCCTAGGTGCTACAAATCTGTAATTTGGCACAGTTATGTATATAGTGAAATAAATTTAAAAAAAAATATTTTGGGTACTTCCCATACAAGTAAATGGAGGATGATTTTTTTTACCCGTCTATTCCATCATGTGGGGTATCGTTGAATAGGTCTTTCAAGACCATTGGGGGTGTGGAACAACATCTTTTCGATTCAGGGGTCCGTTTGCGAAATATTTAGCTTTAAAATGGTATTTTTCATTAGAGTTATGTCCCTCCTCCTTTTCGAACTAAACCGCTGTTTTTGAAATGTGAAAAGTATACACAATAGTAGTATATATAATGAAGTTAAAAGGAAAACTATCACAGCTAAGTAGAATAAGAAGTAGAATAAGAAGTCAACGAGTAATAGTCGATCAACTTAATGTATGTTTATTAGCATATTATTATCTGTTTCTTTTTATTACTTTTTACTTTTACTAAGTAACTTTTCTAGATTTCATCTGGGCAAACTTAGTAATAATACTATCAGTAACAATCTCTCTAAGCCAATCATATTCTATATTCATCAGAGAGATAATTCAGGCGTTCTTGACTCATAGTGTTTCTTAATTTATTTTTTATACGGTTCAATGTCGAAAATGAACGTTCATCACTGTAGTTATTGTTCATGAGAGACAATAAATGCACAAAGCAGTTTCTAAATTGGAGAAACATGATTCTAATGAATTAGGTATCCATTAGGAATTTATAATATTGAATTTCCAGAGTTTCGTTTTTCGTACTGTCAATAAATAATAAATAAGTTTTCAGCAGCTCGGCAAACTACACTAATTCGCCTTCTATGCTGATTTCCAAACCATTTACATAAGCACTGACCATAATTGGAGTTTCTTTCAAAATCTCTTCTGCTGTAATAGATTTTGACTGTCGAAATATTCCAAAAACTAGTTATATTTTGATATGCTTTCATGCGTTTATCTAAAGCATATAGTAAGTTATTAATAATGAGAACAAACACCTCAATTTCCAATCGCTAAAATGGTCGTACTTTGTGTTTCGCTTGCGTCGTCTTGAAGTCTGTTGTTGATATTCATGACAGCCTGTCAGATTTTTGGCTTTTGCTATTATATCTGAAAATGTATATCGTATTGTTTGGAAAAAAACATATATAATGATTCATAATGGGTGTATCCCGTATTAAGGTCTATATTAGACGATTGCAGCAACGCTCTAGTCGCTTGCACGCGTTGCAGTATCCTAATCCACGTAATTGTCATTATTTCCGTTTCATGCATTCGATGCATTACTTGCTTTGATAAAATCCTCGAATGTTGTTCTAGATAAATATAACGTGTGCCCTTTACCTTTATGGATATAAATTTGTCGTATCGATCCGGAAGGTCGCGAAGCCAAAAATTCCACGTAAATCGCACAGCGTAAATAGCTGACCGCCAGCCATCGAGATGTAGAGGATGGAATTTCGAGTTCTGTTGCAGTGAACGATGATGGAATTCAGCAGCTGGAACTAATCCGAACAATTCCTCTGAGCAATCCCCGTGGTATATGCGGTAGAAGATGCATAGAGATGCAATGTCTCTTCGCAAGGCCAGTGGATCAAGCCGATCGGAAAGAACTTGATCGTTGACGATTTGGGCCACTCTCCATTGAATACGGTCAAGTGGAAGCTGTACTGCGGTGTCCTGGCCCAGAGATGAGAACAGTATTCCATATGTGGCCGACTTTGTGGTTGGTAAAGCTGCAAGCGGTGGTCTGGCATGAAATACCGTCTCGATCTACTGATCACACCAAGCTTTTTTGATGGCAGTTTAGCCTTCACTTCCAAGTGACTGCGGAACTGTACGTCTCTCGAAATGTCGACGCCAAGGATTCCGATGCTGGCTGAGGCAACGAGGGAATGCCCTGAAATTAAGGAGATACGACAAAGGGGTTCTTTTTTGCGGTAAACGCGCAAACCTGTGTCTATTGAGGGTTAAACTAGACTAGATTTAGTCGCCCCCAATCCGAGACTTTGTTCAACAAAGTGGAGTCTTTTCAAACACAATATTGTTCCGGCACTTGACGACGGATTCCCGAGAAATATTAGCACGGCCGGTGTATAAAGCATCGCCAGTGCTGTCGTCTGCATAACAATGAATGTTACTAGTATGCAACATATAATTGATATGCAGAAGGAACAGCGTTGGTGATAGCACGCAGCCTTGTGGAACACCAGCGTTAATAGGCTTGTAGTCGGATCATGCACCGTTGACTACGACCTTAATAGTTCGATCTGCAAGTAAACTGGTGACCCAATTTCTCGAGAAACCCATAAGAGGGAAGGTTCGAAAGAAGCGCTTTGTGCCAAACCCGATCGAAGGCCTTCGCTATGTCCAAACTAACCGCCAGGGCCTCCCCCTTGGTCTCGACTGCCTCCGCCCATCGGTGAGTTAGGTAGACAAGAAGACCACCAGCTGAACGACCTCGACGGAAACCGTATTGACGATCACTAATCAGCTAATGCTCTTCAAGGTACTGCATGAGCTGGCAGTTAATAATGGATTCCATTATTTTGGAGAATAAGGAGGTGATAGCGAGAGGCTTGTAGTTGGACGGGTTCGAGCGGTCACCTTTTTTAGGGATCGGGTGCACTAAGGCTGTCTTACATGAGTCTGGAACGACGCCTAAAGAGTAAGAGAACCGGAAAAAACGCGTAAAAAGCGGTGCCAACTCTGGAGCACACGTCTTCAGAACAATTAGGAGGATTCCATCAGGCCCACTCGACTTGTTGCCGTCCAGGGACAGGAGTGCTTTGCGCACCAAGCGCTGTATAAACAGCACATTGCATGGAGCACTCACACGTATGTTATTGGTATGTTCCCCGTCGCGTCGTCGAGAATCGAGTTGGACGCAAAAAGAGAACCTAAAAGATCTGCTTTCTCTATTGCGGCCTGGGCCAGCGAGTCATCCTCCCTACGCAAAGATGGTAATGATGGCTTACAAAAATTCCCTTGGGCAGCCTTGGCGAGGGATCAGAACGCACGAGTTCCCGAAGGAAAGTGAACTAAATTCTTGCCAATTCTCCCAATGTGCTTCGATTTTGCCTAGCGATAACTCTTTGAAGGACCTGGAGGCGAAGTTATACTTCTTTTAAGCAAGCTGGTGTTTACATCCCGAGCCGCCGAAGCCTCAGCCCAGGCCTGATAGCACTCCTGCTTACTGCGTAATGCAGTCTTACAGGAGCGACCAAACCAAGGCTGCGATCTGCCTCCGATGGGTACCACAGATGATGGAATAAATAGTTCCATTCCTGTAACACCACATCAGTGACAGAGTCAGCAACAGCGCTGGGATCATCCGGCGAGAAGCAAACCTGCCCCATGGGTAGGATGGAAAGAAAGACCGCATTCCGTCCCAATCCGCCGACCTGTAATGCCAAACACGGCGGCAACCTGCAGAACGCAACCGCGAGGCGTGAGTGGCACCACACCGGATCAGACAATGGTCCGAAGAGCCGAGAGGCATCGACGGAGACTTGATATCAGTCTGGATGAGAGGTCAGCAGAAGGTCCAACAGGGAAGGTGTATGATCCTTCACATCTGGAATCCGCGTAGGCGAAGTAACCAGCTGTGTCAGACCATATGCCAAGGCAAAGTCGTAAATAGAATCGAACCATTCGTCCTGGTTGAAACTTGTGCGTTTATCGTATGAAATTCTGTGTTTTATTTTCGCCAAAGAAATAATCGGTTACTGATTGTCTACCATGGATTGTCTTAGTCGAAAAAGGTGGAACGTTTCACGTTTTCGTGACATCAAGTAAATGCAATATACCACGTCTAAAGTTTCACTCAAAAAATTACGCTTAGCGGTGATGGCGGTTTGATACGGGCCCTTTAGCGCGGGGCCCGTAGCTACTCCTGCTATGTGGTTAATCCGGCACTGCGAAAACAGCGCCACTTACCGGGTCCAATTGTAAATCTAAAACCATGTATGAAACTACGGACTGCAGTAACCACTTACCATCAGGTTGGATGTAAGTTCATTTGTCAATTTAATTTTATAGAAAAAAATGTTTTCGGTATTTTATGTGTTATATTTATATGTTATTGTATGGCCTTTATATAATGATTGTGTGTTTTCATGTTCAATTTATGTATTTACAACACCTACATTTTATAGAAGAGATCCTTGCAGTTTGCTTGTGTTGAAAAATGTATAAAAATCACATTTTACAGATGTAAAGCCCCTCCAATACGACTTCTCGATAATATGCGTATTTATCGTGCTTAGGGAGAAGACACTGAAGTGATACGGATAGTATAAAATAAGAGTATAGTCAAGTTACAGCCTATGTAATTCTTCTGTCCGTGTGTATGTGACCAAACTCTTCCGAAACGGCTGGAACGATGTTAATGAAATTTAAATGAAACTTTTATTCGAGAATGATTTACATTCACAACTGGACCTGGTGGCGCTGTTGTCAAAATCTAGAAATCACCCGTGCGAAGCCGGGGCGGATTACTAATATAGATACACTAGCTGTGCCTCGCGGATTCACCCGCGTATATCACGCGTCTGCGCCTCGCAACATGCGAACTTCGAGAGAGACATCACGACGGACGGTTGCTGAATTGACAAAGATTTAAAAAGTGAAAAATGTTACTTAAATTACATGGTTAACGTTATTGATGGTTATGCATGGTACAGGTACTGATATAGACTTGAATACAGTGATTTATTTGGATATAAGGATTAATACCAAGGTACGAATTATGTGGCCTAGCTTGTACCGGCGTTACTATTGCATATTTTAACATGAAAAAGTAGTTATTCTGACATAACTGTATTAGTTAGACATATGGTATCCCGGATTTTTTGTACATATTGATGTCCTCTATAAAACTGAAGTACATCACTTTGCTCTGTTGTCAATAGATTCCGCAGCGTACGCGATATAAGGATTCTTTTTGGTATTTTTTTTCACACCTTGGGTTACATTAACGAAGTTTTCATACGGGTCCTTAACTTTTTTGAAAATATTCTATCGCCTATGTTCATTAGGGATAATGTAGGATTCAAATAGTGAAAGAATTTTTCAAATAGGTCCAGTAGTTTCGGAACCTATTTAATTCAAACAAACAAACAAATCTTTCCTCTTTATAATATTAGTGTAGATAAATAATTCTTTTGTGCGTGTGTTTGTCACTGAACTCCCCCAAAACGGCTGGACCGATTGTGATGAAATCTTTTGTGTGTATTTGAGTGAGTCCCTCGACGGTTTAAATTCACAATTAGACCCGGTAGGTGGCGCTGTTGACGAGATCCAGAAATCACCCGTGCGAAGCCGAGGCGGATCGCTAGTACCTAATAAATCGCAAGTCGCCGGTCGTACTTTGAGTATTGCTTCGTTTTAAATAAGTAAAGATTACAAACGAGCACACAGTCTACTTGATGGTAAAAGGGTACTGTGGCCCTTAGACACCTTCATCTTATCCTCGTTAAAGAATCAAAATGCAGATGCGTTGTCACCCATGAGGACTACTCTTCACTCGCCACACGAAACATTAATTCACGCTGGTGTATCTGTCCTAGCGTGGTCCTTCCCCAGTCGAACTGACCCTTATACCGCGTATACATTCAGCCCATTGCCGCGGCAACGAGCAGGGACATGGGGAATAAACTGGGAAACGCGAGAATGTAAACAGGTCATTTCCAATGCCTTTGACGTTGCCGTTCGCATTGCCCGGCTATCCCCCATTTGGCAGTTTTTCTTGCGGACATCAAAGCGCGGCAATGCGAGCGGCAACGTGTGTTTACATGTAGACTAAATTAAGAGAAACAAATCTTATTGTTATTTAATTTACCTACATGTCAATATTATGCCACTATGTCATATAAGGTTCAAAAGCTTTTAATATCTTTAAAAATTACTTACATTGTTATCATCCACCTATCTCCTCTGACGACGACGTCTCTTTTGAATTCTATTTATTTTTAAACATTTAAATAATTAATTAAACTTTTAAGGCAGAGCGCCGACGCTGAGATAATTTCCACGTTATCCATTGCCCAGAGTCGAATTGAAAATACATATGAAGCGGCAATGTAAACACTCAATTCTGTTGACGTTGCCACATCAATATTTGGGAAAATATGTACGGCAGGGCAAGCGGCAACGGAAATGGCTGAATGTCCTCTCTACCACTCTAGTGCTGCTACAGATGGGCTGGTGCTGTAAAAGGCCACGTTATTTATTCACTAACATTTATAATCAGCGGCAATGGGGCAATGCAGCCAGCCTCTCGGTATTCAACAGGATGGATTTTTGAGAGTGTGCGCAGAAGTAATCTGACCTTATCTCTCTCTATACTTTCCACTATCAGACAATCAGACGCAGTTATATCACACATTTGAACTAAACGGTACGTTTCGTCGTGTGTAAAGCGTACAGCAAATAAGAGGAATAATTTACTAGAGTCTGTCTTTCCATAAAATGACTATGTGGATGTCTTCAAGGCAAGAGTAAAATAGGATAGGCTTTTGTTAAACGTAGCCAACTCACAGAAGTCGCATATCTGACACAATCAGTCAGATACAACGTTTTAAACAATCTACACTATAATTTATTTAAGATTCGAAAAGTAACAACGATGAGCTTG
The DNA here is from genome assembly GCA_029286625.1 of Parnassius orleans. Taxonomy (NCBI): domain Eukaryota; kingdom Metazoa; phylum Arthropoda; class Insecta; order Lepidoptera; family Papilionidae; genus Parnassius; species Parnassius orleans. The sequence continues at coordinate 2,215,851 of JAGSMP010000047.1, read as the reverse complement.
GTGGTTTAAATTTTTTTCATGTCTGAGCCACCCATAACACGAGAATCTTAAAGAGGGCTGTTATTGTTAAATAATCTATACATATAAATAATATTGAAGTATCTGTCTGTAATATTGAAATAACTGCCTTCATTTGAGCTAAGGATATTTGCATGCTATTAAAACATGAAATTTTAAAATTTTTGTCTGTCTGTCTCTGTCCAGCTAGCTTCGGAATGGCTGAAACTATGATAGACAACAATGTCAAGAGGGATCTAGGCTATATTTTATCTGAAAAAAAAGAGATTTATAGCTAACTGTGTAGTGGAGTTGTAGGAATACCCACTACCCCATATCGTCCCGAGGGTGTCGTAAGGGGCAACAGAGAGAAAATGAAACAGGGATGGGCAGCGTCTTCCTAATAACAACTGAAAATAATAAAACTGCGGTTGCTAAACTCATAGTTGCCATCCAAACTATGGCAAATTCCCCATTAGGCAATCTATGAGGGAACTATGAGGGAGGCCTATGTTCAGCAGTAGACTTGTAAAGGGCTGTAATGATTTTTTATAGAATAAGTATGAAAACGAGCGCGCAGTCCACCTGGTGATAAGTGGATGCTGTAGCCCGTAGACATCTACTTTTATCCCAGATTAAGAATCAAATGCAAATGCGTCGTCACCCTTGATGACTAAGATGGATTGCCTCGTTTCCAGTTAACAGGGTATCTGGTTCTCTTCAACATACGATACACAGCTGCTATTTTACGCTGCTTTGACAGTTGGTCCTCACCCGGTCGAGCCGACCCATTCGTGCTACAACTATACTATTAATATAGTATTACTATTAATATTCAATACAAATACTATTAATATTCAATACAAATACTATTAATATTCAATACAAATACTATTAATATTCAATACAAATACTATTAATATTCAATACAAATACTATTAATATTCAATACAAATACTATTAATATTCAATACAAATACTATTAATATTCAATACAAATACTATTAATATTCAATACAAATACTATTAATATTCAATACAAATACTATTAATATTCAATACAAATACTATTAATATTCAATACAAATACTATTAATATTCAATACAAATACTATTAATATTCAATACAAATACTATTAATATTCAATACAAATACTATTAATATTCAATACAAATACTATTAATATTCAATACAAATACTATTAATATTCAATACAAATACTATTAATATTCAATACAAATACTATTAATATTCAATACAAATACTATTAATATTCAATACAAATACTATTAATATTCAATTCCTCTTAAGGACTAAGCTGGTGAATTTTGCGGCACAAATATGCAAGTACCAACTCAGACGGGCGCCCAGTTAAAAAAGAAACCATCAAACCTAATATTGATAGAAAAGTGATTGTGTGGTGTAATCATTCAATTGCACCACACAATCACTTTTCTAGTAATATTAGGTATATAATAAAGACAACTTCGAACGTAGTGCTCGCAACGACTACCGACATAGGTGTGACATGGTCGTTACAAATGACCTTTGTTTTGTTTACGTTCATCTTAACCTGTCACCTATCCGTTCGAAGAAACCATTGAGGTCATTGAGCATAGTGCTTGGGTCGACCTGGCTTAAGGTATGCAGGAAGTCGATGGATGCAGGTGGCTCAGGACCGTGCTTTGTGGCATATTTTATTATCTATATATTTTTTTATATATTTTTATTATTTTTTAGTATCACACAATATCTCACCCTGTCATTCAGATTATGCCCTAATATACTACTTAATGACCGCATTTCTACAGCATTTATTCTATTCTCGTGATTCTTCTGCCACACCCAACTTTCACTACAACCCAACTTTCACTAGTCGCTAGTTGGGACTGATGTTATTTAAGTTGCGTTTCCAATAAAAGTTTTTCGGTTTCTAGTGTATGTACCTATATACACAAAACAATGCCTCAGTGGTTGCTCTTTAATTTTTTTGCACATTTTTAACTGTCTCTTTTTAATTCATTACTTTCAGGAATATGTGGGTTTTTAATCCATTTTTTAAGTTTTTCCATTTTCCATAGTTACACAACAGGGAACCCTTATAGTTTCGCCATGTCCGTCCGTCCGTCCGTCCTTGGTTTTGCTCAGTGACCCTAGGTGCTACAAATCTGTAATTTGGCACAGTTATGTAAATAGTGAAATAAAATCTAAAAAAATATTTTGGGTACTTCCATACAAGTAAATGGAGGATGATTTTTTTCCCGTCTATTCCATGTGGGGTATCGTTGAATAGGTCTTTCAAGACCATTGGGGGTGTGGAACAACATCTTTTCGATTCAGGGGTCCGTTTGCGAAATATTTAGTTTTAAAATGGTATTTTTCATTAGAGTATGTGTCCCTCCTCTTCGAACTAAACCGCTGTTTTGGAAATGAAAAGTATACACAATAGTAGTATATACAATGAAGTTAAAAGGAAAACTATCACAGCTAAGTAGAATCAAGAAGTAGAATAAGAAGTCAACGAGTAATAGTCGATCAACTTAATGTATTTTATTAGCATATATTATCTGTTTCTTTTTCTTTCTTTTTTTTTAAATCACTTCGTTATTTATGTAAGCTGTGGTTACCTGTAAGAAGATGAACACGTAGCATGTAGTCGCAGTGTTGAGTTTTATTTTGTCAGTTTAAAGAGAAAAAAACTTATAAAATGCACTGATTTTGTATAAATTTCGTTACAACTGCATAGAAGATGACCTGAAACTAGCTGCATTAATAACTTTGTTATGTTATCGTAAACTGTTAAAAATAAACATTTTATGAAGAAAACGACTCATATGCATTACTATTATTAGCTTTTTTTTCATTTGATAGATAGTGTGTTAGGTATTATCAAAATCGAAAAGTTTTTAATCTTTTTTAAATACCCTCCCTATAATGCTGATTTGAAAATAAGTCCTTCAGTTACGATCTTCCTATTTGGGCCATTTTAGTCGTTATAAAATATTGTGACAGGCAACCACGAAACCCTACCTCTATGTGCGTGGCCCGACATGCACTTGGCCAGTTTTAATCTAGTTAATGTAAAATAATAATATAATATTTTATATTTAGTAAAATATAGTTAGTAAATATTTAAGTAAAATATTGTTAGTAAACAATTAAACTTCCCCTCCATGAAATCTGTCAAATATTTCACTTTCCGCCTATGTCACAGTGACCGAATGAAGCCGGCCACGGTCGAGCGTGTGCCTGCTGTACTAACATATGTCATAGGTGTCACAAACAGGATTGGCTACATCTTGAAGCGAGCTTCTATTAGAACATTCTTCAAGCCGCCGAAGAAGATTAGTCAGTTCACACCATTCTTCAAGAGTAATATCCCTCTACAAGATGCAGGAGTGTACAAGCTTGATTATGAATATGGTCTCTCATATATAGGGCAAACGAAACGATCTAATAAAACCCTCGTAAAAGGTCACATAGTTGACGTGAAACATCAACGTTCCGGCAAGTCTGCAATTTGTGATCATATCTTAGACGGCCCCCGCCATTACATTAGATTTGATAGACCAAAAATTCTCGCGAAAGAACACCGTTTCCTGCCAAGGATGATACGTTAGGCTATTGAAATTAAAAACATCCTAATTTCAATAGAGAGGGAGGCTGGGTACTACCACCTGCTTGGGATCCTGTAATTAATAAAATTAAAACTAAGCCCAAGCATACCATTGCAAGACATCGAGACACAGTAAGTTAATTCTGCGTAGATCGGATCAAAACTAATAATTAAAGAGCTGAAGGTACTCCGGATTAACTCTAACATCGAGATGTCAATCACCTCAGTCCCCCGTGACCATGGGCGCTGGAAAGCAGCCGAAACGTCGGGAATTTAAAAAAAATAAGTATAATTAAACGCGATAAAATACGTAAAAGTAGTTTTATTCAAGGTGGTTACTTTTTTACTTTTTAGGGTTCTGTACCCAAAGGGTAACGAACGGGACCCCTTACTAAGCCTTCGCTGTCGGTCCGTGTGTCTGTCACCGGGCTCCCATGATCCGTAATAGGTAGACAGTTGATATTTTCACAAAATGTGTATTTCTGTTGGCGCCATAACAACAAATAATAACGTCCTCTACTAGAAACGTGTTTTACGATGGTACGGAATCCCTCATGCGAGTCCGACTCGCACTTGGCCGGGTTTTGTTTTTATGAAAGTATAGACCACATGCACCTCAAAGAATCAGCTACCAATGAGGGCTAATAATTTTCTGCTCACCAGATGTCGCTAGTTGACACTGAGGTAATTTTTGTTACACAATGTAATTTAATTGAGAAGTTGTTTTTTAATAAAAGTTTATCAGTTTCTAGAGTATTATGTTAATACACAAAACAATGCGTCAGTGGTTTGCTCTTTAACTTTTTGCACATTTTAAACTTTTTTTTCTTTAATTTTTCTACTTTTATGAATATCACAGATATTTGTTTGGTTTGTTTATTTTTAATGTTATTAATTTAAAATATAGCTAATAGTACAGAAAGAAACAATAACTTTTATATTTTCCGAACAAATTAACTTCCCCGCTATGAATTCTGTCAAATATTATACCTCACTTTCTAGTGGCGCCGCCCTGGTGGCAAAAAAGGCGTGGATGCCCTCATTGGGGAAAAAGGGTCACGAATGGCAGCCTCGTACCGGCAAGCGATGTGTAGGTTGGCCCCCACAAGATAGAGTAACGTTATGGTAACAGATGCATGCTGGCTCAAGATCTATGTTCAGCAGTGTACTTGTGATGCATTTCCCATAGTCACCCCTTACGACAGCCACGGAACAAAATGGAGTGATGGATTTTTTTATAGAATAAGGGTGACAAAAGGGCACACAGTTTATAAGTGGTGTGGCCCATAGACATCTACATCTATCCTAAATTAAGTATCATATTCAGATGCGTTGTCACCCCTGAGTACTAAGATCGAATGCCTCGTTACCAGTAAAGAGGTCTCCGGTTCTCTACACTCACTATACGAAACACAGCAGCATTGAGCTGCTATTTCACGCTGGTGTTCTGTGACAGCATAGTCCATCCCCGGTCGAGCCGACCAATTTGTGCTACAACCATAATATGTGTCAGGATCGTGCCAAATGGAAGTCCGAAGTCTCTGTCTACCCCTCTGGGTGACAGGCGTAAGTGTGCTGCAACGTGGCTCGTAACGTAAAATTATCACGTTAGTTGGTCACTCTATCATATGAGGAAACAGAAGAATTGTTAAAAACTGGCTTTTGTTAATTGATGGTATTTGTAAAATTATTAGGTAAATTTTGTTATTGTTTTAATTTTAATTTTCTTTTTTAAATGCACATAGTTAATACATTTCAGTTTTATATAACTTGGTCTTGTTGTTATAGTGTTTTTTTTTTCTTTTTATGTTCAAAGATTTAAAGCAATAAGCAGTTCTGTTATTTCTGTTTTGTATATATGTTAATACAATCTGTCTGATAAGGTGTATAAAATAATGCTTAATGAACTTAGGTCTTAGGTTTCCTCGATACAGGCTTGCCTAGTGACGAAACCAACAGATATTATATCTATCTATATATACCTATTGTATTTTTTTTCTGATAATTAAACATTTTTTCATTTTCATCAATTCATTACTAATCATCATGATTATTACATACATCGTTATGACAGACTTATTCTATAAAAAACTTCCTAAGGTTAAACTAGAACTATTTCGTTAAATTTCTAAGCCCTATTTTCTTTTCTCCTCGCAAATGTGACGTAATTTCTTTGTTTTATCCCGGAACCGGAAATATATTACACGACCTGAAAATTTTGAAGAGACGATGTTTTCTCGGTTCACGAGTAATTTAGGTTACCTAGCGGTAGGGCTACCATTTTGTTATTTATTATTTAAACATAAGATATCATAATATACAACACTTAGATGAAATTTAAAAACTCAGTGAACATGCTTATATAAGTTTATGTATTCTATAAGCATGTTCACTGATTTCTTGGAAACGGTTGAACCGATTTTTCTTTTATTAAAAGGTTATAATTAAGGGGTGGTTCCGTATAAATTTAAAAGTGGGGAAAATAAAGGTCGCCGTTTTTAATGTAACTATTTAGACTACATTCTATTTTTTTAATAGGATAAGGGTGACAAGCGAGCACACAGTCCACCTGAAGATAAGTGGTTGCTGTAGCCTATAGACATCTACATCCATCCTCGTTTGCGAATTAAAATGCAGATGCGTTGTCACCCGTGAGGACTAAGATGGAATGCCTCTTTCAAGTAAAAAATGTCTCCGGTTCTCTACACTCACCATACCTAACCTAAATGTGAGGGCGTGGTCCTTCCCCGTTGAGCCGACCCATTAGTGCTACAACTATACAATTAATATAGCTGCAGTTGTGAACTTGTGAACCTTTAACTTGTAACTTCCTTAGTCTACATAATGATTTGTTATATGTAAGCGAATAAGTTACAGCCTCTATATGTGCCAGTGCTGGGCACAGGCCTCTTCTCAATTCTGAGAGGGTTTTTAGGGCAAGGAAATGTTCGCCGCGCTGCCCCAATGCGTGTTGGCGAACTTCACATGTCTTTGAAATATTTTTTTTATTTCTCAGACATGCTGGTTTCTTCACGAAGTTTTCCTTTGCCTCCGAGCACGTGGTAAATCAGCACTTAAAATTGCAATTTACAATTTCATTTTCCGGCGGGGATCGAACCCGGTTCGCGTACTGTGTACAACAACACGGCGAGTTCTTAGCCCCTGAGCTACCACGGCTCTTATTTATATCTAAGCGAATACTACACATTAAATTAAAATTATTTTATGGATTTTATTGCATTTAATTTAAAATTTTTACTTTTCATTCAGTATCCCGTGGGAAATTACCACATACATCCCATAGGGAAAAAAGAGGATTTATTTACAACAAAGCCCCAGGAAATACGCAGGGCCTATCAGTCAAAAGTTTAAAAAATTTATTAAGCAAAAAGTGTTTATTAAGGTTTATTATACTACTAAAAAGTACATGATTCAGTGATCGCTACCATACTGTTTCTAAATGAAAAAAATATTATATTGTATTTTTTTTTAAAACGTCCCTCTAGGTTTCTTGCTGGTTCTTTCCACGACCGAGTTTTTCCGAACCAGTGGTAAAGCTTAAATGACTTTCAAACGTATTCTTGTAATCTATATTGAATAAAATAATTCTATTATATTATATCAAAGTTGTCGTAATTTCCAATTCCACACGAGCGAAGGCGCACCTTAACCTAATGTCGCTGATTCCAAACCTAGTTTTAGCCATGAGTAAATCGAATATATCTAAGTTTAATTAACCGCCATAGGCAGTAACTATAAAATAAGTGGTATTCACTCTGTAAATACTAGGAACAGACACAAGCTGTACCTGTTTGTTACTCGACTTCACAGAGTCAGTAATTATTTCTTGGGGCGATGTATACATACGCTTTTTAAACAAAATCCTAGAATATATACAAAATCTGACTTCCGCCAAGTTTAAAAACTTTATTAAACAATGATTGTTTAAAAAGGGCACAGAAATAGAAACTTTTTTATTCAAAACAGATTAAAAATAATTATAATAGGAGGTCATTCCTATGTTTAATTTACCATTGGTTCGGAAAATACCTCTGTCCTGAAAAGAACAACCAAAAAACCCGGCGGGTTTTAAAAAAAAAAGACAGTTTACAATCATTAAAGTTACACAATAATTAACAACACAAAACAATTTAGAAATAGCGTGGTAGCGATCATCTCATTCCCAAGGGTTATTATCATCCTTAAATTCCTTTATTATTATAACCCTTTTTATAAAATCTTTGTTTAATAAAGTTTTTAAACATGACAGATGTCAGATTTTGTATATTTTCTGGGATTTTGTCATTGAGTTATATGTACTACGTACTAGAGAAGCTATTCCAAACAAAAAACATGCGCTACTCTATGTCTTCGCGCATGCGCGGTAGATAGTAAAATATCACGATATTATTACCTATTTATTCACTTGAACAACAAAAAAATTTACTTACTTGACTACTGAATTGTTATTTACGTAAGGTTTAAACTTTAATTTGAAATCTCGTATTATTATCGCCGCTCCACACTGCATGAATATTGAAGCCACAGTAAATGACACTAAAGTAAGGTGTACGGATTGCAGTACAGTTCAGTTGAACATAGTGAATGTTCGGAATGCGAAATCTAGTGCGTAGTACATATAATATCAATGGATTTTGTTGTAAAAGCGTATACATCGACCCAAGAATGAATTACTGACTCTGTGGAGTCGAGTAACTGGAAATAAGACTGTGACTTAATTTTTCGAAGAGGTGGAAGGTTGTTCCAACAAGAAAGCTGCAATGACGTGAACTGGAACACTAAGCAGAAAAAAATGATGAAGTCCCTATAAAAATGGCGCGCAACATATGAAAATGTCAAGGTCGAATACCATTTCAAGCCTACTCGTACGTTCCAACGTCACGAAATATATGTTAAGAGGATACTAGAGAAACAGGTTACTAGCAATTCCGACGGTTAAAAGTTAAATATAAAATTAAATGCACGTAATACCAATGTAGAGTTATACGGATACGTTTAGAATTTCTGAAGTGGAAACTTCTTTAGAAACGTTGTGATTTGAAACTCGATGAAACAAAAAAGCGACTTTAAAAGGAGACAAACATATACATCTACAGGATTTAGCCTGCGAGAGAATGAGACATTAAATTAGTCGTCTTTAGGCCATCTAGCGTCTATTTTACGTTCCGCTTTCACCTTTACCTATAAAATGAAGTAGATTACGCTATTACTGAACTGCACATATGTTTTTTTATGTTAGAGGAGGCATACGGCTCACATGATAGTAAGTGATCACCGTTGCCCATGAACATATACAACACCAGGGGAACTGCAGCCGTGCTAGCATGGGCTGGGAATAAAAAATTTATCCCCCGGTTATATCCACTGACAAGAGATAAAATTATCTTGTTCTTATGCCAAAGCACGGCAACGGGGAGAAGTATATCCCCGTTTGACATAACGAGTAGACATGTATCCCCCGTCCGTAGCATGGAGCCAAATGAAAGATAAAAAAATTATGCTTTTTTGACATTTGAAAGGGACAATTTTGTCCTAGTTCATTGGACGTGGGTTTAAGTTTATATTCATACAAAAAATCTATCTAAGTCTAAGTCTATCTCCCATTTTATCTACGATGGATATTATATCCAACGGTGTGCCCATGCTCGAAGGGTGGATAAAACTAAGCGAGGGGATAAACATTTTCTCCTTTCCCCGGGGATAAAATTGTCTCCCGCCCATGCTAGCCCTGCAGGTGGGTTGCCCGCCTTTTAGAAATAAGAAGGCTCTTTTCTTGAAAGTCCCTAAGTCCCATTTGTCTGGAAAAATTGTTGGAGACAACAAATTCCACAGTGTGGTCGTACAAGGCAGAAAATTCCGCGTAATTCGCACGGTAGTCGACCGCCAGCCATCGAGATGATGAGGATGGAATGTCGAGTTCTGTCGCAGTGTGCGATGGTGGAATTCAGCAGCTAGAATCAACCTGAACTATTACTCTGAGTACTCCTACAAAAAAAATATTTTATTTATACAAAAATACAAATCACTACAAAATATATTTATTTTTACCGCGAACGTTGATACGCGGTAGAGCCACGCTGGGCTTTCTTTTTGGGACCTGCCTAGATTTTGACGTAGCTTAGTAGAGTCATGCTGCAACTATACGTGGCTGTAGCAATACTCGACTCCACAGAGTCAGTAATTCATTCTTGGGGCAATGTATACGCTATTACAACAAAGTCCCAGAAAATATACAAGGTCTCTCTATTACCAAGTTTAAATATTTTATTAAACAAAAACTGTTTAAAAAGGTTTATTATAATATAAATAAATACATTGTTGATAATAACCCATGGGAATGAGGAGAACAACCTTTCATATAAAATAGTAAAAATAAATATAATAAAAATAAATATAATAGTAAAATTTACTTTAAAAAAAGTCCTGGGCTTCTTACTGGTTCTTCCAAAGACAGAGTCTTATTCCGAACCAGTGGTAAAGTAAAAAATTACTTTCAATAAGAATTACATACATGTGATCTATATTGAATAAAAAATATTTTATTCTTTATTTATTCTTATTAGAATAGAATAGAATAGAATCATTTTTATTCAATATAGATCGCAACATGTACGTAATTGTTATTGAAAATAATTTTTAACTTTTACCATTGGTTCGGGAAAAAACTCTGTCCTGGGAAGAACCAGCAAGAAACCCAGCGGGATTTTGTTTTTTAAAAGCATAACTTACAATATAATATTTATACAATTGTTATGATAACATCTAGAAACAGCATGGTAGCGATCACCTCATTCCCAGGGTTTATTATCAATCAAATAATATTCCAATGAATACTCTTTAGTAGTAAATAATATACTCGTAAGTAATGGGTCGGCACGACCGGGGATGTCTCACAATCGCACATAATATCATTGTCATATAGATGCATAACGCTGCAGTGTCTCATACGATGAGTGATGAGAACCGGATACCAGTTTTAACGGCAATAAGTCGTTTGACCTTAGTCGTCATGGGTGACAACGCGTCTGGATTTTAATTCTTTATTTTATATGTGGCCTAGTGGTTGTAAGCGCGATTATTGATCATGTGGTCTCGGGTTCGATACCTGGGTCGGGCCAAATTCAGTTTTTGGGATTATCTGTCAAAAAATTATCATAACTGATTTTTGCAAAGGAAGCATTGCCTTTAATTCTTAACAGGCGTTGCAATATTACGTCTTAATTTCAAAATATATGTTGTTAATGTTTTTATTTTTAATGAAAGTTCTTAGGGTGTGCTGAGCATAACTTTTTGGGGCGTTTCGTTTCACGATTATGTGGTTATAGGTTTGAATGAAAAAGGAGAGCAAGTTTGTTGGAATTTGATTATTTATCACCAAAGAAAGAATGCATAACAATATATGCATAGTAATATTTATTTCTGTTATTTTTAGTTATTGATAGATTGTAGTTCTTATAAACGGCATCTCAGCTATCCGGCATAAATATGATATTGAGTAAAATTTATTCGGTTAGTTGTTAATCCCCTGAATAATTCTTCTCACGTATTATTGGTTAGTTTTGGCGTAATACGCCGTCTTAAGTTATTTTTTTTTTATAAAATAATAACAAAACGCATTATTTTGACATAATACTAGATGTAAACCCAAGAATGTGAATTGTTGTGAATTTTGACAAAACTTTAAATTACTTTTGAACCGGCGAATATTACAGGCTACTCGTTCCACTACTTATAATATTTAGACCAAGGCCCGTATTAATAAACGTTACTCAACGACGAACTCAAGTGCGTAATCATTTGATACGCCCTCATTACGAAATCAGCATCTCAAGATCGTTGCTAATTAATAAACACATAAAAACAGTATCTCAAAACGCTGTACTGGAATACTGTTTCTGAGCACTCAAGTATACACACTGAGAGTCGAGTTTCGTTTATTAATCAGTGTGGCACTCAGCTGATATCCTAAACCTAAACCGCATCTTGAGATATGTTTATAAATAAGATCATAACCTCAAGATTGTACTCAAGTGCGTGTACTTGAGCTGAGTAACGTTTATTAATACGGGCCCAATATTCACAACGCAATAACCAGGTATCCAAGACCACAAGATAATCAATAATAAAGTTCTAAATGAGTTCTGAATGTACGAAGCTAGACGGTTAATAAGCAAATTTAATTTTAAAAATATGTTGCAAAATTTCGTAGCTTGACATAGGCCTCTCCTAATGTGGGACGTTTGCCATAGTTGCCACGCTTAGTAGGCGGGTCGAGACCAAAATAAAAATTGCTATATTATTCATACAGCCCCGTCACGCAGTAGGTACACAGAGTAAGTCTCAACACGGTAAACAACAACACATTATAGAAAGTAAAAAAATCGTTTTGTAGCTTCAAAGACGGATTCTATGAATGAATTTCGATGAGATTGAATGGGCAACCCTGAATGAGCGTTTTATTGAACCAGTCGGGATGCATTGAATGAGTTTTTGTGAATTAAGCATTTACGGAGCACAGCACACGTTCTGAAAGAAGTGTTGATTGTATATATAGAGGTCAGTGATTAAGACGCTTTAATAAGCTTCGCGTGTATCTATCTATCTATCTATGTAACGGAATCTCATAATGTAATTTTTACCAACTTGAAGGCGGCCGATTGACTTGAAAGTTCACACTTGTATCAAGGACCGATGACAATACAATAATTTAATAACTTTATCCTAGTATCCTGATCAGGATCACCAGCATAATTTTCTCTAGAATCATCACAGCTCATGATAAATGCGTATTTTTTTAAGTTTTCTTAAATTTTAATATTATTATTATCAAAAATAACTATCTATCTTTTTCTTTCGTTGAAATTCGACCGTAATACATTAAATTTATACGTTTACTAGTTGATACCCGCGACTTCGTCCGCGTTGCTTGATATATTAACAAAGTTTTCGTATGTGCGAAGGAAAAAACATCAAAAAGATTGCATACGAAATTTCTTTGTAAACAGTCTTATTCGTTGCTCCGTTTGTAGCTAAAATATATAAATTATCTGGGTTAGTAACGCGAGAGCAATCGACGTACTAACCGTGTGAAAAACCTCGTATAAAAATCGTTGTTTCTTAAAACTTTAGTAACTAAATAATAACTTAATATTAAACGAAAATATCGCAATATTTTTTTTCATAAGGGCCAAGTGTATAAGAAATAAAACTTAGAAAACCTATTGAATAAAACTATATTTACGGATTTTATCGCGTTTAATTTACTTATTTTAATTCCAGACGTGTCGGATGCTTTACAACAACCCATGGTCACGGAGGGGGAGATGTTTGACGTCCCGATGTCATAGTTAGCCCGGCTACCTTCAGTTTTTGAATATAAATTTTTGGTTCGATCTACGCAGAATGAGCTTACAGTATCTTGAAGTCTTGCTTTGGGTTTGGATTTAATTTTGTTAATTATAGGATCCCAAGCAGATAACAGCACCCGTCCATCTTCTCTATTGAAATTAGGATGTTTTTAATTTTAATTGCCTCGCGTATCATCGGTGTTTTTCGTGTGTTCTTTTGCGGCGATTTGTGGTCTATCAAATCTGATATAATGGCGGGGACGATCTTGAACATGTTCACAGACTGCAGACTGTTGATGGGTTACCGACAATACACAAACCAAACGCTCCACTACGTCCAATAGTGAGCCAGATCAATTCATCAACTTATAAGTTGGCTCAACACTTGGCACAAATTCTGTCACCGCTGAGAGGATACACCAGAGCACACACAAAGGATTCGTACCATTTTGTTAGTGAGATAAAATATCTACATCTCGCTGACAATGAAACTATGGTTAGTTTTGATGTTCACCCGCAACGTCGGGAACTAAAATAAGTAAATTAAACGCGATAAAATCCATAAATATAGTTTTATTCAATGTGTAGTATTCGCGTAATTATAAGAAATCATTATCAGAAAACCTAATTGAAATCTATCCAGTAGTTTTTCCGTGATGCGCGCACAACTGCAAACCTCTTATCATTTTATTTATATAGATAAATAAGGCAAGCTGTATTTCACTTTTAATTACACATTATAATATAAAACGCAGATATTTTATATACAAAATATAACATAAACGCATTTTTGAATTGACATACTCGTATTATACTCCACAGACTATTGAAAAATTAACATTTGAAATCACACTAAATTCGCAGCTCATTCAGTAAATCTGTTTCATAAAGTAGTAACATACATACTTATGTAACATACTCTGCTATTTGTTATTAATTATTTATCAGCAAATACAGCAAATAGTAAAAACTTTGCTGAGCAGATAATAAACATAATAATACATGGAAACAGGGCCACTATGTCAACTCAAAGAAACTGTCTATTAATCTCGTTCGCATTATTAGATACGGACGCTACTGAGGTAGAAAGGATTATAAGGGGACTGAAAGAAACGAGCTCGGTTGGTTGGGACGATATACCCACTAGTATATTAAGAAAATTTAGACAAGTTCTAGTGCCACCACTAACTCATATTTTCCGAATTTACCTCTCTGAAGGAATTTTCCCAGATTGTCTAAAAAACTATTTTAGTTCCAGTATATAAATCGGGGAACAAAAATATGTTTCCAATTATCGGCCTCTCAATACTCTCATCTACATCTAAAATATTAGAAAAAATAATTAACAATAGAATTATGAATTATTTAGAAAATAAATCCATTTTATCGAATATGCAAAATGGATTCAGACCAAAACTGTCCACAGTTGATGCTGTACAGGAAATGAACGATAACGTCTCTCAAGAATTACGTCTCTTGAAGAACTACATACAGATTTCCCTTCTGAGCCGCGTCTACGTGCTGTTTTCGAGTCATTACGAAAAGTCTCGCACGCAGACTCGATGACTTCCAACCTCCCGATCAAGCCGGTTTCCGAGAAGGCTTTAGCATCATAGACCACATACATACCCTTCGGCAAATTGTACAGAAGTCCGAGGAGTACTATTTGCCACTATGTCTTGCGTATGTGGATTATGAGAAAGTCTTTGATTCTCGAAGCCAAGTTGACTGTAGGTATATTGGAGTGCCTGAAGTGTTTGTTTTCTTGAATTCGCAGCTTTCAGATTTGTCCCTTTGTAAATGCTTATGATCCACATTGAAAAGATTTTTAAAGTTTCTTAGTCACCTAAAAGTGGGTTAAGTTTTTGATGAGTCAGTGAATTGGCGAGTGATAAAAATGGCTTTTTCTGACCTAAATAACTCAAGAACTAAATCATAATACACTTCTCATTGGATAGGTTTAATCATGAAACTGAGTACGAAATTCTAGGTATTCAAGGAGGTCTTTTCAAACGTGTTAGTGTAAATATATTCACACACATATACAACACACTGCCGGTGCGTCACCGTTTTTTTTCTTTTTACAAAACGTCGCCCCACACTAGGATTTTCTCCTGTATCGTGGAGACAGTTTACAAACATAAATTGCACAAGGGCAAACATCCCTACTGGGAACAATTATTTGTAGGACACTCAAATACTTGTCGGTATATCGAAGTGCTGAAGTACTTGTACAGTAGGGCTACGATGGCTATCCGAGTACAGAACCAGAGTACGAAACCTATTCAACTGCAGAGCAAACTCTTCATCGCTGCATTGGAAGACGTTTTCAAACTACTGGACTGGAAAGGATACGGTATCAACATCAATAGCGATTACATCACTCACCTTCGATTTCACAGGCAGAGCAGAATCGCTGGAGGACCTAAGCACTATGCTTAATGACCTTAAGATGAACATGGATGAAACAAAAGTCATATGTAACGTCCATGTCACACCTATGCCAGTAGTTGTTGGGAGCACTAAGCTCGAAGTTGTTGACGAGTATGTTTACCTGGGACAAATAGTCCGACTACGTAAGTCCAACTTAGACCGAGAGGTCAATTGACGGATTCAACTCGGCTGGGCAGCTTTCGGGAAATCACGACACATCTTCTCGTCAGGTATACTTCAAAACTTGAAAACGAGATTGTACAACCAGTGCGCGTTGCCAGTGATGACTTATGAATCTGAGACGTGGTCCTTCACTGATAACCGTATGAGGAAGCTCAAGGTCGCTCAGCGAGCTATAGAAAGGGCTATGCTCGGGGTTTCTCTGCCAAAACCAGAGTGACCAACATAGCCCAACTGATTAGTAAGCTGAAGTGGCAATGGGCCGGCCACATAGCTCGAAAAACCGACAACCGATGGGGAAAAAAGGTCCTCGAGTGGCAGCCTCGTACCGGTAGGCAAAGTGTAAGGCGACCCCCACTGGATGGAGTGACGGGTTTTGTGGGTAAGAAATGCAGAAAGTTGATGGATGCAGGTGGCTCAGGATCGTGCTATGTGGCATTCCTTGGGGGAGGCCTATGTTCAGGAGTGGACATGTGAAGGGCTGTAATGATGATGAACCAATCAATCGGCATTTTCCTTGATCTAGCAAAAGCTTTCCAAACAGTTTCTATTCCCATCCTGTTAAATAAACTAGAGAGCATAGGTATTCGAGGTAAACAGCTTTAAATTTTTGCGAACTATTTATAAAATCGATTTCAATGCTTAAAAATCGATAAGATCATTAGCTCTGAATAAAATAATACTCATTTGGGGTGCCTCAAGGTAGTGTATTAGGGCCAACCCTATTTTTGATATAATATCAATGACCTTTGCTATCTCGAATTTAACTCGGATAAAATAACATATTACGCAGATGAAACACAAATTTAATTATACAAATACAGTAGACAATGCTTATTTATGTGCACAGCAAGGTTTTGATAGGACTAATAAATCGCTCCAACAAAATATATTTACACGGAATACGGACAAAACTAAGAATATTCATTTTTATTATTCATTATATATTCATTTGTTGCTCATTTGCAGAATCTAAATGTAAGTGCCCAATTATTTTAAATACAAAGACTGTTAAATATCTTGGAATAATTAAAGATTCTACTTTGATATTTAAAAACCACATAGACCACCTGTGCGGTAGAGTCCGTAAACTAGTGTTTGTTTTTAAAAAAAATCGTTCTTTTGCGGATATAAAGTTAGTAAAGCAAGTATATTTCACATTATATCAATCGATTCTCACCTATTGTATAACCTCATCGGGAGGAGCAGCTAAAACTACACTGTTACCACTGGAACGTGCTCAAAGAGCTGCATTAAAAGTCGTAACATTCCGCCCTATCTTATTCCCGTACCGTCACACGCATTGGGGCAGCGTGGCGGACATTTCCTTGCCCTAAAACCCTCCAGAAACGGGAGGAGGCCTGTACTCAGCAGTGGAACGTATATAGGTTGTAACTTTAAATAACAATATAATTCTGCTGGGTTTCATACGCTGAGTATAGAGAACCGGAGGCCCTTTTCACTCGAAACGAGGCATTCCAACTTAGTCCTCAGGGATGACAACGCACCTATGGTTTGGGTCTTAATCGAGGATAAATGTAGATTTCTATGGACCACAACATTCATTTACCATTAGGTGGACTGTGTGTCTGTTTGTCTACCTTACTTCAATTTAATTTCTGTATGCATGTTAGTGTGTGCGTGTGAGTTACCTGTACATTATGGTGGTGCATGTGGTGGGGGTGGTGGGGCGAGTGTTTGAGCGGGAAATTAGGGGATCAAGGCATTGTTTGAATTAATTGTATAGGTTATTGAAATAAAAATTTTAATAAATAAATTATAGCCATAAAAGTACATGTTCCGTGCGGTACTCCTACCCGCGACCTTCAGCGCCGTAACTCATATGCTAATAAGCCACTGCGCCACATTTTCGTCTATTATTACGTCGTAATCAATGGAGGAGGCCAGTATTCAGCAGTGGACTTTAGATATGGTGTAATATGAAAGAATATTACCTGTACGTCTCTTCTCTACATAAGGTACGTGAGGGTAATATGGTCACCTTAAGCTTGCCGCCCGCCGCCCTGTAAAACCAAAAGGAGGAGGACAGTGACAAAAACACAAAGTCGTATACTATAACTAATATATTAAGAAAAAAATAGCAAACAAGCTTTGCCAACAATTAGGAATACTTCGAAAAATCAACTTATAAAAAACTAACTACACTGCACTTTACTAAAATCGACTGAAATTTTTATTATATTCTCAACTGTCAAAATGACGTCGATAAAGGAGCGCACTTTTGACCCTTTATTATTTGATTCACTGTTAAATAGCTATCGTATCACAGAGCCACCTATGCAAACAAGGCTGTAGTTATTGAGTTTTAAGAAAGTGACCATATTAACTGGATGACCATATTACCCTCACGTACTATAGTATAAAACAATGTCACTTCCCGCTGTCTGTACGCTTTGATCTATTAAACTACGCAGCGGATTCTGATGCGGTTTTCATCAATAACAGAAAGATTCAAGAGTAACCAGTTATAACTGGTTTAACAGGCATTTTATTTCAGGCCTGGTGAAAACTCATTTTGATTTTTAATCAAGGATACTTAGATGTAGGTGTCTCTGATCTATAACACCCACTTACCATTAGGTATCTTGCCCGTTTGTCTGCCTTACTTTTTTATAAAAAAAAGTCTCAAAAATAAAAAATATTATGTCGAGCCGTGAAGACCGCCGATACGCACTGAAGCAACGGGCGAACTTTTCTCTACTCCAAAACGCAAAGAAATGAGAAAAGGCCTGTCCCCAAAAGTGGGACATACTCGTATATAGGCTATTACTTTACTTTTCATACTGCATACCGTTACCGTTACAGCCTATTAAAGTCCACTGCTGAACATAGGCCTCCCCCATAGATTGCCTCATAGTGGTGATATTTGCCATAGTTGCTGCCAAGCGGGTTGTCAACAGCAATTTTATTTTTATTTTTAGTCGTTATTAGTAAACGCTGCTGCCCATCTCCTGATTTGTTTCTGTCGCCTCTTACGACACTCACGGGATGATTTTGATTTTTGAATTTCCCAGATGCATGTTCGCGAAAGTAGTGTATGAAGGTTATAGGTACTCTAAAGTTAAGTGAACGTTTACTGCGCTCGACCTAATTCCCGAATAGCCGGACGAAGGCGGTTGAAAAATATCCGGCATAAAACCGGGTGAAATTTCAATCCGTCTACAATGATTTACTGTATACGGAACAATGTATGCCATTTTGTAAATTTCAGGCACTAAAACTCTTGCTTTAGTCTTTTACTGTGCCACCTTAGGTCCCACACTTAGGTTTTCTCCTGTATTATTTTCTCCCGGGGAGGCAGTTTAGATAAATTGCACAAAGACAAACACCCAAATCTGTAACAATTACTTTACGTTATACGTTCTTGTTCCGTTCGGGTTCGAACCCGCGGCGCGCCACAACTCAATACTCCCTGCGCCATGGAGCCGTGTTACTATGCTTTTATTTTGTCACTATGCGCGCACGATAAGAATGGTATTATCAAATTGACATTCTTTTTCGTATTGCACACGAACTTCAAGCGTGTTGTAAACAAATTAAATTAAAAATAGATTTTCAAATACCTTTTATTTCATCCATCCATCCATTACAACCTATAAAAGTCCACTGCTAAATATAGGCCTCCCCCTAGATTGTCTCATAAGGAGGATTTTGCCGTAATTTCCACGCTTGGCAGGCGGGTTGGCAACCGCAGTCTTTTTATTTTTTGGAATTTATATCAGGTAGATGCTGTTTATACGCTTGCTTATATATTTTACGAAAACACGAATTTAATGATATTATTAATAAATTTATACTATGACAACCTTTTGTTGTATTTTACTTAAAGTAAATACAAAGGCCGTGGTAGCTCAGGGGTAAAGGGCTCGTCATAATTTTCATAGAACGTGAAACAACAGGGTTTTCTTTTTATAGAATAAGGGTGACAAACGAGCACACAGTCCACCTGATGGTAAGTGGTTGCAGTGGCCCATAGACATCTATATCTATCTTCGTTTGCGAATTTAAGTGCAGATACGTTGTCAGCCGTGAGGACTAAGATAGAATGCCTTTTTCCAGTAAAAGGGTCTCCGGTTCTCTACACTCACCATACAAACACAGCAGCATTAAGCTGCTATTTTACCTGGTATTCTGTGAGAGCGTGGTCCTTCCCGGTCGAGCCGACCCATTCGTGCTACAACTATACTATTAATATAGCAATTACTATTAATATTCAATACAAATACTATTAATATTCAATTCCTCTTAAGGACTAAGCTGGTGAATTTTGCGGCACAAATATGCAAGTACCAACTCAGACGGGCGCCCAGTTAAAAAGCCATCAAACCTAATATTAGGAAAGTGATTGTGTGGTGCAATTGAATGATTGCACCACACATCACTAATAATAGGTATATAAAGACAACTTCGAACGTAGTGCTCCCAACGACTACCGGCATAGGTGTGACATGGTCGTTACAAATGACCTTTGTTTTGTTCACGTTCACCTTAACCTGTCACCTATCCGTTGGGAGACACTATTGAGGTCATTGAGCATAGTGCTTGGGTCGACCTGGCTTAAGGTATGCAGGAAGTCGACGGATACAGGTGGCTCAGGACCGTGCTTTGTGGCGTTCCTTGCGGAGGCCTATGTTCAGCAGTAGACTTGTAAAGGGCTGTAATGATTTTTTATAGAATAAGTATGAAAACGAGCGCACAGTCCACCTGGTGGTAAGTGGATGCTGTGGCCCGTAGACATCTACTTTTATCCTCGATTAAGAATCAAAATGTAGATGCATCGTCACCCCTGAGGACTAAGATGGATTGCCTCGTTTCCAGTTAACAGGGTATCGGGTTCTCTTCACCATACGAAATACAGCTGCTATTTTACGCTGCTTTGAGAGTTGGTCCTCCCCCGGTCGAGCCGACCCATTCGTGTTACAACCAGCTGCAGCGTGGCTATACCACGTTTAAATAATGGTGACGATGATATTATAATATCGCATTAACAATGCATTATTGTTCACAGGTGCATGTGTAGACGCTGGTGTCCTGGTTGGTGCAAAAAGTCTACTGGCTCTTCTGTCTCCGAAGGCAGTGAGAAGCACGACACAAACCAGCAGGTAAAAAAATATTACAGTTCTGTATTTATTTAACGGCAATACACGGAGCTGTACGAGTACTATGTAAAAAATTAGCCGTGGTAGTCAGGTGCTAAATGCTGAATGTAAATTTCACAGCGCACGAGCAACCCGGGTTCGATCCCCGCCTGCAACAATTAAATTGTTAATTGCAATTTTCAGTGCTGATTTACGTGCTCGGCGGTGAAGGAAACATCGTGAGGAAACCTGCATGTCTGAGAAATTAAATAAAATATTTCGAAGACATGTGAAGTTCGCAAACACGCATTGTGGCAGCGCGGTGGCCATTTCCTTGCCCTAAAACCTTCTCAGAAATAAGATTAGACCTGTGCCCAGCTGTAAGACGCATATAGGCTGTAAATTTACTTTATTAAAAATAGACCATTTATTTCTCTTGTCGTACGACGGCGGTGTGTGTTTCCTAGTAAAGTGGTATTAGGGGTGATGGTGTCGAGTTTAGTGATGGTAGTGGCGGGATGGAGGGAAGTGCTCTTTAGACTAGTAAGGTTTTAGGTTGACCATTTTGTATAATGATTTCTAATATTTACCCGACTGCTTCACATGGAATAAAACTAATTTTGCAGATTTTATCGAGCTTATTTTTACTTATTCTTAATTATGTTTTGTAAAATTTAAGTCACTAACAAACTTACAGTCCACCTGATGGTAAGTAGCTTTTGTAGCCCATGGGAAATCTGCAGCCAACTTCAAAGAAAGATGGCTATATCACCTATGATGACCAAGATGGAATGCCTCACAGCCTGTAATGATACTCTACAGGCTCTCTATACTCCGATCCAAAAGACCTTAGTCTGAAAGACTGGAACACAGCAGTGCAAGCACACCAAGAAAATTTGCCTAAATATTTTCGCATTTCAGATGATTTACGCGCACCTTTTGTCACGTGGGGACTGAGATGTTTGAAATTTTGATATCATAGTTAACACAGGCCACATTCAGCTTTTGAATATTAATTTTTGAGCTGATCTGGGTGTGGAGAACCGGAGACCCTTTTTACTGGAAACGAGGCATTCCATCTCAGTCCTCAGGGGTGACAACGCACACACTTACCATCAGGTGGACTGTGTGCTCGTTTGTCACACTTATTCTTAAAAAAAAACTAGGCAATACGAGCTTACAGCATAATGAAATCTTGGGAATTAAAATAAGTTAAAATTAAACGCGATAAAATTCGCAAAATTGGTTTTATTCATTTTTTATTTTAAATGCGGATCTTGAATAATTAATTTTCATATTCATAATTATAACGAAATTTAGCAAAGTAACTCCTGAATTCTATTAATTCAATATATATTTGCACTCATTTTATTCAAACAGAATTGTTTTTAATATTTTATCGAGAGCAATTGTAGCTTTAGGTCAGAAGCTGCTAAGTGTCTTTTTTCAAAGTATGTTAATAAATTGAAAATTACTTTACCGTAAACTGATACTTGGTATCCATTTTGATGAAGCGCCTGTGGAAAAATTAAAAATGAAATATTAAAATGTTGCTAAAATATTTTAGGCAGGCGTTTTTAATAAAAAGATCTCATTTTACTGGTATCATAAAGTTATGACAAGCCTATTGTTAGTAATCAGAGTACTTGTTTAACATGTTTTTTAATTTCAATTTTGCATTCAAATACCAGCTGAAGTCAATAACGCAAAACACATATTTTTGTACATCTTTTTAATAACTAGGGATCTGCCCCGGATTAGCACGGTTGTTTTCTGGATCTCGAAAACACAGTGCCGGATTAAGTAAGCGCGGGGCCCGTAGCAAATTCTATCGAGGGGCCCTTGATCTGCTATGCTGCTATTCTTAAGTATAAAGTGGTAAAAAACAATTCAATACTCAATGCGTTTATTTGCCATCTATAGTATAGGTTACAATTTTGTTGGTGTTTCTTAGTACAATAGATTACTACAGGCCCTGTTATACTCTGACAAATACAAAATGTCAGAGGTGAGATTGTCCTGGCAATTTAGAATGATTTTGATAGGAAACCAACAATTTAAAAGTGACGATACCACACAATTTGTAAATCTTTTTTAGTACATATTTCAAAATTTCTATTTATTACAAAATATATTAAATTTTTAGGAATAGCTAATGTTATATTTTATGGCTAATGTGTAGACGTGTGTGGCATAGGTGTAAATTCTGTATATATTTATTTATCTGTTTCTTTTATTACTTTTTTTACTTTTACTAAGTAACTTTTCTAGATTTCATCTGGGCAAACTTAGTAATAATACTATCAGTAACAATCTCTCTAAGCCAATCATATTCTATATTCATCAGAGAGATAATTCAGGCGTTCTTGACTCATAGTGTTCCTTAATTTATTTTTTATACGGTTCAATGTCGAAAATGAACGTTCATCACTGTAGTTATTGTTCATGAGAGACAATAAATGCACAAAGCAGTTTCTAAATTGGAGAAACATGATTCTAATGAATTAGGTATCCATTAGGAATTTATAATATTGAATTTCCAGAGTTTCGTTTTCGTACTGTCAATAATTAATAAATAAGTTTTCAGCAGCTCGGCAAACTACACTAATTCCCCTTCCGTAATTTGCCGTCTATGCTGATTTCCAAGCCATTACATAAGTACTGACCTTAATTGGAGTTTCTTTCAAAATCTCTTCTGCTGTAATAGATTTTAACTGTCGAAATATTCCAAAACACTAGTTACATTTTGTTATGTTTTCATGCGTTTATCTAAGGCATATAGTAACTTATTAATAATGAGAACAAACACCTCAATTTCAAACCGCTAAATTGGTCGCACTTTGGGTTTCCTTGCGTCGTCTTGAAGTCTGTTGCTGATATTCATGACAGCCTGTCAGATTTTGGCTTTTTTTATATCTGAAAATGTATATCGTATTGTTTGAAAAACCATATATAATGATTCATAATGGGTGTATCCGTATTAAGGTCTATATTAGACGATTGCAGCAACGCTCTAGTCGCTTGCACGCGTCATAGTATCCCAATCCGTAGGTAATTGTCATTATTTCCGTTTCATGCATTCGATGCATTACTTGTGATGTTATTAATTTGATAAACTCCTCGCATGTTGTTTTAGATAAATATAACGTGTGTCCTTTACCTTTATGGATATAAGTTTGTCGTATCGATCCGGTCGTGCGAAGTCAAAATTCCACGTAAATCGCACAGTAGCGGACCGCCAGCCATCGAGATGTAGAGGATGGAATTTCGAGTTCTGTCGCAGTGAACGATGATGGAATTCAGCAGCTGGAACTAATCCGAACAATTCCTCTGAGCAATCCCGTGGTATATGTGGTGTAAGATGCATAGAGGTGCAATGTTTCTTCGCAAGGTCAGTGGATCAAGCCGATCGGAAGAGCTTGATCGTTGACGATTGGGCCTCTCCGTTGAATATGGTCAAGTGGAAGGAGCTGATACTGGGGTGTCCCGGCCCAGAGATGAGAACAGTATTCCATATGTGGCCGACTTTGCGGTTGGTAAAGCTGCAAGCGGTGGTCTGGCATGAAATACCGTCTCGATCTACTGATCACACCAAGCTTTTTTGATGGCAGTTTAGCCTTCACTTCCAAGTGACTGCGGAACTGTACGTCTCTCGAAATGTCGACGCCAAGGATTCCGATGCTGGCTGAGGCAACGAGGGGAATGCCCTGAAATTAAGGAGATACGACAAAGGGGTTCTTTTTTGCGAAATCCGAGACTTCGTTCAACAAAGTGGAGTCTTTTCAGACACAAGTTTGTTCCGGCACTTGACGACTGATTCCCGAGAAATATTAGCACGGCCGGTGTATAAAGCATCGCCAGTGCTGTCGTCTGCATAACAATGAATGTTACTAGTATGCAACATATAATTGATATGCAGAAGGAACAGGGTAGGCAATGGCACGCAGCCCTGTGGAAAACCAGCATTTACAGGCTTGGAGTCGGATCATGCACCGTTGACTACGACCTTAATAGTTCGATCTGCAAGTAAACTGGTGACCCAATTGCGTAATTTCTCGAGAAACCCATAAGAGGGAAGGTTCGAAAGAAGCGCTTTGTGCCAAACCCGATCGAAGGCCTTCGCTATGTCCAAACTAACCGCCAGGGCCTCCCCCTTGGTCTCGACTGCCTCCGCCCATCGGTGAGTTAAGTAGACAAGAAGACCAGCTGAACGACCTCGACGGAAACCGTATTGACGTTCACCAATCAGCTAATGCCTTCAAGGTACTGCATGAGCTGGCAGTTAATAATGGATTTCATTATTTTGGAGAATAAGGAGGTGATAGCGAGAGGCTTGTAGTTGGACGGGTTCGAGCGGTCACCTTTTTGGATCAGGTGCACTAAGGCTGTCTTACATGAGTCTGGAACGATGCCTAAAGAAAGAGACCGGAAAAACGCGTAAAAAGCGGTGCCAACTCTGGAGCACAAATCTTCAGAACAATTAGGAGGATTCCATCAGGCCCACGTGACTTGTTGCCGTCCAGAGACAGGAGTGCTTTGCGCACCAAGCGCTGTATAAACAGCACATTGCATGGAGCACTCACATGTTATTGGTATGTTTCGTCGCGTCGTCGAGAATCGAGTTGGACGCAAAGAGAACCTAAAGATCTGCTTTCTCTATTGCGGCCTGGGCTGGAGGTCATCCTCCCTACGCAAAGATAGTAATGATGGCTTACAAAAATTCCCTTGGGCAGCCTTGGCGAGGGATTAGAACGCACGAGTTCCCGAAGGAAAGTGAACTAAATTCTTGCCAATTCTCCCAATGTGCTCCGATTTTGCCCTAGCGATAACTCTTTTGAAGGACCTGGAGGCAGAATCGTACTTCTTTTTGTGTCATCCCGGGACGCCGAAGCATTAGCCCAGGCCTTGTAACACTCTGCTTTTGCTTTTTCCGCGACGCAAATTTTGCAGGAGCGTCCAAACCAAGGCTGGGACCATATGCCAAGGCAAAGTCGTAAACAGAATCGAACCATTCGTCCTGGTTGAAACTTGTGCGTTTATCGTATGAAATTCTGTGTTTTATTTTCGCCAAAGAAATAATCGGTTACTGATTGTCTACCATCGATTGTCTTAGTCGAAAAAGGTGTAACGTTTCACGTTTTGTGACATCAAGTAAACTCAATACCACGTCTAAAGTTTCACTCAAAAATTACGTTTAGGCGGGACGGGCGGGTTTGGATACGCAGGGCCCCTTTTGCTGGGGCCCGTAGCTACTCCTGCTACGTGGTTTATTCCGGCACTGCGAACAGCGCCACTTACCGGGTCAATTGTAAATCTAAAACCATGTGAAACCACGGACTGCAGTAACCACTTACCGTCAGGTTGGATGTAAGTTCATTTGTCAATTTAAATTTTTAGAAAAAATAGTTTCGGTATTTTATGTGTTTATATGTTATTGTATGGCTTTTATATAATGATTGTGTGTTTTCATGTTCAATTTATGTATTTACAACACCTACATTTTATAGAAGAGATCCTTGCAGTTTGCTTGTGTTGAAAAATGTATAAAAATCACATTTTACAGATGTAAAGCCCCTCCAATACGACTTCGCGATAATATGTGTATTTATCGTGCTTAGGGAGAAGACACTGAAGTGATACGGATAGTATAAAATAAGAGTATAGTCAAGTTACAGCCCATGTAATTCTTTTGTCCGTGTGTATGTTACTAAACTCCTCCGAAACAGCTGGAACGATGTTAATGAAATTTAAATGAAATTTTTATTCGAGAATGATTTACATTCACAACTGGACCTGGTGGCGCTGTTATCAAAATCCAGAAATCACCCGTGTGAAGCCGGGGCGGATTACTAATATAGATACACTAGCTGTGCCTCGCGGTTTCACCCGCGTATATCACGCGTCTGCGCCCCGCGACATGCGAACTTCGAGAGAGACATCACGACGGACGGTTGCTGAATTGACAAAGATTTAAAAAGTCAAAAATGTTACTGGTTAATGTTATTGATGGTTATGCATGGTACAGGTACTGATATAGCCTGAATACAAAGTGATTTATTTGGATATAAGGATTAATACCAAGGTACGAATAATGTGGCCTAGTTTGTACCGGCGTTACTATTGCATATTTTAACATGAATAAAGTTATTCTGACATAACTGTAATAGTTAGACATATGGTATACTAGACTTTTTGTAGATATTGATACCTCTATAAAACTGTAGTACATCACTTTGCTCTATTGTCAATAGTTTCCGCAGCGTACGCGATATAAGGATTTTCAGGTTCTATTGCATATTTTAACATGAAAAGTAGTTATTGTGACATAACTGTAATAGTTAGACATTGTCAATAGTTTCCGCAGCGTACGCGATATAAGAATTCTTTTGGTTTTTATCACACCTTGGGTTACATTAACGAAGTTTTCATACGGATCCCTAATTTTTTTTAAATATTCTATCGCCTGTGTTCATTAGGGATAATGGATTCTAATGGTGAAAGAATTTTTCAAATCGGTCCAGTAGTTCAGAGCTATTTAATTCAAACAAACAAACAAATCTCCTCTTTTTTTTATTTTTTATAGGAGAGGGCAAACGAGCATGCGGCTCACCTGATGGTAGTGACTACCGCCGCCCATGAACAACTGCAACACCAGGAACCAGAGGAATTGCAGATGCGTTGCCGGCCTTTTAAAAGGAGTAGGCTCTTTTCTTGAAGGTCCCTAAGTCGTATCGGTCCGGAATAATCGCTGGTGGTAAACTATTCCACAAGGAAGTTGTGCGAGGAAAACATCTTCTCGCACAGGTGGTGGACCGCCAATCATCCAGATGGTGTGGATGGTATCAGGAGTTCTGCCGCGATGTGCGTTCGTGAAATGTGGCGGCTGGGATTAATCCGAACAATTCTCAGAGCACTCCCCGTGGTAAATGCGAAAATGCAAAGAGATGCAACATCTCTTCGCAGCGCCAATGAATCGAGCCGATCGGAAAGGACTCGGTCGTCGACGATTCGAGCCGCTCTGCGCTGGATGCGGTCAAGTGGAAGGAGCTGGCACTGGGGCCCCAGCCCAGAGATGGAACAGTATTCCATGTGAAGCCGAACCTGCGCCTTGTAAAGTTGCAGGCGTTGTGCCGGCATGAAATACTGTCCCCTCTGCTGAGCACGCCAAGCTTTTAGAGGCCAATTTCGCCTTCTCTTCCAAGTGACCGCGAAACTGCGTCACTTGATATGTCGACGCCGAGGATTGATACTGGCTGAGGCAACAAAGTGCCTTGAACTGAGGAGATACGACAAAGGGGTCCTTGTTAGCGGTAAACGCGCAAACTTGTGTCTTCTGAGGATTAAACTGGACTAGATTTAGTCGCCCCAATCCGAGACTTTGTTCAGCAAAGACTCGACTTCAGAACAAGTTTGTTCCGGTACTCGGCGACGTTTTCCGAGAAATATTCGCGGCGGCGGCGTATAGAGCATCACCAGTGCTATCATCCGCATAGCAATGAATGCTACCGGCTTGCAACATATCATTGATATGCAGAAGAAACAGCGTTGGTGATAGCACGCAGCCTTGTGGAACACCAGCGTTAATAGGCTTGTAGTCGGAGCATGCACCGTCGACAACGACCTTGATGCTCCGATCTGCAAGAGCTGGTGATCCAATTGCACAATTTCTCGGAAGCCCATAGGAAGGGCTTCGTGAAGCGCTTTGTAAACCCGATCGAAAGCCTTCGCAATGTCCAAACTAACGGCCAATGCCTCCCCTTGGACTCTGCTCCACCCATCTATGAGTCAGGTAGACCAGAAGATCACCAGCTGATCGACCCCGACGAAACCGTATTGGCGGTCACTAATCAGCTGGTGATCCTCAAGGTACCGCATGAGCTGGCAGTTTATAATGGATTCCATTATTTTGGAGAACAACGGGGTGATGGCGATAGGCCTAGTTGGACGGTCTGAGCGGTCGCCTTTTAGGATCGGTTGGACAAAAGCTGTCTTCCATGATTTCGGGACTACGCCTGGGGTAGGAGTACCGGAAAAGACGCGTTAGAACCGGTGCCAACTCCGAGCACACGTCCTCAGCACAATTGGGGATTCCGTCAGGCCCACTCGACTTGTGGATGTCCAGGAGAGGTGCTTTGCGAACCGAGCGCGTGAGACCGAACATCCGGCATGGAGCACTCACACACGCGGGATGGCCGGCGGTGTGTTCTCCCGTCATCAAGAGTCGAGTTGGACGCAAAAGTGAGCCTAAAGGTCGGCTTTCTCTTTGCGGCGGGGCCAGTGAGTCATCCTCCCTGTGCAGAGATGGTAGTGATGGCTTACAGAAATTCCTTGGACAGCCTGGCGAGAGACCAGAATGCACGGGTTCCCGAAGGCGAACTAGTTTCTCGCCAATTCTGCCTATGTGCTCTGCCTTTTTGCCTTGGCAATAACACTTTTGGGACCTGGGCGAAGTTATACTTCTTTTAAGCAAGCTGGTGTTTACATCCCGAGCCGCCAAGCCTCAGCCCAGGCCTGATAGCACTCCTGCTTACTGCGTAATGCAGTCTTACAGGAGCGACCAAACCAACGATCTGCCTCCGATGGGTACCACAGATGATGGAATAAATAGTTCCATTCCTGTAACACCACATCAGTGACAGAGTCAGCAACAGCGCTGGGATCATCCGGCGAGAAGCAAACCTGCCCCCATGGGTAGGATGGAAAGAAAGACCGCATTCCGTCCCAATCCGCCGACCTGTAATGCCAAACACGGCGGCAACCTGCAGAACGCAACCGCGAGGAGCGTGGTGGCACCACACCGGATCAGACAATGGTCCGAAGAGCCGAGAGGCATCGACGAAACCTGATATCCGTCCGGATGAGAGGTCAGCAGAAGGTCCAACAGGGAAGGTGTATGATCCTCACATCTGGAATCCGCGTAGGCGAAGTAACCAGCTGTGTCAGACCATATGCCAAGGCAAGTCATAAACAGATCTCCATGATCGGTTAAACGTGAACCAAGCCATTCGGCGTGGTGGGCGTTAAAATCGCCAAGGATCACGATCTCTGCGGATGGGACCTGTTGTAGCAAGGAATCTGTAGCCATTTGGACGTGGTCGATGAGTCGGTCTCTTTCGGCATTACCGCTATGGGACCTATAGAGGCACCCGTAGACGCGCGGATGGTCGTCGCTATCTACGCGTAGCCAAGGATGGACAGGTCCGAACCTTCAAGACTGCCGAGGCGTCGAGAACAGATGTCCTCTCTGACGTATACGCAACTCCAGCCCGAGGCACAAAGGAGTGTTCAATTTGTACCCCGGGTGGAGAGATACGATATCAGCCGGAGAGGACACCTGCGTCTCGGTCAGAACGAGCAAGGCCGGCTTCGCCGTCGAGATATGGAGTGGACGGCGTTTAGGTTCAGTGAAGTCCCGATGTTGCAGAAATCCACGGATAGCGTGGCGGGGTCGCCTTGGTCTTGTTGCTCAGTTGCCCCGAGCAGTTATTGTTTTGAGCGGAATTTCCCCAGAATACGCGGGGCAGCCTGAGCACCCGCTCAGGAGTGGAGTAACATGGTCGTGGATGCTTAGCGAGGATTCTCCAGGGTGCTGGTACCTCCTGGGGTAGGCTAAAATTTAATTCCGCTACCATGTTGATGGGGGAATTGGGCCTCCGGTCACCTGCACTCACCAGACGAAACGCCAAAGCAGAGCTTCTTCACGCCGGTATTCTGTGAGGTCGTGGTACTAACCCGGCTCGAGCCGGCCCCATACGTGCAACAGCAAAGCTGCTGTGGCTCTATATATATGCTTATAATATTAGTGTAGATAAATAATTCTTTTGTACGTGTGTTTGTCACTGAACTCCCCCAAAACGGCTGGACCGATTGTGATGAAATCTTTTGTGTGTATTTGAGTGAGTCCCTCGACGGTTTAAATTCACAATTAGACCCGGTAGGTGGCGCTGTTGACGAGATCCAGAAATCACCCGTGCGAAGCCGAGGCGGATCGCTAGTACCTAAATTATACAAATCGCAAGTCCGGTCGTACTTTGAGTATTGCTTCGTTTTAAAGAAGTAAAGATTACACACGAGCACACCGTCTACTTGATGGTAAAAGGGTACTGTGGCCCTTAGACACCTTCAACTTATCCTCGTTAAAGAATCAAAATGCAGATGCGTTGTCACCCATGAGGACTACTCTACACTCGCCACACGAAACATTAAGTTGCTATTTTACGCTGGTATCTGTGCTAGCGTGGTCCTTCCCCAGTCGAACTGACCCTTATACCGTGTATACATTCAGCCCATTGCCGCGGCAACGAGCAGGGGCATGGGTAATAAACTGGGAAACGCGAGAATGTAAACAGGTCATTTCCAATGCCTTTGACGTTGCCGTTCGCATTGCCCGGCTATCCCCATTTGGCAGTTTTCTTGCGGACATCAAAGCGCGGCAATGCGAGCGGCAACGTGTGTTTACATGTAGACTAAATTAAGAGAAACAAATCTTATTGTTATTTAATTTACCTACATGTCAATATGATGCCACTATGTCATATAAGGTTCAAAAGCTTTTAATATCTTTAAAATTACTTACATTGTTATCATCCACCTATCTCCTCTGACGACGACGTCTTTTTGAATTCTATTTATTTTTAAACATTTAAATAATTAATTAAACTTTTAGGCAGAGCACCGACGCTGAGACAATTTCGTTATCCATTGCCCAGAGTCGAATTGAAAATACATATGAAGCGGTGTAAACACTCAATTCTGTTGACGTTGCCACATCAATATTTGAGAAAATATGTACGGCAGGGCAAGCGGCAACGGAAATGGCTGAATGTCCTCTCTCTAGTGCTGCTAGAAATGGGCTGGTGCTGTAAAAGGCCACGTTATTTATTATTTAGTAACATTTATAATCAGCGGCAATGGGGCAATGCAGCCAGCCTCTCGGTATTAAACAGGATAGATTTTTGAGAGTGTGCGCAGAAGTAATCTGACCTTATTTCTCTCTAGACTTTCCACTATCAGGCAATCAGACGCAGTTATATCACACATTTGAACCAAACGGTACGTTTCGTCATGTGTAATGCGTACAGTAAATAAGAGGAATAATTTACTAGAGTCTGTCTTTCCATAAAATGACTATGTGGATGTCTTTAAGGCAAGAGTAAATAGGATAGGCTTTTGTTAAACGTAGTTAAACTCACAGAAGTCGCATATCTGACACAATCAGTCAGATACAACATTTTAAACAATCTATACTATAATTTATTTAAGATTCGAAAAGTAACAACGATGAGCTTGGTGGTTTAAATTTTTGTCATGTCGGAGCCACCCATAACACGAGAATCTTAAAGAGGGCTGTTATTGTTAAATAATCTATACATATGAATAATATTGAAGTATCTGTCTGTAATATTGAAATAACTGCCTTCAATTGAGCTAAGGATGTTTGCATGCTATTAAAACATGAAATTTTAAAATTTTTGTCTGTCTGTCTCTGTCCGGGCTAGCTTCGGAATGGCTGAAACTATGATAGACAACAATGTCAAGAGGGATCTAGGCTATATTTTATCTGAAAAAAAGAGATTTATAGCTAACTGTGTAGTGGAGTTGTAGGAATACCCACTATCCCATATCGTCCCGAGGGTGTCGTAAGGGGCAACAGAGAGAAAATGAAACAGGGGATGGGCAGCAGTATCTTCCTTATAACAACCCAAAATAAGAAAAAACTGCGGTTGCCAAACTCATAGTTGCCATCCAAACTATGGAAAATTCCCCCCATTAGGCAATCTATGAGGGAACTATGAGGGAGGCCTATGTTCAGCAGTGGACTTTTATAGACTTTAATGGATGTATGGATGGATCGCTAGTTATTAAATATTACACAGTAAAAAACTACCAAAAGACACACTCGACAAAACATTATATTCAAGGTTCCTCCGAAGTTTTTCGTAGCATACGATAGGGTCAGGGTATCGCAATTATGACAGAAGCAACGCATCGATCATGCTCACTATAATTCATAATTGAGCAAGACGTTTCGCCATCGAACAAATTGCGTGCAATCTTTTTTAATCTACGCATAAGCAAAATGGAGGCGAGCCTACAAAAAGTTGCCAAAAAATTCTCATTGCATACTTTGTGTTGCCGGGTCGAACTGCATTTTTGGCTGCAAGTTCTAGAGAGCATCTGCTTCTGTCTCTTTCTTGCGTATTGGAGAAAGGGGGATGGGTGAGTGTGCTTGACCTATGCGCTTGGGCCGCTCCGGCTGATTTTCGGCGGTTTATTTTTGCATGGAAGTGCTTGGATTCTGTAATAGTACTTTTTCTTTGTAATAAAGTTTAACCGAGCGTGATGATTTTGGTTCAAATATTGTTAAAATTGTCCCCAGACACTCAAAATTATTTTTTAAGACGTTCATTCATCACGATCATTAAGCTATGATTGACCTGTGAAATAACTGATGAGGTTAATCCCGATCCCGTGGGGATTTCGGAATTCTTCCTTGTTCATTCTCTACATTAAAAAGGGAACCACTGTGCAAATTTTCAGCTTTCTAGGTCCAAGGGTTTGGGTTGGGCGTTGAAGAGTCAGAGGGTGCGTAAGTGAGGGAATAGGGACTTGCCTTTTTATATATTGATAAATAAATGGCGCAAAAATTAAATTTTTGGTATTTATTATAAAAGTTTACGATTTTCCAAAGGTACTATGCCATAAATGTGCAGAAATATATACATGATATTTTTGTGTGTTGCGTTAAGGTAGGTAAATTAAAGTTGTTACTACACAAATAATTTTTCCAAAAAAAAATGTTAATATTAATTAAATAATTAAATTTCGATCAGTCACGATGCTAGTGTTTATTAATACTTCCATAAAAGGTATCGAAGTAGTAAGTTAAGTACACAAAAAGTCACTGAAGTTAGATCATCATTGATTTTGAAAAAGTGTGGTACCTTTATTTATCAACCTACAATATTTCTAGAACATACGATCCAAGTGACCACAAGTGGTAAAATTAAAAAAATTGTACAACCGACTTCAATATAAATTATTAAAGATAACTCAAAAACTAGTGGTCAGACCTTGATCAAATTTATATGGAACCACACGAAAAGGACCCGCTTTCAATTAAAAAAAGAATCATCAAAATTGGTTCACCTAGAAAAAAGTTATGAGGTAACACACATAATTTTTTTTTTTTTAAATTCAATCGAATAGCGTACCTCCTCCAGTTTGAAGTCGGTTAAAAAGTAGCGCTTAAGGTGACAATAACTATTAAAATAAAACATAAAATATCAGCCTACATATATGTCCTCCTGCTGAGCACAGGATCAATGTCATTTCTGAGAGGGTTTTTGGAGTACGTACGTAAGTGTCATTCGTACTGCCGAAATGCGGCACTTAGTAATGTAGGTCTCCTCATTGTGTTTTCCTTCTTTGCCGAGCACGTGTTTAATCAGCACTTCGAATTTTCGGAATATTTTTCACAAACTTTTGTAGTATCTTAATTAAGTATACATTAAAATTCAGTACAGATAAAGAAGTGGAAGAAACTCGATTTCTTCTTGCAATTTAATCGAATAATATCGACGAAAAGAGAGGTGTTATATGTTTAAGGTGTGTATCTGTGTATCTATGTGTCTGTCTGTGGCATCGTAGCTCCCAAACGGATGAATCGATTTTGATTTAGTTTCTTTTGTTTGAAAGGTGACTTGATCGATAGTGTTCTTAGCTATGATTCAAGAAAATCTTTTCAGCCGTTTGAAGATCATCATCAGCTCTTTATGTTTTGGGGGTTTTAAGGTATTTAAGTTATTAGTCTATTAGGGCTTAAAGTGTTTCGTGAAAGCATTTAATGTAGGTATGTCAACAGAAATAATTTTGCAAGTATTAAATATTTCTACTAACTAAATAAACAACTAGCTTTGTCCAATATCCTTGAAATATATTTTTTTGTCAAAATAATTTTCTAGCGCACGCACGATTACGTTTATTCATAATCGGATGAAGTTTACTTATGAACGATTAAAAGACAACAAATCAAAAATCATACAAACTTTCGTTTTTTTTAAGTGAAAACTTCTTTAAAATCGTTGTGATTTGTAACTCAATGAAACGAAAAAGCGACACTAAAAAGAGGCAAATATATACATCTTTAGGATTTAGCCTGCGAGAGAATGAGATAGAGTACAGTATACAATGTTTCCTATTATCTCAGTCTCCTCTTTTGTGATACTTTAAAGATGGTTAATATAGATGGTTATATAGTAGTCTTAATAAACTTAAACATTTTTTTTTGTTTTAATTTACACAAAATATTACTAGAATATGTGAAAAATATTCAACTTAAATATCTAAATTAATAATTTTATTTAAAACAGTTTGTAATAATTTCAACCACTCACAATTTCGGCACTGTACACCCAAAATCTATATGTGTACAGTCCTCCCTATCCTCTAGTACTTACAAATAATGATTGCCTACAGCGCTTACGCACACTGCATGCGCATTCACACACATACAGCTTTACTACTACATAGTCACTTTTGCATTTGAGCGCCGAACAACTAATACGCTCTAAGAAAGTGCATACTTTTATTTAGTTTTATTGCACACATCGAACGCGAAACGCAGATGTAGTGATCCAATGTCACCAAATCAAAAAAATCGCGATCTACTCAACTGAAATCACTTCCACTAGCTTTATATTGCACTTATATAATAAAAAAGTACACAAATAGCAAGAGGAGATTTCAATTAATACTTCTGACGTAATTATAAGATTATTTATTTCAATTATTATTAAAAAAAATTAATTAAAATAATTTAACTTGGATGTCAGTTGGTCGGTATGGATGTGAACAAGATATTATATTTAGAAAAACTGAACTTCTCACTTTCATTTTTCCTATTAGCTTTAGATTTAGAATCCTTAGAAAGCCTTTTGAATTTCACTGCCTTTAAAATTTGAATGCTTTTTTAAATTATCAATTTTTTTCGGTATCAAAATACGAATCACTGGTATCAAGCAGTCAAAAAAATTAGTGTGAACAGAAACAATTTCTTTGTTGCTTTAAACGAAATACGTGTTTCGGTAGTTAATAAAAGTAAATTGATTATTCAAAACATTACATGAGCGTTCGAGGTATGCACTTTTGGATTTTCTAAGTATATTATTTATATTTTTTCTTGTATACATATGTAACCCTTAATATAAACACCTAATATTATTTTATACTTTAGTTATGTAATCGCAGAACTACAGATGCAGGTCACTAGAAACTATTATGTTTTTACATCTAGTTCAATATTCAAACATTATCTCTGCGTAAGCAATGGTGGAAGTGGCAATGGTCATATAGCTCGAAGAACTGACAACGGATTAGGAAAAAAAGGTTCTCGGGTGGCAGCTTCGTACCGGTAAGCGAAGTGTAGGGTGGTAACGACACAAGATGGAGTGATGACTTAATAAGAGATGCAGAAAGTCGATGAATGCAGGTGGCTCAGGACCATGTTTGTGATACTCCTTGGGGGAGGCCTATGTTTAGCCATGGACTTATGATGAACTATAATGATGATGATGCCGATGATGTTGATGATGATATTATATTATTTACTCATTGAAATATTATATTATTTTGTAACGTAAACAGGATTATAATAATTGTAACGCCAGCATTTGATAATTTCTAACTGGTTCATCATAATAAGCCCGTACAAGTTCGCTTCGGGACGTGGGACTCTCGCAGAGAGAATTTGTCTTAATCGTCAGGCTTGGCAGGCGAATTGACATTCGTAGTACCAGATATTTCGCACCTTGACACTGATTCCTAATGCCTGTCTGGATGTTTTACGCCTGGCATAAATAAGATGGTATAACCATCTTATTTATGGCTTCCAAGCCATAAGATCTTTTTAGCATATTCCATAGTTGTCAGTCATCTTTTACGATACCCATAGCATAAAATAAGAAGATAGATTATCTTATTCAACTACGAGATTGCAAACTGGATGATTTCTAGAAATTAACTTGCTTTAAATTCACAAGTAAAGCAAGTTAATTACTAGAGAATGATTTGCAACCAAGTAAAAAGCACGTATGATGTAAACTCTAGCGATTTCTCAAGGGATTGAGATGAAAATGGTGTAACTAGGTCGCTTTGAGACATCTCAGCAAAATTTAATAGGTGCTTGCCAACGTTGTGTAAAATTCAATAAGTAACATGAGTATATTTCCACCAGCTGTCTGCTTTCAATGAGAAAATTTGAGAAGATTTACTTTAATATTTCACAAAATTGGCTGATTATCTTTATATTCTGTAAGTTTAAGCAAATGTACTATAATGTATTTCTTTTGCTAGGGTTTTATAACAAAATATTGTGTAACACCCCACAGAAAGTGCCCAGTAGTAAATGACCAAAATTAAGAAATTTTATCACAGGCTGTATGAGGCATTCCATCTAAGTACTCAGAGGTGACGATGCATCCGTAGCCTCCTTTGTTTAAAGTTGATTGCAGGTGTCCATTAACTGCAGTAGCTACTTGTCATTAGGTGGTCTAAATCATTGTTTATCACTTCAATTTTATAAAAATAACTGATAAGTCTCGTATATGAAATAAGAATACCATTAAAATTTGTTATCAAAGTTGTATACGTCTGATACTGGGAATGTTAATCCGCCTGCAAAGCGTGACGATTGAGGCAAAATCTCCATTTCACGAGAAAGGTCCATATCCAGCGGTATTTCTCATTGTTTAAATAATGAAATAATGATAAAAAATGAATATTAAAGTTAACATAACGATATTATATACATACTATTTTTTGTTAAATTTAATGAATGATCGATACCAATAAAAATAAAATAAAAATACTAATGTAATAATACTAAATATTTGTCTTTATAAATAATTTATGTTAAAACATTAAAAATATATAATATAGATTTACATTAAACATTTATATTAGATTGCAGATGTAGTTCTTTTATAAAAGTCAAGAATTTCGTTAAAGAAATAATTATAATAAGTAAAGTAAGAACTTACACAGAAAGTTATTTTTATATTATACTAGCAACCCGGATTCGCCTCGGTAGGATCTTTTAATGTGACGTTATTTAGATTTAAGACTATTTATTTTATCAGTTTTTGGTTAATTAAAAAGATCTTAAAGTTTTTTGGATTTAGTATAGCTTGGATACTTCCTGGCATTGCTCTCTATCTGTTTGTTAATTTTCGTCACAATCTATCCAGACAGACAAAAAATTTAAAAATGGTTTTTTGTCTATTAAGACATCCAAACAGCCCCCTGAGCTTAATAGAAGTCATTTATTTGAATATTACAGACAGACACTTCAATTTTATTTATATGTATGTATAGACGTATAGAATTATGTTTTAAATAATAATCTTTATAATCTTAATATTTGTATATTTTTAAATACGAAAATTCAAATTTTACTTTGAGTGCCAAATTAAACAAAAAACTTGGTCGAAGTTTTAAGAAACTAGGTCCTATAATTAGCAAATTCAAATTATTTAATTATGATTAAGTAATAACTAAAGTTATTTATGAGTACTGTCACTAACTGAATTGATAGCACATATTTTTTCTAAGGTTTAAAGTTATTCAGGCGCAAAAGGTTGCACAGTATTTCGCCGTATCGGCTTTATACCACAAATTATTGCCAAATTTCCCTTTGCCCTTCCGACGTACTTGTGTATACGATGCGTGCGCGCAGCCGCGTTTTGTTAGTGGGGATCTGCATGTGTGTGCGTTTGTTCGCTGTGTGTGTGCAAGCCGGTTCGCAGGAAAGTACATTTTAGAGTACCTATAGTGTTGGAAATGGCTTATAGCCTATTTATAGATGTTTGTATGGGTGTGGGCGTCTTTTTGTGGCCGTATCATTGTAAGTTAGGACACATGCCCAAATTTAGTGTGTTCTTTCTGGTTTAAATTTATTTTATGTGCGCGTATATGTCGCTTTTTATTTTTGAATTTGTGCAATAGAAATTACATGCGCTGTATTTTGATTTTATGTATCAAATATGACGAAAAATTAGGTATTCATTATTTAAGAGCATGTAAGTTGACTGTTTGATACCATGGCGGTGGCGGCGTAAGGGAATCTATCACCCCATATCATCCCGTGGGTATCGTAAGAAGCGACAGAGGGAAACAAATCAGGAGATGGGCAGCGGCGTCTTTCCTAGTAACGACTAAAAATAAAATAAACTTCGGTTGCCAACCCGCTTGCCAGCGTGGCAACTATGGCAAAAATCCCCCCTATGAGGCAGTCTATGTGGAAGGCCTATGTTCTGCAGTGGATTTTAATAGGCTGTAACGGTAACGGTAATATATATATTGTTAGAAATTATTCTCAAAAGTATTTAAATAAAAGAACACTACTCTGTAACAAACCCCGCTTACTATCAGGACCCAATTACATGATAACACCAAAGTATGCAAACCAACAGCATCACTACCCATCTCA
Organism: Parnassius orleans; assembly: GCA_029286625.1. NCBI lineage: Eukaryota > Metazoa > Arthropoda > Insecta > Lepidoptera > Papilionidae > Parnassius > Parnassius orleans. The sequence continues at coordinate 2,176,670 of JAGSMP010000047.1, read as the reverse complement.
ATGTAACACAGGGCAGCCTCTCAGCAACACGACCTTCCTTGCCTACACTAGTAGAATAACCCAACGGGCATAGTAACGACAATGGGACTCTTAAAATTACAGACTGATGCCTCTTAGTCGCATGTGCGATACTTTATACTGCTAAAGCAATTGGGAGATTACCATTCTATCTTCATTTGCTCGTATTTACTTTTATTTTTTTACGCTCATTCCCAACACGACCTCTCCTGACAGGAGTCCGTCCTCGGGCTCCCTTTAGCTTTAAATATCAGTCTCCATCAACGGCATGGGGGGTGCAGGCACCACGTAGGTCACAGGTGACGCGCTTGGTAATGGCTCTACGTTAGCACAACGTATCGTCTGATTAAGTTATAGGCACTACGTTCGCATAACTTAACACAAGTGGTAAAATGAAACTTTTTGTTAAAAGTTAATTATTAATAAATACGCATTATTAAGAATAACTCATAAACTACTGGTCAGATCTTGATCAAATTTATATGAGACCACATGATAAGCAAAACTAGAACCATAAAAATCGGTCACCTAGAAAAAAGTTCTGAGGTAACACACATAAAAAACAAAGTCGAATTGAGAACCTCCTCCTTTTTGAAGTCGGTTAAAAATAACTGATTTAAGTCATTGGCACTGCGTTCGCATAACTTAACAAAATAACTGATTAAATCCCATGCACGACGCGACGTTAGCATAGGTAACTTAACAAAATAATAACTCATTAAGTCATAGGCACGATGTTAGCATAATAAAATAATAACGGATTAAGTCATAGGCACTACGTTAGCATAACGTAACATCTACTTAAGTCATAGGCACGACGTTAGCTTGTCCGCCTTCTACTTTTGAGAAAGTTAGCGTATCTCAATATTACTCCTTCAGAAAGGAAGCACTACGTTAGCTATTTCTGACACATGTGTAACTACTCACCCTCAAAGTAAGCATGGGGCAAGCACACACCTCGTGTAGAGGCTAAAAAAACGTTACTGGCTTAATGTAACTTTCCCGTCTCAGCCCTTTCTGACCATGAAACGATAAACTCATTGTTTTCAAATCTTTACCAATTGTTATTCAACAGCACGCAATGAGTGAGCTCTTGAATACATTTCATACAGACTAAATTTTTACAGAATTGAAAACATCGTTCAAATCATATTTTAGTATACAACGCTTCCTACTAGAGTTTAACGCACATCTTAGATAACACAATTTTTTCTGAGGAACACAGATGATCACATACCGTACTATACACTGAAGACACAGGGCACCCAGCGAGCGGTTACGCTGCGTTTGCGCCAGCGAGCTGTTTCACCGCACCAGCGACAGCGAGCCGCCGCGCTACAATCGCGCCAGCAAGCCGCTGTACCGCACCAGCGCCAGCGAGCTGTCCAGACTTCAACACTGTAGGCATAGGCACCAAGTTTGCATGCCTTCCAGTGGCTCCTAGTGACTGTTGACATAGGCAAAGCACAAAGTTAGCGTTAATTACTACACCTAAATACCTTTTAAATACTGGATTTTACTCTTAAGTAGTTTTAATGTAAAATTTAGAGTACACCACGGTAAAAGCAAAAGACATGGAAACGACTACGTCAGATGCACAAGCGTGCACTTAAGTAAATCTAACACAGGTCTCGCAAAATAGGTATCCAAAGTAATTTATGTTTGAAATAGATGTAAAACGTTTCAGGTGCTTGAAAAAAAAATCTGCTTTGCAAAATTAAAAATTAAAAGGAATGAAGATAAATGTACTGTGAACCATAGAATTTGGGGCTTCCAAAGTTCACCACACATTCTCTTAAGAAACTGCAACTGTATGACATGGCACTCACAAACCATTGTACACATTACAAAAACGGCAACTATGTGGAGAGACTGATCCCACCACATATTCCAAAGGGAAGAACTGCGCAAGATCTACGCATTGCAAAAGGCAACTGCAGACACACATTGCAAATATAAAAATCAACTGTATGACAATATCACACATTGTAAATATAAAAAAGGCAACTGTGTAAAATATCACACACTGCAAACGACATCACACAAATTGCAATCGTCATTAAGTCGTCTCGATCGGATATATATCCGCGTGACATGGCTCACCACTAGCAACAAAAGCTGAGCAAGTGTCAGACGTCTATTTGTTGCGCCAAATCACCATGTGTTCGGCGGCCGCTTGAGCCGCCTGCCATTAGATCCACCGGAGAAGTCGCAGGCTGTAGCGATGGCGTGGCAGCACGCACGAGACCTTATAGGGCCCCCGCATACTGGAGTCCAGCTTTCTCGTAGATTGCGACGAATGGAAAAAAAAAATCACAGACTGTGAAAGTTCGTGGCTGCCGACGACCCTCATTGCCATAAGCATCTTGTCGATGCTGGTTAGCGTCTAGTAAAACAGAAGCTTGTTGTCTCCAGGGCTCGGCCGCACCTCTCGACATCAAACCCCAATTTTGTCGACCACATAATATTCGGAGTAAACTGTAACACTTATCATCACATTAGAATACAAAAAGGCTACTTATTTTTTTTCAATTCATACCACGTTAAAGTTAATGCTTTATTTTGTTACATCGCTTCAAAATTTCGAATTTTAAAATGTAGCCCATGTAAATCATATATCGCATACATTGTCAATTATAACAAAACTCGAACAAATTAAATTTCAAAATTACTTGCAAATATACAAATCGAACAAAACGATATAACTTTTTGCTTAAAACATTTCAATTTTACTTACACTTTAATAGTACGTCAATGTCGAAAATAGGACAGCAAATTTTATTACGACATTTAACATAAAAACAAAGGCATCAACGCGAGGCGCATTATAGTCTTTCACGAATGTAATAAAATTAAACAAAAGGATTTAACCTTTGGCTTGAAACATTTCACTTTTAAACTTTCACTCTACACTTTAATGATTCGTCAATGCCGTAAATAGGACAACAAACTTCATTAAGACATTTAACATAAAAAACGAGAGTCGCATCGTAGTCTTTCACAAACGTAATAACCCTCACACTATTCAAAGATTATATGTGGACGGTAACAGGGATCTTTATCCCAATTCTGATGTAAGAAACTATTCCACTTCTGATGTTAGAAATTAAAAGAACACTACTCGGTTACTATCAGGACCCCAATTACATGATAACACCAAAGTACGCAAACCAACAGCATCACTACCAATCTCAATGTAACACAGGGCAGCCTCTCAGTAATACGACCTTGCTTGCCTACACTATTAAAATACCCCAACGGGCATAGTAACAACAATGGGACTCTTAGAATTACAGACTGAGGCCTCTTAGTCGCCTGTGCTATAATTTATACTGCTAAAGCAAGTGGGAGATTATGAGATTACCATTTTACCTTCATTTGTTCGTATTTCCTTTTTTTTTACCCTCAATCCCAACAATATTATATCATCATTATCGTCATCATTACAGCCCTAGCTAACAGGTAGTGTTACCTACAGGGAAAAAATTAATGTTTGTCTATCAAATGCTAAAAAAATATATGACAGCGCCTTTAAGTTTTTAATAGCAGTAAAACTTATAAAAGCTTAAAATCATTTTATTAACAAACTACGCATACTAGGCTATTGATTTGAAATAGGAAACCAGTTGATGTAATTCTGAAGCTAATAAAAAAACCCGGACTCGATACGTCAATTTTTTCGGGAGTTATCGTGACCACATACAAAATCAACATCCGGACGTCCACGTAAAGTTTTTTTCAACCCGTGTTTTTTCAAAGAAGCAATATAAAATGATTTTTAGAAAATATAAGATGGATTAATTAGAGTGTTTTCTTGATATACGGCTACTCATATTATCGTATAAGTGCAATACGGTTATGATAGAAGCATTTTAAGAACACAAAATTGCTTGACCTTGACGTGTCGAGAGTAGAACACACCTATAACGCTTTGCGTTATGAAGCGTGCAATAAAATTCTGGAGCAAAGCCTTTGACGTATTGACGTAAATTGAATACAAATTTTATACAACTATTGTTGAGAATTAAAGTAGTTTTTAAGGATTTTATCGATTATTTAAGATATTTATATGTAGTGTTCGCGTAAATATAAGAAATCATTAGTTATTGAAAAATGAAAATATAAATGAAAAATAAGAACAAAACGTGGTTTATTTTTTCGGAAAATCTATCACATGGTGGGTGGTGGCGACGATCTCGCAACATATTAATAAATCATCAGAGGTGAGCCAACGCCGCGTATGTACGCTTTGCGCTTGGGTGGCCGCCTTAATGGCATTTTAAGGCAAGTGCATTACGATTTATAAGAAACTAAAGTTATAGATTAAATATGTCCCCCTACTGGGTACTGGGTACAGAATAGAATAGAATAGAATCATATTTATTCAATATAGATTACAGTACATAATACTTATTGAAAGTTATTTTTTACTTTTACCACTGGTTCGCAAAAAAACCTCTGTCCTGGGAAGAACCAGCAAGAAACCCAGCAGGACTTTTTTTTTAAAAAGCACAATTTACAATGTAATATTTTATACAATTGTTATGAAAACATTTAGAAACAGCATGGTACCGATCACCTCATTCCCCATACAGGCCTCTAATCACTGAAAATACTCGTATTATGTCTGAAAAGATTCAGCGTCCCTGATGTGAAAAAGAAAAAGTCCATTAGTAGTACCTAGTTGACTTCACCAAGCATAGCAACTTTGACAAATATCTCCCTATGAGGAAATCTATGGGTAGGCCTATATTTAGCAGTGGAAATTTGCTAGGTTAAAACGGAGACATTCATATCATGTTATGTAATACTTTGATATAGAAATAATATGCGAATGGAACTGTGATAGCTCAGGGGCTAAGCACTCGTCTTATAACTCGAACAACCCGGGTTCGAACTCAGCCAGTGCCAAAGAAATTAATACCTATTTGTTATTTTAAGTGCTGATTTACCACGCGCCCGGCGGTGAAGGAAAACATCGTGAGCAAGCGGACACTTCCTTGCCCTATATCTCTCAGAAATGAGAAGTGGCCTTTGTTGTTACTTTACTAGTAATTGATTACATATTTTCATAGTCAAATGAACATCCTTTTGTATATTTTTAAGTAATAAAAATCTAATATAACCTGAAGCGAAAAACCGGCCAAGTTTAATTTAGTAATTTATTTATTAGATCCGCAAGCAATAGTTACCTACATCAAAACATGAACCAAAATATAATTTATCAATTGTGGTGTTGACAATCCTATTTACTGTATAGTTACTGCGTAATAGAATTCATAACCTCATTTTCTTGCCATGGCTAGGGAAAATACAGGGTTATTTTTCAAAGAGTAGCCAAATTTTAAAATTAAGTTCAAATATATAAATAATGATATACCGTTATTTTTGAGAATACGAGTAAAGCCTTCTACTTTTATTTGAAATTATCCCAAATTGAATGTGATTTATGGGCAACAAAGTTTTTTCCTACCGATCGACCCTTAGGTACCACAGAATATATAATCTTGAATTTATCATAAAATTATAATTAAACATATTTTTAATAGAATCATGTACATTTTATAAAATTATGTATTTGCATGCCACTTATTATAACTTACTAATGTGTGCGTGCGCAGTAAAATCAGTTAAAATAATGCATTACCACGCATTTTGAAGTTAAAAGATAAAAAGACGGAATTTATGAGATTATTTCAATTTGTTTTTTTTCACCATTTGCCTATATTACTTTTTCTGAACCTTCTCTGCAAATTTGGCCGGTTACTTATTACACATGTAGTAAAATCCGTAAAAACTAGATTTATTTAAATGTGTAATGTTTGCGTAAACATAAGAAATCATTAACTATTCACTAACATTCACAAGATCTCCAATAGATGGCGTTAAAAGGTATTATACATGTCAGACTACTTTTGCAAAAACTACTGCAGTCCATTGTTGCAGCAATTTAATTATACCCTATTCCATAAATAAATACCATATTCTATAAATATATACCCTTATTCTATAAAAAAAAAGTGTTTACTCAGCAATTACTTTTTTAGCTACTCTATATGATCGGTTAAATATTTAGTACTGGGCCACAGAGCTTTGCTCGGCCGTAGAAAAAAATATAATAGAATGAAACCTGTTTTTTTTTTTGTAGAATAAGGGTGACAAACAGGCACACAGTCCAACTGGTTGTAAGTGGATGCTGTGGCCCACAGACATCTATTCTCTATATAATATCATCTATCCTTGATTAAAAATTAAAATGCAGATGCGTCGTCACCCTTGAGGACAATGATGGAATGCTTCGTTTCCAGTGAAAAGGGTATCCGGTTGTCTACATACTCACTATATGAAACACAGCAGCATTAAGTTGCTATTTTACGCTGGTATTCTATAAGAGCGTGGTCCTTCCCCGGTCGAGGTTCCATTCGTGCTAAAACCATAATATAGCAGAAGCTTTACTTCATAAAAACTAACTACAAAGTTTTATCCAAAAACATCGCAAAGTGACGCATCAATATATTGTAAAGAAATTTTTAGCATAAATGTTTGTAGTTTGTAAAATGTATCACAGCGTTTGATAAATTCTTTTGGCTGAATTCCTTGTAGCCAATGTTAAAATTTTGAATAAATATCTTTTTCTTTTTTTATTTAGACGAGAAAAATTTCCGTAACAATACCTCGAAAATGGGACGATGTTATTTATATTTATCATTGTAACTGAATTCCATACACCACGGAGCAGTCTTGTGTTACAACAGTCATCTGCAGCATTGTCTTGCTGAGACCGCAACCCGAATATAATACTAACATGATTCAGTGTAAAAAACTTAATTGCCATTTAATTTTTAACCTTATTCACATATTAATAGGTTATTCTTGCTGTTTACCGATCGATACAACTGTTTGTTGTTTCGCAGCATCTTTGTTACTTCGCATTTGTTCGAGAACTAACGGTGATTCAGGTTTGGAAAGCGCCTATGGAAAAATGTTCCGAGAATCGCTATTTGTTGTCGGCGTGTACGGTAATATTATTGACTAGTAACCTGCCCCAACTTCGCCTGGACCATTACCATTACACCCTATAAAATGCCACCGCTGAACAAAGGCCTCCTCCTTAGATTGCTTCATAGGGGGGACTCTGCCATAGTTGCTACGCTTAGCAAGCGGGTTGGCAACCGCAGTTTTTGCCATTTTAATTTGTTATCAGAAAGATGCTGCTGCCCATCTCCTGTTTCAGCTTCCGTCTGTCGCTGCGTTATTTAGATTTATGATAATCAAAGACCATATATTGTATAAATTTTTCGTTTTTTAACAAAACAATAACCTTATTATTATTTTTTATTTTATTTATAGAATAAGGGTGACAAACGAGCACACAGTCCACCTGATGGTAAGTGGTTGCTGTGGCCCATAGACATCGACATCTAATTTCGTTTGCGAATTTAAATGCAGATGCGTTGTCAGCCGTGAGGACTAAGATAGAATGCCTCTTTTCCAGTAAAAAGGGTCTCCGGTTCTCTACACTCACCATACGAAACACAGCAGCATTAAGCTGTTATTTTACGATGGTATTCTGTGAAAGCGTGGTCCTTCCCCGGTCGAGCCGACCCATTCGTGCTACAACTATACTATTAATATAGCTGCAGAATGGCTCTACCACGTAAAATATAGCCTAGATCACTCCTGGCATTGCTCTCTATCTATTCGTGAAGTTTCATTACTATTGGTTTAGCCATTCCGAAGATTAGCCCGGACCGACAGACAAAAATTTTAAAAATGTTTATTTATATCTTAATGGCATGCAACCCCCTCGGCTCAATGTAAGGTAGTTATTTCCATATTACAGACAGACACTTCAATTTTATTTATATGTACATATTATATATTGTTTGGAATTATATATACAGTGATGTACAAACGTGTTGAGTGCGTGTCATTGATCACTTGACTTTCGTGTTATCGTCGACTTTCAAATGATTCATCATGTTTTTTGAGTTCAATTATGTAACCAATTTTCTATATTTCTTGGAACAAAATTTCAACACTATTAAGAATACTATCCGTGTAGTGGTGGTGTAAGAATATCCACATATCGTCCCGTGGCTCTCGTAAGAAGCGATAAAGGGAAACACACCAGGAGATGGACAGCACCGTCTTCTTTATAACGACAAAAGAATAAAAACTGCGGTTACGGCTGGCTTGGTCTATGGCGAATATCTCTCCTATGAAGTAATCTATGGGCGAGGCCTATGTTCGTTCATCAGTGGATTTTTATTGGCAGTAATAATAGAATAAGATGATGACATGTGAACTCCGCTAACACGCATTGGAGCATGCGGCCTACACGGAGACGACGAACAAGAAGTTCGCCACGCTGCCTCAATGTCCTGCTCAAAAATCTTTCTCTAATAAATAATAGTTTAAAAACTAACACATTTTCGTAGATAACCGAAATAAAAAATAGAAAATAATTTTCAATAAGTTTAAAATAAGAAAATAGTAATTAACATAAAAATTTATTTTATTGTAAAAAAGCGTAAGTGCTTTTTCAGATATGTTTATGATGACGCTAATTTTACAAATATCCACAAAAATATTTACAACAAATGACAACAAACACATCGTGGAAAACATCGTGACCGCACGCTTTTTTACAATAAAATGAATTTTTATAATAATCACTATTTTCTTATTTTAAAGTTATTGAAAATTATTTTCTATTTTTTACTTCGGTTATCTACAAAAGCGTGTTGTTTTAGTTTTTTTTTAATTATCATTTATTTTCTATTTTTTAGTGCGGCAAACTACAAAAGCGCGTTTTTCTTGTTTTTTTTTTGGAACGAAGTTCTTTTTATAGTTATATAGGATCAATCAGTTGTTGAAGAGTGCAGTTTAGTTTTTCAAGCTACATTATTATTTAAGTTGCAAAATACACGAAACTCCCCAGTTGATTCTGCGAGTATTTGTCTTGATGATTAAGTCATGTATGTCTCAGTACATTTGTATGGTAAACCAAACAACTGTACTGAGTAAAAAAAGTAAATAAACTTTTTGCTGATCGTATAACAGAAGTACCCACGGCAGATCTTTCAAATGTCTGCTTTATCAACGGTCGATGGTCGGTCCCGTGGCTAGCCGTGTTGCAACGGGTAAAAAAATTAAGCTAGTCATATGCTTGTCGCAAAGAGCAAACCGTGCATGTCTCAATGCACGACTAAGAACAGTAGTTATATGATGTACAAAACTCCCTGACTACCCCTGCAGGTAGTCGTATGCTTGTCTCAAAGATCGACCTATGCATGTCTCAATGCACGACTAAGAACAGTAGTTATATGATGTACAAAACTCCCTGACTACCCCTGCAGGTAGTCGTATGCTTGTCTCAAAGATCGAACCATGCATGTCTCTAAACGATCAATTATTTATTTATTTATTATTACATCAATTCACCGTTAAAGTGAAAATTTTGTAGTTTTTAGCTACGGAAAAGATTCGATATAACTTGTTGGAAAACTACAGTACACAATATTTTATTTTATTCGAAGTCGGTAGCTTATGTGGGAGATGGGAAATTTGCGCGCCTGCTGCCTTCCTTGGATGTGGTAGCCGTTTCCCAGGCTCCCTCTCCGGAAAGTTTTATTTTATACGTGCACTTGGCACAAAGACACTACCGGGTATCAGGGATGGAAAAATCGCTAATCCTGAGGATCCTGCCAGGGATAACGGGACAAATTATTTAAATTATTGCATTGTCATCGGTCCTTGATAAGTGTGCGAAGTTTCAAATCAATCCGACGTTTTGAAGGGGATGAAAATCACATTCAAAAATAAAAACGTTTTAAAATAGGATGAGGCCTGTACCCAGACGTGGGACGCATTTTTCATTTTTTTTTTTACTTTAAAAACAAAAAAGCTATTGTAATTAATATATTTTCTAGAGCAGTCACACGTACCACGCCAGCAAAAAGGACTAAAATATCATGCTGTAAACACCGTTGATATGTCGTTTTCAATAAATTTTGGTTAGAGTGGGGTCGCGGTTCGAATCCTGACGTTAATGAGAGAAAGCCCGGTCCGATGTGCGAGTGTTTTCTCAGAACAAACGTGTTTTGTACATTTTGACCCTTGTATTGACGCGTGGAGCAAGTGTTATTTTAAAGAATTCGGCCGGTTGACTTTTTTGGAAATGTTCACTATTTTAATGACTATATGTCGCTGTCTGTACATTGTGATTTAGTTGTTTATATTTTTTTTATAGAATAAGAGTAACAAACGAGCACACAGTCCACCCGATGGTAAGTGGATGCTGTGGCCCATAGACATCTACATTTATCCAAGTTTAAGAATCAAAATGCAGATGCGTTGTTACTCTTGAGGACTACTGTGGAACGCCCCTTTTCCAGTAAAAAGGGTCTCCGGTTCTCTACACTCACCATACGAGACACAGCAGCATTAAGCTGCTATTTTACGCTGGTATTCCGTGAGAGCGTGGTCCCACTCGACCGAGCCGACCCATTCGTGCTACAACCATAATATAGCTGCAGCATGGCTCTACCACGTTTAACACAAATTTAAAATAATCACAGTATCTAATTTTAAGGTTACGACAATCAAAAAAATATTTTTTTAATATTATTAATTAGTTAATTTAAACTTAGTACTTATTTTAATATTTTATTTATTTATTATTGTTTCGGAAATAATCTATGTCCTAACCAGCGAGAAATTGAGCGTCATTAGTTTACAGTTATAGATATGGTACAGATATTTAATTAATTATTAATTCGGATAAAGTTTGATAGTTATCAATTCATCCCCAGGGTGTTACTATCAATTTTATATTCCTAAACTTTATTAACTGTTTCGATACAGTTTCGATGTAATTTTTAAACAAAACAAAAAATTGTAAATTTTCTGGAATTTTTGTGTTGTAAAAAGTATTAAATTGCCACATTCTTGGCTTACTAATTCTGTAGAGTTAAGTAACTGACATAAGAAGCTTGCGTTTATTATAATATTTGAGCCTAGGTAGTAGGACTCCATTTTTAACCCTCGACGAAAACAGAAGGGTGTTATATGTTTGTAATGTGTATCTGTGTGCTGTGTTATAGAGAGCCAGTGTAATTACAATCTGTGACGCATTCAATCGTAGTCTTCAGAGGTGACAGCTGATCTGTAGCCATCTTTGTTTGAAGTGGTTGGAGGTGTCCATATGCTGCAGTAGCCATTTATTTTATTCAATATAGATTGTAAGCTGTTATTTAAAAAAAAAGTCCCGCTGGGTTTCTTGCTGGTTCTTCCCAGGACTGAGGTTTTTTTTCGAACCAGTGGTAATTAAACAAAAGAGTGACTTTCAATAAGTATTATTTATAATCTATATTGAATAAAAAAGTTTCTGTTTCTGTTTCTGTTTCTGTTTCTATCAACAGGTGGACTGTAAGTTCATTTGTCACTTGAATTGTGTCATTTGCTTTAATTGCGATAGCCGATCAACCACTAATTAGAGAGACTGCGGCAAACGTACAGCTTGGGAATTGTTATATCCATTAACGATGTTAAAATTACAATAATCTAAGATCCGTGTAATAAAATAAAATGATGTGTCTTACCTAGTTTGAAAAGCACCTCCCGCCATCCCTCAATTGCGTGCACTATCCCCGTCACCACTAATACCAACAGAAACAGAAACAGAAACAGAAACTTTTTTATTCAATATAGATTATAAATAATACTTATTGAAAGTCACTCTTTTGTTTAATTACCACTGGTTCGAAAAAAAACCTCTGTCCTGGGAAGAACCAGCAAGAAACCCAGCGGGACTTTTTTTTAAATAACAGCTTACAATCATGTATGTTACACAATTAACCACACAAAACAAATTAGAAATAGCTTGGTAGCGAATACCTCATTCCCAGGGGTTATTATCATCCATAAATTAAACACCACAACACTAAGAACGACGTCGAAAATACGACACGTGTTTCGCCTCTACACGAGTCATCCTCAGGTGAAGTAGACTCTGCGGTGGCTGACAGCTAAGATAAAATATTAATTATGTTATATTCATGACGAATAGTAATCTATTTATAAGCTGGTAACGACATTGCTTATGATAAACGTTCAAAAGGAAAACCGCCTAATCACATGCTAACGTTCTTTATTTTTATTTTTACTAACCAAGTGGGGTACCCAAAAAAAAGGGTAATATTTTTGGCTGGTATATTTGTATAAATAAAAACAAGTGGTAAATTAGATATTTTGTGTAACGACTTCAATATAAATAAAATGAGAACATCATCAATGTAGTCGAAGTCAATTAAATACGCATTATGTATTAAGGATAACTCAGAAACTACTGGTCAGATCTTGATCTAATTTATATGGAAGCATGAAAAGCACCAGCTATGAATTAAAAAAAAATCATCAAAATAGGTTTACCTGGAAAAGAGTTTTGAGGTAACACACATAAAAAATACAGTCGAATTGAGTGCCTCCTCCTTTTTTTGAAGTCGGTTGAAAAATTGTGATGTATATTCTGTAATTACTAGGAACAAGCAAAAGCTAATTATTCTAGTTACTCGACTCAAAAGTGTTAGTAATTCCTTCTGACACTTTTGAGTCGAGTATACAGGACTTATCTATCAAAAAAGTTGAAAATTTTAATTAAGTACGTGATTGATACCATGCTGTTTCTAAATGTTTTAATAATTTTGTTTATCATATATTGATGCTTTCACCGGTCTTGGAAATATTTTATTCCTTAAACAAATTCGGTTTCAATAATATTTTCATCCCATCCAATTTCATTGTACAGCCGATGATCGAACCGAGGTTACTTGCGTACTTAATAAGATGTTCGCTGTCATGCTGTTTCTATATTTAATTGTATAACAGATTATATTGTAAATTAATGCTTAAAAAAGAGTCCGGCTGGGGAGAATAAAGGTTTTTTCCGAAATAGTGGTAAAAGCATAAATGACTTTCATTAAGTATTTTGTAATCTATTACATATTGAATAAACATTATTCTATTATAGTCTGTATCGCCAGCTGGTGGCAACATTAGACAATATACAACCTCATATCGTCCTTGGGTGTTGTAAGAGGTGAGAGAGGGAAATTAAACAGAGAAAAATACTTTAGAAGTGTTTATCTTGTTAATCTTTTTTGTTGCGTAGTTGTTGCACAGTAATTAAAACCGTCTTCCCCTTGGTTTTACCATAACCGTAACATACATAAATGAATGTATGTTTTTTAATGATTTCTACCAGAGGTCGCACCATCTCTAGTAGCCATTTAAAAAAGTTAAAATTTAAAGTTACAACCAATATACGTCTCACTGCTGGGCACGGGCCTCCTCTCTTCTGAGATGGTTTTAGAGCAAGGAAATGTACGCCGCGCTGCCCCAATTGGCGAACTTCATATGTCTTCGAAATATTTTTTATATTATTTCTCAGACATGCAGGTTTCCTCACGATGTTTTCCTTCACCGAAGATCTCGTGGTAAATCAGCACTTAAAATTGGAATTAACAATTTCATTGGTGCCGACGGGGATCGATAGTGGCCATTTATTGACCAATATTTCACATTTTTGAATAGTTTTGTCACAGATTTTAAGTTCTTCTACAGAAACGAGAAATTACGTTTCGATACGATGGTGTGGGTTTTACCGTATGTAGTTATAAAAAGAACTTTTCTACACTATTTACAAATCGTCTTAAAATATATAGTAAATGTTTTAAACATTCATCATTTATAAGCATTGAGTTCTATGTACTACGTACTAGAGAAGCTATTCCAAACAAAAAATGTGCACTACTCTGTTTTCGCGCATGCGAGGGAGATAGTAGATTTTAGTCTATGATTGTAGATATCGTGGCATATAAATGGATAAATTTATTTTTTCTATTGTACTTTTATTACCAGCTTCATGATGAAAGAAACAAAGATGAAAAATTAAGGTATGTTTACTTTCCAAAAATAGCCCATTGCAAAATATAATGGACGAGGTTGGCTCAGTATGGCTCGCTTCGGTCTCTTCCGGGTTGCTTTGGGTCATATCGTCGATGGAACTCGATAATCCCTCAAGGGCTCACGGCACGAAAGGACGGTTAGCAAAACAATTATTGACTCCTCATTCATTAGCTTATTACTGCCTATGTCCACTGTAGAACATAGGCCTCCCCATAGAAAGCCTCATAAGGGGGTTTGCCATAGTTGCCACGCCTGGCAGGCGATTGGGTTGGTTGGGTTGGATATTCTTATACCGCCACTACACACACGGTTAATCATTGTTTATATATGTAATATCAAATTTAGAATAAAAAAAGCAAAGACTATAATTAAACTAGCTGCATCGGCCGACGTTGTTCTTCCCGAAAGGTGATGCGTTGTTTTTCACTACGAAATCACTCCAAACGTTTTACTGCGTAACTGTGAAATTTGTTAATAATTCAACCACAACGTCCAGGTTTTGTTATTTTCTTTTTTGCACTACTATTGTGAATATGAGTTATTTTAGTCCACAAATGTAGGATTTGTTAATAATTTGATTACAGCTACCCTATCGGATCATAGTATAGCTGTGAACCATCGACAAAACAAACTTATTGTGTGAATATGACCCTAATCGATCTAGTCGTTCAACAGACACACCAATGATAATATATCATCATCATCATCATTATTACAACCTTTAACAAGTCCACTGTTGAACATAATTCCACACCTGAACAAAAAATACTACAATCTTGTATTTCATACGCTTAAATATCACTATATTTGGAAACATCTAGGCAGCAATTAATATTATAAATACCTTTTTATATAAGTGATTAGTATAAATATGTATCGTGACGGTCACGCGAGTTCAGTGGTTCCCATCCCAAAAGTGCCCAACGTGCAGAAAAAGGTTTTCACTTAAAAATTAGATATATCACAGCAATAACAGTTATATGTCAAATTTAATTCATAATATAACATTAAACTAAAAGAAAATAGTATACTAGATTGTCGATAGTATATACAATATATTAAAAAAAGTATGATATAGAAAAACTAAAACTGTAAATTGTCATACAGTCCTACTCCCCGTGGAATCGTGCCAAGAAAGCTGGCTGCGTTTCCTCGCTGAATGGCTATACTTAGCCCTTGAGGAAGAAAAGAAGCAGCCCTCTTATCACCAGCAGCGACGACCAGTCGCGGATACAGTTCCTTTAGGTACAGTTCATTTAACGTGGTAGAGGCACCCTGCAGCTATATTAAATGTATAGTTGTAGCACGAATGGTTTGGCTCGACCGGGGTAGGACCACGCTCTCACAGAATACCAGCGTAATGCTGCTGTGTTTCGTATGGTGAGTGTAGAGAGCCGGAAACCCTTTTTACTGGAAATGAGGCATTCCATCTTAGTCCTCAGGGGTGACAACGCATCTGTATTTTGATTCTTAATCGAGGATAAATGTAAACGTCTATGGGCCACAGCATCCACTTACCATCAGGTGGACTAAGTGATCGTTTGTCACCCACATTCTATATAAAAAAAGGAACTTCACCGCACGTGGACCCTTCGGGTCGATAGTCTCTACAGCAAATGGCACAAATATATAATCATCTCTCAAAGACTAATATTTGCGCCACTTACTTAATTCAGCTGCCTCTGATGTCGCCCCGGCTCTAAACGAGGTACCCTTGAGATGAGAGGTCACCAAAGTGTCTACGTAAGTAGCATCCTACACTAAGGTTTTACCTCTCTTCCAAGGGACCAAAGTCATACCGTCGGGTTTCTTGCCATCGTTTTTAAATATCCCGCAATACTCTAAAACCGAGGTAACATTTATAGAGACAAGAGCTCTTCGGATGACTTCGTTCAAAGAACCGTGGCGGGAAAACCTACCTGCACTTTTCTTACAAGAAAGTCCGTGGAGCCCAAACTCGTCGACGCTGCTACCACAGGGGCACTGGTGAGGTTGACAAATTGATGTATTTGAGTTATTATCTGATGCTCTTATCAAAAACCTAGGCAATTTGTAGGTTACTTAGAAACTTGAAATTTAGCATCAAAGTAAATCATTAGACACATAGTAAAAAATCTGAAGACTAGAAATTATCGATCATAGGTGTCGACAAAGTTATCGGCGCGGTTAGTAATCTTAACAATACTTGCATTGTTAAGGTTACTAATCGCGCCTATAACTTTGTCGGCATTTCATTCAAAAAGCCAGTTGGCTTAAATTACAAATAAAAAAACAGTAAAGCGTATACGCAGGAAAAATCTTTTAAAAAAAAAACGTTTTTTAAACAGAGAAAAATAACCATGTGTGCAGTTCACACGCGGTAGAAGTGAAACCTTCAAATTAAATGAAATATAAAAGAAAAACATTTCACAGCAAATTATTTATCTAATTTGATAATTTTTAACCACAAGTGCGGCATACAATATAAGATTAAAATTTAATTTTATAGCAAATAAATGTTACAATCCCCGCGCGACATGACACCTCGCCTATAGCTTACTTAGCGTCGTTCGCGCGCCGAGTCGAGTGTTGAATTATTTTAATTTTTCATTATCTCTTTAACTATGCGTCCAAATAACATGCTACAAAGAGCAAAGCTTATCTTCATAAAATTGTCTTATGCCATGCCTAATAATAACGTTTATAAATCACTTTTTAATTTTCAATATTTTTTTTGTTACAAAATACCTTATTGTGGCTTCTGTATAAGAAATAGGCCTATGATATGACGGATTTTTTTAGATGGAGGAAAGATCTTAATTTTTGTAGAACATAGTATTTACGTATCACTAACCATTACGCCAGCGCGCACGGATAATGCAGTTCGGGAACGTTTTTCTTCCGACTTGCCTAACAAAAATTAATAGTTAAGGCTAGCTGAGAGGTGTACCCTAATGTTAAATAAATCTGGCTATCATATTTAAAAAGAATTTATGAAATCGGACTTGTAGTTCCAGAGATTAGCGTGTTTAAACAAACAAAAACCTCTTCCGCCGCTTTATTATATATAATATTAGTATAGGTTATCTCATTCTCTCGTAGGCCTATCCTATAGATTTATATATTTTTCTCTTTTTAGTATCGCTTTTTCATTTCACTGAGTTTCAAATCACAACGATGCTAAAGAAGTTTTCACTTGAAAAAAGAAAATAAAAATCTTTGAAGGTCATGCATTTGTTTAGACTAATAAAAGGATAAGACTTTTTTTTAAATAATGACATTCCACCAAAAACATAATTGTGAAAAGGGACGTCAAGTTCATTACCAACGGCGTTAGGGGTTGCCAAGTTCCATACCAGTTCCAAGAATGTTGTATATTCTCTTAGATCATATTATGATTCAAGCAACTGCTATGTAGTTTGGCGCCCGTTCAGATCTCAACTTTTTGTTATTTATGTTAATGGCAAGATCTAACTCCATCACCATCAGCATCTAAAACACGTCACATAACGGCACTTTACCTTCAAGAAACGAGCTTATTCTTTTTAAAAGGCCGGCAAGACACCTACTATTCCCCTGGTGTTGCAGTTTATCATGAGCAGCGGTCAGGTGAGCACACTCGCTTACCCCTCTTCCATAAAAAGAAATCCTTTTTGGATGGATATAGAATTTGCCGTGGGCATCAGAGTAACTACAGTTTAGTAATTATTAATAATAATAATATATCCCCTATTGCAGACCACGTAGTCCATAATTTGTCGTAGATACAAAGAAAGAGTCTTAAAATACATATATGTTAATAAAATAAGGTAATTAATGAAATTAACGTTATTATTAAATCTTCAGCAGTCTCTTATCATCAGATGAACTGTTGATCTAATAATATATTACAAAATCCTAAGAGATTAAATGAAATTAACGTGTTGACCGTACCGGCGCCCGGGGTCCTACCGTTAGCACGTTATTTACCGTTTTCGCAAACTTAATGCGTAAAACAAAGAATTATTCTTTAATCTGTCACAATCTCGCTCTCGGGTCCCCAAGGAGCGTCATTATTTCGGCGAGCTCTTGAAAGTAATTTGCTTATAGACGAAATTAGTGCGAGAAAATGGAAACGAAATAAAGTTTACAAAGTTTACAAACGTAAAGCGTACAGCCAAAATTTCGTTTGTTTAAATAGGTCGAGGTGTTATTAAGGTTGCGTCGAGAGTTTAGAGAGACTTTCAACCATTTAGTGGTGGTGTTAGAATATTTACTTTATACGTGGAGCCATGCTGCAGCTATATTATAGTTGTAGTACGAATGGGTCGGCTCAACCGGGGAAGGACGACGCTCTCACAGAATACCAGCGTAAAATAGCAGCATAATGCTGTGTTTCGTATGGTGAGAGTAGAGTACCGGAGACCGTTTTTACTGGAAACGAGGCATTCCAGTTTAGTGCTCTGGGGTGACAGCGTATTTGCATTTTGATTCTTTATCGAGGATTGATGTAGATGTCTATAGCCCACAGTATTCAATTAACATCAAGTGGACTGTGTGAGTCTTATTCTATAATAAAAAAAATTTACTACCACATATCGTCCCGCGGGTGTAGTAAAAAGCGATAAAGGGAAATTGAAATGGGAGCAGTTGAATATTCCTCATAACAAATCATAAAACTGTGGTTGCCAACACGCCTGCCAGGCGTGGTAGGTAACTATGGCAAATCTTTGGGGAGGCTGGTGTACAGCGGTGGACTTTTAATAGGCTGTAACGATAACGGTAATGGTGAGTTTTACTGATTTAAAATACTTAAGTATTTTAGGTCACAGAGGACGATAATATAGGTAAAATGTTAGCGTACCTTTTTGAGTTCAAAACTTAATTTGAATTAGAACTTAATTGGTACTTGTATAACTTTTATAATTAATTTACCGTGTACATAGGGCGTCCCTTCCCGACTCTGCCGTTCACCTCTGCAACATAAATTTGCTTTGTCACTCTTTCCTCATTCATTCTTTCTACATGACCAAACCACTGAAGCATTCCTTTCTTAATCCTGGTTACAACATCATCTTGCAAACCACACTCTTCTCTTATCACACAACATCTCACCCTGTCATTCAAATTCAGCCCTAACATACTCCTTAATGACCGCATTTCTACAGCATTTATTCTACTTTCGTGCTTCTTCTGCCACACCCAACTTTCACTACCATACATTAAAGTAGGGACTAACGCAGCATTGTGAATTGCCATACGTGCCTTTTTGGACACATTCTGACTTTCCACAACAGAGTGTAGAGCCCCATTTACTCTATTTCCAGCGTTCACTCGTCGTTCTATATCCTTATCATATTTACCATCCCTGCTAAATACACATCCCAAATACACAAACTCATCTACTTGCTCAACCAATTCCCCTTCTATTCTTATTTCAAATATCGTTTTACATTCTTCTCTTTCAAAAACCATAACTTTCTTCTTACTTGCGTTCACTTTCATTCCCCTTTCTTTTAATGAACTGTTCATTAATGTAACCATCATTTGCAACTCGGCCGCCAACGACGCGAGTATGACTTGATCATCGGCGCGGCACCCATTCTTAACCCGCATTCTTCAAC
The DNA here is from genome assembly GCA_029286625.1 of Parnassius orleans. Classification (NCBI taxonomy): domain Eukaryota; kingdom Metazoa; phylum Arthropoda; class Insecta; order Lepidoptera; family Papilionidae; genus Parnassius; species Parnassius orleans. The sequence goes on along the minus strand of JAGSMP010000047.1, from coordinate 2,157,099 downwards.
TTTCAAATTTTCCAAACAACTGTCCATAAATAGGTTGAACAGCCACGGGGAAGCCACACAGCCCTGTCGACCCCTTTATGGGTGCCAAACCAGTCCGAGTAGGCCCCGTTGATCCTGACACAAGCACTGGAGTCCCTATACAGAGACTTCAATGCCTGTATCAACCCAGCGCTCAACCCAAATGAGTTCAGTGTTTGCCATAACACATCCCTCTCCACTCTGTCATAAGCCTTTTCCAAGTCCACGAACGCACAAAAAACCTTTTGATTTTTGGCCAAAAATTTCTCCGCGACCATGCACTTGGAAAAGACCTGATCCATACATCCCATTCCCTTTCTAAATCACGCTTGCACATCCCAAATTTTTCCATCAGTATCTTTCATAACTCTTTCAATTAGTACCTTAGCATACAGTTTTCCCACAATGTTAAGAAGGCTGATACCACGGTAGTTTTTACAGTCCTGCTGCGATATAGTGGGACTATCACGGCTTTGCACCAGTCTCCCGGTACCAGCTTAAGTTCCCAACACAAATTAAACAAGGTGTACAGCAGGTCTGCCACCATTCCCTCTCCAGCTCTTAGCATCTCGAGTGATACTTTCATATGCATTTAGTAAAAAGCTGTTATTTTGACATTACAAACGGACACTTCAATTTTATTTATTTGTATAGATTTTATTATATTATGTCAAATATATTAGAATACCTAAAATCTACTAACACAGTAGAAAAAGCGCGAAGAGTTAGATTTTATAATACTTATTACGGCAAATGTGACAAAATTCACCAAAAATACAAGGGAAGCGCGTTGATATCAAAATGGGGTAGGAGGAACTATAGTGCAAATTTGCACATGTATTTGAAATATTAGGTGACAACGTAAGGAGACAGACCTGGTGTGTTTCATCATATTACTTAAATATACACCAGTACCTCATATTTGGTCAAAAACTATTTTTTTCATAGAACTTTATATCTATAGTTACATCTACAGCCATTACATTTACCAAAATTTTCGTTCGAACTCATTCTCTAAGTCATCAAGAAGTCATAACAGCGAGGCGCTGGAGGCTGCGGGGGTGGGGACGCGGGTGGGGGACGGGTGCAGCCCACTCGGCTGTTGCCAAAAATCTAGTCAAACTGGCTTCGGCGACGCATTCATGCGTGAACAGGGATACCATAGAGTCGTTTGTAGCTAGAAAAAAAATTAGCAAAGAAAAGTATTTTAGGCTAGTATAACTTTTTTTTTACTTTTATTATAGAATAAGCGTGACAAGCGAGCACATAGTCCACCTGATGGTAAGTGGTTGCTGTGGCCCATAGACATCTACATCTATCCTCGTTAGCGAATCAAAATGCAGATGCGTTGTCAGAATTTAGGACTAAGATGGAATGCCTCTTTTCCAGCAAAAAGGGTCTCTTCACTCCACATACGAAACACAGCAGCATTAGGCTACTATTTCATGCTGGTATTCTGTGAGAGCGTGACCCTTCCCCTGTCGACCCGATCTATTCGTGCTACAACCATAATATAGGTGCGGCATGGCTCTACTACGTAATAGATTATACACGTTGGGTAATAAACGAGAACACAGTCTACCTGATAGATGTTTTGGCTCATTTAGTGTGGTACCCATACTGGTGACGAGTGAGGGCTTAGGTGGAATGCTACATTACTAGTAATATCGTACCTTAAGACCTGGCCTGTGATCCTGGAGGCCTGTGCCCAGCAGTGTGACGTATGTAGGCTGTAACTTTACTTTAGTAAAAACGGTAAAGAATCCCATCTCACATCTACTTTTCATATTGGTCCATATAAGAATAACACATCTGCATTTTGATTTTTAGTCGGTGATAACACATGTAGTTATCAATGGCCTATAGTACTTTTTTACCATCGCGTGAATTAGTTTCTTACAGCGCCAGAAGAATATCCATTACCCCATATCATCCCGTGGGTGTCGTAAGACACGATAGAGGGGGAAAAAAACTCGGGTTGCCAACCCGATTGCCTAGCGTGACAAATATGGCAAATATCCTCTCTATGAGGCAATCTATGGGGGAGGCCTATGTTCAGCAGTGGACTTTAATAGACTGTAACGATAACGGTTATGAATAAATAAAGTTTGTTTACTTTAGTTACTTAAGTTAAATTCTTCTTTCAATTTACATGGGTACATAAAAACGAATTTTTCTTGTATAATAGGTACGTTACAAATAAATTCCTCTTTAAGCACGTCAGAGTCTACTGCTAAACATGGGCCGCTCCCGTCGCTAGTCTGTAACGGTAACGGTAACGTGAACTGGTTGCTTATTTGACACAATAAGAATAGGTCATCAAATGTAAAATTTTCAAAGCCTTAGATATAATAATATTAGAAAGACTCAATGGTTTTCACTGTCCAGTCGTTAGATAGTGGTACAGCAAGAGTAGGTGCATCTAAAAAGTGCAACTCGATTGCAAGAGGCTGCGCGAGGCGGTAAAAAAGATGGCCGAAATCTTTGCGGGCGTCGACCGGCCATCGACCCCATTCGGGCTAAGTTAGACCTAACTGCCATCTAGGTTTTCGAAGGTGACTTTAACTTACAAGTAAGCGCTAATTGCAGTTCCTTGGCACCGGATTGATTAATATTACTACATCTTTTAAAATATTTTATAAAGGAAAAATTTATATAAACTCTCGTTAAAATTAATTTATTTTGACACTTTAGATTTCTTTTTATTTTTAAATTGATGATTAATTTTTAACCTGTGGGATTTGCTTTAAAAAATATTTTTGAAATAATGTTGAGTGAATGTGTGAAATTTACACATGCTCGTGATGCCGTCAGAGTTCAGGGAATTAGCGCTCGAATTATAATTTCAAAGAACATGACCAAAAGTTGAGAGTCGGGGTTTGAAATTTGAATCCGCCAATCGTTTATTGTCGTAGACCACTCCTAAAATAAACGTTTTAGGCTTACTTGCAGTGCTTAAAGTGGAGTATTGGTAATGTTAATACTAGTGGCAGCGTTATTAGTTTTTTTTTAACAGGGCAAACCAAGTTCGATCCCTGTCGGTACCAGTGAAATTTTGAATATGATTTACCACGTGCCATCGTTTTTTAACGCACTTCAACGATACTCATTTCGACACTATGTTTTTTATGTGTGTTATCTCAGAACTTTTTCTTAGGTAAACCGATTTTGATGATTCTTTTTCTTTTATTTGAAAGCTAGTGCTTCTCATGTGATCCCATATAAATTTGACCAGTAGTTTTGAGTTATCCTTAATAATGCGTATTTAATTGACTGCGACTACATTGATGGTGTTCTCATTTTGTTTATATTAAAGTCGGCTGTACAGAATTTTTAATTTTGCCACTTGTGATTAAACTGAAGTGACATATGAACTTATTGTTCACCCGGTGGTAAGTGGCTACTGCAGTCCATGGACACCTGCAGCCAGCTTCAAACAAAGATGGACTAAGATGGAATGCCTCACAGCCCGTCATCATACTGGCTCTCTATATTCCCTTCTGGAACACTGCAGTGCCAGCACTGCTATTTGGTGGCAGAAATAGGTAAGAAGGACGCATCTACCCAGACAGACCTCTGGGCAGAAAACGAGTCCTACTATCAAGTAAAAAGTAAAGGAATATCGCGAGGAAATGCATGTCTGAGGGAACTTATTGTAAAGCGTTGTCCTTTCAGATATGAGATCCTGTTCCTAGCAATGGGACGTTAGTATATGTCGGTAAGCTTGACGTGGTGGAGCCATGCTGCAGCTATATTACTGGTATAGTTGTAGCACGAATGGGTCGGCTCGACCGGGGAAGGACCACGCTCTCACAGAATACCAGCGTAAAATAGCAGCTTAACGCTGCTGTTTCGTATTCCTTTTACTGGAAACGAGGCATTTCATCTTAGTGCTCACGGGTGACAACGCATCTATATATGCACGCATATGGGCCACGGCAACCACTTACCATCAGGTGGACTGTGTGCTCGTTTGTCACTCTTATCCTATAAAGAGAGGCTGTAATTCCACTTTCTTAACCGAGTTCCAAAAACAAGGAGGTTCTATATACGATGTGTATATTTTTTATTTATCTTCACCGATTTATCTCTTTATAATATAGGTCATACAATAAGGATGGTATCATAATATGAATGTACCATGATAAGGGTGGAAAAATAGGGTAAGATTTTTTTTATGTAACTATTAGATTTTCTAGTTATTACTCTGAACGTGTGATATTAATAATGAATTCAAAACGTAAAATTATCAAACTATTTAAAAAGAAGTATAGAATAGAATCATTTTTGGGGTTCCGTACCCGAAGGGTAACCAACGGGACCCTATTACTAAGCTTCCGCTGTCTGTCCGTCTGACTGTCTGTCAGCGGGCTGTATCTCATGATCCGTAATAGGTAGACAGTTGAAATTTTAACAGAATGTGTATTTCTGTTGCCGCTTTAACAACAAATAATAAAAATAAAAATAAATTAAACTCTACTAGTAACGTGTTTTACGATGGTACGGAACTCTTCAAGCGCGAGTCCGATTCGCACTTTGCCGGTTTTATTATTCAATAGTAGCGATCCGCCCCGGCTTCGCACGTGTGATTTCTGGATCTCGACAACAGCGCCACCTACCGGGTTCAATTGTGAATCGTTTAGGTTATCCAGGGACCCAATCAAACACACACAATAGTTCATCAAAATCGATCCAGCCATTTTCGAGTTTTTGCTAGACTAACGGTCAGCAATTGATTTTTGTAAATAGATTTTTATATAGAAACTATGTACTTAGTTTCGTCGGGAATTAAAAAGTTAAATAAAACGCAAGAGAATCCGTAAAAATTTGTTTAATTTAATGTGCAGTGTTCGCGTAAATATAAGAAATCTTATAAATATAAGGAAAAATTATAGAGATATAGTTTACAAGAATGCTTATTGAAACTCATTTAATCTTTTAACACAAGTTCAGAAAAAAACCTTTGTCCTGGGAAGAACCAGCATGAAAGCCAGGGGGCTTTTTTTGAACATTAATTTACAATTTTTTCATCATCATCATTCATCATTACAGCCCTTTACAAGTCCACTGTTGAACATAGGCCTCCCCCAAGGAATGCCACAAAGCACGGTCCTGAGCCACCTGCATCCAACGACTTCCTGCATGTCTTACCAGGTCGTCACTCCATCTAGTGGGGACGCCTAAACTTCGTCCGCCGGTACGAGGCCGCCACTCGAGAACCTTTTTTCCCCAGCGGTTGTCGGTTCTTCGAGCTATATGGCCGGCCCATTGCCACTTCAGCTTACTAATCTGTTGGGATATGTCGGTCACTCTGGTTCTACTGCGGATATCCTCATTTCTAAGTTTATCACGCAGAGAAACTCCGAGCATAGCCCTCTCCATAGCTCGCCGAGCGACCTGGAGCTTCCTCATCCGGCCAGCAGTGAAGGACCACGTCTCAGTTCCATAGGACATCACAATTTTTTATTAAACATTAATTTCATATAATAAGGATGAAAACACAGTACAATAAATTTAAAAAGATATCAAAATAATCTCCACATAATTTAAAAAAAAATTAAAAATAATAGCTGCTGAAGTCGGGGCTTTAATTATTCCATACAATAGATTATCATAGTACTGACTTCAGAAGCCATATTAAGGTTTTTTTTGTTTTTGTATTCGGTTAAGTATACTTTTTTTTTTAAAGTTTACGTATTTCTAAATTGTAACGCCATAATAAAATTAAGAAATCTTATTGCAAATCACGTATCAACGCTTTATACGTTTCAACTCTTTATAAGTTTTCTTTTATATTAAAATAACTCATTACGCGTCCATCAGAACGTCTACACCTGGACACGCTGCGTTACCTATCAAAAATCGAAATACCAAAGTTTTTTAAAACCTTTTTTGCAACTTTCAGTAAAACTTCCTTCGTTTATATAAATTTGACTTTTATTATTACAGTTCTACAGTTCATAATGCCTTAACAATTACATATTTAAGTATGCTATTTAAAAATGCAATGAATTCTTATGATGTGAAAAGGTAAACCGATTTATCGAGACCTGACTGCCCTCCCACCTATACGGTAATATTGTTAACAGTAAGAGAAATAGATGTCATTTTAGAGGCCTGCACAGTTTGGTTATAATAACTGTTGCAAGTTGCAGTCAGACAGCGAAAGAGTATTTTGATAATTAAACATGATAATTATTACAACCAGCTTTAATAAATACTTAGAAAGTATCCCAAACTATACTACCAAATAATACCAAATGTGGTATTATTTGGTAGTATAGTAGTATTTATTATACGTGGTAGAGCCACACTACAGCTATATTAGTAGTATAGTTGTAGCACGATTGGGTCGGCTAGACCGGGGAAGGAACAAGCTCTCACAGAATACCAGCGTCAAATAGCAGCTTAACACTGCTGTGTTTCGTATGGTGAGTGTAGAGAACCGGAGACCCTTTGACAGGAAAAGATGTATTCCGTTTTAATCCTCACGGGTGACAACGCGTCTGCATTTTGATTCTTTATTGAGGACAGATGTAGATGTTTATGGGTCACAGCAAACACTTACCATCAGGTGCACTGTGTGCTCGTTTGTCACCCTATCCTATAAAAAAAAATTGGTAGGATCCCCACTTTTGCCTATTTTTGCCACCAAAAGCAGTGCGTGCACTGCTGTATTCCATTCTGAAGGCTATATACAGGCAGAATACTTACAGGTTGTAATGCATTCTGTCTTACTTCTCATAGGTGACAGCCCATCTGTAGTCTTTTTTGTTTGAAGTTGGCCGCAGGTGTCCATGGACTGCACTGGCCACTTACTGTCAGGAGGACTGTAAGTTTGTGTGTCGTTTTAATTTTATAAAAACTAGTGACCCGCCCCAGCTTCGCCTGGATATGAAAATTAATGTGAAGTCATTCAGATTTAAGATTAATTTTACAAAAAATATTTATTTTATCAATTGTTCGTTTTACCAAAAAAAATATTCAAGGTTTTCGGATAAAATCTAGCCTGGATCCCTCTTGCCATTGCTATCTATATGTTGGTAAGTTTCATCACAATCGGTTTACCCATTCCGAAGATTAGCATGGACAGACAGACAAACAGACAGACAAAAATTTATATCTTAGTAGCATGCTAATAACCCCTACTAATAACAACCTTAATAGAAACAAGTTATTTCAAAATTACAGACAGACACTTTAATTTTATTTATACGTATAGAATTTTTTCAATATCATCCCGTGGGTGTCGTAAGATGTGACAGAGGGAAACTGAAGAAAAAGATGAGCCCTTCCTAGAATTTTTAACAGCATTTTCCTGATCAAAACAAAAAAAACAAAATAACAACAAGTGGTAAAATTAAAAATTTGTACAAGCGACTTCAATATAAATTATTAAGGATAACTCAGAACTACTGGTCAGACTTTGATCAATTTATATGGGACCACATGAGAAGCACCAGCTTTCAAATAAAAAAAGAATCACCAAAATCGGTTCACCTAGAAAAAAAGTTATGAGGTAACCACACATAAAAAAAATACAGTCAAATTGAGTACCTCCTCCTTTTTGAAGTCGGTTAAAAAATCTGCGGATGGCAACCCGTCTGCCGAGTGTGGCAATTATGGAAAATATCAATCTGATACGCGTATGTATAACATCCACATGTTGGATAGGCTGTAATGATGATGATGATGACGATCGGCCGATAACAGTACACTTTTGGTTATGAGTCTCTCTCATTGTAGAATCGTCCCTACACAATTGATACTGTTTTGGATCCCATACACGATCCAGTTTACCGTCAAGTTTCCAGCGCGCTTGAAACGGCGTCCGGTAAACTTGACGGTCTACGTAAAACAAAAATTGAATTTCGATTCTGCCGACTTGATCAAGATTGCAGCGTCATGTAAACTTGAACGTGTGTATGAGCGTTCAAGTATGCATGACTTTAGTCGGAGCAATAAGCGTAGGATGGCTAACTGACTGTGAAACCTTCTTTAGGGTTCCGTACCCAAAGGGTAACCAACGGGACCCTATTACTAAGCTGCCGCTGTTTGTCCGTCCATACGGCCGTCTGTCTGTCAGCAGGCTGTATCTCATGATACGTAATAGGTAGACAGTTGAAATTTTCACACAATGTGTATTTCTGTCGCTATAAAAACAAATAATAAAAATTAAAATCGGCTCCTCTACTAGTAACGTGTATTACGATGGTACGGAACCCTTCATGCACGAGTCCGACTCGCACTTGGCCGGTTAATATAGAATAATGGTGACAAATGAGCACACAGTCTACCTATGGTAAGTGGATATTGTGTCCATAGACATCTATATTTGTCCCTATTCAGAATCCAAATGCAGATGCGTCGTCACCCCTGAGGCCTCAGATGAAGAGGGTATCCGGTTAACACTCTACACACGAAATACTTGCACTAAACATTAAGCTGCTATTTCACGCTGGTATTCTGTGAGAGCGTGGTCTTTCCCCGGTCGAGCCGACCCACTCGTACTACAACCATAATATAGCTGTATTGTAACTGTAATTTCAGCTGCAGCATGGCTCTACCGAGTATACCTCTGACGGAAGTAACAAGATCTGTCTGGCATTTTTCACAGTAACTTCTGTTTACATAATGATTTCTTATAATTACGCGAACACTACACATTTAAATAAAACTAGTTTTACGGATTTTATCGCGTATATTAACTTATTTTATATTGAGGTATTTGACGTCCCAATGTCATAGTTAGCCACGGTTACCTCCAGATTAAAAATTATTAATTTTGTTCCGATTTACGCAGTATGAACTTACAGTATCTTGCAGTCTTGCAGTTGTACGAGTATGCTTGGGTTGGGATTTAATTTTATTAATTATAGGATCCCAAGCAGATGGTAGCACCCAGCCATCTTCTCTATTGCAATAAGAATGTTTTTGATTTCAATAGCCTCGCGAATCATCCTTGGAAGGAATCGGTGTTCTTTAGCGAGGATTTGTGGTCTATCAAATCTAATGTAGTGACGGGGCGATCCTGTACATGTTCTGCAGTCTGCAGTCTGTGAACTACCATGGGTGCTGTAAAGTACTCGAAACGTCGGGAATATAAAATAAGTTAATATACGCGATAAAATCCGTAAAACTAGTTTTATTTAAACTTCTGTTTACATCCACGGAACGAAATGAGGTGATAGCTATTCTTAAATCACCCCAAAGTGGGCTACTGGGCACCAGGCATATAATGCTCTATTGAGAGACATTCATAAACTCTCATACCTGTTGCCCAAAGGGTATGCAGAGACTATAGACTTTCATTTGGTACAATCCTGACACACCTCTCTTACTTCTTTCACAAGCTGCTAATTAGTTATATGTATGTGTTTTATTTTCTATCTTTACGTATGATGGTTTTGCGACAAATTTCTTTATTAGCTTCTGTAACTTTGCTCTGTAAGGGTGCGGATTAAGCCCAGATTTAGGTGTTCCAGACCGAATTTCGGTCACTGCGACCAGTCTCAACGGAGACTAGTCATTTGCGCACCTCATGAAAATCATTAGGTATATTCACCAACCAATTTTTACGTGGTAGAGCCACGCTGCAGCTACATTATGGTTGCAGCACGAATGGGTCGGCTCGACCAGGGAAGGTCCACGCTCTCACAGAATACCAGCGTAAAATAGCAGCTTAATGCTGCTGTGTTTCGTATGGTGAGTGTAGAGAACCGGAGACCCTTTTTACTGGAAACGAGGCATTCCATCTTAGTCCTCAGGGGTGACAACGCTTCTGCATTTTGATTCGTAATCGAGGGTAGATGTAGATTTCACTTACCATCAGGTGGAATTTGTGCTCGTTTGTTACCCTTGTCCTATTAAAAAAACCCGCTAGGTGGCGCTGTTGTCGAGATCCAGAAATCACCCGTGAGAAGGCGGGGCAGATCACTAGTGTTGAATAATAATTATAAGAAATCGTTAGGTAAATTCACCAACCAAAGTAAACGCTATTAATGAAATAATCTTAATGTCAATGAATTTTATGATATGATCTAAAATAAATTGATGGGCCTGATCCGTTTTAATAAGTCTTTTTACCCTACCTCCACGCGACGTGTTCTCGACTTCCAAAGTTGAAAATACTTACATAGGAAATCGAACTTTATTCCGTGTTGTCATCGTATAATTGAAAAAATACTTGGAAGTTCAAAGCATATTTAATTGGCAAATACGATTGTGTTCCATATTTATATTAAGATATGGATCGTTTTCCTATGCAAGTATTTTCATGTCTGGTGTTTCAAATTCTTCCTGACTTATGGTACATACTTTCATACTTGCAAGTATTATCTGCTCATACCAGGGCGCCTTACTTCGAAGTGAACTCCTGGTTTTAAGACCTGGTAGCGTAAATACGTCTCATCTCAAAACCACGCCCGAACTTTCGACTCTCACTTTACGGGCAAGGAACACAAAAACTAATATTTCTTTTCCGCTTCCGCTCATAACTTGCGTTGAATTTACGTGGGCGAAGGTGAACGATTCGTCAATACACGAATCATTAGCGACCTCCAAAAAGCACCGAGGCAAATAGACCCCGCGTCTCTTTGTGTCGCATTCGACGCGTTAGTCATTACAAGGATTTTATGCCGACGGTTCCATAATAAAGAGTCATTTTATGAATGTACTATATATAAGTATATTCTTTTGTATATTAAGTATATTCTATGTATATTTTCCGTGTAGTGGCGGTGTAAGATATATCCACTACCCCATATCGTCCCGCGGATGTCGTAAGAGGTGACAGAGGGAAACTAATCTGGAGATGGACAGCAGCGTCTCGCTGGTAACGTTCTTTCCAAACGTGGCAACTATGGCAAATAAATAACTATCCCCCGTATGAGGCAATCTTTGAAGGCTTATGTTCAGCAGTGGGCTTTAAAAGACTGTAACGGTATTTATATTCTCTTTAAGAGAATGGTGTCTGATCATTACCTTTCTTCTTCCAGTGGCTAACTTTCTTAAATGTTTATGCTTATGTATTGGTTGATATTATATATTATATATGTTGATATTGTATATGTTCGTACGAGTGTGACACTGAAAGTTCTTAGAAAATCAAAAACTGAACAAACTAGCAAGTTATTAGTTTTATTATATCTTTTCAAAATAGTGTCCATTTACATCAATACATCGCTGCATCCGATGGAACCACTGAGAATAGCACTTTGCCCACTCGTCCTTAGGGGTCTCTTCGACGGCATTTTGAAACGCAGCCACTGCTTCCTCGGCGTCCGTAAAACGTTTTCCTCGAAGTTTTTCTTTTATTTTCGGAAATAAATAAAAATCGCAAGGTGCGAGATCGGGGCTATAGGGCGGGTGACCCAGTAAGTTCACATCTGACGTCGCCAAGTAGTCAATTGTTTGCTTGGTGGTGTGCGACGAGACGTTGTCTTGGTGAAGGAGGATCCTACTGCGAGGTCGTTTCTCCCGAACTTTTTCCAAGACAAGTGGCAAACAATTGTTAGTGTACCACTCTGCAGTAACTGTTTTTTGATCCTCTACAACAATTGTTGCGTAATGACCTGTCCTTCCGAAGAACGAGGCCACCATCTTTTTTCCCACGCTTCGACCTCTCTTCACTTTAGTTGGCAACTCCTCGGAAGGAAACACCCAGCCAGCAGACTGTCTCTTAGTTTCAGGATCATAACAATAAATCCAGCTTTCGTCACCCGTAAGTATGTCGAACACAGCATTTGAGTCACCTCCGTTAAATCTTTGAACCATTTCACGACACCAATCAACACGACGGAGTTTTTGGGCCTCTGTCAAATTATGAGGTATCCACCGGGCACAAAGCTTCCTGACCGCTAAATGTTCATGGAGGATTTTGTGCACTTGACTCATACCGATGCCTAAGCTTGTCCAAATCTGCTGGTAAGTCACTCTTTTGTCAGTCTCTATCATAAGCCGCACAACACTGATGTTATCTTCAGTTGTCGCCGTAGAAGGCCGTCCCTCACGCAGATCATCGGTGAGATTAGTGCGACCACGTTTAAACTCATTAAACCAGTTGTAAACAGTGGCACGAGATGAGGCTTCATCGTAAAGTCATAAAAAATACGAAAATTTTCTCACGTTAAATTCATGCTGACGTGACACAGACAATTTTTAATTTGCCGCCAAATCGTAAACAAATGACAAATTAATAAAATACATACACAATAATATTGGCAAAGAGTTCCATTTTCAAAATTTGAACTTATTTTTTTATTATATCGTTTACAAGTGTCCAGTTCTAAAAACTTTCAGTGTCGCCGTCGTATGTAAGTATGCTTAAAATATGTGTATAATGTATAATTTATAATTACGTATGCTCTTTATCAGTTATAGAGTATATTATTTTGGTTAAATGTAGTAATATGTATTCATGAGTGTATTTATATGTTAAGTATATTTTCTATTTATATTTATATAAAGATATTTTCATGGCACCTGTTTAAGGTTCTTTGCTTCGCTCGTGGTTGACTGGTAGAGAATGCTTAAATATATTAAGTCCTCCAATTGTATACTTAATGTGCAATAAAGATTTTAAATAAATAAATATATAACAGTGAGCATATTGAAAGTTCCGTCGTGCAGATAGATAGTTACTTTGTGCCATGTCTCACAGATTATGAGCATAAGTATATGTGGTAGAGCCACACTGCAGCTACATTTATATATATTTTCCAGCAGGAATGGGTTGAGTCGGGGAAGGACCACGCTCTCACAGAATACCAGCGTAAAATAGCAGCTTAATGCTGTTGTGTTTCGTATGATGAGTGTAGAGAACCGGAGACCCTTTTTACTGGATATAAGGGATTCTATCTTTGTTCTCAGGGGTGATAACGCATCAGCATTTTGATTCTTAATCGAGGATAGATATAGATGTCTATGGGACACAGCATCCATTTACCAGCTCTCTCTCTTTCTCTTAGCTTCTGACAGACGTCTGGTAGGCGGTATGACCGTTTTGTCGAAACATATCCAGACCGACGACGAGAAGCGGGGCTGAAGGCGGAATCTGGTACTGCGATATCCAGCCCACTTGCACTTGCAGAGAGCGTCACGCCGTTTGCGGTCACGGCATATAGAAACAGAAACAGAAACTTTTTTATTCAATATAGATTATAAATAATACTTATTGAAAGACACTATTCCGATGATATCCCGGACGTCAGTCTGAGCGAGATTAGAATGGCTCTCCAGCACCTTAAAAACGGCAAGGCCCCAGGCGAGGATGGAATTACAGCGGAGCTTCTGAAAGCGGGTGGAAAACCGGTACTTGAAGTCCTTCAGAAGCTCTTTAATTCCGTCCTCCATGGTGGCATTACACCGGAGGCGTGGAGCAGAAGTGCGGTGGTCTTGTTCTTCAAGAAAGGCGACAACGCTCTCTTGAAGAACTACAGACCGATTTCCCTTCTGAGCCGCGTCTACGTGCTGTTTTCGAGAGTCATTACGAATCGTCTCGCATGCAGACTCGACGACTTCCAGCCTCCCGAACAAGCCGGTTTCCGAAAAGGCTTTAGCACTATAGACCACATACATACCCTTCGGCAAATTGTACAGAAGACCGACGAGTACAATCTGCCACTTTACTTTGCGTATGTGGACTATGAGAAAGCCTTTGATTCCGTCGAAATTTGGGCGGTGCTGCAGTCCCTTCAGCGGTGCCAAGTGGACTGTCGTTATATCGAGGTGCTGAAGTGTTTATACAGTAGGGCTACGATGGCTATCCGAGTACAGAACCAGAGTACGAAACCTATCCAACTGCAGAGAGGTGTAAGACAGGGTGACGTAATATCCCCGAAACTCTTCACCGCTGCATTGGAAGACGTTTTCAAGCTACTGGACTGGAAAGGATACGGTATTAACATCAATGGCGAGTACATCACTCACCTTCGATTTGCCGACGATATAGTCCTTATGGCAGAATCGCTGGAGGACCTAAGCACTATGCTCAATGACCTCAATAGTGTCTCCCAACGGATAGGTCTCAAGATGAACATGGACAAAACAAAATCATGTTTAATGTCCATGTCACACCTATGCCGGTAGTTGTTGGGAGCACTAAGCTCGAAGTTGTTGACGAATATGTTTACCTGGGACAAATAGTCCGAATAGGTAAGTCCAACTTCGACCGAGAGGTCAATCGACGGATTCAACTCGGCTGGGCAGCGTTCGGGAGATTACGACCCATCTTCTCGTCAGGCATACCTCAAACCCTCAAAACTAAATTGTTTAACCAGTGCGTGTTGCCAGTGATGACATACGGAACTGAGACGTGGTCCTTCACTGCTGGCCGTATGAGGAAGCTCAAGGTCGCTCAGCGAGCTATGGAGAGGGCTATGCTCGGGGTTTCTCTGCGTGATAAACTTAGAAATGAGGATATCCGCAGTAGAACCAGAGTAACCGACATAGCCCAAAGGATTAGTAAGCTGAAGTGGCAATGGGCCGGCCATATAGCTCGAAGAACCGACAACCGATGGGGAAGAAAGGTTCTCGAGTGGCAGCCTCGTACCGGCAGGCGAAGTGTAGGGCGTCCCCCCACTAGATGGAGTGACGACCTGGTAAGACATGCAGGAAGTCAATGGATGCAGGTGGCTCGGGACCGTGCTTTGTGGCATTCCGTGGGGGAGGCCTATGTTCAGCAGTGGACTTGTGAAGGGCTGTAATGATGATGATGATGATGAAAGTCACTCTTTTGTTTAATTACCACTGGTTCGAAAAAAAAACCTCTGTCCTGGGAAGAACCAGCACGAAACCCAGCGGGATTTTATTTAAAAATAACAGCTTACAATCATGTATGTTACACAATTAACCACACAAAACAAATTAGAAATAGCTTGGTAGCGATCACTTCATTCCCAAGGGAATTCATTATTATTATCCATAAATTCCTTAATATTATAATAACCCTTTTTATACAAACTTTGTTTAATAAATTTTACGAACTTGGAGCAGGTCAAATTTTGTTTATTTTTTGGGATTTTGTTTTGTTGTAAAAGCGTATACGACTCAGTGGAGTCGAGTAATTGGTACTACTAGCTCGTGTCTGTTCCTAGTATTTACAGAATGAATATCACTTATTTTTGTATAACTACTTTTATTTTTGTGTACGTACATTTTCATAAATGTATTGAGAGGCCAAAGTTAATATATTAATTTCCTTAAAGTTTTGTCGGAGCGACTCTTTAGGTTTTCTTGTAGCTGTTTCCACACTGGTAAGATTTCTGATCTTTTTTACAGCATATGCTGCAGAACTAAGTTTGCTTGCTAATTTTGATATATGGGGGCTCCATTTAAGCTTCGCGTCTAGTGTTTTTCCAGAAAATATAGAAGACGATAGACCATAGAAGACGGTTTTACTGCCAAGGTGCAACAATAGATGTTACACACCAAAAAAATCATTTCAAATATTAGCTCTAGGTCTAACATTCGTGTAGGCAAGTGTATGTGACACTTTCTTACACACAATCAAACAAAATCTATCCTTTTTTATTATTATTAAATCTATTGTTTGTTACAGCCTATCAAAATTCCACTGCTAAAAATAGGCCTAAAAATAGCCTTATAAGCAGGATTTTGCCATAGCTGCCGCGCTTGGCAGACGGGTTGGCAACAGCAGTTTTTATTATTTTCAATTGTTATCAGGAAGATGTTGATGCTCATCTCTTGTTTCAGTTTTCCTCTGTCGCCTCTCACGACTACCACGGGACGGTATGGGTTAGTGGGTATTTTTATGCCACCACTGTACAACAACATAACTAAATACATGGTTAATATCAAAAGTTTCGCAGATTACGAAAGATACATAGTTAATTGGATCGGGCGTTACTAACGACAGTTCATTATATTTAAGTTGCTGTAATAAATTCTATGAATATCTATGAAATCCTAATAGATGAAAAATCATTTCATCATTTTTATTTACACACGGTTCTTAGTTAATTAATTTTAACATATTCAAAGAAGACATGCGTATTAGTTGACAAACCAGGACTGCACGTCCTAAATACAGGTTAAATTACACGGTATTCTCTTAGGAGAACAGTACTTCGTGCGCTTATACAATGGTTTATATTTATCTATATATACAACATCAGCTATCTTCCAGTAGTGTGTATAGGTATATATACATACATATATATAAGAGGTTTTCACCTATGTACTGACTCATCACGATATCTCGGTCACGGTCACGGGTCGTTAATTTAAAAAAAATAACATTTTAAAACTATAGCTATTATAGGTATATTTTTTGTGTTTTTGAGTGGGGTCCCTGGATGGTTTAGATTCACAATCGGACCCGGTAGGTGGCGCTTTTGTCAAGATCCAAAAATCACCCGTGCGAAGCCGGGGCGGATCGCTACTTTTTATATATACAGACATATACTAATAAATATATATTTTAAATACGAATAGATAAGTAACTTATACGTATAAATATACTTACAATAAAGGTTACCGTGAAGATTATAACATTGACCATATTAAGACACATCAGATGTATTTAGCAAGTATTACCAATATTTTAAAGGCAGTTTTATTAGGTATTTTTCTAATGTCTTCGAGCAAGAAGTTTCAGAGAAGTGCAGCCTGAATGGTAAAGGATTTTTTACGTGGTATAGCCATGCTACAGCTATATTAATAGTATAGTTGTAGCACGAATGGAAAGGGTCGGCTCGACCGGGGAAGGACCACGCTCTCACAGAATACCAGCGTAAAATAGCAGCTTAATGATGCTGTGTTTCGTTTGGTGAGTGTAGGAGAACCGGAGACCCTTTTTACAGGAAAAGAGGCGTTCCATCTTAGTCCTCATGGCTGACAACGCATCTGCATTTTATTCGCAAACGAGGATAGATGTAGATGTCTATGGGCCACAGTAATCACTTACCATCAGGTGGACTTTGTGCTCGCTTGTCACCCTTATCCTATAAAAAAAAACTTACGAAATTTGTGAAATGTTGAGGGATACTTGTTACCGCACTTTCATCAGCTCGCTTTCGTGTATGTCTGTTTGGATCGAATTTAGTAATTGATTTTAAACTAATTTCCCGATGAGCTAGAGACTTGTAATTTTGAACATAGCGCAAAATCAGATGACAATGTAAGAATATTTAAAAAAAGCGGTATATTTTTAACATGGGTCAGAAGCGAATGACAATGTAAGAATATAAAAAACGTGGTATTTACATTTTTTTAACCTCAATAATTATTATTTTATAATTAGATGAGGAATGCAAAGTTCTATCATGTGTTAAGGAAAGATAACTTAGGTTTGCAGTTCTAATATTTTTGGTGCTTATATTATAGGACTAGCTGTTCCCCGCGACTTCGCCCGCGTGGAATTAATTTTTTTGCCTCGAACCCTAATTCTTTACCTAAAATAAAAGTAGCCTAAGTTACTCCTTACAACATCAGCTGTCTGCCAGTGAAAGTCCTATCCAAATCGGTTCATAGGTTTTTGCGTGATGCGTGTTCAGACAGACTTCTTGTTAGAGTTTTATTATAGTACTAGCTGTTCCCTGCGACTTCGCCCGCGTGGAATTAATTTTTGCCTGAACCCTAATTCTTTACCTAAAATCAAAGTAGCTTAAGTTACTCCTTACAACATCAGCTGTCTGCCAGTGAAAGTCCTATCCAAATCGGTTCATAGGTTTTTGCGTGATGCGTGTTCAGACAGACTTCTTGTTAGAGTTTTATTATAGTACTAGCTGTTCCCCGCGACTTCGCCCGCGTAGAATTTATGGATTTCATGGATTTTTTTTTTAATTTGCGCGGAACCCTAATTCTTTTTCTAAAGTAAAAGTAGTCTAAGTTACTCCTTATAACATCAGCTATCTGCCAGTGAAAGTCCCATCCAAATCGGTTCACAGGTTTTTGCGTGATGCGTGTTCAGACAGACGTCGTGTTAGAATTTTATTATAGTATAATAATAGATATACTAGTGAAAAAACTTAGTAATGAGCGTACATATTGGATCGAAAATCACCTTGCCAAGTGTGATACTTATGGCATTTTCTTTCTAAGGAAAACGCTGTTGTTTTTTTATAGAAAAGGGTAACAAATAAGCACACAGTGCACCTGATGGTAAGTGGATGCTGTGGCTCACACATCTACGTTTATCTTCGATTAAGAATCAAAATGCAGATGCGTTGTCACTCCAGAGAACTAAAATGGAATGCCTCGTTTCCAGTAAAAAGGGTCTCCGGTTCTCTAAACTAACGAAACACGGTAGCATTAAGCTGCAATTTTACGTTAGTATGCTGTTAGAGCGTGGTCCTACCCCAGTCGAGCAGACCCATTCGTGCAACAACCATAATATGTGCAGCTTGGCTCTACTACGTTTTAAAAAAGCAAGTTATAAATTGTCCCCATAAAATAAATACATACTCGTAAGTAAAAAACTAAAACAACAACAGTAAGACGGCTATACATTACCTTTTTATAGCACAGATTTTTTTATAGAATAAGGATGACAAACGAGTACACAGTCCACCTGATGGTAACTGGATGCTGGGGCCCATACACATCTACATCTATCCTCGATTAAGAATAAAAATGCAGATGTTTAGGACCAAGATGAAATGTAATTGCAGTGAAAAGGCGTCCTTGTTCAGATGACAATTAACGGAATGCTGTGGAGGAGGAAACATTTTCGATTTTTGTGAACCGCCCGCGGTTTCATGAGATTTGAGATCGAGGACAGTACTAAAGATATTAAGTATTATCAGCATCTTAAATCTCAGCTGCGCGTATTATACGTCGGGCAAAGGTTACGTTTATGAGTAATAATTTGTGTGAAGAATACGATATTGCCTAAATACGTAAAATTTATAGTTCGGTTTGAAAGACATTTATGTTCAACAGGAATGATTATTTAAAACTGTTGTTTAATCGTGGTGTTAGGTGGAGTTATCGCACAACAAGATTTAAGGCTGGAGTACTTAATGTCGGTGTGTGTATTTTACATCTACACATATATATAATAACGACATTTTTCTTCAATTGATTAGTTTCAATATAACTACAAAAATTACTTGCTAAATATTCAAAAGTCAACATAAATCCTCCAGATGCTTTGGTTACGGCGGCCAGTCTCAACGGAGACTAGCCATCTGCACGGGACAGGATTATAGTGCACGAGTGTGTGCGCGATTATAGGTGCACTCTCTATTCCCTCACTCTCATAGACCGGAGAGATCAGGCGCAGGACGACGGCTTTACGTGCCTTCCGAGGCACGGGGGTGAGACACCGTCAAATTCCTGACTTCGGACCGCTACTGAGAATTTTTGACAGAAAAACCCAATAACTGATTTTGGGCCGACCCATAATTCGAACCCTGTACCTCATGATCAGCAATCGCGTTTACAACCACAAGACCAACGAGGCAGTCAATGTACACTGTCTTACCAAACAATACTTACAATATGTACACTGTTTTAATATGTTACTGTGTTACACACTTTTCTATTCCTTTAATTGGTTTCCTTTTAATTTTGTATAAGTAATTGCTATTATTATTTTATTTATTTATCTATTATTTCTATAAATATAATAAAACTCTACCACGACGTCTGTCTGAACACAGCTGATGTTATAAGGAGTAACTTAGGCTAAATTTATTTTAGGATAATTTAAAATTAAATATTTTGTAAAACTGACTTCTTAATAATTTATATTATTAAGAATACCTCAAAAACTATTGGGCAGACCTTGATAACATTTATATGGGATCACATGAGAAGCAACAGCTTTCAAATAAAGAAAGAATGACCAAAATCGGTTCACCCAGATAAAAGTTATGAGGTAACACACATAAAAAAAACATACAGTCGAATTGAGCACCTCCTCCTTTTTGAAGTCGGTAGAAAAGAATTAGGGTACCGCGCAAAAAATTAAAACCCATGAAACCCAAATTCCACGCGGGCGAAGTCGCGGGGAACAGGTAGATATAAATATGTATGTGATAGCCTGTATGTATAAATATGAATTTGCAGCAAACCAATTTAAAAAACAAAGCTATAGATGCATTTTCACATGCATTTTACAGAGAACAGAGTTGAGTCGAAAAGACTCAAAGTCTAAATCACACTGGGTCTCTTACCCTTCGACTGAAAAATAGCAGAGATGCTTGATGGCAGAAATTGATAAGATAGTGGTACCTTCGGACAGAAAAGGTAGAAAAGACTGCTTAGTAAATTGGAGTATCTATTCCATACAATAAAATGCCATTTGTAGTTGTGACGTTAATACCCGGAAAATAATATGCGGGTTAGCATTAGTTTTTCTAACATTAGTTTATTTTTATTATATTTTTCCGTCCTATTGACTTACCGTTTCTTTATCCTGTTCCTTTATCCTTTAGATATCCTCGAGAATCCCACGGGACGAAACAACGCAATAGATTTTCTTGATGTTAAGTACAATTTATTATGATTACACTCGAATATAAAAGTTGTTACTGTTAACGTTGTAGAGCCACGCTGCAGTTATGTTATGGTTGTATCACGAATGGGAACACCAGCGTTAAATAGCAGCTTAATGCTGCTGTGTTTTATATTATAAATATAGCAAACCAGAGACACTTTTTACTGGAAATTGGTCATTTTATCTTAGTACACAAGGGTGACAACGTATTTGCATTTTGATTTACATACATCATGTTTATATTTATTACATTTATCTATTTATTTTAAAATATCGTTATTTAATTAAACTTTGTATCACGTTCACATACACACACACATATTCACTCACTCTCCATACACACACAAACATACACACTCTTCCGCACTTAAACAAATTTCGAGCGCTTTGTTTACCTTTAAATATTTTTATATTTCATACTTCTATTTTTAAGTAAGGACCATGAACACTTTGTGACGTTTTCTTTAGCTTAATAAGTATATTGTAAATCCGTAATTGGCTTCAAGACCTATTTTATAAGTTTTGAGTGTAAATAAATTGTTGCAAGCTGTGGATTTTGTGAATAAATAAAATAAAAATAAAATTCTTAATTGCGGACAAATGTTGATGTCTATGGGCCACAGCATTGACTTACTATCATATGGACTGTGTGCTCGTTTGTCACCCTTATTCTATAAGTCAGAAGCAGTCATAAGGACTGCCGACAGAAGTTAAAACTCAATGATATATTATGCGATACTACCGACGCGTAGTAGGCATACGTATGTCGAAGTCATCGGTAACGCGAACCTACAAGTTTTTCCCCTTCCAAAAATCGCTCAACGCGGCTAAAGAAGTTTTCACATCAAAAGTTTAGAAAATAATCGTAAAAATTGTTAAATCCCATTTCATATTTTTCAACTGTCCAAATAGATACCTATTTAAATATTTTTTTGAATATAATTCCGATTTCAAACATTTGAACACTTTTTCTTTTTCGGAACAAACAAAAACCTTCAGTATCGATATCGATAGAATAAATAAAATTGAAGTGTCTGTCTGTAATACCGAAATAACTGACATCTGTTAAGCTTATTGGCATGCTATAATGACATGAATAAACATTTAAAAAAAAATCTATCTGTCTATCCGGGCTAATCTTCGAAATGACTAAACCGATTTTGATAAAACTTCACGAACAGATAGAGAGCAATTTCAGGAGTTATGTAGGTTATATTTTATAAGAAAAACATGTATGAAATTTTTTTGTAGTGCAAATAGATAAGAAGTCTTACCACCCAGTACCTACACGCTAATTATAATATACCGGTAGTATTCATTCGTGTTAGCGTATGCTTTGTAACTTGTACCTTGTGCCACAAAGCAATCGGACCTTAAAACCGACGATTTGTGTCTGTGCACAAATATTTGTTGAGGCCTTGGATTCGAACTTAGGATCCGCCAAATGCTCAGACCACTAGCTCACGCTGACGAGTAAATATAAACACAAATGACACGAACACGAACAAGTCCACAACTGAACATGAGCCTCCCCTAAGTAATGCCAAAATGGACCATCCTAAACCACCTGTATCCATTGACCTCCTGCATATCTTACCAGGCCGTCAGTCCATCTAGTAAGGAGTAGTGCTACACCTAAAAGTTTAAGGGCAGCGTAAGAAAATCCACTACACCATGTCACCTTTAGAATGTCGTAAGAGACGACCGAGGGAAACTAAGTCAAGAGGTGTGCATCAACATCTAACTTTATGATTAAAAACTGCGGTTGCCAACCCACCTGCCAAGTGTGGCAACTATGGCAAGGAGATGTTAATAATGGAACAAAGAAAATGCGAATGTGTTTTTGTTTTATTTATTTTTTATGTGTTATAAAAATGTTATAAGGTAACACCTTATAACATTTTTCAAGGTAAACCGATTTCGATGATTCTTTTTTTATTTGAAAGCTGGTGCTTCTCGTGTGGTCACATATAAATTTGATCAAGGTCTGACGAGTAGTTTTTGAGCTATCCTTAATAATTTATATTGAAGTCGGTTGTACAAAATTTAACTTTACCACTTGTTCTCATTACAGTTAAAAGGCACCGCGGAAGACGGTAGCGGGGGAGTGGATGGAATCGAACGTGGAGACTCGCAGACGGCCAATGGTTCAATCTTCACGATGACTCTTAAAAACAATCATCTTATTGTGGAGACTGAAGAGAGGAATGTATGTACAGCTAGTTACTTTGGTATATTTTAGATATCTATCTAATCTAGACACTCGGCAGTGTCTTGTATGACACAGTGGCTCAGCATTGACTTGCAGCGCTGAGCAAGCAACTCAATGCTGAGCTACTGCGTCATACAAGAGAGAGAACAAGTATTTGTATCGTCATCATCATCATTACAGCCATTAACAAGTCCACTACTGAACATAGACCTTCCCCAAGGAATGTCACAAAACACGGTCCTGAGCCACCTGCATCCATTGACTTCCTGCATGTCTAACCAGGTCGTCACTCCATCTAGTGGGGGGACGCCCTACACTTCGCCTGCCGGTACGAGGCTGTCACTCGAGAACCTTTCTTCCCTATCGGTTGTCGGTTCTTCGGGCTATATGGCCGACACATCTGCGTGTTGCTGGTGATGACCTATGGATCTGAGACGTGGCCTCTCCATAGCTCGCTAAGCTCAAGTTCGCTTAGCGAGCTACGGAGAGGGTTATGCTCGGAGTTTCTATGCGTGATAGACTTAAAAACGAGGATATACGCATTAGTACCAAAGTAACCGACATGGCCCAACGGATCAGTAAGCTGAAGTGGCAATGGCTCGGCCATGGTTTCTTCCCCATCGGTTATCGGCCCGAAGAACCGACAACCGATGGGGAAGAAAGGTTCTCGAGTGGGGCAGCCTCGTACCGGTGTAGGGCGTCCCCCCACTAGATGGAGTGATGACCTGGTTAGACATGCAGGAAGTCAATGGATGCAGGTGGCTCAGGACCGTGGACTTGTGAGGGGCTGTAATGATGATGATGATGATAAATTTAAAGTAACAGTTAATATAATTCAGTCAAACAAAGGAAACTATCAGAACAATACAAAATACTTCGCAAACAGTTGAGGAAAACTGAATCCAAATATTCGAGAATAATTTCAAGGAAAAGTTTAATCCACTTAGTGAGAACATGGCGGCACAGTTTCACAAACTTCTCATTATAACGTTTATTTGCATATAGAGCTCTCTAGTAACACATTTTGGGTGTACATACGTATTATATATATACATATAAAATAAAATTTAAGTAAGTACTGAGTAAAGCCGAAATAACTGCCTTTTATTGCGCTGAGGCCGTTATTTGCTTGCCATTAATACGTCAATAACTATTTTTAATTTTTTGTCTGTCTGTCTGTCCATCTATTTATTTGTCTAACCGGTCTAATATTCGGAATAGATGAACCGATTATAATTCAACTTGACGAACAATTAGAGAACAATGCCAAGAGTAATCTAGGCTATATCCGAAAAACTTGCGAGTTTATTTTTGAGAAATCGAAATATTGATAATCAGAAATAATCTTTGTGGTAGAGCCATAATGCACCTATATTATGGTTGCAGCACGAATAGATCGGCTCAACCGAGGTAGGATCACGTTCTCACAGATTACCAACGTGAAATAGCAGTTTAATACTGCTGTGTTTTGTGCGGTGAATGTAGAAAATCAGAGATCCATTTTACTGGAAACGAGGCACTCTACCTTTTTCTTGGGGAATGAAAAGTTATCTACATTGAGATTCTTAATTGAGGAAAGATGTAGCTGTCTATGGGCAACAGCATCCACTTACCATTAGAAAGAGGGTGTTCTCATTTGTTGTTATTCTTTAAAAAAAACGTTCGGTAACTGAGTTCGTTCATGGGAGGTGATAAATACGTGAATCATTCTCAAATAATCTGCTCAATTCTAAAATGCCGTTAAGTCTCGTGCTGTCTCTATCACTTTAAGTCAAAGTGACAGTTACACCACAAGACCTTATGACATTTTAAAATTGAGTATTTTTTTTTGCATTTGAGTATTTAGCCATCAGTCTATATGCCGAGTTTTGTCTTTCTACCGCGCAACACAAAACATTTTTATAAAAATGGTAATTCGAAAATTAGAAACTGTTTTTTACATTTAATTTTAGAACGCAAAGTTATGCAGCTGCCTTCATTAGCATGTCGTTATGCAAACTAAGGTGACCTCCTTAATAGCTGTCCGAGCAAAGTTTACTAATCATTGAATAATACCACTTTCACGGATGTTATCGCGCTTCATTTTACTTGTTTTTAACTCCCGACGTTTCGAGTGCTTTTCAGAACCTATGGTCAAGTGAGGAGGTGGGAGGGACAAGTAAAATTAAACGCAATTAAAATCCGCAAAAGTAGTATTTTAGTTTTCAATAACTTTACTAATAGCTTACATCTATATTATATGGATATTTTTTATTTTTAGATCAATATATTTTACACAACAAAAGCCAATTTATTTTATTAAGAACATAATAAACATTATAAAGTTATTTACTATAGTTTTGTAGTGGCGGTATAAGGATATCCACTACCCCATATCAACCCGTGCGTGTCGTAAGAGACGACAGAGGGAAACTAATCAGGAAATGAGCAGCAGCGTCTTCCTCAAAACGGCCAAAAAAACACTGCGCTTTTAAAACGTGTCAACTATGGGCAAATATCCCGCCTATGAGGCAATCTATGGGGGAGCCCTATGTTCAACAGTGGACTCTAATAGGCTGAAATGGTAACGGTAATTACATAGTTACATAGTTTAGTAACATAACACAAAAACATAGTTTAGTAAAGTAACATACACAATTGCAATTAATATTTTTTTATAAAACTGATGGGAAAACAAACTAAAATATCCAAAAAAAATCCTAAAAACATGGACATCTGTAGCCAATTTCAAACAAAGAACCACCTCTGTTGTCACCTCTTAGGATTTATGCCCCACAGCCTGTAATATCCGTTGTAATCCTATGGGAACGTGGTTCTTACTCAGTCGAGCTGATCTATTCGTACTGCGGACATGCCATAGCTGAAGCATGCTACTGTCTTTCGTATAGTGAATGACAAGAACCGGAGACGTGAACCGAGTATTTTAAGTTTTAACGTGATAGCACCACGTTCCAAGTATATTATAGTTGCAGCTTGAATGGGTTGACTCGATCGGGAAGGACCGCGCTCTATCAGACTTCGCACCTCCATCCGTTACATCCAATACAGCCTATGAAAGTCCATTACTGAACTTAGGCTTCGACAATGATTGGCTCATAGAGGGGAGGAGATATTACGACACCCACAGGATGATATGGGGTAGTGGATATTCTTACATCGCCACTAGACAGTTGCTTTCACAGAATACCACAGTCAAATAGCAGTTTTGTCTTACTGTGCTTCGTGTGGTGCGTGTAGAGATCGTTTTTAAAGGTAATGAGGCGTTATATCTTAGGCATTAGGGGTGATAACGCATCTGTATTTTGATATAAATGTAGGTATCTATTGGGCCACATTTATTTGCTATTAAGAGGATTGTGTCGTTTGTCACCCTTGCTACTATGGCGGGTGGAAGGAAAAGGGGAGATCTCCCGCCGGGCAAGGTGATCGGCCCGGGGAGCGGTCAACGCTCCGAGTGGTAGTTCGGAGCTATTGTATATATACTATTTTTAATTCGGAACTTTGATAGCGCGATTTAGGCTTCGATGTATTTCGCTTGTGGCGCGACGACAGCGCCGCCACACTACTATTTTTTTCAACTTATTATAAGCCAGTGCTTGACCACAATCCCACCTGGTGTTAAGTGGAGATGAATTCCTGGTGTTAAGTGGTGATAGTAAATCGCACTGTCTTAGCGTATGAAAAGCCTACTCACTCTTGCCTTGAAGACGCCCAGATTGTATTCAGACGGATAGACGGACGCCGGCAAATTATTCCACTCCTTTGCTGTACTCATTACAAAGGACGAAGCAAGGAGTTTGGTTCTAATGCGTGGAATATCGAATAAAAAATGTTAATGCATAAAAGAGCTGTAAACTTGTACAAAAAACAACACCATTTAAACAGGAAAATTCTCGTCTAACCATTCGTGTTATGTCCGTCATAAAACCGCCCGCGGTCAGTGTACCGTCAGCAGCGAAATGCAGTTTATTGTTTGCCGCATTGTTACAACTGTTGTGCGCACTGCAGCTGGGTCAACGATCCGCTGGGGATCACTTCCTATTCTAAGAAAGGAGCGTTAAACGAAAGCCTCGCGTATATTCTAGTTTTGTTTAAACTCGCTTTGATATGCATGCCCTCGTACCTCTTACAACTCCGTGTAAATTCGTTGCTGTATGCTGTATATTTTGCGTCATTATTTTATAGGATATCCGGCGGCAAGTCATATAAAGTATAAGTTTATAATACATCTATTTCTGTCACGTTGTGAACGAACGATGGAGCTAAACAACTAAGAGAGACAACTTTAGCCCGGTTTTATTATTACCTATGAAAAATTGCACGCATTGTCATCTCTTCTCGTATTTCTCGCATTCTCCTGTTTCCTCTTCCAAAACTAGAAGGATTATCTTAGAAGACTACTAGAAGTTTATTTCTTATTATCTTCAAGAATATGGAAGGGATTGTGTCTGTCTTTTTTTTTTTAATGTTTATTAAGTTTGTTTTCTGAATGTTTGTAACGACGCGACGGTATAACTGGGGAGATATACATTTTTTTTTATAGAATAAGGGTGACGTGATGCAGTGACCCATTAGACTTCTTTGACTATGCTCGATTCAAAATCAAAATGCAGACGCTTTGTCATCCATGAGAACTACGATAGAATGTTCTTTACACATAAAACACAAACAGAAGAATCACGCTGCTATTTCGAGCTGGTTTTCTATTTGAGTGGTTCTTCTTCTGTTAGGTTTGCTAATTTGTACTGCAGTCATACTATGCGTCTGGAGCTAGGTTCTACCACGTATAAAAGACATAACACATGTGTTTAGCTCTGTCACTGTTACAGCCTATATACGTCCCACTGCTGGGCACAGACCTCCTCTCATTTCTGAGATGGTTTTAGGGCAAAGAAATGTCCGCCGCGCTGCCCCAATGCGTGTTGGCGAACTTCACATGCCTTCGAAATATTTTTTTTTTATTTCTCCGACATGCTGGTTTCCTCACGATGTTTTCCTTCACTGCCGAGCACGTGGTAAATCAGCACTTAAAATTGCAATTAAGAATTTCATTGGTGCCGGCGGGGATCGAACCCGGGTTGCTCACGTCCTGTGTAACTTAGAGCGAACGCTAACCATCTGAGCAACCAGGGCTCTTGTCTTTAGCTCACATAATTATAATCATAATTTATCAATCACAGTGTTTTTCTTTATTATTGAGTTGTTGAGTTCTAAGATATATTTCACAGAGAAATTTCCTCACGATGTTGTCCTACACCGTGGTGAATCAATACTCAGTTTCGGCGGTACTTAGTGTCGGCTAGGTCGAACTTGGTTTGCTCACATACTTTGAAATTAGAGCGAGCTTAGCCGTTGTGCTAGCTATCTCTCCATTGCCAGTTGTCGACGACTTAACGTGACTGATCTAGTGGTCGTATTTGCGACTGCTGACCATGTGGTCCTGAGTTCAATTCCCGGGTCGGACCAAAAGTTATGCAGTAAGAAATTCTCATTAGCAGCCCGGAGTCAGAAAGTTGGCTCTGTTTCACCCCCACACCTCGGAAAGTACGTAAAGCCGTGGGTCTTGCGCCTGATCTCTCTCCGGTCGTGTTGGATTACCGTTCAATCGGACTATGAGAGTAGGCGAATAGAGAGTGCACCGTGCTTGTACGTACCTTGAGCACTATAATCCGGTCCTGAGCAGATGGCTAGTCTCTGTTCAGGCTGGCCGCCGTGGCCGGTCGGTCTGGAGGACATTATGATAATGTGATCAAAATTAGGTTGGCATTGACAATTATTATAACATTATGTCTATGATTATTCTTGTTGTTTGTAGCATATACATTGCCATGGTTAGGTTCCGATGATGAGAAATCCGGTCGACGTCGTAATGGTCGATATCAGACTGAAGAACATCATCATCACTTTTCGCTGAAAAAAAAACATGTTAATAAACATTATCATCATTATCATTAGAATAAGGTGATGAACGTTATGAGCTCATGGGCTAAGCGTTCGCTGCAAGTTGCACATTTTGAAAAACCTAACGCCACGCTGCAGCTATATTTATAAAGCACGAACGGATCGGCTCGTCCGGGGTAGGACCACGCTCTCACAGAATACCAGCGTAAAATAGCAGCTTAATGCTGCTGTGTTTCGTATAGGGAGTGTAGATAACCGGAAACTGGAAATGAGCCATCTTAGTCCTCAGGGGTAACAACGCATCTGCATTTTGATTCTTAATCGAGGGTAAATGTAGATGTCTATGGGCCACAGCATCCACTTACCATCAGGTGGACTGTGTAATCGTTTGTCACCCATATTCTAAAAAAAAACAGAATTTGGCCCGATCCGAGATTCGAACTCAGGACCTCATGATCAGCAACCGCGTTAATGATTACCAGACCAGTGAGGCAGTCAAGCAGTATACGTATGTGTACAAGCTTTAATATTTACTTTTGTAGGTTTTACGTTATGATATTATCTGCTTAAATATATTTTCTATTTACAGGATATGAGAAATGGCCGTGAAACGAAAATGAAGTATTCGCCAGACAACGATGGCATTTTCGTCGTAGAGGTGCAGCAGTCAGCAGCATACAGACCTAACAAGTCAGTGCAGAGCTCTCCACCTCACGACCCTCAAATATCTACCAACCAGGCTCTAATTCACCGCGTTCCTGACGAGCTGGAAAGGAGGATTTTAGAAGAAGACAGCGAGAGAAGTAGTGAAAAATTCGATAGGCAAGCTTTAGCTTTGTCGAGTACTGGACTCTCCATCTCGGATCTGAGCATGTCTTCAATAGGATCTCATAATGTCAGCTATTCTTATGGAAGCCAGATAGGCTATGAACAAGGTCCTTTCGGGTATCCAGTTTACGCCGGGTATGAGATATCTAAAGATGATACGGACGGCATGACTCATGATAGTTCCCAAGAACCATTGATTGGTAAGTTATCGACAGATCCTGACAAACCGGTTGTTACAGCAGCGATTTTCAAACAAGATTCCATTATTGGCAATGAAGTTTTGCAGGGCCCTGGTTACTGTATCGAGGGTTCTAGTGACGGACCTCTCCTATCTGACGTACAAGCCAGAGAATACAGCCTTCAACATATATTTGATCAGAAAGAGAAGAAAGTTGAAAACGGTGTTCCTGTACCAGCAACTGAAAGGAATAGAAGTGCGGAAAATAAATTAAGCAGAGTTGATAGTCTGCCTTTTCAAATAGAGGCAAAACATACAGAATCAACGGATGCAGCATTGGAAACTATTAAAGAAGATTTACCTGCAAAAGATGCGATAAAAAGCAAAAGGGCCTCCCTTCCAACTATTAGAGCTGAAGTTTATGAATCAGTTAAAGAAGTTATATTAACCGGTTCATCAAAGTTTGAGAAGTTACAGAACGAAGCGTCTCCGGTAGGTAATAGTTTTGATAATACTCCACCTATGATCACTATCACGGAGGAGAGTGAGTCTGGCAAGTCTGATAGCACCAGCTAAAGCTGGCGGTTTATTTTTTCTGTAAATAAATGTAAGTAAAGATACAATAAAAATATTTTTTTGATTCTTCGAAAAATATTGTCGTAATTTTTAAGTTTTTTTTCATTCCATTACTTGTAAAATTAAAATAATTTTAAGGATTTTATCGCGTAACTCGCAAACGAGTTAGATCAAACCAAAAATTAATATTTAAAAATTGAAAGACTTGTAAACTATGGAAAGCAGAAACATACTTAATGTTTGATGCTGTAAAGCACCCGAAACGTCGGGAATAAAAAAAAAATTAGATAGAACGCGGTAAAATCCGTTACATTAGTTTTATTTAATCTGTGGTATTCGCGTTAATATAAGACATTATTATTACATTACTTAGTTTTAATAGATACCATTAAATATAGTTTTATAGATAAGTATTAGGGCAACAAAAAGAAAACGGAGCGCCGCACACATTTCAATTGACCTGAACCAAGATTTCATCAACGTTGGAATCAACATGGTTTTAGGTGCATATGTGTGCGACCAGCAGTGAACTTTAACGAACTGATAGGGAAAGAAAGAAAAAAAGTTGTGTGCGTGAGTGCGTGTCAAGAAGTTGAGCATGGTTTCGGCATCACTCGAAATGCACGCAGCGCTCCGTCATCTTTCTTTGTTATTCTGAGAGATAAATCTACATTTTGTTACTATTGTTTTTTAACCTCTTTTGTAATATTATATAAAGATTGAATATGTGAAAATAAAACGCAGATTATGAAAGGCTATTTGGCGTTACGCTATTGTACTACTACTAGATGTAATTTTGTAAAACTATCTCGATATTCAAAATCGTAGGAATAAAAAATTACGCTATAAGCTTCAGTGTTGCAGTCCGTTTTGTTTTCGTTGAAGTTTAATGTTGCTAAACTTTAAGATTCTAATGTAGTTTTAAATCAACGGTGTTGCCAAAGTATGTAGTTATCTAATTAGAAATTACATTATATTTTAATTGTGGAACGTCTCTACAATATTACTCGCTATTAAAAATGAAAAAGGCATATACAGACAGTTGAGTTCCAAGATATGGAGGGGTTTTAATCAAAGTTTCGTTAAAATAGAAACTTTTATTCAATATAGAGTATGTAATACTTATTGAAAGATATAGATTATATATAAACACTGGTTCGGTAAATATCTCTGTCCTGAGTTTCTCTGGGTTAACATAAAACAAATTATAAATAGCTTGGTAGCGATCACCTCATTCCAAGCGGTTATCCAATCTCTTCTCAATCTCTTATCAACCCTTTTTATACAATCTTAATTTAATAAAGTTTTTGAACTTGGCGGAGGTCAAATTTTGTTCTGTAGCGAGCATATCAGTAGGCCAATACGCTAACTTCGTTTATATCAAAATGGTAGACACTTTGTATTACATTGCGTCTTATTGTGTGTGTAGTGAACATGATTAACTAATTTACTTAATCATTTCACTCCAGCAGGACTTGGAGCTACTTGGAATATTCGCAACAGTAAACTGGACATTCAAATTATGTAAACAAATATACTAAAATTCTTGATTATGACACTGAACTACCTAAATAGAAATTTAAATAAGTTGTTTCTTGACTTCATCCACTAGTAAGGCCTGTTGTAAAATGGACGACTACTTGGATAAAAAGGATTTTCTCTTAAATAAATAAAATTAGATTTTCAATAAAAAGTAAAAGCCTATATTTTTGGACCTTTTAGGTGAACTACGGAAAATCAAAAGCACGAATATCGTCTAAGTAGTTACATTAAAAGCTTTATAACCTATTTCCCCATTCTTAGATCTGATTTTTTGCAGAAATTTGTATGGAAGCCCCTAACTACCTGTTTAATAAAAAAATCTTTAAAATTTGGCCACAACTGACAAAGATAACAAACAAAAAAAGAACATACACTCGAATTGAGATCTTCTCCCTTTTTTGAAGTCTGCAAAAATATCTTTTATCTTTACTTTTAATACCATATATAGATAATAATAGTTAGATAATTCCATTCAATTATTATAAATGTATGACGTGTAGTGGCAGCGTAAGAGGATCAACTAGCTCAAGTCATCTCGTGGTTGCCCACGAGATGACTTGGTGTAGTTGATCCTCGTAAGAGGTGACAAAGGTAAACTGTAACAGGAAAAAAATGTGCTTACTAACTCTAACTGTGGCAAATATCCCCCTAATTGAGGTCAATTTATGAGGAAGCCTATGTTCATGAGTGGACTTTTGATAAGCTGTGATGATGGCGGTGATGATTATAAATATAAAATGGAAGTGACCATCTTTTTTTATTAACACAATTTAAAAAAAATGTCTAAAGTTTCTTGCTGAATATTATCTGTAGAGGTCTCGTTTTTGGGACTGGTTTTAGATTTTGATGTTCATAGTATCTTTCAATACACCTTCTTCTTTTTTTTATAGAATAAATGTGACAAACAAGCGCCCAGCCCACCTGATGGTAAGTGGATGCTGTGGCCCAGAGACATCTGCATTTATCCTCAATTAAGAATCACAATGCAGGCGTTGTCATACCAGAGGACTAAGATCGAATGCCTCGTATCCAGTAAAATTGACCCCGATTCTCTACACTCACCATCCGAAACACAGCAGCATTAAGCTGCTTAAATTATTGGCCCATAAAAAACGGCTACCAGACATAGGCCTCTTCTGCTGTAGTGTGCATTTGCCTTAATTGTCATGCTTGATGATCGCAGTTCCAGATCTTGAACCTTTGACACTGCTGTCCATCACCGGACTTTTATTAACTGTCAACCGAATAGATCTAACCTAAACTCTATCACAAAGCAGAAGTGGCAACGTGCCAGCATAATACCTCGAAGATAGATTACGCGCCGAGACCAACAAAAAACCAAAGACAAAGAAAGATTGAACACTACGCCATTTCAACTGACGCGGAAACCATGTTCAACTAATTGTAAAAACACGCACACATGCACTAATATGAACTTAAATTCATTTGCAACCAACAACATGGTTTTAAGTGCATACTACATTTTTGTTTCGGTCTGTAAGGAATAGAGAGCCAGTAAAATTTATAGCTATGAAGTATTTAATGTTGGTCCGATGAGGCGTCAATCTGTAGCCTTCTTT
This sequence comes from Parnassius orleans, assembly GCA_029286625.1. NCBI lineage: Eukaryota > Metazoa > Arthropoda > Insecta > Lepidoptera > Papilionidae > Parnassius > Parnassius orleans. The sequence goes on along the minus strand of JAGSMP010000047.1, from coordinate 2,123,800 downwards.
ACTTGAAGTTGGTTGTAAGTGTCCATGTGCTGCAGAAGCCACTTACCATTAGGTGAAATGAAGTTCGCTTGCCACTTCCGATACCGTTACCGTTGCGGTCTATCAAAGGTCCACTGGCTATCAAGGCTTCCCCCATAGATTGTCTTATAGGCGGAATATTTACTGTAGATTTTTGCTTCGCAAGCGAGTTGGCGACAGCATTTTTTATAGTTATTAAGAAGATACTGCTGGCCATCACCTGGTTTGTTTCGTCTCTGTCGCCTCTTTCGACTCCCACGGCACGATTTGGGGTAGTGGATATTTTGAAACTGCCACTACACAGTTTGCCACTTCAATTAAAAAGTGTGTGTACATGCTATTAGAATAAGTTGAGCTAGGTTTTGGCGTCACTTGAAATATACGATAAACTAGCTGATACCCGCTCGCTTCGCTGGGCGCACGATAATAGACGATAAAAAATCAAGATTTTAGTATGGGACTGTCGTAAAAGCCGTTCTTACTAAGCGTCTATATTGTGAAATGAATAACTATACTAAATTTCAAGTCAATGGGGTGTATAGTTTTAGAGACATCGTGATGAGTCAGTCAGTCAGTCAGTAGTATTTCGCTTATATATATATATATATATATATATTAAAAATTCGGTTGTTTAATATAAATTTTTGAAAAGCATTAAGTCTTAATTTTGCATCATTATGAGGTGACTTTCATTTTCTCTTCTTTTATGAATCTTTTACGATTGTGATATGAGTCTAAGTTCTGGTCATAAACGCTTATCTGTTTCTTTATACGAAAACCTTAATAAAGTTGGTTGTTAAAAAAATAAAAAAATCGTAAAATATTCAAATCGTAAAAATATTATAAAGTTACTGAGATAAGTTTGTTTCATTGTGTAAGGCGAGTGGTTAGTTATCTGGGTTCGATTCTTGCCGGCAGCAATGAACAAGCTCTAAAAACAAGTATTTGAAAGTGTTTATTGCGATTTTAAGCGCTGATTTACTACGCGCTCGGCAGTGAAGAAAAATGTCGTGAGGAAACCTGCATATCTGAGGAATAAAATATTCCGAGGGCATGTTCGATCTCGTTCTTATATCTAAAACTTAAAAATAAATGAAACCCGTTAGGAACAATTCCTTCCTTATTTTCTTTTCCATCATAAATTATTATTTTCAGTAAAAAGACAGTTCGCGGTAATAAATTCCTTTGTGAGATCGAACTGATAATAAAAAATAAAGCTAATCTGCTACGCCACGAAGGTTTCCCCTCTCGACTAAGAACCTGAAAATTTTCAGTATTTTGACATATTATAAGAAAGTGGAACCAATTTTTTTTACCTAAATGAAGAATTGTACAAATTTGGAAATAGTTCTCAACCCCTGCTTTCAACAAAAATATCTGCCTTTAACAACAAATTCAAGTAAAAAATTACTCTTAAATTACTTGACGACGTTATCGTAAATAGTAATTAAAAAGCGATATCATAATCAAGAGTGGTATGAGGTACCAAATCAGTAAGACCTCGAAGGCAGGCAGTGTACTGATCAAACATGAAATGCCCTAAGTGTGAGCTGTTTATGTTTGGTAAAATATATGTTGTTTATTCATAAATTACAAAATATTTCTATAAGTGGTAGAATTAATTTTCGACCTATGAGTGAAGTTGGTTACAGATTTTTTTTTTCGTGGTAGAGCCCCGCTGCGTCTATATTATAGTTGTAGCACGAATTGGCCGGCTCGACCGGGGTAGGACCACGCCCTCACAGAATACCAGCGTAAAATAGCAGCGTGTAGAGAACCGGAGACCCTTTTTACTGGAAACGAAGCATTCCATCTTAGTCTTCGTGTGACAACGCATCTGCATTTTGTTTTTTAAACGAAGATAAATGTAGATGTCTATGGGCCACAGCAGTCACTTATCATCAGGTTGACTGTGTGCTCGTTTGCCAGTCCCATTCTATGAAAAAAAAGATGGCCATGGACTCCAGTAGTCATTCGTCAGGTGAACTGTAAGTTCGTTTATAACTTCTGTTAATGTAAATGATTTATTACTTATTTTAAAATTTGACATTGTATGTACTTTGCAGCATCTATGTTCTCGGCAGGTATAACCATGGTCCTTGTGAATATGCCAAATAGATTTTATTTTTCAATGCTGTGACAATATTAATAAGATTTTAATAGATTGATTTTTAAATCAAATAAAAACGAAATTTTGATTAATTACTGCCTGCAATGCAGTAATTAATCAAAATTTGTTGGGAAGACCAACGCTCAGTGTTGGATTGTTACTGGCTGACAAAAAAAAAAGAATTTCAAAATACTTACCACTGAAGACCTTGAAATAGTTTGTTAAATATAGAAGTACTTTGTTACATTTACATAAGAGCTTTTGTCAAACATAAAATTAACTTCCTAGAATAAAATATGAAATAAACCAATTAAATATTACATTTGCATGAATGGATAGTTCAATTATATCAATTTTATATCTAGCCATTTGTAATTTTTACCATGGATGGACTTAACTGACGATTTGAAACTCAGCTCCAAATCAAGTAAATTGTAGAGACGCCTTTAGATCAATGTCAGAATAAGATTTATTTTGTAGCATCTTGGCCAACTTAGAAAGTAAATAGGATAAGAAACACGTGGCTTGGTTGAAGGCTACGTTTTTGGATGCAGATAATATTCCTTTTTAAGATCTAGACATTATCTAGATCTAGATATTATTTATTTATACTGTGTATTGTAGATAGTTAGTTAAACATAAGTTTTTTAAATATCCGGTTTTTTCAAAAAAAAAAAAATTTTGCTTGTCAAAGTAGATTAATTTCTTAGTTTTGATTAATTAATACATTATGATGTAAGAATATCCACTATCCCATATCGTTCCGTGGATGTCTTAAGAGGCGACAGAGGGAAACAGTGCAGGAGATGGGCAGCAGCGTCTTCCAAATAACAACTGGATATTAAATATCTGCGGGTGCCCACCTGCCCAGCAATCGTGGCTACTATGGAATATCCCCCTCATATAGCAATCTATGGGAAGACTATTAACCAGGGGACTTTGAAGAGCTGTAATTTAAAATTAAATGTATTATGTCAGTGAAAAATACGGTAAATATTTTAATATGTTAACTGCACCAGACTTATAATACAGGGTTATTTTGCAATAACCAGCCAACTTTGCAGAGAAGGTTCAGAATAAGTAATATAGGCAAAAGTTGAAGAAAACTTAATTTAATAAAATCTCAAACATTCTATCCGTTTTATCTTTTAAATTCATAATGCGTGGTAATGCATTATTTTAACTGATTTTACTGCGCACGCACACATTAGTAAGGGTCGATCGGTCGGCAAAAACGTTGCGAATTGAATCGCACACAGAGGAACGCGTGTACGCGTAGTTGATTTCAAATGAAAGTAGAAGCATTATTTATATATTTGAACTTAAGTTTAAAATTTGGCCGCTCTTTGAAAAATAACCCTCTATAGCAGACGATTTCAAAGTTTAAACAATAAATTCGTAAATATTTAAAATGTTAGGAGTTAAGTTGTATGACTATACAGACATGAGAAACAATCAAAGTCTTAAGCTGTATGTGGAACTGCGTATCAACACCAATGTTCACAAGTAGAATTAAGAATTCATTGGATAGGATTCTTTCTAGATGTACTATTCCTGAAAATGCCTTTTTTATTTAAGTAATAATTAAGATGCGAGATATTACGAAAATAATTTCATGTTTAAGTTTAAATATCGAATTCAATGTGATCATAATATATGAACCTATTATACTGAAACTACACCGTAAGGCTGTGTTTCCACCAGAGATGTGTTAGGTCGCTGAGCGGTGCGAGGATGCGTAGCGACGCTGAGAAACGGTGCGCAGATGAGCGGTGCGAGCATGTGTTTCGGGCTCGTTTCAGATGCGAGCAGCGTGAGGTGTGATGGGAGCGGAGGCCTCGCACACATCCCTCGCACACATCCCTCGCAACACATCTCTCGCAACACATCCCTAGCAACATATCCCTCGCACACATCCTTACCTTGTTATGTACGTACAAATACCTCGCTCCGCTGAGCCGTTTCCACTAGAGCTGTGCTGAGCGAGGCTAGGTAAATGAAGTGATTCTATTGGTTCTTAACAAACACATCCCTCGCTACATCCTCGCACATCTCTGGTGGAAACGCAGCCTGATTCTGTTTTTACAGAATGCTGTTATTTAACTTCTAAAATTACTCGCTTAATGATCATAAAGATCAATGTACAAAATTATTTTGTTAAATTAAAATAACATATTTATAATTACATACATATTTATAATTTTTTAACGTTTTACATTTTAATTGGATTCTTTTTTTCGAACGCCATTTTACCATCCTTTATCATTTATGAATGTATAGGAAGTTTGGCTCGAAGAAACAGCAGAAAAGGAAAACCTTTTATATTTTAGGTCTAATTTTAAATTATATCCTTGATGTGATGACGTTTTGAACAGATTTAAACCGTTGCATCTACGAGTAGATTAAGTTTTCAAGTGTCAACGCAAGAACATACATATGTAAATAAAAGACATTATATTATTATAAGCAATATTTTATATTTCTTGAAATTATATGATTTTATTATTAAGTCCCAAAAATTAGAGCGATAAGTTTGTATAATACATCTTTATTAAATCTTTTAATTATTTTTAATGAGGGCTAATAATTTTCTGCTCACCAGATGTCGCTAGTTGACACTGAGGTAAAGGTTTATGTTTTTTATAGAATAAGGGTGACAAACGAGCACACAGTCCACCTGATGGTAAGTGGTTGCTGTGGCCCATAGACATCTACATCTATCTTCGTTTGCGAATTAAAATGCAGATGTGTCCTCAGTCGTGAGGACTAAGATAGAATGCCTCTTTTCCAGTAAAAAGGGTCTCCGGTTCTCTACACTCACCATACGAAACACAGCAGCGTTAAGCTGTTATTTTACGCTGGTATTCTGTGAGAGCGTGGCCCTTCCCCGGTCGAGCCGACCCATTCGTGCTACAACTATACTATTAATATAGCTGCAGCATGGCTCTACCACGTATTAAACATGTTACACAATGTCATTTAATTGAGAAGTTAGTTTTTAATAAAAGTTTATCAGTTTCTAGAGTATTATATTAATACACAAAACAATACCTCAGTGGTTTGATCTTTAATTTTTGCACATTTTTTACTTTTTCTTTTAACTTTTTTACTTTTATGAATATATGTGGTTTGGTTGATTTATTTTTAATCTTATTAATATAAAATATAGCTAATAGTACATAAAGAAACATTAACCTTTACATTTTTCGAACAAATTAACTTCCCACTATAAATCTGTCATATATTATACCTCACTTTTAAGTGGCGCCGCCCTGGTGGCAGAAAAAGTCGTGGATACCCTCATTGCGTTATGTAGTTAGTGCCGTCCTAAATATAACGAAAAACGTGCCAAGCGAATGCAAATTCTATTATCATTGTATCAAGTACGATATTTCGAAGTTTATTGTAAAAATACGTAATGTTTGTTTGTGAAACAATAGAGATGTTCTATATTATATTATTATTTTATCGATAGGTTTTCATTTGCGATGTCGACAGTGCAATATTTTATCTATAGTTTTACTTTTATAAATAAATTTAAAGTATTTGCGGAATAAAAACTGTTTTATTTATAATTTTCTTAGGGTGAAATTCACCATTGACACGCTATCCACATCCTTTTATCTTAGGTACGTTTGATTGGCCGTGTATTGGAGGTGAAAGAATATCGACTACCTCATACGTAAGTGTCGTAAGAGACTTCGGAGGGAAATAGGAACGCCAGATCGGAAGACCAAAATATCTGGACAAAATTTGCAAATGTCGGGATTTTGGGGTTGTTGTCGGGATAAACAAATATTAAAAATAAAAAGTTTTTTAAATTAATAGGATATAAAAAGACTGACGTAATAATACATACATAAACACTCACGCCTGTCACCCAGATGGGTAGGCAGAGACTACGGACTTCCATTTGGCACGATCCTGACACACTTCTCTCGCCTCCTTTACATCCATATATCTACGCATACACGCTCTTCGGTTAAGGGTACTCCTAATCTGGCCCATTTTCAATATATCGCCAATTTGGTCGATAAACCTTCGTCTAGGGCATCCCTTCCCGACGTAACTACTAGTATAATAGTAATTTAAGTAGATACACTTTATTTTTAGGTTGCCACATGCATTTGGCATTGGACTTTTCCAAGTCCACCAATTTGGACCTAAGTAGTATTCAGAAAAGATTTAAAATTCCAAAAATTTACTTCAAAGTTCAGTCTAATTGCTAACTCAGCTTTTATTAAATCAAAGGCAGCTGTGGTGTAAGGCGAAGCTGTCTGCCTGGAGATTTTGAGGTTGTCGGGAGTAATTTAAACGTTGGGAGAATCCAGACGAATCCCGACCATCTGGCAACCCTAGAGGGAAACCAAATCAAGAGATTGGCAGTAATGTATTTCTAATAACAACTAGAAAAAAAAACTGCTGTTGCAAACTCGCCTGCTAAGCGCGGAAAATATGGCAAAAATCTCCCTTATGAGGCAATCTATGGGAAGGCCTATATTCTGCAGTGGACTTGAATACAGCAGTTGTGCAGGTCAAGTTGGAGGGCGCGAAGGAAGGTGCCCTTGTGTTCTGATGCACCATAACTGAGGAAGAGAAGGGGGAGGAGTAGTCCTCTTCCGAGAAGCTGCTATTTTACGTTGGTGGTCTGTGAGTTTGTACTGTATTTAATACTATCGTCATTTTATATAGAAGTAATCGTGACAAACGAGCATACAGTCCACCTGATGGTAATAGGATGCTGTGCTTACATCTACATCTATCCTCAATTAGGAATCGAAATGCAAAATTCATGCATTTTAATTCCTAAGGACAAGTTATGTAATGATTCGTTAGTCGTTACCAGTAAAAACGGTCTCATTACATACCATACGAAACACAGCAGCTTTATGTTGCTTTTTCGTGAAGGTATTTTGTTTAATTAATTTCATTAAACACATCTCCAAAAATTAATAAATTTAACTAGTTGATTGGTCTGCATGTAAACCTAATATTACGCAATTTTCTTTGTAGATGGCGTTAGTAATACCGTAATAGATAACCGAAAATCTGTTTCCATTTACGGAAATGTTGCACAACGACATCTATTGGGTGGAGTATTAATTATTATATGTGAGCAACCCCCAAGCGCTTATTTTATTAAGTAGAATGAATCACTCTTTACGATTAGTATGGAATAACGTCGAAAGATGACGCATAGTTAAATACTGATAAATACGAGGAAAAATAATTATACACTGCATATCATTTCGTACATATCCTACACAGGCGCGGTCGCTGCCTGAAATTTTGGACGGGTCACTTATAATAAAATATGTCGAGTAAATAGACTTTATTGCACAATACACAATTTTATTGCACATATTATAAAACAAATGGAAGTGATAATCTATGAGGCGTCTGGGGCTATCTCTGGATGAATATCTAGAAGAGCTAAACCTGTCAGCCTCTCTTCTAACATGTTTGCTCTGAACCAAGTTTTTACACGCCTTAGCGTAGAAAATGAAATCTCTCTGATGTCGCACCGCTTACAGGAAGAGTTGCCAGAATTTTCAGCAAAGTCTTTATATTTGAGTAGAGATCATCGTCGCAAACTTCGATTGTAGAAACCACACACTTAGGAAATTTTGTATCTGTATTTTCTTTGAGATCCCGTTTCCACTTTGAAATCCATAGGTGATACTCTGTAACGAGAGTGGCAGCAGGAACACTCAAGAAATGGGAATAATATTCTGATACTTTCTTCACATTAAGAAGTTTTTTATTTATTTTGTAAATTTTTAGAAGATTTTTAAATTTGACGTACACGGTTTTGGAGGGATCATGTCCCCTGTGACCCTCCCCTTCGGACTGCGCCTGATTCCTACATTTAATAAATTTAATTAAAAAAAGAATTACACAGGAAAGTGTGATAGTGCAAATTATTTTGCAATTGCATTTATTGTGCAAGACATTTTATTAATTTAATCAGAAAAAGAATTACATAAGAAACTGTCAACTAAATTCATGAGTGTAAATATAATGTTCAAGAACTTGAAAGATATGTATGAAGTTATGCGATTGGCCGTAGGTTCAATTTCCGGGCGAAACAAGTTGTCCATGTGCTTAATGGAGTAAAATAGTACAGTGTGGAGGGTAATGGTTTTTTAACAATAAAACCAAGAAGGCCTTTTTTCCCTGCGGACTAAGACAAAATTTCAGGTATACTGAGTTTCTTACCTTTCAAAAACCTTTCAAAAAAAGAAAAGTGTCCTTTGCAAAATATGTGGTGGGGATGAATTGTACAACATATATTGTAGTTTATTATTAAAAATCTTCCCCCGGCATTCTTTTACGAACGCATGGTAAAAACATAAATGACTTCACTTGTAATCTACATTGAATAAAAACACTGTATTTTCAATTTGTATAATCGCTTTTAGTGTTCATAATGATGATCCATTACAGCCCTTCACAAGTCCTCTATTGAACATAGGCCTCCCCCAAGGAATACTACAAAGCACGTACCTGAGCCACCTGCATCCATCGACTTCCTGCATATCTTATCAGGTCGTCACTCCATCTAGTGAGGGGCCGCCCTACACTTCCCTTACCGGTACGAGGCTGCCACTCGAGAACCTTCCTTCCCCATCGGTTCTCGGTTCTTAAAGCTATATGGCCGCCCCATTGCCACTTTAGCTTACTAATACGTTAGGGTATGTCGGTTACTCAGGTTCTAATGCGGATATCTTTTAGTGTTTAAAAAGTTCAAATACAGTGGACTATATCAATGACGAGCTATTCGAAACTAGCTTCAGTACTATGCTCAGTAATCTCTATATAAATTTTCCCAAAGGGAAGATGAATTTGCGTTCAAGTGACACATACCGCTAGTTGTTTGACACACTACGTTTAAATTTGACGAGAATGTTGCAATGGGCTTGTGATGGACTGTAATGATGATTGTATATGAGTGATGGTGATGATATGACTATATTCGAACAAAAACACTTTATAGAAATAAGAAACTATTATAAAGGTAAAATTTTAAAAAAACATTTGTTCTAGAAACATGTTGACAAACAACCTAATTGTTTGGAGACCCATTGTAATTATCCCTTCGATGCAATTAGAGGTAATTACATTTAATTTATGTTTCAACGGAATTACCTATACAAAACAATACTTAATTTCATCAATTTCTTCGACAGTGTTGTTATTTCATATAATTACTAATTTTTATTTGAGTAGGGGTGACATACGACTATAGACTAGCTCCGTGGCGCAGTGGCTTAGCAATGAGTCGCAGCGCCTAGGGCCGCAGGTTTGAATCCCGCACGGAAAAAGTATTTGTATGGCCTACAAATAATTGTTCTGAGTCTGGATGTTTGCCATTGTGAAATCTATGTATTTAAACTGCCTTCACGATACATGAGAAAATGTTAGTGTGGAGGTAACGTTTTTTTTTTGAAAGAAAGACTTCCGTTACCGTTACAGCGTATCAAAAGTCCACTGCTTAATACAAACCTCCCCGTAGAATCATCCCTCATAGAATATTTGCCATGGATGCCAACGCTTGGCAAGCGGATTGGCATCTGCAGTTTTTTTTAACTCTTATTAGGAAGCCGCTGCCGCCTATCTTCAGGGATGTTTTCCCCTGTCACCGCTTATGACACTGACGGGACGATATGGGGTAGTGGACATACTTATTACTTACACCGCCAGTGTGAATGTAGACTGATCAGTGAATAAGGGCTCTAGTACGTATGAGTCGGCTCGACTATGGAATGACCTATTCGCAAAGAATACCAGAATAATATTCTGGTATGATCAATATATTGCTGTTTCATGTAGTTGTAATGGGATCTGGGGACCCTTTTTACTAGTAACGACGCTAATTCTATCTTTGTACTCAGGGCATCTGCATTTTGATTCTTAATTGATGATTGATGTAGGTGTCTATGGGCTATAGCATTCACTAACCATGATGTTGACTGAGTAGACAGTCCACATGATTACTTGTCCCCTTACTTCTATAATAATAATAATAATAACTTTTAACAAAAAGTAAAACCCGATTTCAAAATGCTAAAAAAGAAGTAATTTATTTGACACCCTTAGGGATGAAATTTTTCTTCAAATTTGTATGGGACCACCCTTGAAGTATAACCTATTTAATAAAAAAAGAATTATCAAAATTTGTTCACAATCTGCGAAGATATCGATATACATATATAAAATCAAAAAAACATACACTATTGAGAACCTCCTTCTTTTTTAAGTGGGTTAAAAAAGTAAATCACCCATAAAAAGTATTTCCTATAACATACTTATTGACTTAGCATTTTTGAATTTAGCATTTACCTAAATTAAGTTACAATGTATTATTAATAATAAATTTAAAAAAAATACTATTAAAACCTTTAGTTACTACGTGGTAGAGCCATGCTGCAGCTATATAAGTAGTATAGTTGTAGTACGAATGGGTCGGCTCGATCGGGGAAGGACCACGTTCTCACAGAATACCAGCGTAAAATAGCAGCGTAACGCTGCTGTGTTTCATATGGTGAGTGTAGAGAACCGGATACCCTTTTTACTGTAAAAGAGGCATTCCATCTTAGTCCTCACGGCTGGCAACGCATCTGCATTTTGATTCGCAAAGGAGGATAGATGTAGATGTCTATGGACCACAGCGACTACTTACCATCAGGTGGACTGTGTGTCATCCTTATCCTATAAAAAAAAGTTAATACAATCAACAATAACTCTTAAACTCTTTAAAAGAGTAAGTAATAGAAGAACAGAGTTTCCTGGCACAAGCATATTTACATTCTTAAAAGGAGACTCCAGCAGTTAGCTGTTAATTTTCTCTTTGTAAAAAAAAGAGAGAGAGAGAGAGAGAGAGAGAGAGAGAGCACCTTTAAAAATTTCTTTAATTGACGTCGATTGTTGAAAAACATCGTCGGTTTTTTCTACGATATGTGAAGTCGATTGTCTTGTTGACGAGTATGTTTACCTAGGACAAATTTTCCGAATAGGTATGTCCAACTTTGACTGAGAGATAGGCAGAGACAATTGACTTCCTTCTGACACGATCCTGACACACATCTCTCTTTTACATTCATATATCGCATATACGTGTGTATACTTGTTGGTTAAGGACACTTTTAATTAGACTTGTTAAATTTTGTTACATAACATACATAGATACATAACAGCCATAAAAGTCCACAGTTGAACATGGGCCTCCAAAGATTGCCTCTTTGGGAGGATTTTGCCATAGTTGCACCGCTTGGCTCTCTATTTCAGTATTCCTCTGTCAACGCTACGACACACACGGGATAATTTGGGGCAGTGGATATTCTTAAACCGCCATTACATGGTTTATTAAATTTTCTTATTCTTTTCAAAACGATTATTTTCACGAGTTGTAATTTCATAACATCACGTGATTTCACTGGAAGTTCAGGGCAGTATTTATAATTCAAAGTTGTTTAGTAACAAATTCATATTGTACTTATTAAGGCGACGTTGTAGTACTTTATAATTTTTTGTTCCTTTGTAAATTTATTTTAATGTTATTATTGCGCAAAAACAAATCATTTTATAAGAATTGAACATACGAGCAAGAATTGTGTAAAGAAAAACGGGAATCTTTACAATTGGTTTCATTAAAAAGAATTTAGATGACACAAAATCGCAATTTAAATGTATACTTTGCAGAGACCCCATAATTGGACCGTGTAAAACTTATATCAAATGAGAAGACTTATTATTTTTAGGTCATATTGAGAACACATCTGAAAAATTCGAATTTATATTAATATTAAAAAATAAACTAAATTGTACATTTAAGCGAAATTTTGTTTATTTACACTGCTCTGGTAGGACGTGCGGTGTCTTTTCAAAAATTCTCCCCGCTTTAGTACTAATTCGCTTTACAATAGCCCAAAAGTACTAATTCGCTTTACAATAGCCCAAAACAATGAGGACTTTTTCTACAATGCTTGTGAAATATTTGACAGATTTCATAGCGAGGAAGTTATTTTCTTATAAAAGTGTAGAGATAAATGTTTCGTTCGGAAATATTAGTTAAATTTAAAATTATTTAAAGACATGGAAAAAGTTAAAACTGTTTAAAAAATTAAAGAATACAGACAGAACTGAAGCATTGTTTTGTGTATATACATACACTAGAAACCAAAAAAAACTTTTATTTAAAACGCAAATTTTCAATAATAATGACACTGTATCCATCAGCGTAACAAAATAATTACACCTTAGTGCCAACTAGCGACATCTGGTGAGCGTAAAATTATTAGCCGTCATTGGAACTAGATAACGTTTTCATACCTACACACCGTACTACAAGGATGCCTTAACAGTCGTTCCGCCATTTTTGCAGTTGCGAAAATCCTAATCACGTGACTATGCATAACAACTTTTAAAACAAATTAATATTACGTCCTTACCAAAGTTTTGCACCTGGCAACATTTTTTGTTACGATGAAATAACGGTATTTGCAAGACTCGTGAGTACCCTAATCAAAATACTTGGATTAAGAATATTATGCAACAATATTTTTCCATATTACAAATAATTAAAAATTAAAAATTGTGTACAACCGACTTCAATGTAAATTATTAAGAATAACTCAAAAACTATTGGTCGGAGCTTGATCAATATGGGACCACATGTGAGGCATCAGCTTTCAAACAAAAAAAGAATTATCGAAATCGGTTCACCCAGTAAAAAATTATGAGGTAACACATTAAAAAAAACACAGTCGAATTGTATACCTCCTCCTGTTGAAGTCGGTAGAAAGATAATAGGATTTGCATTACGCGATTTGTGTCACATTTGGATAGTTTATTGACTTTCGTACCAAGCCTATTTATTATTTTTTGGTTACATCACCGCTTGCCATCACGTGAGATAATAGTTACGGGTCGTTTTAAAACGATAGTATTAAATGAAAAGGCTTATTATTTACGGCTCATGTTGAGAACGAAGATGTTGTGCAGATGCATAAAGTGCTAGTGGTCAAGGCTTCTCAGTAGAAAAACGAAAATCCGCATTTACAAAAGCATCTTAAGGCCTATTCTGGCACACGGTTGTAAACATTGGACAATAACACAGAAGGAAGAGAACAAACTCTTAGTAGCCAAAAGAAGATTCTGAGAAGGATTTTGGGCTTCATTCGGAGGGAAGATGGCTGCTGAAGGGTCAGGAAAAACTCCGAAATGGAAAATCTCATGGCCGAGCCAAACATCATTAGAGAAATAAAAGCTCAACGCCTTCGGTGGCTCGGTCATGTCGAACGGATGGAAGAAGATCAAAGTATAAAGAGAGCATACGCATAGCAGGGTGGACTGGCAGACATCAATTGGTCAACTTAAATATCGTTGAAGCGACCTGGTGGAAGCTGACCTGCACGTGACCTGCGCTGAAGTCAACTGGCGAGAGCTTGCGCAGGACAGGAAGAAGTGGCGTTTTCTCGTGTGCCAAGAGCCACTTCTGCAGCTCTCGGAGGCCAAGGGCCACTTCAGGGTCACTACGCCACAGGAGTCAGAACCATAGTCATAGTTACATATATTGAGAACATATTATACAAAATCGTTTTATTTTTATCTTATGAAAATAAAAAGACATTGTTGTGTTTAGACGTTTGTAGTTTTCTCTAAAATTATCTCCGTAACAATTTCATAATCTAAACATTATATTACAATAATATAGCAGCCGGCCGGTTCGCCATTTGCAATTGCGAAAATCCTAATCACGTGACTATGTACAACAACTTTCAAAACAAATTAATTAATATTACGTTCTTACCAAAGTTTTGCATCTGGCAACATTTTTGTTACGGTGATGTAACGATATTTGCAAGAGTCGTGAGTCCCTTAATTAAAATACTTGGATTAAGAATATTATGCAACACTGTTTTTCCATAGATTATAAAAAAATATTTGGATTACGTGATTTGTTCCACATTTGGCTCGCTTGTTGGCTTTCGTACCAAGCCCATTTCTACATAGCATAAAACAAAGTCGCTTCCCGCCGTCTGTACGCTTAGATCTTTTAAACTACGCAACGGATTTTAATGCGGTTACATCAATAGACAGAATGATTTAAGATAAAGTTTCATATGTATAATACATGCATATTATGTATTATTATATAATTCTTCTGTCCATGTGTATGTGACTGAACTCCTCCTAAACGGCTGGACAGATTTTGATGAAATTTTGTGTGTTTAAGTTCATTAGATAATGGTAAAGATTCACAATTGGAGCCGGTAGGTGGTGTTGTTGTCGAGATACAGAAATCAACCGTGCGAAGCCGGGCCGGATCGCTAGTTAATTATAAACATACATGCCTTTACCATCTTCGATTACATTACCATTATTCAATTTTAGAAAGTTCTTATAATTTAAATAGCGACGATAAAGGGTGGGTCATAAAACCACATAAAATTTGCTAATAAAAATTATTTAAACATGATTTAATTTTTTTTATAGTTGAGTTTTCTGTAGTAAAGTTATTTCTATACGTTTACGTTTATACAGGACCGTGGTAGCTCAGGGGCTAAGCGCTCGCTCTAAATTTCACAGTACGTGAGCAACCCGGTTTCGATCTCCGCCGGCATTAATGAAATCGTTAATTGCAATTTTAAGTGGTGACTTACCACGTGCCTGGCGGTGAAGGATAACATCGTGAAGAAACCTGCATGTCTGAGAATTAAGAAAAAAATATTTCGAAGACGTGAAATTCGCCAACACGCATTGGGGCAGCGCGGCGCACATTTCCTTGCCCTAAAACCCTCTCAGAAATGAGAGGAGGCCTGTGCCCAGCAGTGGGACGTATATAGATTATAACTTGGTATATATAGTAAAAGCCATGGTAGCACAAGGCTCAGGTATGTAAATTTCACAGAACACGAGCACCCATGCTCGATCAAGTTGATTCGATTCAAGTTCATCACGTGCTCGGCGGTGAAGGAAAACATCGTGAGAAAACATTCGTGTTCAAGGAATACAAATATTTCAAAGATATGTGAAGTCCGCGTATCCTTGCCTTAACCTTCTTAGAAATGGGAGGAGGTCTGTGAACAGCTTTTGAACGTAAACAACATGTAACTAAAACGCTGTGATTCCTGTTAAGTGTGTTGTCAGTATCAGTATTCAAACGTATAAAAATCATTTCTCTTTAGAAAACTCGACCATAATTTTTTAAATTAAATTTAAATAAATATTGCCGTGGTAGCTCAGAGGGTTAGCATTCGTTGTAAATTTCACAGTATGCGAGCAACCTGGGTTGATCCCTGCCGGCACCAATGAAATTGTTAATTGTAATTTTAAGTGCTGATTTACCACGTGTTCGGGGGTGAAACAAACATCGTGAGGAAACCTGCGTGTCTGAGAAATAAGAAAAAAAATACTATGAAGACATGTGAAGTTCGCCAACACGCATTGGGGCAGCGCGGTGGACATTTTCTTGCCCTAAAACCCTCTCAGAAATGAAAGGAGGCGTACGCCCTGCAGTGGGACGTATATAGGTTGCAGCTTTCACTTTAACTTTAACGTTTACACAGGGTTTTTGTTACATGGTAGACATAGTAAAAGCCATGGTAGCACAAGGTACAAGTAGGTAAATTTCACAGAACACGAGCACCCATGTTCGATCTCCGCCACAGCATTGAAATTGTTAGTTGCAATTTTAAGCGCTGTTTACCCCGTGCTCGATGGTGAGGGAAAACATAATGAGATAACATTCGTGTTCAAGAAATAAAAATATTTCAAATCCGGGCACACATCCCAAGATTTTTTTACGTGGTAGACGTTGCAACTATATTATAGTTGTCGCACGAATGGGTCGGCTCAACCGGGGTAGGACCGCGCTCTCACAGAATACCAGCGTAAAATAGCAGCAAAAATTTTTGATTCGCAAACGAGGAAAAAAGTAAAGTTATTTCTATACGTTTAAATACTGATTCTGATAACCACCACGGGAACCACAGGGTTCTTGTAACACATTGTATAGGCTTTAAGTTTCCTTTCCTGCAGAGTACGTGGTGAGTTAAGATAAGTCAGTGCGCTTTTCCAACTTCGGCTGATCACCAATAATAATCAGGTGAGACAGTCGGCAAGATTTATAATAGTTAAAAAATAGCTGATTCAGAACTTGTCTTGAACTGGGTTTGTACTTACTCTGAAATTTTTGCGCATTCGATTTTGCCTTGACCTACCACTTTATATAGTCTCATTAGATCCTGTTTACTTTAAATATATATTAGGGCCTTCCGGATTATCATCGTCATCATTAGAGCCTATAAAAATCCTCTGCTGAATATAGGTCTCCCCATACATTCACAAAGCTCGGCAGGTGGATTGTTAACCGTAAATTTTTATTTTCTTGATGATGAATTTTTGAAGTATTAATTTATTAGGAGGACGTTGCAGCCCATGTTTTGGCTTGTTTCCTTTGTCGCCTCTTACGACACCCACGGACGATATGCGATACTGGTAACTGCTTACACCGCCACTACATGGTTTGTATTCATGTCATTCTTGAATAGCAGGATAATACAATGTCAACTTCATATCGATAGGCAGATATTTCGTGAGTACATGGAGTACAGTCCAATCAAAAAATTAAGTGCACATTATACAGCCGAACTTAATTTTAAAAAGCCTCTACATGCGTCACGATCTGAACTACCCTCATCTCATCGCTATTGATTCACTGCGGATAATTGAGTACACGCGTGACACCCCCCTAACCCCCGCCCCACCTCCATACATATACCCCCACACACGTCGCACCTCATTTGATTACAACGGAAAAAGCGGCGAAAAATCGAGTAGATGCAGTAATCGCCCGGTTGTCATGGTTACCAATATTAACGCGAGGGGGGTTAATGTGGCCAAGGGTGCACGTTGGAACGGGACCGTCCCGATGCGGAGCAGCCGGTTGTTCTTAATTAGGGCTTCTTGACTTTTATAGTGTTTTACTGATGATATACAATGCGCTGAGATAAAGGCGCATTCTAACGTCAAAAAGGATCATGACGGCGGAGTTAACAGAATAATAAATTTTAAATTCCTTACAGTTGTAAGAGAAAGGCACTTGTATAATATTTTAGTTTAACTAGCTATGCTGGTGACCTGGTCCGTGTTAATACAAAACAAAAAAAAATCTTTGGAAGTTTCAATTAAATTTTATGACAAATTCAATATTTTTCGAGTTTGATCTATAAGTACAAAAGATAAAAAGTTTTAACGTTAAACTTATGTTAAAAGTCAATAATAACAACAGAAAAACTAATGAATCCTAAGAATTTCAAAAATAAACACAAATTGTTCAATTTTCTTGATAGTTGTGTATTCTTTAAATAAAATAACAATTATTTTTAAATCTAAAAACTATGAAGAATCTTACGTATAAATTAATCGTTAATATACATCCTTAACTCATAGATAATGAAAAGGTTCATTATTTATAAAAGTTGTAGTGTATATCAGCCTAATGTTTTACCGAAAACCGATAAAAAATAATCATTTATACAATAATATCATGCGCGTGATTCATTATTATTAGATAGTAACATTATTTTCTAAGAAATATCGTAGACGTTAACAAACTACGGTTCTACTACGATGTAGCAAAAATCTATCTATGCTACGCGGTAATAGATCCCGTAGCACTGCTGCCGTAGCTTATTGTAGCAGATATTTGTCTACATAAATACGTAGCAGTGCGACTATGACAGGTTAATGATAGATTAATAGATTACTGGGTAACAAAAATGATTTCATTAATATAAGAGTCAATTAATATGAGTTCTATTATACATTATAAATCCATCAGCCTCCCCCATTGATTGCCTCATTGAGGAACATTTTTCATAGTTGCCGCATTTGGCAGGTGGTTTTGCAACCACAGTTTTCTTATCATTTTCATTCTTAATCGAGGATAAATGTAGATGTCTATGGGCCACAGCATCCACTTACTATCAGGTGGACTGTGTGCTCGTTTGTTACCATTGCTCTATAAAAAAAGATATTAAAATTAGAAAACAAACATTTATAAAAATTAATTTTACTACTTTTATCAATATTTTATTCACAACATTAAAAATTGCATATATTGCAGTGGCATTAGTTAATTCATAATTGAGTTGATCCCTTGTGTGTTGCAAGAGGTAACTATGCGAACTTTTAAGAGCTTACATAGACTCTAATAAATGGCGGATTCTCGTAAATGCCAGACATAAAATCCGTTACTGCCACGGACTTGTATAAAACTAAGACTTATAAGAAGATGGGTAGCCTTATCAAAAGTTTAAGAAGTCTGGTACTGGGATCTTCTATTTATCTGCTTTTTATGTTAAAAGTTTACAAATAAATAAATAAAATAAATAAAAAGGGCCTCCTATATATAGCCTATAAAGTTGGCTTTAGGTGTTTATAGACAGCAGTTGCCACTTACCATCAGTGGGTTCTTTTGACACTTAATTTAAAAAAAAACAGATCTTGCATTATTTATTGTAATTTGTAGATGGTAACAATCGGTGGAATCTTGCGAGACTGTCCTACGCTTCATTAAGACAGAATTGGTCATGTTATTGGTTCATATAACACATCAATAGATCCGGGCATAATACATCCGATTCCATCCGCGGCACAAACCCCGAGCCCCTCATTTTTGTACATCGCTAAAAAGCCCTAAAACCACCCCTCGGCCCAGTTTAAACAACCCCCGCCGCCCGCTCATGCAGATTAGCTAAAACTACGCATTTTTTACCCCACTCCAGAGGGATCTTTTTTCCCGTTTCACCCTCCCTCGCTAACTACCGAAATGTGGGCTCCCTGAGCGTGGGAGGGCACGGAAAAGTTTGCGTTTTAAATATGTCCGAAGGCACACATTAAAATGGTTTACGAAATACAAATCATTAGTGAAAAAAACCCTTTTTTTCGCGTCCCGCTGACTCGCTGAATATTTTGCAACGCTTTGTGTTGGATTTGATTAGTAATAAATATTTGTTTTCGAAGTATTTGTATATAGGTCTGCTAATTAAATATTTCTGTAATATATAAAGTATTTATATAGTTTAAAAAGAATTGTCTCGTTAGTGCAGTGGTAGAAAGCGCGACTGATCATAAGGTCCTGCGTTGGCCAAAATCAGTTATTGGGTTTTTCAGTCAACAAATTCTCAATAGCAGCCTGGAATCGATATCGGTCATTGGTACTGCACCTGATTCCTCCCCGGTCGTGTCGGATTGCCGTCCTGACAGACTGTGAGAGTAAAGGAATAGTGAGTGCACCTGTGTTTGCGCACACACTCGTGTACTTTAATCCTGTACTGCGCAGATGGCTAGTCTCCGTTGTGACTTGCCGCCGTGACCGAAATTCGATCTGAAGGATATTATTATAGTTTCAAAGTTACTAAATACAACCGAATTGTAGGGCTTCTATTCTGCCTAGGAAGCCGGCTAAGTAGAAACCATCTCTCTGTTTCCGGTGCTAAGTACGAGTAGTAAGAACACTCAGTATGCACAGGTTTAAAGGACATTATATTTACGAGCTATTTAGGAATTACAACTCAGTTTTCATGGATAACAACTCATCATCATCATCATCATCATTACAGCCCTTCACAAGTCCACTGCAGAACATAGGCCTCCCCCAAGGAATGCCACAAAGCACGGACCTAAGCCACCTGCATCCATCGACTTCCTGCATGTCTTACCAGGTCGTCACTCCATCTAGTGGGGGGACGCCCTACACTTCGTCCGCCGGTACGAGGCCGCCACTGGAGAACATTTCTTCCCCATCGGTTGTCGGTTCTTCGAGCTATATGGCCGGCCCATTGCCACTTCAGCTTACTAATCCATTGGGCTATGTCGGTCACTCTGGATCTACTGCGGATATCCTCATTTCTAAGTTTATCACGAAGAGAAACTCCGAGCATAGCCCTCTCCATAGCTCGCTGAGCGACCTTGAGCTTCCTCATCCGGCCAGCAGTGAACGACCACGTCTCAGTTCCATAGGTCATCACTTGCAACACGGACTGGTTGTACAGTCTCGTTTTCAAGTTTTGAGGTATAGCTGACGAGAAGATGTGTCGTAGTTTCCCGAACGCTGCCCAGCCGAGTTGAATCCCTCGAATGACCTCTCAGTCGAAGTTGGACTTACCTAGTCGGACTATTTGTCCCAGGTAAACATATTCGTCAACAACTTCGAGCTTAGTGCTTCCAACAACTACCGGCATAGGTGTGACATGGACATTAAACATGATTTTTGTTTTGTCCATGTTCATCTTGAGACCTATCCGTTGGGAGACACTATTGAGGTCATTGAGCATAGTGCTTAGGTCCTCCAGCGATTCTGTCATAAGGACTATATCGTCGGCAAATCGAAGGTGAGTGATGTACTCGCCATTGATGTTAATACCGTATCCTTTCCAGTCCAGTAGCTTGAAAACGTCTTCCAATACAGCGGTGAAGAATTTCGGGGATATAACCTCACCCTGTCTTATACCTCTCTGCATATGGATAGGTTTCGTACTCTGATTCTGTACTCGGATAGCCATCGTAGCCCTACTGTGCAAACACTTCAGCACCTCGATATACCGACAGTCAACTTGGCACCGCTGAAGGGACTGTAGCACCGCCCAAATTTCGACAGAATCAAAGGCTTTCTCATAGTCCACATACACAAGGCAAAGTGGCAGATTATACTCTTTTGTCTTCTGTACAATTTGCCGAAGGGTGTGTATGTGGTCTACGGTACTAAAGCCGTTTCGGAAACCGGCTTGTTCAGGAGCTTGGAAGTCGTCGAGTCTGCGTGCGAGACGATTCGTAATGACGCTCGAAAACAGCACGTAGACGCGGCTCAGAAAGTAAATCGGTCTGTAGATCTTCAAGAGAGCGTTATCGCCTTTCTTGAAGAACAAGACCAACGCACTTCTGCTCCACGCCTCCGGAGTAGTGCCACCATGGAGGACGGAATTGAAGAGCTTCTGAAGGAATTCTAGTACCGGTTTTCCACCCGCTTTCAGAAGCTCCGCTGTAATTCCATCCTCACCTGGGGCCTTGCCGTTTTTAAGGTGCTGGAGAGCCATTCTAATCTCGCTCATACTGACGTCCGGGATATCTTCGGAATAGTGTCGGATAAGACTCGCTCTTAGATCGTTACTCACACTTGCATGTGGCTCCAACGATGATGTGCACAGCTGTCCACAGAACCTCTCAATCTCACTCAAAATCTCAGGTGTCCCGGAAACGATGCTGCCACATTCGGTCTTCAGCTTCAGTTGACTCTTTCTGGCAGACAGATCTCTGGCAAAGACTTTGGAGCCCTGGTTCCGCTCGATCGCTTCTTCAATACGAGCAGTATTAATACTACTGTCTGCTCAGTTGCCTGTATGGTGTCAAATCCACTGAAGACTGCAGCTTCATTTCCCTTCTAACAGCCATGAGATTAAGAGTGTGATCGGAGAGTTATTGTGTTCTTCTGCGGCGGGTCTTAGAGAACTTAGCTCCGTTCGCATGGACAGTTTCCACGAGCTTATCATTCATATCGTCCACTTCATTGCAGTCTCCTAGGCACTGAAAACGGTTTTGTAACTCGAGTTGCTTCATTGCAGTCTTTAAGGCACTGAAAACGGTTTTGTAACTCGAACTGAAAGGTTTTGGGACTTTGGACTAGAGCACGAGGGTGACAGAGCGTTGACTTCATTAGACGAGACCTCTCCAACTTCACGTTTAGGTTCACTGTGCCTCTAAACATTCGGTGATCGCTACCAGTTTTCACCCCGCGATCACTGAGACATCACTGAACAGTTGTCGTCTGGTCGTCATAATGAAGTTAATCTCATTTTTTGTCAAACCGTCGGGGCTCGACCAGGTCCACTTCCTGTGGGGCCGCTTCTGGAAGAAAGAGTTCATCATAAAGAATCCCTCTTTCTCCATGAAGTCAGCCAGCTGCTGGTCCCTTGGGTTCCGTTGCCCTATTCTGAATTTTCCTACTTTCAGCTCACCGTTCTCTCTTGTGCCTAGTTTTGCGTTGGAGTCTCCTATTAACACCGTATTGGGTTTTGGAGTAATGCATGGCTCTGGATATATCCTCATACATTTCCTCCACCTCCTCATCGGGATGTGCCAAGGTTGGTGCGTAAACCTGTATGACTTTCAGCGAATACCTTATGGTGATTCTGAGCATAAGGTATGCAACCCTCGTCGATACACTCCCAATCTTTACAACGTTGTTAACGAGAGACTTGTGGACGATAAATCCGACACCTCCTTGGGACAGACGGTCGCCCTCCGGTGATATAACAAGTTGCCGGATTCGAGGATTACCGTGTCCGCCCCCTCTCTTCGGACCTCGGATAATCCTATAATATTCCAGCGCAACTTGTCTATCTCTTCTTCCAGCTCCAGGATTTTCTCGTCAGTCCTCAGGGTGCGTGCGTTATAAGTTGCCAGGTCGAGTCATCGTAGGTGGCAACCGAACCTCCACCGGAGATTCTTAGCACCCCCTTCCCCGCCGTTACCATGGTCGCCACCGTAGCCAGGAATAGCGGGGCCGCCGGGGACTGGGGGCGTCTCTTCGTAACTTTATTAATTGGGGGGTATATTGCCTTAGTTGCAACCGTAGTTTTTTTATTGCGATATTGCTGTTATCAGGAAGATTCTGCTGCCCATCTCCTGCCTGTTTCCCACTGTCGCCTCTTACGACACCCACGGGAAAAGATGTGGTAGTGGATATTCTTAACCGCCACTACACGGAATAACAACTCATATTAATC
Source organism: Parnassius orleans (assembly GCA_029286625.1). NCBI lineage: Eukaryota > Metazoa > Arthropoda > Insecta > Lepidoptera > Papilionidae > Parnassius > Parnassius orleans. Next base: position 2,100,880 of record JAGSMP010000047.1, on the reverse strand, counting down.
CTTATTATGTCGGGTTTTCATATTTAAAAAAACTCTTCGTTTTCTTTTAAAGCCGTTTTAAAATAGATAAAGTGCATGAAAACCCCTTTATAGCAAAATACCAATTCAACTATGTATGAACTGATTAAAGTTTTTTTCATTTTAAGTCATGCTAAGTTGTTGAATGAATACTTTGTAATATAAACTGTTTTTAGATGCACCTAGTATGTAATAAAACGGATCGTTGTGGAGAACGAACCGTTTCTTGAATATAGGAATCGGGCATTAGTGATAATAACAGCGTAAAATAGCAGCATAATGCATCTGCATTTCACATAGTGAGCGACTAGAACTCTTTTACCGGTGACGAGGCATACTATTGTAGTCCTAAGGTCTACCAACGTATTAGCATTTTGATTTTTAATCTTTTGAATTTAGATATAGGTGTATTAATATGGTTGTAGTACGAATAGGTCGGCTCGACCTAGGAAGGACCACGCTCTCACAGAATACCAGCGTGAAACAGCAGCTTAATGCTGCTGTGTTTCGTATGGTGACTGTAGAGAACCGGAGGCACTTTTACTGGAAACGATTCTGATTTTTTTTCTTAATCTAGGATAGATGTAGATGGCTATGGATTGCTCATTTGTCACCCTTATTCTATAAAACAAAAAGTATATGGGTTAGAGCACCTACGTGCTGTGCGAGACTGTATGCTCGTTCGTCACTTCTATAAAACATGGAATTTTACGCAATAGTCCAATGGCTTCCGTCGCCACTAATCATCAGATAGCGAGCTTGTTTGTCACTCTAATGTCGCTTCAACGTAAAAAAGTTATTTCGACTTCAGCAGTTAACAAACAGATTAAGTTTTGAGGAAACAAATTTGCAAGTTTAATGAGTTTTGAAACTTAATTTTTCTTACTTTTATTTTTACATTTCATAAAATAATTAATATCTTTTAGTAACATTTTTAAAAGAGAGGTTGAAACTCTTACTTGAGGCGTTCAGTGGTGGTGGAAGAATATTCGCTTTCCTATATTCTTTTGTGGGAGTCAGAGGCGACAGAGGGAAACAAACCAGAAGATGGAAAGCAGCGTCTCCCTAATAAGGACTGAAAAAAAAACTGCGATTCACAATCCGTATGCTAGGCGTGGCAAATATTACAAATATCCCCCTAAGAGGCTCCTATCTGGGGGAGGCCTATGTTCAGCAGTAGACTTTAATAGGCTGTAACGGCAACAGTAAACAGAATTTTAATTTCATCATCATCATCATTACAGCCCTTCACAAGTATGGACTTGTGAAGGGTTGTATGTTTATCTTAATTTGCTGTTGTGTTATTCTTTTCGGGAGGCCTATGTTCTTGAATGAATGCCACAAAGCACGGTCCTGAGCCACCTGCATCCATCGACTTCCTGCATGTCTTACCAGGTCGTCACTCCATCTAGTAGGGGGCCACCCACACGTCGCCTACCGGTACGAGGCTGCCACTCGAGGACCTTGCTACCCCATCGGTTGTCGGTTCTTGGAGCTATATGGCCAGCCCATTGCCACTTCAGCCTACTTATCCATTGGGCTATGTCGCTTACTCTGGTTCTAGAAACCCCGAGCCCTATCCATAGTTCGCTGAGCGACCTTGAGCTTCCTCATACGGCCAGCAGTGAGGGACCACGTCTCAGACCCATAAATCATCATTGTAAACACGCAGTTCAATTCAATTCAGTTTTCAAGTTTTATTTAGTCGAAAAAAGAGTTCAATTGTAGCGAATGCTTTCTCGAATATTTTTCTTGTTAATGTCATATATAAACATCTCATATTTTACTACTTAAGTTACTAAGTTACTGATGCGTAAGTTTTGAGAAAAGATCAATATCATCGTCATTACAGTCCTTTACAAGCCTACTGCCAAAGATAGGCCTCCCCCAAAGAACAACATAAAACACAGTTCTGAGCCAGCTGCATCCATTGGCTTCCTTACCTGAATGTCATCTAGTGGGGTGAGGGGGTGCACTACAATGAGGCTGCCAGTCCTGAACCTTTCTTCTATAGATACTGATGATGAGCCCACAACCACATCGATAAATTTTCGATCGATGATTGAACAACGTTTTATCGACCAGTATCCGTCGATCAGCTGAAGCTACCAAATCAATCGATCGACATCAATCCACGTCGATCAATGGCATCGATCGTAGCGATTGAATTTTTTTTAATAGGATAGGGTGACAAACGAGCACACGGTTCACCTGATGGTAAGTGGTTGCTGCGACCCATAGACATCTACATCTATCCTCAATAAAGAATCAAAATGCAGATTCGTTGTCACCCGTGAGGACTAAGATGGAATGCCTCTTTTCCAGTAAAAAGGGTCTCCGGTTCTCTACACTCACCATACGAAACACAGCAGCATTCAGCTGCTATTTTACGCTGGTATTCTGTGAGAGCGTGGTCCTTCTTGCTACAACTATACTGCTAATATAGCTGCAGCATGGCTCTACCACGTATAACTTATTACATTTATTGGTGAAATGATTGATTGTTTAGTGTGGTAACACCCTAAGGTGTAAGAAAATAATTATTAATACTACATAGTCATTATTTAACTAACGAATTCCAAAACCCAGAATAATTAAATAATAATTCAAAAATAAAAGTGGAAACCTAATTTGTATTAACTAAATTTCCCAATTATCTAGATCAGCGATAACTTCTGCCCAGGTTTGAAATACGCTATCTGTTCCACAGGGGAGTTCGTAATTCAACCCTTTTAAAACAATGCGGGTCGGTATATCAGCATAGGGCCAAAAGTCCGTTATTATTTTTCGATTTATTAGTTGTGAGAATCCCTCTGTAATTCCAGCAGGAGCTTTCTATGCGCGTTTTATTTCTAAAACGATTTTAGATAGGGGTCGGTTGAGAGAGGAGGCGTTTACAAGTCACAAACGGTGAACGAATGAGTATTATAATATGCAATTGTTTATTTGTGATTTGGATTGACACATGAATTTGTTTCACTTATATTTGATTAGTTTACTATAAAATATATATATTTTTAATAAAATTAAAGTGACAAATGAACTTACAATCCACCTAATGGTAAATGGCTACTGCAGTCCATGGATACTTGCAGTCAACTTAAAACAAAGACGGATATACATGCGTTGTCATCTCTGAGCACTAATATGAAATTTCCTTCAGACGGCAACACAGAAGTTTCATCAAGTGACAACAAAAGGTTAACAAATGCTGAAATGCTGGCTAGAATATTAAATATTTCCTAGTTTCTAATTTTAAAAGTACACGGTTTAATTATAACTCTAGGAAGATTTTGGTAGTACATAAATCTTTTGCTGATCGAGATTTTGTTTAGAACGAGATGCGTTATCACCCCATTTTATGGGGTTTACATGGGGAAATGCCTACGCATTTCTCGAAGCAAGGACGGGTTATGTTGCACCGATGACAACCTCATGGTATTTTAGCTTCGTCGCATATTAGCAAGGTCGCAAGAACGCTTTCGTCCCTCCTCGAGAGAGGACAAATCCTTCTCCTTCTCAGGTAACGCCCCTGAGGACAGACGGACCGTAAAGATGGAACGTTTGACAAGTAAAAATACCCAATCGTACTGTTTCCTCATTAAATCACTGTAATTTTTTTTTAATTTAAAATCCGCTATCGTCGACAACTTAGAACAAATCTCATGTGGCCTAAAACGTAGCGGTCGATGTCGCCCGGAGGCGTCGTTACATACGCCAATAATGTTTTTTCCCGGATTCTTTTATATATGGCCGATTTTAAGTGAATTACAAGTCGAGATGGCGCAATGGATAGTAGACACGAGTTAAGAGGGCATTTTTGATTAGCAAGCTAACGTATAGTGGCGGCGTAAGACAAACCACAACCCCATATCATCCAGTGGGTGTCGTAAGAGGCGAGAGAGGGGAATAAAACAAGAGATGGACAGCAGCATCACCCTGATGACAACTTAAATTAATAAAAACTGCAGTTGCCAACTCGACTTTCAAGCGTGGCAACTATGGCAAATATTCTTCCTACGAAGCAATCTATATAGAAGACATTTGATGGGCTATAATGATTATGATGTTATATTCATAGTTTCTGCCTGACGTAGTGTTGATAATTATTCTACTTGGTGATTTCGATGGCCAGCAACACCTTCCATGTAGCATATAGATCAGATATGAAAATGAGAGGAAGAAGAAATAACACTCACAGAATACCAGCGTAAAATAGCAGCTCAATGCTGCTGTGTTTCATATGGTGAGTGTAGAGAACCGGAGACCCTTTTTACTGGAAACGAGGCATTTCAATTTAGTCCTCAGGGGTGGCAACGCGTCTGCACTTTGATTCTTAATCGAGGATAGATGTAGATGTCTAAAGGCCACAACGTCCACTTACCATCAGAACTGTACGCTCTTTTGTTACCCTTATACTATAAAAAATCTTAACTCTCAGTCTTACAAAACCGTAAAATGCAACGCACATTAGGCCCACACCCTGCTTTAGATTCTGAACACTTGTTAGAGAAATTAAAACACTGACAATTCGTAAATTCTGTGCCTAAAATTAAAATCATTACACATTTGCGTACAACGGAATCAAATTAGCGACGTCCTCTACTTTCACGTATTTGTTCGGGCGACCGCTGTCCCTCCCCCTCGCCCCCCGCTGGTCCATCGAAAAAACCCTTTAAAGTGAAAAGTTAGGACCGTGGCTTGCCCCCACCCCCTCACACATTTTATATATCGCGGTCTATTTACCGTAAACATGTACAAAGCGTTTCATTTGGAGCCGTTTGCGAAAGGTCAGGTTATATTAACCGGCCTTTGAGATGGGATACGGGCACTTATTAAAACCACTCTAGGTAAGGAGGTTTTATTTAAACGAATCTAGAAATTTTCCAATATACAGTCAATTGGGTATCGACGCTGTATTCAATAATAAATATATAATGTAACTAATGCCGTCTCGTGCTGTCTCTATCACTTTAAGTTAAAGTGACTGTGACACCACGAGACTTAACGACATCTTAAAATTGAGTAGCGTTTAAGTATTTGGCCATAATATTAAAAATCTTGGTGGTAGGACTACTTTTCTGCCTAAGGGTCCGTCTGCGTTGGTACCACCAAATAACATCAAATAAGTGACATTATAAGTACAGGCTGTGAGGCATTCATATAAGTCCTTAATGATACCAACGCATTGGTAACCTTTTTTGTAAGAAGTTGCTGTCGTTGCCCATGGGCTACAGTAGACACCATTAGGTGGACTGAAAGTTCCTTTGTCACTTCAGTTTTATAAAATATCTATCAAAAACATTTCTATCAATTTCTATAGTAATTGTATGGGAATATGAAGTCTTACAAACTTACCATTAGTGCATTGTTTCTCCTGTATTATCATTTAAATAAAAGTTTACATTGAATTTTGTTAATCTAATGTCTACGCAGATGGACTATCAACGAAAACGATGAAACATTGGCTCCGATAGTGATATAAACCTCAAGTTATTTTGTACGCTCATGCGTCTTGATTTACATAATATTATATAGTTTGTCTGTTGGGTTATGCTGTAGTCTATTTATTTTAAGGAATTTGCTTAACAAAATTAACGTCAGGCTAGGCTGTATCAGCATAGAATCCTTTACCTTTAAGCAATTAAAATAATGTATGAGAAGGAGTTATAACGACGTCATAGCTTTTATAATCAATCATCATAGTTGTATATTTTTAGTAGTCAATAACTTATTATACTTAGTCCAAATCTTTTTTATGTGTTTATAAGACACTAAAAGAGGTATAGGATACTAATTACCATTTTTATTTTTTTATTTTTTTACGTGGTAGAGCCATGCTACAGCTATATTATTGGTGTAGTTGTAGCACGAACTTATCCTATAAAAAAAAGTTGCAAGTTCAAATTGTGTGACGCAGTTATTATAGGTGGTGTCAATCAACCATAAAAACCATAAAAAATTAGAGGACATAAGAGGACATAAAATAAAAATAGTTTTACCAAGTGCTTGGCGGTGGGTGAAAAGAAGGATGTCTAACCGGGGAAGGACCACGCTCTCACAGAAGTTCAACGTAAAATAGCAGCTGTTGTGTTTGATATGAAGAGTAACAAGACGCAGGAAGTCGATAGATGCAGGTTCTGTGCAGGCCTTATTCTGCAGTGGACTTGTAAAGCTGTAATAATGATGATGAGACCAATCTTACACCTTAGGCATCTAATATTGATTCTGTCTGACATTTTGATGATTGTTAAGCGAAGATATAATGTAAGTGACTATGGGCTACAGCATTTATTTACCTCAACTGTTTGCTCGTCACCCTTACTTCTATAAATAAATTATTTCCTGTCATAAACACTGTAATAATAAAAATACATACTTCGTAACGAATAAATGATTAGGCACCCTTTTTAACTGACATAATGGCGGAGCACGCTCGGCCCTACAGGGCCCATACGGAGGTCATCGGCCTAGGCGCACCCGAAATTCGAAAGCACTAAAAAACTTTTTTTCAAAATGGCCGCCGCGGACCTGTTACCCATGTAACATTACTCTATGGCAGGGGCTGAGAACATTTGACTTTAAATAGTATGAACGTTTTTGCAATACTTAATTATTTATACGGGAGTGTCTATTCATACAATAATCTGACGATTAGTTTTTTTATTTATACGATTATCGTATGATTTATTTGTTATGTTAAAATTATCTTATAGTATATATTTAATTAAATGAGGTCAGGTGACATCACCATTTTGTAATATCGCTTGCCAGGTTCCTGAGATAAAGCTTCGCTTAGTTTAGCTGTGTTTATATAATGTTACATTTATTGTTAAGATTAAACAAAATACATAAAATAATTCAAGTACTACTGGCAGAGGAAAACACATTCTTTAGCTAAATTTGCAACCAGTCCAGGAACTTTGGCACTGAATGCATTTATTATGTATAGATTAATAAAATTAAATAATATTCTTGCGTAAACTTTCATCATAATTCCACATCATCATCATCATCCATCCACCATCGGACCACCAGACGTTCGGCTGGTCTGAAATCCTTTGTTGTCGACATACTTCGCATTCGAACCGGTTTTTCTTCGTACCAGTTCGTTTAATAATGAGTACAGCAAAGGTGGAATAATCTGAGAGCATCTGTCTTTCCATCCGATTTTAATGATTATGTCTTCAACTCAAGAGTAAATACGCTTTTGTTAAGCTAAGTCAGTGCGATTCACCATCTTGAGTTTCATCACCACTTACCATTAGGTGGGATAGTCAAGCACTGGCTTATAACAGTTAAAAAAAAGCGTTCGACATGGGCTTTGGGTTCTCCCGTTGGGAGCATTTGTCTTAACCATCACGTTGGACATGTAAATTAGCGATCGCAATACCAGACGTCTAGCACCTTTGACACTGTTCCCGCCGGTCTAGTAGACTTTGAGTACCACTCCCTGGCTAATTGTAATGTTCTGGAAATCAGGACTCTGTCTAGATTTTTCTGCGTTGTAACGTTGTAGCTAATAACAAAGTAAGCCCATATACCTCCCACTGCTTTACACAGCCTTTTCTCCTTTCCAAGAGTATTCTTTAAGAAATTAAAGGATATCGATCTTGGAAGGAGTAAGCATTTCGCCATGATGCTGTAGTGTGAACTGGTGGACTTCGCATGTACTTGAAATATTATAAGCATATCTGAAGTTTCTTCACAATGTTTCCCTTCACCACCGAGTACGTGGTAAATCAGCACTTATAATTGCAATTAATAATTAATTGGTGCCGGCGGGTATCGAACCCGCGTACTGTGAACTAGCTACTAACCAAAGTTGACTAATAAGACAATGATAAAACAAGATGTCTTAATCAACCCCTGTTGATATATCCCTTTCTTCAACATCAGTCCATTAACGTCTTTTTTTTATAGAATAAGGGTAACAAACGAGCACACAGTCCACCTGATGGATTGTGGCACATAGACATCTACATTTATCCTCGATTAAGAATTTAAATGCAGATGCCTTGTCACCACTGAGGACTATCATGGTATGCTTCAGTAAAAGAGTATTCAGTTCTATAGACCCACTATACAAAACAGAGCAGCAATAAGCTGCTATTTTACGCTGGTATTCTGTGAGCTATTCGTGCTACAACCATAATATAGCTGCAGCTTGGTTCTAACACGCATAAACTACTGCTGAACAAAGGCCTCTCCCATTGTAGAGAGGATTTGTGGTCTTAACGGTCACGCTTGGCGGATTGACGATCGCAGTTCTAGAAGTTTCGCACCTTAGACTTTGCTTCCCGTCGCCGGGTATTTTACGTCTGGCGTAAACAAAGTGGTTATACCGCCATCTACCGGAAGCTGTAAGATCTTCTTGGCACCTTTTTTTATAGAATAAGGGTGACAAACGAGCACACAGTAAGTGAATGCTGTGGCCCATAGACATCTACATTAAGATCCTAAATTAAGAATCAAAATGCAAATGCGTTGTCACCCCTGAGGATTGAGATGGAATGCCTCGTTTCCAGTAAAAAGGATCTCCGGTTCTCTACACTCACCATACGAAACACAGCACCATTAAGCTGCTATTTTACGCTGGTATTCTGTGAGAGCGTGGTCCCACCGCGGACAAGCCGACCCATTCGTGCTGCAACCACAATATAGCTGCAGCATGGCGCTACCACGTCTATAACCTCTTACGATACACACGGGACGAAATATGTTGTAGATTTTCTTCTCCGATAATAACCCCTTGGAATAAGATGGTCGCTTCCAAGCTGTTTCTTAAGTAAGTTTTGTAAGTAGTTTGTACATTGTACAGCCTGTGTTCTTATTGTATAATTTTATTTTGATTTTTTATTACACTTTTTTTTTTAATTTCAGTGTTATGCAAATTTAATTGGTTCAGCCAGATCATGAGCGATTATAATCTGTACAAGAGAGCTATTAGATATCCATCGGACGGATCCCGTCACTTTTAATTAAAGAAGATTTTGGCTAAGATAGTGATATTCCTCACAATCAAGTGAACGTTAATTAAATTGAATACCTTTTTATATGGTCCATGGAAAAGCCCTTCTTGCGAAGCTGATAAATTAAGTTGTATCTACATCGTTATTGTAATTGTCAGTTTTACAACAGTTTTTTTTAATAGAATAAGGATAACAAACTGCACACAGTCTACCAGATGGTTTGTGGACGCTGTGACCTCGTTCCAGTAATATTGTCTCTACACTCGCTATACGAAACACAGCAGTATTCTTTGTAATTTACGCTGGTATTCTGAGAGCATGCTCCTTCCTTGCGATCGAGGGAGGAGCACGCTTGAGCTCGACCCATTCGTGCTACAACCAAAATATAGCTGCAGCGTGGCTCTACCGCATAAAACTATGACTGCCTCGTTGGTCATGTGGTCATAAGCGCGACTTTGGTTATGTGGTTGCGGGTTCAAGTCCTGAATAGGGCTATAATCAGTGATTGGGTTTTCCTGTTGTGTCGAATTGCCGTTCCATCGGACAATGAAGACGAGGGAATAGCGAGCACCTGTGTTTGCACACACTCTTGTGGACTAATTTATGTGCAGATGGCTAGTCTCCGTTGGGGCTGGCCGTCGATCGAAGTTCGGTCGTAGCTGTCCGTATTTTTTGGAACGAAGTTCCTTATCGCACGGTAAGAATTTGACGGATGGGGGCTAGGCGAGAAAAAATGTAAGATTTTTCCGTCACGACCCCCTTTCTATAGTGCGAGCGAGATGGAATAATATCCATCTCCCTCGCACTTTTTCTTATCTTACCACATGAAAGAAATATTATTTTAAATAACGCTTCATTTTAATAGACGATAGTAATTCATTTATTTGTATTTGTTAATCAATAATATAATACATTTATCAATAATAATATACTACGAAAGGAACTTCGTTCCAACCGAGTGTTCCACGACACTCACGCATGTTTTTTTTATTCTGAAGGTGTCTTTATTTAATTTTATTTAGTTGCCTTTAGATTTTATTTTAGTGATAAAAGCTATTTGTATTCGGCAGACGGAATAAAATTTTCAAACAAATATCTTGCGCCATGGATGATAAACATATCATACTATATTTTAATCTTTGTGTTATATATTTTTACATATATAAGTTATTATACAAATTAGTGTTACGTATTGTAGTATTATGTATTGTAGTTTTATGTGTTATTCTATAAAACACGTAACAATTATTTGTTTCACCCGTGTAAAGGCGGTGTAGAAATGACCACTTCACAATATCATCCCGTGCGTGTCGTATGAGGCGACAAAGGAAAACTGAACCAGGATAAGGGCAATAGCATCTTCCGGATAATAGTTGAATTAAAATCATCAAAGAAAAAAAAATAAGAAATTGCGATTGCCAGCTCGCTTGCCAAGTGTTGTAACTATGACATTTATCCCCCAAGGAGGCAATCTATGGGGGAGCCCTGTAGTCAGCTGTGGAATTTTCATAGGCTGTAATGGTTATGGTATTATTGTATGTCCTAGAGTTCCTCTGAGGCCAAAAAGTAAAATGCCAAGTAAACTTACAGCCTATATACGTCCCACTCCTGGGCACAGGCCTCCTCTCGTTTCTGAGAGGGTTTTAGAGCAAGGAAGTGTCAGCCGCACTGCCCCAATGCGTGTTGGCGGACCTCACAATTCTTCCAATATTTTTTTTTTTATTTCTCACAAATGCAGAACCACCCCCGATTTTTTCCTTCAGGCCAAGCACGTGGACAGGACTTAAAATTGCAATTAACGGTTTCATAGGCCCGGTGGCAATCGAAGCCGGGTTGATATGTAAAGTAAATATCGTTTATTTATTTATTTAAATGTAAAACAATTTTCAATATTATTTTCTTGAAAACAGTGAAAGGAAGACATTGGATACAGTTCGGAAGTAAATTAAACAATCTAATGCACATGCTTACTGAAACAGGCTCTTTACAAATCGTAAGAAACAGGGTTCTTACGGAAACCTCTTTTGGACATTACTCTTTTCGTGTGTTTCTGTAAAAATATTCATATTTCCTTCACAAATATTAGAATTTCAAAAATATATAGGGATATTTAAATATACAATGCAAGCATTATATATTCAGTTGTTTAAAAAGAAGTCTACACGATTGTAATTGCCCAACTTTAAAATTTTAAAACAAAACAACTTTAAAATGCCACAAAATTGTAAAAATAGCACTGCTAAATATTTGTAAATTTAACCGTTAAAATTGTAAGAAACGCCTATTTTCTACCGACTTCAAAAAGGAGGAGGTACTCAATTCGACTGAATGTTTTTTTTTATGTATGTTACCTCATAACTTTTTTCTGGGAAAACCGATTTCAATGATTTTTTTTTTATTTGAAAGCTGGTGCTTCTCATGTAGTCCCATATAAATTTGATTAAGGATTCTTAATAATTTATATTGAAGTCGGTTGTACAACATTTTTAGTTTTAAATTATTTTGATGACAATTGAATTACAACTTAGCAATAATGTGAACATATAATTCAATTATTATGCGTTTGGTAAACCAGTTTTTCTGAGAAAGGTATAAATGATTGCCAATCAAGAATATTTATTGAGCAGAAATATATAAAATTTAGCTACAATTCTACAATATTCCACCACGGCAATTTCGTTAATATATTTAACTTTTATTAATCATAAATATGTAGAAATGTAAAATGTTTATTCAATATCAAATATGTAGGGTTTAGGTAAAAGATGCAGGTGGCTCAAGACCGTGCTTTGTGACATTCCTGGAGGGAGGCCTATGCTCAGCAGTGGACTTGAGATTTGTTGTTATGACAATGATGATGTGTATATACATGTCATATTCACCACATTGTTTTGGCGGTAACTTAGTTGAAAACTCATAGAGAAGCTAAGCCAGGGGACGGGCAGCAGTATCTTCCTGATAACAAGTTGTTAATATAATTTAAAATTAAAATTTTTGTACAACCGACTTCAATATATTTTATTAAGAATAACTCGAAAACTATTGGTCAGACCTTGACCACATGAGAAGCACCATTTATATGAACCACATGTAAAGCAACAGCTTTCAAATAAAAAAGAATCATCGAAATCGGTTCACCCAGAAAAAAGATACAGTCGAATTGAGTACCTCCTCCTGTTTGAAGTCGGTAGAAAAAGAGTGTCGTCAATACACCTACCAAGCGTAACAAATTCTCCTTACATCGAGAGAGGTCTATGTCCAACAGTGGACTTTGACGGACCAATAAAGAAAAGAAGTTTAATCTAAATGTATACGAGCTTAGGAAGGGATAGTTTGAGCTTTCTTTTTATAAATTGTGCTAGCATTAGTTTTATCAACACTTAATTATTTAAATAATATGTAGAATCAGGTGTTACTTTACAGAAATCCATTATATTAAATATTTGAAAATTAACTTTCCAAGATCTACGTAATAAATTAAAATGATGTGTCTTACCTAGTTCGAAGAGCACCTCCCGCCCTCCCTCAATTGCGTGCACTATCCCTGTCACTACTAATCCCAGCACCACTACTACCGACACCACGACACTAGGAAAGACCACCACCTTCGATAATACGACACGTGTTCCGCCTCTACACGAGGCGTCCCCTGGTGAAGTAGACTCTGCGGTGGCTGACCGCTCATCAAGGACCTGGCATCAAGGATGTTTTTGTTCGACATTACCATTCCATATGACAAGAACCTCGTGAAAACCGAAACAGATAAGTAAACAAAATATCTGACCCGGCTCACGAGGTGACTGACATCTGGGGTGGTCTACCGACCGAAATTATTCCTGTAGTCGTTTCTGCAAACGGGCTAATCCCGGTCAGTCTCTCAGGTCATCTATGGTAACTTGGACTCCGTGACGGACCGGTCCAAACTCAAATGCAGAAGCCCTCCAACGTCCACCATTTTCTTTCCCTCTCCCCCTAATACTCGGCCATTTGATCTCCCCTGCTGAGGTCTTTCATCTGGTTGGTTTTTTATTTATTTATTATTTACTTATTTAACTATATTTAATGTATATTTATCATTTTATTTTATATATTTTTACAGCCTAACCAGACGAAAATACTATTTTAATACCCCATAATGACGACGAGCAATAGCAGGGCTCGGTTATACAGAGCATTTCCGACCGGGAGACCGTATGGAAGGAGAAGGAGCTCCATGGAAGGTTCTAAGATCGACTTTCGTAGATACAGTTGCCTCCCACCACTGGCTACGTATTTGAGATCTCTTCGGGGAGACTAAGGTTTTGTCTGTGCGATACAAGATCAGGTTATTAAGACCGACCAGTATCGGAGATTCATCCTAAAGGATGGTACGTCGACATCTGTCGATCTTGTCGTCATCCCGGTGAATCACATAGATATCATCTCACGACATCTCCGGTTGTTCGGTGCTTTCTAACTCTGAATTTTGCACTGACTCAAACCCAAACATTTTATTGCGTTCATGTGGTTACATAAATAGTTCTTATGTTGACATAAATAGTTCTTATGTTGACACCACCTAGTAGCTAGGATTTTCTACACCAGGTTCTACACGGTCTCGGTATGTCGGTCACTGCGTCACCGAGTCGTCAATTTGTGACAGAACTCACCAAATTTTTTGTACACCTACCCACGTGTCAAAATTTACAAATACCTTTTATATTTGTGGTTTGCAAACTCTGACTCATTTTTTGCTGTACTAACGAACATAACTGACATTAATTAAACCAGATTTAAATGACGTTAAGTTTTCACAAAGTTGCGGACCCCTGCCGCGACTACTTAGAACAAGTTGCATTTCACCCGGCACTTGCACACGCTTGCAAACACACACACAGACACAAAGTGTGTAGTGTGTATTATATTTATGCATTTACGAACGTTTCTGTAGACTGAATGTGCAGTTCCTGGGGCTTAATTTTGTTTTAAATTTATGGGGTAAATATTCAAATTTTTATAAACCTTGAAGTGGTAGGATAGTATTAGGATGCAACTAAAGAGTGCTTAATTGTTCCGTTTTAAAATTCTGCATCCCTTTATTTATACTTAGTGGTGTAAATTTGTGTACAAAGAATAATTCACCAAAAAAACATTATTGAATCAAACAAATAACAAAATAAATCATATTCAGAGATATATAAAATAAAACCATGCGTTAGTGTCGTGGAACACTCGGTTGGAACGAAGTTCCTTTAGTAGTATTTTTTTTAAATACTTGTAATGCTATTAAACATTACTAATATTCCCTTAAACCACTTCTAGTAAGCTTAAAATGCTTGTATTAGAAGTGGTTCACGACAGTAGTCGAATGGCGAATTCGAACCCACGCCCTTTTGAGTTCGCGGTCCGCGCCCTGCCATTAGGCTACTGACGCTTCTAATATATTATTATTGATAAACGTATTGTATTATTGATTAACAAATACAAATAAATGAATTACTAGCATCTATTAAAATGAAGGGTCATTAAAAATAAAATAATATTTCTTTCATGGCAAGATAAGAGAAAGTGCGAGAAAGATGGATATTATTCCATCTCGCTTCCTTATAGCCGCCTAGGCCGTCTACACTACATCAGAAGGGGTCGTGACGGAAAAATCTTACATACTTTTCTCGCCTAGCCCCCATCCGCCAAATTCGTACTGTCCGATAAGGAACTTCGTTCCAAAAAAATAACTGCCTGTATTATGATACTCAGATTATGCAAAGGCAAATATGCAGGGCCTATCTAATAAAAAGTAAAAAAAAACTCAGCAAAAGTTGTTAAACAAGTGTTTTTTTTATAGATTGTGGGTGGCAAACGAGCACACAGTCCACCTGATGGTAAGTGGATGCTGTGACCCATAGATATCTACATTTGTCCTCGATCAAGAATCAAAATGCAGATACGTTGTAACCCCTAAAGACTAAGATAGAACGCAAGCTTTGGCAATAATCAGGAACACTTCGAAAAAACAACTTTAAAAAACAGATATTGACCATAATATTTATTATAATGTTTTTGAATTAAAAGAAAGTGACCATATTAACCGAATGACCATATTACCCTCACGTACGCTATAGTATCAGGTAGGCATAAACCCGTGTTGCCAATATTAAAAATTCTCCCGCCATCCCATTTGAATTAGCTCTTGACGGAACGCACATTCGTCGAATAACTCTTCGTCGTAATAGCCTATTTATTTTTTTAATTTCGCGGACAATTAATTCACCTTCAGTGAGATACGGACGCACTAATGAGTTTTATAGAGCTTAAATACGCGAATTCTACAGTGTTAAACGTTACTGAAAATTACATGCTTTTTATAATGTCATATTATAATAATTATAACTATTTTACAAAAAGTTAAAGCCTACAAAAAGTTTGACGGCTCCGTGACGCAGTGGCTTAGCAATGAGTTGCAGCGCTAAGGGCCCCGGGTTCGAATTCCGCACGGAACAAATATATGTATGGCCTACAAATAATTGTCCTTGTAAAATTTAACAGAAGAAAATCCTAGTTAAAAGTTAAAAGACATTAAGGCCGACGTTAAAGAACTAACGAGAAGTTTCTTTTATACCACCTTTAGGGATGGAATTTTTTCTCCAAATTTATATGGGACCACTGTTTAAAAAAAAACTAATCTTCAAAATCGGGTCTCAATTTGTAAAGATATCTCATACCATACAAACGAAAAAAAACATACACTTGATTTTTTTTATAGAATAAGAGTGACAAGCGAGCACACAGCCCACCTGATGGTAAGTGGATGCTGTGGCCCATAGACATACATCTATCATCGATTAGGAATTTAAATGCCGATGTGTTTTCACCCCTGAGGACTAAGATGGGATACTTTCTGTCTAGTAAAAAGAGCCTCCGGTACTCTACCATACGAAACACACCAGTATTAAGCTGCTATTTTACGCTGGTATCTGTGAGAGTGTGTTCCTTCCCCGGTCGAGCCGACCCATTCGTGCTACAACTACACCAATAATATAGCTGCAGCGTGGCTCTACCACGTAAAACATTTCTTTATAACTTCTACACCTTCAGCAGCCCGCTAAAGTCCACGGCTGGACATGGGCGTCTCCAGTTTAGGATTGTCCTTAATCGCCATGCTTGGCGATTGAAATATCAGACGTCCCACACCTTTGACTCTGCTCTACAGGTCTGTATATTTTATATCTGGTTTAAAGGAGATGGTTATACAATTATCTAAAGGAAGTCGTGAGGTCTTTCTAGGGTTGCCGATAGTCACCTGTTTCGACAAAATGGGGCGATTCATTCTCTTGCGCCGCCACCACACAATAAGTAATTTCCTGCTTCGTAGATCTATTACGTTTATTAGATAGATTATTTACGTACGCCATTACTGCAAAACTGTATAATCATTTTGCAAAACAACGCGATAGAAGTTTTTAGCGGGAACTTGACCGCCGGCGGATTGCAGTTCCTGTATTATTATTTAAATGTAAACGTGGTGAGATTTAGTGTATTGAGTCTGCGCATGTAAACTATTAGTGGAAACGGTGAAACATGGTTACGTGAACCTCAAGTTAATGTGTCTGCTTTGGCGCCTTGAGATACTATCGCCATCGACTGTCTGCTGGCTCAAGCTGCCATCAAAATCTCCCAAAAACTTCAAAATCTTACTGTGAAGAAGTTTTTATACAAACTATTCTTAAAATATAATTTCATAATACTTGTGCACTGGCAAAAGTACAATCGTACGAGTCCATCAGCAAAGAAAAATAAAAACAAAGCGCTACTTGAAGCGTGCAACATTAAATACTAAATTATAATAAACATCAATTTACACTCAGTGTTTTATAGCATCAACAACTATATTACTTAACAGGTTATAGCTATTTAAAAGTAAAATAAGTATGTCTAGTGTTTAACTTTAATAACAAGAATGTTCTTATTTTAATACTAGCTAGGTCCGCGGCTTTTCCTGCGAGAATGTAAGAAAAGGCAATAAAATTAAATATTTAAATCTGTTTGAGATTTTACACTAAAAACAAAACCTTAAATGCTCAAAAGTTTATAAAAATAACGCTTGCGATAACGGCGCTTATGGAAAATATTTCCTACAATGAACGAGACCCATACTGAATATGTGTACTGTTACAGACTGATAAAAAAAAGAAAAAGATATACCTAATAATTTCTTATATCTACGCGAATACAGCTCATTGATTTAATTAATTTTCACGAGTTTTGTACCGTTTAGTTTTTTATTTTTTATATTTTATTTTGAAGTAAAACTTCTTTGAGGGCTACTTAAGAGTAAATCAAATCAGTGTTGGGATGGAAATAACGTTCAGTAAAATTCATAGTCCGTATACGGAGTTTCGCGACTGACTATTATAGGTATAGTGTTTGTATCTTATAGACAATTTTCAGACATTATACTTAAATTTATTTCTATTCTATTTTATGTAGTTTAAAACCTATAATTATTATTATTTTATTTTTAACAGTAATAATGTTATTAATTTCTAAGAAAGAAATAAATAAATAATGCTTTAATGAAATAAATATTAATATTTATTAATATTAGTATAACCTAAAAAGTTTTGCTTTAACCGCGCGTATTGGTTAGGTTACAAGTATAATTTTTTTATATTCCCATAATATATTCGCATAATGCTTCTTTTTAACCCCCGACGGAAAAAGAGGTGTTATAAGTTTGACCGCTTTGTGTGTCTGTCTGTCTGTCTGTGGCACCATAGCTCTTAAACGGGTGAACCGAATTGGGTGCGGTTTTTTTTATTTAAAAGCAGGTTTCTGGCGGTGGTTCTTAGACATGTTTTATCAAAATCGGTTCAGCCGTTTCAAGCTTATCAACTGTTTTTTTCGGGGGTTTTTAAATTATGAATTTGAGTTATTTCTATGGTGAGTGACAAGTACCGGAGACGTTTATACTGCATTATATATTCTTTAGGGTGACAACGCATAGGCCTTTGATTGATATTTTGATACTCTTATCAGAATGGAGATGTTTTTTTTTCTTCATTTGTGGTGGCATCAGTTTCATTATTGCAAAAAGATATATTAAAAGTCTTTGCCACAAATGCCACAACATCGTACAAAATATCAACTCAAAATTCTTCACGATATGTGATGCACATAGTTTTTAAGACATTTTGATGACAGCTGAGGCGGCAGTCCATGACGTTATTATTCCGAGTTCCCAAGGCGCCTGAGCGCACAAAATAACTTCCACCATTATTTGAACAAAAATACAGATACAACAATCCACCGGCGGTAAAGTTCCCGCCAAAACCCCTGAATGAAAGTGTATAATATGGGTGTGGGTATAATATGGGCTGGACTACAACACGCAGTCAATCATCAAGAAAAAAAAGTATTTTCAAATATATCATACGTGGTAGAGCCACGCTGCAGCTATATTAAGGTTGTAGCACGAATGGGTCGGCTCGACTGGGGTAGGACCACTCTCTCACAGAATACTAGCGTAAAATATCAGCTTAGTGCAGTTGTGTTTCGAATGGTGAGTGACAAAAACCGAAGACCCTTTTCACTGGAAGCGAGACATTCCATCTTAGTCCTCAGGGGTGACAACCCATCTGCATTTTGATTCTTAATCGAGGAATGTAGATGTCTATGGCTATGGGCATCCAGTTACCATCAGATAGACTGTGTGCTCGTTTGTCACCTAAGTCTATAAAAAAAAATCGACATCAAGTCTATTAATAACACTTTTCTCTATTATTCACACCTTAATTAAAAAAAATTGAAATGAAAAAAATCTATATTTATTCGACGTAAGAAATCGAAATTTCGTTTGTCGAACGTTATTTTCCTCTACTACCGTTTCAAAATAAGGTTTCACTGACCAAAGACGAAAGGACGAAAGAAATTCCACAGGTATTAACTTTTTTGTCACTTTAAAGGTCAAATACCTACAATAATAGGTTTTTTTATGAAGGAAATAATAAAAGTTTTAACCTATT
Source organism: Parnassius orleans (assembly GCA_029286625.1). Classification (NCBI taxonomy): domain Eukaryota; kingdom Metazoa; phylum Arthropoda; class Insecta; order Lepidoptera; family Papilionidae; genus Parnassius; species Parnassius orleans. The sequence continues at coordinate 2,081,889 of JAGSMP010000047.1, read as the reverse complement.
GGCAATTAAAGCGTGCTAGCTATTCTTTCATAAAAACTAGCCATAAGTTTCTAAGTATTAGGACCTAATTCTACCTAGAGTTCTCTCTTACCATTTCTGCCGCTAAATAGCAGTACTGTGTTCCGTTCTGAAGGATAAAGAGAGTCCTCATAGGTGACAAAGCATCTGTAGCCTTCTTTGTTTAAAGCAAGTGTCCACTGACAACAGAAGCAAGGTATTTATCAGGTGACTGTAAGTTCGTTTGCTATTCGGTTTAAAAAAAGCAACTTATCAGTAAACAGTAAATCCGAGCAAGGCAAGAACATTCAGCACCTGTTCACAAGTATGACGCCTGTGGCAGCCATCGCCCTACTCGATATAATACTCGAGCATATTAAAGGGAAGTGAACGACCCCTTGACAATAATATTTGCTTTATTGTAAAAAAAATGTCAATGTAATTTATTAAAATAAGATGAAATGTTAATAAGGAGATTTTTGCACATCCTTTCAGCGATTTAACTTATCAAATTCGTTAGTCCCTATTTACAAGAGTCGTTATAAGGGGTTTCAGAACTTGAATTATTTGTCGTAAATTATTATGGCTTCAAAAAGAGACATATAGAAACTAATCTCGCGATTTAGGATTAGTCATGATGAGTAATCAACATTACAATTAGAAGATGTTTTTTATGCTATTTCTCGAAGTCAACGACATTTTTCTAGCATATTCCTTACACTGAGAAAATGAGTTAAAGCATTATCTAAGACCGTCACTAAATAGAATCATCAGAAATAATGACTCAAAAATATATTTAAAGTCATAATAATTAATTTGGTATGTTAGTACTCGTATTATAACGGTTTTATTTGTGTACATATGCTTATGTGCAAAGTATCCTCAGGCAATGAGTATTGAAAGAAGTGGAAACAAGTATGCTGATTGTATTGCTATACTAACGAAAGAGGAGAGTCACGAGAAAAAGATAGTCGATAATATAATATAATTATATCCGCCAATTTTTCTACGCACTTTCGCGTTCCCCACACATTGAAAATAAACCGCGTGTGCTGATGTAACCGCAAACGCACACACACCCACAACCAATAAATAGATTGAACTAAACGGTGAAATTTAAAAAAGGAACAAAACGAACGAAACGCATTGCCGCACACAACGAAACAAATGCAGCCCAATCATTAAGTAACACTAATCAAAAATCAGATTTGATTACAACGATATAAAGTCGAAATTCGAAGTATGAAGTGATATTTGTAGAACTAGCATGTTAACACATTATGCATACGTGAGAATGATGGCTTACACAAACATTGGCAAAAATTTGGATTATAGGAACACCGAAATTTTAATATGTGTGTATTGCTTGTTGGTGTGTAAAGAGTTATAAATGCATTCTTTTTACGTTTGTATTAACAGGGTTCATTTGTGTACTCCGTGTGTTGCGCGCATGTGTGTATGTTTTTGTCGTTCACATGATGGATTCGCGCGTTTGTGTTCGTGTAATTTTTTTCTTTTTTTAAGCCAGCACACAGAGAGGGACGAGTGAAAAATAATTTTAACTGGCACACTGCAACGCGTTTAATTTTTGAGCTCTCTGTCCCGCGCGAAATGGGACGTCATTACTTTTTTAAATTACGAATGTCGACGGTTTTGTGCATCCATTTTTGTTTATTTGCTTATTTTAATTAGCATTGTTTGTTCGAAATTCGGATAGGTACATGAAGTTATGACCATTTTGATTGTGTTTTATTAACCATTATCAAAGAAAATATACACTACGCGAACCATTATGGTATGATTGTTGTCTTTTGAAACGTGTACGGCAAAAGACTATCATACGAGGTATGAATATTGATGTATATGTTACCGAGTCTACGGCGATCGGCTACCGGTGAGAAGGAAAATTGAAAAGACAGAGATAAACAAAATGATGTACAGTAAGCATATATTATATTACAATCAAAATTTCGCTATTTTTATATATAAAAATGAGCTGTGAATATTGATGAGAAAATTCTAAAATGTTCTCCAGACTGAGTTTCGGTCACGGCCGCCAGTCTCAACGGAGACTAGCCTTATGCGCACGACAGAATTATAGTGCAGGAGTGTGTGGGCAAAGGCAAGCACTCTCTATTCGTTCACTCTCATAGTAGATCAGGCGCAGGGCCAATAACTTTAGGTGCTTATCCAAGACGTTAAAATACCACAAATTTCCTAACTCCGGGTTGCTACTGAGAGTTTCTTGACAAAAAACCCAATAACTGATTTTGTCCCGGACCGGCATTCAGACCAACTTGGTACCACTTAAGCAATAGTATTAAGTCTGTTAATTAATAACTTATTACTGAAACCAACTTTGTCAATATAAAGCTAAAAGTTACCAACTAAATTATATTTCTATAACATAGGAAACTAATTAATTGGTCTAATTTATGTACATTTTCCCTATTCGCCATTCGTTGTAAAGAACAGTACTTTGCGCAAAAAGTTGTATGGAGGAAATCGCTTCCAGAGCGATAAGACCGCCTATTGTACCTTTTTCTTTATAGGATAAGGGTGACAAAAGAGCACACAGTCCACCTGATGGTATGTGGTTGGTGGCCCATAGACATCTACATCTATCCTCGATTACGAATCAAAATGCAGATGCGTTGTCACCCGTGAGGACTAAGACTTCCTTCTATATTCTTACCTTCTATATTTCATTTCATATTGTTTTCGTTTTAATGTGTATTGGTGTACAATAAAGAATATATTGATTGATTGATTGAAAAGTAACATTTCCTGATACCAATCACGTATCAGGAAATGTTACTTTCTATAAAACTAAAGATAAAAGAAATGCTTTCATTAACCATGTACTTGAAGAACGTTTCACGTTTAATATATATTAGGACACCTCTGCCTGGGGTCCGTCTAAGTACCACCCTTTTCCCTATTTCGGCTTACAAATAGTGCTTGCACTACTGTGTTCCGGTGTGATAGGTATAGTGAGCCAGTCTAATTATAGAGAGCCAGTATTTACACATTTTTTATACGTGGTAGAGCCATGCTGCAGCTATATTAGTAGTGTAGTTGTAGCACGAATGGGTCGGCTCGACCGGGGAAGGACCACGCTCTCACAGAATACCAGCGTGTTTCGTATGGTGAGTGTAGAGAACCAGAGACCCTTTTTACTGGAAAAGAGGCATTCCATCTTAGTCCTCCCGGGTGACAACGCATCTGCATTTTGATTCTTTATTGAGGATAGATGTAGATGTTTATGGGTCACAGCAACCACTTACCATCAGGTGGACTGTGTGCTCGTTTGTCACCCTATCCTATAAAAAAAAATATTTCTGCCGCCAAATAATGGTACTTGCTCTGCATTGTTTCATTCTGAAGGGTGTAGGGAGCCATTATAATTATAGGCTGTGAGACATTCCATCTTAGTTTTCAGAGGTGACAACACATTTGTAACCTTCTTTGTTTGAAGTTGCAGGTATCCATGAACAGCAGTAACCACTTACCGTCGGGTATACAGTGGGTCGGTTTGTCACTTAAGTTTTATAATAGTAACTAGAATCAGGCGTTACTTTGTGGAAATCCTTTGATAAATTTTGGCCGTCTTTATTGCTTTTTCACAAAAGAAATTTCGTAACTCCTTAGTAAGACGATAGTCTTCACCAAACCCTCATTTATGTGGGATGATGACCACGTTGAACTTTTCCAACGAGTTGCGAGGCTTCATTATAGCTGTGAGCACATATTATCGTTTGTTGTAGTGATCCTCAACCGTAAAGAAAATCATCTGTAAGGAGCACATTTATGTGTCTTCTGCCAGCGTATAAGGACAGCAAGCGTTTCAATCGGTCAACTCCCAAAACCAGCAGGGACTGACTTAGAGGATATTCTTTATATCGACACTTCAGGTCTTGAGAAATGGCAGGCATCAAAGGTATCAAAAATTAATTCGCTCAGTTCCGCGCAATAAAACAAAATGATGTATCTCACCTAGTTTGAAGAGCACCTCCCGCCCTCCCTCAATTGCGTGCACTATCCGCGTCGCCACTAATCCCAGCACCACTACTCCCACCACCACTACACTAAGAAAGACATACCACCCTCGATAATACGACACGTGTTTCGCCTCTACACGAGGCATCCTCAGGTGAAGTAGATTCTGCGGTGGCTGACCGCTAAGTCAATTGACTTCAGTTTTATAAAAGAAGGAAAATTTATGGGATAATATTTAAACTTAGAAACAACATAATATATTGCGAGTACATTTACTTGACGGGATAGACCAATACAAGTGGTATATAAGTATTATGACTGCAATACGAATTGCTAATTTGGGAAGAACCATGCACGCACGAAACACTAGCGTGAAATAGTAGCGTAATGCTGCTGTGTTTTTGGAACGAAGTTCTTTATTGGACGGTACGAATTTGGCGGATGGGGGCTAGGTCAGAAAAAGTGTAAGATTTTTCCGTCACGACCCCTTCTGACGTAGTGTAAACTGCCTTGGCGGCTATAAGGAAGCGAGATGCAATAATATCCATCTCCCTCGCACTTTTTCTTATCTTGCCATGAAAGAAATATTATTTTATTTTAATTGACGCTTCATTTTAATTGACGCTAGTAATTCATTTATTTGTATTTGTTAATCAATAATATAATAAGTTTATCAATAATAATATACTACGAAAGGAACTTCGTTCCAACCGAGTGTTCCACGACACTCACCCTTTTTTTTATGATGAGAGACGAAAACTGGAGAAGCTTCTCACTATTGTGTTTGATAAGTAAAGTAGTAAGAATGTCAAAACAATTTGTGTTGAAGGCCTGCAATAGCCACTAACCGTCATTTGCGAATATTTATTAAAAAGAGGGGGTCCAGAAAGATGTATCATAGTTACTTCATACTTACTTTATCTGATAGTAGTTGGCCTGGCACTCGTTCTGAACTTTCCGGTAGGTGTCGCGATGAGCTTCGTACCGAATACAGTTTAGACTTTTTTGTGTCCATATTCAGTTTAGATTTGTCACCAAAGCTGAACCTGAGACTGAGAGGTGGACCAGATTTGGTTTGGATTAAAGTCTACTGCTGAACATAGGCCTCCCCCATAGATTGCCTCATAGAGAGATATTTGCCATAGTTGTCACGCTTAGCAAGCGGGTTTGCAACCGCTATTTTTTATTTTTAGTCGTTATTAGGAAGACGCTGCTTCCCGTTTGCTGATCTGTTTCCCTCTGTCTTACAACACCCACGGGATGACATGGGATAGTGGATATTCTTACACCGCCACTACATGGTCCAAACGGTAAACGGTAACGGTATGTAAGGAATAAAATATTTCAAGGACGTGTGAAGTTCACCGTAATGCACTAGAACAGCGGAGCGACCTAGCCGCTCCATCATTATCATCATCATTATTGCAGACCTTACAATTCCAAAGCTGAACTGTTTTTGAATTTTCAAGCTATTAATCTATATTATTACTAGCGATCCGTCCCGGTTTCGCACGAGCGATTTCTGGATCTCGACAACAGCGCCACCTACCGGGGTGAATCATTTAAATCATCCAGGGACCCGTTTTTGCGAGACTAACGGACAGCATATTTTTATATATTATAGAGATTATATGATACATCAAAATTTGTAAAGATGTTTAAGTTTTTGTTACTCAATCACGAATTAGTTTAAAGGATTTGAATAAAATGCTTGCCTGCCTAAGGAATGCCACAAAGCACGGTCCTGATCCACGTTGCACCCATCGACATCCATTTCCTGTCTATGGATGCAAGTATTTTCGCTCCATAACCATTTAAAAATGACAAGAGGCCGGTGTGTGATTTAGATAGGATTTATTTTAAACTAATAGAAGACATTTTTCCGTAAATATCAGGGTAATCAAAAGCATTCCAGTTTTTTGTACCTACCCGAGATAACGCTTAGATCAGAGACCGAGATACAGAGTACACCGGGTCGTACCGTTACCTTTACAGCCTATTAAAATCCACTGCTGAACATAGGTCTTCCCCATAGATTGCCTCATAGGGGGGATATTTGCCGTAGTTGCCAAGCGGGTTGGAAATCGCGGTTTTTTTATTTTTATTCGTTATTAGAAGACACTGCTGCCCCTCTCCTGATTTGTTTCCATCTGTCGCCTCTTACGACACCCACGGGATGATATTGGGCTAAAAAAAAAACAAAAAATTTTTAATTGCACAGAACGTGTTAATGGTAGTACTACAACGCCGTATTAATACGGAAGAAGTCGACTGTTCGAATAGTTTCGTAATCGTTGTCAAAATACGTATGGTGTGTGGGAATGCTTGTGGGTATAGTCACAGTCTTAATATATTTAGATTTGGTTAAGTACACAAGGGGCGCACCTAAATGAAGTTCGAATACCCTTTTATTATTTGTTTGACACTGGCAAGTAAAAATATAGTAAAGGCTGCTGATAAATTTAAAAATAGAACTATTAATTTTTAATTACTTTTATGCGAAAAATGTTTTTTTTTAAGAATCTGACGGAAATTCGCTCGCAACAGTGGAGCTCAGTAACCGTGATTTTCGCAATATGAATGATTTGAACTTTTTGATTCTACTTTTGATGAGTGTATCACAATCAACAATTTTTTATTGGTTTGCTGAATACAAAGCGGACGAGGAAGGTTTAAAAAAGAAGCGAAGAGAAGTCGGTTGTCAACCGTGGTTATTTAAGATAGCCGACAAATTACTTAAGCGAGAAATGGGTATTGGATTATTATTCGAAGATTAGAAGAGATGCCCATGGACCATCATGAACTGCAGACTTTCTCTCCGGTAAGTGTTGTTCGAGATAGGTGCCACTCAAGCTCGCCCTCATGGGTTGCTCATGCAACTGCATTGAAGATAAGTCAACTCCAAAAAAATTATGTACTGTTTTGGATTTCATAAGATTCTCGTCATAAGGAACGGTTGATCAAAATATCCTTGTTTGTGATTTGATCTACTATGATAGGTAGTAGATGAGATTCTGAACCGCACTATATAATTCCATATACTTTATTATTCCTATCTTATCTTATCTACTTTTTCTGAGCGGTATATGAACCCGCGGCCATGAAGACATTTTAAATCATATATTTATAAAGTTTTACGTAGTAGAGCCACGCTGCAGTTGTATGACGACTGCAGCACGAACGTGTCTCACAGAATACCTGCGTGTAATAAGCACCATTGTGTTTCTAAGGTTGATATAGTAAGTGATGACAACCGGAGATTCTTTATTGGTAAGGTATTGTTACATCTAGGCCCCAGGTGTGACAACATTTGCATTTTTTAAAATAGAATAAGGATGACACACGAGCCCACAATCTACCTGATGGTAAGTGGTTGCTGTGGCCCATAGACGTCTACATCTATATTTGTTTGCGAATTTAAATGCAGATGCGTTGTCAGCCGTGAGGACTAAGATAGAATGCCTCTTTTCCAGTAAAAAGGGTCTCCGGTTCTCTACACTCACCATACGAAACAACAGCATTAAGCTGCTATTTTACGCTGGTATTCTGTGAGAGCGTGGTCCTTCCCCGGTCGAGCCGACCCATTCGAGCTACAACTAAAACGTAAAAATGCATTTATATTCTTATTTTTTGAAAAACGTTAACTCAACACTAGGATTTTTTTCTGTATCTTGGGATATTTACATACACAAATTTCACAAGGTGACACATGCAGATCTGGAACAATTAATATAAGCCATGCAAATACTTGTTCCGTGCGGGATTCGAACCCGCGGGCCTTAGTGCTGCAATTCATTGCTAAGCCACTGCGCCACGGAGCCGTCATTTTGACTCCTAATCAAGGATATATTATGTATGTGTTTATAGCCCACAGCATCTTACCTTGGTGGACAGTGTTTTCGTTTGTCACCTTCTAAAAAAAGTTAGTTATACATAATATACGTATTTGTTAAAACTATAATCTTCCGCAAAGTCTCTACATAAATAGTCGAATGATTTAGAAAATGTTAAAGAGACGCTACCGTCTTTGATACACAATTACGTGATAGATGGTACCATGTACCATGCTGCAGGTATATTATAGTTGTAGCATGAATGGGTCGGCTCAAAGAGTACTAACAATTTTACACAACGTTTTTTTTAAAATAGCAGGTCAATGCTGCTGTTTTTCGTATGGTGAGTGTGGAGAACCGAAGACCCTTTGCTGGATACGAGCATTCCATCAAAATCCTCAGCGGTGACAACGCATTTGCATTTTGATTTGTAATTGACGAAAGATGTAGATGTCTATGAACCGCAGAATCCACTTACCGTCAGGTGGACTGAGTGCTCGTTAGTCACCTTTATTATATAAGAAAAAATTCAAAAGCATCCATCAAAGAGACTCTACCCTAAAAACTTGCAAATGGCGGGACCATTTCTAATCGATGGTACCGTAAATAAATATAAAAAACAAATGGTTTTAAGACGCGGGTACTCGCTGAATTTTATCACCGGGGACGTGATTCGATATGCAGCATCAACGTCCTCACCTGTGGGACGGATTTGCATAGATGATCTCGCGATTGTTTTTTTCTGTTAAATAGCGACAGCAGAAAAGTTACAATTAACAAAAATACTTAATAAATGTTACAAAGTTGCAAATGTATATTATTTAACATATGGTAGGTACGCAATATTTTTGTACTAAAATAGTCATAGTCATACTTGAGTAGTTCATGGACATAGGCCTACCCAATCATTATCTCATAATGCCGTAGTTACCACGCTTGGGAGGCGGAAAGACAATTGGAATTTTCTACCGACTTCAAAAAGGACAGGTACTCAATTCGACTGTATGTTTTTTTCATGTGTGTTACCTCATAACTTTTTCTGGGTGAACCGATTTCGATGATTCTTTTTTTATTTGAAAACTAGTGCTTCTCTTGTGGTCCCATATAAATTTGATCAAGGTCTGACTAATAGTTTTTGAGTTATTGTAAATAATTTAAATTGAAATCGGTTGTGCAAAATTTTTAATTTTAAATAATTTGTTTTCTAATTGTTATTGGGAAGACACTGCTGCTCATCTCCTAGTTTCCCTCTGTCACCTCTTACGACACCCACGGAACGATATGGGGTTGTAAATATTCTTACACCATACTACTATAAGGTCAACTTGACTCTTGAAATGGCTCTATATATATTTTAACCAAATCCGTTGCTTTTTATTTATATATCCAAATATATATATTTAAGGCTGTTTGTATCTGGTTTTTTTTGGTGACTAATGAATCCGTTTTCTCATATTTTTATGGAGTTTAATTTAAGACAACTACATCTGTTCTTGATAAGCGTACAAAGTATTAAAGTTGGAAAAATATTTACTTTGCCAATATCCGCTCAATAAAATAAAATGATGTGTCTTACCTAGTTTGAAGAGCACCTCCCGCCCTCCCTCAATTGCGTACACTATCCCCGTCACCACTAATCCCAGCACAACTACTCCCACAACCACTACACTAGGAAAGACACACCACAGTAAAGAGCAGTATGTATAGAATAGCTCCGAACTACCACTCGGAGCGTTTGGTGGTTTAGAGTTAGGATAGGTTAGTAGTTGGCCGCTCCCCGGGCAGAACACCTTGCCCGGCGGGAGATCCCCCCGTTTCTTTTCACGGCTACAGTGGTCTGCTCGGGAGCAAATGAATGTTTGAAGTTGTATCTTCCGAAGGTTGTTGGTTGCATGTTCATATAATGTCGGGGTCACCAGTTTGGCGGTGAAACGAAAACAGCCCGGGGAGTGGCCAACACTCCGATTGGTAGTTCGGAGCTATTCTATACATACTGCTCTTTACTTCGGAATTTTTGATAGCGTGATTTAGGTTTCGATGTGTTTCGCCTGTGGCGTGACGACAGCGCCGCCACAAACCTGCCACGCTAAGTAGGCGGGTTGGCAACCGCAGGTTTTTTATTATTATTTTATTGTTTTTAGGAATATGCTGCTGGCCATCTCGTATTTCCTTCTGTTGCCTCATACGACAACCACAGGATAATATATTACACGGACATACATTATAACATTTTAAAATTATTTTGATTTAATGTATTGCGTTTGTTTACTAACGCTATTTCTAAACGCAACAGCGTGCACGTAGGTGTCCTGACCTTGTCCCATACGGTCGTTACTCTGTCCCGGCGCATCTACGGATTCGATAATATATTCCGGTGCATATATCCGATGTGTAGGGTTGCCATAATGTCAACGACATGACAGGTCCCTTACTTATGTGTATAAACATTAATATATATATTTTTATAGGATAAGGGTAACAAACGAGCACACAGTCCACCTGATGATAAGTGGATATTGTGGCCCATAGACATCTACATCTATCCTCGATTACGAATCAAAATGCAGATGCGTTGTCACCCGTGAGGACTAAGATGGAAAGCCTCGTTTCCAGTAAAAAGGGTATCCGGTTCTCTACACTCACCATACGAAACAAAGCAGCATTAAGCTGCTATTTTACGCTGGTATTCTGTGAGAGCGTGGTCCTTCCCCGGTCGAGCCGCCGATCCATTCGTGCTACAACTATGCCAGTAATATAGTGCTTCTCATGTGGGACCACATGAGAAGCACCAGCTGGTCTGACCAATAGTTTTTAAGTTATTCTTAATAATTTATATTGAAGTCGGTTGTACAAAATTTTTACTTTTAGATTATCTATTTATTGCAGTCCTTGACTAATGCTTTCTCGCTTTCTTCAAATGAAATGAAATCAAATCTGTTTAGTTGTGAACATAGGTTGATATACAGATCTCGACATATACATAATAAAATATAAGGTAGGTTCTTTATGTCCCGCCAGTATGCATACAAAATATAAAATTATTAAGTGCAACATTCATTAAAATAATTAACAACTTGATCATGTACTGAAAGTTATTGCATTAAAGTCCAATATACAAATGACTGATACCATGCAGACGTATTACGGTACTTGTGATTTATAATGTAGAATTGGAATTTTAAAATACAACAAAATCAATTTATTATAATATTATATCTCTTCTTGATATGAGTCGTGCTAGCTCAAGGGCTTAGCGCTCGCTGTAAAATCACAGTACCCGAGCAACCCGGGTTCGATCCCTGCCGGCACCAATGAAATTGTTAATTGCAGTTTTAAGTGCTGATTTACCACGTGCTCGGTGGTGAAGGAAAACATCGTGAGGAAACCTTCACCTCTTATAAATAAAAAAAATATTTAAGATATGTGAAGTCCGCCAACATGCATTGGGACAGCGCGTGAAGACTTCCTTGCCCTAAAACCCTCTCAGAAGTGAGAGGAGGCCTATGCCCAGCTGTGGGACGTATATAGGCTGTAACTTTACTTTATTTTATACCTCTTCTTTGTGAGTACACAAAATACCATCATAAAATAACAGCATATTGCTGCTGAGCTTCGTAATATGAGTATAGACGCCTTAAGACACTTTTTACATACAGGTTTATTTTTCGAAGAGTAGCCAAATTTTAAACTTAAGTTCAAGTAAATAATGATATTCCGTTATTACAGTTTTTGAAAACACGAGTAAATAAGGCTTCTACTTTTATTTGAAATTATCCCAATTTGAATGTCATTTATGGGCAACAAAGTTTTTGCCTACCGATCGACCCTTGCGAATGTGTGCGTGCGCAGTAAAATCTGTTAAAATAATGCATTACCACGCACATTGAATTTAAAAGATAAAAAGACAAAATGTTTGAGTTTTTTTTTAATTCACTTTTCTTTACCATTTGCCTTAATTACTTATTCTAAACCTTCTCTGCAAATTTGACAGCAAAATAACCCTGTATATGAACACCTTCAATAGGGTTGCCTTTCTATCCAATTACACAGCGTGTAATCGATTAGAAGTACTGACGATAGTGTGTCTTAAGGCACGGATGAATTGACTTTGAAGCTAATATATAGAATATAAAAGAATACTTCAGTCAAACCTATTTTTAACCAGCTTTTATTAGCTTCGCGTGTATCTATCTAGGTAACGGAATATTTAAATGTAATTTTCAACAAATTGTAGAAGACCGATTGACGTGAAAATTTGCAGTCGTATCAAGGACCGATGACAATACAATAATTTAAAAACTTTAATCCTAGTATCCTGATTAGGATCACCAGGATAATTCTCTCTAGAATCATCACAGCTCATAATCAATGCGTGTTTTTTAAGTTTTCTTAAATTTTAATATTATTTCATATCATTACGCCCATGGCATAAGTTCTGAACCAAAATTGGTCTCAAAATATTACAAAAATATACTAAAGTACTTTACGTAGTGACGAGATAGGCAGCAGCGTCTTCATAAGAACAATAAAAAAAACTGGGGTAGCCAACTCGTCTGCCAAGCGTGGCAACTATGGCAAATATCCCTCTATGAGGCAATTTATGGAGAAGCCTATGTTCAACAGTAGATTTTTTAAGCTGTAACGTTAACTTTACGTAATATAAAAATATTGCCTACACTTCCTCTTAACTAATATATTCGGTCCCATATGCTATATTATACGAACGGTACAACACCTGTTGCGTATTCTAACAAACAACTTAAACCCGTGGGAAAACATACGTAATACATTATAAATATACCGGGATCCTCGCATCGCAATCCACTTACAACCTTTGTAGTCAATTTGCTACGAAATCCGCAATGAACAAGAAAATGGCCTTAATCCGTCCCGCCACAATAGTTCCGAACAATTTTCTTCCCCCGACACACACATGGGAACTCGCACATGTCAAGTCTACACGCGACTATTGACGCGTGTTGTGTGTGTGTGTGTACATACTCCACTATTTCGTACGTCACAAAGCGCAGTAGTTGAAGATAAGGTTAGCAGAGAAATTTCTATATATTTAGTATATTTAATCGCGTAAAAATAAAATTAATTTTGTGTTTTAATTACAAAATATTAGTGAATAAATTTGAATGCCTTGTTTATTAAACATTATTACAATGGCATATAAATTATTTTAACATTATTTATAATTATTAAACCTCTTATATTTAGTTTATGAAACAAATAATTGGATTTGTTAAATTTTTATTATTCTATACTACTATGTAAAAATTTGAATAATAACAGAGGTCGAGGTGTAATTCTATTATTCATCAAATAATTTCAAATAAAAAAAGTTACTTTACCTTGTTTTTCCATTATTTATATTGTAGTTTTTATTGCTATAACAAAAAAACAATGTGATTTTGAATTTTTTTTTTTTTATAGAATTAGGGTGACAAACGAGCACACAGTCCACCTGATGGTAAGTGGTTGCTGTGGTCCATAGACATCTATATCTATCTTCGTTTGCGAATTAAAATGCAGATGCGTTGTCAGCCGTGAGGACTAAGATGGAATGCCTCTTTTCCAGCAAAAAGGGTTTCCGGCTCCCTACACTCACCACACGAAACACAGCAGCATTAAGCTGCTATTTCACGCTGGTATTCTGTGAGAGCGTGGTCCTTCCCCGGTCGAGCCGACCCATTCGTGCTACAACTATACTATTAATATAGCTGCAGCATGACTCTACCACGTATAAAAATTGTGTTGAATATGCAAAAAGTGTTTTTGCATATTCAAAATCACATTAAATATATTTTTCAGCATTTTTCTTTTTAAGAATTATCACCTACTCGACGGCTAAGGAAAGCGTCGCGAGGAAACCTCAATATTCAAACAATAAAATATACTTCAAGGACGTGTTTCATTCTTCAATGCATTCTGGAGCAGCGACGAACTCATTTCGCTCCATTGTTCTCTAATAACGCTCTGTTTCTGAACAAGTAATGGAGCGGAGAGACATTGTCTAGCAATACATATTTTATATTATAATATGTATTTAATCATATTGCAATTCCAAATACCCTCTTTTTAATAAGTTATGATCAACGTAATATGGAAAGACTCCATATCACACATGTCCAGTGTCCACAGCTTCTTTACATTAGTTCACTGTAGCTCAATTCAGGATATTGGCCTTTCCAAAAATCTGTCAGTTGGCATGTAACACGCATAACCTGCGTCTGTTGTTAGTGAGAGCAGAATCGCCACTCTCGCACTCTTATAGTATAGCCAAGCTGCAGCTGTATTCTGACTATAGCACGAATGGATCGGCTTGACCGAGGAAGGCCACGCTCTCACAGAAAACCAGCGTAAAATTGGTTTCGTGTGGTAAGTGTAGAGAACCGAATACCCCATTTTGCTGGTAACGGAGCATTCTATCTTAGTTCTCAGGGGTGACAATGCATCTGCATTTCGATTCGTAATCGAGAATAGATGTAGATATCTATGGTTCACAGCATCCGTTTAACATTAGGTGGTCTGTGTGCTCGTTTCTTACCTTTATTCTATAAAAAAAATAAGTATATTTATGTATGTTTGTCTGTTTTCGTGGACTGTGGAAGTTGTCTGTGTGGCTGTATGTACCCGTATTATATAAAATAAATGATAATAAATGTCACCAATGAGTGAAATTTGGATGCGGTTTTGAATATTTCCATTGTTTTAATATCCTTTCGTCTTCAGAATCCTAGCAGAGTTTTGTCCGTTATTCAAAAGAATTACAGCGTGCAGGTGGTATTAGCATGTGGAGAATCAGTTGGTACATTCCTCCTCGTGCTTTTGTGGGATAACATAATTATATAATATAAATAATTTATAGAGTCATTAAATTAGTTTGACTTAGTTATGACGATGAGGAAATGTGGCAAGAAAATAAAATAAGTATAATATGATTTTTTTATTCAAACCCTACAGCGTGCTAGTGTGTGTACTAGACGCTGCCTAGACGTACTGACCCACTGCCCGGCGACCTTGCTTTTCTTATGTTATTATTCCATCTCTCTCACTCTACAGCGGTTACTCGCATCGTTCCCTTCGTCAGGCTCGCGTCTATTGATAGTCAAGACGGTTATATGACCAAGGTCACGTGGAAGGCACGCTCGGACGGGTTTTATATGGGATTGTGGGACGAAGGGCACTTACTTGCATTGTTAGGGTTCGCCTAGTGATTTGTACGATGCGATAGAATAGTTTACCTTTCCTTCGATAACCCTTTGGAAGTATTTTAGATGTTCTGAGTTATTGAACCTTCTTAATATGTCCTATTGTAAAAATAAAGCATAGCATTTGATTTTCTTTGTCTCTTATGTTTATTTAAAAAGAAATATGTAAATAAATACTAATATAAATTTATTAATTTATATTTAATATTCCCGTTATTATAACGTAAATTATCTATATTGATTAAGAAATGAGACATTATAATTTATGTATATTCTGTATAAATTCATGTATTTATAACAGTGATCTGTTATTTATGAAATATATTCTTCTAAAAAAAATAATGGAAGGGCAAAATATATTTATAATAACACTAACAAATAAGCCGTGTTTTGGCGGTTTCATCCACTACCCCATATCGTGGGTGTCGTAAGAGGCGACAGAGGTAAACTGAAACATGAGGTCGGCAGCAGCACCTTCCTCATAACAACTCGAAATAATAAAAAAACTGCGGTTGCCAACCCGCTTGCGAAGCGTGACAACTATAGATATATACATTGTGGCAGTCCACAGGGAAGGCTTATGTTCAGCAGTGGACTTTTATAGGCCGTAATGAACGGATAAACTTACAAGAGTACTTGAGATTCTCAAGCGTCGGCGTAGTTTATCATTGTAACATTGGTTCAGCGTTCGATTCAGTCAAAAAGACAATAATAATAAATCAATATCTCGTCTTGCAAGTTTGTTGGGACCTTCATCATCATCCTTGTGATCCATCACAAGCCTCGAACTTGCTGAACTTATGCTATTCCCATGATTTGCACAAAACAGAATACTGAACCTGTATATATCCTTGTCTTATCAAGTCGTCACTTAACTCTTCTAAAAAAAGGCATTTTTTACCCGACTGCCCCAGAAGGAAGGTATTTTTGAAAAAAAAATACTTGGTAGAACAATGCTACAGCTATATCATGGTTGCAGCACGAATGAGTCGGCTCGACCGGGGATGGATCAACTTTATACAGAATACCAGCGTAAAATAGCAGCTCAATGCTGCTGGTTTCGTATAGTGAGTGTAGAGAACCGGAGAACCTTTTTCGAAGCATTCCATCTTAGTCCTTAGGGGTGACAACGCATCTGCATTTTGATTTTTGATCGAGGATAGACGTAGATGTCTACGTCTACTTCTTCTTCATCAGGTTATATTCCACACAAGTCCTCCCTTAGCGGGAAGAATTTGCCTTAATCGTTACGCTGAGCGATCCTCCCCGTATACTTTATAGCATATTTGTAAGTCATTTAAAAGTATAATTATTTTTAAATGATGTCGATAGTGATGAGACAATTACTATCGACATTGTGGCGGCGCTGTCGTCGCGCCACAAGCTAAATACATCGAAGCCTAAATCGCGCTATCAAAGTTCCGAATTAAAACAGTATATATACAATGGCTCGAACTACCACTCGGAGCGTTGGCGCTCCCGGGCAGAACACCTTGCCCGGCGGGAGATCTCCTTTCCTTCCACCGGCCACAACATCATTTAAAATATTTATTTTTCTCATCATGATCATCATCATTACAGTAATTCATAAGGCCATTGCTTAACATAGTGTAACGACTCCCACCCCCTCTCTTTGTTTCTTTCTTTAGAATTTATATCTTTAAGATATATAAAATTTACGTGATCAGTATATTAACCATATATTGATCTTTCTAAGGTTCAAATATAGGCCGTTCAATAAATTTATGGCGTGATTGTCTTAGTTAGGACCCATATTTACGTTGTGTTTGTTTAGTAACTTAGTTCTTTTAGGTGTCTTTTGGAAGAATGAATATTCACTAGAGCAGCTGAAAGCCGTCGGTAGTGCTTTATAAGCTAAAGAACCCCGTTCACGAAGACAGAACTCAAAAAAAGTTAAGAACATTAAAACGTCCCTATTCTACTTGTATCAGGTTTACATCAGTCAATTCCTTATTAATTAATCTCTTCCCGCTTGGAAAAGGCTCACAATATTTATATCAAATACCAGATACAAGGGCTTCGCTCTTCCACATTAAAAAAATGTGGGGGAGGCACACGGCTCCACACACGCCGTGTGCGGTGAGCGCCAACAAACCAACACGCAACCCCCGAAGGGGACGTTAAGTTGCGAACTGGAACGTAGTCCACAGCAAAATAACTGGCGAACCAGTAAAAGAAGACTTGGCCCCTTGGTAGTGCGTAAGCACAAACATCGACCGAAGTCGCGCATGTCAATGCGTGTAAACGCCATACAGAATACGATCAAATCCAGCCACAGTGAATGTACGTCACACAACAATAAGCACACTGGCCATAAAAAGCCCTCCGTGAGCGCCACCACCTGTCAGACCTTGCCCGCAGAACATGTCATGAGTCTACCGCTCACCTCAAGGGGATGGGGTCCCACGTTGCGCGGCTTTCGGCCGCAGCCTTGAGAGCCTCCTCAGATTCTCCTCCAGCTACCACCCGCATGAGGTCGACATATGCTCCACCAACCAATACAATGGCAGATATAGCCAATAGGCAGTTGTAAGCTATTAGTAATAATTCGCCATCAGAAAGGGTTTGTGTCACTGACGTTGAGTATATGCATTTTCGATGATGTTTGTCTCACCCACCAACAAGTTGCCTTTAATCATTCAAAGGTGGGAACTTTACTGAGATATATTATTATGTTGTTATATAAAACATCATGGAGGTTAGACAGTCTGCAGCCCCGTAACGAAAGGACCTGACTTGGGCAAAGCTACTTAGGTTGTGAGTCAAACCAAGACGCAGAGATGCAATGCGGCAGAATGCAACAAGCATCAATACGACTATTGTCGGGCTTACACCATCCCAAGGTCCCCATACAATCCTAGCAGACATCACTACCCGCATACCTCCATCGACCAGAACCACAAGATGCGTCGAATCAGTAGCAGTAAGCATCAATGCAACTATCATACGGATGGCGCCCCTCACAACACACCCACATGAACCCTATCGATTTTAGTAAAAATTGGTAATGTTGGTAACTAAAATCCACGTATCATAGCGCTATTGCACTAAGACATGGAGTTGAGTATGCTTGCTGCACTTAAAAGTACTACCAAACACACTCACCCTAATCCGAAAGATAGCCGACGTATCATAACGCTATGCGCTAAGACGCCGCCCACAAACGGTAGGGTGTGCGATGTCCACGGGCAAGTCGTATTGCTACAACAAACCCGCTTACCACCGACACTAAGATGATATGTCTAGGACACATCGGTTAGCGAGTCCAAGTTTACCTCGGTCTCGGACGCTGTGAAGCAATCTACACGCCACTATAATAATCTTTTTCAAGTCCCATTACACATATTTGAGACCTTCCACATATTTGCTTTATTTCATAGACCATACTATTATATGTCTTATACATATGCGACTTCAAATCATAACTCTGCTATCATAATGCTTATGCATCATAGATGCCTTCTATATTAATGCTTTTGTATCATAGACCTTACTATCATAAGTCCCTAATATAGGACTAGTCATTGGCAACAGTACTAGTAGCAGTCGGTCAGCCGACCACACCATATATATATGTAAACTCATGGGTATGTGTCTCCGGCAACGCCTTCATATAAGCAATCATTACATGAACACCCTCATTAACTTAGATTATCTTAGATAAAAATTTTGACCCATTTTTATCAATTATATATTACAAATGTTATTTATCTTTATTATTGCAATATAAACGACTTGTACTTATATTATTTAATACATTTTGAATATTTTAAGCAGAATTTTAATAAATTTAGAGATTTTAACGACAATTTTATGCGTTTACTATATTATAATATTCAATATTCGAAATGAATATATTTGAACTTTATGTTTATTAATGCATTTTAATTGTTTAAGATATAATTTCTATGACATTTTTAAATGTTTTTATATTGAATTTAATTATTATTTATTAATAATAATTATGAGGCGTCACAATAGGTACTTCCCGAGTAATGCCACTAAACACTGTCCTGAGCCACCTACACCCGATGACTTCTTGCGTGCCTTTGGTCGTCACTACATCTTTAAGGGGAACTGCCTTACACTTCGCGTACCAGTAAGAGGGTGCCACTATTGAGTTGTAGTTACTTTACATAGTTACATTTACATTTTTAAAGTATTTAATACTATTCATCCCAATACAGGACACCCGCCTCTCTCGGTGATTGACAAGGGAAACGAATCATTTGGGGTTATTACCCGTTGATCAGAAAAATTGGGTTGGTGACCGTTAGAGACTACCAATTTATTGAGTCTTGGAACCTTTTAAATTTAGCAGGATTATACGAGTAATTCTTGCGTTTATCGGTTAGAATACTTTACTCCTGTATCACAGGTCTTCGGATCATATTTTAGTGAATAAAAATTTCTCTTCTTCTTTTCTTATCGGCCTGTAGAAGTCCACTGCTGGACAAGGACCTCTCCCGTTGTAGGGAGGACTTGCATTAATCTTCACGCTTGATGGGCTCATTGTCGATTGCAGCACCAGACGTGAGCAGATTTGATGCTACTGCCCGTCACTTGTGAGTGTACTTTACGAATTTTTTATAGAGTAAGGGTGACGAACGGGCACACATTCCACCTGATATTAAGTGTTTGCTGTGGCCAATAGACATCTACATCTATCCTCCTTTAAGATTCAAAATGCAGATGCGTTGTCAACCCTGATTGCCATAAACTGTAATAAAAAATGATGGAATGGCTCGTATACGGTAAAAAGGGTCTCCGGTTCTCTACACTCACCATGCGAAACACAGCAGCATTGTGCTGCTATTTTATGCAAGTATTCTGTGAGAGCGTGGTCCTACCCCGGTCGAGCCGACCCATTTGTGATACAACCATAATATAGCTGCAGCATGGATCTACCACGTAAAAAATGCGCATGGTAAGTAAGCGTATGGAGTGAACGAGATGGTTAAATCTTCAAACATTATTGTTTTAGATCTTAGTTAAATTTCGACTTTATTTATTTATTTATTAAAACGTTTATTAACAAAAAAATTGTAGATAATGATAATGCATAAGGCATTGTCTCCCAGTCAACCATTAGGCTAAGCAGAGATAAACATATGAGAAGTAGTGCAGCAAAAATAAAGTAATAATGAAAAATATCAAAAACTAGAAAAGTTAAATAATAAGAAGCATGAATAATTATAAGTTATATTTTCAAAGCGATCTGTTCCTGTTTTGACGGAAGTTATCACACACCATTGTTAAATCAACGAATAAACTAGAATTTCTAAATATACATAACAAAAACATTGTACTGCCCGCTTGTCGGGAACTAGTTAAAGTTTTAACAATGTGAATATTTCCTGGTTTAAATTCATGGGGTGTCTCCTAGACGTTATTGTTGGACACCCCTTGACCCTTCGGTCGGGGTTGTAACTGAAGGAAATATTTGTCATAATTGTTACAAATCAAAATACTAGTTAAGTTATAATACTAGTGTTGAATAAAACCGCTTTTACGGATTTTATCGCGTTACTTACTCTACTTATTTTCTACCGACTTCAAAAAGGAGGAGGTACTTAATTCGACTGTATGTTTTTTTTATGTGTGTTACCTCATAACTTTGTTCTATGTAAACCGATTTCGATCATATTTTTTTTCATGTGGTCCCATATATATTTGATCAAGGTCTGACCAATAGTTTTTAAGTTATCCTTAATAATATATATTGAAGTCGGTTGTACAAAATTTTTAATTTTTAATTATAATTCCCGACGTTTCGGGCACCCATGGTCACCGGCGACTGAGGTGGGAGACTGCAACGGCTTTATATGCTGTTCTTTACAATTCGCTGGAGATCAGTGCCGCTTCTGTTTGTTATAGCCCTAAAAATGGAAATGAGTTTCGTCGGACACGAACAATTTATTCAAGAAATCAGAATATTCGCTTAACAAATCGGTCATAGCAGTGCAGAAAGTAACTCGTGCTTCCTTCACTTTGGGGTTAAGTTTATGAGCAATTTGGGTGGATAAAATTTGATCTCCTTAAGGATTCGGTATAAATTTCTTCGTTTCACACTTAAAAGCGAGAATGCTGGCGCACCGAGCTTTGAAGAATATGAGGTGATTTTCCCGATGTCAGAGTTAACTCGGAGTACCTTCAGCTTTTTAATTATTACATTTGGTCCGACCTACGCAGAATTAACTTTTTGTGGCTTGAAGTCTTGCAGTGGTATGCTTGGGTTTAGTTTTAATTTTATTAATTACAGGATCCCTAACAGGTGGATAAGAAGTCCGTAATATAAGAAATCATTATTTAAAGTAAATAGAATAAGTTAGTACTAAGTAGGATTAAGTAATACCCTGTGATACAGGAGTATGAGAATTCATTCTTTCATCTAGTTCCATAAGTGCCGTAAGAGGCGACTATGGAAAATTCCAGAAAGATCTATATCTTTTTCGTGCGATTAGCTGTGCAAATCTAATAAAACCAGTATAACTGCGACCAGTAAGATCTACTGTGATCTCTGTTATGGCTATAGATCACTGCTAAGCCGTATATCTTCAATCATCATCATTACAACCCTTAACAAAACACAAAAGTCCACTGCTGAACATAGGCCTCCACCAAGGAACGCCACAAATCACGGTCCCGAGCCACCTTCATCCATTGACTTCCTACATGTCTTACCAGGTCGTCACTTCATCTAGTGGACGCCCTACACTTCGCCTGCCGGTACGAGGCTGTCACTCGAGAACCTTTCTTCCCCATCGGTTGTCGGTTTTTCGAGCTATATGACTGGGCCATTGCCACTTCAGCTTACTAATCCGGTGGGCTACGTCGGTTACTCTGGTTCTACTGCGGATATTCTCGTTTTTAAGTTTATCACGCAGAGAAACCCCGTGCATAGCTCTCTCCATAGCTCGCTGAGCGACTTTGAGCTTCCTCATACATACATTTATTCCATTCATATCTTCAATGAATGGAAGGAATTGCTTAACTGTGAGCATTTTCTTCTGGGCTAAGTACATAGTTTCCCAAGGTGAGGGTTACGTTTGCGCATTAAGGGTCCGCAAAGAGCCCGCCAAGAGTGACGAATCAGGCAAGTCTACCCTACAACGGAAGAGACCGCCAATTCTAGAAGCCATTTCTATTTGGAGGGAATATAGAGTGCACGTGTGCTTGCGCACACACTCGTACACTATATTGTATAAATGTGTAGTGTATGTAATCTAATATGCAATTTGCTTCATCTAATGAAAATATCCTGTCGAGCGCAGATGGCTAATCTCCGTTGACGTTGACTGGCCACCGTGACCGAAATTTCGTCTGGAGGACATTAGAATTATTAAACGTGGTAGAGCCATGCTGCAGCTATATTAATTGTATAGTTTTAGCACGAATGGGTCGGTCCGACCGAGTAAGGACCACGCTCTCACAAAATACCAGCGTAAAATAACAGCTTAATGCTGCTGTGTTTCGTATGGCGAGTGGAAAGAACCGGAGACCATTTTTACTGGAAATGAGGCATTCCATCTTAGTCCTCACGGCTGACAACGCATCTGCATTTTGATTCGTAATCGAGGATAGATGTAGATAACTACGGGCCACAGCAAGCACTTACCATCAGGTGGACTGTGTGCTCGCTTGCCACCCTTATCTTATTAAAAAAATTGTAGAAAGTCGAAAGTCGTACTAAAACGAGTACTACTAATCACTTGAGGCCGTTTACACCGTTTACATTAAAATTTGTAGAAAGTCGAAAGTCGTACTAAAACGAGTACTACTAACCATTTAAGGCTACTGTTTACACATTTCTATTTATACATATACTCTCCTAAATCGCTCTTCTAAAGACTAATGGTCAGTTTACATTATCTTATTAATGTACGCACAAAAAGTACTTAAATTATTTAGTTAATTGTTACCGCCAAATTTCAAACGCGAAGCTTTATTGTAATGTATTGTCTCACGTCTCCGCCCACATGACACTAAATTTTTTAATGATCTTTAAGATGATCCTCATTATTCTTTTATTTCCCATTTTTTTATACAGGCCTCTTGCAAAACGGATAAATTTAGCCAGCAGTTTATATTTTTGAGTTGTTATAACAATCAATCTGAAGTCAACTATGTACTTACTGGAAGATTTTTATTTATTCACTTATTTTTATTTATTTATTTATTTTCATTTAACTTTTCTTTATTATTTTAATTAATTACTAACAATAGGCTATGTTATCACCTAATTATACTAATTACTCGTATGTAATATGCTCCTTGCTGGTCGAAATGAAGAGATTATTATTATTATTATTATCAGGAAGATGCTGCTGCCCATTATCTGTTCCAGTCTCCCTCTGTCACCTCTTACGACACCCACGGGACGATAAAGGGTAGTGAATATTCTAACACCGCCTCTACACGGTTAATTATGCCGACATTTACGAGATTTTTTGGCATTTTCTATGGACTAACAAAACCCTTGGGATGAGGTGGGATGATTGATCCATGTTATGCCGTAAATACATATTTGGTAACATTTTCATCATATTTATCATCATCATTTCATTTCATCATATTTTTACGTGGTGGAGCCACGCTGCAGCTATATTATGGTTGTAGCATGCATGGATCGGCTTGACCGGGGTAGGACCACGTTCTCATAGAATACCAACGTAAAATACCAGATTAATACTGCTGTATTTCGTATGGTGAGTGTAGAAAACTGGAGACCCTCTTTACTGGAAACGAGGCATTCCATCTTAGTTCTCAGAGGTGATAACGCATCTGCATTTTAATTTTTAATTGAGGATAAATGTAGATGTCTATAGGCCACAGCATCCACTTACGATCAGGTGGACTGTGTGGTCGTTTGTCACCCTATTCTATAAAAAAAAACGGTTCATTGCGAGCCGCAATATATTCGTTATAACATTTACGATATATTATAAAATAAAGGAATAGCCTATATATGTCCCACAGCTGGGCACAAGTCTCCTATCATTTCTGGGAAGGTAATGGGGGTAATAAGTTCGGCACGGTTCTCAAGACTTCACATGTTCTCAAAATATTTCATTCCTCAGCCATGCAGGTTTCCTCACGATGTTTTCCTTCAAAACCGAGCACGTAGTTAATCAGCAAATAAAATTGCAATTAAAAAAATCATTGGTGCCAGCGGCGACGACCGTACATTATACCAACAAAACATACTCCAAAATAAAAAAAAAGCAACATGTTAATATTTATGTGTCATGTATATAAAAACTTTAATAATCACTCGATAATTAACCAAATTATTCTGCTTCGTTAGTTAGAAGCTTTAGAGACAAGTTTGCGGCTATATCCGACAAACATTTTATGTTGGTACAATATACGTTGAAGATGAAGTCCCAGCGCCGCTCAGTAGGTACATCTAGATTCTCTTGGTATAAAAGATGCCATTAACCTTCGAAAATACAAGTGAAGACATTAAAATCCACACACACACAAACCTAAAGTGCGACTGACACACACAACAATGCGCGGGCGCCGATCTAAAACACTCGTCCGGCGGCACCGATAATGGAGGACGGGGTAAACGACCGCTGGTTACATATTTAGAAAAAAATATTTGGCAAATGTTCAGTACGATGCACTTTACACTGCTGGCCAGAAAAGATGAGTGATACAGCAGCAAAAAAGAAATTAAAAATCGTTTAAACTATCATGCTCAAATGATACCCTTTTTAATTATTAACATGGGTATTTATTGTTATATATAAGGAAATAGTGGAATGATTATTAAGTTGCCCTAATACAATAATTATTCAAGCAAAACCTATAGATTCCACAAATCATTACTTATGAAAAAGGACAAAAAGTTTTGATTTTTTTCAATGCTATTTCAATACAAACTCACGCTTACAATTTTAACCCAATTCAAAAAAATGCTATGAAATATTATATGAGTGATTCTAAACTTATTTATTTATTTATTTAAACTTTTATGCACAAAAAATAAAATCGTACATATGGTGGACTTAATGCCTTAAGGCATTCTTTCTCAACCATCAGGCTAAGCAGAGATAAAAATATAGGAGGTAGTGCAGCAAAAATAACTAATAATGAGAAAAAAAGGTAACGAAGTTCGAATAAACCAGAATATATATGTATTAAAACAGACGTACACAAATACATAAAATCTACTTAAATACATACAATACATAAATATGTACATAATTATATATCTATTTCTTTTTATATATATAAATATATAATAAGAAAAATATGTGACGATAGAATCATTCTTTAGGAAAAAGCGTTAATTCACACTTGCAATGCTTTACTAAAATGTTCACGAACTTTGTTTTTGAAAAGAAACTTGTTGGAAGCTTTTTTAATGTCAAGAGGTATTTCGTTCTAGAGTCTTATAGCCGTAAGAGCGAAATAGTGGGACATATAACCAGTACGGTATAAAGGCGTTAGCAACTTCAGATTATCCGAAGAACGGAGAAAAAATTATGAGTATCTCCTAGGTACTGAAATTTAGATTTCAAGTACTCAGGAGTACAAGGATCGTTCAGTATAGTGAAAAGAAAGCAGAGTATTTTAACATATCTGCGCTGACAGATAGGCAGCCAGTTAAGCTGAGTACGAAAAGAAGATACATGGTCATATTTACGAAGACCATAAATATATCTGATGCAGTTATTGAGGAGACGATCCAATGTGTTAAGATGCTGTTGAGATAAGTCTGTGCAACACACATCTACATAATCTATTATCGGCAGAATAAGACAACTATACAGACCGAGATTCTTAACATGTGGAGAGTATGAGATAGCATTGTTGTTGTACGAAATAAACGGCAAAGTGGAGATATATAATTTGGATAAGTATCTAGAGCTACCTAAAATGATCGCTTGGCTTTTAGAAGGATTCACGTTAATTCCAAACACAGTGGACCATTCAAAGATATAATGTAAATCTTCGTTTAGTAATGCTATTGAATTATTAATTTTGGATGGTTACGCCTGTGCATATAGTTGTAGATCATCGGCATACAGATGATAAGAGCACTTGAGGTTTAATGTGATAACATTGATAAAAATTGAAAACAGGAGAGGTGAGAGAATACCGCATTGAGGGACACCGGTCAAAACATCACTCCAATTGGAAACATTATGGTCAGAACGCACGGCCTGTTGGCGCCCTCGAAGATATGATGAGAACCAATCCTGGGCTGAAGACGAGATAATTAAGTAAGAGAGTAGAGTTAGCAAGATAGAGTGGTCGACAGTATCAAAAGCGTTAGAAAAATCTATTAAGATAAGAACTGTTAATTTGGAATTTTCCATACCCTCTCGAATATCTTCAGTCACTTTGAGAAGGATGGTTGTTCTGCCATGCCCAGGGCGAAATCCAGACTGATATGATGAAAGAATCTTGTTTTTAAAATAAAAGTAGAAATTTGTTTATGAACAACAGCTTCTAAAACTTTAGATAAAAATGGCAGGATAGAAATTGGTCTAAAATGAGAAAGAAGGCTGGACTCAGTGGATTTTGGAAGAAGAATGACAAAGGCTTCACGCCAGATGTTTAGTAAAATTTTTAAACTTGTTGATTGATGGTTAATGAGATGGGATGTTTCTGGAAGAGATGGTTCTGAAAGAGCTCCATCTATCGAAAGCAACAAGATCTTTCTTGCATTTCTCGTTGTTCCTCTTTTACAACCCCCACCGAATTAAATGGGGTGATGGATTTTTTGAGCCACCACCACATGACATAAAAGTTATGATTATTATAATATACTAGCAATCCGCCCCGGCTTTGCACAAGTGATTTCTGGATCTTGACAACAAAGCAACCTACCGGGACCCACTCAATCACACACAAAATTTTTTGTCAAAATCGGTCCAGCCGTTTAGGAGGAATTCAGTGACAAACACACGTACAGGAGAACTACATACTCTTAGGTATAAAAATTATAATTTTAATGTTTAGGTAATTTTTTGCGCCTGAAGTGTAACGCCACAAACGATGCTCCCGTAGAGATGCGGTTCAGCAGCCTTCACCACGCAGGCATGCAAACAAATTACGTCGCGTTAGTGCAATGCATCTAGATAATTTCGTAGTTCCCGCGTATTTTGGGCCATCTGACGCGCGTTTATGTTTCGATGGTCAGTAGAGTAGCGGACAATGATCTTTTGACGATAGATTTTGATATAAAAAGAGCATAGAAATTATAGAATAGAATAGAATAGAATAGAATAGAATAGAATAGAATAGAATTTAAAGTAAATTTTACATGAATGGTTGTACAAACTATTTACAAAATTTATTTTAGAAAGAGCTTGGAAGCGACCACCTCATTCCCAGTGGTTATTATCAACCATGTATTCATTTATATTATAATAACCCTTTTTATACAGTTATTGTTTAATAAAATATTTAAACTTTGATTAAACAATAACTGTATTATTACTAATAATGCGACCTTCTATATTTTCTGGGACATTGTTGTAATAGCGTATACATTGCCCCAAGAATGAATTGCTGACTCTGTGGAGTCGAGAAACTGGTATCACTAGCTTGTGTTTGTTCCTAATGTCAAAATCTCCTAAATTTTGGGAGATTTTGACGGGTTCCTGAGCCAGCAGATAGTCGATGACGATAGTATCTCAATGCGCCAAGGCAGTCACAACAACTTGAGTTTCATATCACCATCGGTGCACTTGTTTCATCGCTCCCACTAATAGTTCACATACGTTGACATTTAATACACAAAGTGGCACCACATTGATGTATCAAACCCATTTCAAACCATTAATCAGCATTCGAATGATAAAACAAGAGCAGCAATCCACCGGCGGTCAAGTTCCCGCCAAAAACTCCCCTTTTATTCTTAGTGTAGGAAATAATCCTCCTTGCCGTGTAAGTGAAAATTGATAAATTGTATTTGAAATTAAGATCAATAATTTCAGTGGTGACGTGGGAGTGACTAAAAGACTATGAAAATTACTTATCACTTTTATTTATTCACCTAATAATTCTGCCTACCTAGGAGCATTTCGCACACTGCTATATTCCGGTTTAAAGAGCCAGTATGAGCCAGGCTATTAGGCATTCCACCTTAGTCAAAGGTGACAACACATCTGCAGCTTTCTTCGTTTGAAGTTGCAGTCCACGGACAACAACTGGCAACTTCAAAGCTTCAAACAAAGAAGGCTGTATCTCTATCCTCCGCGCACTTGTCGTTGACATTTGATACGTTAATATTTCAACGATCGTGTCTACGTAGGAACTACGAATAATTAGCTGGGTCTTGATATTTTCGTGTACAGTTAATAATAACAATGGTCTACAGACCTAATTTCGGTCACGGCGGCCGGTCTCAACAGAGACTAGCCATCTGCGCCGGACAGGATTAAAGTGTTCGAGCGTATGCCCAAGCATAGGTGCACTCTCTATTCCGTCTCTATCATCGTCCTATGGAACGGTAATACGTTGACGTTTTATACGTGGCAGAGCTATACTGTAGCTATACGAGTATTAATAGTATAGTTGTAGCACGAATGGGTCGGCTCGACCGGGGAAGAACCACGCTCTCACAGAATACCAGCGTAAAATGGCAGCTTAATGCTGCTGTGTTTCGTATGGTGAGTGTAGAGAACCGGAGACCCTTTTTACTGGAAAAGAGGCACGAAGGTAGATGTAGATGTCTATGGGCCACAGCAACCACTTACCATCAGGTGGACTGTGTGCTCGTATGTCACCCTTATTCTATAAAAAAAAACGGAGAGAGATCCGGCGCAGGACCAACGACTTTATGTGATTTCCGAGTCGCGGGAATGGAGCACCGCTAACTTCCAGACTCCAATCTGCTAGCGAGAATTTCGTGAGGAAAAACCTAATAACAGATTTTCATGAACAGTAACCGCGTTTACGACCACAAGACCAACGAGGCAGTCAGTTAATATAAATAACACAGCACTAAGATGCAGGTGGTAGAGCCACGCTGCAGCTACATTATGGTTGTAGCATGAATGGGTCGGCTCGACCGGGATAGGACCACGCTCTCACAGAATACCAGCGTAAAATAGCAGCTCAGTGCTGCTGGTGCTGTGTTTCGTATGGTGAATGTAGAGAACCGGAAACCCTTTTTTCCTTTTTAACTGGAAACGAGGCATTCCATCTTAGTCCTCAGGGGTGACAACGCATCTGCATTTTGATTCTTAATCGAGGATAAATGTAGATGTCTATGGACCACAGCATCCGCTTACCATCAGGTGGACTGTGTGCTCGTTTGTTAACCTTATTCTAAAAAAAACTCAATATGATAAAAAAACTGCGGTTGCCAACCAATCTATGGGGGAAGTCAACAACTAAACAAGGCAATCTATGGAGGGGTCCTGGGGGGGGGGAACTTTTAATGGGATGTAAAGAATAAATAAATGAAAAACAAAAAACATCTTTAATCAAAAATCAAACAAGTTTATCAAATACATTAAAAAAAAGTGATACGACATCCTACATAAATCCACTGCTGAGCACAGACCTCGTCTCATTTCTGAGAGGGTTGAATAGTTTTTTTTATTTTTGTTTAAAATGCTGATTTACACGTACTCGCCGAGATAAAAACCTTTACTAGGTTATATTTCATCTCGGTGAGTAACTCCAAATAAATTAAACTGCCGACAATGTATCAAAATCGCGAAAATATCGAGTAAGCTTCGATAAAATCTTTTTTTTTTTGCTAGTTATTTCATTATTTAATATACTGTATTCAAAATTAAAAATGTTAAATATCACAATGAGTGAAATGAAATCCTGGCATAATAGATCATTGAACCTTGTTCTTTATTGCAAAAAAAAATGTAAAATTCATTATTCGCCTAGTAGATAACGGCATCTCTTGAAAAAATTGAAATCTCCACAACCCTGCATAAACAGAAAACAGTAAACGTCACTTCATTTTGCAAACTTGACAAACGAATGATAATCTGGAGCTGTATTATCATATTTTCCTCGTCTCGCGACCTTGACTGTGACAGTAGAGTGACCGATCCGACACCAGATCCTTGGCAATGTTGACGAGATGTGTAAATACGGTAGTAATTGAAACAATAAAAAATAATGCAAATGCTAATCGAAAAATACAGATATTCTTACATTTACATAGTTCAAACATACAAACGAAGATATTAATTGATTTTTTTTCTTTTATACAAACACTAGTTGAACTGTGCGGCTTTGCTCGGGGAAGCTCAAAACATAGCCTTTGTCACTTGGAAATACTAAAGCTTTAGAATAGAATTTCTAGAGCCGTATAAGCAGTTCTAGAGATCGTTATCTCTAGAACTCCTAAAAACAAACTTACATACAAACAACTTCACCTTTTTTATATCAGTGTGAATGGGTAGAAAAATAGGAGGATAGAAACCAGCACTTTTTCATTGATTTTTTTCATTGCTGTCCGTTAGTCTCGCAAAAACTCGAAAATGGCTGGACCGAATTTGATAAAAAAAATTGTGTGTGTCTGGATGGTCTAAACGATTCACCCCGGTAGGTGGCGCTGTTGTCGAGAGTTGTAAAGTAAAGTAAAGTTACAGCCTATATACGTCCCACTGATGGGCACAGGCCTCTCTCATTTCTGAGAGTGTTTTAGGGCAAGGAAATATCCGCCGCGCTGCCCCAATGCGTGTTGGCGAACTTCACATGTCTTCGAAATAGTTTTTTTTGATTTCTCAGAAATGCAGGTTTTCTCACGATGTTTTCCTTCACCGCCGAGCACGTGGTAAATCAGCACTTAAATTTGCAATTAACAATTTAATCGGTGCCGGCGGGGATCGAACCCGGGTTGCACGCGTACTGTGTAACTTACAGCGAGCGCTAACCATCTGAGCTACCACGGCTAAACGGGTATATGCTATTAACTCTAGTATTCTGTGGGAGCTTTATTTAATAAAACTGAATTAACAAACGAACTTACTACAATCCTCCCGATGATACGTAGTTACGTTCATAGACAGCTGCAGCTAACTTCAAATAAAGAATGCTACAGATACGTTGGCACCTCTGAGGACTGAAATGGTATGTCTCAAAGAATGTAATTATATTGGCTTAAAACCGCTTAAAAATCATCATCTGCTTAAAATTAATTTCGCAACTCGTGTTGGTGGTTTTAAACATATTAAATTTTTACATTGGATTAAGACATAAACAGGATCTTCGGTGCGTGCGTCGCCTAATAACTAACATAGTGTTAGGTCATGTAGTGCGGTCACGGGCCGTCATTGTTTCTGACGCCGGCCATCTTGACAGATGCGTCGTTTTTTTTCGTTGTTTTCAAAGCTTGGTTAGAATTTTAATGTGATGATAATGTTCGCACATTAAATGTTTATGGTTTAATAAGTTATGCATTAGTCTTGGTAAATCGATAAAAGTTTTTTTTTACTAAACTGAAGTGACAAACGAACTCACAGTCTACCTGATGGTAAGTGATGACTGCAGTCCATTTTTTATAGATTATGTGTGACAAACGAGCATCGAGTCCACCGGTGGTAAGTGGATGCTGTGGTCCTTAGATACCTACATCTATCTTCCATTGCGGATCAAAGTGTAGATTTTTTTATAGGATAGGGTGACAAACGAGAACACAGTCCACCTGATGGTAAGTGGTTGCTGTGACCCATACGACTAAGATGGATTGCCTCTTCTCCAGTAAAAGGGTCTCCGGTTCTCTACACTCACCATACGAAACACAGCTGTGTTAAGCTGCTATTTTACGCTGGAATTCTGTGAGTGCGTGGTCCTTCCCCGGTCGAGCCGACCCATTCGTGCTACGACTATACAATTAATATAGCTGCAGCATGGCTCTACCACGTGTAAAGATATGCTTTGTTACCCCTGAGGACCAAGATAGAATGCCGCGTTACCAGTAAACAGGGTCTCCGGTTCTCGACACTTACCATACGATACACAGCGGCATTAAGCTGCTATTTCACGCTGGTATTCTGTATGAGGGTGGTCCTACCCCAGTCAAGCCGATGTATTCATACTGCAGCTATAATATAGCTGCAGCATGGCTCTGCCACATACAAAATATGGACCATTGACACCTGTAGCCAACTTCAAGCAAGAGAGGCTACACATGCGTAATATACTGGCTTTCAATACCTTTCAGAAGGGAACACAGCAGGCCCTGTTTGCGGTTGAAATAGGTGAGAGTGGTGGGACCTTCCCAGACGGCCTTTTAGGCAGAAAAGGAGTCCTACCAACTAGTGCGTATATACCTGATACATATAGGTATTGCGCGTCATGAAAATAAACGAAAATTCCAAATGTTTTGAAACGGCTTATTTTGACCATGCTAATTGTATATGTTATGGGTAGTATTCGAAGATCTAGTAGCCGGGGTTCTTGATAAGTTACGAATAAATCACAAAAATTGATGGTACTTCATATATCACATATTAAGTGATATCAGTGATGGTAAGTTAAGGTGCCATCGAGCCGTCGTCCAGAAATTATTCAGACTTTACCCAAAACGCACCGAGTAAACCCAGATTTATCCGTATTTTTGAAATTACTTGTACCTATTGTACATATAGTATATGTTATAGCATTAGTTAACTACTACGCCATACGTGCGAACCTCAGAAGGAGGAAATATTGCGTAAAAAACAGTAACATAAAAAATCGATTTTAATGAAAACCTTGTCAGGTATTAATTATGCTATTAATATTTGTTAATATTAGTCATTAGGTCCATAAATATAGAATTTGTTAATAATGAAAATGATGAAGTACATCACCTATATTCTCCTAGCACAGACATAAACCATCATCTCGGCAAAACCTTAGAGTATAAATAAGCAAAATATGCATATGTATATTCTAATGACATATATTTATATTGTGTTAATATGCCCTTAGTCGTTCAGAAGTTGCACTATCAATAAAAGATCCACCAATGATTATATATATATATATATATATATATATATATATATATATATATTAAAGTAATTTCAAAATACGGATAAATCTGGGTTTACTCGGTGCTTTTGGGTAAAGTCTGAATATATAATATATTGTGTTAATATGCCCTTAGTCGTTCAGAAGTTGCACTATCAATAAAAGATCCACCAATGATTATATATATATATATAGATTAATAGAAATCAAAAGTTTATTACGTTTTTTTTAGGTACGTGCCAATCTTATAATTAATTGCAGTAGTACTTAAATAAATTATTTGTAGGCCATACACATCATTTTTTCATGCAGTATTCAAACACGGCACTCGGTGCTAACGCCAAAAGATGAGAACTAGATACTCTCTAATAGATACCGCTCACAGATAAACCACTGTGCTATACAGTTTCAGATCAATAAAAAAATTCAGAATGAAAAAAATCACGAAAAGAAGAAAACCCATCTTTTCCAAAAACATTGCCAAACGTTACAAAAAAAAAACAACTCTACCTAAACGTACAATGTGTATTGAAGCTAGTGAGACGAGTAGGTATTGGAGAGCATGTTAGAAGCGCTAACGACCGACCGTCCGTGACCCTGGGCTTCAGATGTGGACCTTGAGAGCGCTACAAAGGAAGTGTTTTGTTTTGCGCATGCAATGAACAGTCTAGCGCTTCGAGAATATTTGATAAACATAAATTATATGAATAATATCCATGGCTCTATAATGATGATTACAATAAAATTAAATACAGTTTTACATACTGTTTTGGACGTATGAAATAAATATGAAATATAATGACAACATATTCATTTGATGCATAAATATTACCAAATATTATTACCTATGATAGTGTTATATGAAATGTATTTAAAGTGTGACCATAACTCATAAACGAGATTTCTTCGCCATCGATAAGATACAGGCGTGGATGAGATGAGTTAAACTTGGCGGGTTTCGAAGGCTGAAATATTACTCACGCTATTTTTTTCTACTGAATATAAGCTTGTCTTACAAGCAAAATTGAACTTATTTTTATTAATTTGCGGGAGACACCCCAATGATCTCCTGGTTAGATACCAGATAACTTTCCTGGTTACAATGTTAATGTTCCAATATTAACATTGCAAATAAAACTTTCAAAAATGACAACACTAATATGGATACGTGTGGTCAATAAAGGAAAAAGACATTAGTATGAGCGCAGTTATACAGGGTCATTTTGCAATGGGGTGTGAGTTGATCGCTACCATGTTGTTTTTAAATTCGACTATTCGACTTCCACCTGCAAACATTTTCGTTTGTGACATTTCCCATTAAATTTCATAACCTGTTATTCAAGATAATTCAAGAACCCTCTCGAATATCTGGCACTTCCCTCTGGTATCATCAACGACAAAGACGAGTCTATTCCTGTCATGAAGCAGAAGTGCATCCATTATGCTGGTTTGAGGGTAAGAGATTTATTATAGTTACAGGCTCTGAGGTATTCCATCTTAATATTGAGGGTAATCAGCGCATCTCAGCCAGTATGTGGTAAAATATATTTACCAAAATAGTAACTTACACGTGCAAGCTCTTTTGTCGCTCTTATATTCTTTTTCTTCTTCATTAGCCCATAAAAGTCCACCGCTGGACATAGGCTTGCTGCAGAGAAGGTTTTCCTTAATCTTCACTCTTGGCAGATGGATTAACGATCGCAGTCCAGAAGTTTTGCACTTTAAACGCTGGTTTTCGTCGCCGGTCTTGATATTTTACACCTGGAAGTAACGAGAAGCTTATAATGCCATCTATCGGAAGCTATTGGATATTTTTGGCATATCCAGTAATCCACCCACGCGTCGAAATACGGCGAAGGATTTTTTCGTCGCTACATTACTTGTATAATTTAAATAAATTATAGAAAATATTTTCATATGCTACCACTACAAGGCAGTTTTGTGGCGGGCTCTTAAAATGATGTCCTAAAAACTGTATCTATATATTATGTTTAGTATGTATTCTTAAATTTATGAACTTTTTGTAGTTAGTGGTCTTTTAACACCGCCGTATTATTGTTTTAATGTTCACGAACAAAGTATTTTCATAAATGTGATATGTTTTTTTATAACAAGTAGCGTAAAATATCCTAAGGTACAGCCCATAGAACCTCTCAATCTCACTCAAAATCTCAGGTGTACCGGAAACGATACTGCCACACTTGGTCTTCAGCTTTGACAGTTGGCTCTTTCTGGCAGACAGATCTCTGGCAAAGACTTTGGAGCCTTGGTTCCGCTCGATCGCTTCTTCAATACAAGCTGTATTGAAGTTGCGTAAGTCCCGCCGCATGCATTTGGAGATCTGTCTGTTCAGTTGCCTGTATGCTGTCAAATCTGTTGAAGACTTCAGCTTCATTTCCCGTCTAACAGCCATGAGATTAAGAGTGTGATCGGAGAGTTTTTGTGTTCTTCTGCGGCGGGTCTTGCAGAACTTAGCTCTGACCGCATGGACAGTTTCCACGAGCTTATCATTTATATCGTCCACTTCATTGCAGTCTTCTAGGCACTGAAAACGGTTTTGTAACTCGAGCTGAAAGGTTTCGGGACTTTGGACTAGAGCACGAGGGGGACGGAGCGTTGACTTCATTAACGTTTAGGAGCGTTAACGTTTAGGTTCAGTTGGAGAGGTCTAGAGAATACTAAGGTCGTTTTGTTCAAATCAAAGATTCAAATAATGTATATTGTGTTATACCTACATTTTTAATTCACATTTTCAAATTTAAATATAAAATTTCCCAAAATACAAATATACAATAATTAATAAACATTTATTAAGTAAAATAAATTTTCCAAAGTTCACGATAGTTACTTGCAAAAAATATTTATATTTTCATAGAAAAGACAATAAAAATTTAGCCTTTGTACGCAGCTACAAAAACCCGTGAATTTGTAACACTTCAAAATATAAAAAAATACAATAGCAGATATCTGTTAAAATTTATAATATTTCCGACGCGTGTCTATATTTTTCTATACTATAAAATTAAATAATTTATCAATAGGGGATTTTGGCGGGAACTCGGGCCGGCGGATTACTGCTCCTGTATTATTGTTTGAAATGGCTTTTGACCGTATTAAGTGGTCAGATTTTGTGTATTAAATGTCTGCGCATGTGAACTTTTAGTAGAAACGATGAAACAAATGTTCCGATGGTGATGTAAATCTCAAATTATTGCTTGGCGCCCTGAGATCTATCTTCATCGACGGTCTGCTTCCTTGACACTGGCAAAAGAACGACCGTACAATTCCAATACCAAAAACAAAACAATTGAAAATGCGGCAAAATGATTACTGTATCACAGAATAAAACGAACGTACAATTTTTTGTCAATGCAAAATTCAGTCGTACGGGGCACAGAGTAAACATTGTCTAACCTTCACCTTAAAGGTATTTTATTTGCGTCGCTTTAAGTGCAATAAGCATGTTGTTTAGGACTAACTAGAATGGGACATATTATAATCACTGGAAATACACGGTTCTATTTTCCTCGTTTGAATCGTATTCATAATTAATAAAATTAAGTAAGAGATAATGCACAATACGTAGATTTTTACACTTTTTTATGACGTTGTTCGTCATTATTTCTAGTTACACTGAAGGAAACGTTTGAATACGGTACCATCCATGTTACCCTGCATTTAGAACAGTACGGATCGTTCACATTACAGTGATTTGATGACAGTACTTACAACATTCACATAAGAATATAGTGCAGTTTTCTATGATTAATCCATTGTTTTAAATACGCAGTAATATATGAGTAAATGAAATAATCTCCATTTTTTAATCTGTGAGAATACAGGCAACATCGCCAAAGGTGCTCACATGGTAAGTACTACAATCGACAATCCGCCTGCCAAGCGTGGCGATTAACACAAATACTCTCATATTTATACATACTACTCATTTTTTAAATTACATTTTCTTTGACTAGTCCTCGTCAATTTCAGCTATTTTTTTTTTCATATAATAAGGGTGACAAACGAGCACACAGTTCACCTGATGGTGTTTTTTTTGATAAGGTGACAAACGAGCACACAGTCCACCTGGTGGTAAGTGGTTGCTGTGGCCCATAGACATCTACATTTATCCTCGATTAAGAATCAAAATGCAGATGCGTTGTCACTCCTGAGGACTAAGATGGAATGCCTCATTTCCAGTAAAAAGGGTCTCCGGTTCTCTACACTCACCATACGAAACACAGCAGCGTTAAGCTGCTATTTTATGCACACAGTTCACCTGATGGTTTCTTTTTTTGGATAAGGTGACAAACGACCTCACAGTCCACCTGATGATAAGTGGTTACTGTGGCCCATAGACATCTAGATCTATCCTCGATTACGAATTAAAATGCAGATGCGTTGTCACCCGTGAAGACTACGATGGAATGCCTCGTTTCCAGTAAAAAGGGTCTCCAGTTCTCTACACTCACCATACGAAACACAGCAGCATTAAGCTGCTATTTTACGATGGTATTCTGTGAGATCGTGGTCCTATCCCGGTCGTGCCGACCCATTCGAACTACAAGCACAATATAGCCGCAGCGTCGCCCTACCACTTATATTTTTATCGTTCGTATAATAATTGAGAAGTTTTAGGTTTTCTATTTTATTATCTGTGAGATCATTTGAAAATATTTCTTGGAAAGACCAGGAAAGACAAAAGTTTTCTGCATTTTACGGCAGGTAAATTATTTATTTAGCTGACTATTCGATCCTTTGTACACCTTTAATGGTTATACGTTTCAAATGTTTAAGTTTATACTAATTAGGTTTCTGCGGCTTGTTTATAAAAAAAAGTATTTTTTTAAATCTCAGTAAAAGAGTGATGACATGTTAAGAGATAAAGGAGGTCAGTCAATGCAGGTGGCTTAGAACCGTGGTTTGTGGCATTCCTTGGAGGAGGCCAATGTTCAGCGGTGAAAATCGGAAGGCTGCAATAATGTTGATGATGAAATGTGATAAGCGAGCGCACAATACACCAAACGGTGAGAGGATATTATTTCCCGTATACACAGACCTACATTTAATCTTAATTAAGAACAAAAATGTAGATGCGTTATCACCCTTGAAGAATAAGATGGAATGTCTTATTCTTCAAGGGTAAGGTTCTTATAACATAATGTTTAATTTCAGTAATCACCCGGTGGTCAGTTCGTTCAATAGAGAAACTGTTTTAAGAGGTGGCTCGTTAATATTAGCTAGTAAATTATTATCATGTACAGAACGTAAAGATATTGTGAGCCTCTCCGTTGAGCGAACTGTAGAAATGGCATGTGTTGATTTTGAGCACCTCATTGTTGTGAGCGTCTACAGACCCCCATTCTATATACAATACTTTTGAAAAAATTATAGAGGAAGTTTTTGTTAAGCTTAATAAACAGAATAAATCTGTAATATGTGGAGACTTTAATATCAATCTCCTAGAAGCTTCCTCCACCAATATTAAATTTAGATCATTGTTTAAATCATATGATCTTTTTAACTTATTTTTAGAGCCAACGCGTATTACTGAATGTAGTGCAACATGTATAGATAACATTTTTACAAATGTTAAGCCGTTGCATAAATGTATAATTCAAAAATTGAGTTCTGACGAATGTGGACAGTTAGTTTCGTTACCTTATGTTCACAAAAAGCAAGTAGATGAGAAAATTGTGTTTGTTCCTGTAAATGCACGTCGCTTGGAGAAGTTTAGAAGTAACATAGTGAAGAAACTTCCATCACTTTCATACACCAAAATGATCCTAATTTTTTGTATGGAACAGTGTTTAAAGTTATTTGCAATGAATTTGATAATATTTTTACTTCTAAAAAGTTCTCCTTGAACACTCGGAAGGCTTTCAATGAATGGGCGACAGTAGGAGTCCATAAGAGCAGACAAAGGTTATATGAACTTTACCATGAAAGGTCATATAACCCTAGCGTCGAATTTAGGAAATATGTAAAAAAAATATTAAAAAATATTTGAAGGAGTATGCTCCAAAGCCAAGTCTTTGCATTTCAGCAACAAAATTAAGACGGCTTCTAATAAAATTAAAATGACGTGGAGTATAATTAATAGTGAAACTGTTAAGGTCAACTCTCGCAATTCAAACTACCGGTTAAGTTTTAACAACAAATTAACGGAATCAGATCAGGATGTTGCAATGGTTTTTGAGAAATATTTCACTAAGTCACTGAATTCTTCTCCTGCCGTCGCCGAAACATTACTTAAACAAAATGTAAATGCGTGTACAAAGAATTTTATATTTCATAAAATATCATCAAAAGATATTGTAAAATATTTTAAAACTATTGATATTAAGAAAACTGCGGATCTGTGGGGGATTTCCGTTAAAGTTATTGCGTCTATAATCGATATAATCGCGCCTCAACTAGCTATTATTTTTAATACTAGTATCGAATATGGTTTTATTTAAATCTGAAAGTACATTAGACCCCGCCAATTTTAGACCTATTTCTGTACAGCTAACACTAAGTAAAATTTTTGAAAAAAATTATTCTTGATCAAATGTTAATTTTTTTTAATGTTAATAATTTACTTCATAAAAATCAATTCGGTTTCACAAGGGGTCGCTCGACAACTGATGCTGGTGTTGAGCTGATTAAATATATTTTCAATGCATGGGAGAATTCACAGGATGCTTTGGGTATATTCTGTGACCTATCCAAAGCCTTCGATTGTGTTCACCATGAAACATTAATCAGGAAACTACAACACTACGGTGTAAGAAGTAATGCTCTTAAATTAATTGTTTCATATTTAAGTAACAGAACACAAAAAGTTGTCATAAATAGTATGAGCTCTTCCTGGTCGATAGTACAAATGGGCGTGCCTCAAGGCTCAATTCTCGGCCCCTTTCTGTTTCTTGTATATATTAATGACTTACCTTACTTAGTAGGGGATAACCATAATATAATATTATTTGCTGATGACACTTCATTAATTTTCAAATTAAAACGACTATTATTAAAATATGACGAAGTAAATAATGCTATATCTAAATTAGTAAATTGGTTTAATGTTAATAACTTGCATTTAAATAGCACTAAAACGAAATGTATGAAGTTCATGACTCCAAATGTCAGACAATTAAATACTAATGTTATTTTAAATGAGGAGGAACTGAGTATTGTCGATACCAGCATTTTTCTTGGAACAACACTAGACGCGAAGCTTCAATGGCGCCCCCATATATCAAAGTTAGCAAGCAGACTTAGTTCTGCAGCATATGCTGTAAAAAAGATTAGAAATCTTACCAGTGTGGAAACAGCTAGACTTGTTTACTTTAGCTATTTCCATAGCATAATGTCGTATGGTATTTTGCTATGGGGACACGCGACCGACACTGAAATTATATTTGTTTTACAGAAGAGGGCCATAAGAGCAATCTATGATTTAAAACCTAAAGAGTCGCTCCGACAAAGATTTAAGGAAATTAATATATTAACTTGGGCCTTTCAATACATTTATGAAAATGTAATGTACGTACACAAAAATAAAAGTAGTTATACAAAAATATTCATTCTGTAAATACTAGGAACAAACACAAGCTAGTAGTACCAGTTACTCGACTCCACCGAGTCAGTAATTCATTCTTGGGGTGATGTATACGCTTTTACAAGAAAATCCCAGAAAATATACAAAATTCGACCCGCTCAAAATTCAAAAACTGTATTAAACATAGTTTGTATAAAAAGGGTTATTATAATATTAAGGAATTTATGGATGATAATAACCCCTGGGAATGAGGTGTTCGCTACCAAGCTATTTCTAATTTGTTTTGTGTGGTTAATTGTGTAACATACATGATTGTAAGCTGTTATTTAAAAAAAAAGTCCCGCTGGGTTTCTTGCTGGTTCTTCCCAGGACAGAGGTTTTTTTTCGAACCAGTGGTAATTAAACAAAAGAGTGACTTTCAATAAGAATTATTTATAATCTATATTGAATAAAAAAAGTATCTGTTTCTGTTTCTGTTTCTGTTTCTGTCAAGTTAGTAGTAGGGTTTCCAGATTTCGTCACCACATCATTCGGAGCACATCAACATTGTAATGCTATTTCACGTTGTTATTTCATAAAGCGTGATCTTTCCCTGGTCGAGCCTCGTACTCGTACAGCGATCGTATGCGCGACTGTTGACCATAAGGTCCCGGCTTCGAACCCGGGTCGGGCTAAAATCAGTTATTGGGTTTGGGGATGTCTATGGGCCACAGCATCCACTTACCACCACGTGGACCGTGTGCTCGTTTGTCAAACTAATTATATTTTTAAAAAAACATGAGATACAGTCATTTTAATTCGTTTATTCTTGACATTTGTTGTGAGATTTCTCGCAAAATTGTATCAATGTGTTTTAGTGTAGACATGTCACGAAATAAATAAGGAATTTTGAAGTTGTAATCATTAACGTCATTTGGAAACGACCTTGCAGGCAATTCTGGATGTTACGCATTGTTCCCGCATAGATTAGATCCGTGACCTGCCGCACAGCTAGTGTATGTACACCACACGGCCTTACTTTCATGACACATTTTTTATGAAAGACGTAAAATGGAATTATTACTTTTTACTCAACTGAATTAGAAAAGGAGGGATATATATTTCGCTTTTGTTTACACAGTTGAAGGTATGTAAATTAATAAGTTCTTTATTTGGCACAAATCCTTTAACAAATAAGTAGAACCCCAGCTTCTAAACGACTTTAAAAACTGTATGTTAGAAACCAGTGTCTTCCCCTTTTAGTGGTACTACCACAATAAATAAGGGCAAAATAAACGACTTATAATATGTTCGTTGGTATGTCCGATTGTTACTCTTAAACTAGTCATAATATCTCAATTGATTTCTCAAAATTGCCATCATAAAATAATTAAAGTGGGCATGAACAAACAAACAATAAACCCAAAAAAGTAAGTGTTTGGTAAGCAAATGTTTCATCGTCTAAGCATCACGTGAAGAGTATTGATGATATTCCAAATAAGGTCTTTACCTATGAACTTGCCTTTTTTATGAAATAAGTTAACGTAATTTTGGCACGAAGTTCGAATCAAAAAATCGAAAACGAGTACGAATTTGGCGGATGGGGGCTAGGCGAGAAAAAGTGTAATATTTTTCCGTCACCACCCCTTCTGACGTAGTGTAGACGGCCTTGGCGGCTATAAGGAAGGGAGAGTCCCTCGCACTTTTTCTTATCTTGCCATGAAAGAAATATTATTTTATTT
Source organism: Parnassius orleans (assembly GCA_029286625.1). Lineage (NCBI taxonomy): Eukaryota > Metazoa > Arthropoda > Insecta > Lepidoptera > Papilionidae > Parnassius > Parnassius orleans. The sequence goes on along the minus strand of JAGSMP010000047.1, from coordinate 2,039,603 downwards.
TAAATGACGCTTCATTTTAATAGACGCTAGTAATTCATTTATTTGTATTTGTTAATCAATAATATAATACGTTTATCAATAACAATATACTACGAAAGGAACTTCGTTCCAACTGAGTATTCCACAACACTCACGCATGTTTTTTTTTCTATATTTTTTATTTCTATTAATCAAAGTAATCGCCCATGCAATCGAGGTATCTTTGCCAGCGCAGTGGCAGTTTATTTATGCCCTTCTTGAAGAAATCAGCTGGATGGGAAGCAACAAATTAATCAAAGGCATTTTGTACTGCCTCTCGGGCATTCAATTTTTTTCCCGCCTAAAAATCATCCAAATTCTGAGAAAAGTAAAAGTCCGTAGGCGCAAGGTCTGGTGACTACGGCGAATGACGAAGAACTTCCAATCCCAGCTCTTGTAACTTGGAAACCATCTGTTGTGCAGTATGATGTCGCGCGTTGTCGTGCAGGAGCAGTAGGGACGATCGATTGACCAAAGCTGGTTGGAGACGTGCGAGCTTCTCCATTATAATGCTCAGTTCTTCACAATCTGCAATAATGCTCATCCCGTTTGGTATGAAGCTGTGATGAATCACACAGGCGCTAGACCACCAAACAGTTACCATCACTTTTCTAAGGGTAAGTTTTAGTTTAGGGTACTGCTGAACCAGGATCTAACCAAACTTGCTGGGCGCTTGCAATTATCAAACAGAATCCATTTTTCGTCGCAAGTAACAATGCGGTTCAAAATTCCTTCGTTTGTGTTCCTGTTGAGCAGTAAGGCACGTCTCGACGCGTACTTTTCGTGGGGCACACATTTGTTAAGATTTTTTACCTTGCCAATTTGACGCAAATGGACCAATATTGTTTTGATGCTAACGTCGAAAGCTTCTGCTAATTCTATAGATTGAGTATCATCAGCTTCCACAATCGCCTTTAATTCGTCATTGTCGACCAAAGTTTTCGGACGATATCGGGGTTTATTTTTCAGGTTGAAATTTCCAGAACGGAAGCGGGCAAACCAATAACAGTGCGTTCGTTTGTAGTATTCGCTCCGTAAACGTCGTTGATGTTGCGTGCCGCTTGTGCCGTGTTGCTGCCACGACGATACTCACATTCCATAATTACTCGAATTTTTAACGTATCCATGATGACGAAAAAGATTCAAGTGCGATGAAAACATAACGCTAATCAATAAACAAATGACTAATTTGAAAAAAGAATTCCATGTTTTTAAAATTAATTTGAAATTAGAATTCTTAGCCAAACAAAAATTATTTTAATTTGAAATGGCCAGTACTTCAGAACGGCAATTTCATAGGTAAGGACCTATTATTTTATGTAACTTTTGTAAGAAATATATCTTTATATATATAATTCTTCTGTCCGTGTGTATGTGACTGAACTCCTCCTAAACGGCTGGACCGATTTTGATGAAATTTTTGACGAGTGTAGGTCCCTGGCCGGTTTAAATTCACAATTGGTCCCGGTAGGTAGCGCTGTTGTCAAGATCCAAAAATCACCCGTGCGGAGCCGGGACGGATCGCTAGTCATAATATAAAGCCTGACTGCAGTGAACTTTAGATTTTCTTTCTTTGACTTTTAACAATAATTTTACAATTATCTTAAAAAAACCTAATAAAAAGCAATGAACCCAAAGTTTCTTGCCAGTTCTTCTTTGTAGGGGTGGATTATTAGATATAATAATTTGCAGTATTATTTTGTTAGTATTCTTGAAATGGGTCTGAAGGGTTAGAAGGGGAAGTCAAGGCTGTACGTATCCGCAAAGTGTATTTTTTTTATAGAATAAGAGTGACGAACGAGCACACAGTCCTCCTGATAGTAAGTGGATGCTGTGGCCCATAGCCATCTACATTTCTCCCCAACTAACAATCAAAATGCAGATGTGTTGGAGAAATAACATAGACTGCCTCGTTTCCAGTAAAAAGGGTCTCCGGTTCTCTACACTCACCATAACGAAACACAACAGCATTAAGCTGCAATTTTACGCTGGTATTGTGTGAGAGCGTGGTCCTACCCAGGTCGAGCCCACCCATTCGTACTACAACCATAATATAGCTGCAGCATGACTCTACCACGCATTACGCCAAATTCTTGAAAGAAAATTTGGTCGATAACAACAAATCACACAGACTTATAATTAGAGTTATTTGTGTAGTGAAGTGCTTAGTTTTTAATGAAGGTATAATTTGTTATTGACGTTTATTTAATATTGAGGCTTTACACGTTTCATCGTCATCATCGTCATCATCGTCATTACAAGTTGTCGTCGTCGTTATAAGTGACAACGCTGCATCTCCTGAATTCTTTGTTTGAAGTTGGTTGCAGGTGCCCATTGGCTGCAGTAGCCACTTACCATCAGGTGAACTGTAAAATCGTTTGTCACTTCAATTGTATAAAAAATATTTTAGAATTTTTTGAAAACGAAGTCTCCATTTTTTGCGCCTATAAGTTGGTAACAATATTATAGTACGTAGTACGACCTCGTAACCTTGGTCTACCGGTCAACGACACTAACTACGTATTCGGCATGTTTTTGTTCCGTGCTACTAAGGTCTAAACTGTGGTGCTACCGCATATCAAATAAAGTGCACAATGCATTAGAGAATAGTGATGTATAATATTTTAGTTTTTTTTTTATAGAATAAAGCTCTACCACGTAAAGTCTAAAGGTTAGGTGCAAATGACTTGTTTTTTCTGCGTTACCAGTAAAAAGGTTATTCGGTATTCGTCATTTATACGTGGTAGAGCCACGCTACAGCTATATTATGGTTGTAGCACGAATGGGCCGGCTCGACCGGGTAAGGACCACGCTCTCACAGAATACCATTGTAAAATGGTAGTTAATCAGGTGAGCTGTGTGCTCGTTTGTCACCCTTATTTAATTTAAAATATATATATTTATTTACCACAGGTGCATTATGCTGCTACTTTGCGTTGGTATTCTGTAATACCCATTCGTGTTTCAGTCATAATACAGCTGCAGCGTAGCTTTTCCATCTGAATAAAACTTAAGTTATAGCCTATAGCCTAAGTCCCAGTGCTGGGTATGCGGCTTCTCATTTCTGTGGGGGTTATAGAGTAGATAATCCGCTTCGCTGCTCCAATGAATAGTGATGGACTTCATGTGCACTCGAAATATTTAGTTTCAAACAGTCAGATCCCTCACCATGTAATTAACTCTCTGTAGTGTTGGCAGGGATCGAACTCGGGTTGCTCGTCATGTAGGTACCTACTATGAAATTTATACAAGCACTCAGCCCTTAAACCACATAATAAATAATAGTACACTCACGACTCAAATATTTGAACAATAATACAGAAGTAGTAATTGGGATCATGAGATCTATTATGTAGTAAGCAGCAGTCCGCTTTCAGTCACGTTCCCGCCAAAAACTTCCACGCTTGTAAAATAATGATATTAAGTAATTATTTAGATATTATGTTTAATCGATAAACGCAACGTGTAACGTGAGAAACTAAAGACATAAAAATTACTTTGTGCAAAGTGAACAGATTAATCATTAATTAGAAAAAATTGTCGCGCTGTAAATAAGCGATACCTGTTTTAAAGCAAATTAAAAATTAATAATAAATTTTTATTGAATAAAACTATTTTTACGGATTTTATCGCGTTTAATTTACTATTTTAATTCCCGACGTTTCGGGTGCTTTACAGCACCCATGGTCACGGGGGGGGGACTGAGGTGTTTGACATCAAACACGTCAGTCCCCCCCAATGGTGTTCGCGTAAACATAAGAAATCATTATAAATTTTTATGGTTTTTAAAATCTTTGTATTTTACCACGTGGCAGAGCCTCCTTTTCTGTCTTGGTAAGAGGAAGGTACTGATTTGTACCTTCCACTACTGTATGCTCTAGGTATCTATATTTTAAAAGAAAGTAGAGTAAGTAACAGCCTATCATCTATTGTGTCACACTCCAACAGGTCTACTCTCATTTCTTTGTATCATATTTTGTAACATAAAATGGTAAACTTATATACCTATGTATACTTCTATCATAAATCACTGTATTACGTCTGCTAGCAGCCCAAATAAAAAAAGATACATATATTGAAGTAGCATCCCGCCTCCGCAAGCGATCTATTTCGTCAGAGTCAACGCCCGCTAGTTTGAAGGTCAGTGTTAGTCATGGCTAGAGCGGACGTTGCGGTAGGTTACAAATTTTGCTAGTGTGTCATGCGGGACACGAAACTATTTAAGAATGATACAAGTCAAGAACATAAATAAAACTCTGCGACTATTTCAAAGTGCCGATTTTGTTTTTAGTTCTATTATAATTTTACACTGATTAAATAATATGTAAATTATGTAGTTTGTACCTATTTTAATTCTAATATTTGGCTTGATGATGCGTCGACCTTTGCCTTCGCGTTCCTGAGGAAATATTAGACTTTAACAAATAATATTTTGTTTCCTTAAAATCATATAATTTATTACAAGTACATAAATGTATTTGTAATATTATGTAAAGAAGAATATTTTATACGGGGAACAAAGACTAATAACTAAATTTATTATTATAATATTTAATATTTTTATGCCTAAAAGTCAAACTTGCTCTTCACTTCGTACTATTGCCCATTAACTTGAAGTGCGTTTTGTGGCTTATGGAAAAAAAATCAAACAAAAAAAATACATTTACACAGATTTTGTTTCATTAATAACACCAATAAATGTGCTGAAATATTAAAATATGGCGTGTCATGACTCATGACGATCTCATAGAATTGACGATTAGATTAGAAACAAAAGTTCTCACTAAACTTATCTATACAAATAAATAAAATTGAAGTGTCTGTTTGTAATGTCAAAATTACAGCTTTTAAATAAATGCATGTGAAAATATCGGTACTTATAACAAAAACACAATTTAAAAAAAATTGTATGTCTATCTGTCTGTCTGTTTGTCCCGGCTAATCTCCGAAACAGCTGGACCGATTTTGACGGGACTTTCACTGGCAGATAGCTGATATCATAAGGAGTAACTTAGGCTACTTTTATTTTAGAAAAAGAATTAGGGTTCCTCGCAAAAAAAAAAATATAACTCTAAATTACACGCGGGCGAAGTCGCAGGGAACAGCTAGTTTTAATATATAACTGAGGTGATAAACGAACTAGGTACCATCGAAGAAAGAAGACTACAGATTCGTTACATATCACCTCTGAGAACTAATACGGAATGCCTCATAGCCTGCAATTTTACAGGTTGCCTATAGCCTTCAGACCGGAACACAGCAGCGCAAGCACTGCTATTTGGCAGCATAAATAGGCAAGAGGGACCTATCTAGACGTACTCCCAGGCAAAAAAGGGTTCTAGAAAAACTAAAAAGGTTTCAAAACAGTCTTAAACTAGTAACACTAACCTATGCCAATATATTTCGAATGACAAACAATGGGGCGTCGCGTCGGTCGGCTGTTCGACCTTGGAGCCATCACCTTGACTAGCCACGGTCACTCCACCCACCTCGTCTATTATGCATGTACGAACTCTATGTTCAAATGGTGAAGTTAATTATGCGCATTTATTTCTACATAATTATGTCACGTAAATGGGTAGTTGAAACAATAGGTACATAAAAATTGAAAATTTTAAATATCAAGGCGATCCTAAACGCTTGAGGATCTATGTAAATTAATTCAGAACTGTTATTACGATAAGCAGATCATTTTGCAATTGTGTAACTATAGTCGGAATCGCTTACATTTTAGAATTAGGTACTCCGCAACTGCGATAAGTTTTTTTTTTAATATAAGGTAACTAAGGGTAATATAGTCACCTTAAGCTTTGCCGCCCTATAAAACCAAAACTAGGAGGAGGACAGAGACAAAAACACAAAGTCGTATGCTATAACTAATATATTAAGAAAAAACTAGCAAACAACCTTTGGCAATATTTGGGAACGATTCGAAAAATCAATTTAAGAAAAACTAACTTCACTACATACACAATACTAAAATCGATTAAAATATTTACTATAATGTCAACTGTCAAAATGGCGTCGATAAAGCAGCGCTGTTTTGACCCTTCATTATTTGATTGACTGATTAAGAGTTATGTTATTACAAAACCATCTATGCAAACAATGCTGTAGTTTTTGAGTTATAAGAAAGTGACCATATTAACCGGATGACCATATTACCCTCACATTCTATAGTCTTTTTTTTAAACAAATTTTACCCCCACACTAGGATTTTCTCCTGTATCATCATACATTCAGACCCGGAACAATTATATGTAGGCCATAGAAATACTTGTTCTCGTGTGGGATACCAACCCGTGGCTCACAGCGCGGCTACTCAATACTGAGCCACTGCGCCACGGAGCCGTCTGCTTTGTTATTGTAACATTTTGTAACTTAAAAATATAATATTTATAAAAAAAATCATTGGCTTATTAACTTATAATCGCTACAGATAGGTACATTTACACAATGCAACAAAACAAAACGAAGCAAACCACGATTCAAACCGGAGTCTCAGAATCTCTATGCCGGTGCAGTATAAAATAATTCCAACAAAAACATAAATGTAAAAAAGAGGCCGACTTTGGTAAAAAATAACTATCAGAGTTGAGTGTTATATATATTTTAAATGTTTAAGTAAAAAATATTAGCACATAAAATTATATTGACAATTTTTTGACAAACAATTCATTTTGTCATGTTTTTATATTTATTTTCATAAATAGATTAAAAACAATACTATATATATCATATATATAATGACAAAAACGGAAAACTAAAATTATCACACTAAGAATGTATTCCCCGAGGTATATTGCCAAGAACGTTGGCTCGGTTTCCTCGTTGAATACGTCTTTATGCGAGTAAAGAACTTGCCCTCTTGTTTAAACTAATATTCGCCATTTTTTATTACAATTTACAATATAATAGATAGACAATAGAATTAATTAACAAAAGCAGACGTCCTTCCCGCGTCCGCATGCCTTATTTAATTATACCTCGCCTCAAATTTATTTTAGCGTAATATATTAACCTTCGCGACATTTAGTCTAGGAGAACGAATATATAAAAAAAAAGTATTGATGACGTATGAAATGTTGATAAATATGCATGTTTTTTCAGTTATAGTACATTAATACATATTGCTAAATACGGAGAGTACATAGCCATTATACACAGATATATACTGTAAAACTGTTAAAGTCTATTATAACAAAGATATTACAAGGTTTTTACTGGAAACGAGACATGGCATCTTAGTCCTCTGGGGTGCCAACGCATGTGCAATTTGATTCTTAATCGAGGATAGATGATAGATGGAGATGTTTATAGCTATAGCAGCCATCAGGTGGAGGTGGTTTTTATCGCATCTACCACGGGGAGTGCTCTGAGGAATTGTCCGGACTAATTCCAGCCGCTCAATTTCGCCATTGCACATCGCGACAAAACTCGCGATACCATCCATATCATCTGGATGATTGGCGGTCCAGCACTGTGCGATTTAGAAGAAGTTTTCTTCCTTGCACAACTTCCTTGAGAAATCGACTACCACCAGAGTGTTTTCCGGACCGATACGACTTAGGGAACTTCAAGAAAAGAGCCTACTCTTTTTTAAAAGACCGGCAACGCATCTGCAATTCCCTTGGTGTTGCAGTTGTTTATGGACTGTGGTAGTCACTTACCATCAGGTGAGCCGCATGCTCGTTTACCCCCTCTGCTATAAAAAAGTGGACTGTGTGCTCACTTGTTATTTCATAAAATTATTAAAAAACTATTACAGTGATCTACGGATTAGTAAGCTGAAGTGGCAATGGGCCGGCCATATAGCTCGAAGAACCGACAACCGATGGGTAATAAAGGTTCTCGAGTGGCAGCCTCGTACCGGCAGGTGAAGTGTAGGGCGTCCCCCCACTAGATGGAGTGACGACCTGGTAAGACATGTGGTAAGTCAATGGATGAAGGTGGCTCGGGACCGTGCTTTGTGGCATTCCTTGGGGACGCCTATGTTCAGCAGTGGACTTGTGATTGGATGTAATGATGATGATGATAACAGTGATCTTGTACAACCATAAAATAATCAAGATAAAGAAACAATAAATGCTTATGTAAAAAAATTATTAGCACAAAAAATTATATTGTAAATTTTTTCACAAAACATTTATTTTGTCGTTTTTTTATATTTATTTTCATAAAATAGATTAAAAAGTAAATCCTATCTAATATATATATAATAACACCACCACACTAGGAACGACACACCACTCTCGAAAATACGACACGTGTTTCGCCTCTACACGAGGCATCCTCAGGTGAAGTAGACTCTGCGGAGGCTGGCCGTTATTAGCGGATGGTAGTGCACGCAATTGAGGGAGGGTTTTACGTAGTAGAGCCACCCTGCAGCTATATTATGGTTGTAGCAGGAATGGATCGGCTCGACCGGGGTAGGACCACGCTCTCACAGAATACCAGCGTAAAATAGCAGCTTAATGCTGCTTTGTTTCGTATGGTGAGTGTAGAGAACCGGAGACCCTTTTTTACTGGAAACGAAGCATTCCATCTTAGTCCTCAGGTGTGACAACGCATCTGCATTTTGATTCTTAATCGAGGATAAATGTAGATGTCTATAGGCCACAGCAACCACTTACCATCAGGTGGACTGTGTGCTCGTTTGTCACCCTATACTATATATATATATATATATATATATATATATATATATATATATATATATATATATATATAGTATAGGTGACAAACGATATATATATATATATATATATATATATATATATCGTTTGTATAAAAACGAAAAACTAAAATGATCACACAGACTGTATTCCCCGAGGTAGGTATATTGCCAAGAACATTGGCTGCGTTTCCTCGTTGAATACGTCTTTGTGCGAGCAAAGAACTTGCCCTCTTGTTTAAACTAATATACGCCATTTTTTTGTTCTAATTTAGAATATAATAGATAGATAGAATCAATTAATAAACGCAGACGCATGTGTTATTTAATTATACTCGTACATCGCCTCAAATTTATTCTAGCGCTATTATTTATTCTAGCTCAAATTTATTCTACCTCAAATTTATTCTATTAACCTTATTATGGTTTCTTAAAAGGAACAAAAACGCTCGCATTGAATTAAATAACTATATATTGATTATAATAAGTTATTACTTTCAATTAATACTCCTAGGAACTAAACTAGCCAAACAATTCAAATCAAATGTGTATAAACTTTTCTTGCCTTTTGTTCGGCGAACTTATTTATTACTAGCTGTGCCCCGCGGTTTCACCCGCGTATATCACGCGTCTGAGCCGCGCGACATGACACCTCGCTTAAAGTTAAAGTTACAGCCTATAAGCCAGCCTAAAGTTTCTGGCCTGAACTGTAAAATGAAGGATAAATCTCAAACCACTATAATTATTTCTAGATATAATCTCCTTTTATTTCAATATACTTTTCACAGCACTTTACGAACTTTTCTATACCCTTAAAAAATAGTTTCTGCATTTTTGCCCTCAAAATGTGACAAAACTGCTGACTTCACCTCATCATCATTGTTAAATTTTTTTCTGCGTAAGTCGGATTTCAATTTTAAGAATAAATAATATAATAGGGACCAAGTCGGGGCTATATGGTGGATGGTCGAACTCAGTGAAACCGCATTCCTTAATGGCACACCCAATGTGTGGATCGGAGCATTGTCATGAAGCAACAACCCTGCTCCCGACAATTTCTCTCGGTGTTTTTCTTTAATAGCATCTCGCAATTGATGTAGCAAAGAAGCATAGTAATCGCCTGTTACTGTTGTGTTGATTTCTTTAAAATCCACCAGTAAAATTCCTTCGCAATCCAAAAAGATTGTAGCCATAATCTTCTTCTGAGATTGAGTCACCTTTGCTTTTTTGCCCGCGTTGAGCTCGGACGACGCCATTCCATCGATTCCTTTTTTGATAGAGGATCATGATAAAGAACCATGGTTTTATCACCCGTAACAATTGAATCCAAAACTTCTTTCTGTCGGCCTTCACAAATAGATAAAAACTGAGTTACGCCTATGTTATGACACCTCTCGCACCGGTGTTCACTGCTAGTTTCTCTCGGTTCTCATCGGTCGGCTAGGCTTATGCGTCGTTCGCGCGCTGAGCCGAGTGTTGAATTATTTAAATTTTTCGTTATTTCTTAAACTACGCGTCCAAATAACATGCTATAAGGAGCAAAGTTTATCTCCATAAAATTTTCTTGATGTTGTAGTAACTTTCGTTCGTAAGGATTAATGCCTAATAATAACGCTCATAAATCACTTTTTAATTTTCAATATTTTTTATCACAAAATACCTTATTGTGGCTTATGTATAAGAGATAGGCATATGGTTTTTTAAAGACGGACGGACTATACTTTTGTAGAACATTGTATTCACTTATCACTAACCATTACGCCAACGCACGCGGGTAAAGCTGTTCGAGGGCAGTTTTTCTTCTGACTTGCTTAACAAAGATCAATTTTTAAGGCTAGCCGTGAGGTGTAGCCTAATGCTAGAAAGCCAATATGGTAGTTCCGGAGATTAGCGTGTTTAAACAAACAAACAAACAAAAAAAACTCTTCCGCTTTATTATATTAGTATAGATATCATCTCTCATAGCTGAAGACGATTTCAGTTTTTCTAAATTTTCTGCCTCTATAGACATAGACAATAGTGATAAGTCTGATAACCTTTCCTGTCCCATAGAAGTCCTTAGAATTTTTGCTTATATACACGTTCGGGGCCCCTGTAGCCCGGGGTCCCGTATCATTGATACGGCTGTAGCTAAGCCCCTGCTTCGCGCACTGACCTCTATATATGGACTGGCTATACACCGTGACATAATGCGGCGATTTGATTTTCGCCATTTTGGCGTTGACAGCAGAAGTGAACGTCCACGGAACTAATAATAAAGATAAGACAATGTTACCAAATATATCGAATATCAAATAATCACGCGAAATAATAAAGAATATTTACAATTTTTCTGACATATTTTTTATAAGATTTCTAGTTGCGATTCTTTTCACTTTGTGAATCTTAATTTTTGTGATTTGTATAGACATATGTACTTGTTTCACTAATATTTATTTTAATTTATTAAAGGTCGCTGCATACAGGACGGAATCAGCACGTGCACGGGACGGAAACGGAACGTGGTTGTATGTCAACACGGGCGGGAGTTTAATGCATACGCAACGTGACAGTGGCTCGAAACTAACGTGCCAGTGTTGTAAAAGATGGATTTTTCATTTGAAGAGTTGGCGGAGCGACTGTGGACATGCAGCGGAAGCACGGACGGGACGTGGCACGGACGGTACGTGGCGCGCACGGGCGGGACGGGGCTAACATCGTCGCCGACGGTATTTTTCTCGTCCCGTTCATGCCACGTCCCCGTCCCGTCCGTGCATCCGTAACGTATGCATTTTCTATGAAACGATATTTCCAAAATGTCACGTCCCGCTCCGTCCAGAATAAAACACGTTACGAATGCAACGACTTTAACTATAAAAAGTGACCGGCATGGCCTGACATCATGATGCCGTGAGGCAAAACCGGTCGGTTTTAATAGTTAAAAAAATTAAAATAAACATTACTGAAATAAGTACACGTGTCAATTCAAATCACATGAATAAATTGATTTTCTTATGCAGATTTAAAACATATTAATTTGTTTACAGTTACAATATTTATTAAGATAGATTAAAAAAAAACTAAAATTACAAACCTACTACATTAACATTGTCAACCGACTTCAAAAAAGGAGGAGGTTTTTTTTTTTTATTGAACCTGAACCTGAAAATACTTTTTTGTGTCAAGGGTATACTTCCCAAGTGGTCCCATTTAAATTTTAAGCAGCATTACAACATTATGTTGAGCAGTTTAAAAAAATCAACAATAAAATATTTATATTGAAGTCGGTTGTACAAATTTTTTTTATTTTACCACTTGTTGCGTTAACGTTGGCTGCGTTTCCTCATTAAATAACTATACCTACTTAGTTTTCATGCGAGCAAAGAACTACTCCCTTTTTTAACCCCCTCCTAATTATATTTTACTAGAAAACATTAAAAAAAACTATTGTCATGAAGAAGCGGCGTAAGAGAATCAACTACCCCATATCAACCCGTAGATGTTGTAAGAGGCGACAGAGATGACAGAGATGCTGTGGCCCATAGACATCTATATTTATCCTCAATAAAGAATGAAAATACAGATGCGTTGTCAACCCTGAGGACTAAAATGGAATGCCTCGTTTCCAGTAAAAAGGGTCTCCGGTTCTCTACACTCACCATACGAAACACAGCAGCATTGAGCTGCTATGTTACGCTGGAATTCTGTGAGAGCCAACCCATTCGTGCTACAACTATAATATAGCTGCAGCATGGCTCTATCACGTCAAGAAATATCACCCAATTTAGTCATAAACTTCCGTCCATTGCCGACTTTGCCACTAACTTCAGCAGCATGAATTATACTAACATACTTCTTAATGAACGTACCTCTATATACATATAATTAAAATACTTAATAAAACTAATATACTTTTACTGGTCCGTTGGTCTAGTGATCATCGTAAGCGCGTCCGGACTCAGGAAATTCGTGGTTTTACACCACAAAGTAAGCATGTAAAGACGATAGCTAGGTTTAGATTATGAGTGTGAGGGAAAAGCGAATGCACCTGTGCTTTCGCACAGGCTCGTGCACTGTAAACCTGCGCAGATGGCTAGTCTTCGTTAAGTCAAGGCCGACGTGACCGAAATTTAGTCTGGAGGACATTAATTAATATAATTTTAACTTTAAATATTAACAAAACATTATAAGTACTCATAATACTTTAGAGATTTTAATATAAAAACGTGGTAGAGCCACGCTGCACCTATATTATGTTTGTAGCATGAATGGGTCGGCTGGACGGGAAAGGACCATACTTTCACAGAATACCAGCGTAAAATAGCAGCTTAATGCTGCTGCAATTCGTATGGTGAGTGTAGAGAACCGGAGACCGTTTTCACTGAAAACGAGGCATTCCATCTTAGTTCTCTAGAGTGACAACGCATCTGTATTTCGATTCTTAATTGAGGATAAATATACAAGTCTATAAGGATATCCGCAGTAGAACTAGAGTAACCGACATAGCCCAACGGATTAGTAAGCTGAAGTGGCAATGGGCCGGCCAAATAGCTCGAAGAACCGACAACCGATGGGGAAAAAAGGTTCTCGAGTGGTAGCCTCGTATCGGTAGGCGAAGTGTAGGGCGACCCCCCACTAGATGGAGTGACGACCTGGTAAGACATGTGGGAAGTCGATGGATGCAGGTGGCTCAGGACTGTGCTTTGTGGCATTCCTTGGGGGAGGCCTATGTTCAGCAGTAGACTTGTGAAGGGCTGTAATGATGATGATGATGATGATACAAGTCTATGGGACACAGCGTCATCTTACCATCAGGTTGACTTAGTGCTCGTTTGTCACCCTTATTCTGTAAAAAAGAAAATTTGATTACACCAACATTTATCCCCCACGGGTTTCGAATTTGCGAGTGCCTATGCCTATTCCTGTAACCTTGGTAGCTGCTGTTGATTAACACAGTCAAACATCATGATAACTTGCAGTTGGTACCATCACTTAAAAGCAATGTAAATTATTACGACCATAAAAGTGATAAGTTAAAAGAGCTTCAGAATCTATCTTTATAAATAAATATCATTGGTCGTGCATTCGCAGTCGCAATCTCGCAAAACCTTGAAAATCGCTCGACTGATTTTGATGGAATTTTTGTATTTCAGTGGGTCCTGAATGGTTTAGATTCACAATCGGACCCTGTAAGTGACGCTGTTATCCAGATCCAGAAATCACCCGTGCGAAGCCGGGGTGGATCGCTAGTTACTTATAAAGATCATTAGATAAGCCTCAGAGCACTTCGCTCTAAACAGCTTTTAAGGACCTTGATCTATGTGATCGTGAGTTGAACAGAATCACTCGTGTCGGGATCAATATCCTTATGAAAACCAACTTTGCTGCAATCCTCAGGCCAGAAGTGATTGAACTCACCACGCGGACACGTGTATAGCACATATACAAGTGTATTTTAGACGTGCATTTTGCATGTCTTAAATGAGCCGACGAATTTTTAGGTTGCTGCGAATGACTTGCTTATTTGCATACTAACTATATAGCAATCCAGTGCCAAAGAGATAAGCATTTTTGAAATTGTATACCTTCTGTTCTGAGTTTGAGATACCTGAGGTTAATCCTTTGTCTATAGAGCTGTGGAGCTGCGAGTTCGAATCCCACACAGAAAGTTTTTTGTATTTTTTTATAAAACTGAATCTTCTTCTGAGATTGAGTCACCTTTGCTTTTTGCCCGCGTTGAGCTCCGGACGACACCATTCCATCGATTCCTTTTTGATAGAGGATCATGATAAAGAACCATGGTTTTATCACCCGTAACAATTGAATCAAAACTTCTTTCTGTCGGCCTTCACAAATAGATAAAAACTGAGTTACGCCTATATGTTATGACACCTCTCGCACCGGTGTTCACTGCTAGTTTCTCTCGGTTCTCATCGGTCGGCTAGGCTTATGCGTCGTTCGCGCGCTGAGCCGAGTGTTGAATTATTTAAATTTTTCGTTATTTCTTAAACTTAAATAACATGCTATAAGGAGCAAAGTTTAGCTCCATAAAATTTTCTTGATGATGTAGTAACTTTCGTTCGTAAGGATTAATATACCATGCCTAATAATAACGCTCATAAATCACTTTTTAATTTTCAATATTTTTTGTTACAAAATACCTTATTATGGCTTATGTATAAGAGATAGACATATGGTTTTTTAAAGACGGACGGACGGTCTATACTTTTGTAGAAACCATTACGCCAACGCACGCGGATAAAGCTATTCGAGGGCGTTTTTTCTTCTGACTTGCTTAACAAAAGTCAATTTTTAAGGCTAGCTGTGAGGTGTAGCCTAATGCTAGATAGCCAATATGGTAGTTTCAGAGATTAGAGTGTTTAAACAAACAAACAAAAAAATCTCTTCCGCTTTATTATATTAGTATAGATATCATATCACTCATAGCTGAAGATGATTTCAGTTTTTCTAAATTTTCTGCCTCTATAGACATAGACAATAGTGATAAGACTGATAACCTTTCCTATCCCATAGAAGTCCTTAGAATTTTGCTTATATACGTTCAGGGCCCTGTAGCCGGGGTCCCGTATCATTGATACGGCTGTAGCTAAGCCCTGCTTCGCGCACTGACCCTATATATGGACTGGCTATACACCGTGACATAATGCGGCGATTTGATTTTCGCCATTTTGGCGTTGACAGCAGAAGTGAACGTCCACGGAACTAATAATAAAGATAAGACAATGTTACCAAATATATCGAATATCAAATAATTACGCGAAATAATAAACAATATTTACAATTTTTCTGACATATATTTTTATAAGATTTCTACTTGCGATTCTTTTCACTTTGTGAATCTTAATTTTGTGATTTGTATAGACATATGTACTTGTTTCACTAATATTTATTTTAATTAATAATATTAAAGGTCGCTGCATACAGGACGGAATCAGCACGTGCACGGACGGAAACGGAACGTGGTTGTATGTCAACACGGACGAGAGTTTAATGCTTACGCAACGTGACAGTGGCTCGAAACTAACGTGCTAGTGTTGTGAAAGATGGATTTTCATTTGAAGAGTTGGCGGAGCGACTGTGGACACGCAGCGGAAGCACGGACGGACGTGGCACGGACGGTACGTGGCGCGCACGGGCGGACGGGCTAACATCGTCGCCGACGGTATTTTTCTCGTCCCGTTCATGCCACGTCCCCGTCCCGTCCGTGCATCCGTAACGTATGCATTTTCACGTACATTTTCTATGAAACGATATTCCCAAAATGTCACACAATAAAACGCGTTACGTATGCAGCGACCTTAACTATAAAAAGTGACCGGCATGGCCTGACATCATGATGCCGTGAGGCAAAACCGGTCGGTTTTAATAGTTAAAAAAATTAAAATAACATTACTGAAATAAGTACACGTGTCAATTCAAATCACATGAATAAATTGATTTTCTTATGCAGATTTAAAAAATATTAATTTGTTTACAGTTACAATATTTATTAAGATAGATAAAAAAAAACTAAAATTACATCCCTACTACATTAACATTGTCAACCGACTTCAAAAAGGAGGAGGTTTTTTTTTTATTGAACCTGAACCTGAAAATACTTTTTTGTGTCAAGGGTATACTTCCCAAGTGGTCCCATTTAAATTTTAAGCAGCATTACAACATTATGTTGAGCAGTTTAAAAAAATCAACAATAAAATATTTATATTGAAGTCGGTTGTACAATTTTTTTTTATTTTACCCCTTGTTATGTTAACGTTGGCTGCGTTTCCTCATTAAATCTATACCTACTTAGTTTTCGTGCGAGCAAAGAACTACCCCCTTTTTTAACCCCCTCCTAATTATATTTTACTAGAAAACATTAAAAAAAACTATTGTCATGAAGAAGCGGCGTAAGAGAATCAACTACCCCATATCAACCCGTAGATGTTGTAAGAGGCGACAGAGATGACAGAGATGCTGTGGCCCATAGACATCTACATTTATCCTCAATAAAGAATGAAAATACAGATGCGTTGTCAACCCTGAGGACTAAAATAGAATGCCTCGTTTCCAGTAAAAAGGGTCTCCGGTTCTATACACTCACCATACGAAACACAGCAGCATTGAGCTGCTATGTTACGCTGGAATTCTGTGAGAGCCAACCCATTCGTGCTACAACTATAATATAGCTGCAGCATGGCTCTATCACGTCAAGCCTTCCGTCCATTGCCGACTTTGCCACTAACTTCAGCAGCATGAATTATACTAACATACTTCTTAATGAACGTACCTCAAATAAAATTAATATACTTTTACTGACTCGTTGGTCTAGTGATCATCGTAAGCGCGTCCGGACTCAGGAAATTCGTGGTTTTACACCACAAAGTAAGCACGTAAAGGCGTTAGCTAGGTTTAAATAATGAGAGTGAGGGGAAAATCGAATGCACAGGCTCGTGCACTGTAAACCTGCGCAGATGGCTAGTCTTCGTTAAGTCAAGGCCGACGTGACCGAAATTTAATCTGGAGGACATTAATTAATATAATTTTAACTTTAAATATTAACAAAACATTATAAGTACTTATAATATTTTAGAGATTTTAATATAATATAAAAACGTGGTAGAGCCACGCTGCACCTATATTATGTTTGTAGCATGAATGGGTCGGCTGGACGGGAAAGGACCATACTTTCACAGAATACCAGCGTAAAATAGCAGCTTAACGCTGCTGCAATTCGTATGGTGAGTGTAGAGAACCAGAGACCGTTTTCACTGGAAACGAGGCATTCCATCTTAGTTCTCAAGGGTGACAACGCATCTGTATTTCGATTCTTAATTGAGAATAAATATACAAGTCTATAAGGATATCCGCAGTAGAACCAGAGTAACCGACATAGCCCAACGGATTAGTAAGCTGAAGTGGCAATGGGCCGGCCATATAGCTCGAAGAACCGACAACCGATGAAGAAAAAGGTTCTGGAGTGGCAGCCACGCACCGGTAGGTGCAGTGTAGGGCGACCCCCTACTAGATGGAGTTACGACTTGGTAAGACATGCAGAAAGTCGATGGATGCAGGTGGCTCAGGACTGTGCTTTGTGGCATTCCTTTGGGGAGGCCTATGTTCAGCAGTGGACTTGAAGGCCTGTAATGATAATGATGATGACAAGTCTATGGGACACAGCGTCATCTTACCATCAGGTTGACTCAGTGCTCGCTTGTCACCCTTATTCTGTAAAAAAGAAAATTTGATTACACCAACATTTATCCCCCTCGGGTTTCGAATTTGCGAGTGCCTATGCCTATTCCTGTAACCTTGGTAGCTGCTGTTGATTAACACAGTCAAACATCATGATAACTTGCAGTTGGTACCATCACTTAAAAGCAATGTAAATTATTACGACCATAAACGTGATAAGTTAAAAGAGCTTCAGAATCTATCTTTATAAATAAATATCATTGGTCGTGCATTCGCAGTCGCAATCTCGGAAAACCTCGAAAATCGCTCGACTGATTTTGATGAAATTTTTGTGTATTTCAGTGGGTCCCTGAATGGTTTAGATTCACAATCGGACCCTGTAAGTGACGCTGTTATCCAGATCCAGAAATCACCCGTGCGAAGCCGGGGTGGATCGCTAGTTACTTATAAAGATCACATTAGATAAGCCTCAGAGCACTTCGCTCTAAACAGCTTTTAAGGACCTTGATCTATGTGATCGTGAGTTGAACAGAATCACTCGTGTCGGGATCAATATCCTTATGAAAAACCAACTTTTGCTGCGCAATCCTCAGGCCAGAAGTGATTGAACTCAACACGCGGACACGTGTATAGCACACATATACAAATGTATTTTAGACGTGCATTTTGCATGTCTTAAATGAGCCGACGAATTTTTAGGTTGCTGCGAATGACTTGCTTATTTGCATACTAACTATACATAGCAATCCAGTGCCAAAGAGATAAGCATTTTTTGAAATTGTATACCTTCTGTTCTGAGTTTGAGATACCTGAGGTTAATCCTTTGTCTATAGAGCTGTGGAGCTGCGAGTTCGAATCCGCACAGAAAGTTTTTTTGTATTTTTTTTTTATAAAACTGAAGTGGCAAACGAGCTTACAGCCAACTTCATACAAAGAAGGCTAAAGATTCGTTGTGACCCCTGAGGACTAAGATGGAATTCCTTACATATTATTATTCTGGCTTTCTATTCTCTTCTGACTGGAACACAGCAATACAATCGCTGCTATTAGGCAGCAGAAATAGGTAAGGGTGTAATACCTACCCAGACAGTGTAATTACGTGGTAGAGCCATGCTGCAGCTATATTAGTTGTATAGTTGTAGCACGAATGGGTTGGCTCGACCGGAGAAGGACTATGCTCTCACAGAATACCAGCGTAAAATAGTAGCTTAGTGCTGCTGTGTTTCGTTATGGTGATGGTAGAGAACCGGAGACCCATTTTACTGGAAACGAGGCATTCCTTTAGTCCTCACGGCTGGCAACGCATCTGCATGATTCGTAATCGAGGATAGTTGTAGATGTCTATGGGCCTCAGCAACCACTTACCATCAGGTGGACTGTGTGCTCGTTTGTCACCCTTATCCTATATAAAAAAGACAGACTCCTAGGCAGATTTGTAGGCATTTTATGGCCTACGATTAATTGTTCCGGATCTAGACATTTGACTACATTAAATTTATTTTTATTTATATTAAAATACATATGTCTTATCATCACCTTTACAGCCTGTCAAAAGTTCACTGCTTAACATAAGCCTTCCCCCTCGTAGTACCTCGTAGGGATGTTTGCCATAGTTGACACGCTTGGCTGTCGGGATGGCAACCACAGTGTTCTATTTTCTAATTGTTATTGGGAAGACGCTGCTGCTCATCTCCTTGTTTGTCTCCCTCAGTTGCTTCTACGACACCCACGGGACGATATGGAGTAGCGGATATTCTTACACCGCCACTACATGGTCGGTGTTTATCGTTAATCTCTATTAATATATTTTATATGCTTAATACAACTTTACTTTTTTTCATTTTTTGCTGCTCCGACTTCTATTATGTGTTATTTGACTTAGCTTAAAGGTTAACTAGGCGAGTACAGGTTAAGAGATTAACCCACGTCCCAATAGAGGGCATTGTTTCTAAAATATTCCTTCTGTTTTTTCAAGATCTCAAAATATTGCTCACTAGCGATCCGCCCCGGCTTCGCACGGGTGATTTCTGTATGTCGGCAACAGCGTCACCTACCGGTTCCAAATGTGAATCTAAACCATCCAGGGACCCACTCAAACGCACACAAAACATTTGATCACAATCGTTCGAGCCGTTTTCAAGTTTTAGCGAAAGTAACGGACAACAATTTATTTTATATATATACAGAAGAGATTACTAATTATTTCAGTTTCAAAATAAAAATATATATATTCACGCGCTGTGAGCACCTATTCAGAATATAAGATAACAAGGTGAATAAATTACTGCTTAATTACAGAATAAACAAAATAACATCTCATAATTTCAAATTAATACGTTAAGCTGCAAAAAAGGCATATTCCCTTAGCCCAAATGTTCCAAAACAAAAGGTGTCTACGAACCTGCGCCGGCGCAAGATGCGCATGTGTGAGTGTCGCACGAAATGCTCGGCTTAGATAAGTTCGGAATATTACGTAGACACGCCATTTTGCTGTTCTAAATTGATTCTTTATGATGTTCGCAAGCAATATTATTAAAATTGATTTATGCGTGATAATAAAACTAAATTTATTATAACTGAATTCGTTTTACTAAATAATTTTTACTAATATGTTTTCTTTAAAAAATAAAAACTGCAAATTCATACTTTTTATCACAAGCTAAATACTTTGCCTGATGTTCTCTTTCTAAAACAACCAGGACAATAACAGTTAGTGATCCTATGTTGTGTCAACACAAGCCGATTATCATAAAGATAATTGAAAAAATATTTAAAAAAATATATTACGTATAATTCAGCTAAATGGGTATAATCTCAAAAAAAATTAAAGTGCCCAGTCTGCATAAAAATAATCAACTCTTCGGGTACAATTCTGTAGTTATATGACGGTTCGTCCTTTTTCTAACAAGGGCGTGCGGCCGACAACCCTGCGCTATCGATCTAATGCGCACACGCATGGCTGTGTATTTGTGTGTGGGACTCGTTGATTGTACAGGGTGACTTTTAGTTTCAACGGAATCTAGTTATCATCGTTAAATGTAATTGAAGCGGTGCAATTTCGTATTCATATAAACACAATGTGGTTTTTAATCGTTGAAATTCTCGATTAAATGATTAATTTAATTAATGTAATCGACGAATGAAACTCATTACCGACTTATATCAATTAAAAAAAAAAAAAACTCCTACAAGAACGTTATTATATATTTAATAAACAGTATAAAACTTAATTCAAAGTTCTGCTAAATCTTATAACACATTAACCGCAAATAATGATATTTAAAACAAGTTTCCATGTTTTTCCTAAAAAGAAGGAAAACATAATAAAGAATACAAGAAAAACAAGTGGAATGGTTTTTCGGGTGTATTTTTTTAAAATCACTTCAAAAATATTATTAAACCTTACTGTATATCTCGTCCTAACCCACTAACTTACTGTGGCCCCCGGTCAGGCGCATTGAATAGTTTCAAAAGCTTTATTTTGCACTATTTTTAGGGCACCTGTGAAGTCCCAGTGACCTTAGCCGGATTGTTGCGCTAAATCTCCAATTGGTTTTATTTTTCAAGGCGTTTTATATTTCTTAAAAGCTTTTTAAAAATTAGAAAGAGGTTATAATGCGAAAGAGTTATAGATTATCTAATGGAAAGAAAACTGACCGCACAAAATCAAAAAGCTCATGTTGACTTTTGAAATATTATCTTATAAATAGCAAGTTAAATACAGGAAGTCAAGGGATGCAGATGGCTCTGGACTGTGCTTTGTGGCATTCCTTGGGGTCTATGTTCAGGATTGTGCTTGTGAAAGGGTGTAATGATGATGATGAATTTACATATTTTGTTTCACTCAAATGTATAGAAATATATTCTTTTTATGTACGCGTTTGTTCAAATAGTGTAAATATTTTAAAGTAGAAAATATATTACGTTAATCTTATCTACATACATACACAAACAGTTGAAATGTTGGCAGATATACTAAATTACGAATTAGACAACGATTTATGTTTAATAAATACATATATATATGTTTTTCGTTAATCTTATTTCCGCTATTTTATGATATCATAAAAATAAAAATTGTTCGTGCTTCGCGAATTTTACCTATAGGTACTAAAATTTCGAAGAATTTTACAATTTTATTCAAAGTACAAAACAATATGGTTACTAATAGGAATTGACGTATCACAAAGTTAAAGCAAAAAAGCAGAAGATATTTCATTTTCTCCTCTTTTCCGTGGTTTATTTTTGAAATATGGCATTCATGCGAGCCGGCTTCTTGAGATACTCCATAATAAATTGTTGAAATTGTTAAATTGTTAACTTTTCTTCATATTTCAAACAGTGTATAAAAATTGCATTTTTGTTTTGTTTTATAGTGTTTGAAGTAATAAAACAAGACGACAACTTAAAATGTTGTTACTGAATTGGTATAGTCTCTTCGTTAGGTGTAAGTATATTGAAATTCAGTTTATGGTTTGTTAAGCTTTGGTACGCATCAGATGCACCAATATTTACCACCAATATTTTATCTTGCTGCTATCATGCTGCTGTAGCGAACGTTATCGACTTCCATATGAGCAACTCCTTCCTAAAAGAAAAATATGCAGATAGTTATTAAAATGGCAGTATAATAATTTAAAGATCAGTATAAAATAATGTTGCACTTATTTTTCATAAATCGATACGAACAGGAAGTTTTGAGGCAAATAAAAAATGTCCAAATCCAAAAACATTTGCTGGACATTTTTAAATGCGTTCGCGCCGAAAACGCCAAACAACGTTCCTAAACCAAACACAGGCTTCTGTTACCGAAGTAGACACGTCAAAACGGATCCTTTTAGCGAAATTAGTCAGAGTTCCCGAAAAACACGGCCGTCGACCCCTCAGGGGCAACACCTAAATATTTTAGTATTAAAAAATTCACATGTTTACATAACACGGCGAATTTTTAAAGAAACTTCACGCCAAAGGGCTACAAACGCACACAGATAAAAATTCTGAGTGTGCGAGTGACACACACACGGAGAAGACATAAAAATGCCCAATCGGTACATGTCGCACTACTACAATGAAGGGACGACGTAAGTCGCATACAAGTGCATAATTCGGCCGAGATGCAAAAAAAAATATTTGGCAATGCGGCCCCTACGCGCCCGCCAGTCGCCCGCCCGACAGGGTTAGGTTAGGTTAGATTTTTTGGCTCAAAACGCTCGTTGAGGATTTTTTGAGTATTTATGTCTTCACCGCTAGGAAAAGGAGTTCTTCCTGCAGCTTTATTAACGACAGTACGTCGCAATTTTTGAATCGGAGCACGTGTCGGCTCCGTCTAGTCGGACTCCAATTTGAATTCGTAAATTTCATATTCAATTTTTCTAATTGAGCTTTTATCTATATTTCTTAGATTTTCGGGCGTTTTGTACCAAACTGAACGGCGAGCGCAGTATTATTTAGCCATAATATCTTTTTCAGAATCAGACGATGGCATAAATTATTTTAATCCAATGAAATCAAGATTTTTTTTTTATACAACAAAAGACTGTTGTGACTTGTGACGTGTTGTGATTTATTTTATTCTTTATTTAGAATTTTTTGTTTGGACACTGGTGTTTTGTCGATTTTATTTGGTAAGTACGTTTTATTTCGTTTTTTATTTTGTTTATATTTCTATTTTATTTATGGTTTAACTTTTTTGGACCCTTTATTTTTATTCCTAAACTTAAGAATTTTAAATACCCCGTTTGATTAAAAATATTATTTATTTATTAATAATCCGATAAACACATTAAAACGTCACTGTTCACACGTACATAGATAACGCGTTGCGTTTGTAAACGGTTGAATACTAAAAGTATCAAAAACACTATATCATAACAAATAATTGTATTTCTAATAAAAAATGGGCTAGACTAGGCACAAGGACACGTCGTCCAGTGACGTCAGCGTCACTAGGCACTGGCGAGAAAGTCGGCCATCTTGATTCTGTGCTCTTTTTTCGAAGCCTACAAAGTGCGCGGGCGCAACCGCCATATTGGTGTACATATAGGTTTAGAAATTATATATATATATATAAAATACACAATGACTTTTCAGTATCAGTAAGGACTTATTATATAACATAGGTTTTTTTAAATTATTATATGAACAAGAAGTCAAAGCCTAGCATCTTATGTGGAATTGTATGTTTTTCCTGTCATGTAAATATTGTGTTTGATTTTCCGTCAAATATCTCAGTTTTATCTATTTTTTGATTAACAAAATAAATATATTAATCGCTATTTTTATTTACTTTAAGGGTTAATTTTATGATAAATTTAAGATTTTCAAAAAACTAATTCTTTTATTATTGATGAATAGGCTCCGGGAACTACAACTTACATCAGTTTTTAACTAAGTATTAATAATTTATGTATCTGTAGCAATATTGATTATCTTTATTTACCACTCTGTTAAAAAGGCTTCCCTAGGCTTCCTTTAGTGATACTAAACGATATATTTCCTTTATTATAGAAAATTCATTGATATTTTTACGTATTAAGAATTTAAGGCCATTAATATATTTCTTATAAATTATTACACTTAGTTGTTTCTAATGACCACTACAGCACAAAAGTAGGTAAAAAAAAAATGATGCGAACATTCAAACTATATATCTATTAATAATTTACACATTAACCGATATATTTGTAAATTATTTGTACAAGAAGAAATAAAAATGTTTCGGAATATTTTCCGACATTAGTTCTGCAACGCCTCAACAGTGTTAAATATTATTAGCAGGACCAATGTCGGATGCTATTTAAATTTCTATGGCTATGAAACACAATTTTTTTTCATTTTTTTTTATTGTATGTCATTGAGGTAAGGATTGCTATGATGGAGCTGACAAATTTGTTTGAAATAAAGCCCCAAAGAAAGAAATAACGATAAGCCGACATTAAAAAATCAAAACTTATTTTATATAATGATTACAATTGCTGTATTAACGTCATGAATTATACAATATTTTATCTTTATCCTGAGGTTTCATAATCTTTAAAAAAAATACTTTTTATTACGTGGTAGAGCCACGCTGCAGCTACTCGTATATTATGGTTGTAGCACGAATGGGTCGGCTCGACCGGGGTAGGACCACGCTCTAATAGAATACGAGCGTGGAATAACACACATCTGATGCTGAGCAAAAGATATTGTAAAAGTTACAGGCCATATACGTCCCACGCCTGAGCACAGGCCTTCTTTAATTGCTAAGAGGATTACAGAGCAAGTCCGCCGCTCTGCTACAGTGCTTGTTGGTGAACTTTGTATATACTTGAAATATTTTGTTTAGCAGACATTCAGATTTCCCTACGATGTTTTTCCTCCATCGTTGAGCACGTGGTAAGTCACCAATTGAATTCGAAATTAAGAATTTTATTGCTGCTGCCAGTGATCGCATCTGGATTGCTCGCGTGTCTAAAATTCATGAGGAGCGCTCAGCCCCGTGTTACCATAGATAAAGTTAAGGGATCTTTAAAATAAATAAATAAATTCCTACAATCTACTTGCATATATTACCATAGAATAACAAATAGGCTAATGATCTATAAAAACATGCTTAATTTTCTCATTTGTATACATTTACATCTATCCAAAGTAAAAGTTAAAAAAAATTGAAAATTGGCACTTTTTGACAGTCAAGGTAGCTACGCCATCGATTTAACAAGCTCCCTACTGCGGGATCCCTTGTGAGAAACGACAAGAAGCTCACGAGTAGATTATTTTCCCCTGCAGTTACAATTTAACCTTATTCAATATAACAAGTCAACAAATTCTAAGGAAGATTTTATTTTTAAAATATTCATCTAATTTATTTCATAAACGAAACCAGTGCGCTCCCAATAAAGCCACAGAGTTGATCCCAATCATCAATAAAATCTACAAAGTGTGAAGTTAAAAAATAACTTTTACTAATATAAAAAAAGTAGTAAAAAGTGGAAGCGAACTTCAGAGAACTAAAAAGAATAAAATAATTGCCCATTCTGAAGTCGATGCTTAGACATAGCGAAATGTTTCAAGATATGCAGTCTTGTTAACGCATTCTTGAAAGAGTCTACCGGCACTAGATTGATTTTCGCCCTTTTATTCGCCAACCTTTTGCTATATTACTGGTATAGTTGCAGCATGAATGGGTCGGCTCGACCAGGGAAGGACCACGCTCTCACAGAATACCAGCGTAAAATAGCAGCTTAACGCTGCTGGGTTTCGTATGGTGAGTGTAGAGAACCGGAGACCCCTTTTACTGGAAACGAGGCATTCCATCTTAGTCCTCACAGGCGACAACGCATCTGAATTTTGATTCGTAATCGAGGATAGATGTAGATATCTATGCGCCACAGCAACCACTTACCATCAGGTGGACTGTGTGCTCGTTTGTCACCCTTATCCTATTTAAAAAAAAACTATAAAAGTCCACTGCTGGACTTGGATCTCTTCCGTTCAGTGGCGTAACAATAGAGGTGTGGGGAAGGGGCCATGTACCCTGGGTGGAGCCGTATTCTTTTTCAATGATGCCAGTTAAAATCTTTTGATTAAAATATTACGAATACGAATACACTGCACATGCACTTTCCACAGGAAAAAGTATAATTTTTTTAAATCTTTTTAGATACTTCAAAAACAGGAAGGGAATAGGGGCGGTATTTTTGACTCTATAGGCCCTGGGCGGCAGTATCCATTGTTACGCCACTGCTCCCATTATAAGAAGGATTCGCTCGGTATTTGGATCGACTATATACTAGACTATTACTAATCGCAGATGTCTCACACCTTTGACGCTGCTGCCTCGGTCTAGGTTACGTCTGGCGTTATTCATACGTTTATTAATTCATTACAGTCTATCAAAAACCCACTACTGAACAGCCCCCTTCTCCGTAGATTGTCTCATGGGGGGATATTTGCCAAGCGAATGCGCGATCTCTGGCGTTAAGAAAATGGTAATAACGCCATCTATCAGAAGGCTTCTGGCACTTCACATAATCGCTTCTTACGACACTTAAAGTTCGAAATGGGATTATGGATACTCCTACGCCTGGCGACTGTATATCACTGTATACTTATATTTTTTACAGTAATAATAACGTAGGTTAAATATACATTCAAATACCTTTTACTATCCAAGACTGACTTATATGTACCGTGAATCCACAGCTCTTGAATTTCAACATATATTTTTATTTTTGTAAAGCTAAAGCCCATTCTGTTTTTTGTTAGTCAATTGTGTTTGTGCATTCACGCTTTAGTTTATGAAATAAATATATTAAATCTGTTTAAAGTCTCTATTTAAACTAGTACTAGTATCGCCTGTATAGAATAGAATGGAATAATTTTTATTCGGTTTATGCTTTTACATAAACTCTATTTTTTTGTAATATTTTCCCGCACAGGGGATGCAAAGCGATTTAGCTCATACAGCCATGATAAAAAATGCTTTTATTAAATTAGTTAATACGTTACCAGTACAGTTATGCTGTTGTATGCTGACGTAAAAAAAACAGATAAAGCTGCTGTGTTTCGTATGGTGAGTGTAGAGAATCGGAGATCCTTTTTACTGATACTGATAACGAGGCACTGCATCTTAATCCTCAGTGATGATAACGCATCTGTATTTCGTTTCTTATTCGATGTTAGATGTAGGTGTCTGTGAACCGCAATATGCGCTAACCACTAGGTGGACTGTGTGCTCGTTTGTCACCGTTTCATCTATAAAAAATATTTTAGTCCTATCGTCACTAAGAAATCCTTTAAAAATATAGGTAGTTGCAATAAAAATATCGTAATCAGAATAGGACAATCATTAAAATATCCAATTACCAATTTATCCTGCCAACCTAACGGTCAAATATATATTAGGCGCACTTTGTCATCCAATTGATGGCGTTTTGTTGCCTTCCCGCTCAAAAACGCGATTTGTTCTAGTAATTACTGGAAACATACCATATTCGATATATACATTTTTACGTAGCTAAGGAGACATACGAACCTTGGGCTTAGTAACTTGTCAACAAATACGTTTTTATGTAACCCTTTTGGTCTAGGATGAACAAGTTACCGGTTCTTGTTACTGATTACACGAAACTTATCATCAATAAGCAGCAACGTTAAAGAAACCCAACATTTTCATCATCAGCCCGTAAGCAGACCAGTGATTTAAGGGTTTCTTCTATAGCATAGAGGATTTGCCGTAAACGAAATACTTTAAGGTTTCTTCGTACGGCCAGTGGTAAAGGATTCTGTCTCTTCTGTCAGAGCTATATATCATCATTGGCAACACACACTGGTTGTACACACGTCTTTTAAGTTTTAGAACTGGCAATCGTCTCAGGCAGATGTTTCGTACCATTGACGCTGCTTCCTGTCGCTGATCTTTGGGATTTAATATCGAATACGTGGAGATGGTTAACACTGCGGCACTGCCATCTTCTTTTTATTATAATTCAGCCCGTTAAGGTTTACTGCTGTTTTTGGCCCTCTCCCATTGTACAATACAAATCTTCTGCCCTCGCAGGCGGATTGAGGGATTGATGATCGTAGTACCAGATGATTTATACCATTTTGTTTTTATAAAAATATTTACTAAGTTATAATAAAATTACTTCTTGAAATTTCGAAGCGGACCTTTGATTCTCTAATAATGGAATAATGATCCTATTAAACAGTAAGTGTCCGTTGGCAAAATACCAAACCTTCTTAATGTTTAAGCGCTATATATATATTTATCGCCTTCTTTTAAAATAAATATACTTACATCTAATACTTATGATTCCAGAATAGTGAAACTGTTTCATCATCATCATCATTACAACTTATGTGTCAGACTTATGTATATTCGATTTATTCATGGTATGTTCCGGTAAAGCCAGAAGTAATAATAATTCTAGGTTTACCTTGTTTTACTTAGAACTACCCATGCTTTTTGGTTAAAATATTTTGGCATTTCCAGTAAGATAATGCCCGAAGAACTAGTAGACCTAGGTTTACCCGAATTTTGGGTAATGTTTGAAAAATGTATAAATTAGATAAGTGTCCACGGCTTTGGGGTGTCCCAAGGACCACCCCAGCCGCATCTTAACCTACTGTCGCTTATATAGGTAACCTAATAGGTGCATTCGTATTTTTCACAAAGTGTACAGTCATATAAATTATATATGACTGTTCGATCCATCCATCCATCCATTGCAGCCTATAAAAGTCGCTATAAAAAGCGCTTCTGAACATAGGCCTCTCCCATATATTGCCTCATCAGGAGGATTTTGTCATAGTTGCCTCGTTTGGCAGGCGAGTTGGCAACCGCAGTTTTCCTGTTGCAATTTCCCTCTGTCGCTTTTAACCACACTCACGGGATGATATGGGGTAATAAATATTTTTAGACCGCCGTAAATATGTAGATATATAATATATTTTACATTACACAAGAGGCGTTACATTATATATGGAAATGTTTTTTATAGAATGGGGGTGACAAACGAGCACACAGTCCACCTGATGGTAAGTGGATGCTGCTGCCCATAAACATCAACATTTATCCTCGATTAAGAATCAAAATGCAGAAGCGTTGTCACCCCTGAGGACTAAGATGGAATGCCTTGTTTCCAGTAATAAGGGTCTCCGGTTCTCTACACTCACCATATGAAAGTATGCAGCTGATATTCGGCGCTGGTATTCTGTGAAAGTGTGGTCCTTCCCCGGTCGACCCGACCCATTCGTGCTACAACCATAATATAGCTGCAGCATGGCACTACCACGTAAACCACCGTACCACGTGGTGTGGACGAGAAATGCTTTAAACTTTAACATTCTATGCACTTTAAAGAGCTATATAAATGACAATACTCCAACGTCAACACTAAATCATATTCATCCTATACCTAGGCAAAATAGGTCCTACCACTAGTAAAGGCTGACTAAGAAGGAAGCACATTTGAAACAAGTTTTAAGCAATTCTTCAGATTTTATGGGAGTTGCCTTATCAAAAAAACAGTAATTGTTGGATAGTTCTTTTTCAACTTTACACTTTCACAGTTGTTCAATATAAACTTTAACCACATCGATGATAATTGAAGTGAGCTTGTAATTTTTTTTAAATAATCCAATTACCTATCTCATGTAAAAACGGTCACGAAATTATACATAACTCTGTAATAAAGTTGGCTATACTCGATCAGTAATTATAAAAAAATGTACCGCCAAAATTATCATGTTTTTTTTCTCATAAAATTTACAAAGATCGTAACCTACATGCAGCCAGTTAAAAGCAACTTCACACAAACACAAAGCCGTTTCACACATATGAGTAAATGTTCTTCTGTCTTTATCACACATTCAAATACGAGCGACGCATTCGGAGGCACTGTGTCATGTAATTTTGCAACACCGTTCATACAATAATACTGTGTACTTGCTTAGTTGGAAAACTGCTTAATATAAAGTGATAGGCATAAGAAACAACCAGTTATAGTTGGCACGCGTTATAGCGCGTAACCTGTCTGATTATGGTTCGTTTTATTTTGATCCACGTGCTTGAATATATTGTATTGTAGTGTTTTTAACATTGGTTTGTTTCTGTGCTGGTGCTATTTGTATGCAAACAAAAACAAAATAAGGATGTTTTATACTATTAGAACCGAATAAACCTAAGCTTTGAAATGGTTCAATAAGTAAATAAAACTCTGTGGCAGCAGTTTTAACAATGCAAACGAGTAATTATACAAATTAATACAACTACCATTCAAGGTCAACTTACATACCTATTTAGTTTGTTCACATATTTGCGTCCATGACGGAAATGGCTCGTAACTTTCTTACAATTGTTTACACAGAAGCATAAAGTTAAACATAAAATATTTAGTGAAATATCTTTTTATGTACTTATCCGACTATTCACGTTTCGTATTAAAAGAGGCAAATGAAATCGTAAAAAGGTTTTATAGTTTAAAGGGTAGGTGTTGTGTTTGAATCATCGATTGAGGTTATCGCTTTAATCTATTTGACCTATGTCTTCTAGAACATTTCTATGTGTGTTTAATTTAATATACACGATATAACTTATAAAATTTTAACAGCAATCATGTTAAAATAAGTCTTTAGTTTAGACTTAGAACCTTCTGTCATTTACTATTTAAAAAATATGTATATTCATATCTATAACGGCTTTAAATTCTCAGAGTAAGCACTGTTTTAAAGCAAACACGATGCACTACTAGTAAAATCTATTAAAATCGCTCTTTGATCCGCACTAAATCTCTTTAAAAGATCCACTCGCAATCGTATTCACCCGCATATCATTGAGGGATGCTTAATGAAGCCATTGCGTTCATAAAACTGGTTTTAAGATGAGTAAGTTATACATGATGTGTACAGGACTGCAAATAGTCAAGAATCTCTGTCATTTACATTGCTGTGTACGTGTTAGGAGAGTAAATCTAACTCTATAGTTAATAGATACTCGTAGTATATTTTACACAACATAAAAGTGGAGGTTCTTTTTTAAATGGACGCTTTACTTTCGCGCCAATTTGTAATGGTGGTTTAGTTTCGTTTTAGTTTAGTAATGTTACTTTTTTTAATATTGGCAACTTTACGACTGTAAACATTATGTTCATCTGTTTGATGTAGAACTACGTTATTAAATTTGAAATAAATATAAGAATGATTGAAAAAAGAATGTTGTTTTTGTTTTTCTGCCTGAATTGTGACCATGAACGGACGTTTTGACATGCTCTTACGAATATTTGTCGAATGTTATCAACTGTAAGAAAAGTAGGGCTCAGGGGCTAAGCTCTCTTAAAATTAATAATACTATTGTTAATACTCCCCGAATCCAGCTATATATTTTTCGATTCAGAAGCTGTAATGTTAAAACCACACGTCAAATTCGATAAATTATTCACATTTTATTGCATTTTATTCTTATAATTTAACAAAGCGTTAAGGCTACGTTGCAGTATTTTTAACTTTTTTGAACTTCTGTAAATCTACTTAAATGTAATTAATGCCCAAAAACAAAATCATTATAAAAATTGAATATACGAACCAGGGTTGTATGAAGACAGAAACGCGAATCATTTGCAAAAGAAAAATCAAAAACATGACACTAAATTGCTATTTAAACGTGAACCTTGCGGAGATTTTATAAGGAAACCGTGAAAGCCGTTCGTTGAGAACACATTTTTCAAATTGGTTTTTAATGATTTAAAAAGAAAAAAATAAACAGAATTGAAGAAAGAAAAAGAAATAAACAGAATTGAACAGTCAAGCGCTCGTATCCACCTCGGCCAGTGCCCACCGAGATATCTTTGAAGTTAGACGTACGTTGTTCTTTCTAAATTTTTTCTCACTTTAGTACAATTGCCCGAAGCGAAGAAAAGTTATCATACCCACACACAATACTACAAAAGGGCCTTAAGCTCGAACATAAACGTCTATAAGGAAAGGTACGCAGCCGGCACTAGCTTGTCTGTGCGTTGCTTACTCATCGAAACAACCTTGAGGTGCAGGCGGACACACACACGACTAATTTACACCTGCACAATATACATATCAACTTTGCTACAAGCCGGCTTTCCGCATCTATACACCAGAAATCTTTTTGTTACCGTGTAATGACGGTTTAAGAATATCCACTACCCCATATCATCCCGTGGGCGTCGTAAGAGGCGACAGAGGGAAACAAATAAGGATATGAGCAGCAGCGTCCTCATAATAACGACTAAAAATAAAAAACTGCCGTTGCCAACCCGCTTGCCAAACGTGACAACTATCCTCCTCCCTATGGGGCAATCTGTAGGGGAGGCCTAAGTTCAGCGGTGGACTTTAATAGGCTGTAACGGTAGCACCTGGAATCCCTTCTGGGGTCAGTAAAAACGTATAATCTTCAAACTAAGGGGTACTAAATAAAGGAGCCGTGGTAGTCTAAGCTAGGTTCAGCTTTTAGATTTCAGTACACCAATAATCCGACTTCGATCCTAGCCGGCACGACTGAAATTGTTTAAAGTAGTGATTTACCACGTGTTTGGTGATGAAAAAAAAACAATCTTAGCTTAATCTGCATGTCTAAGAAACTAAAATGATTCGAGGACATGTGAAGTTCGCCATTACGCACTGGAGCAGCGAAGCGGACTCCTGTCTTCCTTAAAACCTATTCAAATTTAAGAAAAGGTCTGAACATCATAACAGTGCAATATCTCCCTTGCTGTAGGTCTGTGGTCAGAGCGACTGATTAGGAGAGCCGTCCTATTTGTTGCTTGCCAGAACGTAGCTGCCACTTAAGAACCTTTTTCTTATCGGTTTTTTATAGAATAAAGATGACGAGCACGCAGTCCACCTGATGGTAAGTGGTTGCTGTGGTCCATAGACTCAAAGAATCAAAATGCAGATGCATTGTCACCAATGAGGACTAAGATAGTATGCCTCATTTCCAGTAAAAAGGGTCTCTGGTTCTCTACACTCACCATAAGAAACACAGCAGCATTAAGCTGCTATTTTACGCTGGTATTCTGTGAGATCGTGGTCCTATCCCGGTCTAGCCGACCCATTCGTGCTGCAACTATAATATAGTTGCCGCATGGCTCTACCACTTATTAAAGTTAGTTCATTGAACTATATGGTCGGTCCATAGCCAATTCAGCTATGTTTTGCTATATAGGTTCTTAGGCGGATATCATCATTACGAAATCTAACACTTAGACTGGGTTAACTATGACACCACGATGTCAAACACTTCAGTCCAATCCGCGACCGCGGGTGCTGCAAAGCGCTTAAAAGTCGACGAGAAAATCTTTTATTTTTACAATTTTTTTCTTTTATGGAATAAGAGGCAAACGAGCATACGGCTCACCTAATGGTAAGTGATCACCGTCGCCTATGAACATCTCCACACCAGGGGAATTGACAACGTGCGTTGCCGGCCTTTTAGAAAGGAGTAGGCTCTTTAGGAGTAGTACTAATTCAATTATTATTATATATTGGTAATTCAGCAATATGCATAATTACTACATACATAATATATATAACCTAACATAATCTATTACTACGGATATGATACGTATTCAACGACTACGCGTAGAACCCAGAATTCAGCCATTGTGTACATGCGCGAATTAAACGCAGGTGCCGCATTCCTTGCCTTTAAAGAGCATGCTATGTTTTTTTTTAAATTAAAATTGTTAAGGGTGTAATTCATAAAGCCTGTTTTGTACATACATTAGGAGGATAATTTTATAGGTCAGATTTTAAACTATTTTAGGAGAATTTTGCGTTCCCGCACAAGGTTCCCGCCCAATACTGTGCTTGGCTACTTCTCGAAAACTTTCTTATAGTGTTGAAATAACGGAGCGGCATACTTTCATTGTGATTAAGCTCATTAATAAAGAATAAAAAAAGGAAACCTTTCAATTCCATCGTTTGTCAGTTCTTCAAATTATTTGACCATCCGATCCAAAGTTATTATATTAATATTATTATAGTACGTGAGGGTAATATGATCATCCGGTTAATATGGTCACTTTCTTAAAACTCAAAAACTATTGCCTTGTTTGCATAGATGGCTTTGTGATACGATAGCTCTTCATCAGTCAATCAAATAATAAAGGGTCAAAAGAGCGCTGATTTAACGACGCCATTTTGACAGTTGACATTATAGTAAATATTTTAGTCCATTTTAGTATTGTTTAGTGTAGTTAGTTTGTTTTAAGTAGATTTTTCGAAGTATTCCTAATTATTTACAAAGCTCGTTTGCTATGTTTTTCGTAATATATTAGTTATAGTATACGACTTTGTATTTTTGTTTCTGTCCGCCTCCTAGTTTTGGTTTAATAGGGCGGCAAAGCTTAAGGTGACCATATTACCCTCATGTACCTTACTAATTATTAGCAATAAACATTAATTTGTAATATTTTATTATATAGTAATAGCTGTATAAGAATATCCACTACGTTATCACCCCGTGGGTATCTTAAGAGACAGAAGGAAGCAAACCAGGAGATAAGATGCAGCGTCTTCTTAAAAACACATAAAATAAAACTACGCTTTTTTGCGGCCAAGTCCCCATAGGAGGCAATCTATGGTCTATGGGGGAGGCCTATGTTGATAGACAATAATGGTATATAATAGTAGTAATGGTATAAAAAAACATTAAACCCTTAATTTATTTCATTTCTTTATTTAATTTATTTTAATTTATAAAAGTTTATTGAATTGAGTTTGAGAGTGTGATAAGCTGATAATGTACAATAATTCTATTATATATTCCAATGTTTTTATTTATGGCCCCATTATTGATTAACGACATTGTTAATAACCCGATACTCATAAGGAGATCACTGTGTACACTAAAAGAACATTAAACTGAATATAATCCGAGTAAATTACTGGATATCAATACATTTTTTATGGTCGATTTTTATATTTCATTCTATGATCCAATTGTCGATCGAAATCACCAGCTACTCTAACTTTATTTCTGGAGGTCGAGCTCAAATTACATTCCCTTTTATGCTGGTTTAGCTACTTCCGACCTATACGATTTTTTTTTTATATAAGTAAAGATGACAAGCACAAGCATATTTGCCACGTGATCTTAAGTGAATGTTGATGCCCATAGACACTACATTTTTATCCTTGACTAGCTGTTCCTCGCGACTTCACCCGCGTGTGATTTAGGGTTTTAATTATGTTGCGCGGAACCCCAATTCTTTTTCTAAAGTAACTTAGGCTACTTATAGCCTAAGTTACTCCTTATAATATCAGCTATCTGCCAGTGAAAGTCCCGTCAAAATCGGTCCAGCCGTTTCGGAGATTAGAAGGAACAAACAGACAGACAGACAGACAAAAATTTTAAAAAGTGTGTTTTTGTTATTAGTACCGTATATACTTTCATATGCATTTAGTGAAAAGCTGTTATTTTGACGTTACAAACAGACACTCCAATTTTATTTATTTGTATAGATTAAGAATCAAAATGCAGATCACCTGTGGACTTAGATGGAATGTCATGCTGGATCTCATCATTCGCCATACAAAACAACAACAACATGATGCTGATATTTAACATTTTCTTTTTAAACAACATAATCAAAAGTATTTGATATATTTATAATAATATACTCACGTTTTCATTTACAGCCTCGTCCACATCGAAAAATACATAGATTGTTTGAATTTATAACGTCTCATTTTTTTAATAATATAGAGTGGAATAAAAAGTTGGTTCATGTTTCTTTAAATATTCATGGAGGCTAATTATAATGTGAGCTAAAATCAGATAATTATTCGTAAACATATTTTTCAATAAACCTGCATTTTCAGGGTTCCGTTTTCATACAAGCGGAACCATTAATGTAAAATTTACTTTTAAAAAAAAGTCCCGCTGGGTTTCTTTCTGGTTCTCTTCCCAGGACAGAGGTTTTTTTTCGAACCAGTGGTAAAGTAAAAAATGACTTTGATAAGAATTACACATGTAATCTACATTGAATAAAAAAAAAAATTCTATTCTATTCTATTCTTATAATTTCTATACATTTCAACAACAAATATTCTATACATTTCTGATTTCTTACTGAATTAGTTAAAATACGGGTATAATACCGCGCAGTGGTGGTGTAAGAATATCTACTATGTCATATCGTGCCGTAGGTGTCGTAAGAGGCGACAGAGGGAAATTGGAACAGGTGACGGCAGCAGCATCTTCCTGATAACAACTCAAAACAATAAAGAAACTGCGGTTGCCAACCCGCCTGCCAAGCGTGCCAACTATGGCAAAATCCCCCCAATGAGGCAATCTATAGGGGAGGCCTATATAAGAGTTCAGCAGTGGACTTTTATAGGCTGTAATGGATGGCAGCTATATTAGTAGTATAGTTGTAGCACGAATGGGTCGGCTCGACCGGGGAAGGACCACGCTCTCACAGAATACCAGCGTAACATAGCAGCTTAACTCTTGTGATTCGTATGGTGAGTGTAGAGAACCGGAGACCCTTTTTAATGGAAAAGAGGCATTCCATTTTAATCCTCACGGGTGACAACGCATCTGCATTCTGATTCTTTATTGAGGATAGATGTAGATGTCTATGGGTCACAGCAACCACTTACCATCAGGTGGGCTGTGTGCTCGTTTGTCACATTAGCCTATAAAAAATATACATACTTATGTATATCATACACTTAAAAACATTATAAAATCTACGTCAATTTTAAGCTAATAAAATGCTGTAAATATGTAATTGTTATGTACTCCATGTAGATGTAAACAGTAGAATAATTTTTTTTTCGACTTCTTAATAATGTTCCTTAAACCATTTTTAGAAATTAGGCTATGATTTCGAAATAACAAGCTTCAAAGTAACCTGCAATAACCTTAACTTTTTATAATCTAATAAACTTTTCGAATAATCTAAAAATTAACCATCAATTTTTCTACTTTAAATAAAAATTATAAAAAAATACTAAACTGTTTAAGCTTTAATTGTTTTTACTGATTAGTAATATGCCATGCGGAACGCTGTCTTGCGCCTGTAACAACACGCCACTTCATTTTTTTATTGACCTTATCTTTCTACGTATATACTAGTACTCGGATTCTTAAACCTACCATAGGCTTGGGTTGACTTTCGCGATTAAAACTAAACATTATTAATGGTCTACAATTTCAAAAAAAAAAGACCGAACAAAGGCGTATAAGTACTAAAGCCTCTCAAATCTAAGGAGTACTCAATCACTTCCTCAATCTCGCCCAGCGTTCGAGGACGACCGGTGCATTGCCTGTTTGTAGCCTTGCACTCGTCTAGCGACTTGTTGCACTCGCCGCACGCTAGGTGGGCGTGTACAAGCCGATAGAATTCAATTTACCTACCGACCTTTATAGTGTTGTTCCATTGTCCAATGTCAAAAAAAAGTTGTTTTTCGCGCCAAATAATAATTGCAAAATTAAGGATTTAAATAAAAAAGTTGTTTTAGGTAATTGTTAAAGTAATATAACGTGCATAATATAACAAGACAAATTCAAAAATAATAAATCTCTTTTGGTATTTTGCTTATGAAGTTGACGAATGAAAGTTGCATCAGATGATAAAAAAAAACTAAACCAAAATGGCGGACAGTTCGTGTTATTTAATTGAACAGAGAACAGATGAAGTGAAAACATTCTGCGAAAGTTGCCATAAAAACTATATCAATAACACAGCGCGCGAAACTGCACCTGCTTTAGCAACGAAGCTAATAATAAAGTGACATTAAAACCCAAATTTATATTCCCGTTAGGAAATTATTTTAACGGAAATAATCACAGAGGTTCACGTTAACAAGATACTTACCTGGAAAACAAGATTTACTTTTTACAAACTTTTGTTACGTGTCAAACATTTTATACAGGCAGATCGCATAACGTAATAACTGGTAATAACTAACGTAGGTACGATCATTCGGTAGAATCTACTAGTTAGTCTGTGGTACGATTATTACAGGCACCTAGCCTAATTACTGCGTGCAATTTTTTTTTCAAAATTGCGGCTGCCAAAAAAATATATCGCACATAATTGTCTATAATTGTCTATTTTAGAAATTAAAACATAACTTTCGCTATTTAAGTGTATAATCTATCCATATAACACAACACACCTAGGTACGTCTACGTCAATATTGACTAAAACGCAGCATGTCTCCTTTGTCACATTAACGTTTTAAGATTAAAGTAAGGAGGATTATCATTTCTCATCCACCTTTCTCACACTGTATTTTCACAAAGGTCGAGGGAAAATCAACTTCCACCAACCTCCATGCGACATTCAATGATACTCTCCTTGAACATGCGTGATAAATATCGGCGTTCCGATCGAACCGACTAGTCTGTTATATTGTTTGAGTTTGTCAACCCGAACCTTGCGGCTTATCTGATGTCTACTTGCTAATTTGGGGTTGCGGAACATGCGACATAAACCTATTCTTCCAAATAAACAATCGAAGTTTATTTTATTCTAGAATATTTAATGTAGTATGGAAAATCTTGGAAAATTTGTAATCACATGCCACGATTTTGCAATGAACAAATTTTACGTGGTAGAGCAATGCTGCAACTATGTAGTTGTAGCACGAATGGGTTGGCTCGACCGGGGAAGGACCACGCTCTCACAGAATACCAGCGTAAAATAGCAGCTTAATTCTGCTGTGTTTTGTATGGTGAGTGTAGAGAACCTGAGAACCTTTTTTCTAGAAACGAGGCATTCGATCTTAGTCTTTAGGGGTGACAACGCATCTGCATTTTGATTCTTAATCGAGGATAGATGTAGATGTCTAAGGGCCTCAGCATCCACTTACCATGAGGTGGACTGTGCGCTTATTTGTCACCCTTATGTAAAAAAAAAAACCTAAACTATAACAATTATTCCCTAAATGTGATGTACAGGTTGATGTACATACGTGGTAACTGCAACCCGGGGACAACAGAAACCACCTTCAAGCAAAGAATGCTACAGATTCGTTGCCACCTCTGAGTAGGTACTAAGTTGAAATGTTTCACAAATTCTAATTAATTTTTTTTAAATTGAATATTGTAAATGGTTACTGTAGCCCAAGAAAACCTGCAACTTCAACTTTTTGGCGGCAAAAATAGGTAGGGCCGGGCGGATACTTGGCAGAAAAAAAGGAATCATACCGTCTAGACTCTTCCACCTTCACCTTTCAAACCGGAACATAGCTGTACCAATCCGGACAGATTTTTAGACAACAAAGTAACCCTACCACCTAGAAAATGTATAGGCACCGATTTGAATTACTATATTTTAGTGTATTATACAATTTTATCGCATAACCCTGACAAGGCCCAAATATTTCTTTTCATTGATTAAAATCTGATATGGCTTAAGCTTGTTTACTGTACAACAAACATCTTTGTCTGTCTAAAATCAGTGATAGAGTTAACATTTAAACTCATTTAAATTTGTCAAGTAAATAAGATGCAAGATCCTTTGAAAGTCGCCAAGTTCTATACAAATTAGTTTAATCAACTTTTTGTTTCTTGACATGTATTTGTTATTGTATTTATATGTATAAATATTATTATTGTTATATACTATGATATATGATATCAATTGTAATTCCTTATTGTATTTTCTGGCAATCAAGACTATTCCAAAATGCTTACAATTTAGCTTTTGTAAATAAACAAAACAAAACAAATGAATAAAATGACTACAGCTTAAAATGGAATTACTAATGGCTACAGATTCTTATAACAAGGCTTAAATATTTCATTTTAACAACAAAAATAAACTGTTAAATATCGTTAAAATTAAAGGACATTTGTATTGAAATATAAATCATAATAATTAAAAAACATACATTCTGCAAAAAACACCTATTGTAATGTTACAAAGGATTAAGTAAGATTAAATCACCCATGATTTTACACCCTATAGTACTATACTTAAGATGTACATTTGTGTAACATATTTCAAAGCCGCTAGCCTTCCGCGATCATTAAAAGCCTACATGTATGTGTTGTGTTATACCTAGCCGCTATAAATAACAAAGCCGGAGCGTCACAAGGATACTGCATTTGTGTAGGAGGGCTATGAGAAAGGTGTTTGATGAGGACGATTCCCAGTCTTGCAACATTGCGATTCAGGTTTCATTTATTAGGTTTTCAAATCATTATAGCACATGCATATATTATAATTATACTAAACCATTTAATAAAAGTTAAGTCACATAACTTATTACAAAATAATAAACTTATTTAAATATAAAATAATAAAAAGCAGTTAATCCTGCACAGAACAAGTATTTGTATGGCCTACAAATATTTGTTACAACTACAATTTATGTTTGTAAGCTGCCTCCATAAATCAGGAGCGAATCCTAGTGTGTTTCTAAAAAAAAAAGGTAAAGTTCATTCTTTTATTTAATAACGGTGACAAACGAGCACTCAGTTCACCTGATGCTCAGTGGATGATGTAGCCCATAACATTGTTGCTTCTGAGGACTAAGATGAAATAAGAATGCATCGTCCTGTTTTTACGCTCGTATTTTGTAAGAGCCTGGTTCTTCCCCGGTCGAGCTAACACATTGGAGCTTCAACCATAATATAGCTGCAGCGTAGTTCCATCACGTTATAAAATTTCTTAAAATTCATGTGATTGTTCTTTCAACTTATTTGCTTTTCATTAATGAAAAATGTGGGCCAGCGTTACAAGTGCAAGACGTCTGGTACAGCGATCGCCAAGCATAGCGATTAAGACAAATCTTCCCTAAAGCGGGAGAAGCCTATGTCTGTGGACTTTTACGGTTTGTTGATGATGGTGATAATGATGAACTTATGTACTCGTAATAGGAGGATCACACCGACTTTTTATTTATTTTCTTGTATTATTATTAATCTATGATAAATTATGTGTACTGCTTCTTAATTTTTAATGTGTCAGCAGTCTAAGACTGAAGTTTGCATATTTTCAACCGACTTCAAAAAAAGAAGGAGGTTCTCAATTCGACTGTTTTTTTATATTTTTACCTACGACTTTTTTCTAGGTGAACCGATTTTGATGATTTTTTTTTATTTGAATGTTTCTCATATGGTCCCATATAAATTTGATGAAGATCTGACCAGTAGTTTTTGAGTTATTCTTAATAATGCGTATTTAATTGACTTTGTCTATATTGATGATGTTCTCATTTTATTTATATTGAGGTCGGTTGTACAAAATTTTTAATTTTACCACTTGTTACCTCTTGCGTTTATATATTTCTTTGTTTAAAATGTGTGTATCAAATAAATAGTTCTTTTTTCCACTCTCCTCAGCTGCTCAATAAGAAACCAATAAAACTAAAAAAAACGTTCACACAAATGAATATTCATCAGCTATTGTATTAATTAATATCGTAATAAATTCAAAGTCATATAATTGTTTTAATAATTTTATTTTTTGATTATAACAATTAAATCAAAAGAAAACGTGTATTGTTATTTCATTGATATTTTTGTCAACAATAAACGAATTAAACACAACACAATGAGGCAATTATAAAAGTCATCGCAGGTAAATGAAGTTCATTTATTAAAAAAACACATTGATGTATGTTTTGCATTTGTATACAATTTTAAAATGATCATTAAAGTTAATGTGTTTACTATTGTGTAGGACGGCTATTTTGTAGAATAGATAATCTAAAACTACAATTACCTAAATATAATAACTTATACGGAAAAAGAACTTTAAACTATGTTATACCTAATCTAATCAATCAGTTATCTAAGTCTTCGAAAGACGTCATTACACGTAAAAATATAAAGTTTAAGCTTAAATAATTTTATTAACAACTTACACTTACTAAATACTCGGAATGCATAAAACAACCTACTGGTTCTACATTATTGCTTTATTATCTTTTTTTTTATCATTTAACTCTTACCTGGTATAAACAAAGTCGCTTTCCGCCATCTTTTAAATTACGCAATTTTAAATTTTCGTCAGTAGATAGAATAATTCAAGAGAAAGGTTTATATGTATAATTATATATAAAATTCCCATGTGCACGTGTAAAATACTTTGAATTTAATCACCCGTATTACGTTATTCACGAAATTGAGTAACATGTGATTTTACTCAATTAACTATTCTTTATCTAGGTATCCATATTTAGTTTGTAAAATAGAAATATAATATTTAATACACCTAATTTAGTTAGTAATAATATTAAATGTAACTTCTGTTATGTAGCGTAATGTGAAGATTAGAATATTGTGTACCTAATGTCGGCAATGGTGTACGGAAAAACTCAAATGAGTTTATGTTTACACCAAAACTATTTGTCTTTGTAATCATAAATTTGTTAAGTGAATAAAACAAATATTTTTTTTTTTGAAATTTCAATGAAAACCTTATGTAAATGCCATCCGGTTAAATTTGTATATTCGGATGCATGCGGGACGATTCCGGGGAAATGCGGACAGCGGGCGACCCTACAACTCGGCGGCTGGCGGCGCGGCGGCGAGCGGGGAACTCTCATGAAGGGGAGGTACATTTCGAAAGTTGCACCAAATGCGTCGCCTTGACCTCGATCCCCGTCTGCGTCGATCCGCATGCACTATTATTACTGCGTTTTTTTTTCTTCTCTCCATGATCTGATGGTCATTTGGCAAGGATGTAGATGACTATAGAATTTAGAGTCCAGATGCATTCGTCCTTTCGTATTGTTCAAGACTACTGCGAACTTCTGAATAAGTTAAGGGTGAATATGATGTCGCCATTGCCCGGACAATTTATTTAAAAAAAGAAGAATAAAATAGAAAAATCTGTGAGTCCTTTTGAAACTTTAGGCTAAAATTTAAATTAAAAGATCTAGGCCATCGTCTTGAACTATCGTTGGTCTAAGTCTAAATTATTAAAAAACGCACTGACATTCTCATTAGCTTCATTCTTCACTCACTACCTCCTTTTCTCCTTTAATTATAACCAATAATTTAGTACCTATCATATAAAG
The DNA here is from genome assembly GCA_029286625.1 of Parnassius orleans. NCBI lineage: Eukaryota > Metazoa > Arthropoda > Insecta > Lepidoptera > Papilionidae > Parnassius > Parnassius orleans. The sequence goes on along the minus strand of JAGSMP010000047.1, from coordinate 1,996,234 downwards.
TATCTAAATAATTAGATAAGTCCCCATGCCTAGGAATGGAATTGTTTTATCAAAATGTTTTTATTCCCCGCGCAGCACGGTAAATCAGCACATAAAATTCTGATTCACAAAATCTTTGTCACCGGCCAAACCGGGTTTGATACCCGGTTTGGCCGCATTGAATGTAATTGACGGCGAGTGCTTTAGCCCCTGAACTACCACGGCTCTTAATCGCTTATGTTATTTACAAAACCATTAGTGTCTTTCCTCTAAACACAAAGCAAGTAAATAAATATAATAAATCAGTCAGATGTCTTTTTAACTATTACCTATAAGCCATTTCTTGACTACTGTTCCGCCTGACGGTATGTTGGTTTATTTATTTTTATTTAAAGAAAATCTAGTAATGCTTTTAACATTACTAATATCCCGTTCAACCACTCCTGTTATGCTTAAAATGTTATTAGGAGTGGTTTACGACAGTAGTCAGATGGCGGATTCGAACCCACGATCTTCCGAGTTCGCGGTCCGCACCCTACCATTGCATTGTTGTGATGTAGCCGAAGATAGTAAAGCGCACTGTCTTAACCAAACAGAAGACTATTCGTTCTTGCCTTGAAGACACACATATTATGGTCGGATAGGAAGATGCTGGCAAATTATTCCACAGATGTAAACTGATCTATCGACTTGAATTGATATCGGACAGTCATCTGTTCAATACTTCATTTGGCAATTTATATCTTGAATTAAATAAACCTTGGCCCCTATAGATGTTTAAATCTCTTGATCGCGAGGACCGTGAGATCGAAAACGGAAGGTGAAGTACGCGGAACTCGTCGCTTCTTTAGGTCAGGAATACGTTTGCACTTTTAATAATTGTAAATGTCCTCTTCGCCGTTTTCGTCAGTTCCGTCAACAGATGAAAGTTATCAGCTGCGCATGGTACAAAACCGTGACTTAATTATTCAAAAAATCGCGACCTCACAGGCCATAATTTACAGACGCGTAACAAGAGGGAGCTATGAGAGGGACATGGCCCCGGGCGACAGTTTACATGGGAAATAATTGAATTAGAATTTAATAGAAATATAAAATTTGATTTTGATTTCATTAATTTAATTTAAATAAAAAACAATAATTAACAACTTTTTTACTTTATTAAAATTTAATTATTTACACTCGAATGCGATCCTTAGTATAAACTTAAATTCAAATTAAATTTTTAATTCTCATATTAAATTTTAATTTATTTAAATTAGTAAAAAAAAATTAATAAAATAAAATATTTTTTATGGAATCAGGGAAATTTATTAATTATATATTGTGATACTATTTAATAAATCTTAAACCAACATTTTTTTACATTTAGTTCTTTAGAATTTTATAATTTATACAGCATTACAAAGTAAACAAATTTCAAAAACAAGTCAGACAAATATTTCATTCGAATGCAACAAAATCAAAATGTATGTGACATTTATAATATATTGTATTAGTCATTCATAAAACCACACCTATGCATTTTATTTTTATTAACACCTATATTCTATAATATATCACCCATCTGCGTTATTAAAAAAAATATGTACGGCGATGTTACTTACCATTGTTAAAAAACAAACTATTCGCGACTTACTATGCATGTCTCCTTTCACGTTGAAAATGTTTGAAGAATCTGTTTCGCATTTCAGTGCGCGTAGGCGGGAAAAGCACGCGGCTCTATGAGAATAATCTCTACGCATTGTTTCTTGTCACTGTTAAAGTCCACTACTGAACATAGGCCTCCCCCATAGATCGCCTCATAGGGGGGATATTTGCCATAGTTGCCACGCTTGGCAAGTGGGTTGGCAACCGCAGTTTTTTATTTTTAGTCGTTATTAGGAAGACGCTGCTGCCCTCCAGGTTTGTTCCCTCTGGCGCCTCTTACGACACCCACGGGACGCCTACATCTTCTTATACCGCCACTATACAGTAACATTTTTTTGTTGGTACAATGCAACATTTACACAATGCAATCAATAGGGTATTACACCCATTTTCAAAAAGTGTTTTAAATGAATCTATAATTTTTAATCCACTATAATTTTTATATAAATTTTTTAAAACCGAATAGTGCCATAAAAATTACTCTTAATCTATCGTTTTAATTTTCGCGTGGAAACGATAGCCACCATGCTGTTCAACTCGTGACGTCACTGTCCTAGAATTTTGCCTATTTTGCAAAGGAATAAGATACTTTTGGATGTTTAATAATGAGTTATCATCTATATCATTATTGTGTTGTGCCTGAATGCAAAAATACGAGCATATGAACGCCGGGGAAGTTACTTGGTTAAAACTGGCAAGAAGAGACCCGAAGGCATTGTCTACAAAATCTAAACTATACTTCTGTGAAGATCACTTTGATGTAAGTATGACTTATATTTAACTATCGTTTATACAAAACAAAACATCATGACATGATAGGTGCATGACCTATTGCAAGTCAAATTTTGTAATAGATTAGGTTAATCGCTCGTCTGTCCCGCCCTTTGTGGGCCATTTTGACAGCCCTTGCAAGTGCAGTGCAGTGTTTTACTTAATTCGTGTTTTCTTCTATTATATGGGAATAATGACATGGTTTGTACAAAAAAATATAACAAAAAGTTTTTCTCACCTAAGCTTATATTATAATATCTATAACATTAGTGCTAAAAGCGAAGTAATAAATTCGCTTTGATTTCAAATTTCATAAAGGTTATTGCATGTTTTAGCTGGAAAATGACATGGAAAATTACACACAATATAAGATTATGGGTTCTGTTTAACGAATTCGGATTAATAGAATAAAAATTAGTACTTTCTGCTTTTACGAATCCGTCTTCCATGATGCCTTTACAATAAAATTCGGAATAAAACTCAACAATCGTAACTTGAAAAATTTCGAAATAACACAGCACATTAGCTAGTTCTCTTCATCAGTGACGTCACGACGGTATCTAATATGGCGGACAACGTTTTGCAGATTTGAGGCACATATAAAAAAAATATTCTTAAAATTGAAATATAAAATTTATAATGCATTTTTATAAATAGAAATCAATATTTCTCGTTTACTTTTTACAAAATCTATCATAAATATATATTTTTTGATTTTTTTTACATGGTGTAAAATACCCTATTGTACTTTTTACTGGTAACGGGGCATTCTTAGATCTCAAGGGTGACAACGCATCTTTTTTCTTTATAGGAGAGGGGGCAAACGAGCATATGGCTCACCTGATGGTAAGTGACTACCGCCGCCCATGAACAACTGCAACACCAGGGGAATTGCAGGTGCGTTGCCGGCCTTTCAGAAAGGAGTAAGCTCTTTTCTTGAAGGTCCCTAAGTCGCATCGGTCCGGAAAAGTCGCCGGTGGTAAACTATGCCACTGAGAGGTCGTACGCGGAAGAAAACTCCTAGTGAAACGTACACTGGTGGACCGCCAAGCATCCAGATGGTATGGATGGTATCGGGAGTTTTGCCGCGATTTGGGATTAATCCGAACAATTCCTCAGAGCACTCCCCGCATCTACATTTTGTTTCTTAATCGAGAATAGATGTAAGTATCTATGGGCCACAGCATCAACTTACCATCAGGTGGACTGTGTGCTTTGTCATCCGAATTACTAAAAAAATACTTATCTAGTGAGAGTTAGTACCTCCTAGGGGTGATAAATCCGTCCCAAACCTACACACCATATTTCATCGATCTTAAGTTTTCGAAGTTGGCTATTTTGATAAATTGGGAGCTCAACACGTGCACCGTTCTATTGTTGTAGCAACACCCACTCATATCTATTCTTGACGGTATTTATCTATGAGCGTTTTATAATGACGTCATCATTATAACTTTTTTAGACGCAAGCGAGCTAACACTCGAGTTGTAAGTGGCCTGTACAGCCCATCGATGCCTGTTTTTAATGATGAAATAAATAAATACGGATAATGCGTCAACCGTCTCAAGATGGCAAAGTCGGGTTATAAACATAAACACACATAAAATATTAATTTAAAAAATAATTATCCTCTTCATCATTCCTTATCAAACTAGCTACACATCTTGAAAAAAGTGTTGGTTTTCGAATCATGTATCTTGAAAAATGGCGGCAAATTGCGATTATAATGCATCTGTGGTGACATCTATACGTGCTTAGGCTATGTCCTAATGAATAGTAATTACGTAAACCCACTTTCTCATCGTTTTACATGTAAATAATGCAGTCTGCTAACGTAAATTTAGTTGCACTTGCACAATCCATAACTTGACAGTTGGTACTTGATATATCAAGGTGACGTAAATATGAGTATTTAAATGGTTTTGTTTATGAAAATATGTAGGTACCTACTAAAAATCAACTTCAAGAGAACGTAAGTACCATATTCGATAGATGACAATCGCTGGTCATACACGCTTTAATTTTTTTTAAATAATTAATATAAATATAAATAGTTTGTCTTGCTCTAACGTTTGTTTTATAATATATTTGTTTCATCTCCTCCATGTCACCGTTGCTATAGTCGAATAAGTCAGTCGGGTAGGTTATTTATTATTCTTAAGATAAATTACCAATAAAACATAGACTCAGACCTTTGGTGGTATAAGGACTTCTACCTCTTAGTACTATCTAATCTTTAGGAAATTATAAGGTAATAATGTTCTAGCCATCTGCACAGGACGGGATTATAATGCACGAGTATGTGCGAAAGCATAGGTGCCTTCCTGACTTCGGACTGCTACTGAGAATTTATTTACAGAAAACCCAATAAACTGATTTTGGCCCGACCCGGGATTCAAACCCGAGACCACATGATCAGCAATCGCGCTTACGAGTACAAAACCAACGAGGGAGTCGAGAGATACAGATATAATCATAAATAATCAATAAGTAGGTACTAACTTAAAGTTAAAAAACAACTCTATCGCAGATTATTCTTCTAGAAGCTTATAACTCACCTTAAAATGTGTTGCTTTTTAATTTGATTGAGGCGAAGGAGCTTACCTTGAAAAGCAAATGAGAATTAAAAAGAGGTGTTTCAAACCGAGTTTCGTTTTATTACTCTCAATGTAGATCTAGTAACTGTTGGCCGGGATTGCGAACTAATTATTGTTATCTCTATATGTGTTTCTTAACGTTGTTTCACTCGTAACGTTGCTTTGAAAGTTTTGCTTCAAATTTTGTAGGTTGTTTGTTACATGGAAAATTACAAGTATCCAGAATCCTACCGACCAAACTAGAATCTTAGTGGAAAAGCAGAAAATATAAATAAAAAAGAATAAAGCAAAATGCACTCTGTAACATAGATGGATCAGCTCTACCACAAATTAGATTATGCTTTCCAGAACTAACATATTATATAATTAATACTGCTGAGTCTTGTATGCTCATTATCTCGTGTTAGGAGTACTTACTGTACGTACTGTCTTAATGCTAATATTTTTCTGCTTTCTGGAGTGCCTACGTACCAACATCTTGATTTTTCATCATGAATAAACACGATATCTATAGACCATAATCACTATCATGTGGTCTTTAAGACCTCTTGGTCTTTGAGACATTTGCAATATGATATTTGTTTAACAGTTTTGGCGGGAATTTGACCGTCGACGGATTGTTGCTAATGTTTTATCATTTAAATAATCGTTTAAAGTGGATGTTGATTCGTAAAAGTTATGCTATTTTGGTGCCCATTTGAACTATTAGTGGAAACGACGAAACAAGTGCTTCCATGTTGATATTTTATAACTCAAGTTACTTTGTTCGCTTAGGCAAGTTAAAAAATTGAGTTACTGTCATAATCGACTTGTCAAATTGTTGTCTTGGGTTGAGCTGTCGTCAAAATCTCCCAAAAACTTTGCAATAATATAATAATATTATTTTGGATAATTTTTTTATTAAATAATTGACATTGGCAAATCTATGTATATATAAAAGAGGATGTTTGTTTATATGAAATCGTTTAACTCAAAATCTATTTGATCGATCACCATGAAAATTGATACATATATATGTATAACAATTTGAAAAAAAAATTAAAAACAAAGTTTTATGAATTTTTTGATTTTATTTGCTTTTTTCAATCAAGCGCGGCAATTAATAAATTAAATTGCATGCGCTAATATAAAAAACGTTGCTGACACAACCTGTGATATTAACTGGCAGGACAACGTCTGCGGGGTTCAGCTAGTGTATAATAAAACAAGTAGTACGAGTCACTGACCATAAAAATAATAATAATAATAATAATAATAGTCTTTATTTGCATAAAACATGGTAATTATACAGATGTTTAAGAGTTCTATTATGCCCACATGTTTTGCTATTTTAATACAATATAGCATGCAAATTACATTTAAATCAAGATAACCTATATTATTAAAATTAACAAAACATTTTTTTAAATTATAATTATGTTTTACAATGTCAAAATCTGGTTTAAAGTGTCAGAAATTCATTAATGTCATAAATATTTTTGTCAATTAACCAATGGTACAATCTTTTTTTAAATAGGTTCATATTATGTAGTGTTTTAATTTCATCAGGTATTTTGTTGTATATACGTACACATTGATAAACAGCATTTACTATATTTAGCTGACTTCGAACTCGCTTAGAACTAATTTATTTGGATTTCTTTTTGCCTAGGATTAATATCAGATGACTTTTAAATAAATATGTATGCTGTTTTACAAATTTACCTATCTCAAAATATATAACGAGGGCATAGTTAGTAAAGATAGATTTTTGAATATTGGCTTACAGGATTCTCTAGTTGGGATACCACATATCGTCCTTATACACTTCTTTTGTGCGATAAATACCTACGCCAATCTATGCTATTACCCCACATTATTATACCATATCGAAGTATAGATTCAATATACGCCTGATAGCATAGTAGGGCCGTTTTTATTAGTTACATTTTTTATGGTACGTAGTGCATACACAAAACGATTAACTCTTTGACATAGGTCATCTATATGTATTTTCCAGTCCAAATTTCGATCTATAATTACCCCAAGAAATTTAATTTGTTCTATTTCCTTAATTTTACTGATATTTAGACTAGAATTAGTTTTATTTTATTAAAATGTATGTAATTTGATTTATCTAGTTAATTTTCAAATTGTGTGTATGCAGCCAATTAGTTATATTATCAATTGTGTCATTTATTTCCTTTTCATGATTCTGTAATGAATTACTGTTTTTTTGAGATGTTACAACTACGGAAATATCGTCCGCATACAATATACATTTGTGATTTGTCGCCAGAGTTATGTCATTTATGTATAAAAGAAATAATACCGGCCCTAAAACACTACCTTGCGGAACACCGTATTTATTTTCTCTGTACTTAGATGAGAAGGATAATATTTCATTTTTTACCATTTTATCAATAACGACACACTGCCGTCGATTTGATAAATAAGATGAAATCCACTGTAGAGCTATCCCTCTAATTCCAACCAAATCTAATTTACTTAAAAGAAAACTATGTGTTACGAAGTCAAAGGCTTTACTTAAATCAAAGAATAATCCTGTTGTTAGTAGGTTATTATTTATGCTAGAAATTATTGTTTTTATAAGATTAAAAGTTGCTAGCGTTGTAGATTTCTTTTTCTGGAAGGCATATTGTTCTGTTTTGATTATGTTAAACCTCTCAGAAAATTCCATTAATCTCTTATAAAAACATTTTTCAAAAACTTTTGATATTATAGGTATCAGAGTAATCGGTCGATAATTGATGATATCGTCTTTTTTACCTTTTTTATACAATGGTTTTACAATTGAAATTTTTAAATTGTCGGGAAATTTTCCTGTCACAAATGATAAATTAATTAAATAAGTCAAAATGTCAACAAGTTCGCATACGCAAGCTTTAATTATTCTGGTATTAATTCCGTCGTAACCTTCCGAGGTAGTGTTATTTAAGGACATGATCTCTTTACTCACCTCATCTTTCGACATGGGTTTAAGAAACATTGAGTTTGATAGTGATATTGTATTTTAGGAGTAATATTTTCCATGTTATCATTATTAGTTATAATAAAGTTAGTCATGTCAATAAAATAGTCGTTAAAAGCGGTCGCTATCGTAAGGGTTCGTTAGGTTTTATCATTTATTTTAGATCCTTAATATTATCAAATTTTGTATTTGAAATTTCTTTTTTATTACGGACCATGTTGCCTGCATTTATTTTACTCTTACTTATAAATTTTATATTACAATTCTTCTTGGATTGGTAGATACATTTTTCAATAAATAAGAATATTTTTATAAGTATCCTTATTTATTTTAGTTTTATTTTATAATATCGGTACTGCAGTGCTCTTTTGTTCTACAACTATTTTCAAGCCTATACTAATCCAATTATTTTGATTACTGTTTTGTATTGGTATTTTTATTCTTGGGAAACATAGGTTATAAAACAAGCAAAATAAATCATAAAAATTATTAAATGCAATGTTCAAGTCAGTTTCTAAATATGTTTCACAATAAGATATTTGTTTATAAATATAATCATTATTGTTTTATCTATGTTCGGTAGGAGACATTTTATGTATAAACTAATACGACTTAGTAACGTGACTAAATGCTAATAAGTTCATGGAAGAGACAAATTGCGGCAATAAACTACGCAGTCACGGGGCGTAGCGTCGCCCGTCTGTCCTTCAAGCAGATTGTATCGTTTTGTGCGACATCTATATTGAAATACTAAAACATACATGACCGACTAAAGTGACTAATAAACTTGAGTCTTAATTATATTCAATTAAAACTATCATTAATATATACAACTCGAGAAACCGTACAGTAAGAAAGTAATGGTAAAATCAAGATAAGCACTTTAAATAATCATTTAACTACTTAAATCTATATAATATATAATATAATATTGTTTGTATGTTTTCTTTATTTTTTATTATTATTATTTCCGCGTTGTTCTTATTTTTTATTGAGTAATAGTTTTATTCAACTCTTAGTAATTGTTTATCGTATGATATTAAACAACATTGCTCTTGCAAGATAGATACATCCAGCACTTGTTGACGCCGCGACGCTCCGCTTTGATTGCATCTTAAAAAGAACAAATGTGTAAGACCCTCATACGATACCTTGTCATTTATTTTGAAACGATTTTGATTTATGAACTAACGCCAAAAATTAAGAAACAAGATATTTCATGTAATATGAAGTCCGTTTAGGTTTAGTTATTACCAATATTTGATAAATGTCAGTCTTTCAAAGAGCGTTATTTTGTTAATAAATACGAACCAAACGAACAATCAGATAATTGCGATCTCGTTACCGCTCCCTAATTACGCCGAAATAATACACGAAACCTCAACCATTGTTTGTCCGAAAAAATGTTTTAACCGAACTCGAAAAATGCAAATGGCGCAATTAAAAAAAAGTATTCCCGCGAAAAATGACGACGCAAGATGGCCGCCCTATTTAGATCCTGCCTTCTATTGGCGCGCTAGCTTTAAATTTAAAAACGGAATGCACTGTCCTTGGCAAGCAAGGTTCGTTGACCTTCCGATGCATTTCGGCAGTTTCGTTGCAATATCAAATAGTCGTAAGCGCCAAGCTGTATTGTAAATGAGTTTTAAGTTCATGTTACGTTGATATAAGGTAGATTTTCATTGAACTAGCGGTTAGGTGAATTGGTTTAATTTATTTTTACAAATATAAACTTTAAAGCTACATGGATAAGCTCTATTTCGCAAAACAGCTACAAATGCAAATTTAGTTTATAGTGTTTTATTTTCGATCTTGTACTTTTAAACCGAAAGATAAGAATGCTTTGCTCACCCTTGTAATGGCGAATGAAGACTTATTATACTCACTGAAGGTGAGCTAGACAGAGAGGTCTTTTTTGCATTTTTGGGGGGCAAAGCCTTTAATATTAACGTAGGCTTGAAGGTATTTAAGTTTCATGCAATTTAGTTTACTTTTTGACGCACAAGTTTGCGAGCGATATAATATCAAGAAGGCATGTACGAGCAGGCATGCAGGTCTGACAAGATCAGCCAGTATGATCTATTGTGATCTCTGCTATGACTAAAGTCCACTGCTAGGCCCTCTACATCTTCAGTGAATTGAACGAGTTGCAGAGCTATCAACATTTTCACCCATTCTGAGCTAAATGACTGGTTCCCTAGATGAGAGCTACAAATTAAATTAAAATCAAGTTAAATTAAACATTCTGTAGTGACGGCATAGGAGAATCTACTTCCCCATATTATCATCCCCTATAATTATTCAGCTGTTATCAGAAAGATGCTACAGCCTAGTTCGGCTTCCCTGTGTCACCTCTTACAATACCCACGTGATGTACACCACCACTACACCGTTAACAGTGTAAATACAAAATCTATTTCTAGCATAGCCATGAACAATCGCCTCGAAACAACAAATATACCTACTGTGTGAAAATGACCTCAATTGTTCAAGTCATTATTTCCTTTTCAATAAGGAGCGTTATGTACGAGAGAGATGTGTAACAATTTGTTATTTAAATGCTAGCCAACCATACACTCGATGAAAACTAGAAATGGCGGGAAAATATTTCAAAAACTGAACTCTCAAATACTAGTGATGACAAGCGACCCACACTGGTCATAACCCTCCTGCCGAGCGTGTTGAGTATCGATATTTAGCCTATTCTTTAAAAGGCATAAAGTCCAGCAATGGATTACAAGTTTTTAGTTCTTGCTTACCCTTTTAGGTAACAGGCGTGAGAGTTTATATATGTACGGACAAGAAAAGTTGTTAGTGTTATACTCCCGCTCCTATACTACCAACACCTCAAAAACACACAAAACGCTTTTATCATTTATTTTAAAAATCATTATAAACAAATTGCGCATAGTATTTAATCCATGAAATAAAAAAGTTACAAAACAACAGCAATAACTTATAGAATTTAATCAAATTATACGTTCAAATATGAAAAATATATTATCAACTGCATATAAAAAGATACCACAGTCGACAAATAACAAACATTTATAAATTACCACGCAATATATTTGCCGCGGAAATACCACTAACGCTCAGCGGAGCGTGAAAATAACCAACGATAATAAAATAAAAAATAAAAATCTAGTTAGCATTGTACCTACATCAACCTGATTCTGATTAGTAATGCCGTCTAGAATAGTGCCATGACCTAGGCAATTGTAATGTTGTTAGGTAGGTAGATCTTCTAGAAAAATAAACATCAAATAACTTGTCAGCTCTAAAACAGGAACTCTACGTCAATCGTTAGGGCGCGAGCACATTAGAGTTGTTTATAACATACAAAAATTACACTGGTGAAAAATTATCAAGCATTTAATGTAATGACGAAAACATAAATAAAGTTGACTTAATTAAAAATAAAATATGCCTCTCAACACAACATTATCTTAGAATATATTTTTTAAAGAAATCCCAATTAGGGCAGCTAGATTAATCCTCAATGTTTATCATCAACTCGCCTACCAGGACCCCTCCTTGTGAGAGAGGTCTATATCCAGCAATGGAATGATATAAAATGTAGGAAGGTATAGCATAGGTATGTAAAAATATTAATATTCAATAATCTAACCACAAACATACTGTTAACTTTAAGTAGCTATATTATAATAAAATGAATAACAACACGTAGTGTGTTAGCATCTCAAATGGGCAGGCATTTGAGCCTTACATTACGAAAATAAACCAAGAGTAGCTTTCAAAGCAAACAAGCCAGTAGTGAAACTGAAATTAGTCACTCGGGCTTTAGTGCAACGACTCAAATAGTGAAGAGAGCTCTATTTATCGATGTAAATACAATGCTAATTATTTCGTATACTGGAAAATGTAACTGTAATTTTTGGAGGTTATTTACTTGAAATAAGTAGATGTACATGAATATCGGAACGAATCAGTGTGTCATACAATTTTAAGATCTATTTAACATTACATTGTAATGCTATATTTAAAAAAGGATATCATAGAAACAAATATAAAAATTAATTTACCGTCAGACCAACGTTTTAAAATAACTTACCATGTGATGACTGTGCAAAAAATCCATCAGCCCATTTCGTTCCGTTGGTGTTGTAAGAGGCGACAGTTATACCTAACATACCCAGACAGGCGACGAGGAGCAGCATAAAAGGTGCAAAACGTTTGGTACTGCGATCATCAGTCCACCTGACAAGCCTAATGATTTAGACTAATAGAGACGCCAATGTCCAGCAGTTGTCGTTAACGGGCTAATGAAGAGAGGTACCTTAATCAACTTAAACTAAATTACTTAAACAGGCAATAAAGTAAATATTGGACGGACTCTTTATTGCCTTAAAACCTTTTTACAAATAATTGGAGGTCTGTGCCCAGTAATGGCACTTAAACTACCTATCTTATTACTATTTATTACATCACATGTAAATCGATTAACAATCAAACTAGCGCAAAGAAATTGAAACAAAATATTTTGTTTTATTAAACCCTCCTAATATGTAAATCTGACATTTTATATTATTATATAGAAATGTATAAATATTATTTATTTACTGCATCATATAGTATAATAAACGTTGCTTAATTTTAAGTGTGAAAAGTATAACCAGACAACGATGCAATAAACGAAAAAATTTAAAGTGCCCGCCCTTCTTATAAGTCATTATATTCATTGTCATATAAGTGGGAGATACTCCTACTTGCACATTGATAAAAGGAACTATCAATCGTAAAGCATTCACATAAACTCTAAAATCGCGTAGCAGTAAGCTGCAAATTTCAAGGATCATACACCACATCATAAACACTCATCTTTTTTAAGCATTATCGTACAGTCGCTACTACTGAAATTAGCATGCATAACATAGTGTATTTGGCCAGATAACGATCTTTTTTTAAAGCTGGCCATCGTTGTAAATTCATATTATTGCATTCATTAGCATGCAACCGAACGCCGGCAGGCTAATTCAAGAGGCCTGGATTCGACTGACTGAGCGCTATTTGAAAGCAACAAAATTCGGTATTTACATAGTACTTGTCTCGTATATTTTAAAGGTTCAATGCACCGCCAAAATGCGTTATTCAAAAGTAGTACGACGATTTAAATTGATAATAACCTTATGACTTAGGCACAGTACAATATGAATTAAAATGCATTGTTTGTGAATTGTAACAGCCTGTGATATGTGGGTGACATATTTCAATATTTTAATATGACGTGACGCTTATATTTCTACTTAAAATGTTTTATAATATAGATTATATACAATTTATTATTTTAATTGTGCATTAGTATTCAGTTCATTAACATGCACTTGTGAATAATGACTCCTTGTCAATTTAAGCATATTTTTTTTAATGCGATAAAATTATATTTATCTTACTATTTACCTTTTTATTTGTCATTTTTCCTATATCTCTACAAAGTTTGATTGCATGGCAATCTGAAAAGAACTTGTAATTTTTCACTAAAATACCAATTCTCTATTAAACAAAAACTAAAAATAATTATTTATACGAATTTAGCCATGTAATACTTAACCAAAACAAATGTACAACAATATAAGTCGATAGTCGTTAATTATCGATCAGGGCACATCACTACTATTTCTAATTTCACGGTCGACGTGTCTATGTGTGTTGGCGCGCTAGTGTGCGTGACCTTGCCGCGCAATGCGTTTCGGCGGTCGTTCAACCCGATGCATTCCCATCCCTGACTTTGGCACCGTAGGTATATGTACCTAATACACTATACAGACTTATCTATAAGCATTGTGGAAAAATGTTTATACCTAAACAAAGAATGCTGATACATACATTTGTACGTAATTAGGAGTATTGCGCATATTAATCATTACAACCACTACTAACACAAAGCTAGCCGCTTGATAAACAATAAAGTGTAATTTCAATGCTTTTAGATTGTTTTCGGAGGCTAAAATTGACGACGTTTCCAGAAATATTTACAAAAGTGCACTATCTACAAAAGCACAAGTTATGGTTGCGTACGATTACTGACATAGTCTTCTGTAATGTGTTATATTTACACGAAGACTACACATTAAATGAAACTAATTTTTACGGATTATATCGCGTTTAATTTAACTTTTTAATTCCCGACGTTTCGGGTGCTTTACAGCACCCATGGTCACGGGGGGGACTGAGGTGTTTGACGTCCCGGTGTCATAGTTAGCCCGGCTACCTTCAGTTTTTTAATATTAGTTTTTGGTTCGATCTACGCAGAATGAGCTTAAAGTATCTTGAAGTCTAGCAGTGGTACACTTGGGTTTGGATTTAATTTTATTAATTATAGGATCCCAAGCAGATGGCAGCACCCATCCATCTTCTCTATTGAAATTAGGATGGTTTTTAATTTCAATAGCCTCGCGAATCATCATTGGTAGGAATCGGTGTTCTTTTGCGAGGATTTGTGGTCTATTAAATCTAATGTAATGGCGGGGACGATCTTGATCATGTTCACAAACTGCAGACTTCCCGATACGTCGGTGCTTCAAGTCAGCTATATGTTCTTTTACGCGGGTTTTTATAGATCTTTTTGTTTGTCCTATATAAAAGAGACCACATTCACAATCCAGCTTGTACACTCCTGCATCTTGTAGAGGGATATGACACTTGACGGATGGTAAAAATTGACTAATCTTCTTCGGCGGCTTGAAGTATGTTTTAATGGAAGCTCGCTTCAAGATGTAGCCAACCTTGTCTGTGACTCCTCTGACATAGGTTAGTACAGCAGGCACACGCTCGACTGTGGCCGGCTTCACTCGGTCACTGTGACGTAGGCGCGGGACCCGAAGATTGTTGTCTTGCAGTACTTGCTCGACGTGCTGAAACTCGGCGGCCAGATGTTTTCTGTCACAGATGCCTCGTGCTCTCTGAAACAAAGATTTTCCCACGGTAGCTAACTGTGATGGATAATGGTGCGATTCACCATTTAAATATCGGTTGGTATGAGTGTTGTAAAGCACCCGAAACGTCGGGAATTAAAAAGTTAAAATTAAACGCGATATAATCCGTAAAAATTAGTTTCATTTAATAGCCTTCTGTGTTTGTAAACTGAAGTGGCTATGTAAACTGAAGGTCATATCTGACGTGTTATTTCTTGTACTATTATTTATTCTGTGGTGTTATGGAGTGGAGACCGCGTCTAGGCAAACGTAGTGTGGGACGCCCCCTGACTAGATGGAGTGACGATCTGCGCATGGTGGCTGGTAGAAACTGGATGCGTGTAGCCGAAGACCGAAGTAGCGCGCCTTGGGAGAGGCCTATGTGCAGCAGTGGACTGCCGCAGGCTGGTGATGAACGTACGATTACGTTACGCCTATCAAAAGTCCACCGCTGTACATTGGCCTCCCCCATATATTGTCTAATAGTGGGGATACTAGCCATAGTAGCCACGCTCGGCAGGGGGATTGGCAACCGCAGTTTTTTATTTTTTAGTTGTTAATAGGAAGACGCTGCTGCCCATCCTCTGATTTGTTTACCTCTGTCGTCTCTTACGACACCCATGGGATGGGGAAGTGGATATTCTTACCCGCCACTACAAGGTTGTTTAATTCAAGCTTTGATAAATATATTTATAAGAAGACTTGTGGCGTTGTTGACTTTGATGTATCTAATTTTAACGTATTGAATTTTTCCACTTTACTGCTCACCGAATCTCTAGAATATACGAGTATGCATTCATGTAACCGATTAAATGTTATAGCCGTAAGTTGTTTGATACCTTTGTACTGCACAACGATATATTCACGTATAGTAAGATTTTTTAACTTTCCGCTTATAGATTTCGTTGTCGTTTCGTTGAATTTTTTAAAAACCTTACGCTCACCAGATGTCGCTAGTAGGGACTAAAGTGAACTTATTAGTTACGCGGATGGTCACATAGTGTCAACATCGGTGAAAAGTCACGATTTTATTATAAGATTTTCGGTTTCTAGCCTGGGTATATACACAAAACTATGCCTCAGTGCTGTATTATTTAATTTTTACACAATTATATATTTTTAATTCTTCTACTTTTAGGAACATCCGTAGTTACTCGTATGTTTATCCATTTCTAATCTAATTAAATCAAAATATAACTAATATTTAAGAAAGGAACATTATTCTCCACACTTTTCTAACAATTTAACTTCCCTCGCAATGAAATCTGTCAAATATTTCACCTCACTCCAAAGTGGCGTTTTAAATTATGTTAAATAAATAAATAAAAAAAAATCCCCGTACGTATCCAATGTGAAGACTTATAAACTTTCAAATCGTTACCTACGCCTTTCTGATCATTATTATTTTCTATTGACAATTACAATGTTTTTAACATTAATATAAAGAAGCTATACTAAATAATTTTGAGACTTCTGTTATTAAAAAATATCATATTTAATAAAAAATTTTTGTAGTTTGTATTAAATAATAATATGAAAATGGATTATTGTAGTTTTATAGTGACAAAGAATAAGTTTTGTACCTAGTACCTAAATAATAATGTTAATAATGATGTTCTGAAAATATTTCCGTATTGGACACATGCTTAGAATTAAAAAAAAAATTACACAAGTATCGTTAATTAATCATAATTCGTGTCAGTATTTTTGGCTTGTTTGTATTGAACTTATGTAATTTACCACAATCCATAAAGCAGACAAGGACAAAGCTTCTGATGCCTATGGCCAATTATTGATCACATATAAGGAAATCTTCTTGAACCAATGTAATGTTGGCCTCGCGACGTATATGGTAGGCTCGAGACCGAAAAGTCAAGGATTTGAAGCCGCAATTAGCCGAAGGAACTACGTCTTCTATCTATACGTGTATATCAGAAATGATAAGTATAGCGAGAACCTTTATCCCCATCGGCTGGCGGTTCTTCGAGCTATATGGTCTGCCCATTGCCACTTCAGCTTACTAACACGTAACCTTAGCAGTGGTAGCCTCATACCGGTAGGCGAAGTGTGGGGCGACCCCCCACTAGATGGAGTGACGACCTGGTAAGACATGCAGGAAGTCGATGGATGCAGGTGGCCCAGGACCGTGCTTTGTGGCATTCCTTGGGGAGGCCTATGTTCAGCAGTGGACTTGTGATGGGCTGTAATGATGATAATGATACGAAATGTTTAGGTTTTATAATAATAGTATTTCCATAGCAATTTTCCAACACGATTTAAATAAAACTAACTCACAATATATTTTTAAATTTACTACGTAAAAAGTGTGTATTTCATCGTAGCAAATGATACATAAAATATTTCCATTTAAACATACCACAATATAATATAAAAGTTTAAACTAATAGCTAATAAAACGAATCGCAGACTAATATAATCCGTGCGTCACTCCTACAGATAACAAACGCACAAACAAAGCCAACCGCACCACAGCCATAACTCAAATCGAACTCTATCGTAACGTGTATGTGTGCGAACACTAATACAATAGAGTTGCATGTGCCGTGCGTGCTATAAACTACACATATGTGTGCGTCTATCCTTCCTTGACCTAGAACGGCGACTATCGTCTCTAGGTCAGGACCACTATACACTACGTCCAGTTTTAGATGATCCATCCCGCTCTCCTCCCACATACGAGTTGTTGAGCAGAGCGGGAAATTTCAATGGAATAACTCAGTTCTAACCCTTGTGGACGTGTGATACGACTAGACGAGTTGTAGACGGTTCACGCAATCTCGGTAATGGCGGTTGGAATTTCAAATGCTTCGGGTCAGGGGCTTAAATTTCTAATTTGTTGCGGGTTTAGTTACAATAACTTATGTTTGTCGTTTAGCTTGCTAATGACGTAATACAAATTTATCGATAGTTAATTAAAATTTTTGCAGTAAGCGGTAATTTAAGTTAAAGTAATTTTTTCAGTGGTGGTAGTGTCTCATGTCCTTAGACACCTTAATCTAACTTCGATTAAGATTCAAAATGCAGATTCGTTGGCACTCGTTGGTTGGCAGGTTTGTTCAAAAAGTCTCTTCGGTTCTTGTCTCTCACCATAAGCTAAGCATTATCCTGCTATTTCATGTTGGTATTCTGTGAGAGCGTGATTCTTCTCCGTTCGAGGCGATCCATTCCTGCTGCAGCCATTTGCCATTGTAGCCATTGTAGGTTGCAGCGCGTAATATAAATTTATAAAAAATTTTATGTAACCCTTTCAGTTGTAATCTATTAATATAATTACCACTTTAATTTAGAATGAATGTACTGATTTTATACAAACTATTCAGTACTATATATTAGTTATTAGTTACTGTTCTAAATCAACGCTTCTACTATCCAACCTGATGGTAAGTGGTGATGCTGAAGATGGTGAAGCGCACTGACTTACCAAAAGTAATCGGACGGTGAGACAGATGCTGGGAACTTATTCCATAAAGATAAGTACCTGATATGATATTGTATAAGTTATTCTATAAGCTTAAAATAATTTTAGTTAAAAATCTGTACGACAGACTACGGCAATATAAAAAAATCATTACTCCGAAGTTCACCTTGATTGTTTAAATTCAACCATAGCCACCGTCTATATACGCGTCGGAATCCAGTTTGTTCGACCTTACGTCCTTCCCAGCTAGCTCAACAACTCCACAAGAGCCCTTAGTTCTTTATCAAATCGACCAGTTTAGAAGAACTGTGAAATTGGGAATAAGGTCCCTATTTATTCCAAAGTTTGAAGTTGAAAACGTAAAGGGTAGTTCACCTTTAAAATGGTCATGAAGTGTATACTTTGTAAGGGCCGAGACGCTCTCTTACCGGACTTTTGTTAGCCGATTCGGAACTTAGCAACTTATTTTTGTGGATTTATTTCATTTTATGTATGTTAGATTGGATTATGTAAGCTTAATCAGATCATCTTTATTTAAAATAATATGCTTTTAATAAAACTTTCGTAAAATCTAAATAAGTAAATGTGTTACAAATACAGTTTACCACCACATTAGCAGAAATTTACTTCATGTGTGAAAAGAAAGTTGATTACTGTTACTGTTCTAATTTATAACATAGAACACACTAAATTAAATATATGCTTCCGCAATAAGCATCGTCAGATATTATTATTAAAAGTAACCTAACTACGGTATACGAGTACAAGCTTCCAATATCATATTCTTATTATGTTGTTTTAACAAAATAGGAAGTGAAGATTGCAGCATAATGTTTTATTGCATTGATGGTTGTAGATCTTATCGTTACAGCGTGACAGTTAAAGTGAACCCATCGCAAATAATGACCCCGTCGCTTGACTGTGTTTTCGAAAAATATGAAATATTTTCTGCCTATTTACAAATATATTAAATCCACAATGGAAAATCTATAAAAACGAAGATCCCGAATGAAATGAAGACATGGCTTAAAGGACAAGCATCCATGCCAAAAATCTTAATAAAAATAATCGTTACAGCTTATGCGCAGCTTATGACAGCTAGGCAGCTCTCCGTATTTTGCTTTATGATTATGTAGTAATCTATGATGAAGATAGGTGGATATTTGCCATAGGGTGGATATTAGCCATATGTAAGATTACGACGCTTGACAGGCGGGAAGACGACGGACCACTCATCTCCAGGTTTGTTTCCCTTTGTCAACTCTTACGACATCTACGGGACTATATGGGTTAGTGAATATTCTTATACCACCACCACACGGTAATAAATGCAGATCTAAAAAAACTTTATTTTTGAAAACAAGAAACAGACAAGTTGTAGTTAAAGTTTAAAAAACTTTCAGATATACTCGAGATACAGCCAAATTTGATTTGAAGTACTGTAATCAATATAATGTAAATATTCTTGTTATTAAACTCCAAATTTTAAAATTTCAAACCCTTAATTAACGATCGCAATAAACGTAAGAGGTAAGCCACATGTAATACAGTTAAAAAAAGCTTCCGATCAAAATTACGAATTGAAAAAACGCAATCAGGCGAAATAAAACTTCATTTTAAAATTTCGAATTCTGCTTAAAAACATTCGCTAATTATTGAACGCAGCCGGCTCATGTACTAGCCGGGTTATGTATAAATGTTTTACATAATTTCTTTTTGTATTTGGTAGGTGTGTGCGTATGTGTTACATAAAATAAAAAGGGTGTTTTTGTCTATGTGCCAAATAAAAATGAGGGCGTAATGTCCGGTTGCATGGGCCGTTTATCGTGTGTCGGTCCATTGGGAAAATGCGATAAGGTTAAAATATTAGTTATGCATCTTTAATTATATATTTTTATTTATAAATTTTACCGATATCATAAAAACAAACGTAAATTATTTGAATAACCATTATTTTTAATTTATGTGTTCAATAAATACACATTTACGTTTTTTTTTGTGATTATATTAAGACGTATGCGTATAGATGGTGTATTAACTTCTCCGAATACCAATCTTCCCTGGACGTGGTATACTCTTCTAATTAACAAGCAAAGCCTAACGACCGACAAATGGTGAAATATCTATTAGAAAATGCTGAACTCATATTTTATAGACGCTTTTCATTCATTCAAATTTAAGACTGTTGCTAGAGCTCAATATAGAATGCTGCGGTTACACCTTCGTCTTTTATTATTTTAATATACTTTTAATGTACCGTTTGACGTAAAACAATTACAAAAATCAGTATATCTGCAGACTTACTTAAGCAGTTTCTTTATCCGGTTAGACGTACCTCATTTCAAAACTGTATGTAGTTGATTTAAAAAAAAAAATTGACAAATTTAATTTCTTACGTTTCGACGTTACGTCTTAGGTTTAAGTATCCAGTATGTATTTTATATCACAAACTTCAGGAGGAGCTTAGTGTCTCTATAGTTGAGTCTTTAATGTGTTTGTTGATCTTACTTTACAGTCCCTGTAGGTAACGGGATGAATAACTAAAGTTTTATTGTAAATACTAAATATTTTTTATAAAATCAGAAGTTGAAATCAAGTAATATAACATCAATTCCTTTCGTTTTATTAATTCCTACACAGCTACTACTAAACGATTTATAATACCTATATTGTAACAAAATTTCACTATTCAATTGGAAAACTTAATCTGATAACTTCCCATTATGTTAAAGGAATTCGGTATATCGTCAACGTTAAAAAAATATTAACATTGTTTCCAGTTGAATAATTAATGCCTATAGTTACAGTGCAACCTCATCTCTCTGCAATACGTGGTTCACTTGTGCACTTGCTTCGAGATTATTCTAGCTTGGTCGTGACTCATTGCATGTAATCTGTGTTTTAATGCGTTATTACGTGCATTAAATAAGGTCGAGGTCAAGGTTGTATGTTACAAATAATATATTTTTCCGTATGAAATGTTTAGAACTGAAAATATGATAATTTACAGTATCATGCTGAAATTCAAATTGACTTGATTTTTTTTATGCTACTTGGACCTCCAATATATTCCGCATTTCGCATCTTTAAAATATTTTATAAAGTGGTAACGATTAAAAACTTGATCATGAAGATTTTAAAATAAAATATATATTATTTGTGTTTGTCCCCTCAATTGTATTTAAGTCATAAAATGACTTAAGTTTTAAGTTAACATGACATAGTAGTCGTTTTAACACTAATCGTTTTTTGAGTTATGCATAGATTACTAAAAGTAGAGTTTTTCTTTGGCTTTAGTTTAGCCAAACGAGTTGAATATTTTTAAAGGCAATTGTTGTCTCCTTTAACACAGCTACTTACATTCTACTCTACCCACGCTCATTCGCACTCATATGAAATCAATTCAAAGGCTAGCTTTCACTTTAAAAACAAGTTTAGATATTATCATGGACATAATACCAATACTTTATCGTCGTACAATACTCCTTCATTTACTTGTGATATGCGATACATCTGTTTTCAGTAATATTTGATCGCTGATAATGTCGCAAAATAAATATGTAGTTGTTGATATTAAAATTCTATACACGAATTGAATTTGTAAGTGAAAGTTTGTTAAAATTCGCCGGTTTTGACAAGCCCTTTTTATTGAGTGTTTTACGGACGTAACAAATTCAGAGAGATAAATTACTGGCATGCGTTATCAATTAATTAGTCTTTGCAAATTAAGATATTCAAAATTAAATAGTTTCTTATTTAAATTAAGCATGTTTATTAAATTATAATAAAAATGCAAGATACGGTTTATCTACGTACTTAACGACCTTCAGACTATCAAAAGATCACTGCTGAACATGCGGCTCTCCATAGATTACCTTATTTGCTATAATTGCCACGCTTGGCAAGCGGGTTGGCAACCGAAGTTTTTATTATTTTGAGTTGTTATCAGAAAAATTCTACTGTCAATCTTCTGTCTCATTTTCCCCTGTCGTTTTTTACGACACCCACGGAATTATATGGGGTAGTGGACTCTCTTACGCCGTTAGTACATAAGTTAGACCATAGATATGCTTTAGTATTTTGCAATTATTTTAATTTCTTGATAATTTACGCCTTAAAACTGGTAACACTGAATTTTTCCCAAGGAACTTTTTCTTAAAATAAGTCACCGCTACTTAATAATTTTTGAAGTTTGTGAGTTAGTTTTATTATGTAAAGAATATTTCGATTAACTCAATTTAATAAGTAATTGGGATAATTTCTTTAAAGTTAAAAATGTAATTTTATGCATATTAAATAGAGACAAAGAAATGTCCTGCCTGTTTATTTTTAGTGAAGTGTTTTTCAACAGCTCCCAAAGACACATTTGATTAAAAACTACTTATGCAGTTTCGACAGTGGAGCGGCTGACATTCGAAATTTAAATGAAGTAGCTATCGCAATTAGTGCGCACACACGCTTTCTGAGACACGTGTACACATGCACGCACACGACGAAGCGTCGCGAATAAAAATGTTGTGATCAAAAATGTGTGAAAGAATGATACGCACACAGTCGCATCGCCACAATTCAATAATATTGCTTGTCATTGGACGTAACGATAGCAGAAAAAAATATATCTTCATTATTAACAAACAGTTCTATATACCGTTTTATTTATATATACAAATATATCTTACAAAGCGTTTAAACGTACAAAGTGGAGATAAAGCCTTATAAACCGTATTTTATGTACTTAAATATTTTTATTTATGAAGTGACACTAGCTTAATGGTAGGGTGCGCACCGCGAACTCAAAAAGTCGTGGGTTCGAATTCGCCATTCGACTACTGTCTTGAACCACTCCTAACACAAGCATTTTAAGCTTACCGGGAGTGGTTAAAGGAAATATTATCAATTTTAATAGCATTGCTAGTATTTGAAAAAAATAACTACAAATATTAAACTGATATCTGTAATAGGTATAAAAAGGGACAATATTTGCCTCGGAGTATTTCTAAAACGAACTACTGCTTTAAACGACGAAAGTAACATCATGTGTCCAATTATAAATAACTATTGTGACAAAAATAACTGTCATGGAAGTTTAAACATAATAAAAACTGAAATAAAAAATGATAATCAAAAATGATCATCAAATTTCTTTAAGAATACGATTTAAATTAAAATAAAACAACAGTTGTGAAAAATTCAAAATTTATTTATTGACCGTACTTGACAATACAACCTGTATTGTACACACTGTCATAACTACACGCACACAACCATACCACCACAAAGTTGTACACAAATTTAACATCGTGTGCGTTAAGGTGGCAGCATCATGTTTTAAAATATTATTCAGCCCTCATACGTTTTGATTTTGGTTAAATAAAGTAATATTATTGAAAAAAAAATATAGTTCTAATATTAAATCTTGAGATATTTAATGCACTTACCTAAATATATGTATATATGTCTATAACTGTATAATACAAATAAGTAACATTAATGGAACAATATTATGAACATTATTCCTATTAAAATGAAGTTAACTAAAAATTATTATTAAATATCTGATTACTTACGCAATTATATCTTTGACTGTAAGGTCGTAAGCATGACTGCTGATCACATGGTTGCGAGTTTGAATTCCGGGTTGGGCCAAAATCAATTATTGCTTTTTTTTGTCGAGAAATTCTCAGTAGCAGCTTGAAGTCATGAAGTTTGCAGTGTTTCACCCCCGTGTCTCGACAAAGCACGTAAATCCTGTGCCAATATCTCAACAGTCGTGTAAGATTGTCGCCCCATCGGACTATGAGAGTGAGAAAATACAGAGTGCGCATGTGCGCAGATAGCCACCGTTGCGACTGGCCGCCGTAACCAAAATTCGCTCTGGAAGTATTATATAAAATCAGTATTATATTATATATAAAATATTTATATTTTATATATAATATAATACTAATTATTTATAAAATCAGGAGCAATTTTCGCGTAAAATTATAAAATTAGTAAAATAAAGTATTTATCCCTTCGCAATCTTTGATGCATTTAACACGCACATTGCCTCTACAGGTAATAATCGCTGATAATGTATTAAATATCTCACAAAGAGTAAATTATAAACCTGTTTCAAGTGGTGACCCCATCTTTTAGATATTCGAACTTAAAATGTAAAAATTATGAAATCTATAATCGCATCAAGGTAATTAAGTTATGTACCATCGGGCAAAGTTTGTATGGCTCTTGATATCACGTAAACAGTAAAGTCGATTGTAATTAAGTAAAATATCGAAATATCATTGAATTAAGATACATAAGCAATAACTTTGCTAACAATACCAATTCCTTTTCGAAATACCGTTATTTAAATATCGTTAGTATACAAAAGCATATTTTGGCTATATTATGCTTGAAAATTTTACATTTTCATAAATAAGTACTCATCTATAAGTTTGTCGTCCCTCTAAAGAGTACGACCTTTATAATGTAGTGACGTAACTATGAAATATTACTGGAAAAGTAGGTTCAAAAATAGTATTGTTCTGTGAAGTTAAGAGTAGAAAGTAAAGTGAAGAATAGAAATCCACTGAAATAAAGCTCAGTTAAAGAGAAGAAAAGTAAAATATATGTTTGTATTAGAGAGAAAATTTATATTGCGATCCTCCTTTTACAGTTTTGCAACTATGTCACAGGAAATAACCTCCAGTAGTGTTTACTCTAAGATATGACCTCTCACATATCTTCAAGCTGTACATAAAGTTTGTTTATCCACACGCAGCGGCACATAAAAGACAAAGGTCGGTGGGACAGGTTTTTTGAGTCACTCGCAATCGATTTTATGCAACTTGTGTGGATATATTACCAGCATTATTGGTGAAATTTTCGTGCAAATGGCATCATTCAGTGATGTTTTTATTATCTTTAATGTGCCTGTAAGTTGCGTTATAGACTTTTCACTTTCTTTTAGCCCGCTTTTAGGTCATACTTACAAGTATATTCATTATAATGGATAAACTAATATCTATGGGTTTAAATTTAATTGAATCTCATCGTTAATGATTACGATATTTATATTTTAATGTACAAGTACACAGTTTCCTATTCTATTTTTATATAATTTCAAACAAAATTAAACCACATAATATTTAAATAATCGACGTGATTCAATATTTCTTTAAACTAATAGAATTAATAGGTAGCAGTGTCAGTAAGACGCACACTTGAATGTTGATTTTTGTATGTTGCGACAAGTCTGCAATTTTGGAAATTGGGGATGAGTAGGAAAATATAAAACATATAATTATTATACTTTACTATAGATTCACGAAACAATAATTAATTAACCCAAAATACTATTTCCAAAGGCCTTTTAAAATTTTCTTAAATGTTTGGCACTGGTAAAAAAATCAAAGTGGCATCAAATTCAAAATTGCGCAGAAACATCCGTTCGTTTTAGATAGTCGTGTGCGTTATTTTTGCATTGACCCATTTTTAAATCGATGCGTTCTCTCATGACGAAGCGACACATGCACGCGCGATACCTAACAAACTCTCTCAAACAATAAACACTTTAAAGTCTCTGACCCAAATTTCAAATGCACCCGAAACTGGGACACGCAAACATGAGTTGTGGGCTTTAAACAAGATGAATTGAAAACGTATAGACATTACGTAGCGAGCAGGGATGCTGGACGCAGTCCTTATATTGAATTATAGGCGTCCGCGCCACAATGAATTCAGCTGTTGACGTCTCGACGTGAGACGAAATACCTACGATAAATTATAGCACTCAGAACAGTATCACCAATACTTATTTTTAGATAAAAACAATTTCATATATGAAATTTCAAGTAGGTAATCAACAATAACAAGCTTAATGGTTAAACAGTAATTTTAAAAAAACTCCCGACTGCGTTAAAAAGTTTACTAAATAACCCTTCCCCTCCCTTTTATATTTGCAGATGTTATTTTTAGTATTTAATATTATATATATTTAATACATAAATATCCAATATATAATATACCAAAGAAATAGACATATTTATACATACACTCGAAAAACATTACCCTTCTTCTGGGGCAGTAGAGTAAAAAATATTAACATTTCTTTTCATATTCGGAAATTAACAATGGATTTTGGGTAAAATTTATAAAAAATACCTACTTATACCCGTTTCCCTAGGACTTAATTAATCTTCTGACAAAGCTGTGCTTAAGACCTTTCGCCGTAGAACGTATTACCTTTTTCTAAATCAAAACGAGAGTACTAAAAAACTGGATATATTCCCGCAAAGAAAATCAAAGTTGGGTAAACAACGATACGTAAACCTTCAGTGGTTTAGCTGGCGTTTTGATTACCTGTCATTTAAGAAAATGTGAAAGATAATAATCTTTGTAAACCGCAATTTAAGACATGTCTGCAAACTTTTTTGGTCATTGGAAGATAATATTCCAACAAACAGTGTAATCATTTGTGATACACTCTAGCCTCACAAATGATTACACTCTTTGTTCTCTCACTTTAAGGTATTTTTCAGATAGAGCCATACTACACTTACCAAAAAACTGTGGTGAGTGATCAAAGGCGCTGCGACATACATTCCTCCTTTCGAAACATAGCCATAACATAACTATGTTTCACTACTATTCTATGAGAGCCTGGTACTTCCCTACTCGAGCCGAGCATTATTCAAGACGACTCTGTAATTAGAAAATGGACTACTCTGAGTGTTTTGTGATCTTTCAAGGTGGTAGAACTCCTTTTCTAACTAGAAGTTTCTAAGAAATTCTTGCACTGCCTGCTGTGTTCCGGTCTGAAGGGTTAGAGTCAGTCATAATAACAGGCTGAGAAGCCATCCTAGTCCTCAGTCTTAGTCAGTGTAGTTGATTGCAGGTGTCCATGGGCCCAATAGCCACTTATTATTTGGTGTACTGTTAGTTTTCTTGAACTCGATGGAAATAATAGTGATTATTGGCTTGTGTCTTTTCTACCGACTTCAAAAAGGAGGAGGTACTCAATTCGTTACCTCATAACTTTTTTCTAGGTGTACTGATTTCGATGATTCTTCTTTTATTTGAAAGCTGGTGCTTCTCATGTGGTCAAGGTCTGACCAATAGTTTTTGAGTTATACTTAATAATTTATATTGAAGTCGGTTGTACAAAATTTTTAATTTTTAATTATTTATCGATATGTATTGCTGTGGCAGCCTCGTACTGGTAAGCAAAAAGTAGTGCGGCGCCCACTAACAGAGTGACGGCCTGGTAAGGGATGCAGGTGATGGGTGCAGGTGGCTTTAGCCTGCGCTTTGTAGGGTACTTTGGGGAGGCCTATGTTTAACAGTGGACTTATTATGTGCTGAAATGATAATGATAGAATGAAATTAGTGGTTTCCGAATTATTTCGGAGATCCCTCATTTTATCCACTTAAAAGAAAAGAGGAGTTTCCCAATTCGAGAGTATGTTTGGTTTTGCATTTATGTTATGCGATATCTTCGTCAATTGTAAACCGATTTTGATGATTCCTTTTTTAGGAAATAGGTTACACATCAGGATTACGCCTAAGAGTAGCAAAATAAGGGTGATTTCAAAGAAAAAAAAATTTTCATTATAAAGCCAGTGCTTTAATTCTTCTATACACTATGTCTTAGCGCGAACTTATTTTATAAGCGAAACCACTGCGCTCCTAATGAAGCCACAGAGTTGATCCCAATCATCAATAAAATCTACAAAGTGTGAAGTTAAAAAATAACTTTTAGTAAAAATTAAATTCGACTCTAAAAAACTAAAAAGAAAAAGTTTAATAAAAGGTAAAAGCAGACTAAAGAAATTAAAAGATTAAATAATTGCTCATTCTGAAGTCGGTGCTAAGACAGTGTATAGAATTAAAACCGCAACTTCAACTTACAATGAGAAATTATAATAATAAACTAAGAATGTGAAATATTTTTATAATTCTTTGAAATCGGTGTTTACTTTTCAACCGGCTTCAAAAAAAGGAGGAGGTTCCTAATGCGACTGTATTTTTTTTGTGTTACCTCAGAACTTTTATCTAGGTGAACCGATTTTGATGACTCTTCTTTTATTTGAAAGCTGGTGCTTCTCGTGTGGTCCCATATGAACAAGATCTGACCAGTAGTTTTTGATTTATCCTTAATAATACATATTTAATTGACTTCGACTTCATTGATGATGTTCTAATTTTATTTATATATTGAAGGAGGTTGTACAAATTTTTAATTTTACCAATTGTTTTTAAAGTTCATTTTGCACTGAATAATCGTGATCCGCCAAATATTATCCCTCAGTGAACCTACGATTGAATGAAGAAATAATAAAACGCAACTTTCCAAACTCACAGTGGATAATTTATGTATTTTTTCTCTCTTTCGTGATTGCATCACAAGCCGCCGTTGCAGTGTGACCTCGATACGCACACCAGTGCGCCCGCGTACAATTATCTCGTTCTTTTGTGTGCGTAAATGATGCGTACGGATTCACCTATACATATGCAATTATAAAAAGGCTGTTCGATTTTGTAAGATGTAAAAAATATTTATGAAGAGCTGAGAACCTGCAACAAATTCAATCATTAAATAATCGCGATATCATTAAAGAACAACTTTGTACGAAGTAAGGAAGTAATAATTTTAAAAGGAATTAAACATTTTCTTTAAGATATTTAACATAAAATTTTGAATCATAACAAATAAGCAATATTTTGATCTTCTTATAGATATTTTAGAGGATTCTGCAACCATACAAACGGGCCAGGTAGCTTAGTGGCTAAGCGTTTGGCTGCATAGCCGAGGGCTGCGGGTTCGATGTTCCATAAAAAAAATTTTTTATGGCCTCGAAATAATTGCTCCAGCTCTGGGAATTTGTCCATATGCAACTCAAATATGTAAAACGAGATACAGGGAATGTTTTTGAGAAGAAATAATTTCTTTCTTCTTTCTCCTTCCTATAACTTCCAGTGTTTTTGAAGGTATGCGATAAAACTTTAGGAATATAATATTTCCTCATATTAGTAAAATATATATGTATATGTTTACTTTCAATATCGAGTGCGGTGTCATTAATCCATCCAACCAACCATTACAGCGTATAAAAGTCCACCGCAGAACATAAGTCCATAAACGGCCTCATAGATTAGGATAGATATATAGATAGGTTAGGATTTTGTCATAGTTATCACGCTTGGCAAGCAGGTTGGCAAACGCAAGTTTTTATCATTTTGAGTTGTTAGCAGGAAGATGCTGCTGCATATTTCTTGTTACAGTTTCCCTTTGTCGGCTCTTATGACACCCACGGGACGATATGAAGTACGGCTTCACGGTTCACTATCATTAGAAGATAACCTTTTTAAATATTTATAACGTTCCATTAAAAATTTTAAGCAATTTAATTCATTAATTTTGACGACGGTCATGTAGAAAGAATGAACGAAGAAAGAGTGACAAAGCAAATTTATGCTGCAGAAATGAAAGTCGGAAAGGGACGCCCTAGACGAAGGTTTATCGACCAATTTGGCGATATATTGAAAATGGGCTAGATTAGAAGTACCCTTAACCGAAGAGCGTGTATGCGTAGATATATGGATGTAAAGGAGGCGAGAGAGGTGTGTCAGGATCGTGCCAAATGGAAGTCCGTAGTCTCTGCCTACCCCTCTGGGTGACAGGCGTGAGTGTTTAGTAATATGTATTTTGACGAATAGTATTTATTTTTCTGAATACTTTTCGATCAAAATTATATTTGAAACAATAGCAATAGAGAAAATATTATAGATGATTTGCACCAATGAACTATATCTCTTACATATTATGTTTTCTTTCACGAATTTAGTGATTTTTTATTCGTGATATAATAATATTATATTTAGTTTAAAGACAACTAAATAATCTTTAGTTTTATTATTTATTTGAAATTATAAAATTGTAATTTATTAATTGTTTTTAGAACAGCCTGTACAATGGGCGGGCTTCGTACACACAATCACGAAATTTCCTCTCTCATCTGATCTGCTCATAATAAAATGTGGCTTTTTTATCACTATTTACTTTTTTCTATGTACAGCTTTAATCTGTATTTACTCTGTACATGCCTCGTCTCGTACTGGCGTGTTTAACTACGATGAGTTGGACTTCCGTTTGTGCACACGACAATCGAGAATTCTGCGAAATAATTAACAAAAGATTTTATTACAAAAAATGAAAACTATTTTTCATACATAAACATGTATCAACAAATTATAATTAAATTAATCGTTTAATCGTATCGTCGAAATTTAATCAATTTATTATTCATTGTTTACTATTTAGTGTTAAATAGTTTTTTCTAATTTATAACCGACTTCAAAAAGGAGGAGGTTTTTTATTGTGTGTTACCTCGTAACATTTTTCTAGGTGAACCGATTTTGATGATTCTTTTTTTACTTGAAAGCTGGTGCTTCTCAAGTGGTTCCATATAAATTTGATCAAGGTCTGACCAGTAGTTTTTGAGTTATCTTCAATAGTTTATATTGAAGTCGGTTGTACAATTTTTTTTTTACCACTTGTTGACATTATTGGTGCGTCATGGGCATCAAATTATTTTGTGGTTATATCTCATAACATTGTATTAAATTAAATAAAAAATAAGCTTTGTAGTTTCTAAGCCTCTTGTAAATATTTACAATTTATACAAAATATCGATCGATTCATCCATTACAGCCTATAAAAGTCCACTGCTGAACATAGAACTTCCGCATAGGGGGGATTTTGTCATATTTGCCACGCTTGGCAGGCGGGTTGGCAACCGCAGTTTTTATAATTTTGAGTTCTTATCAGGAAGACGCTGCTGCCCATCTCCTGGTTTCTTTACCTTGGTCACCTCTTACGACACCCACGGGACGATATAGGATTGTGGATATTCTTACACCGCCATTACTCGGCCTAATTTGAAAAAATATAAAAATAAAATTTGGAAGCGTATCAATACGGCAAAACTAGCTTGCTACGAAACCGCTCAATCATTGAGTGTGATGTTTTTGTTCGGCCATTTTAAATTCAGTCGCCATTATATATTTATATTCGTTTGCGGCCGCACTTTATTTCGACATATATTTGTTCTATACCGAGCGCTAATTTGCATCGCTGATGCGATGCCGTCTCTTTTATTTTTACCATTCCGATTGATTAAAACGCTTAATTGATACGACTAAGTTCATTTTAGCAATGAAATATTTACTGCTAGTTAAATTGATTGGTATTCGTACTTCCGTTGATGTTAATGATATAAAATTAAATGACGATACAAATATAGAATGCTAATGCTGTGTAACGTTTTTTTTTAAATAACAATATGAAGGCAAAAGTCTTTAGTGCATTAAGTCTACTTCCTTAGTGCATAACTATTCCATGACATCAATACAATGAAAATTCATCTCTATATATAAAAATCAATTGCTGTCCGTTAGTCTCGCTAAAACTCAAAAACGGCTCGACTGATTTTGATTAATTTTTTTTGTGTTTGAATACGTCCCTAGATGGTTTAGATTAACAATTGGACCCGATAGGTGGCGCTGTTGTTGAGATCCAGAAATCACACGTGCGAAGAAGAAAAATTATTAATAGAAACAGGCGTTACTTTGCGGAAAATCCATTATATTAAAGTTGGTAGAATTACATTGCCTACATCCGCTCAATAAAATAAAATGACGTGTCTTACCTAGTTTTAAGGAGCACCTCCGTCCTCCCTCAATTGTGTGCACTATCCACGTCACCACTAATCTAACGTACCCGTTACTAGTGGTGTTGGGAGTAGTCGTGCTGGGATTAGTGGTGACGGGAAATTTTACCAACTTTAATTTTAATAAAAAATAAAAACCGCCATTAAGGGACAAAGAAGAATAAAAAAATTCACATTCAGAGGTCGGGCTTTGATTTTTCTATGCACTATTTCTTACCACCGATGTCAGAATGTGAAATTATTTTATCCAGCTTCGCACGGGTGAATTTTGGGGTTAGATTATTCTCCCTTTTGAGTGGACTAAGTAATATAACAACCTCAATGTGATCTAAATAGTTACATCAACAACTTCATCCCTTTTTTCTAAAAATGTATATGGGACTACCCCTGAAATAGAAACTGTTTAATAAATAAAGAAACTTCAAAATCGGTTTACAATTGACGAACATATCCCATAACATACATACAAAAAAGGAAAAAAGAAAGAAACATTCAGACGAATTGTAAATCCTCCTCCTTTTTTGAAGTTGTTTAAAAATAATTATCTCAGAAGTTTCTGTTTAGATAAAAATCCGATGTATTAATCTTTTGAATATGGGGACCAAATGTGGATGGGCTGGTCACATTTGTCATACTGAGACCTACAAACAAAGACAGTTACAGTGACAGTTAACAGTGACAGTTAATTTCAAGTGACACCGAATTCATGCTCAGCTTTGTATTATAAGAACACGTGGGTCGGCTCGACCGCGGTAGGACCACGCTCTCACAGAATACCAGCGTAAAATAGCAGATCAATGCTGCTATTTCGTATGGTGAGTGTAGAGAACCGGATACTCTTTACTGGAAACGAGGCATTCCATCTTAGTCCTCAGGTGTGACAACGCATCTGCATTTTGATTCTTAATCTAGGATAAATGTAGATTTCTATGTGCCACAGAATCCACTTACCATTAAATGGACTGTGTGTTCGTTTGTCACCTTTATTCTTAAGAAAACGATTTTTATGGTACATTTAATGACGTAATCTTTATACTTATGGAAAGGTAGTAAAATTTATTAGGGATTTTTACATTTTAAGGTTCCGTAACCGAAGGGTAACTAACGGGACTCTATTACTAAGCCTCCGCTGTCCGTCCGTCCGTCTGTCTGTCAGCGGGCTGTTGTATCTCATGATCCGTAATAGGTAGATAGTTGAAATTTTCACAGAATGTCTATTTTTGTTGCCGCTATAACAACAAATAATAAAAATAAAAATAAATTAAAAATGAAAGGGGGCTCACCTACTAGAAACGTGTTTTTTTTGCATATACATAGTATTAAATTTTGTACGATGGTACGGAACCCTTCATGCGCGAGTCAGACTCGCACTTCGCACTTTTGAATTTCTTTTAAGTCGGTTCATTTTTAAAGAAAATTTTAATAATATCAAAAAGTATCCCAACCAATGGATGGTTGTGAGGTGGTTATTATATTCAATTACACATTAATGACTGAGCGAAAATGCGAACAGATTCGGCAAATTGTTATTAGCACGCTGCAAAATCTCAAATGTAAGTCCGCAATTTATTTTGATATGGTGAAAAGGCTTGCAAGAAAAATGCAGCTTCAGAAGGCGAAAGCGGAAAGAAATGAGCCGTCGAACTGTTAAATAAATTACTGTGCACATTTAACCTCCTTAGCCTTTCTTAACCTATCAAATTACACACATAACACGTCCAGTAATGTATGTTATTTGTTACATTTAGTGTATGTGTGTTAAACATATTGATTGCATTAGTTTTTTTTGACAAAAGTTCATACGTGGTAGAGCCATTCTTGGCTGTAGCATGGATGGGTCGGGTCACGTATAATAAAATAAATAAATATATTTTACTTAAGCCGCACACTTTGTTACAAACATAGGTTAATTTACACTAACAAACAATGAGTTTAAGTCGTCTGATGGAAAATTATTAGTTATCGCGGGTCACCTTACACTCCGATTTCAGCGTTGAATTGCTACTCGAGAACCTTTCATGACCATCGCTTCTCAGTTTTTGAGGCTACATGGCAGGCTCATTGCCGCATCGGCTTACTGATCACTTACTCTCGTTCTAATACTCCTTTGTTTACTTTAAGATGGCTTCTAATGGTCAAGGGCTTTATGAAATTAAATAATAAAAAGCCCCAAAACTCCTTTAAAAATTTCAAACTTACATTTTTAATTTCTTTTTCTGTTTATTTCACGATAATGAAAAATTGTCTAGCAATGTTAACAGTCAATTGCAAAATACCCGGTAAATACATAGCACAGTGTTAAATACGTAATATGTTTTAAACCAAAATAGAAGAATATCGTTATTTATTTATAAACTTTGCAAGTAACTTCATCCAGCGAATTTCGAAAAAAAATGCTATAAAAACACAGCGACGGCGGCGCGCGGGCAATTTGAAAATAGTACTCTCACTTTCAACGAACATCCCCCATTTTTCTATTTTTATCCACAACCCGCACGATAGAAATAGTGACGTATTTTTTTCAGCCACTCGCTTTCACTGGTTCCTCGCAAAAGCAAATAAAGATCGGTTAAAACTCGGTTGAATTTTTCCCCCGCGTTTTATGCTTATTGATATGTTTTTTTTTTTGTAAATTCACACAGGCTCTAGTATAATCGAGACCATTTTTATTGGGCCAATTACGGATCTGTGCTTTGAGTTTTTATTTCTTTTATTTTTTTATACGTCCAGTTAAATATTATTGCCAGTGTTAAATCTGTAAACGCCTATTTATTATACTCGCGCTATATTATAAAAATATCAGTGTAATTCTATAAGTTATGCAAAAACTATAAGATTATCAATCATAAAAGTTTAGACAGCTTATGTATTTACAATAAAATCTTTGAAGAATTATAACTTTGTTAATGCTTTGCTTACTATAGGGCAGTGTATTTGATGGAAGTTATCTATCAATGTCTTAGCTAACTTTACGTGGATTATAACTATTTGTTTAGAAATATGTTATAATATAACTCTAAAGGGACAAAATTTAACAACCTCACTTACTTATTTCTTAAAATATCATGTTCTTCTTCATATTCATCAGTTCATAAAAGACTACTTGCTTACATAGATCTCTCAAATTTTAGAAAGGATTTGCCTTAATCTGTTTAAGTTTCACACTTAGCAGGTGGATTGACAATAGCAGCACCAGCCCGGCTAGCATGGGCGGGGGACAAAAATTTTATCCCCCGATTATATCCACTGACAAGAGATAAAATTATCTTGTTATGTCAAACGGGGAGAAGTATATCCCCGTTTGACATAACGAGTAGACATATATCCCCCGTCCGTAGCATGGAGCCAAATGAAAGATAAAAAATTATGCTTTTTTGACATTTGAAAGGGACAATTTTATCCCAGTTCATTGGACGTGGGTTGAAGTTTATATTCATATAAAAAAATCTATCTAAGTCTAAGTCTATCTCCCATTTTGTCTACTATGGATATTATATCCACCGGTGTGTCCATGCTCTAAGGGTGGATAAAACTAAGCTAGGGGATAAACATTTTCTCCTTTCCCCGGGGATAAAATTGTCTTCTGCCCATGCTAGCCGGGCAGACGTCTCGCGCTCTTGACGCTACTAATTGTCGCCGGTCATGATATTTTACGCCTGGCGTAAAGTTATGGTTATACCGCTCTTTGTCGCAAATCATTAATCCTTCTGGAATTTCTTATAGTCGATTTTTACAATACAATAATTAAATAACTTTAAATAAATAGTATATCTACAAACAAAATTATTGAACGTTTCTTGATTAGTTGTATAAGTTGAGAAGGCTACACTCCCGTTAAAAATAACAACAAACACTAAACTAGTTATTGTGCCGTGATTTGTATTGTGACGAGAACCGAAAACTGGAGGTAGGGAACGACTTATTTTATATTAATCCTTAAAAGAGATCATGTTATTTTATCATATTTATATAATTTTCTGTCAGCTTCTTACGTGGTAGAGCCACGCTGCAGCTATATTATGGTTGCAGCACGAATGGGTCGGCTCGGCCAGGGTAGGACCACGCTCTCACAGAATACCAGCGTAAAATAGCAGCTTAGTGCTGCTGTGTTTCGTATGGTGAGTGTAGAGAACCGGAGACCCTTTTTACTGGAAATGAGGCATTCCATCTTAGTGCTCAGAGGTGACAACGCATCTGCATTTTGATTCTTAATTGAGCATAAATGTAGATGTCTATGGGCCATAGCATCCACTTACCATCAGGTGGACTGTGTGCTCGTTTGTCACCCACATTCTAAAAAAAACATAGTATAATGATTACGTTATACTACGTAATAAGGATTCGCCGCAGAACGCGATAATTAACCTCCGACGCAAACAGAGGGGTCTTATATGTTTAACGTGTGTATTTGTAGATCTGTATGTCTGTCTGTGAGTAGCGTAGCTCCCAAACGGATGCAACGATTTAGATTGAGTTTTTTTTTGTTTGAAAGGTGACTTGAACTAGAGTGTTCTTAGCTATGATTCAAGAAAATCTCTTCAGCCGTTTGAAGATTTTCGGCTCTTATAAACTTATAGTCAGTCTTTCGGAACTTATAGTCCACCTAGCAGTAAGTGGTTAATGCAAACCACAATAGATATCTGCAACCACATTGAAACAAAGAAGGCTACAGATGTCTCGTCACCTCTGAGGACTGAGATGGAAGTCCTCACAGCCTACAGTTATACTGGCTCACTATACCCTTCAGACCAGATAAAAGCAGTGCTAGAACTGCTGTTAGACAAGAGGCTGGTATCTACCCAGATGACTTCTAGACAGAAAAATAGTTCTACCGCCTGCTACCGTTCGATCAATACAATAAAAAATCAAGCTGTATGAAAGCGTTAGAAATAACAAGTTGGGTATATTATTTTACAAAAAAATCTGTATTTTTGATTATTTCGCTATATAAAAGTGATTGGAATATTTCTTAACATTTTCATAACGTTTCTATTATGACTATTTCAACGTTGAAAGTACTCTTAAAGATATAGAATTAGTTTTAATACAATTAACCAACAACGTGTAAGTTAAACACAAGATTTAATTTGTAAAATATCTAAATTAATCAGGCACAGGTTACCAAGTTAGTTTCTAAATTACGAATAGAAATGGCTCCACAACCTCGAAGATTTAACAGCGTTTTAGAGGTCTGTCTGCAATCTTTGTAGTGGTTCCCGCACTGCGCTTGACGGCACTAGGTTGCCATTTAAAATCCTTATTTTCCCATTAATAAAACGTTATTATTTCAACCATCGTAATATAGGATTTAGGACCATTGACCACTTCTACACCCCACAAAACATAGACAACCAAATCGCGAACGTTGCGGAATTAAAGTTTACGGAAATAAAAATCAAATTCCCAAACGTCGTGGCGCTGATTCTGTAACTCTAACATTTAGGTTAAAATATAACCATCTTGCATAAGAAAACGTTGAGGGGTGGGCGGCCCCTTCGTATCTCCGTTTTTAGTATTTTAGTAAGTTCAGGGGGAAATTACCCCCGGGGGCGTGGGTGTAGGGGTGTGGGGGTAAGATGTTGATGTTTCTTAGTTTTATATTACTGGTGTGCTTTATTGCTTAGTTGTATTGGTGTGTGCGCTGCTTGGATGTGTGTTGACTGCGTGACTCGGGCAAGTTTCCGCCTATGCAGATGGGTTTTATGAAACGTCTTCCAGCGGGTCCATGCCTCCCTTTATAG
This sequence comes from Parnassius orleans, assembly GCA_029286625.1. NCBI lineage: Eukaryota > Metazoa > Arthropoda > Insecta > Lepidoptera > Papilionidae > Parnassius > Parnassius orleans. Next base: position 1,958,439 of record JAGSMP010000047.1, on the reverse strand, counting down.
ATGTGCTTTAACTGCTGTCGTTATTTCGAGGGTTAGGTAACACCGTCAGTGATTTCTGCCGGCTATAATGTTAGTCGTGAAATTCTAGTTCGCTTGCGGCTCTTGAGAACTGGTCAGTAAGCCACTTCAAGATTTTATGACGTGGCGCGAAACGCATGGATCTTACATTTTTATTTATTGCTGTACACTAAACCTTCTTTACAACAACCTTTTTTAAGTTCTCTCCTGGCCTTTATGATTATAATAAAATAGCTGAAGGAAGTGTGATTGAATTGTCAATAGTTACTGGATTTTTTTTTAATAAACTGAAGTGGTAAACGTACTTACAGCCAACCTGATGGTAAGTGATTACTGTAGCTCATGGACTTTATCAAAGTTGACTGCAAATGTGTTGGACTATGATGGAATCCCTCACAGCCTGTGAGACAGTGCCAGCAGTAAATACAGTAAGAGGGTTGTACCTTCCAGATTTCTAGGCAGAAAATGAGTCCTAATAACTAAATTTAAAAAAAAACTAAATTTACTTTTTTTTTTAAACAGAAAACTAGCCTCGTTAAACAAGTCTACCCAATGAATGAATAACAATTGTAATTTATATTGTAGTATTTATCATGCGGAACAATACTTTTACATTTTCGAAAACACTTTTGCGTTCGGTATTCGAACCTGTAGCTCCACTATATTGTAACCAAATGCTTAGCCACTGTGTAACCGAACCATCAACATAAATCCGTATACCGTCAAGGCATAAATTATTGTAATCAAAAATATTAATAAGAGTAGTTTCGAAATATATTTAATTGACTAGCTATGTGCATAATATCAACACTCTTTATTTCATTGAATATATGAAATTGACAAAAAAACTAATTCTAGAGTATACCTCGAGTTCTGAAATATTATGATACCCTGGTTTAGACTCAAGTCCACAGCAAAAATATTGAATCCTATATTTCTAAAGGTTTATTGTAATCTTTTATTATATCTATATGCAATTGTGAGGGAGATGTTATCCCTACTTTAGTTAGCCCTACTTTCTTTCGAGGTTTAAAATGACTTCAAATTTTATATTTCTTTCTATTTTAAATTTATAGACAAAAGAAACAAAATCAATATTCGACATAAGAAAATGAAGCCTCGTTTTACAAATATAATTAAATAAATTTAGTATCGTTTCAAATAGTCAAAATTTAATCATAGAGATAAATATCTTCTTTTTATAATTTTACTAGCCAACCATATAGTAGTTTTAAAAATCGAATGAACTTAACAACAGGAATTAAACTGAAGCATTTTTTATTCTATAATTTTTTTTTATAGAATAAACGTGACAAACGAGCACACAGTCCACTTGATAGTAAGTGTATGCGCCCATATATATCTACATCTATCACAATATAAGATGGAATAAGATGGAATGTCTAGTTTTCAGTAAAATGGGTCTCCGGTTCCCTACACTCACCATACGTAACCCAGCAACATTGAGCTGCTACTTTACGCTGGTATTCTGTTAGAGCGTGGTCCTTCCCCAGTCGAGCCGACCTATTCGTGTTACAACCATAATATACCTAAGCTAGCATAAGGTAGCAGCATAGTACTGCCACGTAAATTTTCTATAGTAAACTCCTAAGTTATCTCTAAAACATTTCCACCGCTGTAGCAGTGATACGTAAAAACTAAGTTATTCTCTCCCGTTGCCTTATTTGAAATTAGCATACGTACGTGTAAGGGGCACGTTGCGCGGAAACATCAAAAACTCTAATCAAAACATAACGACGCCAGCCACCCGGAGCCCCCGCAAGTTTCCCCCGTCAATATTCTTAGTAGAATATAATCAATTCTTAGAGAGAAAGAAACAGTCTCGGTGTATTGATAAATGAGCACTCCCTTCATATTTCCGCGTTTGCCCCCTCCTTCTTGGGGGGGTGCTTTAAAGACTCCCAGGGTAGGGGCGTCTTAGGAACGTGCAAGATAGTAAGCAACAGGGCTGGGGCTAATGAACTTTTCGCTTTTTAGGGTGTTTCTTGTAAGGGTCTTAAGTGTAGTTCGCGACTAAAATCCATAGATAAAATCCTGCACACCCAATTTACTCGCGCCCTTCTCTTTAGTCACCTTTTTTTTTTCAAATATAATAAGTCTGTAGTCAAAAATTGTAATAATTTTAATTATACACACTTATTTAAAAGTGTATTTATACAAATTTATCATTTTTAAAATAAAGTCAAAAGTTATTATAATTTTAATTATACTCATTTATTTAAAAGTGTATTACATAAAATGTTCACTTTATAAAAATTAATTAAAGACGGTATTGATTAGTTAATAATAAATTTTATACATTATTACACTTAAGTGAAACCTTTAATAGAATATAGGTTAACATTATTTAATGTAAATTAATACTAAAAATAACTTGTAGTTGAAACACTTCTTAAGAAAATAGTCCCCTTGCAGACGACAATTAAATATTACGATGGCAATCGACGTAGCAACAACCCTGCTACGAGGCCTACGCTCGTAGCGGCCACATCGTAGGCGCTAGTGCGCCCCCCTATACAACTTTTTACTAAGAACCACGCGAAATGAGTGGATAAAACATAGGTAGCTTCACTTAACCAAATTATTTATATTATGTATTTATTATTATATCTGTAGAAACTAGTCCATTATTCTTACCCAAAACATAATATTGTATTTATTATGCATATTATTACAACCACGTAATATTATTTTTAATAATTTTCAAAAAAGGTGATTTCCTAGAAATTTTCCCTATTTAACTCTCGTCTTGAAACAAATAAAATATTTCTATAAATATACAAATATAATACTATTAGAAAGAGTACAGTTGTAACGTATAAACAAAAATAAATTACTATTCATTCATCGTGCGAATTTAATACCGACAGGAATCGAACCTATATGAAATCTGACTCCAACAATTGCACCGAAGGGCCCGCGCCCGTTCTTATTTTAAACAACTACCGTCTTATAATACATCCCGTTTCGCGACTAAATATCAGCGAATGTAGCGGCGTATGGCGTCCACACAGTCTTGATCTTTTATCAAAATTTAAAATCATAATAATATTATTTTTATTGACATATAGATTTAACAAATGTTACCAAGAACAGTGGAGCTAAACATCTAAACAATGTTTAAGAAAAGATCAAATATTTTCCGTTGGACCCCAAACTAGGATAATCCTGTATTTAGGGGTCCGCGAGCGCAAGTTAACTAGAAATTAGTACATAGTCTAAAAGGAAACTAATAATTCGCATTATTTACAATGAGGCGTCAGAGAAGGAAGTTTTATGTAGTAAAATATTCCGTCATGTTTGTGGTTTTTAATTATATTATAGTATAGAACATTAATTGTGAAAATCTTAAAATAATAATTGAAAAATTAACGTTAAGAATCTTATGAAAAGTAAATTAAATAAAAAAGTAAGATTCTTCTATCAATTCATGATAGATAAAAAATTATAAAACATAGGAGCATAGAAACGTATTTTTATTTTATAATAGGTACGTTACAAATAAATTTGTTCTTGAGCACGTTAGAGTCTTCTGCTAAACATGGGCCTCTCCTGTCGCTAGTCTGGATATTTAGCATCTGGCGAAAAATAAATGGTTATACCGCCATCCGTTGGAAACCATATATCTTTTGTGGATTTCAGACGCTGCCACTACACGGCAAAATGGTCCAAAATGATTAATAAAACGTTTATTTTTATTTTAAATTACAAAAGATGTGCGTAAATATGTAATATATGTATCTACATATTTACGCACAGTTTTAATTTACATCATAATTTAAATTAAAATAGTGACTTGTCACAATGATATAAGACGACTATCTAATATTTTTAAATCTTTAAAAAAAAGTTTTATAAAAAAGGATTACGTAGTATATTTATTATATTATATTTATTTAGTTATAATTTCAATTTTGTTCTGAGTCATTTAATAAGAAACACGCTAAAGACATTTTATTTAACTTTAAACCTCGAAATCATGAACAAGATTGGATTTTGTCTAATCAAATCAAGTATCAAAACGCTTGAGACGAAGTACTTCCGCGTGGCGTATTTACAAGTATTGTAAGTATAGAATTATATATTTTATAACGCCTCCCCACCCTCTTCCCGCGCAAACTAAGTCTTTGCGCATCTTTCTATCCCCACCTTTTTGCCTTCTTCTTTTAAAACCACCCATCGTATGAACCCCTTTCCCCTCATTCGACTAATTTCGGGGTACAACTGGAGAATTATTTCTTGCGATCGCCCCGCCAATGGAATTACAGCTGAAAGTCGATGCTCAAGGGTCCATTTTTGGTCCAAACACGCACACAGTCTTGGGACTGTATCTTTTCACTTCGAAAACTAATTCTGAATTAGAAAATGGAAGCAAGTGCTAGTCACTCTCGCACGAAAATGTATTCAGTTTTAAGGCTGTAGAGTCGAATATTATTCGTAGAGTGGATGAAAAATATAACCGTTTCATCAAAAATATGAAATTAAAATCTTCATACTAGCGAAAGAAGTTTTAGCATCTTTGTTTTAGAGTGAGACGGACAACGTTGCATGCTTAGTCTCGCTTCCTCCAAGGAGAGGGTGGCAAGAGATGGGTAGTTTGAAGTAAAAAGCCTTGGTTCCTTGATCAATGCGCGCCGCATTTGGAATTAATCATAACCGGGTATTTTCGGTCCATGTCCCGCTGAGGAGGCTGTGGGTGGGGAGAGGGTATCGAGAATTCGTATTCTTAATGAAAATACGGGCTCTTCCTGTTTACATTTTGTAATAAATTGTTTTACTCCGATGTTTGTGCGTCGGGAGATGTCGAATTTATTATTTGAATCTCGGGGAAGAGTGGAGGCGACGTTTTTACGTCCTCGCATCTTGTTTCGAAACTTAAATAGAAGCACATTACAATTGCACGGCCAATATTATTATCTTCACAAAAGAGCTTCGCTAAACCTTTTGTTTAAATAACCGTTACATAAACGTGTTGTACGAGTATTGAATTTTATGCTGATTTAGTGAGTTTTAAATGATCATAATATAGGAAAGTAATCTTTAACATAAACTAACGTAGCTTATTCAGGTCACAAATACATTTTAGTAGTTACCTTATACGACCGCAATAAAACAAACAAAAGCAAAATTATAACGTATAAAGCGTAGGGACTGATGCTCGTCTTACTGACACACTGCCCCGATCCCTCACGCAACGACTGCACTGAACACGTCCCCTGTATTATTATGTTCCTTGCTCTACACGGCTCTGCTATCCTAATACGTCTATTGTAGGCAGTAGTAGAATATGCAACAAAGAGACGGATTTAACACGTTAGTTGTATGGAAATAAACTAATATTGAGTTATAATTATTAAATTAATATGTTACCATTTAATATTGTAAATTTAAATTTTATTTTGTGTAGATATATCAACAGCCTTAACATTTGTAGAACATAATTCATCATCTAAAATTATTTCGAAATCATTTTACCTAGCTTTTATATTCGAACTAAAACTTGGCCACAAATTCCCACTTGTTAATAATAATAAATTATAAATAAAACAGAACATTAAATTCAATTGTAAATTCCCACTTGTTAATATATATTGTGTAAAACAATAAATTTAATTTAATAATTGCAATTGACATCTACATTTTTAATGATTATTTTATGGTACGGAGGTATAAAAACTTTAAAAAGAAATAAATGAAGTTATTTTACCCATAACAAACTTTGTAACATTTTTTTTAAATGTCATTTGTCATCATCATTATTACCATCGTGCCATTTTTGTTATATTCTATTTTTTAAACAATATCAATAACGCTGTTTACATTACTAATAGCCTCGTTAATCACTCCAAGAAGTTTCAAATGCTTGTGTTGTGTTAGGGGTGGTACACGACAGTAGTCGAATGGTGAATTCGACTAGTGCCTAGTACTAATAACGACTTTCCGAGTTAGCAGTCATCACCCTTAACCTGTGTAGTAGAGGCGTATGAATAGCCACTACCCAATATCATCCCAATGGGTTTCGTAAGAAGCGACAGAGGGAAATCGAAATAGTAGATGAGCAGTATCTTCCTGATTTGTTTTTTATAGAATATGGGTGACAAACGAGCACACAGTCCATCTGATGGTAAGTGGACACTGTGGCCCATAAACATCTACATTTGTCCTGGATTAAGAACCAAAATTTCACTGCGTTGGTACCCCTGAGGACTAAGATGGAATGCCTCGTTTCCAGTAAAAAGGGTCTCCGGTTCTCTACACTCACCATACGAAACACAGCAGCGTTTTCGCTAGTATTCTGTGAGAGCGTAGTTCTTCCCCGGTCGAGACGACCCATTCGAGCTACAATGAAGCTTGGCTCTACCATATAAACCTACTGAAAAAACTCCAGTTGCCAAACCACCAGCAAAGCGTGGCAACTGTGTACAAATTCATCCCTCTGTACAATCTATGAATGATCCCTTAACCATTTGGCAACTGTCGCTTTAAATATCGCTTCTATAGTCATCATTGACGCTGCTCTCTGTCGCCGGTTTACGTTTAGCGTAATAAGCATATTTATACGCGGTAGAGTCATGCTGCAGCTATATTATGGTTGCAGCTCGAATGGGTCGGCTTGACCGGGGTAGGACCACGTTCTCACAGAACACCAGTGTAAAATAACAGATCAGTGCTGCTGTGTTTTGTATGGTGAGTGTAGAGAACCGTAAACCCTTTTTACTGCATAGGAGGCATTCCATCTTATTCCTCAGGGTTGACATCGCATCTGCATTTGGATTCTTGATCGAGAATAAATGTAGATGACTCTGGGCCACAGTATCCACTTACCATTAGGTGGGCTGTGTACTCGCTTGTCACCCTAAATCTATTTAATAAAAAACAAGATTATGCCGTTACCTATCGGATGCCTTGAAGGAGGAGGAAGTTAAGTGATGGATTCTTTTAAATCGCCAGCTCACGTACAAATATATTGTATTCGGAGTAAAGTTAAGAAAAAGAAGTTTAAAACAAAATATTCAATACCTTTTTACTACTATGTTTTTTTATTATTTAGAAAAAATGGTCTATTTTCTGAATATTCCAAACGTGTAAGATCGAATCATAACACAGTTGGCTTTAGCGCCTAATAAAACTTAATAGCACTTTTTCATACAATGCAACAATTACTGTTGCTATTGTAAAATATCAGGCGCTTTGTTTTATGTTCGGTCCACAGTTAGGGAATTAATAGCTGCAGAGAACGTTAAATTTAGTGGATTCGACTTAACCGTACACTTTAATGTATTGTATAATGGTGCTGATTTTGTTCAGTATTTAACGTTAGTGAAAGAAAATATTATTTATATTTATATTTTTTGTTTTTTGTATGTCTAACTCTTTAGTTAAAATTTGGTCCTGTGCAGACGTTTTAGTTTTTTTTGTTATTATTTTTATAAGACGTTACGTTATATAACGTTACACTAAGATTTTCTTCTGAATTGTGGAGGCAGTATAATTATTTTTTAAACTTTTATTACATTTTTAAAAGTAATGACAACTAACTTTTAAAAGAATTCTAAGAATTCTCGGTTACTATTACAGCATATAAAAGGCCAGTGCTGAAAATGGGATTGATTGTGGAGTGGGGATTTTGCCATAGTTGCCATGCTTGGCAGGTAAGTTGGTAACCGCAGTTTTTAATATTTTGAGTTATTATCAAGAAGGTGCTGCTGCTCAGCAAGGATCTCCTGTTCAGCTTCCTTCTGTCACCTCTTACGACACCCACGGGACGATAAGGGATATTGTTGTATGGCCACTACACGGTTTGTCCGTAATTTTATATCTTAATGTCTTTGGATTTAAGTTAAATTAAGACTACTATAATTATTTACGATAAAAAATAGATTAATTTATAAACATACAGTTTATACCTAAGCATCTATCAATAGTGTTGTAACGTCAAAACAATTTATTTTTTATTTTTCGCAAGACAGTGTAATGACGTTTTGTATTTATAATCAAATGATCATCTTGATTGCATATTTTTAAATGACTTTTGATTAAACTTGTTTTTAGGCTTAAAATAGCGTATTCTGATTTTATGATTTTTAATGGTGTCCTATCACCCTTTTATACATAAGTATAATTGTACCGAACAACTTAAATTTTACTGCTTAATTTTTCTGCAGACTAAAATAAAGTAAGGGATGAGCCAAAACAAATGCCAAAACGTCATCTAAAGATTCATCACACCATAAATACCAAGTTAGAAGCAGGCGAGACCCTCAGCGGGCGACTAACAAAAACGACTGCGACATCAAAAATAAAAACCAACAAAATAAAACCGGGCAGGAGTATTCTCATAACCTAACCCGCGGCGTCACATCACAACCTCCCGAAAACTCGTATCTACCTACTCGTATATTCATTTCCGTTCCGTTAATACCGCATACTTTTAACTGTCTAACTAGGTGGGACCCCCCTACCCCCACTCCCTCACACCATCACTACTTACACGCGGTAGGCGCAACTTTTATAATACTACGTACTCGGGAGCTTTTTAACGAACCACCCGAAGGGGGTCGCCACCTGCCACGCATACCGAAAAATACGTAAAACAGGCGGTGTGGGGTACGCCGCGCCCCCACGGTTAGAAGTGGCCGTATTTTGCGTATTTTTAAATTATTCCTCACATGCTGGTGTTTGTGCGATGTTTAGTGCGATTTTGTGCTTCCCTCCCGTTGCCTATTGTGTTATCTACTCTAAATGGAATCAGTTCGGTTTTCTTTACGGCACGGGCTTTTGAAAATAAAAACATTTCTAAATTTATTCAGTCCATACTTTGAAAGCGAATTACGATTCCGATGACTTAATCTGAGAACAGAATCTTTTAATTAATACCATTAATACATATTTTGTTTTAAATTGAAATTGAAAAATGAAATGTCACTTATAATTGGAAATATAAATTATTAATTCAAACAAATCTAATCACATCACATTCCTAATCACTAAATCAAATTTTGCGTAATTATTTAAATAAGGATTAAGTTACAAAAAAAATGTCCAAAAATGCCAAACGTAAGTCACACAGACTGATGATGGGCAGCATTGCCAGTGTGCTTAGTATGGGCAATATTTTTATAATTTAGTGAGATAATACGGCACACAGCCCACCTGTTGGTATTGCATATACACACCGCCGCTACACGGTTTATGTGCAGCATGTTTTATGAAACGTATGCGGAATAAATCACTTAGAGCTTCCGTGTTTTTGGTGATAATTTGGTCAGATTATTGATTAGAAATTGGCCTTGCCGATGTCGTAGTAGGCTTTTAGAAGTTAATCAGAACTACCGACGCAGGTTTAAAAATACTGATCATATTGCGTATATTGCCTTGACAAAGTTGAATAAAACTAGTAATAACAGACATAATTTTAGAAGCAGGAAAACATTGTTCTGCAGTCATTACGTGGCAATGTTATTCGCACAGCAATACTCTTTTCAAGATTTAAATAGCATAATATATGTTCGCAATTCGCGCAATGGACACAAAAATGATATTATGATATCTCTATATATAAAAATCAATTACTGTCCGTTAGCCTCGCTAAAACTCAAACACGGCTCGACCGATTTTGATGAAATTTTTCGTATGTGTTTGAATGGGTCTCTAGATGGTTTAGATTCACATTTGGTAGGTGGCGCTGTTATCGATATCTATAAATCACCTGTGCGAAGCCGGGGCGGATCGCTAGAATTTTATAAAAGTGACCAAAACGCAGTGACTAAAGTAAATGAATGAACAACACAACGCAAAAAAGAAATTAATTCTACTAATCAAACAAAAACATAGCGAAACAATAAAAATGAAAATTAGTTGTATTGTAATTAAAATTAGCTGATAAATTACAGTAGTAGTACAGTAGCAGTAGTAAGTGGATATTATAGCTACAGATGCGTTGTCATCTCTGATGACTATGTCAGTATGCCCGTATACCTCACAGCTCATAATTACTGGCACTCTTTACCCTTCAGAACGAAGCACAGCAGTGTACGTACTGCCACTTGGCGGCAGAAACACTTATGAGAGTGGTACCTACCCAAACAGTACGACTCCTAAACAGAAAATGAGTCTTACCACCTAGTAAAATAATATGGTAGTGGGGATAAAAATGTTAGATATGATAATGATGAAATCTTTAACATATTCTTTTTTATCTACTCTAAAAAATTACATCCCGCTAACTTCCCTGGCACCAAATACATATATTTTTAATCTGTCAAAGCTGTGCCAAATTAGAAGCAATCTTGTTACAGGATTCCTTTAAATCAGGTCAAGCCTCCACAATAGCCACATTTAACGGAAATATGTGCAGTTTAGAAGCCAATGCAATTTTGTCTACGATGCGGAATTTCAGAATAATGTTCATCTCAAGATAACGTATAAATAAGTCAACTATTATTAAAAACAACATGACTATTATTATTTAACATAAATATAATATTATATTATATATTTTATTTACAAATATACGCTGGTATTCTGCGAGAGCGTGGTCCTTCCCCGGTCGAGCCGACCCATTCGTGCTACAACCATAATATAGCTACAGCGTGGCTCTACCACGTACGAAATCTAATCTATATAATCTAAAAACTCGTTTTACTTTTGTTCATTCTCCAGATGTACCATGTATATCAAATACTAGAACGCTGTTAAAATTTCAATCCTTCAATACCAATCACTATTCTCATTCTTTTTCTGTTAACGCAGTACGATTGTGGAATTCTATTCACTCTAAGATTCGTGATGCTAAAACGGTGTCTATGTTTAAGTATTGCAAAATTATAAACATCCTCTTTCAAATTTTATAGGCAATTGTAAATATGCACAAGCATCGGGTTGAAAACTTTTAGCGATTCTTATTCTAGTATTTTGATTAAAGTCAACGGTACATGAATGTTTCTCTTAGACAAAGTTAGAGTTAAACTGCTGGCATCTAGCTTCACTAAAGTATTCAAAATCGTTCTGAATTAAAACGGAGTAACTTTACATTTTGTTAAGAAGTAAAAGCATTTATTGAAAATTGTGTTTTATTTTAAAAGCAATAGGTATAAAATTAAAGAAATCCGTTTTGATTTTCAAATGCACTATATAATAGACACTGACAAGTTTTGTGAAGATGTATTTAAAAAATAGTGGTAACAAAATTGTAATATTAATGTTAAAGTTTTAATAATTATGCTTTAGAAACAGATTTTTGGGAGTTTCGATGAATTAAGCCGTTGCACGGTTTGTGAGAAATAATATAGAAGTATTTAAAAAAAATACTAATTAAAATAAAAAAATTAAAACTCTTTTTTCTTGCAAAGGAAGGAAGCAAAACTAAATATCAAACTTTGAAAAAAGCGACAATAGATGTGTAATACATATTATACAATATTTGTTAACAAATACCTTCACAATATTTTGATGCGGCACATTGCCATATTTTTAGGAGAGTTGGACGGCAGCTGAAGCCAGCAGACAGTCGAATGCGGCAGTATCTCAAAGCGACTATACAGACAAATTGACTTTAGGTTTATATCAACATCTGGGCACTTATTTCTACTAAATGATATATTAAATATTTATGCTTTTTTTTTTAATTTATCACATCGTTTGATGTACTGTTTTTGGCGAAAGTATTTGTAGCGAATGCCACAATTAATGGAGATATAAACAAGTCTCCTGAAATATCACCTATTAAATTAAAAAAATATTTTTTTATTTTAAACAATATACTTTTTAAATTATATTACATCAACTCTACATGTCACCTCATCTCCGGCATCCTGAGAAGGTTGTTAAGAAGACACGCACTGCAAATGTCATGAGAAAATAAGGCGCACGTCAGTTCCCTTTCCCACCCCCTTATCTGTGGAGGGTTGATTTTTTAACAAACGACCCACAAACTTAGTTTTAAGCTGAATGCCAGGATTAAAAAGCGCCATTTTTGATATAATCAAATAATATTATTTTACAAAATTGGAACGTAATAAACAATAGATTAAATACCTACATATCTAGACTTAACTTAAAGAAATATTTGTTCATATTTATAAGTACTCTATATTAATATAGATAATATTCAGAATTGGACTTGTAGCAGGACGTATTAATGTAGATGGTGATAATGATGATGATGATGAGTATGATGATAATGATCTTTGAGGATTAATTTTTACACGAATAAACGCCCAGACGCGGTACAATTATTTTCAGACCATACCAATGCTTTCTTGGTGCGGGATCGAATCCGTGACCCACAGCACAACAACATCTTTTATCCTAACACACATTCACTTCTTTTACTTTCATATATCTACGCATATATGCACGTCAGTTAAGGGTACTCTTAATTTGACCCATCTTCAATATATCGTAAATTTCGTCATTTAAATTTCGTTTAGGGCGTCTCTTGCAGACTCTGCCTTCTGCAGTATAAATTTGCTTTGTCATTCTTTCCTCATTCATTATTTTTACGTGTACCAAAGCATTCTTTCTTAATACTGGTAACAACATCGTCTTGCATACCACACATTTCTCTTATCACACAATTTCTCACCCTATTACTCACAGTCACATCTAAAATACTAAAAAAATAGTGTAATTCAATTTGAATAGTAAAAAAATATCGTTTTTAACTATACGTTACAAAAACAACAAGAGAATTGTTTTCGAACTGAATACGGTGAAAGGTTTGGAAGTGTATATAAAAAAGATAAAAATAATTAAAAGCTTATGTAACAAATTTAGCAAAACGCAGCCCGCCGAACGCAAACGCAATCGACAAAGGAAAAAAAGCTAAAACATGAGCGAAAAATGAAAACCAACCCGTACATTAACAAAGAAACTTTCTAATGACAAATTTCCAACAAAAAATTCTAATTCACGCACGGAGAAGGGCTGCCAACCCTACCCACCCACCACCCTACCGACACAACACCAGTGTGTGCATATACGCAATTTTTGATCAATACTTAAAAATTAACCCAGCCTCCGCTAGTTTTTAAATTACTCTGCGCATGTCATGATTTTTAATCAGGGGGGCTGATGTGACGCCTACATTCCGACATATATGTTTATGCATTATGTTGAAATGAGCACAACATACAATTGTCTTTACATATGTCGGCGCGATCGGATATCGGGCTTTGCCGTTACACTTTATACTGGGAACGCTCTATACGTTTGTGCTGTCTTAGTTGCGATGCGGTTCCGATGACCGAGGAGCGACTACGCTTCGAGATTTGCATTCTTAAGAACAAAATAAGAAAGTTTGTTTTGACGTGTCCTTAGAATCCACTCGAAAAGGGTCGCAACCTCATGAAATCGCTCATGAAAGAGGAACAACCTCATGAAATGACTATACTCGAAAAGGGTCTATGACTAATAAAATAACAGGTTTTGAATAACTGATGAAAATAACTACTTTGAACTGGAGTACAAGATATGGTTTAATGATTAATCCTAAGCATCCAAATAAAACGATAGGTTGTTTTCCTTCTTCCGATGCTAGCCTCTGTCGGCATGGAAACCAAGTTGGAACGATGTTCGGGCCTCTTCCTTCGGCTGGTTTCTTGCAACGGACCTCTGAGGCACGTATCTTACGCCCCCATCAGGGACCAACCATACCACACTACGTTGGGTTCGGGGGCAACGAGGTGGGCGTGACCCTAAGTGAAGATGTTCTACTCCGTACGTATAACAACCCCGTTTCTTAAAAGAAGGGGTTGACGACTAAGATTGCGGATCCCTGATTAATGGTCCCGGTCTTGGCGTCAGTCATTAGTGGACTGTTTTTCGGTACTTAGTTCGACGCTGGGTGATCTTGTAAAATAAAACAGCAATTATTCTTGAAAGCCCCCTTTGGAAATGCAATGTTGAAAATTTCACTACTTTATAACTGCCCTATCACTTTTCCCTAATTGCTTTCTTTCTTGAGTTAAAACTGGAAACTGGTAGCTGGTCCCATAGAATATTCATAATGTTCTCTAGACCGAATTCCGGTCACGGCGGCCAGTCTTAATCTGCGCAGGACTGGGTAATAGTGGCCAAGTGTACGCCCAAGCACAAGTGCACTTATTCCTCACTCTCATATTCTGATGGGACGGTAATCCCACACGACTTCAGAGAAATCAGACGCAGTACCAGCGACTTTACCTGCTTTCCAAGGCACGTGGGTAAAACATCGCCAACTTCCTTACACCGGGCTGCTACTGAAAATTACTTAACAAAATATCTCAATAACTGATTTTTTGGCCCAACATAGGATTGAAGACTGCCAATCAAGAACCCTCTTGATTGGCAGTCGCGCTAACGAACAGTCGACTAACGACGTAGTCAAAAGAAATTAATAAATTGTTATCCATAGTTATATATCTATATGCTATATGGTCGTGTTCCTTACAGTATCGAGCTTAAGAACCTGGGATTATGTCTCGATTCCCGATTTTGAACCTCACAGGTTAATGAGTTTGGCAGAAAAATGTTTGCTGCGTTAAGCGCTTTACGTATATTACGTAATTTTCTCTACTTCTACCCATCCTTGAATATGCTGATATTTGCTATCTTGACAATCCTGAGGAGTAGCTTAATAAGCTTGAGCGCATTTAAAATAAACATAAATTCAAAGTCACGTCATAAAGCCTCAAATGACTCCCGATTCGCCTTCGTAGAAATATTAACATTCTCTCGGCTTTGCTACGACGTGTTGTGTAATATTTTCACCCTTACTTAAAATACCGTTTCCAGTATATTTCTATTACCCATAGTCGGTTCCTTCGTTCCTCTTTCAATCTTTCTCTTGTTACTCCTGTGCACTCCTTCTTTCTCCTTGAGTGTCACTGCTGTGCGCTTGTGGCATTCTTTACTTCTCCACATGCGTCGTGCTAAATATTTTAATATTTTCAAAAGTCTTGTTAAACATATTAGATGGAACGCTTATATATAATTTAATTAACCTTTTCGCAATCTTTTCGTTTTTTATATTATACTTTGACCAGTATCATATATTTTTCTTTATTCTTATCTATATGTAATTAATATGATGTAAACGTACCTGTATACCTGTTTTTGACCACCCCCTCCATTGTAATCTTTGCATCAGTCAGAGTGATAAGAACGCCCGTTTTACATATACTTTAAATTGTACTCTATTCGCGTTCTATGTTTCGGTTTACAATAAAGAATAAACAAATAAATTAATATACTGTTCGCAAGCCCTAATTGCGTTAGTTATTACTTTTTTATAAAACTGAAGTAACAAACGAACTTACATCTAATGGTAAGTAGCTACTCATGCAGCCCATAGACACCAGCAATCATTTTTAAAAAACAAAAAGGCAACAGATGCTTTGTTACCTCTGAGGACTAAGAATGCCTCAGTCTTATTATACTGGCTGTCTGTACCCTTCAAACTGAAACAGAAGAGGGTGGTATTACCCAGACGAATTCCTAGACAGATTTTTTATAGAATAAGGGTGACAAACGAGCACACAGTCCACCTGATGGTAAGTGGTTGCTGTGGCACATAGACATCTACATCTATCTTCGTTTGCGAATTAAAATGCAGATGCGTTGTCAGCCGTGAGGACTAAGATAGAATGCCTCTTTTCCAGTAAAAAGGATCTCCGGTTCTCTACACTCACCATACGAAACACAGCAGCATTAAGCTGCTATTTTACGCTGGTATTCTGTGAGATCGTGGTCCTTCCCGGTCGAACTGACTCATTCGTGCTACAACTATACTATTAATATAGCTGCAGCATGGCTCTACCACGTAAAGATGTCTTACCATTTAGTAAATCTATATCATACACTAGCCTTAGCTATACCTCTGAAGATACATATAGCTTCATGTTATATTACCATAAAAGTAAAGTAACACTTAACATATTATGTCTCTCTACTGGACACAGGCCCTCAATTTCTTGCGGTCATACCGTGTTTTCATCTTTTCAGACGTTTGCTGTCGATTGTCTGACGTGCTCATAAATGTCATTCATTTTGTTCCGCAAGTCATTTGCATAATCGGTTATACTGCGTGGGGCATCAGGTGGTATTCCGGTGATCAGGTCTGCAGGCCGCCGTAATTCTCTCCCAAAATTTGCTAAAGCTGGTGTCACTGATGTACTTTCGTGAACAGCGCTTCGATATGACAACAAAACGGTTGTATGCCTGTCCCAGTCTCGTTGCCGTTTTCCACAACTTTTGCTAGGTACCTCTCCAATGTCTGATTAAATCGTTCTACCATTCCATCAGATTGTGGGTGGTAAGAAGTTGTTCTTGTTTTATGAGTACCATAACTCGGCAAGTTTCCTGGAATATTTGAGACTCAAAATTCCTTCCTTGATCGCTGTGAATCTCTAAAGGTACTCCAAAACGACAGAAGACTTCATGAACTAGTTTATCTGCAACTGTTGAAGCTTCTTGATTTGGAATGGCGAAGACTTCTGCCATTAGTGAAGTAATCCATCACAACCATGAAATACTTGTTACCACTTTCACTTTCCGGAAACGGCCCCGCAACGTCAACGGCTATCCTCTCCATGGTGCACCAACATTGTACAATTTCAATGCACCTCTACTACGAGTTTGAGGTCCTTTACAGCCGCACAACTTGTACATTTGCGACACCAGTCCTCGACATCGTTACGACAGTGGACTCAGTAAAACCGTTCTCGGATCTTCAGTAGAGTTCGTTTAACTCCCAGGTGACCTCCTGAACAACCATTATGGTACAGCTGTAGAACATCCGGTACTTTAGCTTTAGGGACAACCATTTGCAAATGACAACTGTCTCCCGGCCATTTTCCCATTTACGGCACAGGACTCCATCCTGAATCAGCAAGCTGTCCCATTGGGCCCAATAGCTTTTCGTGGTCGAACTCATCGCTGAGACGTCGCTCCACTTCGGCTTAGAGCACTGGCCTTCATCCATTCCAGAATCGGCTTGATGTCTGAATCTTCCTGCTGTGCATGTTGTAGGCTGTCCTTCCACTCATTGCTGAGCTGGTCTGTTCTGAGCATCCTCACAAATACCACTTCCTTACCCTCTTGCCTAGTACAATGCTTGCAATCTTCAGGGCAAGGTCTTCTTGACAATGCATCTGCATTGCCATGAGATTTCCCGCTGCGATGTTCGATCACAAAGTCGTATTCCTGCAGTAGTTCAATCCATCTCGCAACTTGTCGTTCTGGATTTTTGAACTGCAATAGCCATTTCAGTGCAGCATGGTCAGTTCGTAAGTGAAATTTCCGCCCCAGAAGATATTGCTAAAATGCTGCAACGACTTTACCACAGCAAGCAATTCTCGCCTTGTGACACAATAGTTCCTTTCCGGCTTTGACAACGACTTGCTGAAGTATGCTATCACAACCTCTTGATCACCATTCCTTTGAGACAACACACCGCCAAGTCCTATATCACTTGCGTCTGTGTCAACTATAAATTCCTTGCCCGCATCAGGGTACCTAAAATAGGTGTTTTGCACAGACGGTCCTTGAGCTCCTGGAATGCGATATCGCAACTTTCATCCCAGCAGAAATTTCGCTTCTCCTCGGTTAGCTTGTGCAGAGGTTTGGCTATATCTGCAAAGTTCTTCTAAATCGCCGATAATAGGAGCACAATCCCAAAATGCTCTAACCTGCGTCTTGTCTTTGGAACCGGCCAATCCTTGACAGCAGCAATTTCTCCGGATCCGTGCGGATACCTTCTTCCGACACTACATACCCCAAAAAGCTAACTTGCCGTTTGAATAGTGAACATTTCTTCGGACTCAACTTGAGGTTGGCACTCTGAATCTTCATGAGCACGCGTTCCAGGTTTTGAAGGTGTTCCTCAAACGTACGGACTATGATGATGATGTCATCTAAGTAGACCAGACAGGCATCGCCAATTAACCCGGTAGTACAAGCTCCATCAACCTTTCAAACGTTGCTGGAGCATTGCACAATCAAACGGCATAACTTTAAATTGCCACAGACCCTTTCCTGTCGAGAATGCAGTTTTCTCCTTGTCCTAGGGTCAATTTCAACCTGCCAGTAGCCACTTTTCAGGTCCAGTGTGCTAAACCACTTTACGCCTGTAAGCATGTCCAGCGTGTCATCAATTCTTGGCAAGGGATAGCTGTCCTTCTTTGTAACGTCGTTCAGACGGCGGTAGTCAACACAAAACCCAATGCTGCCATCCTTCTTCTTTACCAGCACCACAGGTGAACACCATGGACTAGATGAAGGTTCAATAACATCATCCTTCACCATTCCTCAATCATGGTTTCCACTTCCTTTTCGTGCTACCGGCAATCTTCTTGGGCGCTGACGGATGGCAATTCTTCTCCTGTTTATTTTGTGTTGAACTAAGCCAGTCTTTCCTATGTCAGCATCGTTTGACGAAAACATCGGCGTACTTGAGTAACAACTTCTTCGCCTTGACCACTTCATTCGGGGAGAACGCTGCGACAGTCTTCTAAAAGTGTGGTCACCTCGTTTGTGCATCCTTGCTGGGGTCCCAGTCGATGGATATTGGCACCTACGCAACCAATCCACTTCCTCACAAGTACCAACCAGTGTGCCTTTTCCATAATCTGTTCCTGATCACAAGGTTCAACACGTACTCTTGAGATGTCGGTGGTTCTGACCAAGTTCGAGCCACTTTCCACGGAAGGTCATTGTCCACCCTTTCCACGAGTACACAACGATGAGCTTGCCCAGGATTCCGAGGAAGACTAACTGGCACAATCGTTTCCGATCTCGGCGGCAGAACAATCTTCTTAAGGCTGTACACATTCCCGGTATCGCCCTTCCACGAAAAGTTCCTCATGTCCACATTTCAAAACACCTTGCTTAACATCGATCTCACAACAATTCTTCCTCATGAAGTCTAGGCCCAGGATGCAGTCGTCCATTATATCAGCCACGATGACATTATGCAGGTAGATCATGTTGCCTAGCTTCAACTCCATCTCCTTCTCTCCACGGACGGGTATGCGTTGACCGGTGGCTGTAACCAAATTAATGCGCTCTCGGTTGTGCAGGTCCCCAAGGAACTGACTTATAAGTTGGGAACTGACAACCGTGCGAGGCTCCAGTGTCTATGGTCAGTTTACGGCGTTCCGTTGACCTCGCCTTTGACGATTAGGCTGTTCCCATCATGGGTTTGTGAGATCGAAATCCTTGGGGCTCTTTTAATATCAGCCAGCACCCGCCCCGCAGTCCTGGCTTTTACTTTTCTGCTGCTGCTGAGCGGTGCTGTTAGCCGCACTACCCTCTCGAGATCGATCACCTCCTCTTCTACAGTTCGCTTAGGCAGCTGGATCGAAGATGGCCCTTTCCCCACAGCCGTAGCACCTAGGGCTGTATCCTATTGCAGTCGCAAACTGCAGCTGCTGCAACCTCCCTGACGCGATGGGATCGATGATCCTGCCGTACGGCTTCCACCTCCAGTGCATGGGTTAACGCGTCCTTAAGCGTCTCGTGGTGCCCGAGCCTCACAGCAGCTCTGACTTCAAGGTCGCGGATGCCGTCGATGAATGTCTGCACCAGATTCCTACAATGAGCGCAGGTACAGACTGGTATGCTTTTCGAACCAGCTTTTCCACCTCAAGGCCCACTGCTGCAGGTTTTCGTTGCTGCGTTGCACGCGATCTTTGAGCTGCACGAAAGACGTGTTCCAGGTGAGCGTCGCCATATCTCGCCTCCAACGCCTCAAGGAGCTGCTCGTAAGTCACTTCCTTACCGAGAGCTTCTAGAACAGTTAAGGCCTGGTCGCGCAAGCCTAGGGTGAGAGCAGTCATGGCCTGACTTTTATTCCAGCCGTTCGCCTTCGCGACAGCCTCGAACTGGATTCTGTACGCCGACCAGGAAGAAGTCCCGTCGAACGGCGGCACTGAATCCACGTAGCGAAGGTATTGTAGCTACCACGGGGCTGTAACTCCATCCCCAAGTTTGAGGTCGTCCAGCGTTTTCTTCACGTCAGCAATCACGTTGTCAACCCGATTGTTCACTTGGTCGATTCGGGTTTCAGCTTCCGACAGGCGGTTGTCATGTTGAGCAACCCTATCCTTCACCTCCTATCTCTTTCCCGAAAGTAGTGTGAAGGTCCTTCATGAGGAGCATCTGCTCTTCCTGTTGGCGGGCCTGTTCCTCCTGTCCACGCTGCAGCTGCTCTTCCAACCGACGGGCCTGTTCCTCCTGTCGGCGGGCCTGTTCCTCCTGTCGGCGGGCCTGTTCCTCCTGTCGGCGGGCCTGTTCCTCCTGTCGGCGAGCCTGCTCCCGCAGCATCATCATCAGAGCACCTAAGTCAGGTGCTGCAGATGCAGGAGCTGCTGACGGGCCGGCCTCCGTGGTCGGCAGCTGGCCCTCCGACGTTTGCGGCGTTGCATTACCAAATCGTCTCTGGTCCGTCTCTTGCTGGCGTTGACTTCGGGTACGGATACCCTCAGTGTCGTCCTTTGGTAAAATCGGCATGATCTGATCCCACTTCTGACACCAATTGTTACGAGCTTGGGGTTCGAGACAATTAAAAACTGCCGATTGAATTACCAAAATTGACACTTTAATTATACAACACTAATTACAACTTTAACCACTAATAACAAAATACAATTTTACTACAGATCGCTTAAGTTCGTAGTTGTATCGCTTCGAAGTCCTCGCTTGTATCGCCAATTCAATACTGCCTCCGTCGTGGTCTATACCGGCCTTATATAGCGCCTCCGATACTTTCCAGAACCTTCTACTGTGGAAACATCTAGAATGTTCGAGTACATATCGGTCCCGAAATTTCTAGAAAGATCTTGACTCTCCTAGTTCTGCTACTCGATACTAGAGGGCGCTAGTGGCTAGTGTTGCCATGTAAAAGACATTAATAGTGGCGCGCAACAATATTTTTTTTTTATAGAATAAGGGTGACAAACGAGCACACAGTCCACCTGATGGTAAGTGGTTGCTGTGGCCCATAGACATCTACATCTATCTTCGTTTGCGAATTTAAATGCAGATGCGTTGTCAGCCGTGAGGACTAAGATAGAATGCCTCTTTTCCAGTAAAAAGAGTCTCCGGTTCTCTACACTCACCATACGAAACACAGCAGCATTAAGCTGCTATTTTACGCTGGTATTCTGTGAGATCGTGGTCCTTCCCCGGTCGAACCGACTCATTCGTGCTACAACTATACTATTAATATAGCTGCAGCATGGCTCTACCACGTAAAGATGTCTTACCGTCTAGTAAATCTATATCATACACTAGCCTTAGCTATACCTCTGAAGATACATATAGCTTCATGTTATATTTACCATAAAAGTAAAGTAACACTTAACATATTATGTCTCTCTACTGGACACAGGCCCTCAATTTCTTGAGATAGTTTTGGAGTAGGAAAGATTTCGCTATGCTGACCACATGTCTTCATGGTTTGCTTACAATGTTTTCACATACTTTAACTTTTAGGCGGACGCCCAGCTCCGAGTTCATAAATCTAATAACTTCAAATTTTATTGTTATATAAATTTTAATGTTATGTTAATAAATGTGTTTTACATTGAGCTATAATAATAATCTTACGTTGGCATTTTCTCTGACACTGTTACATTACATTTACTGTTACCCCTTTCTGTTTCTTGTATATATTAATGACTTACCTTACATAGTAGGGGATAACCATAATATAGTATTATTTGCTGATGACACTTCATTAATTTTCAAATTAAAACGACAATTATTAAAATATGACGAAGTAAATAATGCTATATCTAAATTAGTAAATTGGTTTAATGTTAATAACTTGCATTTAAATAGCACTAAAACGAAATGTATGAAGTTCATGACTCCAAATGTCAGACAATTAAATACTAATGTAATTTTAAATGGGGAGGAACTGAGTCTTGTCGATACCACAATTTTTCTTGGAATAACACTAGACGCGAAGCTTCAATGGAGCCCCCATATATCAAAGTTAGCAAGCAGACTTAGTTCTGCAGCATATGCTGTAAAAAAGATTAGAAATCTTACCAGTGTGGAAACAGCTAGACTTGTTTACTTTAGCTATTTCCATAGCATAATGTCCTATGGTATTTTGCTATGGGGACACGCAACTGACACTGAAATTATATTTGTTTTACAGAAGCGGGCCATAAGAGCAATCTATGATTTAAAACCTAAAGAGTCGCTCCGACAAAATTTAAGGAAATAAATATATTAACTTTGGCCTCTCAGTATAATTATGAAAATGTAATGTACGTACACAAAAATAAAAGTAGTTATACAAAAAAAGTGATATTCATTCTGTAAATACTAGGAACAAACACAAGCTAGTAGTACCAGTTACTCTACTCCACCGAGTCAGTAATTCATTCTTGGGGCGATGTATACGCTTTTACAACAAAGTACCCAGAAAATATACAAAATTCGACCTGCTCAAAATTCAAAACTTTATTAAACATAGTTTGTATAAAAGGGTTATTATAATGTTAAGGAATTTATGGATGATAATAACCCTGGAATGAGGTGTTCGCTGCCAGGCTGTTTCTAATTTGTTTTGTGTGGTTAATTGTGTAATATACATGATTGTAAGCTGTTATTTAAAAAAGTCCTGCTGAGTTTCTTGCTGGTTCTTCCCAGGACAGAGGTTTTTTTCGAACCAGTGGTAATTAGACAAAAGAGTGACTTTCAATAAGAATTATTTATAATCTACATTGAATAAAAAAGTTTCTGTTTCTGTTTCTGTTTCTGTTATTAATTATAAACTTCAAAGACTAAAAAGAAATTTCTAACCTCTTAATTTTGATGTCTCCTACATTTTTTATTGACTTCAAAAAGGAGGAGGTACTCAATTCGACTGTATGTTCCTTTTTTATGTGTGTTACCTCATAACTTTTTTTTTAGGTGAACCGATTTCGATGAATCTTTTTTTATTTGAAAGCTGGTGCTTCTCATGTGCTCCCATATAAAATTGATCAAGGTCTGACCAGTGGTTTTTGAGTTATTCTTAATAACTATATTGAATTCGGTTGTACAACATTTTTAATTTTAAATTATATTGAATATTTTTACCAGTACAGATAATATAAAGTGTCACCTGGTGGTGGCCTTAGAAAATCCTTAGCCCATTACTTCCTGCGTGTGTCGAAAGAAGCGACTTTAAGATTTATTTATTTATACACAAACATTTTAAAAGTTTAACGAAGTATCCACCCAAAAAGCTTATAAAATTAGATAACTACGAGTACATACATTACAAAATCTAATAACCAAGTTTTATTTATATTTAATGTAATAATATTATTTATGCCAATGAGGGCTAATAATCTTCCGCTCAAAAGATGTCGCTAGTTGACACTGAGGTGAAGTTTTTGTTACACAAAGTCATTTAATTGAGAAGTTAGTTTGAAATAAAAGTTTATCAGTTTCTATAGTATCATAGTAACACACAAAACAAGGCCTCAGTGCAGTGGTTTGTTCTTTAATTTTTTGCACATTTTTAACTCTTTTTTAATTTTTCTACTTGAAAATCCGTGGTTTGATTTATTTATTTTAAATCTAACTAATATAAAATATAACTAATGGTACAGAAAGAAACATTAAACTTTACATTTTTTGAACAAATTAACATCCCCGCTATGAAATCTGTCAAATATTACACCACGTTATTAAGGTAGCGCCGCCCCGCCCTGGTGATTAATAATTCAGAAAATTTACAATAACTAATAAAAATGATACATAGCCTGTTATCAAAGTCATGAGAGTCAAATAATAAATGGACTAACATTACCATTACAGCCTATAAAAATCAACTGCTGAACATAGGCCTCCCCCATAGATTTCCTCATAAGGAGGAGCTTTCCATAGTTGCTGCGCTTGACAGGCGAGTTGGCAACCGCAGTTTTTTATTATTTTGAGTTGTTAGTTGTTATCGGGAAGATGCTGCTGCCTGTCCCCTGTTTCAGTCTCCCTCTGTCGCCTCTTACGACACCTACGGAACGATGTGGGGTAGCGGATATTCTTACACCGCCACTACACGGCCTCACCATGCGAAATCGATTGCCAGAATTAAATTAATTAAAAAGACTTACAAAATTTTGCATCATTCAATCAATAAGTCAATATATTTATTTATTAACAATAAATTGTGTACGATTATTACAGTAATGTCCTTATTATATTGCTAAGCCTCACTAAACTACTTCTTATTTTTATTTTATTTTATATTTTCTTTATTTATTTACATTTTATTTTATACATCATGAATATACAATGACAATAATTCATAAATGGTTATCACAGCCAATGATACGCCAATTAAATAAATATATATGTAATAAAATAATAATTATATCAAATTCAAAAAGATCTAAAAATAATGTTGAACAAAATAAATAAATAAAATATTCACACAAAAAGCAAAATAAATTCACTAATAAATATCATTCTATCTTTTATATCTATATATTTATCCTACCTGTTTACAATTAAAATTTATTTAATGTCAATATCAAACTACTTTTTTCTACAAACATTTCATTTAAAATACTTAGAAATTTTAATTTAATTACCAAAGGAGTCCTAAACAATAAGGAAAAAAGTTTATTTTTAAGTGCTTAGCAAGTATGTACCCGATAACATGCAAGGCACGATTGGTGGACGCGTGACTACCACGCTCAAAAGATACGTGAAAAATAGATAGATAGATAAATAACTCTTTATTCCTTTTAAACATAAAGTTGTTACAATAACGGAAAACTTATGAACTACAAACGGTGGTTATATCGTTTTAAGCGATTCCTACCTGACAACCGAATGTAAAAGGACATTGTAATAAAAAAAATCTTAAGGCTACCAACAGATGGTGACATAACCATCTTGTTTAAGCTACGCAAAATCAAAGATTCGTGGTGTCCGATGCTGCGAATGTCATTTCACCTGCCAATCGTGACTATTAATGTAAATCCTCCCTAAAACAAGTGATTCCAATGCCCAACAGTGGTCTTCTAGAGGCTAATAAGGAAGATGTAGTTGTCTTTATCTATGAGTATTTTGTCAATGATTTTCACGTGGTAGAGTCACGCTACAGCTATACTATGGTTGTTGCACAAATGGGTCGGCTCGACCGGGTTAGGACCACACTCTCACAGTATGCCATCGTAAACTAGCAGCTCCATGCTGCTGTGTTTCGTAGGATGACAATGTATCTGCATTTTGATTTTTAATGGAGGATAAATGAAGATGTTTATAGGCCACAGTATCCACTTATCACCAGGTGGACTGTGTGCTAGTTAGTCACCCTTATTCTATAAAAAAAGTGATGCTAACCTAGTAACCTAGTTTTGAATAGAAATGTAACTGATAATATTTTCATTCACAAATCAGGCGAAATGGAAAATAAAAACAAAAAAAAACATTTATATATGCCAAATTATTTCTAGAGAGGTCAATAACCCCTATCCAAGAAAGATTGTTACAATTTTAAGGAAATGAAACTGGGGTCAAAAATATCTCGGCCAAGGAAAACACGAATCATTTTCTTATGAGCGTGTATAACTTACACTTTACTTTTCTTGTTATCACGCTACATTTTATAATAACTGTAATAATGTTAGTACGGTATGTTGGCCTCAACTGTGGGTAGTTTTGTCGACGCTTTCCCTTTTTTTAAATCGTAGAAAAGCCACCATACTTTTGTTACCATCCATCCATCCATTAGCGTTACCATTACAGTCAATCAACATCCACTGCTGAACATAGACCACCCTCATAGATTGCCTCATAGGGAGAATAATGACTCACAGTTGCCACGTTTAAACTACGTGCACCAGCAGCGATGAAGCATAATGAACCCGAAAACAACATAATGATGACACCTTAAATAAGAAGTCGTTAATCCTAAAATGGAAATAAAATCCCCGTCCCTAGGCGTCATAACAAAAGCATTAATATACTTTCAGTAAAATAGCGAGAGTACACTGACGATCATCATTATCATCATGCCACAGTCCATAGCTAAATATAGGTCACCCCTGAAGAATGCCACAAAACGCTTGAACCACCAGCATCGTTCGACTTCCGCATGACTTACCAGATCGTTTAGATATTGACTACAAATCCCAATAACTCTTGTAATATAACATTCAACGTAAAGAAATTAGTCATGTAATAATAATTAATAACTCGTGTAATTACAATTTCTACAGAAACAGAAACAGAAACTTTTTTTATTCAATATAGATTATAAATAATACTTATTGAAAGTCACTCTTTTGTTTAATTACCACTGGTTCGAAAAAAAACCTCTTTTATAAATAACAGCCTACAATCATGTATGTTACACAATTGATCTACGTGGAAAAGTTGACGAGTAGGGGCCTAATATATAGCTATTTTCCTTAGCAACTTTCTGTGTATCTGAAAATCTCTAAAACAAGGAAAACAAACCAATTTCAAATTACTTTATTTATTCAGTTTCACAAAATAAGGTGCTTATTTCGCCTTGACAACGCTAAGTGAGGGGTCAACAAAACATGCTGCTATGCCGCCTACGTCGTAGCGTAGTACTACGTCGTAGCGTTTCTACGTTATTATTACTACTACGTTTTCGTTTTATTCAGTTAAGGTTCCCAGTACTGATACTATACGTGCTATATTTTTCACATTTTCATTTCTGTTTCAAGTGTGACGGATTTTTAAATTATTCATGGGGAAATGAATCAACAATTATTTATTTATTTAAAACTTTATTGTTCTAACCAATAAAAAGGTTACAAAGGATGTACTTAATGCCATTTAGCATTCTCTGCCAGTCAACCCATGGCGTGGTGAGAAATTATTGGCAGGTGACTTAAGTAACTAAATATAATAAATTTATATAGATATAACACCTATTAAAATAAGGCTTATAATAGAATTATATGTTTAATGATATTGAATGTCTGTTTTCATAACGCCTTTAATGTTGATATTGTGGAAACTTGATTAAAACCGGGTTCGAAATGTTAAATCTTTACTAACAGAACCCTTATTTTCTTCTTCCATATATTTATTTACTATTATATACCAGAGCTTTATTGGATTCGAATGGACATTAGCGTCTTCCTAATAACGACTTAAAATAAAAACTGCAGTTGCCCACCCGCTTACAAAGCGTAGCGGCTATGGCAAATATCCCCCCTATGAGGCAATCCGTGGGGGAGGCCTTTGTTCAGCAGCGAATTTTAATAGGCTGTAACGTTATAACGGTAACGGTATTATTCGATCCGTTGCTTCACCAATGTGAACATCATGGATATTAAGTTCGAATAGCAATCGAAAAAACACCATTTTATTATGTACAAATAAATAACCTACGTGGTAGAGCCACGCTGCAGCTATATTAGAATTATAGTTGTAGTACGAATGGGTCGGCTCGACCGGGGAAGGACCACGCTCTCACAGAATACCAGCGTAAAATAGCAGCTTAACACTGCTGTGTTTCGTATGGTGAGTGTAGAGAACCGGAGACCCTTTTTACTGGAAAAGAGGCATTCCATCTTAGTCCTCACGGCTGACAGCGCATCTGTATTTGATTCTTTATTGAAGATAGATGTAGATGTCTATGGGTCAAAGCAACCACTTACCATCAGGTGGACTGTGTGCTCGTTCGTCACCCTATCCTATAAAAAAAATTATTTATTGAATATGGTTGCGTTATAATTGTGTGCTTTTCTGTGACATTGCATTCCTTACCTTCGATTCTATATCGTGCAAGCGGTACATTGGGCAAGCGTAGGTTAGAAAAAGTGATCTTGATATAATCGATTACTAATCATATATCCAAATTAAGACTTTGATTTTTAAACACATATTACTTCGTTACCGTTATTTTTAGCCTATCAAAACTCCACTGCTGAACATGGGCTTCAGGCCTATTTGCCATTCATATTACGCCAAATGAACCAATTTACAGTATTTTTGTATAACCTTTACAGGATTTAGAAAAGCGATTTACAGTCGTTCCTGAAAATATACGATCACTAGAACGAGTGAGTGCCTCTGCTTTGTAAATGTGTACACATGTGACACTATATTATCTTCCGCGCATTAGAGTTTTAAGTATAATTCGAAACAAAGCAGAGGTTGAAATCGTCCAAGGGAATATTGTTATCATAATCAATAACATTACAGACGTAAAATTGACAAACGATTTCATTGTGGATGCTGTAGCCTATACACAGTTTCATACATCTTCAATTAAGGATCAAAATGCAGATGCATTGTCATTCCTGAGGACTAAGATGGAATGCCTCATTAGCAGGAAAAAGTGTCTCCGGTAAAAAAAAAGATTATCGTTATCAAGATTTAATCTTAATTTGCTGCAGCTAAATTTATAATATAGCTGTAGCACGAATGGGTCGGCTCGACCGGGGAAGGACCACGCTCTCACAGAATACCAGCGTAAAATAGCAGCTTAATGCTGTTGTGTTTCGTATGGTGAGTGTAGAGAACCGGAGACCCTTTTTACTGGAAAAGAGGCATTCCATCTTTGTCCTCAAGGGTGTCAACGCATCTGCATTTTGATTCACAAACGAGGATAGATGTAGATGTCTATGGGCCACAGCAACCACTTACCATCAGGTGGACTGTATGCTCGTTTGTCACCCTATTTCTATAAAAAAAAAATCTTTGTATTTACTTAGACAGTAAACGTTCACTCATAATACAACAACAGGCATTAATAATATTGACTTGAACTTGAACAAGCATTGATATAAGCAAGCATCTTTGAAATCTAAGGCAATAAGTGACTTAACATGAAAACAATATCATATTCAAACTTATAATACTACTTAATACACTATCATTTTTTAACGTAAGACATTACCTGTTTATTATAGCGACTCAAACGCCTTTTTTAAATTCTACAATTTTTATTACTATAATATACCAAACGCTACGAGGAGGATTACAGTACATTTCTATGGGCCACAGAAACCAATTACAATCAGGTGGACTGTATGTTCGTTTGCCACCCTTACTCTATAAAAATATATATCATAACAAATAAATACCTCTAAAAATTATTTACTTTACCGTGTATTTATTTTACCGTGCAGTGGCGGTGTAAGAATATCCACTACCCTATATCATTCCGTGGGAGTCGTAAGAGGCGACAGAGGGAAACAAATCAGGAGATGGGCAGCAGTGTCTTCCTAATAACGACTAAAAATGAAAATCTACCTTTGCCAACCCGCTTGCCAAGCGTCCCAACTATAAGACAGATCAACAGTGAACTTTAATAGGCAAAATTTTTAATTTATTAGGTAACGGTAAAAATGATTTCCAATTTAAAATGGGAAAGAGGTGAAATTATGAAATGAAACGGAAACACAAAGAGCGCCGGTGAGAGCCGTGCGTTAATTTGAAAAACATTTTATTTCCAAGTGTAGTTAAGGACAAAAAATTTGCGGCTTCTGCCAACTTCTATCCCCAGCGGGAGCGCAATAATGCAGCCGAGGGCATTACGATAATGCACCTACTCGCCGACAGGAGCGGCGCTCGAATAAAATTTAATAATTACTCGCAAATCCACCCGGCACATAGTTGGCGCGACTCAGTATAATGGCGAAAAAACTGTATCGCGCTTTTCGCGGGGGCACCCCCCCTCTCTCTCGCGAAATTTTTCGCTCACCCTTCGGCCGCGGCGTTCGTTTAGCGAGATTCGATCCCGCAATCAGGGGGGGTTTGTTTCAGGGGGGAATTTTTGGCCTACCCCTCCCCCCATTCCATCGTAAATTGGAGCATATAATTTTTATTACGGACCTGTCGTGTGAGCTCCCTCGCATTAGAGTTGTCAAAATGTACCGCTCGGGTAGTTGGATCTCTTTGGAATTTGCCTCTAGTAACATAACCCTCCGAAGCTATCAAATTCGATCGCGCTTTAATCTAGAGTTAGCGAATTAGTAAACACTCAGTGGTACAATCGCACTCGGATCGCGTGCAAACTAAAAAAATTAAACCTATATAGCTAGGTTATCACAATACAACAAGCGGCGTTAACCAAGTGTCTACATTTGTTAACGCTTATAGAAAACGATAAAAATGAATGGGAATGACATATCTCAACGATAAGTCACGTGACATTCATGTGACTTATCGGTCAGTTTTCTATTAGCTTGAAAAAAATGAAACCAATAAACCTGAAATAGACGGCAGACCGTCACTTAAAAATGAAAAACGCTTCTATATGCTTAAGAACCTAACCTAACACACATTAGATTTAAAATATCTAAAATCTCTTTCCGTTTAATCATTTTATTAATATTTTCATTTACTCAAGGCAAAGATACTCAATGCCATTAATATATAAAATAACATTGTTACATAATATCTACTGTGTACCTGTAATAAAGATCCGTTATTTTTTTTTATTTACTTTTTCTGTTTGTTAAGCCAGTTTTTATTTTAACTGCTACCTGTTCGTAATTTTTTGTACTCATCATTTGGCAGAATAACAGCGGCAATTTTGCTGTAAGCTTACAACATCCTATCAGAAGTCCACTGCTGAATATAGGTCTCTTCATAGATTGCCTCATAGGGGGGAGGGGGAGGGGGGATTTACCTAAGTTGCGACGCTTAACTAGTGGATTCGCAACCAGTTTTTTAAGGTGTTATCAGGACGATGCTGCAGCACACCTGTTTTATTTTTCTCGCACTACACGGCACCACATTCCATTTTTACATCACTAACTCCTTACTCATATTTAGTATTATACTACCAAATTGTAATCAATTGTAAAATTATTTGGATTTTCTTTCATCACAGCTTCAACATAGAAAAAATTCGCATATCTACAAAATTGCATTGTGACACCTGATGGCTCAAATGATAGGTGGTTGGACTCCATTTCCACCTACGGAAATGGAGTTCAACAACCGGTAGTACCACCCTTTTACCTATTTTTGCCGCCAAACAATAGTGCTTGCACCACTATGTTCCGGTCTGAAGGGGCCACCACCTACCATCAAGTGGACTGTAAGTTTTTAAAATTTTAGAATATTACCTATACATGTAAAGCTTAAGTACTTAATTGCAATAGATCAATTTAAATCTCTAGAGTTTAAAACAGTTCGAACATTTAGCAAAAATGTTAGAATTACTTCTCGAAGGGAATACGTTTGAGGGTTAACAATTATTGTGGCAAGAGAACGAGAAAATATCTAGTACCACATATTTTTAACGAGATATTTTCTGAAGACGAATGTAAAAATAAAGAAATATTTAAAAGAAAGTTGAAAGCGTGGTTGCTGGATACGTGTAATAGTTACTACTGTCTAAATAAAAAAATAGTCTTAATTAATAGTTAAATGTGTAATTATTAATAAGTTTAAATATTTATAAGTTTAAATATAATTAAGTATATAAATAACACTGCTAAGTTTAAATTTAATTTTTCTATTTTTTTAATTTTATTTTTTCTTTTATAAGTTTTAAATCCAAGATTAAGTTATTAATTACAGTAGGTACATAGAATGTAAGTGGGTGATGTATTCGCCAACAAACTGCCCTGCAGTTTGGCGAAAGTAGTATAAGAAATAACCGACTGTATTTTTATGTAATAACATTTTAAAAAAAAGTTCGTTTTTCTTTTTTATAGGATAGGGTGATAAACGAGCACACAGTCCACCTGATGGTAAGTGTGCTGTGACCCATAGACATCTACAACATCCTCAATAAACAATGATGTCGACATCTATCCTCAATAAAGAATCAACATGTAGATGCGTTGTCATCCGTGAGGACTAAGATGAAATGCCTATGCCTATACACTCACCATACGAAACACAGCAGCGTTAAGCTGCTATTTTACGCTGGTATTCTGTGAGAGCGTGGTCCTTCCCCGGTCGAGCCGACCCATTCGTTCTACAACTATACTACTAATATAGCTGCAGCATGGCTCTACCACGTGTAATATAGCTGCAGCATGGCTCTACAACGTTTTCAATTCAGTTTTATAAAAAAAAGGATGAAATTCGTCATAAGCTTGTAATTATTTACTTTAAATCTAACCGGATTACATCAGTAATAAAATTGCTGCTTAAAGACAGAAGGACGAAACAATACTAACCAGATGGGCTTTTATAAAAAAAATAGGTCAGCATACCCCGTGCATTTTTTAAATTTTTCATTTCCATTTTAAAATAAGAATAAATTTTAACTTTGAGATCTAAACCAATGTCATTAACAAAAAAAACTTCAGACCGGACACAGCAGTGCAGGCACTGCTATTTAGCGACAGAAATTGGTACGAGTGTGGTACCAACCCAGACGTAATCCTAGGCAGGAAAGGAGTCTTACCACCTAGACCATGTCAGGCAAGTAAAATATTTCAAGAATATTCATTTGAAGTCTTCCAACCCACTTTCAAAGCAGTCGTCATCATTACAGCCCTTCCTGAACACACGGTCCTGAGCCACCTGCATCCATCGACTTCCTGCATGTCTTACCAGGTCGTCCATGTAGTGGGGGGACGCTCTACACTTCGCCTAACGGCTGTCACTTAGAGTCGGTAGTCGGTTCTTTTTAACTTTTTTTATTTAAATTACATTGGTTTCATTTATTACATAACATTCAAATCATCATCATAATCATTACAGACCTTCACAAGTCCACTGCTGAACCTATGTTCAGCAGTGGACTTGTGAAGGGTGTGGTGTATCTTGGGGGAGGCCTATGCCTTCCCCAAGGAATGCCACAAAGCACGGTCCCGAGTCACCTGCATCCATTGACTTCCTGCATGTCTTACCAGGTCGTCAATCCATCTAGTGGGGGACGCCCTACACTTCGCCTGCCGGTACGAGGCTGTCACTCGAGAACCTTTCTACCCCATCGGTTGTGGGTTCTTCGAGCTAAATGACCGGCCCATTGTCGCTACAGCTTACTAATCCGTTGGGCTATGACGGTTACTGGGGTTCTACTGCGGATATCCTCATTTCAAAGCAGCGCGGCAGACTCATTACTTCATAACCCTCACAGAAACGAGAGGTGTCCTGTGCCCAGCAGTAGAATGTATAATGGTTATAACTTTAACTTTCTAGTAACAAATTTAAAAATTAATTAAAAATTAATAATTTTGTACAACCGAATTGAATAACTAACTAAGGATAACTCAAAAACTATTGGTCAGACCTTGATCAAATTGTCTGTGCCGAAATTAGAAAACAGAAGTATAAACTGTTATTGACAATTATTGCTGTAAAATCAACTTAAAGTTTATTATGATGGATATCCACTAAAACCAAAAAAACTTTTATTGACTCAATAAACTACACACATGAGTCCGAAAACGAAATCTATTTCACTTTCAACACGAAATAGAGAGGCCGGATGAAAAACCCGATCGTCGATCGCGGCAGTCATTTTTTGTGTGTGTTTTTTTTTATTCCTTTTTTTTCACATAGACCGCGATCTCTAAAATTTGCGAGCGAACCGGTGGCGGCCAAAATATATTTTTCATTCATTTGTTTGTACGTGAAAAAAGAACACTAAAATTCCTCACACTCTCACTTTTCGTGTCGTTAAAATAAAAATACGTCCATTTTTTAAATCCGCTCCGACATAGAGCATGTGAAATAGGTTTTCAAGGCCGTTCGTTTCAAAATAAAACTAAAAACACTATGGAGCGAAACTGCTTGTTTTTATCGTTGTTCCGGAACGATAGTAAGAGAAAAACACTATTAAACAGGGAAGTTTTTAAGAATAACGTTTTTCTTCTTAACAGCCTATATAACTCCACTGCAGAACTTAGGCCTCCCCCCAAAGCTTGCCTCGTTGGGAGAATTTTTCCATAGTTGCCATGCTTGGCAGGCGGGTTGGCAACC
This sequence comes from Parnassius orleans, assembly GCA_029286625.1. NCBI lineage: Eukaryota > Metazoa > Arthropoda > Insecta > Lepidoptera > Papilionidae > Parnassius > Parnassius orleans. The sequence continues at coordinate 1,924,530 of JAGSMP010000047.1, read as the reverse complement.
GTAGATTTTTTATTATTTTGAGTTGATATCAGGAAGACGTGGTAGAGCCACGCTGCAGCTATAATTATTGTTGTAGCACGAATGGGTCGGCTCGACCGGGGTAGAACCACGCTCTCACAGAATACAAGAGTAAAATAGCAGCTTCATGCTGCTGTGTTTCGTACCTCACCCTTGAGTAGACCCTTTTTACTGGCATTCTATCTTAGTCCTCAGGTGTGACAACGCATCTGCGTTTCGATTCTTGATCGAGATAGATGTCTTGATAGATTGTCTTTGGGTCACAGCATCCACTTACCATCAGGTGTACTGCGTGTTCGTTTGTCCCCCTTATTCTTTAAAAAAAAGATGCTGCTGGCCATCTCCTGTTTCTGTTTACCTCTGTCGCCTCTTGCGACACCCATGGGACGATTTGAGGGTAGTAGATATTCTTACACCGCTACTACACGGTTATTAAAATCACATAATATTTAATAGTAATACAATAGTAAAAAAATAAAAATGAATTAGGTATTTGCTTTCCGTGTAAATGCGGCGTACCTTATACATGGTAGAGCCACAATGTTCACATTGCCCAGGGTCAGGTGAAGAAAGCAAAATTTAAGTTATTGTTGCCACGCTTGGCAACTGGATTCGCAACCGCAGTTTCTTTATTATTTTGTGATGTTATCAGGAAGATGCTGCTGCCCATCCTTATCTTATTTCCCGCCGTCGCCTCTTAGGACATCGACGAGATGATATGGCGCAGTGGAATCTATTACGCCGCCAATACACAGCACGTTATGTACGTTAGGCAACGTGAATTCTTTTTTAACTTTCAGTGCAATAATCCATTAGAAAAAACGTTCTAAAAAGCCTATTAAAGTTTTAAATTTGTTTACATTTACAAAAATTTAAGCGAAACCGAGTTAACTTATAAAGTCTCTTTTCAAAACTTTTGAATAAGCCTCCTTTGTTCTCAATATCGTGACTTAAGCCTTGTGAAACGTGAACACAGTACACAGGTTTCGACAACTCGGAGCAAAAATCCCAAGGCACGTAGTCAGCTCGTCTACTCAGTTTTTGGTTAGCATAGCAACACTGACGGGTGGGCAGCGGAGCGGGTTTTCGGCGTGCGTGACAAACACATTGTCCTATAAAGTCTTCCAGACCGAATTCGAGGTCAGGCCAAAATCAGTTATTGGATGTTTCTGTCAAAATTCTCAGTAGTAGTCCGGAGTCAGGAAGTTGGCGGTGTTTCAACCCCATGCCTCGTCTTTAGGTCCTGTGCCTGATCTGTCTCTGGTCTTGTCGGATTACCGTCCCATCGGAGTAGAGTGAGGAGAGAGCACCTATGCTTGCGCACACTCTCGCGCACTATAATCCTGTCCTGCGCTGGGTAATCTCCGTTGAGACTGTCCGCCGTGACCGAAATTAGGTCTGGAGGACATTAGTATGTTACGTGATATCTTTGTCAACTGAGAGGCGCTTTTAATGATTTTTTTACAAGGGTTAGATTTGTTCATTAAATTTTGAGGAAAAATTTCCATCCCCAGGGTGGAAAAATGAAGTATGGAATTTTTAACGTAAGTACTTAGACGACATTTACGTTATTACCTTGAGGTTGTGATATTGTAAAGTCCGCTCAAATGGGTCGAATATAAAAATATTAAAGTAAAAACGGATTTCAAACAACTAAAAACAATGAAATAACTTCCACATAATTTAATAGCATGTGAAATTCGTATTAGCACATAATGTACCAAAGAATTAAAGCCTCAACTTCGGAGGCTAAATTACATGGAAATTATTGTAATACTTTTAAAGTCGGTAGTCGGTTCTTTTTAACTTTTTTTATTTAAATTACATGAGTTTCATTTATTTACATAACATTCAAATCATCATCATAATCATTACAGCCCTTCACAAGTCCACTGCTGAACCTATGTTCAGCAGTGGACTTGTGAAGGGTGTGGCGTATCTTGGGGGAGGCCTATGCCTTCCCCAAGGAATGCCACAAAGCACGGTCCCGAGCCACCTGCATCCATTGACTTCCTGCATGTCTTACCAGGTCGACACTCAATAAAATCATTGAATTTCAAACACATTTGAAATCCAATGATTTTATTTGCAGATGACTGCACCACACTCGTCAAATGTGTTTCCAGGGAATTATATTAAGTAAATGTTAACATTACATTTAGGAGTATTGTGGAATGGTTAAACCGTAACCAATTAAGTGTTAATTTGTCAAAAACTCATTGTATACATTTTTATTTAAGTCATAAATAATACAGGAGTTGCATTCAACAAAATTCTTGGGCTTGACTGTTGACACTCATTGTAACTAGAAACCACACTTAAATGTACTTTGCTTTAGCTTACAAAATACGTCTACCCTTTAATTTTTAAAATTAACAATATTATAATAATAATATATAAAATTAAACCTGTATGTTATTGTTAATATATAATACTGACCTAATATACTTTAATAATAATTTAATAAGAAAATTATGATGACATTATTGGTTGTATCTACATATATACTTGTTAAAGATATTGATTATTTAATAAATATATTTAAGACTTAATATTGTATACCTGAAATAGGTAGACTATGGAGCACAAATGTAAATAACATATTTTTAAGATCTTATTTAATTTTGCCTGTAGTCATGTAATAAATATTTTTGATTTGATCCGAATGGTAGAATAACCTAAAACACTTTACTCATTGAGAGGTAACTCTATACTAGCTAAGGGTTGCTATCGAAATTCTACCTGACAAAATGAAATTTATTATTACGAAATTTCAAGCTTCAGAGGTCTAGATTATTTGTAAGAGCTGTAATTAATGGATAATGAATGAATGAATGAATTGATAGTATGCAAACAAGCGTGAGTAATAATCGTGTAGTGGTGATATAGAATATCTACTCCCCCAAATCGTCCCGTGGGTATCTTAAGAAACGACAGAGGGAAACAAACCAGGAGATAGGCGTTTTCCTTATAACAACTAAAAATAAAAAACTGCGATTGCCAACCCGCCCGCCAAGCGTGGCGTGGCAACTACGGTAAATATCCCCTCTATGAGGCAATCTATGGAGGGGGCCTATATTCAGCAGTGGACTTGTACGGCTGTAAAAGTAACGGTATGCAGATAAGGGTCTATTATAAAGAATGTAAACTATACATTTAAATGAAACTAAGTTTTACGGATGTTATTGCGTCTTCTTAACTTATTTTAAGTTCCCAACTTTCCAGTACTTTACAGCGGCCATGGTCACGGGGGATGGGGGGGGGACTGTAAAATCCGTAAAAGTTAATTTTTCTTAAATGTGTAGTGTTTACGTAGAGTCGGAAAGGGACGCCCTAGGCGAAAGTTTATCGACCAAATTGGCGATATATTGAAAATGGGCCAAATTAAGAGTACCCTTAACCGACGAGCGTGTATGCGTAGGTATATGGATGTGGAAGAGGCGAGAGAGGTGTGTCAGGATCGTAGCAAATGGAAGTCCATAGTCTCTGCCTATCCCTCTGGGTGACAGGCGTGAGTATTTATGTAAACATAAGAAATCATAACGTAAACCATAGTTCTCTAGAAGTAAATTATGCAGTCAGTTAAGACACCGCATCGTCTTTAAATCAAAGACAAATCAATTAAATTGAAGACATACAAGTAAAATTGTATTTAATAAATAGCTTTAAAGACTCCATTTATAAAAGTTCCCCTTAAGAGGCTGTCAATATCTCACCATATTACTTTAGCTTAATGACTTCCGTTGTAATATCTACAAAATGTTCTTATTCTAAGTTACCAATATATGCGCACATTAAAGAGTACATGTGTGGAGTAACCCTCTAAATTATTTCGACATATGCAAATTTGTACTCACCTACAGATGTTGACACAGATTATGCAAGATAGATGTTCTTTTTATTTAAGAACGCCTAGTGTTCTGCCTACATTCCAAACGCTATCAATAGGATTCGAAACGATAACGACTAAATCATTGACGGTTAATTCTGTAGAACAGTGTCTAAATGACGAACATTTATAAAAAAGTTCAAAATCTTTATTTCATTAACTTAAGTCTAAAAATACAAGTTTGCTATATTTGGAGATTCCTTTTAAGCTAAATAAATTGCTTGTCCTAGGAAACTCCGCTCTTCCAAAAACACTTTTACAACACTATGTTTGAAACCTAATCATGCCCTCTACTTCCTCATAAGTAAGTGGCTTAAGCAAATTTAAGACCAGATCTTTGCATTCAAAAGTTGTTTTGGTATAGATGTTAAGTGCTTTGTTGACGTTATTATATAGTTGGCATGACAGGTTTGCGTATTGCTATATTAGCCTTCATTTCCTACTTTCTTCTCTTTATCAGTTTACTCCTGAGCATGGACCACATTAATAATTGTCCTCCAGACCGAATTTCGGTCACGGCGGCCAGTTTCAACGGAAATTAGCGATCTGCACAGTACAGGATTAGTGCACTCGCTAATCCCTTACTCTCATAGTACATTACTGTAATGATGGAAAGGGTTTTAATCATGCTACGCTTGGCTTAGAGATCACAACACGAAAACCTTTGACGCTGTTTCTCATTGCTGGTGGGATTATTTTTCATACTCATTACCTCTTACGACACTCACTCCTCACACGGCAACTTGATTGTTCCATTATCCATCCATTACAGCCCATAAAAGTTCACTGATGAATATAGGCTTATAGATTACCTCATATTTTTTTATTTTGTATTGATTTTTTTTAAATTTGGATTTCACCATAGTTGCAACGCTTGGAGGCGGGTCGGCAACCGGAGTTTTTATAATACAGAGTTGTTCTCAGGAAGACGCTGCTGCCACTTTCCTGGTTTGTTTCCCTTTTTTGCCTCTTACCACACCCACGGGACGATATGGGGTAGTGGATATTCTTACACCGCCACTACACTGTCACTGTTCATTAAGCCCTTTTGTCATCTAAAGCGAAATTCATTATAGAATACTTATTTTTTAAAACGCTTGTATGAAGGTAAAAAGTCTGAAGTCCATCTGTTTTTTGTATAGTCTATGTGAACACACCTAGCAATGAGAGTCTTCCAAAAAACAGAGCGGCGCAGTTGTAAAATTGTCTAACTACCCACCCCCCGCGCGCACTCATTACAGCGCGTGCGTGGGTCGCACACGGCGTGGAGGAAGACGGATAGCTCTTAACATTTGTTATAAGTATTCTTTCCTAATTCGTTTTGGTATATTGTTAGTTGTTAATTGTAATATTATTCGAATTTGCTACTTTTCGCAGTTGGAAACTTGATGGGTTTTCGGTCTTGATGTAATTTCTTGAATGATGTTAATTTGACAAGAAACTATGACGTCATTTACTTGTAACAGTTCGTATCTAAGGTTCATAGGTATTTAAATTGATATGCATGTCATTTACTATATTTTAAGATATTTCCGCAATCTAGCTTTAAAATTTTTCTAATCTAACATACGATTAGTAAACAGTACAATAGTTGACTAATTTCTTTAATAACAAACCTTCTATAGTTTAATTTTTACTTTAATTAATAAATACTCAAGTAAAAATATCATTATATGAATTAAATGTTAACTTAGAGGATTTTATAATCGTATGTTCTTTTAATTAAAAGTTTAAAAATTCCCAACGATAAATCTTAAGACTTATACTTTCTAACCTACGCCAATGTGAACACAGAAGCCGTACCGCGGCTCAGATCGCGATACTAAAGCGTGTTCATCTCTTTCTAGTTTTGAAAAACCTTCCCTCCCCCACCACCCACTCCCCCACATACCCCAACGCCCTACCCCACATCTCCTAATTCCTTACATATTTAAATTCCACTTTCAACGTTCGTTGGAGTCTTCATATTGTCTCCATATGGGTTTCCGCATATTTTTCTATTTCGTCGCTTTTTGTTGAAATGCAATATATTTTTAAAATATTTTAATTACTACTTTGTTATTTAAAACGAATGGTAACTCAGGGTCGGATGATCGACTTGACAACATGATGTGCGCGTGCAACCCAAGTATCATACAGGCCTATGTTCAGCAGTGGACTTGTGAAGGGCTGTAATGATGATGATGATGATGATGAATAGAATCATTTTTATTCAATCTAGATTACAAGAATACTTATTGAAAGTCATTTAAGCTTTACCACTGGTTCGTAAAAAACCTCTGTCCTGAGAAGAACCAGCAAAAAAGCTAGCGGAACTTTTTTAAAAAAAAAAAAATTACAATACAATTAGTATGTAATTAATCACTGCCTTGTTGGTCTAGTGGTTGTAAGCGCAATGCTGATCATGTGGTCGCGGGTTCGAATAGGTCGGGCGAATATCTATATTATTAGGCATTTATCTCAAGAAATTTTTAATAGCAGCTCGGAATATCTATATTATTAGGCATTTATCTCAAGAAATTTTTAATAGCAGCTCGGAATATCAATACTATTAGGCATTTATCTCAAGAAATTTTTAATAGCAGCTCGGAATCAAGAAGTTGACGCTGTCCCGTGCCTCTGAAAACACGTAAAGCCGTTGGACCTTCGCCTAATCTCTTTCCGGTCGTATCAGATTGCCGTTCTATTGGACTATGAGAGTGAGGGAATAGAGAGTAACTTGTGCTTACGCAAAAACTTGTGCACTATAATCCTATCCTGCGAAGATAGCTAGTTTTCGATGAAACTCGGTCTAGAGAACGTTTTTTTTTAATTGACCCAAACTAAACAAAGCATAGGGAGCAAAAATTGTCACCTAAAGAAAAGATACTTAAGACTAAATATTCTAGTGCAATGGAAATATATTTTAACAAAAGACTATAAACAGTCGATTAAACGTTTACTCAGGCTGCCTCTTTCAAGACGAGTTCATCTAAATTACAGATTCAACAAAAGAAAAACCTAATCCATTCGTAGCTTTAACTACTGAAATATTTTATTGTTTGTCTTGAACCTTTATAGGTAACGTTGCTCATCTGCTGACTTCTTTCTTTTTCTCGTTTTTATAAAAAAAAACCATTACCCCGCATTAGAATTTTCTCCTGTATCGTATAGTCAGTTTACAAAAATAAATAGCACAAGGACAAACATCCGAATATTTATTTGCAGGGCATACAAATTACAAACATTTGTTCCATGCGGGATTCGAATCTGTGGTCCCCGCGCCACAACTCATTGCTAAGCCACTGTGCCACGGAGCCATCAAAGCCATCTTTACTTACTCATAGGTTAACAGGTTCAAATTAAGAACCTAATATAAATCACCTAAGTAGTTATATCATCATCTACAAACGATCATCATACGATACCACTAAGACAGATGGCGGGATGACCAACTAGTATTTGCGTAAGTACGTTTACCACATGCTCCGCGGTGAAGGAAAATGTCATGAGGAATTTTAAAGACATATGAAGTCCGCCAACGCGTACTGGGACAGCGCGGCGGACACTTCTTTGCCCTAAAGCCCTCTCAGGAATAAGATGTCTGTGACCAACAGTAGGACGTATATCTTCATCATCATCATCATTGCATCCTATCAAAGTCCACTCCTGAAAATAGGCCTCCCTCCTAGATTTTCTCATAGGAAGCATATATGCTATAGTTCCCACGCTATAGTCTATCATGTATGTTGTATGATAATTCACGAAATATATTGATTACTTTAAAAATTTTATGGGTGACAAACAAACACACAGTCCACCTGATGATAAGTGGATGCTGTCGCCCATAGACATTTATATTTATCCTCGATTAAGAAACAAAACGCAGATGCACCCCTGAGGACTGAGATGGAATGCCTCGTTTCCAGTAAAACTCCGGTTCTCTACCAACCATATGAAACACAGCAGCATTAAACTGCTATTTTTCGCTGGTATTCTGTGAGAGCGTGGTCCTACCCCGGTCGAGCCGGCCCATTCGTGGTACAACCATAATATAGCTGCAGCTTGGCTCTACCACGTATATTCGATTTGTTCGCTCTTCATTCAGTTTGGTCACTATTTATTTGGTCACAACAATAATTTATTTCATGAAATATCTTTGCCATTGACTAAAAAATTGTTTTACATTAAACATGACAAGGAGAGCGAATAACTCTGACAGTTATCAGACTTTGCGATTGAAGTGCCGACCGAATGATTCGGTGATGCGATACATTTTGAGAGCGGGTGAACGATAATTAGATAGATTCATATCAAGTGATCTAGTTCATTTGCAACTTTAGTTCGCGAACTACCCATGTCTATTACCAAACGACAAAATATGTGTACATACACTATTTTCAAAGTATGTCTGAATTATTATGCATTTGTTCAAATAACACAATGTCAAGTCTATTAGAACTGGCAACACCTGTATCAATTTAGATGAATGAATATTTGAGTGTGACGTCATACGTACATTTTTAGATGTACCATCGATTCGTTTTCCATTTGAAAGTAGTAAATGTTTTGCTACACGGTGATATGGAGTACCTAGTGGATATGTTTACACTGCTACTTCAGTACAGTGGGGGTCGTAAAAGGCAACAGAAGGAAACAAACCAGTATATTCGTATTCGTATGGTGGGTGTAGAGAACCGGAGACCCTATTTTCTGGCAAAGAGGTATTCCATCTTAGTCCTCACGGCTGACAACGCATTTGCATTTTGATTCGCAAACGAGGATAGATGTAGACGTCTATGGGCCACAGCAACCACTTACCATCAGGTGGAATATGTGGTCGCTTGTCGCCCTTATCCTATAAAAAAAAGATGGGAAGTAGAGTCTTCCTAATAAATAAATAAAAACTACGGTTACTAACTCGCCTGGCAAGCGTGGAAACTATGGCAAATGTCCCCTTATGAGGCAATCTACAATTTGATAGGCTGTGATGAATGAATGAATAAAACTTTTCTTCTGCTTCGCATATACCCAAAGAGACTCTTCGAGTATGTTTGAGTGGATCGCAAAGCAGTAAAGAACTATGATCCAAATTATCCTCATCAACCCGTAAAAATAGCCGTGGTACCTCAGATGGTTAGCGCTCGCTGTAAATTTCAAAGTACGCGAGCAACCCGGGTTCGTTCCGCACCGGCACCAATGAAATTATTAATTGCAATTTTAAGTGCTGATTTACCACGTACTCGGCGGTGAAGGAAAACATCGTGAGGAAACCTGCATGACTGAGAAATAAGAAAAAAAATATTTCGAAGTCATGTGAAGTTAGCCAACACACATTGAGACAGCGAGGCGGACATTTCCTGCCCCAATGCGTGTTGAGAACCGTTGAAAATATAGATAATAATTTCATAACTTCAACCTAGTAATTGCCTCTAGGATCATCACAGCTTCAGCATCAGCATCGATGCGTGTTGTTTTAGTTTTGTGCAACTCTAATTTTATTTCAAAGTTAAACAAAATTTCTTTATTCAATGTTGACTTGTTTAAAGCTCCTGTGAATATCATAATCAACGCTCCTCAACTGGCAAGAAACTCTAGGATTTTTCTTTTACTTTTAGCGATCAAATATATATATACTAATTTTAGGGTAAAGGCATGCCGTCTAAGACCTAAGAGATGAAAATGCTCATAGTATTATTTGCTTGGAGCTCATAGCACATGTTCATGGGCTGCGGTAGCCATTTATTACTGCAAATACGTTTGTTAATAGAATTGGGCATTACTTTGCGAAAATCCGCCATATTAAATATGTGAAAATTAATTAGCTAAGTTCTGCGTGAAAAATAAAATGGTGTGTCTTACACAGTTTGAAGAAAACTTTCCTCTCCTCACACAATGAGGGCATCCACGATTTTTCTGCCACCAGGGCAGCGCCACTAGAAAGTGAGGTGTAATATTTGACAGATTTCATAGCGGGGAAGTTAATTTGTTCGGAACATGTAAAGCTTATTGTTACTTTCTGTACTATCAGCTATATTTTATATTAATAAGATTAAAAATAAATAAACCAAACCACAGATATTCATAAAAGTAGAAAAAATAAAAAAAGTTATAAATGTGCAAAAAAATTAAAGAGCAAACCACTGACGCATTGTTTTGTGTATTAATATAATACTCTAGAAACTGACTTTTATTAAAAACCAACTTCTCCATTAAATTACATTGTGTAACAAAAAAACTTTACCTCTAGCGATATCTGGTGAGTAAAAAATTATTAGCCCTGATTGCGTGTACTAAAACTAACACCACTAAACCTAAACCACTAACACTAGAAAAAACATACCAGCGTCGATGATACGTGTTTCGCATCTAAACGAGGCGTCATCAGTGAAAATGGACTTTGCGATGGTTAATGGTTAACCGCTGAGTGAGAAGCGAATCAAACCCGGCTGGGTTATATAGATCCCTCAACTATATAAACTTGCTGACAGAATTAGGTGGTAGGAGTTCTTCTCTGCTTAAGAGCCGTCTGGGTAGATACCACCGTCACCTGTTTCTGCCGCCGTCTTTAGTCATCCGATGTGATAACGCATCTGTAGCTTTCTCTGCTTGAAGTCGGCTGCCGGTGTTCATGAATTTCAGTAGCCACTTAGTATCAGGTGGTCTGTCAGTTCGTTTGTCAATTCCGTTTTATACATATACAAATTTCCCATGAGCTGCTGTATTTATCACCAAAAGATGGGCTGCAAATTCGTTTATTACTTTACGTTATAAAAGACTATAATATTCACTTTTGTACTGACCACTACCGTATATCGTCCTGTGGGTGTTGTAAGAGGCGACAGAGGGAAACAATTGAAAAATTTAAAATGCGGTTGCCAACCTGCTTGTCAAGCGGTACATCTATAGTTAATCTATGTTCAGCAGTGAACTTTGATAGGCTGTACGAGGGTGACACTGAAAGTTCTTAGAAAATCAAAAACTGAACTAACTAGCAAGTTATTAGTTTTATTATATCTTTTCCAAATAGTGTCCATTTACATCAATACATCGCTGCATCCGATGGAATCACTGAGAAAAGTACTTTGCCCACTCGTTCTTAGGGGTCTCTTCGACGGCATTTTGAAACGCAGCCACTGCTTCCTCGGCATCCATAAAACGTTTTCCTCGAAGTTTTTCTTTTATTTTCGGAAATAAATGAAAATCGCAAGGTGCGAGGTCAGGGCTACAGGGCGGGTGACCCAGTAATTCCACGTCTGACGTCGCCAAGTAGTCGATTGTTTGCTTGGCGGTGTGCGACGAGGCGTTGTCGTGGTAAAGGAGGATCCTACTGCGAGGTCGTTTTTCCTGAACTGTTTCCAAGACAAGTGGCAAACAATTGTTAGTGTACCACTCTGCAGTAACTGTTTTTCGATCCTCCAAAACAATTGTTGCGTTATGACCTGTCCTTCCGAAGAACGAGGCCACCATCTTTTTTCCCACGTTTCGACCTCTTTTCACTTTAGTTGGCAACTCCTCGGAAGGAAACACCCAGACAGCAGACTGTCTCTTAGTTTCAGGATCATAACAATAAATCCAGCTTTCGTCACCCGTAAGTATGTCGAACACAGCATTTGAGTCACCTCCGTTAAATCTTTGAACCATTTCACGACACCAATCAAAACGACGGAGTTTTTGGGCCTCTGTCAAATTATGAGGTATCCACTGGGCACAAAGCTTCCTGACCGCTAAATGTTCATGGAGGATTTTGTGCACTTGACTCACACCAATACCTAAGCTTGTCCAAATCTGCTGATAAGTCACTCTTTTGTCAGTCTCTATCATACGCCGTACAACACTGATGTTATCTTCAGTCGTCGCTGTAGAAGGCCGTCCCTCACGCAGATCATCGGTGAGATTAGTGGGACCACGTTTAAACTAATTAAACCAGTTGTAAACAGTGGCATGAGATGGGGCTTCATCGTGAAAGGCCAATCGAAGTCTATCCTAACTTTCTTGTTGACTTAAATGACATCGAAAGTCATAAAAAATCATTGTAAGAAAATTTTCTCGCGTTAAATTCATGCTGACGTGACACGGACAATTTTCAATTTGCCGCCAAATCGTAAACAAATGACAAATTAATAAAATACATACACAATAATATTGGCAAAAAGTTCCATTTTCAAAATTTGAACTTATTTTTTTATTATATCGTTTACAAGTGGCCAGATCTAAAAACTTTCTGTGTCGCCCTCGTAATAAATGAATCTTATGTTCACTTGTTTTTTTTTTATTGATATCGGAACTATTGTTTTATAAAAATATGGCAGTTCCATTGAACCTTATTAGCTACAACCCTATTTACATCGGACCTTATTAACTTTAGGTCACAATAAAAGTTTATATATATTTAGAAGCGAGAGCATTTAGTATTATAGCGGAACCTGTTTACTTCAACGTAGGTCTGTTCACGCTCATCATTGTTTCTGAAATAAGAATTAAACCGCTAATGTACAAAACAAAGAATCAAAAGAACCTTTATAACATTCAATACAAAGACAAATGGCTAATTGTTTTTTTTTCTGTTACAGATTTAATTACTCCGCCGACTTTGGCATATTTTACAAGGTAAGTTTTTATAACCTAAATTCTTACGTAACCTAAAACCTTAATTCTTGTTTTGTTTTATATAGAATCAAAGTGACAAACGAGCACACAGTCCGCCTGATGGTAAGTGGATGCTGTGTCACATAAACATCTATATTTATCCTGGATTAAGTATCAAAATGCAGATGCATTGTCATCCATAAGGATTAAGATGGAATGCCTCTTAAAATCTCAATTCTCTAGTTCATAGGGAAGTTAGTTTAAAATCAATTACTAAATTCGATCTGAACAGACGATAGCAGAGATACACGAAAGCGAGTTGATAAAAACGCGTTAAAATAATAAATAGTCAAATTGTAAGCCTTCTTTTTTTTAAATCAGCTATAAAAAGATTCAAGAGACATTCTAGCAGTTCGTCTACGCTTTTTAATCCTTTAAAAAATTAAAGATTTTTTATCTTAAAAGAAAATAACGAATAGTTCATCTTGCTACATACATACTTTTCCACGTTTTTCTTTAACGGGAAGTACGTGAGTAAGTACTTAATATGAGTAAGTACTCTTCAAATCGCAATTAAGTTTTTATGATGCCAGCAACTGTGTCCAAACACGAGTTGATCGCGAGTCTTATTCCTTTACGCTTAAAGTAAAGTGGCAATTCTTGTATATATATGTAATCGGTTTCTTGAAAACGGCTTTAACGATTTGTATGAAATTTTGTTTTTAGATAACGATTTACTTTCCAAGTGTGTTTAGATAAGTATCATCCCTGAGTAATTTTTTTTTGTAAAGCCGAAAGCCGAAGCTATGTCGCTCGAGTACTGAAATATAAAGCAAATAAGTTTCCCGTGAAAGAGCCATGCTGCCATTAATATAGTTGAGGCACAAATGTGTCGGCTCGACCGAGGAAGGACCACGCTCTCATCATTACCAGCGTAAAATAGCAGATCAATTCTGCTGTGTTTGTTATGGAAAGTGTAGAGAACTAGAGACCCTTTTTCTGGAAATTTTAGTCCTCAGGGGTAGCATCCACTTACCATCAGGTGGACTGAGCGCTCGTTTGTCACCCCTATTCTAGTAAAAAATAAATTATTTCTTAGTTACGTTTATATGTTTATTATTTTGACCAAATTCATTAAAACATACCGTGTAGTAGCGGTGTAAGAACATTTACTTGCCTATATTATCGCCCCGTGGGAGTCGTAAGAGGCGACGAAGGAAAACAAACCAAAAGATCAGCGTCTTCCCATAGAATAAAAAACTGCGGTTGCCAAACCGCCTGCCAAGCGTGGCGTCTCTGCTGATTCTGCCTTCCCTCTATAAGGCAATCTACGGGGGAGGCCTATGTTCACCAGGGGACTTTTGATGGAGGTGGAATAAATGATTGTGAGCCACGCTGCAGCTGATAAAGCACGAATTGGTCGGCTCAAATGCAGAAGGACCACGTTCTTACAGAATACAATCGTAAAATAGCAACATAAAACTTCTGTGTTTAGTATGGTAAGTGAGGAGAACTGAGGACCCTAAAAGTTAGTTAAAGTTACAGCCTATATACGTCCCACTGCTGGGCACATTCCTCCTCTCATTTCTGAGAGAGTTTTACGACACGGAAATGTCCGCCGCGCTGCCCCAATGCGTGTTGAAGAACTTGTATTTTTAGTAGTTATATACTTAGTAGTAAATAGGCATCCCAGCTTACTCCAGAGGGGTGATAACACATCTGCATTTTTATTCTTAATCAAAATAACATGTAGGTGTCTATGGGTCAAATTTTGTGGGCGTTTAGCAACAACAATTCAATACAAAAAAGAAGAAAATTTTTTTGGTGAAATGTTTTGACAATATTGGGGATCACACAAGCCTGGAAAACAATTGAATTTAGTACTATGGTTATGTGAGACAAAGAATAACATGTCGCAAAAGGCGACCAATGAGATATTTATTAGGTTTATGCTTGTGTAGGCGATGGGCTGGCCACCTATCGCTTCCTTCACCGTTTTCTATCTAAATCCATTTTTTTGCTAAACGAGGTCCGAGTAGCTCGCTGCACTTTGGACTCTACCTACCTCCTGGAGTTTACAAACGTGTCTTGTTCGTATGATGGTCGTAAGCGCAACTACTAAACATGTGGTCTCGGGTTCGAGTACTGGCAAGAAATTCTCAGTATCAGCCCGGAGTCAGGAAGTTTATGGGTTTTCACCCCCGTGCCTCGGAAAGCACGTAAAGCCGTTAGTCCCACACCTGATCTCTTTCCTGTGGTGTCGGTTTGCCATCACATTGGACTTTGAGAGTGAGAGAAGAGAGAGTGCATGCGCACAAACTCGTGCATTATAATTCTGTCCTGCGCAGATGGTTATTCTCCGTCGAGACCTAACTATTCCTACTTCCTATTCTTATCAATAAATCACGATCGTAATACATTTTCTAAAGCTAATAAAAATGACTGCAATTCCTTTCAAGGGAGCGCAACATTTAAGCTACGCCACACGAAGCGAAGAGGTGCGGAACGGCTACGAGAATTTTTACAAATTTCACTCGATAACTATGTGACTCAAACAAAGAAACTACTGATTAGGTTTCATTAGTAAATAAAGTGGATATTGAGCATATCTATATCATCTCACGGGATGATCACTTTTGTAGAATATTTTGATGCAAATTATAAATAAAATAAAATTGATTATAAATGTTTAAGAATGAAATATTGATTTTTTTTCACTTTCTTCACTTTTTTCTTTCACTATAGTAAACGAAAACACTATGGTTGGTTATCGATAATTAACTCTCTGGATTTCACCATAAGTTAAATTAATAATTATTGAGATATAAAAATTCTCATTATTGTCATTATCATCGCGATAAACCATACATAACACAGTTTTCCCTTATAGATTGCTCCAAAAGACCATCCTGCATCTATCGTCGCTTCATGAGGGGGGAGAGGTTGTTCCCTAATGGTAGCAATGGGATGGCCGATAGCTTTAAATTATTATCTTTATTTATATAATTCTTCAGTACGTGTGTTTGTCAGAATAGAATAGAATAGAATTATTTTTATTCAATGTACATTACAAGAATTTTTTTATTTTTTATTTTATTTTATAGGATACAAACGAGCACACAGTCCACCTGATGGTAAGCGGTTGCTATAACCCATACACATCTACATCTATCTTCAATAAAGAATCAAAATGCAGATGCGTTGTCACCCGTGAGGACTAAGATGGAATGCCTCTTTTCCAGTAAAAAGGGTATCCGGTTCTCTGCACTGACCATACGAAACACAGCAGTGTTAAGCTGCTGTTTTACGCTGGTATTCTGTGAGAGCGTGGTCCTTTCCCGGTCGAGCCGACCCAATCGTACTGTACAACTATACTACTAATATAGCTGCAGCATGGCTCTACCACGTATAAAATAAGTCAAAAAAATTTCAATAAGTATAAAATAATACTTATTGAAAGTCATGTTTTACTTTTAAGAACTAGCAAGAAACCCAGCGGACTTTTTTAAATAAAATCAATTTACAATATGTTATTTTATACAATTGGTATGAAGACATTAGAAACAGGATGGTAGCGAACACCTCATTCCCAGGGGTTATTATCAATCATGTACTCTTTAGTATTATAATTACCCTTATTAAACAATTTTTATATAAGGCTTGTATATTTTCTGGGACTTTATTGTAAAAGCGTAGAGTCACTCCTCCTCTTTTGAACTCCTCCTAAAACTCCTCCGGCTGGACCGATTTTTAATGAAATTTTTTGTGTGTGTTTCAGTGGATGTTTTTGATTCACAATAGGACCCGTTAGGTGGTGCTGTTATCGAGATTCAGATGTCGGATCGCTAGCTGTCTATAAAATGTTCATAAATTCTCCCCTTGTATTTAAAACGCACGTTAGAACTTTTTTTGATTCCACAGTGCTTGTAGTCTATTCTTCTCGTCTGTGACGCTGAACGTCCCGCGGAAACACTGAAAATCTTTTCATTCACCGTCATACTTGGGACTAATTACAATTCTCTCCCGAGATTAAATTTAAAGTAATTTCTGTCTGATTTATATCCATCCGTGTGTTTTTAACTTTTTGTAAGAATGACAGCATTAAAACACATATTTGTTACTCAACAAAAAATATGTATGTTATTTATTAATGTATTCAAAATTAAATTTAATAGTATAGTTCAATCAATCAATACAGTCTATCAAAGTCCACTTCTGAACATAGGCCTCTCGCATAGATTGTCTTATAAGAGAGATATTTGCCACGCTTGACAGGCAGGTGGGCAACCGCAGTTTTTTTTTTCTTTTTTATATAATACATAATTTTTGTGGCATTTCTTGAGTGAGGAATATATTCAGCATTGGACTGGTGAAGGGCTGCAATGATAATGATGACGATACAATGTAAAAAAATGTATTTTCGTGACATTTGCGTAAATGATTTCTTGAAAGGTAAAAAGGCTTTTTAAATAGATATATGTTGTCAGAGCCGTGTTGTTTCTTAGCATGGTCTATTGCGTGCTGGTGAATGGACATTTAGGGATAGAATTACTTTTCCTTTACATTTGTAGTGGTAAGTGTTCTTATTATCTATATTGAATAAAATGATTCTATTCTATTCTTTTCTATTCTATTCTTTCAAATCCAGATAGAAATACCAGTAACAAGGAGGAGCGTCTTGAGTGTGGAGCGACTAATGTTGTGTTGGCAAATCGCCTGTTAAGCTTCGAGATTATGCAATTCCCTCCACCTAGAGAGGTCCATGCACTGTTTATGAGTTTGTATGATGATGTCAATTTTATTTATATTTTAAGTTTACAGTTTTAGTTCAAATATAATTTGTGTACTTTACAATTATAACTTAATAAGATTTAATAAAAATCAAATTCATTTATTCGTTTGAGATATATAGGTCTCAGATAGGAGTTTCTCGTATTTCACATACGGTTTTTATGTATATTTCTATCAATTTTGTATAGTATAAAGACCAACTTTTATATACCGTTGTAGAAGCCGTAGTAGTTCAGGGACTACACTTGCCGTAAATTTCGCATTACACGGACAACTCAGTCCCGCTGGCACCGATGAAATTGTTAATTGCAATTTTAAATGCTGATTCACCACGTGCTCGGCGGTGAAGCAAAACATTGTAAAGAAACCTGCATCTAAGGAATAAAATATTTTGAGTTTAAGTCCACCACTTAAGCAACGTGGCGGTCTAATCGCTCCGTATTTCTTACAGAAATAGCGTACCTGGGCCCAGCTTCTGGATGTATAAAGCTGTAATTATACTTAGTTCTTTAGAGGTTTTCGTGTCATCTTTGCATTTGCGAGCTATTTAAACATTTTCGATATAAGCTGCCTAAACCATGCACCCGTGGAATGCCCATGAATAGTAAACTAATATCCAATCAAAATCAAACATGTCGTGACTGCAGCCGATCGAACTGTCATCACAAATCATCCACAACCGTAGCGTATTGCCGTAAGAGGTAAAATGCGAAAAAAACCATACCGTATTGTTCCTACTAATAAAAAGTTCTAATAAACATGCAACTAAGCTACGGGCTTCCGGCAAATAAAACATAAAAATATATCCTATTTTCATAGGGCGAGGGTGGTACCTCCACGGAGTGGGGTGAGCACCCCCCCATCTGCGCAAAAACCCAAAAACATCGAAATGAAAATGAGTGTAGCAGGGAGGCAGCGGAGCCTGTGTTGGTAATTCATTTTTACATTATACTTGTGTGAGTGTTTAAAGTACAGTCGATCGCATTACCTTAATGTATAGTTTGGAGTAATACAACAGTTTTTTTTTAATACAGCCTTGTATAGAATTCGGTTAAAGGAACTTTTTGAATAGAACCTATGAATTAAATGGCGGGAATTTGAGGTTTGGTAACTGTTAGAGTAATTTATGTTTTTATTTAATTCTTACGTAATATCGACATAACGTATTACAGCAATATATTTATCTATATTTTTATATACATATATAAAGTGTATCGAATAGAGAACTATGGGTATCGATGGAGTTGACTTTGGGAATTGCTAGTAAGATCATATGGCTTAGAAGCCACGTCCTTGCTGCAGGTCTGGGTTCTTTAGGCTAGTCCAGTGAAGAGAAGCAGCGTCAAGTTCTCACGTCTGGTACTATGACTCTCTATTCGCCTTCCAAACATGACGCTTAAGACAAATTCTGCCTACATTGGAAGAGGTCCATGTCCAACTGCAGACCTTTACGGAGTAATGAAAAATAGATATTAAGGTTAAGAAGGCACGCTGTGCACTCTGCTAACGAACGAGGCTCTGACGACTGAGGTGAAAGTACCAACCTCCAAACGCCAAACGCAAACTTCGCAGGCAGGTAGAGAGGTGTAGTACAAGTCTTAGGGTATCTCGATTTGCGCTCATCAACCCAGCTGTTCCGCGTGGTGAAGCTGGGCAACTCTTCGAAATGCTTGGCTGCTAGCACATTCTTGAATAGCGCTTGTCTTTCCGTTGGAATACAATGTGGGTGGTCTTTTATTAATAATAAGAACTATGTTTTAACCTTTATTATTAAAACGTACCCTTTATTATTATAACGTAAATATTAACACTACAAAAATGTTAGGATTATTTTCCGCCCAGCAGGGTTAACCAAGATGACATTCTACGGTCGTTAACGATATAGAAAACTATAAAAATGAATGACATATCTGACACACCATATTTAAGTAATTTGGCATATCAAATAAGGTGTACGTTTGTGAAAGTGAAGCATTAAATAGGTCTGAATAGACGTTAGGCTAAAACTATATCAAATATACTTGATTTGAAGGGTAAGGCAACCAGTATAATTATAGGCTGCGAGTTATTCCATCTTAGTGTTCTGAGTTCAGAGATCTGAAGTCTTTCGTCTTTAGCAGTTGATAGTTACAGTTGCATTTCTGCAGTAGCCACACTCAGGATATAAAACATAATCTATAATTTCAAATTAAATCTGATTACCCAAAATAAATTAATTACATCACATTGACTCTAATATCTATTCATATTATATTATATAATATAGAAGCTTCAGTGCTAAATGAATTTAATTCTTTTTTTTTTATTTCATTCTCATCGAGTATTGTACCTGCCAGCACTTTTTGCTCTTTTAAGGTTCACTTGCAAAGAATGCTCCGAGGTATTATCCGTTCATAACAAGTCTCTCTTAGGTGATAACAATATGGAACAAATAAGTATTATAAAAAATTAAGTGAATTTTTGCTGTTATAATTTCATAATTATCTTTTTCCCTAATTGCTTAGCCTGAGTGTACATGGCGCGAATTCGCATTGTGCTCCCTTATATCCCCACACACCTACACGCACTAGCGTGATAATAAAACGCAATTTTGTATTAGATTTAATTTGACTCGCACACACGTATCGCACGCTTGTGTGCGTACGGAAGTGTGCGCGCTTTCTACGCACAAATTGATTACGATCGTCGACGAAAAGAGGAATTTGCATATACGCAGCGAACGTACTTGGCGAAGGACTCGTGTACAGGGGCAGTTAGTGGAGTTTAAAAGTTTCCCGAGACGTGTGGGGGTCGCATGCGTGATAGTAAGGCATAGTGCCGGTGCAGGAACGTCTCGAGACATTGCATCAGTTAAGGCGCGGCTTTAGCCCGCCGCGGCGCGCTGGCGAGTGAGCGCCCGATTTAAAAACTATACGAACCAACCTCCGCGCAGAGAACCCCGTAATACCACCCCCCGCGTAATGATTTTTTGGCGATGAATTTATATTCGCGCGCGAGCGGTGCCACTTTTTCGACCCCCCCACCACCCCCACCCCTCTCATTAACGCAACCCAGATATGCAATTCTGATCTTTGACGAGGAGGCTGTAGTGTCGGCGGGCGCCTCGACGGGAGTGGTGCCCAGTTTTGTTTTTTACCCGCCCGGCTTCATTATTGATGGCATCGGAACGGTAATGCGGAAGCATGTGTGAACGTTTCATTACAAAAGGTGGACGCTGCCCGCGTTAATATTGCAGACCCGCCGGACCCGACCGGACGGGTGGACGCTTCGGATACTGGCGACGGGGATAGAAAAAAAACCATAGCCCACAAAAAAATAAATAAAAATATTATACATTTAAATTTCGAATATTAGGCTCGAACTCCTTGCCGCGATCGCGGTCGAACTATTTGAACGCGTGTCGGCAAAAGTTTTCAGGCAAACTTCTGTAAAGTTTCTCACGTGCGTGTGTGGACGGACCGATCGCGTGACGGATTGGCCGGACTGTCGCTCTCGCCCCGTACGAACTTTTCACGCAGATTTTTGTTTCTTTTTCGTTTACTATTAGTGCACTCCGCCGACAGAAGCCGTTTGTTTATCCGGCCGTGGTGTTGCATTACCGGACATTGACTTGTAGTGAATATGTTGATGTTTTGTTGATTGTTTTTGTTACGTTTTGACGCTGAACGAGGCGGCCAAGAACGAGGTAAGTGAATGACATCGCTAGAAAAAAACTTTTTATTATACTTGATAAACGTGGGTAATAATTATAAAAATGTATTGATTTAAAAATAAAATATTTTATTTATTTATTGAACCCAAAACACTTTACATAACAACAAAAACTTATAAAATTATATTGACAAGACTTAATCCAAGTATTTCAAATTTTAACAACTATGTCATCGAAAAATTCGCATCGAAAAATGTTCCTGAGAAGTACTCTTAAACAAGTGCATTAAAATATCGTAAAAATAAATACAGGATTTAAATACATCTCAAAATTGGGACCAGTTACTATTTCAATTTGTCCTGCTAACAATTATGGCAACCCTTTGTAATGTGACTATTATAATGTTAATCGCGAACTGGCCGCAATGGACCGACGCGAGGTCTAGCAGCGTTGCAGGCATCCACGGAGCTCGGCATTAGACCGTCTTGCATAAATAATTACGCGACAGTAATAGCTAAAGATTTTGCACCTATTTGTGTCGAACCGTTAAAATTTATAACAACATTCATCAGAGTTGTTAAATATATGATAATGAAGGTTTTTATTAGAATAGACTAACTTTTAATTCAAAATAGATTACAAGTAATTCTTATTTTATGTAATTTTTTACTTTTACCGCTGTTTTGGAAAAAAACCTCTATCCTGTAAAGAAACAAGATGCCCAGCGGGACTTTTTTGTCGAAGTATGTTTTAGTTTTTAATATGGTAATAAATATTGTATAATATATTATATTTGAATGTTATGTAAATGAATTAATATTGGTCTTTAATGCAATTGTTTAAATTCTAACTCTTCATTAACGACGAGGTTATTTTTTATAAACACGTGTGTTTCGCACTTATTTTTTAAGTTAAATATTTAGACTTTCCAAAATCTGGTATTTGAGGAAGCAATTTGATTTGAGGAAAAAGTGAAGAGAAAAATTTGGTATTTGAGGAAGCAATTTTATGCGAGTTAAAAATGACATTGTATTCCTCTAAGAAATAGCATAAATATGTTTTTATATAAAAAGCTGAAGTGACAAACAAACTGACACACACAGCCAACTTTAAACAAAGAAGTTGTCAGGTCTAAAGACTAAGATAGGATGCGTCTAATTAATTTATTAACTGTTTATATAACCAGCTTGAGAGTTGGAGAGTTTATATAATGTACCTTCTGTTTTGAACATGAGGCCTGTACCCAACAGTGGGATATATATATATATATATATGCTTCATTTTTCAAGTGTTTTAAATGAGCGCACCAGTGGACTGCCTTTGGTCTAAAAAAAAAGGAGCACTGTAACTGTAGTCACCAGGAATCGAACCCAGATTGCTCGCATATTATGTAAAGTATTTTTTTAAATATAATGTCCTCCAGACCGAATTTTGGTCACGGCGGCCAATCTCAACTGAGACTAGCCATCTGGGCAGCAGAATTACATATGTATAATGTCCGAGTATACCCATGCGCAAGCACAGGAGCACTCTCTATTCGCTCATTCTCGTAGTCCGATGGGACGGTTACCCGACACGACCGGAGAGAGATTAGGCACAGGACTACCGGCTTTACGTACTTCCCTTGGCACGGCGTGAAACACCGCCAACTTCCCAACTCCGGCCTGCTACTGAGAATTTCTTGACAGAAAACACAATAACTGACTTTGGCCCGACCCGAGATTCGAACCCGGAACCTCATGATCAACAACCCCGTTTTCGACCACTAGACCAAAGAGGCAGTCTTTTTAAATATACGAGCTATTTGGCCACCTAAATTTAAGTGGCTACAGTAACCCATGAACAGATACGATGTCACTCTTGAGAACTAAGATGAAATGCCTCGTTTTCCTCCAAGCCGAAACACAGCTGTAGATTCCAAGATGCTGGACGAGAGAAGTAGATGGTGGTGGGTGGTACCCACTCAGGCGAACTTCTAGGCTGAAGAGGTGAACAAATCATGTAGCTAAATGTAATTATTTATATTTAAATTATGATATTTTTATAAAGATAATGGATTTCCGCAAAGTAACGCCCGATTCTATTTAATAATAGATTCAATGTTTGCGAAGGTACGTTTAGTACGTCGTGTAGTGGCGGTGTAAGAATATCCACTACCCCTGGGTGTCGTAAAGTGTACCAGCGGGAAATGAAACAGGAGATGGGCAG
This sequence comes from Parnassius orleans, assembly GCA_029286625.1. Classification (NCBI taxonomy): domain Eukaryota; kingdom Metazoa; phylum Arthropoda; class Insecta; order Lepidoptera; family Papilionidae; genus Parnassius; species Parnassius orleans. The sequence continues at coordinate 1,901,404 of JAGSMP010000047.1, read as the reverse complement.
CAGCATCTTGTTGATAATTTTTTTATAGGATAAGGGTGACAAACGAGCACACAGTCCACCTGATGGTAAGTGGGTGCTGTGGCCCATAGATATCTACATCTATCTTTGTTTGCGAATTTAAATGCAGATGCGCTGTCAGCCGTGAGGACTAAGATAGAATGCCTCTTTTCCAGTAAAAAGGGTCTCCGGTTCTCTACACTCACCATACGAAACACAGCAGCATTAAGCTGCTATTTTACGCTGGTATTCTGTGAGAGCGTGGTCCGTCCCCGGTCGAGCCGACCCATTCGTGCTACAACTATACTATTAATATAGCTGCAGCATGGCTCTACCACGTAGTCAATTTATATTGTTTAATTGGGAATGATAATACATTCATTGAAGTTGAATGATATAATATAACTTTCAAATAAATTTGTCGCTACGATACGCGCGCCACCTACTGTAAGTTAATTGTACTATACCTTATCGGATAGATAACCTTCGCGGAAGTGAAAGCAATAAGTTGACAAAGTTTTAGCGCAATCTGATGAACGATATGGCAGCGCATAAAATACGAACAAGCAAACATTAATTTTTATATATTATATTGACTAACACTTAGATCTTGCTATCGTTATAATCGGCTAGAATTACTTCATCGTCAATTTAACTCCATTATTTCAAAACTCAATGGTGTAGTCGTATGCGGTCTCTTCACGGTCTTTTCTCCGTCCAGTTGTTCAAACATACCTAATTAATAGTTCGTAATCTTAATTTTGCATATGAAATAATATACGGTTTCAAGCGCATCTAACTCACATCTTTAAGTAGTAAATATTAAATAAAAAGTGAGTTTTGGGATATTTATAATTCTATAAATTTTAAATGTTTGGTTATATTTATAAAATCTGGAACTAGTCTAGCCATACCGAGCCAAGCCAAAAGCTGCTCAATGCTGCCATTACAGTTATAAGCTGTGAGGCATTCCATCTTGGTCCTCATAGATGACAAGGCATCTGTAGTCTTCTTTGTTCGATGTCGACTTCCATGGACTGCAGTAGCCCCTTACCCTCAGATGGACTGTAAGTTCGTTTGTAACATAAGTTCTATAAAAAAAGTTTCATAGTACGCGTGCAATCCAACTTTAGTCAATATCATCAATGTATTTGTAAATTGCAACTTTAACTGTTGGCTTAGGTACTCAATGAAGAAAAACATCTTGAAGAAACCTGCATGACACTATAATTCGATAACAAGAAATTCCCCACCCCGCCCTTGAAGAGAGCAACGCATTCTTCTTCACTCCATTCATCAGCCTTTCAAAAGAACACCGCAGAATGTATGCCTAACCCAAGAAATGCCACTAAACACGGTCCTGAGCCACCTGCATACATCGGCTTCCTGTATGTCCAGGTCGTTATTCCATCTAGTGGGGGTCGACATTTCGGTTACGAGGCTATCACTTTATTCTTTTCTTCATTATCCTACCAGAAATAAGAGGAGGCTTATTCCCTGCGGTTAAATGCTTATAGAGACTCAGTTTTCATGTCCTTGCCTGTCATAACAAGAGAAGAAAAATTAAAAAAAATGACAAAAATTTATAAATTATTTTTCAAGCATTTACCTTAACTCTAGTAGCTATCTATTTCATGGGCTCTTTCAAAATGACTAAGGAATTCTTTTTTTTATTCAACCCATGTGGTTATCAGGACACATTCCAAAATGTCAACAAACAATATAATATATTAAGTAAAAATAAAATAATATATTAAGATTGCAAAAATAGAAATTAGGTAGTATTTTAGGTAGTTCTAAAATGAATTCCATTTCATTGGAAAGAAAATTAATTTATACTTAAACGCAAGAAGATAAAATTTAAAGCCCATTTAAGTATTCAGAACTAACATATACGTACTCGTAGATTAAGATAGAAGTAAAAATAGAGAAGTCTTCGGTTAGATTTTACAACTATATTCACGACTCTACCACTTGAGTGTTAAGCTCTACATTATTTTTATACCTATTATTTTTATACCTCTACATTATTTTTATATCTATTATACCAAAAAGACAGTGCCTTACTACTATCCAACCTCTTATCTTAATAACAGCTTATCCACAGTTGTCTCAAACGATGATAAAAATACTTCAAATATTAACTATAAAGCATTTGTAGAGACCGATCTATCATAAAAATAAAAAAAAACATTAATTTACATGATAAAATAACCAATATTATAGCCAGCGTATATTTAGTTTCACAGCAATTGATAACATTTGCGCATTTGTAAACGCATTCAAAGCGCGCGAAAAAGCACGCACTCTGCAGCTCGTAGCTAAAAGCGCGCGAAGCACGGAGCTCTGCAAGACCCCTGTCTACGAAGACGGATTGATCTTGCTTTTGTATTTTTGTATCTCAGCATTTCATTTCGTTAATCGAGTTTTTTTTTGCGTATTAGGTCCAACTAGTAGCTACAACATTCGAACGTTCTAAAAAGAATGATTCCAACGTTCATTTGTTGTTTGAAATAAATTTTATTATTGTGCAGTGTGCAAAATGAAGAAAACTTATTTGCAATTCTGTTTTGTTCGTTATTCGAATACAAAGCATCAATTTTGTTGGTTTTGTTATCGTACTTTATAAGTGATTAAATCATTGAAAGGTAGCAAAAGAAACAAATCAGAAAAAAAATATTAGGCGGTAATCACATTGTGAGTCCAGACGATCATCGATTCCGCGTCTATCTACAAGGGGAGCAATCGCACATAGAACAGCAGACTAGGAAAAAGTAAAAAACGGTGACAGACTCATTCCGTTCGCCGTCTCCGTTCTAATCGCGTCCCCCACGCACGCGCGGCTTTTTAATTGCATCCCCTGCTCCCACCCCGGAAAAAAGGGCGAGTATACGATGGATTAGCATAGGGCTGTTACGCGAGTACTTGTTTAGGAGGCGAAAGGAAAGCGCTGTTGCGAAGGAGGTCACGTTACCAGAGCACATATTAATTATTGATTTATTTTTTTGTTTTAATAATGTGAGTTGTGATAAAAACTTCACTCAAAATATCTAGTGCTATTTATCAATTCTTACAAGAGATATCTATTACTCGGAATATCGTTTATTCATACTGTATCTGTGTGCCGTATTCAAGTTAAGATAAAGATGAAAGCCATAAATTATACAACTATCAATCTGTTAACTTCATAAAATACAGGGAGCATTAAAGCGCATATAAACAATGACGAGTGCATAAACAAAAAAGATGTTAGCGAAAAATCCGCCCTCTGAGGACGCGAAAACTTATCCGTTACAGCCCTAATTAGCATACAGCCTCGCGCGAGAAAAAGCACCCCTTCAGATTTTACGCGTTCCCTCCCGCCATATTTTTACGCGGCGCATTTTTGGCGGGGCGCGGGGTACATGCGTGCGTGCGCGCCGCCAGTCGGCGACTGCCGGCGACCGCGCGATGTGCAGCACGACGCTCGAAACACTACGCCAACAGACGTTGCACTTACGCGGCTGATATGACCGAACTGTTTTAAATTCGAATTTTGAATTTTTTTTTCCTCGTTTTTATTTTTTTTAATGTGAAGTGCAGTGTTGACAGGATTGCGCGGATTCGGGTGAGTTTTGTGTTTCATTTTTCGCTTTTTCTCAGTTATCAAATATGACGTTAGAACTAGCAAAATTCGGTGATAGCTGGGAGCAAGGTCGTGCCAAATGATAATATTATTTGCACAAAAATTGTGTTAGACTGCCACGGATAACCTCGTTTTAGGACAACGTGCGTCGTTATTCTGTGTTTTTCTACGGCCACTCTTATTATTTGTTGATGAATGGGAATGATTGTATTTGTTACATTCTTGTTCTTAGAAAAGATAACATTTTTATAGACAAATTGACATAGAAGTTTCGTTCGACCAATCATTGTCAATAGTCACGTTTCGATAAATAAAAAATTTGGCGCGAAAATCAAACTTTAAATATAAAAACTACACAAACCGTGGCTAAATCCCGTGAATTCATTAATTTATTTAAAAGAATTACTATCAATTTCAGTTTTAAGATAAGATATTTTATAATACATTCTAGAGTCCCTAAAATTAATTTATTTCAGTACCTACTCATAAATTTTCATAAACTTGCGATCTTGTTTTTTTTTTGCGATTTATTTGCTATTAATAACTACGCTTAGGTAACTTAAACAAAGATTAAAATCGCATTTAATTAAAAACTAAAGACATTACTTTAATCATGTTTTAATAAGTGTAGTAAACTTTCGGAAACTAAAAACAGTCAATAGTTTTTACTGTTTTTTCTTAAATTTCGGACCGTAACTGAAATGTATATGATTCATTGGCTGAGGAATATTTGTTTAATATTCTGAGAAATTCATTTTAATTAAACTGGCGTATTAATTACCGTAGATTTAAATCTTTCATTAATTTATCTCGCATCCATAGAAACTCCCAATCAATTTCTATTTCTCCTAAAGTCTACTAAAAGCGTAAATAATCTCAAGTTACTCGCCTATTCTCTAAATATGACGAACCCCGGCTTCTGTTACCGACTAAACTAACCCACTCATATTACTAAAATATTATTGAACTAAGAGGAACATATTCAAAACTTAACCCTGTTAACTGAGTTTTATAACATATTTTTAATTCAATTAATTAACATTACTCTTGACCTATACAAACCTTTCGGAAATATATTTGCTCTGTTATTATCATAGGACATGTTTATTGCGATAATTATGAATTATTGGTTAACCATCGTCCTATATTTTTTACTTATTATAAGTCAAAGTACACATGTCTTCCAAATATTTTTTCTCTTATTTCTCAGACATGCAGGATTCCTCACGATGTTTTCCTTCACCACCGAGCACATGGCAAATCAGCGCTTAAAATTGCAACTTACAAGTTCATTGTTGCCGGCGGGGATCGAACCCGGGCTGCTCGCGTACTGTGAGATTTACAGCGAGCGCTTAGCCCTGAGCTACCACGGCAATTAAAATAATTATTGAAAATATATTTGATAAGATGCTTGTGCATCTTATCAAATAAATAAATAAATTTATATTTAGTTAATTTATTAAGTGATTATAATATTGTACAAAATATCTCTCAAGATACTCTACTCAACCCATAAACCAACCCACTAATAAGTTTTACGCTAAATTTAATAGGTTTTTTTCCAATAATATAAATAATTTACAAAAAAAATCATAATGAACTAATATAATATATGTCTACATACTAAAAATAGGTATCTAATACAAAAGGGAAATATGATAGAGCCTGGCACATAAATTTAGTGCAAATTGCCGGATTTCCTACATATTCTCCCGTTTTCTTCGATATATATCTGATTTCCTGGATACACAGGACGTTTGTCTTTATAGTGATAGGTAAATGTCTATAATACATCATAACTAGAAATTTCGATTAACAAGTCTAGTGTAGTCGGCACCATGTAGGGCTTTAACACGACTCTGAAAAACTGTTTCCCTCTGTCATTCGCTAAGCGCTTCACCAAGGACAAAACTACAACGATGTGGCAGGAGCGTTACTGTGCATCAGAAACCGGAGTCGTCACCAAAAAGTTCTTCCCATATATAATAATAATAATAACACTTAGGCATGTCATCTCTGGTTGCTCGGCGCTTTCTAACTCTGAGTACTTGCACAACCTAGTAGCCAGGATTCTACACCAGGAGCTCGCTCTGAAATACGGTCTCGTATATAGTATTAAAAATGTACCCTGCTAAGTATAGCCCTTATTAGATTGCCTCATAGGGGGAAAATTTGCCACTTGCCACATTTAGCAGGCGGATTGGCAAGTGTAGTTTTTTTATTATGATTGCGTTGTTATCCGGAAGATGATGCTACTGATCTCCTGTTTCAGTTTTCCTATGTCGCCTCTTACGAAACCCACGGAGCGATATGGAGTGGTCGTGTATTTGATTCTCTTATGCCTTCACTGCACGCCAATTACATTATGTAACTAATTTTCTTATAATGGTTGTTTAAGATTTACCATACTTTTCATTCGTGGTAGAGCTACGCTACTGCTACAAATGGTTAAAGCACGTATGGGTCGGCTCGACCGGGGAACGACCACGCCCTCCATTCATGTGTAGTTCGTGTCCTGCGAGTGTTTCATATTGTGAGTGTAGTGAACAGAAGACCCTTTTAACCTTGATTCACACTATCACGGCAGCTCTATTTTAGATCGTGCAGTAAGAATACCAGCGTGAAATAGCAGCTTAATGCTGCTGTGTTTCGTATGGTGAGTGTAGAGAACCGGAGACCCTTTTTACTGGGAACGAAGCATTCCATCTTAGTCCGCAGGGGTGACAACGCATCTGCAATTTGAATCTTAATCGAGGGTAGATGTAGATGTCTATAAGCCTTAGTATTCACTTACCATCAGGTGGACTGTGTGCCCGTTTTCCCCCTTATTCTATAAAAAACCCACGGGATGATATGGGGTAACCGGGTAGTTGATTTTCTAACGCTCTTACTACAAAACAATGACAATATTATTTGCCTAATTTTCTTATAATTGCTGTTTAAGTTTCAACTGAAACCAATCCAAATTAATAGAGTAAAAGTCAAAAGATAACCATTTGAATAAACAGCATAATTTTCCCCGCCAGAAATAGAATTGAGTAAGCTCATAAACATCTAGATTTGTCCTTGTCCTTGCAAAGTTCAATACCTAGGACTTTTGCGCGTCTATGCTCGTCACGCGGCGCTTCCTGCGATAAGATAGTTAATATTTAACATAACATTCACTTTTTCATTTATGTTACTATTTTATAAAGGAATAATTCAGATACTTAGTACATGTTTGCGATATTAACAGTTTGTTTAAAATAAAGATCGTATTGTATAACCGTTAATAAGCTTTTTTTTTTAAATGATTGGTAAGACAATCTTATGTAGAGGTAAACAACAATGAATTGATTTCTTATTTTTTTATTTTTTTTTATAAACTTTATTTATTTATTTATTTTTCTAACCATGAAGGTTACAAAGGGCGAAATTAATGCATATATATCTGTATATTATATGCGTATTTATGTATGATGTATATATGTATGTTTTTTTATAGAATAAGGGTGACAAACGAGCATACAGTCCACCTTATAGTAAGTGAATGCTGTGGCCGATAGATATCTAAATTTTTCCTCAATTGAGAATAGAATATAATAGTTTCCAGTAAAAGGAGTTTAGGTTCTCTACATGAACTCTAGATGTGTTTTCACCCCTGAGGACTAAGATGGAATGCCTCGTTTCCAGTAAAAAGGGCCTCTGGTTCTCTACACTCACCATACGAAACACAGCAGCATTAAGCTGCTATTTTACGCTGGTATTCTTACTGCACTACCTAAAAATAGAGCTGCCGTGATAGTACGAATCAAGGTTAATATCACAAATGCGTATAACTTAACAAAGGCGTTTATAAATTTGTTTACGTTGAAGGAAATAAATGCGTGTATGAGGACCGAGTCTTAGTGACATTAAATATCGGTGTTATTCTGTTATGTCTATGTGTCATCCACACAGATAACATATAAAAGAAAAGGAAAATAATATTGTCTATATACAACCTACTGCTGTATACAGACCTCTAATGAGGGCTAATAATCTGACGCTCACCAGATGTCGCTATTTGTGACTTAGGTGAACTTATTTGTTACACAGTTTTTTTTATAGAATTCGAGAGAAAACGAGCACATAGTCCACCTGAATGTAAGTGGGTTCTGTGGCCCATAGACATCCACTTTTACCCTCAATTAACACTTTCACTGTCAAATTTTCCGACACAATAGTAAGACAATAGCAATGACCTATATGTAGTACACGGGACAGCGAGAGGGTTGAGAATCAAAATGCAGATGCGTTGTCACCCCTAAGGACTAAGATGGAATGCCTTGTTTCCAGTAAAAAGGGTCTACACTCACCATACGAAACACAGCAGCATTTAATTGCTATTTTACGCTGGTATTCGTAGAAGAGCGTGGTCGAACCCATTTGTACTACAACCATAATATAGCTGCAACATTGCTCTACCACGTAAGGGAGATGGTTAAACAGTGTCTTCGTCATTGAAAAGTTGCAACTTTTTTTTATAAGATAAGGCTAACAAACGAGCACACAGTCCACCTGATGGTAAGTGGTAGTTGTGGCCCATAGACATCTACATTTATCCTCGACTATGAATCAAAATGCAGATGCGTTGTCACCCGTGAAGACTAAGATGGAATGCCTTGTTTCCAGTAAAATGGGTCTCCGGTTCTTTACACTCACCATACGAAGCACAGCAGCATTGAGTTGCTATTTTACGCTGGTATTCTGTGAGAGCGTGGTCCTTCCTTGGTCGAGTCGACTCATTACAACTATATATATATGATAAATAATAATATAGCTACAGCATGACTCTACCACGTAAAAATTAATTATCAGTGTTTCAGTTCCTAGTGTATGTAAAACAAAACACTGCCTCAGTGCTGTATAGGTACTCTAACATTTTACACATTTTAAACTTTTTTTTAATTCTTCTTTTATGAATATCCGTACTTTGGTTTATCCATTTCTAATCTAATTAATATAGACATAGATTATATTTCAGAAAGAAAGATTTGTAACAAATTAACTTCCCCCGCTACGAAATCTATCAAATATTTCAACTGATTTCTAAGTGGTGCAGCCTTGGTGGCAGTTAAAGTCGTGGATACCCTCATTTCTGAGAGTTTTACAACATTAGAAACTTAACATATTATACAAAAGTTGTTATTTGATAATCAATCGAAAGGTGCTGTACCATAGATACGAACAAAACAAAAAAATATGCGTGTATCGCATTTGACGATGTGCTTGAGCATTTTGATGACTATTATGACCACTGTCATGCTGTGTAAATGGTCGAATTTCGACCACCAGCGATACTAGTTTTATTTAAAGCGCAAAAAGGATAACTTTGTAATAATGAAAATAACAGTAATTAAACTCAATAAAGAGTTATCCTTGAGCGGACGTGTCGGTGATTTATTTCTATTCTCTGGCTGGTGTAATTGCGATGAAAGCGTCCCGAATTGTTTGTGCTTTACTAAATTAACTTATACTTTGTTTATTTAAGTTATATTTTCGGTATGTGATATACGTGGTAGAGCCATGCTACAGCTATATTAATAGTATAGTTGTAGCACGAATGGGTCGGCTCGACCGGGGAAGGACCACGCTCTCACAGAATACGAGCGTAAAATAGCACTTTAATGCTGCTCGTATTCTGTGAGAGTCGTTTGGTGAGTGTGGAGTACCGGAGACCCTTTTTACTGGAAAAGAGGCATTCCATCTTTGTCCTCACGGCTGACAACGCATCTGCATTTTACACTACCACCACCTACCACTTACCATCAGGTGGACTGTGTGCTCGCCCTTATTCTATAAAAAAAATATTGTCGGTGTACCAAAGTGTTCCGGTAAAATGTTCATACGTATAAGCAGTTGAACGCGAAATGTTCTAAATCTATACATATAAATAAAATTTAAGCGTCTATCTGTAATATGGAAATAGCTGCCTATATTGAGCTGAAATGGTTATTTGCATGCCACTAAGTCATGTATAACCACTTTAAAAAAAAATTGTCCGTCTGTCTGTCTGGGCTAATCTTCGGATCCGTCGCAGTGGCTTAGCAAGGAGTTGCTGCGCCAAGGGCCGCGGGTTTGAATCCCGCACGGAACAAGTATTTGTATGGCCTACGAATAATTGTTCCGGGTCCGGATGTTTGTCCTTGTGAAATTTATGTATGTAAACTGCCCTGGAGACAATCCTAGTGTGGAGGTAACGTTTTAAAAAAAAATTGATTGTTTGTTTCATATCTATTCGTGAAATTGAAATTTCACGAATAGATATGAAACAATGCCAGGAGTGATCTATAGTAATTTTCAAAAAAAAAACGAAAAATTTATAAAATAATTGATTTTGATTATATTAAATAAGTACATCTTACCCAGGCGAAACCTGGGCAGGTTACTAGTCTAGAATAAGTGATGCCACCAATAACATGAATATGAAATGGGACTAAGTTCAGTCTAAACGATGTTTGGAGCTGTCGGTTTTACCGATAGAAGAGTTGAGAACTTTGGTAGGATATCATTTTTTTAAATACTTTTATCTTTTTGTATTATTACACTACATGAAACATTACTGTTTTCTATTTGTATTTGATTTTTCAAAAACGTGTAACGTTTCAAACTAACATTTTCTCTTGTATCGTGGAGGCAGTTTACATACATAAATTTCACAAGTACAATTATCCAGACCCGGAACAATTATTTGTAGGCACGATACTTGATCAAGTTAGATGATTGATCTACCTTGATGTCAAATTTCAAGTTTCTAAGTAACCAAGAATTGGCCTAGGTTTTTGATGAGTGAATCAGTTAATCAGTTAGGGAGCGATGATAATGGCTTTTTAACGCCTTAATAACTCAAGAACTGTAATATGTTTTTTATGAAATTTGGAATTCTAGGTATTCAAGGGGTTCTTTTTTAGGTATGCATAATTACAAGTGTGTATATCTAATCACTTTTAAGTTTTGGGTGGTTCGAAAATGGCTCTACGTTGTTCGTATAATATCGTATTGCCGGTGCGTCGCCCTTTTTATTTCCGAACTTGGCTGATACACTATCGTGAAATTGGAAACAGAGAGCATTTACTTGGGCGATTTTTGATTATCTAATTATTTACAATATTAAAGGAAACACTTTTTTGGAGTTCTTTCTCCAAATTTATATGGGACCACTCCTGAAGGCAATTTATTAACAAATTAATTAATTAATATTCCATTTATTTAAAAAAAAATTACAATCGGTTTACAATTGACGAAGATATCGCGTAACATACATACAATAAAAGAATATACAGTCGAATTGGTCACCTCCTCCTTTTTCGAAGTCGGTAAACAATCCGTAAAATTAGTTTTATTCAATAGATTTGTTTTGTGACATTCGCATTGTCGGTTTTTATTCGCTGACTATCCTGTTGGGTGACGTTTCGTCTAGTCTAGCAGCGATAGGGATAGTACAGTCGAACGCGAAACTGTCTACTTGATTTTATTTTATAAAGTTATTTTATTTACTTATATATCTATATATCTATGCGTTTTCTACTTATTTCGTGACTGTCATCAGAGGTGACAGAAGAAAACTGAAACAAGATATTATGTGCAACAGCATCTTCCTGAAAACAACTTCCTAAAAATAATAAAAAACTGCGGTTGCCAACTCGCCTGCCAAGCGTGGCAACTATGGGAAATTACCCCCCCCCCCATGAGCCAATCTATGGGGGAGGCGTATTTTTAGCAGTAGACCTTTATGGGCTGTGATGGAAGTAATGGATATATATAAAAATCAATTGCCGTCGGCAAAAACACGAAAATGGCTCGACCGATTTTGATGAAATTCTTTGTGTGTATTTGAGTGGGTCCCTAGATGGTTTAGAGTCACAATTGGACCCGGTGTATGGTGCAGTTGTCGAGATCCAGAAATCACTCGTGCGAAGCTAGTGCGGATCGCTAGTATGGAATATAAAGCAAAAATTACATGAGTTCAATTAAGCATTAAAAGACTGGTATGGGAATTCGTTGTTGTATACAAGTTCTACTAACACTTAAGAATTTTTTTTTTCTTGAGCTTTACAACATGTTCCCGAAATGTGTATACTATCTCAGACGTTCCGGTTTCCTCGCGATGTTTTCCTCCACCGCCAAATATGTGGTAATCAAACAATTACAATGCGATTAAACATTTCAGATGTATCGACTGAGATTAAACTCGGGTTGCACGCGTACTTTGATATTTAACGTAACTCTGTGTTACGTCTCCAAGACTCCTTCTAGATGAGAAATGACTTGTACTAATGAGATTTGTAAGTTACTTCACTGTTCTAATTTCTGACTTATATATTTAAAAAAAGAACAAAAAAAGATTTCTAATTGTTTCAAAACATTTCTGTTATTGAATATACCTTTTATTAGGTTGTAAATAGTATTTTAAGGAAAATTGGGTATGGCAACAAACAAATACTGATAGATAATAATAAGAATAACACTAAATTACATCTAGTATTAATTAATATTCTATTGTCCGTTGTTAATTAATTTTACCGAAAACAAGATATCTTCATATCATATATCATTCACGTCAAACCTTCGAACGTAAAATTGACATGAATAAGGACTTAATATTTACGCAAATTTTGAGCACATTAATTGAAACTAATTTTTTCGCATTGAATTAAAATATATATGAGGAAAAAATCAATTTAATAGAAAAATAAATTGATTTGATAAAACAACAGTTAGTTTTTAATGTTTTTCGCAAGTATGTATGTATGTATGTCTATTTCTTTGGCACACTCTGAAATCTAAGCGGCTTGATGGATTTCAACATATAATGAGGTGTCGTTAGATCCACCTTAATTGTGGGAGTAACATAGGCTATATAATATTTATATATTGCATCTGCAAATACAAAAAACTTGTGTGTGTACTTATGTACGCACGTAGGAAGTTATACTTCTTAGCGTAACAAAACAAACAAACTTGAGAGACAACTACCCACTGAAGTTGTCGCTTTTAGGTGTCAGTGTGCGCGCGCATCGTAACAACTTAATGGTGTCGTTTTTAGGTGTCGGTGTGCGAGCGCATCGTAAAAATTCACTCTCATCATTTTTCCCAGACGCCCCAAAAGCAGTATAACTTCAAAAGGGAGGGGAAGTTTTTTTTTTCAGTAAACTTGTTAACAGTCGAGTTTTTTTTAATTACTGTTATAACCATTTAAGCTTAGCTTTTTAATTATAATCCGCTATTCTACCGAAGCGATCACCGTCGATAGGTTACTTCAAAAGGGGATACTTACCAACAGCACTATATAAATAGCCAATTCCATTAAAACATACATACATACATAAACACTCACGCCTGTCACCCAGAGGGGTAGGCAGAGACTACGGACTTCCATTTGGCACGATCCTGGCACACCTCTCTCGCCTCCTTTACATCCATATATCTACGTATACTCGCATTAAAACGTAAAAAGTAAATAAAATGTCTAGTAGAAAATAATGGACTAAACTAATTTAACCTACTGAAAGCTGCAATAAAAGCAGGTAGTATATACATAAGTTGAATCCGCAAAATAGACATGAAAATATGATATTTTTTATCTTTAAAATTAAGAGTGTTCAGTCATGTTTGCTACAACAAAAAGAGCACTGAGCTTTTTGCAGATGATACTTTATTGATTTTGATTTTTCATATAGTGTATAAAAACTTTCATTCCAACAATTCACGACTAAGCGGAGAAATAATGGCAAATAAAGAACTGGTAACCTTTAGGACAGAAGAGGTGTTTGACAACCTTTTTTCTTATAACGGTAGTCCAACTATTGATAGGAAGCTTCAGCCCATGGACACCTTCAACCAACTTCGAACAAATAAATCCACAGATGCGTCTTCACCCCCAGTGGACGTACATACAATGACTAACAGTTACCTTCAAACCGGAACACGGTAGTGGGCACTTTTAGTACCAATTTTATACGAGGGTGCGAGTTTCACCCGCAGTTCATATTTTACGCGCCATGCTGTAGCCATATGGTGTAGCACGAATGGGTCGGCTCGACCGAGGAAGGACCACGCTCTCACAGAATACTAGCGTAAAATAGCAGCTCAATGCTCCTGTGTTTCGTACGGTGAGTGTAGAGAACCGGAGACCCTTTTTACTGGAAAGGAGGCATTCCATCTTAGTCCTCAGGGGTGAAAACGCATCTGCATTTTGATTCTTAATAGAGGGTAAATGTATATGTAGATGTGTGAGTGTGGGTAGATGTAGATGTGTCTATAAGCCACAGTATTCACTTACCATCAAGTGGACTGTGTGCTCTACCATACAGCGATACGATTAAAACTGCTGTAAAAGTCACAAATCATTTAATACGACGAATGTACTTATTTATCGCTTGTGAAATATTAGCGTTTTTAGCTTCTTGCGATAGCGTACGGAATAAATATACGATGTATGCAGAATTTCATGATCAATTTAACAGATAAACAAAATTAAATATACAATTTACTAACGAAAGTTTACTATTTTGGTAGTTGAAGGTAGCAGGTGCCAAACTTTGAAGGGACTTCACGATCACACAAATTTGGAAGATATATGCACATATTATATAATTTTTATGCGTGGTAGAGCCACGCTGCAGCTATATTAATAGTATAGTTGTAGCATGACTGGGTCGGCTCGACCGGGGAAGGACCACGCTCTCACAGAATACCAGCGTAAAATAGCAGCTTAATGCTGCTGTGTTTCGTATGGTGAGTATAGAGAACCGGAGACTCTTTTTACTGGAAAAGGGGCATTCCATCTTAGTCCTCACGGCTGACAACGCATCTGCATTTTGATTCGCAAACGAGGATAGATGTCTATGGGCCACAGCAACTGTGTGCTCGTTTGTTACACTTATTCTATAAAAAAAATATAATTTGAAGCACATTGCATACTATATACATTAAACGTTCTTTTTTTTGTTGCTTAAATTTTAGATTGGGATTTAAATATTTAATCGCTCTTCTCATACAACGCTCACTTCATGTTTATATTGTCGTTTAACGTTATAATTTTTAATAAGTCTTAATTATTTTCAACGTGATTTTTTACAGCTGGCAACTTTGTTTCCCTTCCCCGTGGTAGACTACTAGAAAATATTATAAGGCATGAAGTCCGCATATTGTGACAATTAAAGGTGTCCCACAATAAAAAAAAATATCCTGTTCCATTTTTAAACACGATTGGTACAAAAGTGAAATATTGCAATTTCTATTTTGTCACGTGCTTTTCTCTGAAAAAGTACATCGTGAGGAGAAGTGCCGTCAAAAAATATAGATTTCTAAAACGTGAAGCCTGCTAACATTGGTGCTGCTGGTAGACTCTATTGTTGCCCTACTGTTGCCCTCCACTAAGGAAATGCAACCATAGCAACGTATAAATAATGAAAAGCCTTGCAGTGAGTCGCTTACAAACTGTTTTGTTTATCCCGACATTCCGTAAACCGAATCTAGTGGATCGGGACAGTTGGCACAATCGTTCATAAATTACTACATCGTTATATAACCTGAATAGTGATGTAAGAAATATCCACTACTCGATATCGTCCCGTGGGTGTCGTTAAGAGGCGACAGAGAGAAAATAAAACAGGAGATGGGCAGCAGCAACTTTCTGATAAAAACTTGAAACGATAAAAAAACCGCGGTTGCCAACCCGCTTGCCAAGCTTGGCAACTATGGCAAACTTCTATGATACAATCTATGGGGAGGCCTATGTTCAGTAGTGGACTTTTATAGGTTGTAATAATGAATGGATGGATTTGGATTTGCGACCGTTGTCCTTCCCCGGTCGAACCGACCCATTCGTGGTGAAGCCATAATATTTACTAAACTGCCACGTGGCACAACTGCTTCTTGTAACAAACAGTGCGGCT
Organism: Parnassius orleans; assembly: GCA_029286625.1. Lineage (NCBI taxonomy): Eukaryota > Metazoa > Arthropoda > Insecta > Lepidoptera > Papilionidae > Parnassius > Parnassius orleans. Next base: position 1,885,861 of record JAGSMP010000047.1, on the reverse strand, counting down.
TTTATTTCATACAAGCGACCCGCACCGGCTTCGCATAGATAGGATTATTAATTTGGCGTTATTTACATTTAAGATAATCAAAGATCATTTTTTAATCTAGTTTTTCGTATAATATATGCTCTCTATCTGTTCGTAAAGTTTCATCACAATCGGTTCAGCCATTCCGATAATCAGCTCGAACAGACAGACAGATTTTTTAATGGTTATTTCTGTCTTAATAGTGTGGCGGGTGGAAGGAAAAGGGGAGATCTCCCGCCGGGCAAGGTTCTGCCCGGGGAGCGGCCAACGCTCCAAGTGGTAGTTCGGAGCTATTTTATATATACTGTTTTTGCTTCGGAACTTTGATAGCGCGATTTAGGCTTCGATGTATTTTCGCTTGTGGTGCGACGACAGCGCCGCCACAATAGCATGCCAATAACCCCCCGAGCTTAATAGAAGTCAGTTATTTTAATATTACAGACAGACACTTCAATTATATTATTATGTATAGAAGATAAAAAATCAAGTGTTAAGTATCGTCTAATGTATTATTTAGAAATGGCAGTGTATTATTTGAATGAACGCCATTACATTAGTTTCCTTGAATAATATGCATTTTATTGCGAAATGCAATATGATGCCGTCGGAAATGTGGATGGAACTTTCGCAAAACTGACCACCCGCGTCACGGTTCTAAGTTCCATTTGTGTTTCTCACACGGTTTACAGTAAGTTAACTACGTCAGCATCAAATAATGTAATATTTACGTAGCACTGTCAGAATGTACTGGATTCGGGTAAAGAAAAGAAATAGTAGCTAGAAATCTAAAAGAAGGGAGGATAGGAATGTATCTACTAAATACAGATTACTAAGTAACCTAGGTAGGAGAGTCAGAATTCTACCCATTTCTACATGATGGATTGCGTATCTTTGTAACAAGTAGAAATTCCCAGTAGAAGCCCGGAGTCATAAAGTTAGGTGTGCTTCACCCCGTGCCTCGGAAAGCATGTAAAGCCGTTGGTCCTGCTCCTGATCTCTCTCCGATCGTCTCTGATTACCGTCCCATCGGACTATGAGAGTGAGCGAATAGAGATAATGCACCCTGTGTTTACGCATACACTCGTGCACTATAATCCTGTCGTAGATGGCAAGTCTCAGTTGAGACTGGCCGCCGTGGCCTAAATTTGGTCTGGAGGACATTACCTATCCAGAAGAACTCCTAGGCAGTAATGTAGCCGTAGTTAACCATACCCATGTTGCATATATATAGTAATTCAAAAGATTAACCATTGAAGATCATTAAAAATTAACTAGTACATTGCGGGGTCGGTCGACAATTTCCACGTATAGTTAAAGTTAACTAATAAAATAACCAGAATGTTGCGTTTGCACAATCCATTATATTTGACGTACAGTCGGCGGCATATCTGCAAAGCTTGAGAAAGATACATCGGATTATCACCTTTATTACTTACTATAAGGTGCTATAAGCGCGTAAAGGTTAATTCTTATATGCCACTAACTTGTGTACCCACAATCGAACAATTCAATATGCAATGGTTTTTGGAAGTGAAACAATATGGTTGCTTACTCGTGATTTTTTGTGTGTTACAATGCATGGACGTGTCTCAAAGAACAAATAACAATATCTAATCAATGAAATGTGCAATGGATCGTTGTGAAAAAGTTTGCGATTGTATATTATTCATAATACGAACGGCCTTGGTTTTTTATAACAATTAAATGACAAACTAGCTAATAATCTACCTGATAATAAGTGACCCTATCAACTAACTTCAATTTAAGAATATTACGTGTAGATATAAAACTCAAGTATTTAATTTTGGGAGAACGATGTAATTCCGTAGAATTTAAAACGGTTTAAACTTCAGCATAAAGCAAAGCAAAGAAGAAAGAAATATTAGGCATTTTACTTGAAATAAATATGTAATATTAAAAAACCTTAACTATAACTAAAAACTTAAATTATCATACAGTCCTACTCCCCGTGGTATCGTGTCAAGAACGCTGGCTGCGTTTCCTAGCTGAATGGCTATACTTATCCTTTGAGCGAGAAAAGAACCAGCCCTCTTATCGCCAGCAGCGACAACCAGTCCAGGATACAGTTCCTTTAGAATTCACCAGTTATGTTTTTTTTAAATAGTTTATATATTTGAATGTTATGTAAATACATGATAATTAAAAAATCAATTTTTGAGCGTATGGTTAACAATTATTACGACAACAGGTCAAGAAAATATCTAGTGCCGCTTATTTTCAATGAGATATTTTCGGAAGATGAATATGGTTATAAGGAAATGTTTGAAAGGAAGCTGAAATTGTGGTTGCTTTATAATAAATTATAATCATCATCATCATTACAACCCTTTACCAAGTCCACTGCTGAACATAGGACTCCCCCAAGGAATGCCACAAAGCACGCTCAAGATCCACCTGTGTCCATCGACTTCCTACATCTCTTACCTAGTCGCTCCATCTAGTGAAAAAACTGTTGATCTACATAAATTATAATAGATAATGCAAAAATGCTGTGTGCTCAATCCCGTAAGCTGCATCCGGTTAGCTTTGACAGTAGCTTCTGGTGCTGACCTAATGGAGTATAACTATTATAGAATAATTGTTAAAAGTGTTTTCAACCGACTTCAAAAAAAGGAGGAGGTTCTCATCTCGACTGTATTTTTTATGTGTGTTACCTCATAACTTTTTTCTGCGTAAACTGATTTTGATGATCCTTTTTTTATTTGAAAGCTGGTGCTTCTCATGTGGTCTCATATAAATTTGATCAAGATCTTTTCAGTAGTTTAAAGTTATCCTTAATAATGCGTATTTAATTGACTTCGATTACATTGATGATGTTCTCATTTTATTTATATTGTAGTCGGTTGTACGATTTTTTTAATTTTAGCACTTGTAAAGTTTTAACTTTTTCTACTTTAAGTTCACTATTTTATATTACTACCTACTGCTATCATTGACTTATAACGACCACTATACTGCTATTTTAGCTATACTATTTAAAGTTTATAATATGAGTAGTACATTAGGACGTACCTACTAGGTACATAGGACGTATGTGGGTTATGTATTCGCCAACAAACTAATCTTCAATTGGACTAAAGTAGTATAAGATACAACCGATGAAAAATGTCTTACCCAAACGGAATGCAGCGTTAAACGTGCTGCTTGATAGCAAAAATAGTGTAGGGAATGATAACTACCCGACTGATAGATAATAAAAGAACCCTACCGCTTTGCAAAATAAAGGTCATACTCAACTACCGACACGGGTACGAGTTTCAAATGCAAACCGAATTGTTAATGCAAAACAATTTATAGCATTTTAGGTTTCTCAAGCTCACACTGCATGATAGTTGTTTTTTTTTATTTTTCCGTAAAATCCCATAGCTATATGGGCCTCTCCTGCTGTTTAGAGGATTTAGATTTTAGTAGTGTCAGTGCAAACACTGCAGTAGGGTTGTCACTCCTGAGGACTAAGATCGAATACTCGTTACCAGTAATTCCCAAGTTCTCCCGTTTTCTACACTCACTATACAATACACACAGCATCACGCCGCTATTTAAGGCGTTATTCGTCCTACGAAAGGCTACTTTTGCTGCTTTTGCAAACTGCTACCGTTACCTTAATAATCCTCCCCTTAAATTGGCTCGTAGGGGGGATATTTGCCATAGTTGTCACGATTGACAAGTGGGTTTGGTAACAGCAGTCTATTATTTTTAGTCGTTATTAAGGAGACGCTACTGGCCATCTCCTGATTTGTTTCCCTCTGTCGCCTCGCCACACCCACGGGATGATATGGGGTAGTGGATATTCTTACACCGCCACCACACGCTAAAAAAAAGCTTTAGAACCGTCCCAAAGGAAACCTTTAACAAGTTATTAAACAAGCGTCACGTAGTTTCCTTTACATGTTTGATGCACATTCCCTAGTATTTTAAATAGCGCAGTTACTTCTTGCACTCGATGCGTAGGTATGTGTACAGTTGTTTACTGTCAAGACCGGACGACTCTTCGCTTATAGCTGTCCTTAGTCAAACAAATTTGTTTGTACGTTATAAAAATATGCTAAACACGCACTAGACGTTACTCTTAACGTCTATCTAGTACGTACGATGATAGTTGGACAGGCCCCTTATTACTTGTACAGTATATTCCATCTTAGTGATCAGGGGTGACAACGCATCTTTTTTTTTTAATTATCAAAAAAAAATTGTTACAATATTGCTATGCGGCACAGCGAAAAACCACGCAGGTTTGTGTTGCGTGCCGTTCCGCATCTGAATTTTACGCATCTGCATTTTGATTCTTAATTTAGAGTATATGTATGTATCTAAGGCTATAGCATCCACTTACCACCATTAAGCTCGTGTTGTTTTTCCCTTTGCTTCTATAAAAATGTAAAAATAACGTAGATGTTGATTCTGGGGTGACTCGGATGTACTGTCAGAAATTTGGGTATAATCTCAATACAATAATATACCCGCAAACAATCAAAAAAGATATTGAAATTTAAAATTTCAACTTAATCCCTTATCAGCCAAGTGACAGTGTCACCACAACATTAGCCGTTTTTTTTAACATCAGATGGTAGGACTAATCTAGGAGTCTGTCTGGGTAAGTACCATTCTCTTATCTATTTACGCCACCAAGCAGCAGTGCATGGTGTGTTCCGGTCTGAAGGGTATAGACAGAAACAGAAACTTTTTTATTCAATATAGATTATAAATAATACTTGTTGAAAGTCACTCTTTTACTTAATTAAAAAACAGACAGGATATTATACAGGTGGACTGTGAATTCGTTTGTCACTTCATCGAATTTCGGTCACGACGGCCTGTCTCAACGGAGACTAGTCATCTGCGCAGGACAGGATTATAGTGCCCGAGTGTATGCGCAAGCACAGGTGCACTCTCTATTACCTAGTAGTAGTAAGTAATCCGTCACGACCGGAGAGAGATCAGGCGCAGGACCAACGGCTTTACGTGCTTTCCGTGCTTTCTGAGTGCCTCATGAAACATGAAACACCGCCAACTTCCTGACTCCGGGCTGCTACTGAGAATTTCTTGACAGAAAAACCCAATAACTGATTTTGGCACGACCCAGGATATGAACCCGGGACCTCATGATCAGCAATCGCGTTTACGATGCAGTCATATATATACCACTTATATTTTTAATTAATTCCCTGTTATGGTGACTGCAGCGACAAACTCTGTTACTCGTTTACTTTCATGTCTCTCGGCTCGTTCCGATACCTTAGATTATAGCTTACTAATTTGAAATATGAATATCACTACACCATATCATCCCGTGGGTGTCGTAAAAGGCGTCTGAGAGAAATTGAAACAGGTGATGGCGAGCAGAAATCTTGCTGATAACAACTCCAAATAAAAAATAAATCTGCGGTTGCCAACCCGCCTGCCAAGCGTGGCAACTATGGCAAAGGTAATCTATGGGGGAGATCTGTATTCAGCAATGAACCTTTATAGGCTGTAATGGATGTATTTGAAATACGGTCTAAAATATAATAGAATAAAAACGTTAGGTACATAAAATATCGAGACCATACATTACATCTAGAAATAGCTTAAAGTACAAAGCAATTAACAGCAATTGTGTTTGCACATTGCGATATTCTAGTGCTAGATCTAAAGGCAAATAACAAACTAGTTTACCCTGTAAAACTTAATCTAGCATAATTCGGCACGCTTTATCAGTCGCTGATATTTTCATATTCGCAATCTCCTGCAACATTGATAACTGGCCCTGCCCTAGGTTAGTGATGTGACGCGAATTATATATATATCGGTTATCGATAACAGCAAAAGGCCTTGACATTATATTGCTTGATGACTTATCGGCTTACGTGAGCCAAATCTTAGTAACAAGTAATTATTATAAAATATATAACTTTGCGACTGTTATCTTTTTTATCAATATGCGTATGCAAAACAGATGTTATAAATAACATCTAAAATACGTCCATAATCTATTATTATTTTATAGTATATCGATGAAAACATCATAAGGCACATCACTATCCCTAATGCACCATCCTTATCGCATTTTTACTACTCCACATAAACATTTGCTTGGCAAACATAGACTAGTACGCCTGTCTACTTTCGCACTCATTCTGTGTGCCTAATCGTTTATCTTTATCTAAAAGTGTATAGATAATTGCTGTGTTAGTTTTTTATTTTATTAATAAATTTAGAATTCTAATCGAGATAACATTCCCAACAAATTTGATGGAGGAGTCCTCTCATGGACTCCTCCATTCAACTTCAAACAAAGCAAGCTACTTGTGCATTGTCGCCCCTGATAACTAACATATATTGCCTCTATATTCAAATTTGCAAATATATACAATATTTATTGCCATAATACAAAAACTAAACCTAAAAACTTAAGTTATCATACAGTGCCAAGAACGCTAACTAAAAATTAAAAGCCGACTTCACTAAAACTGAAAAGGATATTTTAATTTTAAGATTATTTGTTCACATTCTGAAATCGTTGCTAAGACATAGTATGTAAAGCAAGTGGTAAAATTAAAAATTTTGTACCACCGACTTCAATATAAATTATTAAGGATAACTCAAAAACTATTGGTCAGACCTTGATCAAATTTATATGGGACCACATGAGAAGCACCAGCTTTCAAATAAAAAAATAAGAATCATCAATATCGGTTAAAGTAGAATAACGTTATGAGGTAACACACATAAAAAAAAGAAAAAATACAGTCGAATTGAGTACCTCATCCTTTTTGAAGTCGGTTAATAATTAAAATAAAAATTCATTAAAATCTCCATAAAATTCACAATGTAACGGATCAGCATATTGTGAAGATTTTTTTAAAGGATAATTTCTTCGGCAAAAATATAAACGTACGTGTCCATAGCTAAAGAAAATAAAATAAAACAAAGTAGTGCACTGACTATTCAAACCCAACAAGCGGTGGCAATGAACGGGTCAAAACCCTGAGTACAAGGAAGAGCATAGTTTTTTTATCTATTACTCTACATTACGCACTGTTCTGAGAAATAAATTACATTAATAAATTGTTATTTATGATTGTGTGTAGTCAGTTAATTGAAAAAAATTACATTTTTAAAATCTATAACAACACGCATTGATCATAAACTGTGATGATGCAAATTGGAATACTAGTCAATCATTGTCATGAAACTATTGTTATCCGCAAGATTTCTGCTTATTCTGACGTCCGGAAGTAGGTGAAAACTGAGAGAGACGAAAAACAACATTATATTCATACATATCCATACATACATGCTCACACATGTAGATACATACATGCATACAGATATACATTTAGTGTGTATGCATACAAACGGGTTAAACTAATAAAAGAGTGTCAAATATTTAATAATTACCTATGTTCGAAAGTCTAACAAATTTTTCCATAATATACAAGTTACGTAAAAAAACAAAATCTGATTTTTTTGGCTTTTACTTAGCGTGATTAGTTTTGAAAGAAATAGTATTTTATTAAACCGTAATATGGTATTTGTCAAAACTGGTTCCATACTGAAAATGTCTAATTTGATACGCTCTAAATATGCTTTACCAGGAAAACATAAAAACCTGTGTACTTTCACGATTAGTAAAACTAATATTTTCGTATAGCTTTATCGAATCGCTACTATACTATTAATTCTTAACCTCTGACGACTTAACCTTAACGAAAGAGGAACCAGACTTGTCATTATCAGGTTCAGAACTTGGCGGAAACAGTCACCAAAATGCCTATTTTGAGATCATTCCGTACATTAGTTTATACATTAAGTAAATTATCAGTTAAGAAACTCTCATAAATAGCTGAAGGAAAAATTCTTTCCACATGACAGATAAGACTTCATAGATATAGTAATTATTTGTTTACTAGACCACTACAGAGCAGCGTAGAATGCCGCGGAGCATCGCACTTTGAAGTAAAGATCGTCGGCCGTCTACCATTTAACGTTAAGTAAATGAACATGGAAAAAATATATTTGTTAAGTGAATAATAATTGATATATTTATTTTGATCATGGGATCGTGGCATCATATATGCAGTGCCGCTAACGGACGTACTAAATACCAACATTTAATAGTTTGGTCGGCTGGCTTCCCTCGAGGCTGCTGAGCAGTGACGGCGTAAGAAAATTCAATACCATATCATCCTGTGGGTGTCGTAAGAGGTGATAGAAGGAAACTGACACAGGAGAGATAAAAAACAGCGGTTGAAAACCCGCCTGCCAAGCGTGGTATCTATGGCGAATATCATCCCTTTGAGGTAATGTATGGGGTAGGCCTATGTTCAACAGTAGAATTTTGATAGGCTGAGATGATGATGATTACTCAAGAGTAAGGAGTGAATGCCTTCAATTGGTGCATTCAAATTCGCACTATGACATATGAAAATCACCTCCGTAGTCACCATTACAGATCACGTAATTTTGGACTTTACAAGTCAAGTTTAATTTAACACTGTATATACATCTCAGAATATGCATGTAGGCGCGAAACATTTACGGAAGCTAATAACACCTCTCGGCTCAGAGAGCAAGTTACGTAGCTCCTCTACGAACCACTTCACATGCTGTGAATGTATTTATTTCTCTCTAAGGTTCACGTATATTTTTCTTGTTCATATATTTTAATAGTGAAAAGTAAATCCGATAATAATCAGTAATTAAATTTACATTTTAAATGCCTTCAAAATACTTAAATACATAAACGAAGTACAGACAAAATATAGTAACGTATCATCGTAACATATTATCTAAAATATGTACGTGTTATGTTACTTACTAACACAATTTCTTAAAAACTAAATAAAACTCATAAACAGATACCCCCATTTTCGGCGACTTCAAAAGAGGTGGTTTATTGCATGTATGTTAACGCTATATCTTCGTCAATTGTAATACGATTTTGATGATTATTTTTCTTAAATAGGTTATACTTCAGGGGTGGAGTACCATGTATAAATTTAAAAAAAAAACCACCCTTAAGATTGATAACTTAGGGAATGAATTTTTTTCATGTAATTATTTAGACGACATTGAGATCGTGATGTTCCTAAGTTCACTCAAAAGGGGAAGAAAATTAACTTTTAATAAAAAGTAATAGCCGACTTCGGAGAACTAAAAAAAATAAAATAAATAATAATAAAATAAAATAATTCTTCTATACACTATGTCTCAGCATAGTTTCAAGTTATTTGAAATCAGTTTAACTTTTTACGAGACTGCCTCCGAAGGAGGGGAATGTATTTATGTATAGATGTATATCTATTTTTTAACACGCTCTTTAGCTTAAACGGCTTAAAGTCGACCTAATTGTTGGAGTGACATAGGCTATATAAAATTTATAAATACAAAAAAGGGGTTGGAAGGTTTTTTTTCAGTAAACTTTATAACGCAGTCAGGTTTTTTTAAATTACTGTTTTAACCATTAAACTTGTTACTTATAAAAAGTTAATTTTTAAAATCTACTTTATATATACTATACCATATTTAAAACTATCAATAGAGTTTTAACTGTCTATAGAAAACTATCAAAAAAATTTACTATAATATTTTCATGCGTCACACGTATAACAATAATAGCTTCAAAGTTTTTAAAGGTGACAAAACGGGCCCTTTGAACTCCAAAATTAATCACGGCTGGCCACACCGTGGCAACTAAACTGTTAACTAATAGGGTTGCTCGCTACGCGAAAATTAACGGACCCCATTAATTAACTCGCTAAGCGATGTTGTAACTATTTTGTAGTTTGTAACGATCAATTACAATGGACGCGTGGTTCAGCGATCAGCGCACTTGATTGCTTTAGATGTAACTTGTGAGTTCAAACCGTATCCGGTGTTAATCTATACAAATAAATAAAATTGAAGTGTCTGTTTGTAATGTCAAAATAACACCTTTTTACTTAATGCATATGAAAGTATATACGGTACTTATAACAAAACACAATTTTTAAAAATTTTGTGTCAGTCTGTCTCTATGTTCCGGCTAATCTCCGAAATATCTGGACCGATTTTGACGGGACTTTCACAGGCCGATAGCTGATGTTATAAGGAGTAACTTAGGCTACTTTAATTTTAGAAAATAATTAGGGTTCCGCGCAAAAAAATTAAAACCTTAAATTACACGCGGGCGATGTCGCGGAGAACAGTTAGTATATTATATATACCTTTACCGGTACAGCCTATTAAAGTCCACTGCTGAACATAGGCCCCCCATAGATTGCCCCATAGGGGAGATATTTGCCATAGTTGTGACGCTTGGCAATAGGGTTGGCAACCGCAGTTTTTTTTATTTTTAGTCGTTATCAGGAAGACGCTGCTGCCCATCTCCCGATTTGTTTCACTCTATCGCCTCTTACGACACCCACGGGATGATTTGGAGTAAAGGATATTCTTACACCGCCACTTCACGGTAAAGTATATTATAACATTACACGAAGATAATCTCGTATTAACGTATTTTTGTTTAGCCACTAACATTACGGTTGGCTAGTAGGAAATGCATTAAGTCCAGTAAAGTACCTTTAGTACAAAAAGTAATTAAAATAATATAATGAAACCGGCCAAGTGCATGTCGGGCCTCACCCCATTAGAGTTCCGTACATGTTATGACCGATAAACTTTTTTTTTAAACTAGATATCGATTTCGGTAATGCTTTTTTTCTAACCTGTGGAAGCAAAATACCAAAAAATGTTAGTTTGTTTTGTTCCGCACTTACAAGCTACATTACGAATCGATATTTTCAATGTTCGTTGTTTTAGCTGCTGCAATTTTAATTTTAATTTACAGCAGCTCTATGCTGCTATTTTTTTTTGGTACCCCACCTGACGGTAAGTGGATGTTGTGGTCCATAGACATCTACATCTATCCTCGATTAAGAATCAAAATGCAGATGCGTTGTCACCCCTGAGGACGACAAGGGAATGCCTCGCTTCCAGTAAAAAGGATCTCCGGTTGTCTACACTCACCATACGAAATATAGCAGCATTGAGCTGCTATTTTACGTTAGTCATCTGGGTGAGCGTGGTCCTTCCCCGGTCGAGCCAACTCATTCGTGCTACAACCATGTATAGCTGCAAAATGGCTCTTCTTCTTTTTAACGTTACTCCCGTACTAGGATTTCCTCCTGTATCGCAGAGGCAGTTTACAAACACAAATTGCACAAGGAAAAACATCCAAACTCGGTACGATCATTTGTAGGCCATAATAACTGTTACGTGCGGGATTCGAACCCGCGGCCCCCAACGCTGCAACTCATTGCTAAGCTCTGCGCCAAGAAGCCGTCAAGGCTCTATCACGTACAAAATTATATATCAATTATTTATCTATCTAAGACCTCTAATATATATATATAATGAACTATAATGCTACCCACAACAGAGCTCTATAGATAAATAGCATGCAAACTGAAACTTCAAGTTATATAATCCCAACAAAAGCCTCCGTAGCTTCATTCACAACCCACGCACACATACAAAGTGTATTTACATACGTCCACACACGACACCACTACGCTGAAACGCTTACATCCATTTGACGACTTTCATTTTCGTATAGAGCCTACATAGTTCGCATACCGAGGAAACGCCAGCTATTGGCCACTAAAAGGTTGACCTTTGCCGCGATTGGATCGGCCGGGTCTATGTATCCGATATTTACGGATATAATGTACCCGCTCGTATATTTCCGGGCGGATCGTAACCCACTTTCGGATTATTTCCTTTAGGTATTCTCACACTATGTTCTACGTGTCGCGTTCACGTTATGTAATCATTGAACGTTTAGACGTATTTCATAGAAGCTTACTACTTACTTAAAGTATATAAACATTATTTTTACGTGGTAGAGCCATGCTGCAGCTATATTAGTAGTATAGTTGTAGCACAAATGGGTCGGATCGACCGGGGAAGGACCACGCTCTCACAGAAAACCAGCGTAAAATAGCAGCTTAACACTGTTGTGTTTCGTATGGTGAGTGTAGAGAACCGGAGACCCTTTTTACTGGAAAAGGGGCATTGCATCTTTGTCCTCACGGGTGACAACGCATCTGCATTTTGATTCTTTATTGAGGATAGATGTAGATGTATATGGGTCACAGCAACCGCTTACCATCAGGTGGACTGTGTGCTCGTTTGTCACCCAATCCTATAAAAAGAAATTGTTATAAGGAGATAAAGTAGTTTCTATGTAAGTTTATTTGTAGAAGGTAATCTCTAAAACTACTAATCCGATTCTAAAAATTCTTTCCCTCATAGAGAGCTTTGTTGGAATGTTTTATTGTGATCAGAATCTTATTGCGTGGTTTTTGTTGGCAATTATTTTCGTTCGTAATATTTCGGAAAAAAATGTAATAACTTTGCTTTTAATATACATTTACATGCATTTATTTTTTTCTGTTACCGCCTTCGTTATGTTATCACTGCTTTAAGGCTGACTGGCAGAGAATGCTTTTGGCATTAAGTCCGAATTTTGATCCTATACTGTTTGTAAGTTTTAAAAAAGATTAAATAAAAATAAATATAATTTCATGGGAGCAAAGCATGCGGATCAGCTAGCAATAAAAACTTTAATATTCAAATATAATTTTCGCCCATTCATTCATTACAGGCAGTCAAAGTGCCCCTGCTGAACATAGGCCTGCCCGTAAATTGCCTCAAAAAGAGGGACATTTGCCATAGTTGCCACACTTGGCAAGCGGTTCTCATTAGTAAAACGCAACTGCCCATCTCCTATAATAGTAATTTTACCTCAGGCGCCTTTTACGACACCTACGATATGAGAACATTATTTACCAATAATTAAATAAAAAAACAATATATAAATCCATAAACAATATATATAGTAATAATAAACAATATATAATTATGATATTAACGGCTTCGTGACGCAGTGGCTTAGCAATGAGTTGCGGCACGGAGGGCTGTAGGTTCAAATCCCGTACGGAACAAGCATTTGTATGGCCTACAATGTAATACAGGACAGCCTCTCAGCAACACGGTCTTGGTTGGTGTTCCATGTCCGGATCTTTATCATTATGAAATTTGTTTATGTAAACTGCCTCTACGACACAGGCGAAAATCCCAGTGTCGAGGTAACGTTTATAATATATATATTTAAAAACGTTACGTTTATATATATATAAACATAATTTAATATTGTCTTTTCCAATTTTTTCATTATTTTACATTAGCAATGATAATCGTCAATGTCATCTTAAATAACTGATAATGACAACAGCTTCTGTAACTACAAATGACAACTCATCAGTATTAATTATCTCCATACCTGTCTCTTTCTATTGTCACATTAAGTCATAGTCCGATGGGACCGGAGAGGATCAGGCGCAAGTCCAACGGCTTTACGTGCTTTCCGAGGCACGGGGTGAAACACCGCTAACTGCTTGACTCCGGGCTGCTACTGAGAACTTCTTGACAGAAAAACCCAATAATTGATTTTTGGCACGACCCGGGACCTCATGATTACAAACCGCGTTTACGAACACTAGACCGACGAGTATATACGATATAAGTTTCATTTATTTCCTATTAAAATAGATGCTAAAGAATTATACGCGATATTAGTAGAACCTGTTAACTAATTCACGCCATTTTCTTTTACAGATTTAAATCAAAAGAAGGCGGTTAAGAAGATCTTGTTAAGAGTTACGGTGAGTACAAAAACTAATTATAATTAAGATTAGGTTATTTGTTTTACATGGGAATCGAACTATGAATATTTGTTATATATGGAAACGAAACACGTCAAACATAAATCCTACTTACATACTATCGCAGCGTGGAGCGTCAATGACGTCCTATCACAAACATCGAATCGATTGTCGTACGCGCGTCGAAGTAGAAACACGTGTGGTCAAGTCAGTCTAAACTTCTATTCTATTCTATTGTATTACAGCCTATAAAATTCCACTGCTGAACATAGGCCTCCCTAATAGATTGCTTCATAGCTCCCCCTATTTGCCATAATTGCACTGGGCTGCCAACCGCAGTTTTTAATTTTTAGTCGCTATTAGGAAGACGCTGCTGCCCATCTCCTGGTTTTGTTTCCCTCTGTAGCCTCTTACGACACCCACGGAATGATATACTGATATTCTGAGCCATTACACAGTGAAAAAAATAAATAGTGTTACCTAATAATAAATATCTGATTATGAACTTGAACACATTTGTACATTTAATCAATAGCTGATTTTAAAAAAAAAACAATATCGTTATGGTCGTCTTTACACAAATCAATAGATATACACATCAATATATAACTATTACAGGCAATACAGTAATTAAAACGATTTTTGATAAAGAGTAGGTAGGTCACTCGCAAACCGATAGCTCTGACACTAAGCTAGATAAAGTCTAAATTTTTAGTTCTTTCGTTGATAACGGTAACGAATTGTGAGATTTTGATACATTTTAAATAACAACTGTGTCGTTTGTACGCCGACCTCCGTTTAGTTTGATTTGTCAACGTGTTTACATCTCTTAAATGACCAGAACAAGGTGAAATATAAGATACAAGTTGTAACACCCTATTTCACCCCCTGGGAGTTTGAATTTATCAAAATCCTAATCTTAGTGGGTGTCTACGTCGAGAAAAGAGTATATATGCCAAATTTGAAGTCAATCGGGCGTTTGGTTTTGGAGATCTCGTGATGAGTAAGTAAGTCAGTGGTATTTCGCTTATATATATGAAGATTTAAAGCGAAATATCCCATTAATTTAATTTGACCTGACCCGGGATTCAAACCCGAGACCACATTATCAGCAGTCACACTTACGATAACTAGACCAAAGCAAAAATCAGTAGGGTTAGTATCCATAAATACTTAATGAATACTAAAGGAAAGCTAAAATACCAGCCTATAGACGTCCCATGACTGGGCACAATCCTTCTATCATTTGTTGAAGTGTTTATTTATTATATAAATTCCCTTCCTCGGTTATTCTTTTACACACACATACACACAACAAGACTAAGAAGCAATCACACAGTGACTTCGTACAAAGGTACTGCTTATTCCATATTATAATGGTTGTTACGAAAATCTAACGAATAGTTTCGTCCGACGGGATCACACGTGTTCCTATCTCGATACTACTTCGACAATTGTGATGTTTGCGATAGTACGTTTCCTTGACGCTCCACGCTGTTATAGTATGTGTGGAAGGCTTATGTTTGACGTATGTCCTTTCCTTATAATAACAAATACGTAGTTTTAATTTAATTTAATTTAATTAAACAGTGTACATGCTGGCTTACAGTATGCCCAAAACGCCAGCATGCTAATTTACAAATTACAGTTTTAAATAATTAATAATAATACAAGATACATGTCAAAAAGGTGAAATAAATTAAAGAATACATGTCCAATAGATCAAATTAAATAAAAAATAAAAAAAAACATGCCAAATAGATTACATGTCAAATAGATTACATGCAAATAGATTAACCAAAATGTCATTGTCAAATTAACTATCTATGATTAAATTAATATATTACAATATGTCAAAATTGGATGTCAAAAATAGAAGGGCTTAGTTCGATTTTCGTTGAAGCAACACAGACCATCTTTTTAAATATGGAAGGACAAGGCGGCCACGCTTGTTTACGGAAGTAAAAGTGACAAATGAACACACAGTCAACCTAATGGCAAGTGGATGCTATGGCCCATAGGTGTCTATGCCTGCATATATTCTTTCCTCGATTGAGAATCAAAATGCAGATCTGCATGTTGATTCTTAATCGAAATGGATTAAAAACAAGGGTTAATAACGCATATATGCGTTATTAACCGTTATATATTATACATCTGTGTTGCTTTATCCCCTCAAGTTAGTGAACATTTAATTTATTTTTAGTTATTGCTAGTTTTATTTTGAGATACGTGTGTTTCATCACTTGCTTGAGACCCTGTATGGTTAAATGGCTATAGTATAGCAGGAGTAATGGGTTTCCCGTTATAACTGAGTCACAAACAGTTTTGCCACAACTAGTTGTCCAAGTCAAATGACTAAATATTTTAATATTGTTTTTTTTTTGTGGCAAATAAATATTTTTTACTTTACTTACTTTAACTTTATATCTAGACACAAGGTTACTCCACATCTAATACACTTTTACAGTTTGTAACTTTGTATCAATCTATTATGTTTGCTTTTTTTAATTTTGAAATAATAACCGAGACTAACGGTCCTACGATGAACAATTATAAAAAGATGCCTGTCACTATTTAAAACCACTTAGTAAGATAATATATTGATATCAGCAAATACGCATTCCTACTATGATATTTTTAGCAAAATTTCAATGATTTTTTTAATTTTTATATTTCACCGAACATAGGCCTGCCCGTAGAATGGCTCATAAGGTGGATATTTGCCAGACGCTTGGCAGGGCTGGCAAACTCATTTTTTTTAATAGTTATTAGGAAGACGCTGCTGCCCATCTCGTGGTTTTATTTCCTCTGTCACCATCTTGTGAGTCTTACGACATTCACGGGACGATGTGTGGTAATGGATATTCGTATACCAACACTACATGGTTCTTTATGTCTACATATATTAATATTTAATTACAAAAATTATATCAAAATTCAGCGTCAATTTCCTTTCATCCTACACGGCGAAAAAATAAAGTATTTTGTGCATACCCGTTTAACATTATATGATACTAAAACTAACTTACAATTACGTATAATACAGAGCTACTAGAAACGCTAAAAACCTAAACTATATGATAAGATATCACGTTGCCTAGGTCTTTGATAACAGGCTAAATTTACAAAAACCGCGATAAAATGGGGCTATCGTCTGTCAGAGCAGCGGGACGATGGGATTCCTAATTTGTAGGTTAATCTATATCTGCTATTTAAATAAAAATGTAACTATTCGCTTGGTCAAAATCTTAAAACTCCCGAAAGTTTCTTCTCGGATTGCTTGCAAAATATTCACACAACGTTGTATTCGAATACGCGAGTTTTATAAACTTTAAAAAACTTTTTCAGCCACAGCAACGCGTGGCCGGTACAGCATAAATGCGCAATAGATTCATAGGCAAATATAATGTTTTTTTTTTAAATATTTTTAATAATGTAAGTTCGTAAACCAGACGGTATATCGACATCCCATTTATTTGATACAAAAGCTATGCTATAGCGTAATATGGTACGAATAGGTTAATTTGAACGGAAAAAACACGCGACCACAGAATATTGACGTGAAATGACGACAAAATGAAATGGTAGAGCCATGCTACAGCTATATTACGGTTGTAGCACGATTGGGTCGTTTCGATGGGGTAGGACCACGCTCTCGCAGAATACCAGCTTAAAATAGCATTTCAATGCTGCTGTGTTTCGTATAGTGAGTGTCGAAAACCGGAGACCCTTTTTACTGGAAACGAGACATTACATCTTAGTCCTCAGGGTTGGCAACGCATTTACATTTTGATTCTTAATCGAGGATAGACGTAGATGTCTATGGGCCACAGCATACACTTACCATTAGGTGGACTGTGTGCTCGTTTGTCAACCTTATTCTATAAAAAAAATGCTGGTGTGCTTCATATGGTGTGTAAAGCCAGAGACGCTTTTTATATGCATTTTGATTCTTAATCGAGGATTAGTATCCTGTGGTCGGCACCAGCATCCACTCTCCATATGTGGTCATTAGTCACTATGTACTATGTCACTTAATATATAAAAATCCCTTGTCAATGTTCGTTCATGCTAATCTCCGAAACCGCTCAACCGATTTTAATGAAATTTTGCAAATGTGTATTGCTTGCTCCAACTAGATAGGATAGGTCCCGATAAGTGACCCTCAATATTTTTATTGCGAATTTAAGGATTTTTTTATTGGATAAACCGTCGTCGGAAAGAGCAATACAACGTCTGCCTGGCTAGCTAGTTATTGGTATATGAAAAACTGATAATCCGACGTCGTATTACCGATGAAATTATTGTGGAAAAGACAAAAAGAATATTAAAAAAAATTACATCGTGTGCATCGTGAAACGACATTAATTAAATCAATTACTTTTGAAATTCCATGTCCTATTTTGATAAAATTTGTCATTTTGCTTGGCAGCTTAAAGGTCAAAACAGTAATTAAAAAAACCCGACTACGTAAAAAGTTTAATGTAAAGAGAAAAATTTATACCCTGTTTCACTCCCATAATTATGTTAAAACCATCAATCCATTTAGGCATCAGAGCACGCCAAAGAAATAGTACATACATACATACTCTCAAAAAACATTACTTTCCTTCTGGGACAGTCGGGTAAAGAACGAATCATTTCCAACTGACAAAACTTACGTAAACGTAAGTAAACGTGTACTTTGTTATTGAATATAAAACTAATTCGTCTTATCATAGATTCTAAATTGTTATCGTTAAAAAAATACTGATAAAATACGAAAAAAGAATTCGTCAAGTGCGAACGATAATTAACAACAAGGTTCCGTACACAACGTTAAATTTGTTATGGTTAATTTTTCTTATTTTTAGGTGTTTACACTTATATACTAGATAGAAGGATTCCTTTCCATCTAGGAGTTCGTATGAGTAGGTACCATGATCTTCCTATATCTGCCGCAAAATACCAGTACCTGCACTACTGTGTTCCGGTCTGAAGGGTATAGAAAGCCGGTATAATTACAGACTATGTGACATCTAAGTCGACAGAGGTGTCTGCAGTGTCCATGGAATGCAGTAGCCACTTACCATCAGGTGGGCTGTATGTTCTTTTGTCACTTCAGTTTTATAAAAAAATACTTGTAATGAATTACATTGTCACTAGCCAACTACTGCGTTTTCAGACGCTTTTGTATGCAGTAAAATAAAGTAGGTTTTTAAATGATAATCCAAATAAATATAAATGTTGGTGTACTTTTACAGGAAAATATAAATATATATTTTGTTAGTCTTTAATTTTCACTACATAGGGTTGAGCCGTCTGCCATGCAGCTTCAATTATGTTACGAAACAAATAAATGCAATTTAAAAGAAAACGATAGTGTATTTTTTTTTTTGTTAATACAACTATATTTTCGAATAGACATAATAAATTTGCAACCTTTATCCTAATTCTCATTTTTGGAGTGTTTAAAACAATCACATGATTATGGAAAGTAATCCGGACTGGCAAGATAGTGACTAAAAGCACTAGTGTACCTACCACTTCCGGGGATACAATAATACAAAATATTTACTATTATATTTAGTAGGTTCATAGTTGAAATATATTTTCTTTTTTAAAGAAACGTTACTTTAACATACATACATAAATTGCACAAAGACAAACATCCAGACCCGGAACAATTATTTGTTGCCGTTTCTTACATCGCGCGGAATTTAAACCCACGGCCCTAAACCCAGGGATTAAACGCTTATAGACCCTGGGCTACAGAGTAATCGATTTATGGTTATAATTTCTGCAATCAATGATCAATTTCATTTATAACAAATTGATTTTCAAAATAATATTATGGAACCCCAAAAATATTCGCTATCGGCCTTATAATGCAAAAGATAATGCATGCGTTATATAATTTTATCATTTCTATTGCAATATCTAAGGGTACACGAATTGATCCATAATTTGTATACTGTTAAAGTTTCTTTTCCTTTAACATTATCCAACAACAAGTATATAGGACAACAAGGACAAGGCAATAGTGCGAAACAAAATATATAAGGTAAAATTTGATTTAAAATATGAATCGAGGCGTTAAATAGACAAAATCGTATTGAATTCACGACAAAGATGGATAGCTTTAAAACTAAAAGGGAACAAAACGGCCATTTTGAAATAGAAGTCTGTTTTGAAAGAGTTGCGGATTAAGTAACAAGCGGCGAGCGGTTAATAAGTAATGATTCATACTCAACATGTTAAGACTGTGTTTTATTATTTAAGTTACATAGATAATAAACTATACATATATATGATACAGGGAATTAAGTTACGTTTTCGAAGCATTCTGCAACGATTTGTAACACTCAAGCTGGCCTATAAAGATTCATCATCATCATCATTATAGCCCTTCATAAGTCCACAGCTGAACATAGGCCTCCCCCAAGAATGCCACAAAGCACGGTCCTGAGCAACCTGCATCCATCGACTTCCTCCATGTCTTACGAGGTCGTTACTTCATCTAGTGGGGGCCACCTTATACTTGGCCTGCCGTTGCGAAGCTGCCACTCTAGAATCTTACTTCCCTATCGGTTGTCGGATAATATTGAATGCTTAAATAAAAATGCTGTGTAGTGCGTTAGAGAATTCGCTACGCCATATCATACCGTCGGTGTCGTAAGAGATAACTTTAAGAAATGCCAGAACAATCTTATATTACGGTACCGCCGCGGTTATCGACAATACTGCATTTCGTTTACACAAGATTTAAATACCCAGCGACGAGCATCTCATACTACGATCGTTAATCCGCTTGCCAAGCGTAACAATCAACGAAAGTTTATTTACGTGGTTTATTTACGTTTATACCTCGCTGCATATAAATGTAGCACGAATAGGTCGGCTCGGTCGGGGTAAGACCACGCTCTAACAGAGTACCAGCGTAAAATAGCAGATTAATGCGTGTTTCGTATGGTGAGTGTAGAGAACCGGAGACCGTTTTTACTGGAAAAAAGGCATTCTATCTTAGTCCTCAGGATCCAGAGGATAAATGTATATGTCTGTAGTCCACAGCATTTCGTTACCATCAGGTGGACTGTGTGTTCGTTTGTCACCCTTATTTTATTTAAAAAAAACAAAACTGTTCTTCGAAATAATTCTTACAAATATCCAATAAGCGACGACCAATTTGGAAATGGTAATGTAGATTGCCTTTAAGATACGAGGTGTCTTAAATTCAATTGACTATTATCCGCCTATGAATCTTTGCGATTATGATTATCTAAGCAACATTTTATTCTATTAAATCACTGGTAACAAATATATTTAGTATTTAAATAAATAGTATTAAGTTAATTTCATTTCTTAAATCTAGGTGTTGAAATAAAAGTCGGCTTATAACTTACACCAACACCCAAAGGGAGACCGGCTTTTCATGTCGTTTGAAAAGCAAAAGAATTAATATGTGGCATATCACAAGGCTTTAATGTGTTTGTAAAAAATGGTCGCTATTGGGGTTTTAATAATAAGTAGATACAGATTTAGTTTACATAGTGTTTACTTTTGACGCCCTAATATATTTTTTATAAAAAGTTTTGCATTCTAACGATAGTAGTTTGGGGTTCATGAAGATCTTTTTATTTCCACAGAGATCTAAAAGGAGTCTAAAATATAGGGGTAAAAAAACTTGTAGTGAATTTCTCTAACCTCTAATTGAATTAAATTAATTTTTACGAATTTTATCTCGTTTATTTATTTAGAAGCAGTGCTATGCTGCATAGTTAAATACTGTAAGTTAATTTTGCGCAGATCAAACCAAAAATAAGTAGTTAAGAGCTGAAGTCGGGGTTAATAAAGACAGTGGCATAGCAAGGAAAGGGGCATTGCTACGGGCGGCATTTTAGGAAAGAAAAGTCAGTTCAACTCCCGCTTTAACTTTTTGAATGATACCAGTGAAAATCTGAATATTTTACTTAATCATTTTGGTTAAAATGTAACGAAAACTATATATAGCATTGAGTTTTTTTATAGAACAAGCAAGCCCACAGTCCACCTGATGGTAAATGGATGCTGTTGCCCATAGACATTTACATTTATCCTCGATTAAGATTAAAAATGCAGATGCGTTGTCTCCCCTGAGACTAAGATGGAATGCCTCGTTTCGAGCAAAAAGGGTCTCCGGTTTTACACACAGCAGCATTAATCTGATACTTTACGCTGGTGTTCTGGGTGAGCGTGGTCCCACCCCGGTTAAGCCAACAAATTCGTGTTACAACCATAATATAGTGCAGCGTGGCTCTAACTCATAATCTCTGAAAATAGAGAAAATTTTCTCACACTCACTTTCCAAGGGTGGGGTTAAGTATAAAAAATAAATTATATTGTTTTATTATTTTCCAATAATATTCATAGATAGAAGGCTTTAACCAATTATAGGTTTTTAAGATTCTTGCGAAAATTGGGGGCGGCATTTTTTGCTCCATCTGCCCCGGACGGCAGCAACCCATGCTACGTCACTATAATGACATGAAGGCGTTTGATACAGTCCCTTCGTGACTATGGGTGGCAAAGGTCGGAAATATACTAAAAATAATAAAACTAAACGCGATGATTTCCACACAAAATAATTTTCATCTGTGTGATGCAATGTGCGTAAACATAAAAATCACTAATTATTCATAAAAAAATAAAGCTACAACCTAAGTAGGTAATACTAGGAGGTAGGACCCCGTTTCTGCCTAGGAGTCCGTCTAGTTAGAGCACCTAGGGAACCTAATTTTACCGTCAAATAGCAATAAGTGCATTACTGTGTTCCGGTCTGAAGAGCATAGAGAGCCGGTATAAATACAGGCCGTGAGCATTTCATCTTAGTCTTCAGAGGTGACAACGCATACGTAGCCTTCTTTATTTGAAATTGATTGCTGGTCCATGTCCACTTACTATCAGATGATCTCTAAGTTCGTTTGTCACTTCAATTTTACATATATACATATATAAATACTTACGCTCGTCACCCAGAGTGAGACTACGGACTTGCATTTGGCATGATCCTGACAAATTTTATAACAAAAATCAACCTATACACGTCTCTGTGTTGGGCGCAGATCTTTTACCATTCCTGAAAGTTTTAACGCAAGAAAGAGCCTGCCGCTCTTCCTTCACTATTGACAGACTTAACACATTCAAAATTCTCTCCTTGTCTCCTCCTTTTTTAAATTTTAAACGCACAGGTTTCCTCAATATGTTTTCCTTAACCACCTAACACGTGATGAGTCACCACTATTTTATCAACAATTTCAGTGTTACCAGCGAAAATCGAAACTCAAAAATCGAACTTAGTTTTCTCGTGTATTATGAAACTTTAAGACGCACTCTCATCCCCTCAGCCATTACGTCTCGGCTAAAAGTTCATAAGATAAGCTTATTCGAAGTTTATTTTTAGTCTTATGGGTTGAATAATTTATTTATTTAAGCCCTTAAGTCTCCTAATTCCCTCTTAGGTTAAAAAATAGTCGGAAAATTATTTACTAATGGCTAAAAAGGTTTAGTCAGAGGCGCCCACAGAGTAACAACGCTGCAGTAGTATTCCTGCAGCAGAATATGAAGTAAATAAAATTAAAATTTTGTACAACCAACTTCAATATAAATTATTAAAAATAACTCAAAAACTATTGGTTGGGACCTTGATCAAATTTATATGGGACCACATGAGAAGCACCAGCTTTCAAATAAAAAAAGAATCATCAAAATCGGTTCACCCAGAAAAAAGTTATGAGGAAAAACACACATAAAAAAAGAACGTGCAGTCGAATTGAGTACCGTCTCCTTTTTGAAGTCGGTAGACAATATGACTGACTTCTTAGTCATCGTAAGCGCTACTGCTGGTCCCGGGCCAAACAAAACTCATTCCTTGGGTTTTTCTGTCAAGAAATACTCAGTAGCAGCCCATAGTCGACGGCGTCGAGAGAAGTTGGCGGTGTATTACCCCACGTAAACTCGTTGGTTCTGCGCCTGATCTCTTGTCTCGTGAAGGATTGCCGTCTCATCGGACATGGGAAATAGAGAGTGCACCAGTGCTTGCGCATACACTTGGGCACTATAATCCTGTCCTGCGAAGATGGCTAGTCTCCGTTGACGCTGGCCGCCGTGTCCAAAATTCGGTCTGGAGGACATTATTATTATTATGGCAATCTGTAATGGCAATTAAATTTTTTGTTGTATAGTTATTTATCATCTTGTTACCTTATCATCGAAGAACTCTCGCTGAGTTATAACATTTGTCTAGTTAATACCGTTTTAAATTGTTTGTAAATAATTTAAGCTTTATTTAATCTTAATGTTTAGAGATTCTATTATATTATTTTTATTATAAAGAAAGGTTCTCAGCCTCGTACTGGCAAACGCAGAGTTGGGCCACCCCAACTTAATGGAGTGATGACCTGATAGAACATGTACACAGTCAATAGATGGCTCAGGATCAAGCTTTGTGGCAATCTATGGGGGAGGCCTATGTTCAACAGTGGATTTTTGATGGGCTTTAATTATAATGACGGTGATAGTGATAATATGGTTGTTGCATTGATATATAGTTCATAATTACCGTAACATAAAAGTCGCGGCACGCTGAACGAAACGTGGAGGGGACGCGCACGAATTGAATTGCACGAACGCGACTGGAGAGCCAATCAGCGCTTGCGAACGTTACGCACGAGCCAATCAGCGCGACTTATGCGCAATAAGCCAATCAGCGCGACTTATGCGCAATAACGGTCACCGCTAGACTTTCGTGCCGCTACTTATATCAAGAGTCCACTGCTAAATAAAGGCACCCACCACAGAATGCCTCATAGAGAGAATTTTTGCCATAGTTAACCACGCGTGGCAGGCGGGTTGGCAACCGCAGTTTTTTATTTTTAGTTGTTATGAAAAAGACGCTGCTGCCAATGCTGGTTTGGTTCCCACTGTTGCCTCTTACGATACCCACGGGACGATATGGGGTAGTGGATATTCTTACACCGCCACTACAAGGTAAACGGTATGGTCCTCATCTGTGCATTTGTAAATTAGAGTATAGAGTAATTACAGTATACACTGGGGTAAAACTAGTTTATTTTCATGTCTTAAGTCAAAAGTAAAACGGTATAATCAGCAAGGGTGTTAATTTAAAAAAACTCTGCTAGGCAATATATTTAGCCCGCGTGCCAACAAGTAACCTGATCAGCATTGTCTCCACTCGGTCACTGGGACCTATTGTCTAAGATTTGTTGAAAAACTTTAACCATAAACCAGCCTGTCAATATCGCTAAAAAACTACGCACGCACCCTTATATCAAAGCGTTAAAGACTAAAATCGATTTCAGTTGTTGTTGTTTAGTATAAAAATGGATTTTCTGGAATACATTAGAACTATGCGACGCTTTGTTGCGTAAGTGGTGTTTAGTAGAATCGAGTGTACAGACTTTTTTTTTTTATACAAGTGAAGTGAAAAAGAAACTTAGTGTACACCTGATGTTAAGTGGATAATGTAGTTCATGGATCTGCAGCCAATTTCAGACAAAGAAAGATACAGATGCATTGTCTTTTAGGGACTAAGGTGGAATGTCTCACAACCTATAACTATACTGTCTGTATACAGCAGTGCAAACACTATCATAAGGCTGTAGAAATGAAACATGTTGAGTAGACATGTTGCCCTTCGAACCCTAAGTGAGGCTAACCACCAAAAAATTTAATATTGCAATCCAGAGTATATAATCAGAAAATAATAGTAATAATGTCCTCCAGACCGAATTTCGGTCACGGCGGCCAGCTTCAACGGAGACTAGCCATCGGCGCAGGACGGGATTATAGTGCCCAAGTGTATGCGCAAGCGCAGGTGCACTCTCTATTCCCTCACCCTCATAATCCGATGGGACGGTAAACCGACACGACCGGAGAGAGATCAGCAGGACCAACGGCTTTACGTGCTTTCCGAGGCACGGGGGTGAAACACCGCCAACTTCCTGACTCCGGGCAGCTACTGAGAATTTCTTGAAGGAAAAACTCTATAATTGATTTTTTTGGCCCGACATGGGATTCGAACCCAGGACCTCATGATCAGCAGTCGCACTACTACAACCACTAGACCAATGAGGCAGACAATCAGAAAATAGTGTAAATGAGGTTCTACACTCTATTGTAGAAAGTCAGAATGTATCAAAATGGCACGTATGGCAATTCACAATGCTGTGTTAGTTCCCTACTTTAATGTATGGTAGTGAAAGTTGGGTGTGGCAGAAGAAGCACGAGAGTAGAATAAATGCTATAGAAATGCGGTCATTAACGTGTATTTTAGGGCTGGATCTGAATGACAGGATGAGAAATTATGTGATAAGAGAAGAGAGTGGCTTGCAAGATGATGTTGTGACCAAGATTAAAAAAGGAATGCTTCGGTGGTTTGGTCATGTAGAAAGAATGAACGAGGAAAGAGTGACAAAGCAAATCTATGTTGCAGATATGAACGGCAGAGTCGGGAAGGAACGCCCTAGACGAAAATTTATCGACCAAATTATCGATATATATATTAACCCTTTCGCTGTCCCGTGCACTACATATAGGTCATTGCTATTGTCTTACTATTGTGTCTGCAAACCGGACAGTGAAAGTGTTAAAAATGGGTCAGATTAGGAATACCCTTAACCGGCGAGCATGTATGCGTAGATATATGGATGTAAAGGAGGCGAGAGAGGTGTGTCAGGATCGTGCCAAGTGGAGGTCCGTAGTCTCTGTCTACCCCTCTGGGTGACAGGCGTAAGTGTTTATGTATGTATGTATTATGTAGTATATAACCATATTTAATTTTATTTAATTAGGTACATCCAAGCTTTTAATATTGTCGATGGGGAAGTTTTAAAAGAAAATTGAGCAAAATTACTTAAGCAACTTTGTTTAAGTTAAACGAAATCGAATCCGCCATTGTACGCACTCCACAATAACGTGAAATATCATAAAGGTAACCCGAAAAGTACTAATTCAAACAAAGTTTCCGATAATTTACAGTCATCACAGTCCAGCCCTGGCCTCGGAACTTAAGTGAAAGGAGAAAACCGTATAAACTCATACAAAAAACTTTTCCAAATAATTTGACATTATTTAACTTTTTTACCATACCGAGTTCCGTCGCAATTCGGAACGCATTTTAGTTTTTTTGTCGCAGTCACATTTATTTTTTCAATGGAGCCTTGTTTTAAACCTTATATAAACAAAGTCTACCACTAGTCTAGTTTTAAGCCAGTAAGAAACTCTGGCGTAATTTTTGACGCTTATTCTCAGACTAACAAAGAAAGAAAGACTAAATACTGCTACTATTTGCATACACTTCAAATTGAAAGCTTGAAATGTACGCAAATCGCTCTCTCTCTTTTTTTATAGGATAAGGGTGACAAGCGAGCACACAGTCCACCTGATGGTAAGTGGTTGCTGTGGTCTATAGACATCTACATTATGTACCTACATTTGAGAAATAAAATAAAATTAATACTATTTATTTAAATACTAAATATATTTATTATCAGCGATTTTTATATATAAAAGAACAAAAAGTTGCGCAGGTTATCATAATCGCAAAGTTTCACAGGCGGATTGGCGATTGAATTTAAAACGTCTCGTATCTTAGATGCAATTCTTTTTATAGAATAAGGGTGTCAAACGAGCACACAGTCCACCTGATGGTAAGTGGTTGCTGCGGCCCATAGATATCTACATCTATCCTCGTTTGCGAATCAAAATGCAGATGTGTTGTTAGCCGTGAGGACTAAGATGGAATGTCCCGTTTCCAGTAAAAAGGGTCTCCGGTTCTTTACAATCATCATACGAAACACAGCAACATTAAGTTGCTATTTTACGCTGGTATTCTGTGTGAGCGTGGTCCTTCCCGGTCCGACCGGTCGAGCCGACCCATTCGTGCTACAACTATACAATTTATATAGCTGCAGTATGGCTCTACCACGTTTGCTCTCTCTCTCTCCTCTCTCTCTCTCTCTCTCTCACACTCTCTCTCTCTCTCTCTCTCTCTCTCTCTCTCTCTCTCTCTCTCTCTCTCTCTCTCTCTCTCTCTCACACTCTCTCTTTTACGAGCTTACGACAGCCACGAGATAATATTGTTTAATAGATTCTGTTATTCCGCCACTACACGGCTAATAATCTTCCATACAAGACAAATATACCACTATGTTGATTTTAAATTTATGTTTTACGTGGTAGAGCCATGCTGCAGCTATATTAATAGTATAGTTGTAGCACGAATGGGTCGGCTCGACCGGGAAGGACCACGCTCTCACAGAATA
Source organism: Parnassius orleans (assembly GCA_029286625.1). NCBI lineage: Eukaryota > Metazoa > Arthropoda > Insecta > Lepidoptera > Papilionidae > Parnassius > Parnassius orleans. The sequence continues at coordinate 1,857,831 of JAGSMP010000047.1, read as the reverse complement.
CCAGCGTAAAATAGCAGCTTAATGCTGCTGTGTTTCGTCACTTTTCTAAAAACCTTACTAAAGGTTTGTCACCCTTATTCTAAAAAAAATAGGTGATAGTCTTTGCCACCATATGGGGGAGGCCTATGTTCAGCAGTGGACACCCACGGGACGATATGGGGTAATGGATATAGTATGTAGACTGTATCATTAGTTTACTTTTGAAGCACTATTAATTGCGACAGCTAATTATGCGAGCGATATATATATACCATTTTTTACTATATTTTATTGTTATAGTAATAAATTATAAAAAAAAACATAAAATACAGATTAATAATCAGGTCAAACCCGATAAAAATAAAACATCGATCCTACACTTGTTTATTGCATGTCAAGTTATTGTGATCTCGTCCTATTTTTCTGATAATTACTAACTAGGTATTGTCATGATAAGGTGACGGATCACTTTCTATTTAAGGACATCCAGACCAGTGGCGACACTTCTTCAAAACAAACTGAATCTAATTAGATGTTAAATTGACGTTCTTTTTCACGACTTTACTAGCGACCCGCCCTAGCTTTGCCTGGATTAGACCTTTTTATGTGGCGTTATTAGATCTAAGGTAATCAATTACCATTTACTTAATCAATTTATCGTTTTACAAAAAAAAAATCTTAAACTTATTTGGTTAAAATATAGCCCAAATCATAGCAATGCTCTCTATCTCTGTTCGTAAAGTTTAATTACAATCGGTTGAGCCATTCCGAAGATTAGCCCGAACAGAAAGACAGACAAAATTTTTAATTTAGTTATCAATAATCAAATATTGAGGCCCATGTTCAGCAGTGGACTTGTGAAGGGCTGTAATGATGATGATGATGAATCAAATATTACAGACAGACAGTTCAATTTTATTTATATGTACCCACACTAAGATTTTATGCTCTGTATTGTGAAGGCAGTTTAAAAACAAATTTCACAAGGACAAACATCTAGAGCCGAAACAATTATTTGTAGACCATAAAAATAATTGTTCTGTGCGAAATTCGAACCTGCGTTCCAACACTGCGCCATAGAGCTTCAACGTTGTTAATACACATTGGAAAACAAAACCATAGGTGCCGTAAACGGCGACAATACTAAAACTACAAAAACTACCGAATATTCGGACTATTTGTATTATTAACATTTTATCACTAAAAGAATACATTAATCCAGATCATCTCGTGGGTGTCGTAAGAGACGACAGAGGGAAATCAAACAGGAGATGGACAGCAGCATCTTCCTTATAACCAGCGTAAAATAGCAGCTCCAATGCTACTATTTCGTATGGTGAGTGTGGAGAACCTGAGACCCTTTTTACTGGAAACGAGGCATTCCATCTTAGTCCTCAGCATTTTGATTTCTCTCTCTTTCTGCATTTTGATTCTTAATCGAGGATAAATGTAGATGTCTATGGGCCACAGCATCTACTTACCATCAGGTGGGCTATGTCGTTTGTAATACGTTTGTCAACCTTATTCTATAAAAAAAAGGGGTGACCTATGTTTAGAAGTGAACTTTTAATACGATGGAATGACTAAATAAAAGATTGATGAATTTGAACACATTTACCCAACTAATCCTTTGTTTCATCCACAGATCGCCATCCCCAGACACATGACTCCGTAATCTTACAAGAAACACAAACAAACAAACAGACAAGATGGTGGACACGCAGCATTTTTGCCTCCGGTGGAACAACTACCAGAGCAGCATCACCAGCGCCTTCGAGAACCTCAGGGATGACGAGGACTTTGTGGACGTGACGTTAGCTTGCGACGGGAGGAGCTTGAAAGCTCATAGAGTGGTTTTATCTGCCTGCAGCCCCTACTTCAGGGAGCTTTTAAAAGTAAGTACATAAATGAGGGTAGTCAGAGATCCTGCGGGATTAGTTAAGCCAACTTGATTTTCTACAATCGTAAACGATGATAAATATTTATAAAAAAAATTAATAAAATCGTACGATTTAAAATTGAAATATGTTTTCTATTAGCGTTAAAGATTGTAGAAAGACAATTTGGCTATCCCCGATGATCTCCGTTGCGGATTCAAATTTTAAATAATTTCTCCTCTCCAATTTTATTGTCCAATTCTCGTGTCTAATACCATACCTTACATTTTAGTCTCGGGTTTAAGCTTGATACATAATAGCAGTACTTTTACAAATGCAGCTTGTATCTTTAGATATACGTAGCGAGCATACAACGTCCTGCGTGCCCAATATAATAATGCCTTCAGAGGTTACCGCGTTATTGTAGTGCCTCTGCCATGTTCGCTGAGGCTTTCTTGCCATTACGGCGGCTCTACGTTGGCCAACACAGTGGCGAATGTGTTGGCCAATACCGATGGCCATCGTGTAGAGCGGGTGTTTGTGTTTACGTTGGTATGTATTGGAATGATGGCCCACAAGTTGGCGCGAGATCCGTGTGGTGTCGGTTTTTACAAAAGATCAAAGGGTTGTGGCAGGTATTGGCCGCCGCATCCACACGTTGGGCGCACGTTTAGTTTGCTACGAGCTCTCAGGTGATCGCACGCACCTGGTTTAAATTTTCTGTCTGTTTGCATCCACCACCTTCTTTTTCCCATTTCTTTTTAACCCTTTTCTTATATACATTCACGTAGTAGCGGTATGCTGTGAATAAATAAACCGCAGCAGCTGTTAGCGCCTCAACATCAATTTTAATAAATTCGTCCGCACATTGGCCTGAACCGAAGCAAACTGAACGACCTTCCAACGTGTGGACGCGATCACAAATTCTTGGCCAATATCTTTGCCAACACATTCGCCAGTATGTTGGCCAACGTGAAGAGCCGCCTTTATACGTAAAAGTTTGCTTCATTACTGAGTCGACAACGTACCTCTACCCTAACAGCATCCTGAACACACTTGCAGATAGGTAGGTTTCTGCATTTTTGAGAAATTGGGTAAGCCTACATGTAAAAAGATAAATGCAGTGTACGCGGGTGCTATTTATTTATTGGGGTGTGCTCTTTAATGTTTTTTTTTCCATTTACTAACATTAGTTTATAAGGACATGTTATTACAACACTAATATCTCTATGGACTAAGTCTGAATGGAAAAAAATCAAAATAACCGGCCAAGTGCGAGTCGGACTCGTGCTTGAAGGGTTCCGTACCATCGTAATACACGTTTCTAGTACGGGAGCCACCTTTAATTTTTAATTTATTTTTATTATTTCATTGAAATACACATTCTATGAAAATTTCAACTGTCTACCTATTACGGATCATGTGATACAGCCCGCTGATAGACAGACGGGCGGACGGACGGACGGACAGCGCAGGCTTAATAATAGGGCCCCGTTGGTTACCCTTCGGGTACGGAACCCTAAAAAACACTTAAAATTACAATCCTAGAGCTGACCAAAAGCGTTTTTCTTCTTCAGAATAACCATCTTGCAAATTAAGTAAGGGACCCGTGTTTATCAAAGGACTGATCACAGGATGCTAAATACAGTACTTTATCAAAAAAAACTATTATTCGGTATAAAACTATGTGACAACTTATCAAAAAATTGGGAAAAGTTTTCGATAGTCAAGAGCTACCACCTTCTTTCACAGTCGACGCCATGCAAGCACCCAGTGATCGTGCTGCAAGACGTGGCCTTTACCGACCTAAACGCGCTGGTGGAATTCATTTACCATGGCGAAGTCAACGTACACCAGCGGAGCCTGTCGTCGTTCCTCAAGACCGCGGAAGTTCTACGCGTGTCCGGCCTCACACAAAATGATGATGCCCAGGGGGTAAGCATAGTTTTATATGAACACACTTTTTCTTTAGCTTTGTATACTAACAATTTTATGTTTTAACTCCGTGGCGCAGTGGCTTGGGTTAGGGACGTTAGGAACGCGGGTTTGTATGCCGTACGGAACAAGTTTTTGTATGGCCCACAAATAATTGTTCCGGTTCTGGATGTTTGTCCGTGTGCAATTTATGTATGTAAAATGCCTCCACGATACATGAAAAAATCCTAGTGTGGAGGTAACGTACTTTTTAAATAAGTAAATATTTCACATGCGCAAACACGTATTATAAACGCATAAAAAAATATTTTACACCCGGGCGCTCTATGCAAATGAAGTTTGTTCCTACAGCAATCATCAATGAAATTTCGTAGGCAAGATATAATAAATAATATTGTTTGTTGTTTGTCTAACATTCTTTGCAATATTCTCGGTGGTCTTTTCACCCCGGTGTCTCGGAAAGCGTTGGTCCTGCGACTGATCTTTCCTGTCGTGTCGGATTGCTGTCTAATCGGACTATGCCTGTGAAGGAATAGAGAGCGCAACTATGCTTGCGCAAACACATGGGCACTATAATCCTGTCCTGTGCAGATGTCTAGTCATTGAGGTTGGCCGCCGTGACCGAAATTCGGTCTGGAGATTTAAACAAATATTCACATATTATATGCACATGCACCTAAACAAAATAGGGTTTTTCTACTAAATACATTTATCTTAAAGCATCCCAATGGAAATTGAAATAGGAGATGGACAGCCAGCGTTTTCCTGATAACAACTCCAAATAATAAAAAGCTTCGATTGCCAACCCGCTTGCCAAGCGTGGCAACTGGCAAAATGCAGTGGACTTTTATAGGTTCTGATGAAAAACAACAAGCATCCCAAATGTTCGTTGACCCATGAACATCTTAATCTTAACATCGTGATTCAGTTATTTAATATTTTAGTACAACGACATCTAGTGACAAGTTATTAGCTAAACACCAAAATCTAACTAAAACATGTCTTCTACAGCCACTTCTCCAGAACCTGACGCGCGCCGCGGCCGCGGCCGCCGCGTCCCCGCACACGCCCCCCCACCCCGTCCACACCCCGCACACCCCCCACGCCCCGCACACGCCGCACACCCCGCACACACCCAGCTACACCGACAAGCTGGAGGAGGCGCTGCTCTCCCACCCGCCCCCCTCCGTGCAGCAGATGATGCGCCGCATGCCCCTCCCCCCGCGCCGCATGAGCCGCTCGGCCGACAACTCGCCCGACGTCATCAAGCGTACCCGCCACGACAACAACAACGACCAGCCCCAGATCCACGCGGCCGACTTCTCCACCAAGAATCACTCGCTGGTGAACAACGCCAGGGCGCACGAGCAAGGAAACGGGAACGGGATCTCCAACTGCAGCTCTTCACCATCCCCGAGGCTGGAGGACGTGAAGAACGAGCCGGTGGATATGATATGCAGCTCGAACGCGGACATCGATAGGAGTACTGATGACACGCCGCCGCATTCTCATCACAGATCAATGGTGAGTACATACTTTTTAATTTCTCTTGGTACAGTACAGTAGCGTATGATGGTGGACCCCTCGGCTATGTCACTTTACTGAACCAAGTACAGTGTAACCCCCAGGGCAATCGATACTAGGAGGCAAAATTTTGAAAAAGAAAAGATGGCGGTAAAAATCTTACTGAAAAATCTTAACTCTTACTGATTATATTTGATTCAAAAGTATATAACGCAATGTGGTGTGAAAAAAGGGATATCTGCACACACTAAAATCAGGAAAATAAAAGTAAATCTTAAAAAAATATAAAAAATAAAGACGACTGAGTAGTCCACTGGCCAAGCGTTTGAATGCTACCAATTTAATTCCGTCTCGGATCTATCGTAGGAACGTCATACAAATTTGTATAGTCTAGAACTTTATCCATGTGCAATTGATGTAAATAATACATCTTAAGGCTTTTTTTATATAAAATTGAATTGACAAACGCATTAACAGTACACCTGATGATAATTGGCTACTGGAGTCCATGGAAACCTGAGACCGACTTCAAATAAAACAGGCTACAGATTCGTTGTCACCTCTGAAGTCTAAGATGGAAAGTGTGTAATTATAGTGACTCTCTATACCCTTCGGACGGGAACACAACAGTGTACGTATTGCTATTTGACGGTAGAAATAGTTTATAACAGTGTTTTTTTATGTAAGAGGGTTTAGCGAGCATGCGGCTTATCTGATCGTAAGTGACTACTGCCGCCCATGAACAACTGCGTCACCAGTGGAATTGCAGGTGCTTATTGATGCAAATCGTACCTATCAAGACGGACTCCTACGCAGAAAATTTATCCTGCCACCTAGTATTGTACCACGTCTCCATTTCTATAAAATTAGGAGATTAAAGGTGATACAATGATTTTAATATTCTATGGAACAGCGTTAACTCTTTTCGTGTCACTACCTTCAAAAACCAATTCACCTGAAATATTAAACGAACCGATATGTCGGGACCAGTTACTATTATTAACAATTTCCAATGTTTACATCAAGTGGTCGAATGCTAAGGAATAAACCTGTCTGATTTTATTTGATCTAAGATATGAAAAGTCTTTGTTTATGTCGATACAGACATTGTGACGCCTTACAAAGTAATTTAGACTTCTTCGTCTTATTGCAAAGTAGTTTAATTAGTTGCAAGTTTAAACTAGAGTCTGCTTCATTAAAGAAGTCCATTGGAAAATATGCAAACTAAAACGTGAATTATAGAATTTGACAGCAAATCTCATATTTCACAAACAGTGACGTCGCGGCTAAGAGATTTCTTTAGATACAAATTCTATCTGTTAATAAGCCACGTTTTGTAATAACTCCATATAAATTTTGCAATAACCGGCCAAATTTGCAGAGAAGGAACAGAATAAGTAATATAGGCAAATGGTGAAGAAAAATTAATTTACAAAAATCTCTAACAGTCCGTCGTTTTTATCTTTTTTTAATTCAAAATGCGTGGTAATGCATTTTTTCAACTGAATTTACTCTAAGGGTCGATCGATCGACAAAAACGTTGTGAATTGAATCGTACACAGCAGAGCGCGCGTACGCGTAATTGTTGCACATAAATCACATTCAATTTGGGATGATTTCAAATAAAAATAGAAGCCTTATTTACTCGTATTTTCAAAAACTGCAATAACGGTATATCATTACTTATATATTTGAACGTGAGTTTAAAATTGAACTACTCTTTGAAAAATAACTCTATATATATGTATCTCCCCGTGGGTGTCGTAAGAGGCGATAAAGGGAAACAAACCATGAGATGGGCACCAGCTTCCTGATAACAACTCAAAAAACTGCGGTTGCCAATCCATCTGCCGCGCGTGACAACTATTGTAATATCCCTCATTACCATAATTGCCACGCTTGGCCGGCGGGTTGGGAACTGCTTTTTTTATTATTTTGAGTTATGAGAAGATGCTGCTGCCCATCTCCTGTTCCAGTGTTCCTCTGTCGCCTCTTACGACTCCCTCGGGACGATATGAGTTAGTGGATATTCTTACACCGCCAATACACGGCGAATTATCGATTTTTATTTTAAAACAGAAAAATCGTAGCCGTAATACGATTACGATCGCTAAGTGTTAATCGTTACATCACTTTAAAAAAAAATCGTAAAGAAAACTACTTACCATCAGCCCACACGTAGCGTGCAGCCGAAACATTTGATACGCAACCTGTCAAAACAATAACATGTCTGTCGACGGCTTATTACCTTGACATTGACGTTACCTGGTATTAGAAAGAGGTCTAGCGAACTAGATACCGTACCCGGAACTGGGCGAGTGTCTGATGACAGCGACGATTGTTATATGCGATATTACGCGCTATTATCAACTGTCATTATGTTATTATTAGATACCATAAGGTGGTGAAGTGATGTTTCCACTTATAGTTCTCGCCGTGCGATAAATAAACTAGCTAATGCCGAAAATGTTCAATTTAAATTTTCAAAGAAGCGACAGTAGCCGAGTAGCGAACTCAGAAAGGCGTGGGTTCGAATCCGCCATTCGACTACTGTGAACCAATCAAAAACCAAACATTTTTAAAGGTAACCTAGAGTGATTAACGGGAGTATAGTAATGTTATTAGGGTTACTGGTATTCTTTTTTTTTTTTAATAGGCTTCTTAGAGTTTTTTGATTGGAAATGTAGAACTGGTACTAATCCTAAGTTTTAATATTTATTTTAATATATTACCTCACGGTTCGCTGAGTTAAACCAAATAAACTATGGAAGTTGATTTAAATCAATATTAAAAAATATATCAAATAAATGAATAACACGTTTGCTACAGTATACGTGATAGAGCCACGCTGCAGCTATGTCATGGTATATTAGAGATAGTTTGTTATGGTATATTAGAGAGTATACTATATAATCTTCAGTATGGCTGAACCGATTGTAATGGATCATCACGAATAGATGGCAGTGGCGTGGAAGCGAGAAGTGATCTACGCTATATTTTATCCAAAATACTTGAAGATTTAAAAAAACTGGCCAAGTGCGAGTCGGACTCACGCATGAAGGGTTCCGTACCATCACACACGATTCTAATAAGGGAGCCCTCTTTAATTTTTAATTTATTTTAATTTTTATTATTTGTTGTTATAGCGGTTACAGAAATACACATTCTGTGAAAATCTCAACTGTCTATTACGTATCATGAGATACAGCCCGCTGACAGACAGACGGGCGGACGGATGGACGGACAGCGGCTTAGTAATAGGGCCCTGTTGGTTACACTTCGGTACGGAACCCTAAAAAAACGAAAAATAAATAGTCTTTATCTTAAATCTAAATAATGTCCACGTTAATAGACCCTATCCAGGCAAAGCCGAGGCGGGTCTCCAGTTTCACTATGAATTGGTTATTCCCTAAGTTTCTGGTCGTTTTTTCTTTGCAGCCTAACTTGAAGTTGTAGCTTATTACGATTGTCTTTTTAAGAAACTCCGATGTTTACTTGATGTATATATTTTTTTTATAGAATAAGATGACAAACGAGAACACAGTCCACCTGATGGTAAGTGGCTGCTGTGGCGCAAAGAAATCTACATTTAAGCTCAATTAAGAATCAAAATGCAGATGCGTTGTCACCCCTGACTATTAAGATAGAATGCCTCATTTCCAGTAAAAAGGGTCTCCGGTTCTCTACACTCACCATACGAAACACAGCAGTATTAAGCTGCTATTTTATGCTGGTATTCTGTGTGAACGTGGTCCTACCCCGGTCGAGCCGACCCATTCGTGCTACAACTATAATATAGCTAGTTGCTACAGCGTGGCTCTACCACGTATAACTATAGACTCCTGTTAACTCGGACAAAAACGAAAGCACCTTTCAAGTAATAATATCGACAACGGTAAATTAAGGTGCATGGGATGGCCACCATAAGACCTAGTTCTAGCCCAAAGCAACTGTCTAAGAAAGAAAGAAAGAAACATTTATTTGCACAGAATACAGGTGGTACCGGATTTAACAGTGGTGCATAATTCAAGCTATATTCTGCCTTTAATAGGCATGCAATTTTTTACGTGGTAGAGCCATGCTGCAGCTATATTAATAGTATAGTTGTAGCACGAATGGGTCGGCTCGACCGAGGAAGGACCACGCTCTCACAGAATACCAGCGTGAAATAGCAGCTTAATGCTGCTGTGTTTCGTATGGTGAGTGTAGAGAACCGGAGACCCTTTTTACTGGAAAAGAGGAATTCTATCTTAGTCCTCACGGCTGACAACGCATCTACATTTAAATTCGCAAACGAGCATAGATGTAAATGTCTATGGGCCACAGCAACCACTTACCATCAAGTAGACTGTGTGCTAGTTTGTCACCCTTATTCTATAAAAAAAAATGCAAATATTTATAATTATATAAAACAATTAAAATACTACTATATTACTTACAAAAATGTCAAGTTATATTATTATTTAGCATATTTATTATTATTATTATTATATTACATTACATTTAATTTTACAAATAATCATATACATTAGTTTTATGTTAGATGAACTCTTGTATCGTATAAAAATACTTATCCACTAGCCATTTTCTTAACTTAATTTTAAAATATGTAAATGGAAGTTCCCGTAGTCTCTTAGGCAGTGTATTCTTACTGTTTGCCGTAAACTAATCGAATGCACCTAAGTTTAACCAATCGAAATTAGCTGCACGTTGTAGGCGACTAGACCCTCATCATCTGCATTACAGCCTATCACAAGTCCGCTGCTGAACCTCCTCCCAGGAATGCAAAGCACAGTCCTGAGCCACCTGCGTCCATCGATTTCCTGCATCTATTATCAGATCGTCACTCCATCTTATGGGGAGCCGGTCTACATTATGCTGACCGAGGCTCTATCGGTCAGCATTGATGGTCATTCTTAGAACTACACATGTATTATGTATGTTACTCTGGTTCTATGGCGGATATTCGACATTACGAAATCTATCATACGACCAACAGTGAAGGACCACGTCTCAGATCTATATATCATCAAGTTTTTTTGTTTTACGTGACGAGAAGTTGTGTCGTATATTACTGTTTTGCTAACCGTACGTAACACAATCTTGGCCTTACTGAAAATTTGCGCTGTGGGCTATCCTTAGCTTGCGCAGCACGGCTAGCATGGGCTGGGGACAAAAAAATTATCCCTCGATTATATCCACTGACAAGAAATAAACAAGAGATAAAATTATCTTGTCCTTATGCCAAAGCACGGCAACGGGTAGAAGTATATCCCCGTTTGACATAACGAGTAGACATATATCCCCCTCCCCCTCCCCCCGTCCGTAGCATGGAGCCAAATGAAAGATAAAAAAATTATGCTTTTTTGACATTTGAAAGGGACAATTTTATCCTAGTTCATTGGACGTGGGCTTAAATTTATATTCATACAAAAAATCTATCTAAGTCTATCTCCCATTTTATCTACTGTAGATATTATATCCACCGGTGTGCCCATGCTTGTAGGGTGGATAAAACTAAGCGAGGGGATAAACATTTTCTCCTTTCCACCCTACGAGCATGGGCACACCGGTGGATATAATATCCACACAATTTTTTGTATGAATATAAACTTAAATCCACGTCCAATGAACTAGGATAAAATTGTCCCTTTGAAATGTCAAAAAGGCATAATTTTTTATCTTTCATTTGGCTCCATGCTACGAACTAGGATGTATGTCTACTCGTTATGTCAAACGGGGATATACTTCTCCCCGTTTGACATAAGGACAAGATAATTTTATCTCTTGTCAGTGGATATAATCGGGGGATAAATTTTTTGTCCCCAGCCTATGCTAGCCCTGCTGAGCGGGGACCAATTTCTGACACCGCAATACAAATAAAAAAATTAAAATGAAAATGTTTATTTGTCTCAAAACAGTTACATGGATTATAAATGAGACATCCCCAGTAAGTAATTGATAATACTTGTGTTGGGGCTATCTCGCTAAAGGGAAAGCCTTAATTATTAACAATATAATAGCTGTTCGCCGCGACTTCACCCGCGTGTAATTTAGGGTTTTAATTTTTTTACGCAGAACACTAATTCTTTTTCTTAAATAAAAGTAGCCTTAGTTACTCCTTATAACATCACTTATCTGCCATTGCAAGTCCCGTCTAAATCGGTCCGGAAAAAACAGACAGACAGACAAAAAAGTTTAATAATTGTTTTTTTTTTTGTTATAAGTACCGTATATACTTTCATATGGATTATGTAAGTAAAATGCTGTTATTTTGAATTTGCAAACAGACACTAAACTTCAATTTTATTTATTTGTATAGATGTAGGTACTTAGCCATTGATTTCGTAATACATAAGTCAATGAACATAGCTTTGTTTTCACACAATTGGTCCTATATCCGCCACAAACTAATTAAAAGTACGTAGGTATTAACATAATTTCGACCACAGAATACTAATATATTTAAATTTCTCATATAATACCAGATATGTAGCTTATAAACACTCTTAAAATTTCATAGCACGCGGGTAAAACGAGCTGATCCCCGCCGTCTCCAATAAAATTGTCAACTGCAACTTTAAGTGTTTCACCACATGCCTGCAGAGCACGTGCCGAAAACTTCCTAATGAAACTTGCATCAATACTAAACCCGTCTATAATAGAAACATAAAAGTAAATAAAAATGCGTAATTTCAAACTTTGATTGGATTAATAACTTCTATTTGAGCGGCCCGAAGTTTGTTTCATAATTCATTTATTACGTTTAAATGAGAAATTGCCGAGTTTTATTTAACGAGAACTTTTTAACGGTAACTTTCGTTTTAATTCCTACTGTCAATCAAATGGCTGTATAAAAACCTTTCGGTTTTTTACAAAATAGTCAACCAATATTCAAATTTAGGCACATCAATTCGAAAACTATGCGCTTATCTTTAGTTCCTTAATACGCGAGTAGAGTTCGCTCTCCGGCGGCAGAACACAACAAAACTGAAACTGTTTCTCACGTGCTCCGCGATAAATAACATCGTGAGGAAACTTACATCATCATATCATCAGCACGTAAAAGTCCTTCGGACATGAGTCTCTCCTATAGTAGATTTGCGGTAATGAAGGCATCCACGACTTTATTTGCCACCAGGGCGGCGCCACTTAAAAATGAGGTGAAATATTTGACAGATTTCATAGCGGGGAAGTTACTTTGTTCGAAAAATTAAAAGTTTAATGTTTCTTTCGTTACTATTTGTTATATTTTATATTAATTAGGTTAAAAATAAATAAACCAAACTAAAGATAAAAGTAGATAAATTAAAAAAAGTGTTAAAAATGTGCAAAAAATTGAGGAATTGCTGTGTGTATCATTAATATAATACTCTAGAAACTAATACATTTTTATTTAATACTAGCTGTTCCCCGCGACTTCGCCCGCGTATAATTTAGGTTTTTAATTTTTTGCGCGGAACTCAAATTCTTTTTCTTAAATTAAAGTAGCCTAAGTTACTCCTTATAACATCAGCTATCTGCCAGTGAAAGTCCCGTCAAAATCGGTCCAGCCGTTTCGGAGATTAGCCGGAACAAACAGACAGACATGTCTGTCTGTCTGTTTTCCGGCTTCAAATAAAAAAGAAAAACAAACACATAAAAAATACAGTCGAATTGTGAACCTCCTCCTTTTTTTGAAGTCAGTTGAAAAATAGCCTAGATCACTTCATGAACAGATAGACATTGATCTCTATCTGTTTATGAAGTCCCGTTATAATCGGTTCAGACATTCCGAAGATTAGCCCGTACAGACAAAAATATTAAAAATGGTCGTTCACGTCATAATAGCATGTACTTAACCCCCCGAGCTTAATAGGTAATTATCTTCATATTAGAGACAGGCACATCAATTTTTCCACCACTCCATATCATCCCGTGGGTGTCGTAAGAGGCGACAGAGGGAAACAAATCAGTAGATGGGCAGCAGCGTCTTCCTAATAAAGACTAAAAATAAAACACTGCGATAGCCAACGCGCTTGCCAAGCGTGGCAACTATGGCAAATATACCCCTACGAGGCAATCTATGGAGGAGGCCTATGTTCAGCAGTGAACTTTAATAGTCTGTAACGGTAACGATATAGATTCTAAGGTACGATATACTATAGAAACGCAAGTAACGAAGAACAACTTCAATACATATTATCTTCTGTCTCAGGGAGGAGGCCCACCATCTCGCGGCAGTTCCGCCGAAGCTGACGACCGTACGCCACCGCCACATCTGCCACCTTCGCCGTTCATACCACCAGCTGACACAAAACTATTTGCTCCATCTAACACTTACAACTTCAGCATGGCAGCTCTAACTGAACACTCATCTTTGGCAGGTAATTTATTATATTTTGTTAACTAGATATGTTGTGTTAATACGAATTACCTAAATCAAATTATTATGGTAACACAGAATGCGCCTAGCAAATTGGCTTGGTTGATTAAATATGCTATAATATGATATTACTATAATTTTATTTTCCTTTCGAGATTCCATAAGGACTGTGCATTTTTCCAGGTCTGCCGAGTCCACTGGCCCCGGATGGAATGGCGAGCACATCCCAAGGTGAGTCGCGGCTTGTCTAGCAGCAAATTTACTTTATGCATTACCTACATATTATTGAAACAAACGATATTTTTAATGCACTGTCTGTCGTATGCCACCATCACCGCTTCCTCTCTGCTCTGTCATTATTAGGTTTATATATCATTATTAGGTTTTATATTTTTTTAAATGTATGAGGCAATTATCACGTGACCTATATATATATATATTAATCTATTTATTATTTATATATACATCCTATTAACCCTATATGTATATATGTCTTCATTTTGTGCTCTGTGTTCTGTATTAAGTATTTAATGTTAGCTTTTTTGTGTTTTGGTTCGATGTGCGCGTGTTAGGTATTATCTGTTTTCATTTAGCAGACTCGTGACGTTTCTGTTTTACAAAATGAGAATTGATCATTGAACCAAAACTCAACGTGGCGTGCATGTTTGTATTGTTAACTAGTTTAATGTATACTATACAAGAAAATAATATGCCAGCTTGTTTTATAGATGTGTCTTAAAGTAAATAAGATAGGACAACCCCCGTTCCCGTGTTTCCAAGTTTAAGTTTCATTTTTATTTCTGTTTGCATTTGTTTTCATGATACCGTGTAAATTATTTGGAATTCCTTTTTTTTTAACGAAAACAGCAAATGCACTTGTATACTGTTCAATTGGCTGCAACTAGAAAGAAAAACAAAAATGCGAGAAGACGATTTCGATAGTAGCATGCGAAAAATTCACCAACAAACATCGAGTTAGCTTATTTCCGATTATGAATTATTTACTTTTATCGCACAACGGATCCCATGAGTCATTTATGTTTCTAAAAACAGTTTCGTATTACCCTTAATCATAATTGTCTTGGGAAATTTAACGTTCGGGACATCCAAGATTGGACAATGGAATTTTAGTAATGGTCACTCGGTGTCGAATTATATTTAAAAAAAACAGACATTCAGTTTCATTGAAGAATACTAACGCTTTTGTTCGAGAAACTCGAGAATCGGAATCGCCGACTCCGCGTCGCGCGGAATGTTATGAAAACAGCTGATTTAATTCATCATTCAAACACCGCTGAGCTTAACTAAGCCGTATGTAGGTCGAGCTAGGACACAAAAAACACGTATGCGTTACTAATATCGCTTCGCTATATACGGCGCGACGGATGGCTATCATCAAACTGTAAAGGGGGGTGGCGGTGCTTAAAAAAACAATAATAATTGAGAGGCTACGATAAAGAAAGTGCATTAAAAGTGCGTTCCGAAGCTTCCAAGGGGCTAACTGCTTGTGTTGTGACCAGGTGGCGCCCGCACCCCCCAGGAAGATTACAGATGCGAGCCGTGTAACAAGAGCTTGTCTTCCCTGACGCGGCTTAAACGGCATATTCAGAACGTTCACATGAGACCCTCGAGGGAGCCCGTCTGTAATATTTGCCGGCGGGTATACTCCAGCCTGAATAGCCTCAGAAACCACAAGTCGATCTACCACCGAAAGCAGCAACCGCCCACCACGGCCGCCCAGGGCCCCTTCTACCCGGTCAATTGACGCCCGTGAAATCCGTCGCCGAATACGTTGCCATTCGAAGAACAAATGCTGCCATCCTTTTCCACCTAAAACGCCATAGTCTTGCCCTTAGAAATTTGTTAAGTTTATGAAAACAGATTTGTAAAGCGATATGTTCCTAACATTTGTACATAGCATAGTTTTACGTGTACTTTGCATGCGCATAGCCAGAATCTATCGTATATAATCTATTCCTTAATTGTTACTAAAACGCCGTAGTTTCGTATAAGCGCAGCGGTTGCGGCACCTATCTCACAAGGCGCCGGCTCGGCTTCGCTTATACGCACGCCCGCCTCTGGAACCAATTGGAACATCTGTGATCGGTACACGCATAACCACCAACGTTAATTTTTTAAATTTAAAAAATGAGCGCATTAGTCAAATTCGACATTCGAATCACGTTAAATTGCCTCTACAACCCAGGTTCGCAAAATTGCCACATTAAAAAAATATATAATTTTCGCGTGGCACTAAACTGTGCCAATTGGTTCCTTGAAAATGGGACCCGTTGGATGCGAGCGGTCGCAGTGGTGTTGGTATGCCCTTACCGTGGGGGTTTCTGTTGACTAATGCGCTAATGTTGGTTGTTATGTGTGGCGCAGTGGGGCCATTGGGTGCGGGCCACCGATGCGAGGTGTGCGGCAAGTTGCTGTCGACGCGGCTGACGCTCAAGCGGCACACGGAGCAGCAGCACCTGCAGCCGCTGCACTCGGCGCGCTGCAGCCTGTGCCACAAGGTGTTCCGCACGCTCAACTCGCTCAACAACCATAAGAGCATCTACCACCGGCGCCAGCGCGGCCCGCCGCCGCAGACGCAGCCGCAGAACCTCACCACCGCCGACGCCAAGCTCGCCCCGCTCCCGCACCCGCACCCACACCCGCACAGCCTCGACTTCTACAAGTTCAAAGACCAGTTCAACGTTTAATCCGCGCGTATCCTCGCGTATCCCCGCCATCGCACCCCCTTTCTGAGCAATTCTTTCTTTTCCACATTAGAGCATTATTAATATATTATAGACGATTTATATTTTTCATCTCGGTCGCCGAGATTGCCTATTACTACGATTAACTACAATAAAGGAGGAGGTTCTCGACGCGTATATTTAATTTTTAATGTTTTTCTATCTTTGAACTTTTAAAAGTCGATCTTGTTTTCCGATTGGCTGCACGGCAGTGGTTTACGAATCATCACAATTTTAAAAATACAACATTCTAATCGTTGGAACAAAGGGACGATTTTTTATTTTTTATTATGAGAAAGATAAATGTTATTGACAACATCGTGCCACTTTCACGCCCGCAAGGCGCAATACTGCGATATGTGAAATATTCCTGATTTTTACACTATGTTAATGTGTGACAATAAGGCGAAGATAAAAAAATATTTTGAGAAAAGAAAAATCTTGGTGCTGTAAATTTATATATTAGGCTTAAATTTATTAAAAAAAAGGAAACAGTGTTCGTTATTAGAAACAAAAGAGGCATATTGTTTGAAACATTGTGTTCATTTTCGAAGTTTCGCAATTTTATTTATTCTGTATTTTACCTTCATGATCTCACACTTAGATATTTATACGAGATTACTAAAAATCTATTTAAAGTAAATAAAAATTATATACGCAGATATATAATTGGCTAATGAGGCTTTCAAATTGTTTTTTAATTAGGTGATTTCTTTTTGTTTGTTTTTTATTAGAAGACTGAAACAATCCGAGAAAAAAATAGCACCAATGGAACAAACATTAACAAGTTTTATTTTTAATGTACCTAATCCGCAGGGGCACTGACATTCAGCACACACAAGCAATAAAAAAAAACTATTTTAAACCAAAAGTAAAACTTCATCAATACATCACACATCACATAATACTGAATTTCAATTATTTTTTTCAAAGTCGACAACTTTTCCAATTTTCCTTTATTTATGGCTTCTCATTCTAGTCGACTCATTTTTGTCATTTGCTATCTTTCTTACAATTTTTAATGTTATTCAAAACATTAAGCATTACTTAGCTAAGTGAATCGCAAGGTGCCATTTAAGCGAATGAAATATGGCTATTTTTTACATATTTTTTATATAGTAAATAATATGTTAAGTTACTTTTCAAGTGTAAGTTTTATCGCTGTCTTGTGTTCGTTTCTAATATTTTTATTATAATTTTTTATTCGTTGACATTTCTTTTCACGTTTCTATATTTTAAATTATTTTACTTTGTACTCTTTTTGTATATTGACTTACAAATTTGTTGCTGTTTCGTTATAAAACTGTAATTAAATACCACACTAATAATAAAAATAATTACATGTAGGTGATAATACTATTAAACTGTAATAAATAACTATGTGTTAAATGTTCCTAAATTTGAACAGTGAATATTTTTCATTTATTACGTCTTGCTTGCCATATAGTCTTATCAATATTGCAAAATGGGCATTTAACGCATTTCATATAGTAGTCTAGATTCAGAAAGCTCACAAGTAATATGTAATATGTAGGTCTTAAATTTATCCCAAAATATTTTGCATCGGATTTACACTTTACTCTCAGTCCTTTTCAATTGTAATTTTTTCCTTTTTTACACGGACATCAAAATATTTTCAATTGCTGCGCTACTCAAATTTGCTTTTGGACTTTCTTCTGGGTCTAGACTGTCGCGTTAACGTTAATCCATGTGTAGGTTTGGTTGTTCACATATATATATATATATATATATATATGTATTCGTTATACGTCTATACTCAACAATTATAGTTCAATTAACACATCACTATATTTCACACGACTCGTATTGTCGGTAAAACTATTGTTATTTTTCCTTTTATAGCGTTAAGAAATTCTTATATAAGTGTAAATGTAAAACATAATTTATTGTAACGATATACACTTTAAGTAATTATTAGTGCCTGCTTTACATTATTATGATTGTGTTTTTATTCAAAAAAGACATATGTTGCGTGATCTTCTAAAAATTTAGAAGTAGTGTTCGAAACACTTTACCTAGAAGGTAACGGTCAATGCTAATATACTTTTAATGAGAGGCTTCCTAAAATAAAATTTAATGCTATGTGTTATAAGATTTATGTTGTTATTACTAGATGCATAAACGCTTAGCTATTACTCGTTTGTTTAGTTAATTGATAAGCTTTATATTATTATACTTTTAACTAATTGGAAAGACTAGTGATTTGGTGCTAAAATGGAACGTCGTTCGATTTAGAAAAATTCGTAAGCTAAAGGAAAAAAAAAGTGAAAAAGGAATCAAAATTTTTTTCTAATATTTCGCAACATTCCGTGCTTGAAGAGAATGTTAAGTTTATTGCAATCAATTGCAAATTTTGTAAGACGTAGGATTGTTGTTTTTTTTTTTTTTTTGTAATTTAGATCGTAGTTTTTACTGTTAATTTGGGTTTGGGAATTAAGTTAGTTGACTATTTAGGCGTAAGATTTATCTGAATTCATAGATAATAGCATCTACGTTTAATTTACGATTACAGGGATGTGCTGCTATGAGTGGCAGTACGGTAATAATTCGGCTTATTTCTTTGTAGCTAGAGATCTTATGATGTTAAATTGTTTTTTCTAATCAAAAGTCGTTTTGCCAAAAGTAATAAACGCTATAGACTGATTAGACTAAGTCCCCGTTTGAATCGTACACTATTAGGCGTATTCTCTAGATTAAAAATTGTACAATTATTTACTAAATTAAATACTTAGTAATTTTATATAATGAAAAAGTCGTAAAGTCAGAAGCGTACTGTTTCGGTATTACATCAAAATTTTGTTGGTGATTTTTGGATCTTTAAATTATTAATTTCGTAGCTGCTAAGTTTTACGGGATCTCAAAAGGCCGTCTTCGGGGTCGGTCCTTATGGGTTTTAATGGGCGATAACTACACCGTGTTCTAAGGAGCAGAACACATCCCTGTCGAAACTACATTAGTTAGGATCTTAGCAAGTTTAAGACTGTTCCTGTGACCTGTTTAAGTTTTTTTTTATCTTTCTATTGTGTCATGGTATTCGTTTCATACCACACGTGAAGCGAAGAGCCTTAATCCAATGTGTTCTAATACTTCTTGTTGGCTATTTTACCTATTTTATAAGGAATCTAAATTAATTTATTGGTTGTTGTATTGAAATTTTATTTTTTTTCCTCTTAAATTATTAAACTAATGTCCTTCGATTTGTTTTTGTTGATAATTGGCACATATTATGTAATGCAGTCCATTAGATTGATACTTGCGTTCAGAAACGTGCTAAAAATATTTTATATTTTGTCTTCCATTCGTAGCGGTATTTTCAAAGAATTGAACCGATAAAGTGAATTATTTTAAGGTCCTTAAAATTTAAATTGTGTTACAACTGACATCACTAATTAATGGGCTGCAAATTCATGTAATGACATGTTTATATCCTGCTGCATGTTATGTATTATATATAAATACATTCTTTTCCTTTTATATAATTTTAAAAATAAACACTTGACGTAACTACTCATAAAATGTAATTGTAATCGTTAAACGGAACTTCATAAATCCTAATATTGATGATAATGGCGTTTTTAATAAAAACAAATATACAATGTCGCTAGTTTTATTAATAACTACCCTAATTATATACTATATATCATGTAAAGTAGCACCTTTCAGGCTTAACGTAGTTTTTTTTAATGGGCTTCTTGTAGTTTGAACCATAGTGCATTGTTTTTTTTATATTTTCTCAGCGCTTTACATACCTGATATTGTGCCAAAGTATTATTTTTGGCAAATTCTGCATGTTTTTTGTTCTAACACATCATCGGCCACTTTAGCTTCGCCATCATTTATATTTATTTGTTTTTTTTTTTAATTTATTTTATTATACTTTGATACACTTTTTTATTATTTTATCGATTCAGTTTAAAATTTAAAAACCACTAAGAGAATAATAGGTCCACATGACGTATTTTGTTTTACCGCGTCCGGGGAGCAACCCCATATTTGTTTTGTTTTTTCGATTTGCTTGCAGGTAAAAAGTTATTCTCGTGCTCACTATGCGGGAAAGTATTGTGCTCAAAGGCGTCTCTGAAACGGCATATTGCGGACAAGCACGCCGAGAGGCAGGAAGAGTACAGGTGCACGATATGCGAGCGAGTATATTGTTCGAGAAACTCCCTGATGACCCATATATACACCTACCACAAGTCCAGGCCGGGGGAGACGGATCAAATCCGATTTTTTTAGTGACTACTTGGGCGGAGTTGGTGCGGCATGCGGCAGAATTCATCTAGCAAAGAAAACCATCACGAGGTCAACCTACACTCAACCGCCGTACATAACATCACTCACAAAGGTTAGAACATGTTTATAGACCAACATAGGGTAGGAATCATTAACGAAAGAACAATTTTTGATCCAAGATCAAAATTTAAGGGTCCTTTTCTGTTTTAGTTTCGGTTTTTTCCTTTTTATTTTTACGATAATATTTTTTTCTTAATTTGAATCCCAAGCCAAAGGCCCCCTTCCCATCGGGTGTCGCAGTTTTGACGTTGTTGTGTTGCTTGGAGCATGCTTCTATCATTTATGTTATCACGTGTTCTGTGTCATTGTGGTTGAAAGAGTTTCCTTAAGACTTTTAAATATATACAAAATCGTGATTATTGTGTAGTTAGTCAATGTGTACAGTGCATATTAGTATCTTAATTTTATAATAATCATTATTAACCTCATACATTCTACGTATTATAAAAATATAGTTATTGAAGTATGCCTTCGAAATTTAAACTGTCTCTAAAGTATTGCAAGTGTTGCCTATTAACATGTTAATATTCCCGTTGCTCTATCCAACTGCGTAGATGTTCAAAGGAGGGTTGTTTTTTTAATTTTCAGCTGTACCGCCCCTCCGTATGCCTCCGCCAACAGCTGGCGGTATCAACGAGCCGCAAGAGTGTCCATACTGCCGCAGGACATTCTCTTGTTACTATTCCTTGAAACGACATTTCCAAGACAAGCACGAGCAGTCCGACACATTGTACGTCTGTGAGTTCTGCCACCGAAGGTACAGGACAAAGAACTCGCTCACCACTCACAAGAGTCTCCAGCACAGGGGCTCCAGCGGCATGCTGAAGAGGCTCCTCAAAACTTCGGCTCTTCACAGCGCGCTGGCCCCGTCCCCGCACCACCTCTTCGACCTGGGCGCCAGCGAGCACGGCCCGCAACTCCCGCCTGGCCTGCAATGACCACAGACCATGGCTTGAATCAGTGGTAACGCTTCCTGTTTCAAATAGACTTGCCAGATGTAACGTTGCCAGGTGTATTTGAAATATGGCACTGGACTCGGATAAGAAAGGGATAGCATATATGTGCAATATACGGACAATGCCAAAACTATGCAGGATTATGCCGCATATAATGATCAATTGTGTATTATAAAAGTAGTAAAATATTGACGTTAGTTTTAAAGTTACGTTAACAGTATTCGCACTCGGCCGCTAGAGGCCGCTTAGTGTACGCTTCGACGATCGGACTTCGCTTGTGACTAAACGACACGGTGGTCTCGAGCATTTTCTAGTGGAAATGTTCAGTGTTCAAAATGACAATGTAATTCAGAGCAATACTAAGGTATTAATATTTCTAGTACTGCCAAAATAATGCCAACTGTATTCTTAAATAAAAAAAATACAATTTTAAACAAAATTTTCGACAAATATCTAGTGTCAAATTAGATTCGGTAACTGTACAAAAAGGAACGTACAAATTTTAAACAGTAATTTTTAAAAGAGGAAATTCAAAGAAAATATTTTTTAAGGAAACTTTTTCGGATCGCCAAATCTAAATTTTAAATACAGATTATTTAGAGATTAATAACCAAAATTTTTTAGATAAAAAAATTAAAAAGTAAAAAAAGTGTTGATGTTGAGTAAAAATTAAAGACTTCTTAGAATCTGATTTTGAAAGTACAAAATTAAACGTCTGATTGAACGCTATTTGTATCCTATGTCTGTTTTGGCTTCTATTATTAACTTATAGCATATATTAATGATTTGAATCACGCACAGAAAACGTCCAAAAGCTAGTCGAGTAATTGAATTGGTTACGCTAAAAAGAGATAACAGCTTCACGGAGTTTCTTCGTACTACAAATCATTAATATACGCTATAGGGCTATTAGGGTTATCATCAGTGTATTGTAAGTAGCTGTGCCTTCGTTCAACTCCATGCCATCAATATTGGTTTGAAAGGAATTTCCGAACTGTGAAGGAATGCGCTTACAGTTGGCAAACGTAACAGCATCTGTCGAAAGTGACTAAACGAAAAAAAATTCTACGGGATTGCCAGTCGCCTGACATTACCTAGAATACAGGGTTAAGAGTAAGGAAAGGGAAGTAGAAAGGAAAGAGGCTGGAGAGCCTAAAAGGGCGTAGGTCTTCGAAAAGCGGTAATTAATTCGACGATCGTATACGTGTGCATGATTTCAAATCATGAATTGAATTAAAAGTAATCGTTTCTTCTGTATAAAATTACGTAGACATTAGGTATTAATTAATATAATTATATTTAATCTGTATCCATTGTCGGATTTCTCTCTATGAGTGTATAGTGGTTCTTATTTAAATTACTGTCGACCAACGTAGCGGACGTCACGTTATTGAAAATTTATTAGATTATTATTATTATTATTATTCTCAAAATTCTTAAGATCGACCATAAGATGGCTACAGATTGTATAAAATATTTTTATTTACTTATAATATAGGAAATTGCTTGGGTACCGCATTCGGCATACAGAATAAGATATACATATCTATTCAGGGTTTACACTAACAATAGAAATAAATTGAGAAAGAAAAAGAAGAAATTTTTTAAAAATGCCTACATATCACATAAATATGATATCTATAGGAACGCTACACAGGAAGAAATAGTATTCTTAACATCGTGATATTTCACAAAGCCAAAGAAAAAGAAATGGGAATAATATTTTGCCAATATGCATTTATTTCTAGTAGAATAAAAACATTCTGAACAAAGAAATAAGCTAAAATTGTATTGTGCCATATCTTTATGAACTATATCCACTGCTTAAACATATCGAAATTGATCACTCAAAGTGAAAATAAATCAAAATAAACAAAAACTTCTTAAATGAGCCGGATATATACAATGTGAATGTACCGTTTCAATGTATTTTAATTCAGTTTTCGAAAACATAATTAACATTTTTTGCATTTATTTTTTTCAATGGTAAGCTAATATAAGAATTTTATTTAAGATGTTTGCAATTTCTTTTTCGGAATGTTACATATTCGTACTTTGTGATATCATTTTACATTTTTAACGTTATTTGGTAGATTTCCAAATAGTTTAACGGTTAAGATATATTTTCAGTTTATCCTCAGCTAACACGTGGGGTTTTGAGCTTTTTTTTAAAAGATGTTATCCCCAGATGAAGCGTGCGTACCTCTGATTTTTCAATACCTCAAGTATATTATTTTGTTTTTGATTTTTTATTTCACTGTTGATACTTACTGGCTGTCTATTTAAATTCCGATATATAGAGAATGCAAATATCAGTTCGGAAATAAACATAGTATCATTTTAGGGAGCTTAGAAGTGAAAAAGCAAGCGGGTAGTATGAATTGTAAATATGTTATAAGTTAGTAATTAATACATAATTAAAGTATCGTGGCATCATTTTGGAATAAACGCCTCGTGATATTATTAACTATATAGTAAATAGATAAAATCATTAATGGAAAGGATTTTTATATATTCTACTAATGGATTATTAATAGTAAAACTTAGACTTAGTCTTTCCTTAACGTTTCTTAGTGTATGCGTTTATTGTTTTCGCTGTGCAATTATTTTTATTCGTTCGGCTGTTTGTAAGCTTGTTGTTGGTTGCTTCGTTGATGGAAAATGTTTGGTTTGTCTTTCCCACCATTTTTGTTTGTTAAAATTTCGTGATTCAAAATTTTTGATCTCAAAGAACAGCTGCGTACTACATCAGATTTCGGAGACAGCCGTTGGTGATTGTTATTAGGTCTTATTGTGTTAAGTTTGGATAATGTGTCGGCAAAAAGAAACCAATCGCAGCTATTAAATTCAAAAAGAAAGAAAAAAGAAACAGCACTAAATCTCACAAACCGCAAAATACGGCGAAACAATAAAAATATTTTATATTTTGCAATGTATACCAAATTACTGCATTTTTAAATACTAAGTTGATAAGTCGGAGAAACTTTTTTTAAAGAAGTAAATTATGTAATTCACTGAGGTTTTAGTTTATAATAATTATTAATTTCGCTTGTTCGCCCGTTTAACGTTTATGTTACTAAATTCACACTTAAATAACCGACTGTGGTACTAAGTAAGGTAATGCACAATATAATCAACAACGGGATGCCTTCGTGACAGTACAACTATAACAATAGCCTACAGTAAGTAAATATATAAGGAATATCGTAAAACTCACAATACGGAGATAAAAATTGCCGGTATCGGGCAACCCCAAAGCTCTAAAATAACAATAAACAGCGGTGATTTCCAAAACTTGTTTTATAGATATTTTTCTAAATATAAAAATCATAAGTCCGTATTGAATAAATAATTTAAAACAATAATATAATATAAAACTAGGTATGTAAACACGTGAAAATATTGTCAACCACTTTACTGCGAAATGCTAATAAACTGCCAGTTTTTAATAACAATCGCTATTTCGAATATCGATATTTTTTTAAATGTCATGTCGAAAATAATCATCTTTAAAAATGAATAACAAATTTCGGTAGTTTGTAAATAGATAATAAACCGTCGAATTACTTAAAAAGTTCACAAACTGTTTCACAAATCAATCTTGCTCTTTTAAATCTAAGTATTACCTCCAATAATGTTAAGTATTACCTCCAATTTAATCGTTTAATTTTTAAATATACTTAATGTAGCAAGTGAAACTGCCTTTCTATCAAACCACTGTTAGAAATAAATCTAAGATATTTATTTCGATGAATATAATGTATACGGGGTAGAATAGGTTATAAGGGATTGAATATTTGAAAACAATTTTTTCTAACACTGGTCGGGGATAAAGGCATGTTTTCAATTACTTTAACATGGACAAGTCAATATACGTGATCGCTTATATTTATGTAAAAGGATTATTATAGATATTGTCAAACAAAGCTATAGCAAATGTTAATAGTTTTTTCCCATACACACATTATTTTTGTTAAACCATTTCCATATTTAAAATGCAATAGTATTTATTGTCTCTATTTTTATTTCTGTTAACGAATTCTGCTGGCAGAAGTAAAGAAAGAGATCCAACCAGATCATACAATAGTTAATTATATAGATAATTTGAATTCCTCGACCGAAGAAGCGAAAGCCATTTTTAAGGATAAATCGACTGTTAAAAGATAACTTATCATCAACATTTTAAAAGCGTTGTGTATGGGCGTCTGGAGAATAACCGATTTTCGTTTTTTGCTTTTATTTATGGCGATAATAACTGAATAAAAATAAATATAATATAAAGTAGCAAAACAAATATTTACGTCTAATTCAGTTTTTTTCGCTCCTTTTCTAACAGCCCAAAATGTCTTTTAATAAGTCGTTTTATTCTTAAGTCAATAGCTTTAATATATACAGTATCTTCCAGTCTAATATATTTATTATATATGTACCAATAGTAGCAATAGTTTTCAGTCTGCCACAGTACCTCAGTAATTATAACATTTATACGTATTTAACTATAACAATTAGCACAAGATCGCTTCATGGTTATCCAACTTATAAGAGCAATGTTAATTGCAGTATTTTAGTTGTTAAAAGTTATTGTTGTTATCATTCTACGATAGTTTACTCGAGGCCCACTGAAACGCCTCGAACTCTTTCACCACAACAAGAGTGAACATTTTAGATTACCAAATAACGACCTCTCTGATTTACATCGTCTTTTAAATTATCTTTTTAAGCTTTTATTTTAAAATTTCCATACGTTCTAACATAAGCAAAAATATTATTCTCTTTAATAAAAGAGTTTGCTCTTTCGATAGAAATAATATGGTTGTTGTTATTGATGACATAGATTGCTAATTTTATTATAAAATCATGTTAACGGCAGTGTTCGTCATTATTTTTTTACCACAGTAACTAGTTACATAAAACATAGTTCCGTAACTCGAAGTGCACTTACAATCTCTTAAATAAAAATAAGTATTATAAACTATAAGTAGCCGCTTCTTCGGTTGAGCACTTGTTGATAGCCAGTCTTGCAGCGACAAAATAAAAGTATTTACAATTTATTCACTTACGACATACAATATACTTACAGTTATATTACTAGAAAGTAACTTTTTTATCTACAGATAATGAAAGACGGTGGCGCGATTTTGCTAAAATAGTTGAAAATAAGCGTTGTAACAATAGCGTTGCTATTTTTGTATCAATAAGTTTCCAAGCGACCTCAAAATAGTATTTTTGCTCTAATGTCAACAAAGTTTTTTTTTTAAATAATTATATCATGTTAAGTCTTATATAGAACGTTATTAAATTTTAACAGAATCCCGCCACTAATTTGTTACGCTTTGGTGACACATTTTATACACAGAAATATTTTTTTATGAAGAACAATTTATATGTGAATGTTAATTAAGTGGCAATTCTAATTTTAACTGCACTATATTTTGCTGACACACTTAGGTTTAGGTTTTTGTCTTTTTTCGTAATTTAATGTATGCACGATCTGCGTTTTTATTAGCATCGATTTTTTTTTTTCTTTATTTTAAGAAGTTCCCAGCCTCAAGTGATGCTTACACTCGGTCAATTATAGAAACGATCACATATTAATTTATTGTATTTTTATTCAAATCAGACGTTATGATTGAGTGTAAGTAACACTTGCGCCGGTTTAATATGCCTAAACTAATATTGTGTTACTATTATGTAAAAGTTATAGTTTGCCATCGTTGATCAAAGAGGAAGAAATATGTTTAAATACATTTAGTTAATGAGTTTTGTTATACTTTTGATGTTCGGGAAGTATCAGAGGGATAGGAGAGGGTTGTACAAAAATGTTTCATAGTATTGTGTATTGCTCGATAAGGTTTAGTTATGGTGGGACCGTGTATTGCGGACCCGTAGAGAGGTAGATCTCCATTGAGAATTGTTGTAAGTTGAAACAACCATTTCAGTCAAGACACTTAAAGTACTATTGTTGTAAGTGGAAACTGATGCTTAACAGTTACAGATAGAAGGGAAAACGGTTTCAGTTGTGTAAAATGATATTAATTATTTAAAGAATGGATAATATTGAAAGTGTTAATATCGATTTACAGAATAATCGAAAAAGAAAACATATTAGTGAACTTCGGACGTAAACATGAAGAATATTTTGTCTTTAGTTATTTATTCTTTATTGCATTTCCTTTATTAAGAAGGGATACTAAGGTTAGACTTCTTGCATTTAGATATTCTCTTCGAGGCAACCGTCAATAAATGCCTTTGAAATAAAATCTAAGTAATTTGACAGACAATATTTACACAGTGTCAAAATGTGTATTTTTATTATTTTTTTATTATTAAAGATAATATTTATATTTGTCTAACAAAACGACTACATACGAAGTACATTTTAATGCCTGAATTGTTCATATATATTTTCTTTTTATCTGTAATTGTTAAGCAAAAGTGTCTCTACTTGTTTGATGTTGTTGATATAATGTGAAAGGAATCAAATCGGGCTGCGCAGTACATATCAAATGTCGGATGAACTTAGTACTGTAAGTATCTTCGGGTCTGACATCGAGGGATATTCGATTGCAATTGGTTTGTTTAAAAGCAGTCCTCTCGGTTTTAAAGTGAAATCTGCGTTTTGAAGCCTCATGCGGAATAACAGTTGGATGTAATAAAAGTATAAAATTTAATAAACTCGCAGTGATTCCATTGACGTTACGCATTTTCATTGTTAACAAACTATCCCTTCCCTTGAACAGTATTTTACCGTGTAGTGGCGGTGTAAGAATATCCACTACCCCATATCATACCGTGGGTGTCGTAAGAGGCGACAGAGGAAAACAAATCAGGAGATGGGCAGCAGTGTCTTTCTAATAACGACTAAAAATAAAAAACTGCGGTTTCCAACCCGCTTGCCAAGCGTGGCAACTATGGAAAATATCCCCCTTAAGCGGCAATCTATGGGGGAGGTCTAGTGTTCGTTAATAGGCTGTAACGGTAACTTATTTACAAATCTTTAGACACGAAAACTAATAGTCTATAAGGAATGCAGCTGGACCCTGGACACTTGTAGACTTAATTTTAAGAGAATAACAGAACAGAGGCTCAAGGTAATGCCCAAGGAGTGTATAATAACTACGTTTATGTGTGTATGTATATAATCCTTACCTACACCGAATATAAAGTGAGAAAATGAATTAAAGCTAATATCCGCACATTTTGGTTGCAGATCTAACCTAATGAGGGCTAATAATTTTCTGCTCACCAGATGTCGCTAGTTGACACTGAGGTAAAGCTTTTTGTTACACAATGTTATTTAATTGAGAAGTTAGTTTTTAATAAAAGTTTCTCAGTTTCTAGAGTATTATATTAATACACAAAACAATGCCTCAGTGGTTTGCTCTTTAATTTTTTGCACATTTTTAACTTTTAAAAAAATCTACCAACTTTTATGAAAATCTGTGGTTTGGTTTATTTATTTTTAATCTTATTAATATAAAATATAGCTAATAGTACAGAAAGAAACATTAAACTACATTTTCCGAACAAATTAACATCCCCGCTATGAAATCTGTCAAATATTATACCTCCCTTTTAAGTGGCGCCGCCCTGGTGTCAGAAAAAGGCGTGTAAGCCCTCATTACTATTACAACATCTTACGTGGTAGAGATATGCTTTAGCTATATTACTGGTGTAGTTGTAGCACGAAAGGGTCGGCTCGACCGGGGAAGGACCACGCTCTCACAGAATACCAGCGTAAAATAGCAGCTTAACGCTGCTATGTTTCGTATGGTGAGTGTGGAGAACCGGAGATCCTTTTACTGGAAACGAGGCATTTCATCTTTGTCCTCACGGGTGACAACACATCTGCATTATGATTCGTAATCGATATATATGATATATGATGTCTATGGGCCACAGCAATCCCTTACCATCTGGTGGACTGTGCTTGTTTGTCACCCTTATCCTATAAAAAAAATCTCATCACAAATATAATGAATTCCCTCGAATAATTTTCTTTTGTAAAATTGAAGTGACAAACGAACTTACAGTCAATCTTGATTATAAAAGACTACCTTCTACAGCCTAAGAACTACTGTAACCGATTACAAACAAGGAAGGCTACATATGCGTTGTAACATCTGAGGACTAAGAGGAATGCCTCACCGCCTATTATTATACATAATGACTCTCTACCCTTTAGACCGGAATACAGAGGTGCAGCCTGGCGAAAAATATAGGTAAGAGGGAATCTACCCGGCGGACTCCCCGGCAGAAATCAAGTCCTACATAGTAACGTTCAACTCTATAAAAAATATATGTATTCATTCATTAAATGAGAATCATTTTTATTCATTATAGATTACAAGAATACATATTGAAAGTTATTAAAGTCTTACTACTAAGAACCAGCAAGACGGGTTCAGCGAGACTGTTTTTTAAACGTTAATTTACAATATAATATTTTGACAATTAAGTATGAAAACATTTAGAAACAGTATGGCAGCGATCACCTCATTCCTAGGTGTTATTATCAATCATGGACCCTTTAGTAGTATAATAACCCTTAAACATTTTTTTGCTTCATAATTCGTTGTATTCGTTACTGCCTATTAAAAGTCCACGCCGAAAATAAGTCGCCAACATATTGTCTCATTTTTCATAGTTGCCACGCTTAGCAGACGGGTTGGCAATCGCCATATTATTATTATTATTATTGAGTTGTTATCAGACAGATGCTGCTACCCATCTCCTTTTTTCGTTTCCCTCTGTCGGCTCTTACGACACACGCGGGATGATATGGGGTAGTGCGTATTTTTACGCCGTCACTAACTACATGGATTAAAAAGATTATTGTTGAGCGCCACCATTAATGCCTGATACATGGCAACACTAGTTACCACTAGCGCCCTCTAGTATCGAGTAACAGAACTAGGAGAGTCAAGATCCTTCTAGAAATTTCCATGGAAGAACTTTCTAGAACTATCGACACCTAGTCAATCGGGACCGGTATGTACTCGCACATTTTAGATGTTTCTACAGTAGAATATTCTGAAATCTGAGACATCTGAGGCCCTATATAAGGCCGGTATAGACCGCGACCGGGGACATCATTCCGCTTGCGCCGTCGCCCCCGTGCGGTCGTGCGCTTGCGGGGTCCGCCGCCGACCGAGCACCCGTCCCCGTACGGGTCTTCTCCCTCGGTCGGCACAGTTTCTTGGAATAGAACGTCAGTCCCGTCCCGTCCCCCTCAGCTGGCGCCGCCGCCCCCGTGCGGTTGCGTTGGCTGACCACTCTTCCGTCCCTGTACGGTTGAGTGCCCTCCCACACTCCCGTCCCTGCACGGTCGAGTTTTGCCCTCCCGCTCGGCTAGCACAGCCGCTCCCGTGCGGTTGTGCTTAGCTTAAATTAGGGGTGGCAAAATTGACTTATTCCTATCTTCCAACCTAGCCATTAGCCATCCACCACCCAAGTTGGCTGGTTGAGAATTTTATTTGTCACCTTCCAACCTACTACAGGTTTGATAGTGGAAATATATAAGTATTTTACTTAACTGAATTATTTTAGTTCGAAAGAAAGAAAGAAGTAGTAGGGATCCGCAAAAAGTACCGATACTTGAGTAGTATCGAAACTTTCATTTCGATACTAAGTATATTTGGACAAGATACTTTTGTTCCGATATTTTTGAGGTATCGATACTTTTATAAGTACTCGATACTTTTAACAAAATTTGAGTATAGACAATAGCTTATGTTTAGAGCGTGTATTCCAGTTTCTCGTGATTGGTACCTATTTAGTAGATTTATTTCTATCAATTAAGTAAAAAATGATTTAATACAGTTTAATCCTGATTTAGTTTTTTATTGTTGCTCTTATTTATTTTTGTACCGACAATTTAATACGTCGAAATTTAAATTTAGTTAGTTTGATACCATTATTAAGTGTCTCATTGGAGATAAATTCCGAACTCCAAGTTCCGAAATTTCTCGGATAATATTTGATATTACGGATATTACTCAATCGGAAGTTTTAAAAATATATTGAAAAGTACTCGATACCTAACAATATCGATAATTTTGTTTCGATACTTTTCTCTTTATAGATAAATCTGATACGAGGTATCGAGTAAAGTATCGATACTTTTGAAATTTTGTGGAACCCTAAGAAGAAGAAATACCTAAATAGGAAATAAGGAACCAACTAGACTAGAACTTAGAAACTAGAATCCAAAAAAAATCATCCGAATTTTCTACCGATTTTACATATCTGAACTGGCAACCCTTTCAGTCTGTTTATGTTTGATAGGGATTTCCCTCAAACTTCTGGAGGAATACCCTTTAGCTACATTCGTACACCGCGACATTTTAGGGGAATCCCTTGAATATCATAAGCAAAAGATTGTACTATTTTTCCATTACTTATTTAGAAGACTCCTAGTAAAAATGTTCTGCCCTAAGGACAAATATTCGTCATATTCGTGAATAATGTAGCGGTTAATAAGTGATACAGAATTAAAATGTTTTATCTATTTATGTGAAATATATGCTAAGCCTACGAGTTGGTTCTATTCTTAAATTTAAAAGTGACATTATTTTTAGTGGGGCAGATTAATCATATAAATATTGAAGTGCGCGTGTGAATTTACTACGTAAGTATCTATCTGTTTTATAAAGTAAATTGTAGTACGTAAAAATACGTAATATTGAACACACCTTGCTAAAAAGTGTACTTACTTTTTGTTCCTTAAGGTAAATAGTAAAATAGTTTTAGTGCCGATTCCAACATCTCCGGTTAGAATATTCGTCAATTAAATTTTCAGTTTTTTGACAGTTGTTCTTATTTGACAAATAAATAATATTCGGGACTTTAATAACAGGTGGTGAAACCGGCCCTTAATTTAATATTGACCGTAAGGTATGTTAAAAATGTTTTAAGTGGTATGTTAATCGTGTGAAAATTAACATTGCTCCTCTTTCGGCTTGTTAATTCTCATCTGTGACTGCTCACTAGCAGTCACCCGCGGCTTCGTTCACGCGCCCACCATAATTATTATTCTCGTGGGAATGAGTAACTTTTCTGAGGTAAAAAGTAGCCTATGTCAATGTCCTTTTCCAAACTTCAATTTATATCTACATACCAAAATTTATCCAAATTGATTCATTGGTTTAATCGAAAAAACGTAGCAGTCAGAGAAACAGAATGACTTTCGAATTTTTAACATTAGCAATGTTATTACATCTATTTAAATTTATTTCATATTTTTATTTTTTACCGTACAGAATGGCTGACGGTAGATCACGCTTGTCGGGACACCAATATAAAAAACGAAGACTTGAAAAAGATGCAGAGCGACAAAAGCAAGCTAAACAAACCATCGTCACCCATACCAGAAACCGATGCTATAGTTGAGATTCCACTTAAACCTCGGGAAGAAAACAGGTCCGATTCCAATATAATCTGTGAACCTGGTGCTTCTACTTCTGGGTCAAGCGCTATTGCAGGTGAAGGTGCTATTACAGGTGAAGATGCTATTGCAGGTGAAGGTGCTATTGTAGGTGAAGGTGTTATTGCAACTCCAAGTGTTTCTACAGAATCAAAATATATTTTAGATGTCGACCCAGCCACATGGCCCAATAGATTAACAGATGCAGAAAGAATATATTTGATAAATAGAGGTTCTCCAGACCCACTGTATGAATTTGAATTTCCACAAGATATCAATGGTCGGAGGCTTACTTCGAGATACTATAAGAGAAAGCTCAATAACGGTGAAGAAATTTTGAGATATTGGCTTGTATATTCTGTGGCAAAAAATTCGTTGTATTACTTTTGCTGTAAAATCTTCAATATAACTACAACTTCCGGTCTATCTGAAGATGGCTGCAAAAATTGGAAGCATGTAGGTGATATGCTTAAATCTCATGAGACATCACGAAACAATGTAGAAGCTGTAAAATCTTGGGTAGAACTTTCACGTAGGCTTAAATCGTGTCGTATGATAGATGCCGAGTCACAGAGAATAATTAAATCAGAAATAGAACACTGGAATAGAGTATTGTTACGAATTGCCACAATCATCAAAATGTTGGCTAAAAATGGCTTCGCTTTTCAAGGTACTTCTGATAATCTGTATCAACATAACAATGGTAATTTTTTTAAACTAGTAGAGTTGTTAGACGAATTTGATCCCGTTATACAGGAACATGTACGCAGAGTTTTGAAAAAAGAGGAGAAACAAGAAACCTACTTAAGTAAGACAATTCAAAATGAGTTCATTAATACAATTTCAGACGGCATAAAAAAACATATTATGGAAGCTCTCATTACATCGAAATATTATTCTATTATTTTAGATTGTACTCCAGACGCTAGCAAAACTTAGCAGATGACCATGATAATTAGGTATATTTCTATTATTCAATCCCAAACCATTCAAGAACGTCAGAGATTGTAATAAATGAAAGTTTCTTAGGATTTATACCAATAGAGAAATCTGCAGGTCTGGCACTAACAGAAATTATCGTGGAACAATTATCAGCACTTGGATTGTCTTTAGAAAACATAAGAGGGCAAGGGTACGATAATGGATCTAATATGAAAGGTATTCAAAGTGGCGTCCAAGTCAGGATTAAAAACATCAATCCAGGGGCATTTTAAACGACATGGCAAAGTCTGGAAGCTACATTTTTTTTAAAAAAATACATGTTTTTTTTCCACTTCAACATTAAGGTGGTCAATTCTTTTGAAGAATGTAAAAGGTATTACTCTAAAACCACTTAGTGACACGAGACGGGAAAGTCGAATCGAAGCAATAAAACCGCTAAGACATCAAATAGGACAAGTTTACAATGCATTGTTTAGTGTTTACCAAAACACAGATATGAAGACCTCCACACGAGACGATAGCTCGTGTGGAGGTCGAAGCGAAGCTTCGGGTTTGTTGAACCAAATTAAACAGTTTAAATTTTTATGTTCTATTATAATTTGGTACGAAACTTTGAGTCGCATAAACCCTGTTAGTAAATTAATGCAAAGTAAAGATTTTGACTTAGTTTCCGTCATTAAATTACTTAGAAATACAAAAGATTTCTTTGAAAACTCACGTCCAGATGAGTATTTTACTCAAGTTCTTGAAGACGCCAACAATCGTTTCAGAAGTTAAAAAGATTAGGACCAAGCTGGTCCTAATCTTTTTAACTTCTGAAACGATTTTGATGAAAAATTTTTATTGTTCCTTTAGTTAAAGGGATCATACATAGGCAAGATTAGCCCGAGACAGGGAAAAATAGCACAAGGGAAAAGAGGCCCATACGCAGCAGTGAGTCGCAATAGGTTGATGATGATGATAAAGTTGAAAGGTACAAGGTATGTCGATAAAAAGATATATCAATCCATTCAGTAGTTTCTTTGAAATTCTTTAAAAGACATACATTGTATACTTACTAACATAAAAACACTCATCAACTTTCGTATAGGTACTTCTTCAGAAGACCCAATAGACTGACGTGAAGATTATAGGTAGGTATAATCCCAACAATATCACGTATTTTATACTTACTTGTATACTTAACATACCCCAACATAACTAGCTCATGACTTATATGGTTTTGTGTATGTAAAGGGCGGCGAAAATTATCTTTGCCCGGAGCGGCTAAATAGCTAGATCGGGCCCTGACTAAAGTGATCAGTAGTACAATTGTGTTTCGTTATTAGTGTGGTTTTAAGTTGTAATTAGTGTTCTGTAATTAAAGTGTCAATTTTGGTAATTCACTCGGCAGTTTTTAAATGTCTCGAACCCCTAGCTCGTAACAATATAATTAGATAATCCTTAACTTTAGGATTTGATACTGGTAATGAGGTACACTTAACTAGTGCAATAAGTACAACTGCCGTGGTGATGATGGGTCATGGAGCATGTATTCAAAAATCTAAATCTTTAAACCATGTGTCATTTAGCATTCTTGAAAAGACCTTTAAGATCATAAAAGCTGAAGAAGAAAAGAGAGGTGATAATTATTGCCATGCAAGAAGGTTTCTTCACTAAACGTTCTTCACTGTTATATAAATTATTAAATAAGTGTAAAAATCGCATTTAAGTAACATTAGTAATTACCAGTATGGTAATGATATGGTTTGAAATAGTAATGTACTTCAGGCCGAATTTCGGTCACGGCGGCTGGTGTCAACGGAGATTAGCCATCTGTGCAGGACAAGATTATAATGCCCAAATGTATGGCGAATCACAGGTGCACTCTCTATTCCTGCACTCTCATAGTCCGATGGGATGGTAATACGACACGACCGTAGAGAGACCTACGGCTTTATATGGGGTGAAAACACCGCCAACTTCCTGACTCCGGGCTACTACTGAGAATTTTTTGACAGAAAAACTCAATAACTAATTTTGGATTCGAACCCAGGACGAGGCAGTCAGGATATTACTAACGCAGTTTGAGATATTTCTATCATGGTAATATCACTAGACCTGAAAACTAATAAATCATGTTTTATTCGAACACAGGGCCTTAAGTACTGCAAATGGATAATAGCAGGCTTACTCCCGAAATAGTTTTCAAATGCGATTCGGTACTCAATTAAAACTGACTTTGTTTCGAATCTGATTTTAACCTCTCCCTTACTCCCCAACCGATTCAAATCGAGAAACACGACCGATTTACAATCAAGCATTATCAGCGCCATTTAAGCACATTTGGATATTTTCCGTCGTGTCTTGCTATTACGAGCGTCGTCTTTCAGCGAACAGCTGAAGGTTTCCGTTCTAATTACGAGCGCCATCTTTTAGCGGACAGCTGAAGGTTTCCGTTCTAATCATTTCAAAAGTAATAAGCTAATAAGTACCAGGAGTTATTCTTTGGAGAGAAGGTCGTTAGGACCAACGGCCCGACGACAATTTATTAATTTTACTGTCTTACGAATTTACACAAAAGTGCCATCTATGTATTCGTACATTAGTTCGATAATTAATAAAAGAACAGCATTAAATAAAAATTCAATAGAGGGATGTCGTTTGATGGCGCAATATGGTGGCTCCGGTGGCTCCGTGTCTAACTAATGTTTAGATATTTGATAACTTAAAAATAATATTTTGTAAATTACAAAATACTTTTACAAAAAATTATTGGATATATCTGGTCACCGGTAACAGCCGACATAGGCCTCCGCTCATTTCTGATAGAGTTTTCAGAACAAGGAAGAAAGGGTTTCTTTACTTGGTAATATAATATATTATTTAAATATTGGCATCTTCCTTTTCATTAGCTTGTAACAGCCCTTTGCTAGACATGAGCTTCGTCTGGCATCGTCAGTCAAGCTTAGCAGGCGGACCTGATAGACAACCACAGAGTAAACAAAATTTTATACTTGTTGACTGCAGTACCAGCCGTATAGCATCTTTGAGGCTGTCATCTTTTGTGCTCGGATTTGTAGGAAAATTGCAATAACAATCAAATAATTTGGTTGTTATTGCAATTTTTCCACAATAATTAAACTAAGGGTTTACTTTACCTTTTTGTTTACTTTACGTTTTATTATTAAACTAAGGGTTAATGTGTTTGATTATAAGATATTTGTTGTTAAGATCTCATATAATCAACATATTATGAAAAAATAAAGGTTAAAATGTAGGTTGTATGGGTATGGGTGATCCCATTGCCTTGAAGTAACTTAAAAAATATACTGTCAATGTCAATTAATTTGTCAACAATGTCATTATCACGTGTGTAATTTGTATTCCTTCTTCTGATTATCTGATTTTTATAGTTTTGTTTGAGATATTTGAATTATTTGAGTATAGGGGTCGTAATAATGGATGCCTACGATATCTTTAAAAAACTTACCAAGGGTTTGAAGTTTAAATACAGAGTATTAGGTGTTAAAAATGATGTGAGTATTTTATAACCCCAGTAACAACATAATATATTTTTACTGTAAAAACATCTACTCGCTGTTCTTTATTATTTTTAATCAACTCTTACTTGCAGACACAAAACGCCAAAACTCCTCTAAAAAAAGATGTTGACAATGAAAAACACGAACCTACTGAAATAAAGGAGGAAATTGTACAAGAAGAGCCAGTTTCGTCTGATAGTGAGAATGATTGTGAAAGCGGAAACGATGATTTACACATAGTAGAAGGTGTTAAAATAGGAGAAAAAAGGAAAAAGAAGATAAAAGACAAGCCAGAAGATTTGAAAAAGAAATTGGAGTTAGAAGAGGTATAAACAATCATGTATATTATGTTAAATATCATTGAAACCAATTTGTTTAGAAATTTAATTAGTTTTGCTATAGATATTATAGTACCTGATGGGGCATGCATAGGGTTACCAACTCTCGAAAGGACCTACCCGGGAGAATTTTATGAAATCGAGTAGGGGGGGGGATTGAAATAAAATCTCAATTATTAATTAATTTTTACATTTATATTTACCTTGCTTTTGAGTAGCATCTAATATTTGTCGGTTTTTCACCACACAATCATAAAAGTTTTTATATGAAAAATCGAAGTTTGTTAGTACTTGTAACTCTGCTTTTACTAAAGAAATACTCATTCAGTTTCTTTCCTTGCTCCATGCTTGTTCCATAATGCTGAATACGCACTCGCAAGAAGCATTAGAAACAGGAATGGAAAAACAAAAGTGACCATTTTTTCAATTCAGGACAGGGATTTCTGTCTTTCGATTTCGTAAAGAAGTCAACCCAGCGTAAATCCAATCGATTTTCTTCAACGAGCTGTGGTTGAATCTCACGCAAAAGTCCAACTTCATCGTAGAGTTTGTCACTATCTAAGTCAATATTTAATAATTCCTGGAGTCTAGTAATGCCTGTCCATGTGATTGGTTCTTTTAGAGATAAATTTTTCATTGCTTGGTATTCCGGATCTTCACCGACCGACAGACACCGAATCATCAACGCCGACCGAACCCTAGGCATGCAGGTTGAAAATGAATGCAGGTAACTTAAGTCAACCCTTATCACAGTCTTTGGGAATATTGTATGGGCAGCCCTGGGCTTGTGGAATTATGTAGATGGGCTATAATTATGATAATAAATAACTAACAATGAAAATTTGCAAAATATGCTAAATGAGTAAACATACCTACAGCACTGTAATTTGTCATAACTTGTACATAATTTTACCTATCTGCTGGCTGAAACCAAACTAAATATAATGAGTGCACAATCTCAGTTTGTACACTTTTTGTTGGGTGTAGGTAAACAGTTGATAATGCATCTAGAGTATCATATATCATTGCAAAACACTCATAGCCTTACTAATAATCTTTGATTATGGCTTGTTTAACTTAAGCATTTAACTTTTAATTATCTCTGTACCTATTTTTGCTATTGTCGTTTAGTGAAGAAAGAGAACAACCTTAACATTACCGTTACAGCCTATCAAAGTCCACTGCTGAACATAGGCCTCCCACATAGACTGTCTCATAGGGGATATTTGACATAGTTGACACGCTTGGCAACTGGTCTTTTTTATTTTTAGTTATTATTAGGATAGGAAAACTCCTGGTTTATTTCTCTCTGTAGCCCCTTGTCTCTGACAATATGGGGTGGTGGATATTCTTCCACTTCTGCCACTAGACGGTACTTAAATTGATATTGATTTTTATAACTAAGCCATCAATGTTTAATTATTTTTTTTTTTTTCTATTTTAAATTACATTTTTCTGTTTTCAGCAAAACCGTTTCCGTAATGAGCATGGCATTAAGGCAATTGGACGACATGTTCCAAGCGCATTGAAAGATTTTTCAGAATTGACTACAAGGTACAATGTCAGCAGAGCCCTGGTTGACACAATAAAACAGTGTGGTTACACAGAGCCTACACCTGTACAGAGGCAAGCACTGCCATGCATGTTGGAAGTGAGAATTTTTATTATCATTATACAGTAATACCCCAGACTTACGCGATAGGTGGAACCAAGCAATAGCCGTGTAAGTCGAATTCGCGTAAGTCGGGGTTCAATTTTGCATATAAATACGTATAAAGTTTGTGAAATCGGGACCAGAGTCTAAAGAAAGCAATAATTTAGAAGAATCATGTTTAATAAAATATTAGATATTAAAAAAACAATTTACATTACTATGAATAAAACAACATAAACCGAAGTTGTTTTGATGTCAATGGCTTCATATATTCTAACAATGTCGCCTGACGAGTTAAGTTTTTCTTCTTCTCACGTAAAATTTCCTCGTAGCATGCCAGTAACTTTTTTATTTCCCGTTTTGTAGTAGAAATGCGCTCTTCATTTATATTTATTTTTTCTAAAATTTGTAACCCCTTTTCATTTGTACTGAGGCCTTCTGTTAAGTTTGAAATCGTCATTTGATTTTCCGATTCAACTGGGTCTAACGAATCATGTTGTTCAATGTCTTCAAAATGCTCACGCATTTCCATAAGCTCGTCAATTGTTAGCTCTTGATTGTGTGAATCCAGCAATTCTTGGACGTCATCATTATCCACCTCTAAATTTAATTGTATGGCAATATCAACCACTTCTTCAATTATACCATCAATTTGTTCAGGATTTGAGGCTGATTCTCCTTGGGTTTCTGTGGTAAAAAAACGTTCGAACTTGTCGTAAACCGAACACTGACAGAGCGAAGTGGGCAAATGAAAACCGCGTATCTCCGAATTCGCGTAAAACAAGGTAGCGTAAGTCGAGGTACGACTGTATATCAACACTATATATCATTATCACTTATATACTTATAACTACCACTTGTCAGTGGCCCACCGACAATGCCTAAACATTTCCATTACAGCTTATGAAAAGTTCACTGCAGAACATAGGCCTACCCCATAGATTGCCACTCTTGGCAAGTAGGTTGGCAACTGCATTTTTTTTAATTTAGCTGTTATCAGAAAAAGCTGCTGCCTACCTCCTGGTTCATTTTCCTCTGTCGCCTCTTAGAAAACCCATGGGATGATATTGGGTAGTGGATATTATTACTGCCACTAAACGGTAAAAGTACCCCATGTCCAGTGTAAACAAGATTGTTATACCACCACACGCAATTGACACATCCTAATAATTAACAAAAGAGATTATGGTGATGAACAAAGGGTCCTTCATCTATTTCAAATTTTTCAAATTAAATCCCACCAACTGCTGACTGTTGCTGGTACAATCTAAAGTAAAGTTTCAGCCTAATGGTGTATTGCCTTGACATTTAGAACAAGCATGGCCCGTGAGCCACAATCTAAAGTAAAGTTTCAGCCTAATGGTTTATTGCCTTGACATTTAGAACAAGCATGGCCCGTGAGCCACAATCTAAAGTAAAGTTTCAGCCTAAATACGTCCTACTCCTGGGACTTCACATATCTTCGGATTTTCTTTTTATTTCTCGATCACGCAATAATCCTCGAGATGTTTTGTTCCACCGCCGAGCATGTGGTTAATCAGCACTTAAAATTGCAAACTACAAACTAATAATGGTGTTGTTGTATTTTAGGATCGACAAATACTAGCCTGTGCTCCAACAGGATCTGGTAAGACAGCTGCGTTCCTGGTGCCACTGTTACATGTACTGGGAGGAGCTCAAGGTGGACCCCGAGCCCTTATACTATGTCCTACAAGGGAACTGGCTCACCAAATATACTGTGAAGCTCTGCGGTTGAGTGCATCCACACAGCTCAGATGCTCTGTTATCAGGAATGTTAAAGAGAGCAAGGTCAAGGAACGAGAAGCTACTATTAGGAAAAGCGGTAAGTAGATTACATTTACCTCCATCATCATCAACATATACTGTCCTACACAAGTCTACTGCTGAACATAGGTCTATCCCGACATTTACCAACAAGCACCCAGTTTGCCCGTGTTGCCAGTGTTAGCGTATAGATCTGAGACATGGTCCTTTACCGCTGGCCATATATGGTAATGGTAAGGTAATGAATGGTCCAGTTGTCAGAGCATCCATCCTCATCATCCGCAAAAGTCTACAGTTGGCATGAGTACTCCCAGCGAAGATAGAATGCGCTTTAATTGTCACACTTGACAGGTCAATCGAGGATCTCATTACTAGTAATTTCGCACCATTGGCGCTGCTTACTCGCCTGTCCGGGTATTTTACGTTTGGCGTATTTGTATATATGTATAAGTAGGAGATATTTCTATAGTTTATTTATTTTATATATTAGTAAAATGTATATATTACGTAGTTAATTATCATTTTTATTTTGTTTTTGTTCTATATTGCGACAACTACGTCAAATTCTCACCACTCCATGGGTTGACTGGTAGAGAATGCCTCAAGTCATTAAGTCCACCCTTTTATTATTTTATATTAAGGAATGCTATAAAGAATAAATAAATAAATATGCGGTTATACTGTCTTCTATGCCATGAGGTCTTTCTGGCATTTCCCGTAGTCGCCTTTTACGACACCATAAGCACGAAATGGAGAGATAGAACATCTCCATATAAAAATCAATTGTTGTCTGTTAGTCTCGCTAAAACTCGAAAACGGCTCGAACAATTTCGATGAAATTTTTTTTGTGCGTTTGTGTGGGTCCCTGGATGGTTTAGATTCACAATTGGACCCGGTAGGCGGCACTGATGTCGAGATACAGAAATCACCCGTGCGAAGCCGGAGCGGATCACTAGTATTATATACATATTGGCATCATAGCATCTAACTAGATTTTTTTTTATAAAACTGAAGTGACAAACAGAGTCTTCCTGATGATTAATGGCTATTGCAGTCCATGGACAAGTAACACCCATTTCAAACAAAGAAGGCTACTCGAACAGATGCTGACACCACAACATGGTGGAATGCTTCACAGGCTGTGATTATACTGACCCACTATACCCTTCAGACTGGGTCACAGCACAGCTATTTGGCAGCAGAAACAGGTAAGAGGGTGGTATCAAGGACGACGGATACCTTGGCAGAAAATGGGTCCCATCACCTATATATTATACCACTAGTAAGTAGCATTGACACAGACATCTGACATTGACTTTTCATCTTAGTTTATGCCTGATTTGTCGCATAGGCCCATCTCTATAATCTTTTTTACCTATGTATATCCACTGCTGGTTATAACCTGTTCATCTTGCAGGTACTTAAATACCTTGAAAGGCTAAGATAACACCAAATTAATTTGTTCTTTGTATCAACTGATCCTATTAATTAATACTAAACATCCTTTTTATAGAATAAAGGTGACAAACGAGCGCACAGTCCACCTGATGGTTAATGTATGCTGTGACTCATAGACATCTTTATCTACCCTCTATTAAGAATCAAAATGCAGATGCGTCATCACCCCTGAGGAATAAGATGGAATGCCTTGTCTTCAGTAAAAAGGGGCTCTGGTTCTCTACTCTCACCATACGAAACACAGCAGCATTAAGCTGCTATTTCACGCTGGTATTTTATGAGAGAGTAGTCCTTCCCTGGTCAAGCCGACCAGGGAAGGACTACGACTACCATAATATAGCTGCAGCATGGCTCAACCACGTATAAATATACCTTGCCCTTTAAGCTGCTTCTTATCACCAGTATGTGTGATTTGTTTTTTTTTTTAATGAATATACAGCCGTTTTTTGGAAAAGCCAGAGCCTCGATGGCTTTTATGGTTTAAAAATGTTTATAGGGAGTTATACATTTTTATTTTTTCCAGATATTGTAATAAGCACCCCAAACCGTCTTTGCTACTTACTAAATCAAGATAATGTAAATATATCCTTGGACAAGTAAGTATCGCCTGTGAAAATACTAAAAGAAAACAGAATTTACTAAACAGCGGGATGACAAAATGAACTCGCAGTTGACCTAATGTTAAGTAACACTGCAATCCATACTCATACACACGTAGAACCTATTATTAACAACCCTTAGGGTAATTTCTTGATCGTGTAGTGGTGGTATAAAAATATCCAGTACCCCATAGCGTCACTTGGATGTCATAAGAGGCGGCAGAGGGAAACAAACCAGGAATTGGGCAGTAGCGTCTTTTTAATTAATAATAAAATAAGAAAAAACTGTGGTTGCCAACTGGCCTGCCAAGCTTGGTAACTATCGCAAAATCATCAAAAGCAATCTATAGGGGAGGCCGTCCAATGTTTGTCATCGTAATAGTATATTATAATGTAGTTCATTTACGTACGAGTATATAAATAAAATAATAGGTCGGAGAACACTGCCTTGGGGAACGCCTTATCTCAGAGTTGCTACTATAATTTTAACTTTTAACTATTTGTTATCAATCGCTTAGGTAACTTTTCATGATATCAAAAGCTACTCCCTGATACCAAATTGCTCCTGTTTTCTAAACGGG
This sequence comes from Parnassius orleans, assembly GCA_029286625.1. Classification (NCBI taxonomy): domain Eukaryota; kingdom Metazoa; phylum Arthropoda; class Insecta; order Lepidoptera; family Papilionidae; genus Parnassius; species Parnassius orleans. The sequence continues at coordinate 1,813,831 of JAGSMP010000047.1, read as the reverse complement.
ATTGAAATTGGTTGTCAGACAAATTAAAATGTAAAAAATACCAGCAGTCATTAATGTTTTCATGTTTTCTTAAAATTCTTCGTAATTATGCCCATTCAATTCAAATCATTTATTTGTTAAACATAGGTGGTAGTATACAGATAAAGATAAAGTCATAAAACTGTACCTGGCTGCTGTCATTTCCGTATTGTGCGTGATTTGGACTATTTTTATCTGGTAACAAGACATTTCATCTCATTCCTCAAGGATGACAACGCATCTCCATTTTGATTCCTTATTGGAGGATAAATGTAGATGTCAATGGGCCACAGCATCCACTTACATCAGGTGGACAGTGTGCTCGTTTGTCATCCAAATTCTATAAAAAGTGTATGTCATGGCAAAAAAGCATTTTTTTATATTTTGTATATTAGATATCTGTTTTTAAAATATGAATGTGCAGTTAAAAGTAAAATACAGCTTACTTAATACACAAACTTAAAAGTGAGGGCTAATAAATAATCTTACGTTCACCAGACGTCGCTAGTTTGGACTGAGGTGAAGTTTTTTTGTTACACAAGGTCATATGATTGATAAGTTAGTTTTAAATAAAAGTTTATCGGTATCTAGAGTACCATATAAATAGACAAAATAATTCCAAAGTGGTTTGTCTTTAATTTTTTGCACATTTAAAAAAAAATCTACTTATAGGAATATCCGTAGTGGTTATTAATATAAAATATAACTAATATTACAGAAAGTAACATTAACCCTTACATTTTCCTTACAAATTAACTTCCCCGCAATACAATCTATCAAATATTTCACCTCATTGCCAAGTGGCGCCGCCCTGGTGACATTTGTTGGGATCATTGAACGAATTACGGTTTAATTTCGACCCCTAGGCGACCGCTAGTATTTATAAATTGTTCACAAAATACCGTAATTGTTTCAGAGTCCGATGGCTAATCATTGATGAAGCCGACAAACTGTTCGAGGGCTCCGCTGATCAGACGTCGGACTTCCGTCAGCAGTTGGAACAAGTGCTGACAGCATGTGGAAGCAAGCAGCGGAGAGTTGCTATGTTCAGTGCCACTCACACACCCGTAGTCGCCAAATGGTGCAGACATAACTTAAGAGGACTTATTGCTATCACTGTTGGACAACGGTGAGCATCTATACTTGGTTTTATAGCATTGAAATGGATTCCGAGCTGCTTGATGGCGAGTGACTACTGCAGCCCATATGTAAACTGCCACGATACAGGAGAAAATCCTAGTGTGAAGGTGATGTTTTTTAAATAAAATTAAAAAAAGAAAAGATTGAATAATTTTGTTACGGAATAAGGGTGACAAACGAGCACATTTATTCTTGATTAAGCATCAAATACAGATACTGAGGACTAAGATGGATTGCCTTATTTCCAGTAAAAAGAGTCTCCGGTTCTCTACACTACCATATGAAACACAGCAGCATTAAGCTGCTATTTCACGCTGGTATTCTGTGAGAGCGTAGTTTTTCCCGGTCGAGCCGACCCATTCTTGCTACAACCATAATATAGCTGCAGCGTGGCTCTACCACTTCAAAAATATATGTATTTAGTAAATATGACCTAGTCTCACTAGGATAATCCCCTTTAGTTTTTGAAGTGCAAACTTCTTTAGAATCGTTGTGACTTGAAACTCGATGAAAAGAAAACGAAAGAAGTGACGCTAAAAAGAGACAAACATATACATCTACAGGATTTAGTTGGCGAGAGAATAAGATAGAATGCAGTATACAGTGTTTCCTATTATGGTGATTTTGCATGTGATCTATGAGCAGTAATGGTTAAGGACAAAATTTGTTGATTAGAAGATATTTAATTACTTGCTGTCTGTCTGTATAATATATAATGTATTATATTATGTAGAATAAATAATTTTTTGATAATGAAAGAATAAATAATTACATAAATATACATACATAAACACTCACGCCTGTCACCCAGAGGGTAGGCAGAGACTACGGACTTCCACTTGGCACGATCCTGGCACACCTCTCTCGCCTCCTTTACATCCATATATCTACGCATACACGCTCGTCGGTTAAGGGTACTCCTAATCTGGCCCATTTCCAATATATCATAATTTGGTCGATAAACCTTCGTCTAGGGCGTCCTTTCCGACTCTGCCGTTCACTTCTGCAGCATAAATTTGCTTTGTCACTCTTTCTTTGTTCATCCTTTCCAAACCACCAAACCACCGAAGCATTCCTTTCTTAATCCTGGTCACAACGTCATCTTGCAAACCACACTTTTCTCTTATCACACTATTTCTCACCCTGTCATTCAGATTCATCCCTAGCATACTCCTTAATGACCGCATTTCTACAGCATTTATTCTACTCATGCTTCTTCTGCCAGACCCAACTTTCACTACCATACATTAAAGTAGGGACTAACACAGCATTGTGAATTGCCAAACGTGCCTTTTTTGACACATTCTGACTCTTCACAATAGCGTGTAGAGCCCCATTCACTCTATTTCCTGCGTTCACTCGTCGTTCTATATCCTTATCATATCTACCATCCCTACTAAATAAACATCCCAAATATACAAACTCATCCACTTGCTCAATCAACTCCCCTTCTATTCTTATTTCACATAACGTTTTACTTTCTTCTCTTTCAAAACCATCACTTTCGTCTTACTTGCGTTCACTTTCATACCTCTTTCTTTAATGATCGGTTCATTAAAGTAACCATCATTTGCAACTCGGCCGCCGACGATGCAAATATGACTTGATCATCGGCGTACAAAAGGCATTTGACGGTTAACTCACCCATTCTCAACCCACATTCTTCAACTTTCAAAGTTTGCAAACAACTGTCCATAAATAGGTTAAACAGCCAGGGAAGCTACACAGCCCTGTCTGACACCTTTTGGATGCCAAACCAGTCCGAGTAGACCCTGTTGATCCTGACAGCACTAGAGTCCCTATAAAGAGACTTCTTTATAGGGACTATAATAATAAATAATTAATTCTCTCAAAAATTAGTTTTCTGAAAGTTTTACTTCTACCGCGTGTGAACTGCACACATAGTTTTTTACTTACGTCTATATTTTAAGAGGATATAGTTGTAAACGTTGGGAGAACAAGTGGTAAAAGTAAAAATTTTGTACAACCGACTTCAATATAAATTATTAAGGATAACTCAAAAACTACTAGTCAGACCTTGATCAAATTATTTATTATATTGTTGGATATATGGGACCACATGAGAAGCACCAGCTTTCAAATAAAAAAAGATTCATCAAAATCGTTTCACCTAGAAAAAAGCTATGAGGTAACACACAAAAAAAAAATACAGTCGAATTGAGTACCTCTTTTGAAGTCGGTTAAAAATTGCTCCTTCTCACAAGGTCTCACCGCTGTAGGGACTTTCAGAAAGCTCTTTGTAAATCCCAATTTAGAATAAAAATATTTGACTTTAAACTCTAATGTTATTTTTATTTATAACCTGTGTAGGAACGCGGCAACACATTTAGTGGAACAAGAGCTCCTGTACTGCGGCAATGAGAATGGTAAGCTGGTGGCCTTCAGGCAGCTAGTGCAAAAGGGACTCAAGCCTCCGGTTCTAGGTAAGCACTTTATTTTTTAAAGTAAATTAAAATTGGTCAGCATCGTTGTTCTAGTGGTTATAAACCCGACAGACATGTTGCGCAGGGTTTGGCCAATTTTTCTTTTTTTTTATAGTATAGGTGTGACTAACGAAAACACAGTCCACCTGATTGAAAGTGAATGATGTGCATTGAAAAATGCAATAGAAATCTGTATCTACCCTACATTAACATTCAAATTACGTTGTCACCCCTGAGGACTAAGATGGGATATCTCGTTACCAGTGAAAACGATCTCTACACTTACCATACACAGCAGCATTAAGGTGCTATTTCACGCTGGTATTCTGTGAGGACGTGGCCCTTCCCCTGTCGAGTCGACCCATTCTTGCTACAACTATAATATAGCTATTTGACGGCTCCGTGGCGCAGTGGCTTAGTAATGAGTTGCAGCGTTGAGGACCGCGGATTCGAATCCCGCACAGAACAAGTATTTGCATGGCCTACAAAAATTGTTCCGGGTCTGGATGTTTGTCCTTGTGAAATTTATATGTAAACTACCCCTACGGAGGAATGCCTAGTGTGGAGATATTTTTTTAAACAAATTCGAAATAGCTGCAGCATGGCTCTACCACGTGTGAATTCTACATGTGCAGTGTTCGTGCAGAGCAAAGACCGCGCCAAGCAGCTGTTCAAGGAGCTGATATACGATGGGATTAACGTCGACGTCATACACGCGGACAGAACTCAGGCGCAGGTAGGACTCCCCCTATAACTATTCTAATGCCCAAGTCTCGTGCTGTCTCTATCACTTTAAGTCGAAGTGACTGAAACACCACGAGACTTACGATATCTGAAAATTGAGTAGCGTTTGAGTATTTGGCCATAAGCCAGTTCTTGACTGCTTTCCCTCACGGACTGACGTTTCTGTCAAAGAATTCTTAATTAATAGAATCAGATGTTACTTTGCGGAAATGCATTATATTAAAGTTGGAAAAATTTACTTTGCCAATATCCGCTCAATAAAATAAAATGATGTGTCTTACCTAGTTTGAAGAGCACCTCCGCCCTCCCTCAATTGCGTGCACTATCCCCGTCACCACTAATCCCAGCACCACTACACTAGGAAAGACACACCACCGATGACAATACGACACGTTGAATTAAACTACTTTTACGGATTATATCGCATTTAATTAACTTATTTTATTAATTCCCGACGTTTCGGGTGCTTTACAGCACCCATGGTCACGGGGACTGAGGTGATTGACGTCCCAATGTCAAAGTTAATATGATATAAAATGTCAAAATGAACTAACTGTGTCTTGAAGTCTTGCAGTGGTATGCTTGGGTTTAGTTTTAATTTTATTAATTACAGGATCCCAAGCAGGTGGTAGTACCAACCTCCTCTCTATTGAAATTAGGATGTTTTTAATTTCAATAGCCTCACGTATCATCCTTGGCAGGAATCGATGTTCTTTCGCGAGAATCTGTGGTTTATCAAATCTAATGTAATGGTGGGGCCGTCTAGGATATGATCACAAACTGCAGACTTCCCGGAACGTTGGTGCTTCACGTCAGCTATGTGTTCTTTTACGCGGGTTTTAATAGATCTTTTGTTTGCCCTATATATGAGAGACCACATTCACAATCAAGCTTGTACACTCCTGCATCTTGTAGAGGATATTGCACTTGACGGATGGTAAGAACTGACTAATCTTTTCGGCGGCTTGAAGAATGTTCTTATAGAAGCTCGCTTCAAGATGTAGCCAATCTTGTCTGTGACACCTCTGACATATGGTAGTACAGCAGGCACACGCTCGACTGTGGCCGGCTTCACTCGGTCACTGTGACGTAGGCGCGGGACCCGAAGCTTGTTGTCGTGCAGAACCTGCTTGACGTGCTGAAGCTCGGCGGCCAGGTGTTTGCTGTCACAGATCCCTCGTGCTCTCTGTAACAAAGATTTGCCCACGGTAGCCAACTGTGAAGGATGATGGTGGGATTCACCATTTAAATATCTGTTTGTATGGGTCTTTTTATAATAATATGATATAAAATGTCAAAATGAACTAACTGTGTCTTGAAGTCTTGCAGTGGTATGCTTGGGTTTAGTTTTAATTTTATTAATTACAGGATCCCAAGCAGGTGGTAGTACCCAGCCTCCCTCTCTATTGAAATTAGATGTTTTTAATTTCAATAGCCTCACGTATCATCCTTGGCAGGAATCGATGTTCTTTCGCGAGAATCTGTGGTTTATCAAATCTAATGTAATGGTGGGGCCGTCTAGGATATGATCACAAACTGCAGACTTCCGGAACGTTGGTGCTTCACGTTTAAGCGTATTAGTTGTAGGGTCTGTTTTGACCTTTACGTACGTACTTTCATCCGATAAAGTTGTTGTATTTTAGAATTGTAATCCGACGTATCCATTATAACCGTAGTATTACCTTTATCTGCGCGGAGAATCTTCGCTTCGGAAATCTTCGGAAGATTTAATTTCGGCACTGAGCTTCGACGTAACAAAGACGAGATCATCTCGTTCTCCGCGCAGATAAAGGTAATACTACGGTTATAATGGATACGTCGGATTACAATTCTAAAATACAACAACTTTTATCGGATGAAAGTACGTACGTAAAGGTCAAAACAGACCCTACAACCAATACGCTTAAAACAACTAGCGATCTAATTAAGAAATACCTGAGAAATTGAATCTAGACGTCAATTCGATAATACCTGCGTGTGCCAAACCACCGAAGTTGTATGGGTTACCAAAATACACAAACCGAACGCTCCATTACGTCCAATAGTGAGTCAGATCGATTCGCCAACTTACAGATTGGCTCAACTCTTAGCAAAACACTATCACCACTCAGAGGACACACAAGAGCACACACTAAGGATTCATACCATTTTGTTAGTGAGATAAAGACCTATGTCTTACTGACAATGAAACTATGGTCAGTTTTGATGTTCAGTCTCTATTTACATGCCTACCTGTTGAAGACTGCATCTCAATTGTAGCTAGGAAACTAGAGGAAAACAACATGCCAGCAGAATATGCAGTACTGCTTAGACATTGCCTTACATCTGGCTATCTATTGTGGAAGGAAGAGTTTTACAAGCAAGTAGATGGTGTTGTAATGGGCTCACCGGTATCTCGTATTGTCACCGATATTTTCATGGAGGACTTTGAGGAGAAAGCCCTGCTTACTGCACCAGTAACTCCAAGGTTCTACAAGCGGTATGTAGACGATACTTTCACAATTTTACCATCAGACAAAGTAACTGCATTTTAGAACATCTTAATTCCATAAACTCTAAAATTCAATTTACTATGGAGTTAGAGGCAATAATTCTTTAGCTTTCCTAGATGTATTAGTCATTCGAAATCCTAACAACACCATAGGTCACACCGTGTATAGAAAAAGACCCATACAAACAGATATTTAAATGGTGAATCCCACCATCATCCTTCACAGTTGGCTACCGTGGGCAAATCTTTGTTACAGAGAGCACGAGGGATCTGTGACAGCAAACACCTGGCCGCCGAGCTTCAGCACGTCAAGCAGGTTCTGCACGACAACAAGCTTCGGGTCCCGCGCCTACGTCACAGTGACCGAGTGAAGCCGGCCACAGTCGAGCGTGTGCCTGCTGTACTACCATATGTCAGAGGTGTCACAGACAAGATTGGCTACATCTTGAAGCGAGCTTCTATAAGAACATTCTTCAAGCCGCCGAAGAAGATTAGCCAGTTCTTACCATCCGTCAAGTGCAATATTCCTCTACAAGATGCAGGAGTGTACAAGCTTGATTGTGAATGTGGTCTCTCATATATAGGGCAAACAAAAAGATCTATTAAAACCCGCGTAAAAGAACACATAGCTGACGTGAAGCACCAACGTTCCGGGAAGTCTGCAGTTTGTGATCATATCCTAGACGGCCCCCACCATTACATTAGATTTGATAAACCACAGATTCTCGCGAAAGAACATCGATTCCTGCCAAGGATGATACGTGAGGCTATTGAAATTAAAAAACATCCTAATTTCAATAGAGAGGGAGGCTGGGTACTACCACCTGCTTGGGATCCTGTAATTAATAAAATTAAAACTAAACCCAAGCATACCACTGCAAGACTTCAAGACACAGTTAGTTCATTCTGCGTAGATCGTTTAACTTTGACATTGGGACGTCAATCACCTCAGTCCCCCGTGACCATGGGTGCTGTAAAGCACCCGAAACGTCGGGAATTAATAAAATAAGTTAATTAAACGCGATATAATCCGTAAAAGTAGTTTAATTCAATGTGTAGTGTTCGCGTAAATATAAGAAATCATTATAATACGACACGTGTTTCGTCCTCTACACGAGGCATCTTCAGGTGTAGTAGACTCTACGGTGGCTAACTGCTAAGTGAGCGGCGAGCCAAAACAGCTGCTATTTATAAGACTCACCGACGCAACCGCTCCCCACTTAAGTAGCGAGCGACCGCGTCATGCGATAAAACATGCGACTAATCACCACCTGACGTACGCAGCTGCCTGCTATTAATCGTCACGGTGATCAGCGATTAGTTGCGTGGTTGGAAGGTAGTCGGGCGTTTCGCAGCGGCTTGTTATTAATTTACTAGCCAGGCGGCTGCGTACGTCAGGTGGTGATTGGTCGCATGTTTTATCGCATGACGCGGTCGCTCGCTACTTAAGTGGGGAGCGGTTGCGTCGGTGAGTCTTATAAATAGCAGCTGTTTTTGGCTCGCCGCTCACTTAGCGGTCAGTCACCGTAGAGTCTACTACACCTGAAGATGCCTCGTGTAGAGGCGAAACACGTGTCGTATTGTCGTCGGTGGCGTGTCTTTCCTAGTGTAGTGGTGCTGGGATTAGTGGTGACGGGGATAGTGCACGCAATTGAGGGAGGGCGGGAGGTGCTCTTCAAACTAGGTGAGACACATCATTTTATTTTATTGAGCGGATATTGGCAAAGTAAATTTTTCCAACTTTAAAGAATTCTTTGTATGTTTTTAAGCGACAGTAGCCTAATGGTTCAAATCCGCCATTTAGCTATTGTCGTGAACCACTCCCAACACAAGCATTTTAAGCTTACCAAGAGTGGTTAAAGGGAATATTAGTAATGGTAATAGCTATATTTATTTTTATAAAACAAATCACAGTAGCAGACCGGAGTCAGGAAGTTGGTGTTTCACACCGTTTCTCAAAAAGCACGTAAACCCGTTAGTCGGATTACAGTCCTATCGGATTATGAGAGTTAGGGAATAGATAGTGCACCTGTGCTTGCGCATGCGCATAGTGATCATGCACTCGGGCACTAAAATCCTGTCCTATGCAGAAGACTAGTCTCCGATGAGACTCTCTACCCTCTTCGAAATTCGGTCTGGAGAACATTATAAGGAAAAAAATATTAGTATCAAACCCGGTAAGTGGTGATGCAGCCGAAGATGGTAAAGCGCACTTTGTATACTACAAGACGAGCTCAATACTTGATACATTACACACTAAGTTATGGTCAGTCCTCCGTAACTTCTCGACTAACGACTGCGAGCAGCCGAGATGTCTAATTCTTTGTTTTGTAAACCGCGAACGTTGTTTTCGACAATTTAACACTGATTTTGTATAATGTGACTAAGAAAACGCAGTCATTATTCATGAGTGCACTTTGTCAACGTAATTTGAAGTTTACTTCATATTTGGTCTTTCGTATGGTGTTCCAGTTGTACATACCATCAGGTGAGCCGCATGCTCGTTTGCCCCTCTTCCATAAAAAAAAAAAAACTACTAATCAGTGCGCATATTGTTGCAGCGTGATAACGTAGTGCGCAGCTTCCGCGTGGGTCGCATATGGGTGCTGATCTGCACGGAGCTGATGGGCCGCGGGATGGACTTCCGCGGGGTCAACCTCGTCATCAACTACGACTTCCCACCTTCCGCCATCTCATATATACACAGGTAATGTCATCATTTTTTATATGCATTTCATGACAGTGTTCGCTTTCCCTCTATACAACTCTATTCACCACTAAATTTTAATAAACAGTAAAATTTATGTAAAATAAGAAATTTAATTTCATTTAATGTGACGAAATTATTTGCTTTTATTTTATTGGAATAAACTTATCTAAAATCTATTTAGAAAAAAAGCTTATAGGTGTAGCAAGAGCCAGCATTCGGTTCCATTATCAGATCGGCTCCATGATATGTTCCATCCAGGTTTTCTTGTGATCTTTGCCTTCACCGCCGTGCACAGTAAATCACCAAGAGACACTAGGAGACTATAGTCGTAAGTTTAAAAGAAAAACTAATCCCTTTCCTCTGTATTGCAGGATTGGTCGGGCGGGACGTGCGGGACAGTCGGGACGTGCCATCACTTTCTTCACTCAAGATGACGTCGTTAATTTAAGAAGGTAACTGTTCGTTTTACATATTGGCAGGGGCTCGGGAACACTTTCGCACATTTTCGCGACCCCACCTCGCCTGCTTTCATTCTCTTATTAAATTTACTCACATCCTGTAATTACATTGCCTCGAAGTCTGTTATTACGTCGCCTTCAGCATCGTAATTATATTTTCTCACAGCCTGCATTGTTTCATAACCTGTAGTTACATTGACCCACAGCCTGTAATTACATTGAATCACAACCTATTATTACATTGTCTCATAACCTGTAATTACATTGTCTCATAGCCAGTAATTACGTTGCCTTAAAGCCTGTAATTACATTGTCTCTCAGTCTGTAATTACATTGAATCACAGCCTGTAATTACATTGTCTCATAGTCAGTAATTATATTGTCTCATAGTCAGTAATTACATTGTCTCACAGGCTATAATTACATTTAATCACAACCTGTAATTACATTGTCTCATAGCTAGTAATTACATTGCCTCAAAGCCTGTAATTATATTGACTCACAGCCTTTAAATACATGTTTCTCTTTATAAAGTCTGCTAAAATGGTAACTTTTGTTGTCTTCAGCATCGCGTCCGTGATGAAGCAATCAGGCTGCGATGTACCGGAGTACATGCTGAAGTTGAAGCAGAACCTAACAAGAGGAAGAAGCTAATGAAGAAGGCACCGCATCGAGACAAGATATCCACTATATTGGAGAAACGCCCCGACAAGTAATTGAAATTCATCATGAGTTACCGTTACCGTTACAGCCTATTAAAGTCCACTGCTAAACATAGGCCTCTCCCATACATAGATTGTCACATAGAATACAATACCCCCCATATTTGTCATAGTTGCCACGCTTGGCAAGCGGGTTGGCAACCGCAGTTTTTATAGTCGTGATTAGGAAGACGCTACTGCAAATGTCTAGATTTGTTTCCACTCAGTCGCCTCTTACGTCACCAACGGGATGGGGATGAGGTAGTGGATATTCTTACACCGCCATTACACGGTAATTGATCATGAGTAATTACTTTATTGAGAAGTACCACGGCCTCACAGAATACCAGCATGAATTGGAAGCTTTACTTCTGCGTATCGCCTGTAAGTACAGGTTGCCGGAGGCCCAATCCTCCACCCCACCGCCCATAACATGGTCACTTACCATCAGGTGATACCGCATGCTCGTTTGCCTCCCCTCTTCTATAAAAAAGAGGCGACAGAAGGAAACAAACCGGGCAACAGAAGCAAACCACTTGTTGGGCGTATTTCTGTTACCATACATATTTAAATTTTACTGAATCTGGTACAGGTTTTTTTGCTTATAACGTTATTTTGTTTTATTAATGTAAGTGATTGGATTTGGACAAATTGGATTTTCAAATATTCAAATATTTATATTTCGAGATTCGAATATCTCTCGATTTCTGTTTCTTTTACTGTTTATATTTAACTACCCATTCCGTTATATATTAGACATTCAATTATGGATTATATATTACGGATTATATAATTGAAAACCATTTAAAAACACACACACACACAAATATTAATTGTAACATAACTAGAATAAGAAATACTTTAGAACTTATACATGTTTTTCTATAGGAGGAAATTGGAAAGTGAAAAGGATTTAAATAAAGAAAACAAGGCGAAAGACACGCAAACTGTAAACGACGCAAGAAATAAGAAACAAAGAAAGGTGTCCAGCCAAGAGCAGAAGTTGGTAAAGCAGAAGAAAGGCACAGACAAGAAGGAGAATAAAAAAGAAAAGAAGATTAATAAGAAGAGAAAGAAAAAAGAGTTTTAAAGCAGGCAGCGTCTAGTTGATTAATTTATTATAAAAGTTTTGTAATATTAAGTCATTTTTTCTAAATATCCTTGCAGCCCACCATAAGTCCACAGCTGAATATAAGGCACAGTTCTAATCCATCTATGTCTACTCCCTGCATGTTTTATCAACATTATTCCATCTAGTGGGGGGCCGCCGTATACTTGAGAACTCTGTTATTTTATTATAAGGGTGACAGACAACCTAATATGTAAGTTGCTTCTACTATAGCCGCGGAGACAAGTACGGGTTATGTCGGACTTGCCTCGGCTAAAAACCATGGTGCTTCGCCTTTGCCGCATGGCCACGGGAACGCTTATATGAACGTTATACGCTCGCACAGATCCGCGGCCCCACTAATGCCGGTCTCCCTACTTGGGACAGGACAACATCCCCTGTTGCTACTCAGAGAAAGCGCCCCGGAACATAAGGCGCATATCTTCCACAGCCTTTAATGACATTGCGTCCTAAGCCTGTAATTATATTGACTCACAGCCTGTATTTGACCGTGTAGTGGCAGTGTAAGAATATCCACTACCCTATATTGTCACGTTGATGTCGTAAGAGGCGAAAAAGAAAAACTGAAACAGGGAAGCGTCTTCATAATAACAACAAAATAATTAAAAACTGCGGTTGCCAACCCGCCTGCTAAGCGTGGCAAAAATGCCCCTATGAGGCAATCTATAGGGAGGCCTGTGTTCGGCGGTGAACTTTTGATAGGCTGTAACGGTAACAGCCTGTAATTTATATTGCCGCACAAACTGTAATTACATTGTCTCAGGCTATAATTACACTGCTATACAACGTGTAATTACATTGTCTCACAGCCTGTAATTACACTGCCTCACAACCTGAAATTTACACTGCATCACAACCTGCACTTACATTGTCTCAAAGCCTGTAATTACACTGTCTCACAACCTGTAATTTACACTGTCTCACAACCTGTAATTTACACTGCATCACAACCTGTAATTATATTTTCGCATAGCCTATAATTATTACACTGCCTCACAAACTGTGATTATATGTCTCACAGCCTGTAATTACATAGCCTCACAACCTGTAATTACATTGTCTTATAACCTGTAATTACATTGTCTTATAACGTGTAATTATAATGTCTCACAAAGTTCAATTACATAGCCTCACAACTTGTAATTACATATCCTCACAACCTGTAATTAGATTAATTACATAGCCTCACGACCTGTAATTACATTATCTTATAACCTGTAATTATAATGTCTCACAAAGTGTCATTACATAGCCTCACAACTTGAAATTACATAGCCTCACAACCTGTAATTACATTGTCTTATAACCTGTAATTACATTGTCTTATAACCTGTAATTACATTGTCTTATAACCTGTAATAATAATGTCTCACAAAGTGTTATTACATAGCCTCACAACTTGTAATTACATTGTTTCATAACCTGTAATTACAATTCCTCACAGCCTATAACCCTTAAACTGAAACGTCCGTGGGTGCAATGCTACTTTAACACCGTGCCACTAACAGGTGGCCTATTTTTGCAAATCCTATTTATTATGAACGCCTACAACCCACCTCACATTAAAACTCTTCTCTCTTCTCTTCATAATATTAAAACCAGAACACAGCGGTTGATACATTGCTTGGTGCCAGAAAAAGGTAAGTGTGGTACAAACCCAGATAGTTATTGGGTAGAAAAGATAAAAATGAAGGTATGCTGGAAATAGAATTACGGAACTTAGGACTAGGAAATTAAAACAAATAATTTATGCATTCTTTACTTATTCAAAATCAAGTTTATGAAACATACAAAATATACAGTCTTCATTGCAATTATATACAAAAATTGTTTCCACTTTTAAACAAGCCCACCGACTAACAGACAAAATTAAATTCTTTTCAGCCAAAATTAACTATGGCACAGCTTGGCATTGCAACTTGTCAATAATTATTTTACAAACAAGGCAGTAGCCTCGACATACATCATTTATTTAAATTTAAGCCTCTTTATGTTTTATCTTAAAGACTACAACAGTTCTTTTTACTTATGTAAAATAAACTAAAACATTATGGATTCTGAAATAGCACGTTATTTCAAAATTAAACCTATTTAAAAATAATACAAAAAATATACAATATTGGTTAAATATTACTAAAAATTTTGATTCATAAAAAATATTATCATATAATTATGAAAATAGAATTTAATTACATTATATATCGCGTCAAATGAAGAGATAAAGGGTTCTACCATCAGTAAATTCATAACAAACAACAAGTAAATTAATATTGATTAATGACAAAGGCTTTTATATCTTATTTAATTAATTTTTCAATAAAAATCATATCAAAAATAACAAACATTTGATTTAAAACAATAAGTTAGTCTAACAAAGATCTATCATAAGTAAATTCCCTGATTCAACTCCTGGCCAGTTATTTGGCATACAAATTAATGTAAACTTAATCCAAATATGAACTATTTAAACATGATGATTAAGCTAATAAGTGTAGAAAAGAATTCCTAAATATTACTTTATTGGCGACGTGATTGGCATAAAATATTTATTGAAATAAACTAAATGTAACCTTTACTCATCAATAATTAAGAAACAGGATCCATTTCAATAGTTATAAGGGTTCTCTGGTTCTGTCAAAGTTCCACAAAAATGACAGCAACATTTTTGTCCTAGGATATTCCCCGTTTTTTTTCTTCTCGCCCAAGTACTCTTAACAATGTTTCTCTATACAGGGTTATTTTTTAAAGAGTTGCCAAATTTTAAAGTTAAGTTCAAAAAATATGTACGAGTAAAAAAATATATGCCGTAATTGCAGTTTTTAAAATACGAGTAAATAAAGCTTCTAACTTTTATTTGAAATTATCCCAAATTGAATGTGATTTACGAGCATATTATATAGGCACAGGCGCACTCCTCTGTGTGCAATTCAATTCACAACGTTTTTGCCGACCGATCGACCCTTATGAATGTGTGCGTGCGTAGTAAAATAGTAGGCGTTAGATATTTATGAATGACAATTACTTAAAATAATGCATTACTACGCATTTTGAATTTCAACAAAATGTTTGAGATTTTTTTAATTAATTTTTCATCATTACTTATTCTGAACCTTCTGTGCAAATTTGGCCGGTTCAATGCAAAATAACCGTACCATAACAAGAAGTCCTTTCCATATAATCAAATATACATTCTTTAAGATGTACATAAACAAAAATTATATTATATTTATTTATTAATTTTATATATAAGTTATCTTTAT
The DNA here is from genome assembly GCA_029286625.1 of Parnassius orleans. Taxonomy (NCBI): domain Eukaryota; kingdom Metazoa; phylum Arthropoda; class Insecta; order Lepidoptera; family Papilionidae; genus Parnassius; species Parnassius orleans. The sequence goes on along the minus strand of JAGSMP010000047.1, from coordinate 1,798,736 downwards.
TTATTTATTATAATTAGTTACACAGATATACCATGTCCTAGGTGATGAGAAAAAGGTGTATGAGTTCCCGCGCAGGGAGAACTGTAGGCAAAAATATTTTTAATAAAGACAGAAATTATTATGGAACACCTCTGTGTATAATTTTATTATTGTATTTAATTTAATCCCCCTACATTTATAATGGTTATAAAAATAATGTCTAATATATAATTGGACGTCAAAAGCACCAAAGTTCACATTCCTAATTTGCTAGAACACTAGAGATTTTTCTAATGTTAGCATAAATGAATGTCGCAATAAACGTAGATTGCACGTACCCGAGCGAAGAGGTCAGAAGCATAGTGTTGTCTCTTTTACTCGCAGAGCCAGTCACAAGGTAGCCGCGGCATTTTATTTGCGGGCCAGGGTAAGTAACCTGCACTCTTGAACACCCAGTAGTCGTACGAGACCTTGGCCACCAGAAGGACTAGCACCAGAACCTCCAGCCCAATGACGTAGTAGATGTAGTCCGTCCAGTCCCTCGGGGAGTGGCACACGTCCGCTTCCAGGAGCTCTGCCACCGCCCCCCCACCTTCGCACTCCAGACTCTTGTAGTCCGGGATGTTCTTGAAGTTCTCCAGCAACCACGGCTGGAACAATAAAAACATAGCTTCAGCTGATACTGGCGACATCGATGTCACGACATTAGGACAATGGACCTGATGCTAAGTGTGCTTGGTGGCCTTTTCGGCCTAAGAGTTTATCTGAACGTATATCCTACAGGAATAACACTAATTTTACGGATTTTATCGCGTTTAATTTTAAAATTAATTAATTAAAGTTACTTTTATTCCATGTGCATGTCGTCGACCGCTGAGCATAGGCCTCCCCAATAGATTGCCTCATAGGGAGGATATTTGCCATAGTTGCTACGCTTGGCAAGTGGGTTGGCAACCGCAGTCTTTTATTTTTAGTCGTTATTAGGAATACGCTGCTGCCCATCTCCTGATTTGTTTCCCTCTGTCGCCTCTAACGACACCCACGGCATGATATAGGATAGTATGAGAGTCTCTTTCACCTATTTCTACCGGTAAACATCAGTGGGCGTCAGGCGTACTCAATTCGACTGTATGTTTTTTTTGTGTGTTACTCACGACTTTTTTCTGGGTGAACCGATTTCGATAATTCTTTTTTTATTTGAAAGCTGATGCTTCTCATGTGGTCCCACATAAATTTGATCAAGGTCTGACCAGTAGTTTTTGAGTTATCCTTAATAATTTATATTGAAGTCGGTTGCACAAAATTTTTAATTTTACCACTTGTTGTAAAATTGAAGTGACCAACGAACTTACAGTCCACGTGATGGTAAGTGGCTACTGCAGCCTATTGACATCTGTAGCCAGCTTTAAACAAAGTAGGATGCAGATGCGTTGTCACCTCTGAGGACTAAGATGGCTTGTCTCGTATCCAGTAAAAAGGGTCTCCAGTTCTCTACACTCGCCATACGAAACACAGCAGCATTGAGCTGCTATTGCATAGAGCTGTGCTGCAGCTATATTATAGTTGTAGCACGAATGGGTCGGCTCGACCGGGGAAGGACCACGCTCTCACAGAATACCAGCGTGAAATAGCAGCTTCATGCTGCTGTGTTTCGTATGGTGAGTGTAGAGAACCGGAGACCCTTTTACCGGAAAAGGGCATTGCATCTTTGTCCTCACGGGTGACAACGCATCTGCATTCTGATTCTTTATCGAGGATAGATGTAGATGTCTATGGGTCACAGCAACCACTAACCATCAGGTAGACTGTGTGCTCGCTTGTCAACCTTATCCTATAAAAAAGCAGTATGGTTGGCAACTGCAGTTTTTACTGTTATTTTGCTGTTATCAGAACGATGCTGCTGCCCATCTTCTGCCTCAGTTTCCCTCTGTCGCCTCTTACGACAACCACGGGAAGATATGGGATAATGGATATTCTTACATTGCCACTACACGGTATCGTCTCTTCTTTTACTTCTCTTTCTCTCTTTCACACGCTATCCTTCTCGCTCTCTCTTTTTGTCCTTCTCTCTCCCTTTTACCCATCCCCCGCATTCCTGTAAAGTTCTAGAAGTACATATACGCGAATAATATTTACCTTAAGCACCTTCTCCGTGTTGCAGTCACAGTGTATATAGTTGCCTCCGATCGAGAACGTGGTGTAAATGCCCGTCATATCAAACTTGTTCGATAGCACGTATGTATGTATCTGCATGTTGAACGACATCTCAATATTAATGAAATTAGGTTAGGCACATAAGTAAACTGACAAATGAGGAGGTGGAACAGACCACCAGACACGATAGTAATTGGCTACAGCTCATGGACAACTAAAGCCAACATCCAAGGAAAGAAAGCCACAGATGTAATAATAATGTCCTCCAGAACGAATTTCGGTCGCGGCGGCCAGTCTCCACGGACACTAGCCATCTGCGCAGGACATGATTGTAATGACTGAGTGTGCACAAACACAGGTACACTCTCTATTCCCTCCACTCTCATAGTCCGATGGAACGGTAATTTAACACGACCGGAGAGATCAGGTGCAAGACCAACGGCTTTACGTGCTTTCCAAGGCCAAACACCGCCAACTTCCTCCGGGCTGCTACTGAGAATTTCTTAATATAAAACCCAATAACTGATTTTGGCCCGACCCGGGATTCGAACCTGCGATCTTGATCAGTAGTAGCGTTAACAACCACTTGACCAACGAGGACTAACATGGAATGCCTGAAATACGCACGAGATTCGTACCTACACGGTATGATATGGGGTAGTGGATATTCTTACACCGCCACCACACGGTCTATCACGGTATCTACAATCGTTTATGCTAATTGAAAAGTATTAAAATAAATGAAGTCTACCTTAATTCATCTGACATTGAGATATTACATTTGTATGGTTTTCTACTTGTATTAATGAATGTAGAAAGTCCACTTGGCTAACCCTGCTCGACTGGACCCACGTAACGATATGAAATAAGTTATACTGTATTAAACAGTAGTTTACTCTAACATTAAAAATATTTTACCAAAAACTGAATAGGTTACAAATTAATAAAAAAATCTATTAAAGTTGGAAAAATTTACTTTGCCAATATCCGCTCAATAAAATAAAATGATGTGTCTTGCCTAGTTTTTGCATTGCACTATTGCGTGCACTATCCCGCCACCACTAATCCCAGCACCACTAATCCCAGCACCACTAATCCCAGCACCACTAATCCCAGCACCACTACTCCCACCACCACTACACTAGGAAAGACACACCACCGACGACAATACGACACGTGTTTCGCCTCTAAACGAGGCATCTTCAGGTGTAGTAGACTCTACGGTGGCTGACCGCTAAGTGAGCGGCGAGCCAAAAACAGCTGCTATTTATAAGACTCACCGACGCAACCGCTCCCCACTTAAGTAGCGAGCGACCGCGTCATGCGATAAAACATGCGACTAATCACCACCTGACGTACGCAGCCGCCTGCTATTAAATTAATAACAAACCGCTGCGCAACGTCCGCCTACCCTCTAACCACGTAACCAATCGCTGATCACCGTGACGGTGACGAACAACCATATTGCGAGGCTGTCCGTTATTAAAGAGCAGGTTTAAAGATGTTTAAGAGAGGTGAGTTAGAAACATTTGTTTGTACATTCAGCAGTGCAACATTACTATTTTTATTTTTTAATATCTCCAACTGCTCCGGCACACACAGTCGCAGCCCTTTATTACAAATATGTAAGACTTTAAAGGAGTGGTCGTTGGTTAGGTTGTGTCCAGTGTCCAAGAGATGTTTAGCGAAATGGATATTATCAGGATTGCAATTCCTGTACGCGGCTAAATGCTCTTTGTAACGTGTCTCAAAGTTGCGACCAGTCTGACCCACGTAAACGGCGTGGCATTCGTCACAAACAAGTTTATAAACACCCGACTTTTGACGAATATCTAACTTATCTTTATTATTACAGATGTTCCTAAGAGAATTGTTTGTTTTGAACGCAACGTAAACGCCGCTCTGTCGAAGAGTATTAGCAATTTTTTCAGATATGGTGCCTAAGTAGGTCAAACCGCTCACATACCGACGAACACTTTGAGGTTGAACCGCGTACAGAGAATTGCGAACGGCATGCTTTTCTTTCTTTTTAATTAAATTGTTAATGAGATATTTTGAAAAACCATTAGAGACCGCAATTGAATAAATTACGTTAAGTTCTTTTAAATAATTTTCTTTACTTAATGGGACAGTAAACAAACGATTAATATAACAATAAAAAGCGGCTAATTTATGTTGCCACGGATGACACGATGACGCGGGGTCATCCCGTGTCGGTATGAGTTGGCTTTCGGTAAATTTGGAAAACATGCAACGACTCTTTTCTTGTTATTGTTAAGTCGAGGAAATTAAGGGAACAATCTTGTTCCAATTCAAGCTTAAATTTAATTTTATCGTGGACTCTATTTATTTTATTAAGGAAAACATCCAGTTGTCTCCTTGCGCCAGTCCAGCAAATAATTATGTCGTCTACATATCTATAATAGTACAAGATATTTTTGACAACTACATGTTGTTTTTCGAAATTATCCATGAAAATGTACGCCATAAGGGGACTTAGAGGGGACCCCATAGCTAACCCTTCTTTTTGTAGATAGAAACGGATATTAAACCGGAAATAGTTTTGTTTCATACAGAGAGAGGTTAAGTTAAGAAGATCATTTGTTTCCCCGGGATGTAGACGACGGTTATTAAAGAGATCTGCGAGTATACGCAAACAGTCAGGGGATGGGACATTTGTGAAAAGATTATCAACGTCTAAAGATAACAACATGGATTTAGGAGGTGCACGCAATTGAGGGAGGGCGGGAGGTGCTCTTCAAAATAGTTAAGACACATCATTTTATTTTATTGAGCGGATATTGACAAAGTAAATTTTTCCAACTTTAATATAATGGATTTCCGCAAAGTAACGCCTGATTCTATTAATTAAAAATAAATCATTCAATAAAATCATCATCATCATCATTACAGCCCATCACAAGTCCACTGCTCATATTGACCTCCCACAAGGAACGCCACAAAGCATGGTTCTATGCCACCTGCATCCATCGACTTCCTACATCTCTTACTAATAATTAATGACATAAAAGACGTAGGAGCGAAGAGAGATTACATAATATTGACTTACGGTTTTAAGTTTGTTGTGGCTGATGGAGAAGTACATGAAGTTGTCGATGAACTTGGTGCCCTCCAGCTCCACGATATTGACTATATCATTGTAGTCCACGATCAGTTGCCTCAAATGTTCGTACGTCGGGTCGTCGCTCACCGGTTGCAGTGATGTTATCTGGGGAAGAATATTCCTCATCAGCTTTTTTATAGGAAAAGGGTTGTAATCTCTAAGAATAAGTTTAAAAAATTATGCTCGCGATTGTTGTCACTTGGTGAAACTCCAGCTTCATTTTTGTGACTTGGATAAAAACTTGTACTAGTTTATAATTTAAAATAAATATTGTTATTTTAAATTATTCATATAACCTACTAACTATAAAAACCGACCGGTTTCGCCTCACGACCTCATCAGGTTATATAAGAATGGAAGAAACTCTTATACAATATGATTATTAAAATAATAGTATTATCTGTTTTTTTGTTTTTTTTTTATAGGATGAGAGTGACAAACGAGCACACAGTCCACCTGATGGTAAGTGGTTGCTGTGGCCCATAGACATCTACATCTATCCTCGTTTGCGAATTAAAATGCAGATGCGTTGTCACCCGTGAGGACTAAGATGGAATGCCTCGTTTCCAGTAAAAAGGGTCTCCGGTTCTCTACACTCACCATGCGAAACACAGCGGCATTAAGCTGCTATTTCACGCTGGTATTCTGTGTTTCTAGGCTTATTTTTCAAAGAGTAGCCAAATTTTAAACTTAAGTTCAAATATATAAATAATGATATACCGTTATTGCAGTTTTTGAAAATACGAGTAAATAAGGCTTCCAATTTTATTTGAAATTATCCCAAATTGAATGTGATTTATGGGCAACAACGTTTTTGCCTACCGATCGACCCTTACGAATGTGTACAGTTAAAATAATGCATTACCACGCATATTGAATTTAAAAGATAAAAAGGACAGAATGTTTGAGATTTTTTTTTAATTAATTTTTCTTCTCCATTTGCCTATATTACTTATTCTGAACCTTCTACGCAATAAATACACAAAACAATGCGTCAGTGATTTGCTTCATAATAATTTTCACATTTTTTAACCCATTTTTAATTTTTCTACTTTTAAGAAATTTGGTTTATTCATTTTTAATCTAATTAATATAAAATATAATTAATATTGCAAAAAACAACATTAACCTTTACATATACCTAACAAATTAACTTCCCCTTTAGATGTCTATGGGCGAACATCCACTTACCATCAGGTGGACTGTGTGCTCGCATGTCATCATTATTCTATACGTATAAAAAAAGTACTCACGTTGTTGTATGACACATTGAGCTTTACAGTGTTAGGAGGCAGATCTGTGGGCATCTCCTTGAGATGTCGCTGGGAGCAGTCCACAGCTACCAAGTTGGTGACCTCGTCGCCCAGCAGTTCCAGACGCTCGGGGACACAAGTGCAGTTGATGTTCGCTGGTTTTATGTTGTGGCAGCTGGCGTTCAGCTGGAAAAGATTAGAATAATTTAGTATATAAGTAAATATATTGCACGCCATTGTCATGGTAGAATGTAATGTCTCATTAATAGCTAATAAGATCTTTATAGCGTGTAGTGACGGTGTAAGAATATCATCTATCCCATGGGTTTCGTAAGGGGCCACAGAGGGAAACAAATCAGATGAGAGCAGGTTTCGTAAGGTGCGACAGTGGGAAACAAATCAGATGAGTAGGAGCGTCTTCCTAATAACGACTAAAAATTAAAAAAAACTGCCGTTGCCAACCCGCTTGCCAAGCGTGACAACTATGGCAAATATCCCCTCTATGAGGCAATCTATGGGGGAGGCCTATGTTCAGCTTTAATAAGCTGAAACGGTAACTGTAACGGTAACCATCTTTTTTTAATATTGAAGTAACTGTCTTCTATTCAGCTTAGGGGGTTATTTGCATGCTATTAAGATATAAATAACCTTTTTTAAATTTTTTGTTTGTCTGTCGGTGCGGGCTAATCTTCGGAATAGCTGAACCGATTATGATGGAACTTTACGAACAGATAGAGAGCAACGCCAGGCAGAATGTAGGTTACATTTTATACGAAAGACTTGAAGATGTTTTTTGAAATACCGAAAAATTTATAAAATAAATGGTCTTTGATTATCTTAAATCTTAATAACGTTACATTAATAGATCTTATCCAGGCGAAGCCGGGGCGGGTCACTAGTCTACAATCAACGATAATAGGTATAGATGTTAGGATTCCATTCGTGGTCAAGTACTTAAATTATCTTACCTTCAACACATGAGACAATTTTTTTTACAAAATTGAAATGACAAACGAACTTACAGTCCATCTGATGGTAAATGGCTACCACAGGCCACAGACACCTTCCACCAGCCTCAAACGAAGAAGGCTACAGATGCGTTGTTACCTCTGAGTACTATGAATGCCTCACAGCCTGTAATTGCCGTGTGGTGTTTGACGAAAAAGGTATTATAAATGAAGAATGAATGAATAGATAGATAAAAATATCCCACCTCCTTCTGCACTCGCAGGTGGTCAATCTGCACGATCTGCACGTCCTTGAACCAGTTGAAGCGCAGGTCGAGAGCGCAGAAAGTGCGATCGTAGTTCACGAACGTCACCAGCGAACTGTTGTTCGTCTCCATCGCCTTCTGGAAGTGCTTGCACGGCAGGTAGTTGTTACCTAACAGAGGAACGACATGGAATACTGGTATGATTTTTTTTTATATAGAATATGGGTGATAAACGAGCAAACAGTCCACCTGGTGATAAGTGGATGCTGTGGCCCATAGACGTCTTCATTTATCCTCGATTAAAAAATCAAAATGCAGATGCGTTGTCACCCCTGAGGACTAAGATGGAATGCCTCGTTTCCAGTAAAACGGTTCTCTACACTCACCATACGAAACAGCAGCGTTAAGCTGCTATTTTACGCTGGTATTCTGTGAGAGCGTGGTCCTTCCCCGGTCGAGCCGAGCCATTCGTGCTACAGCTATAATATATCTGCAGCGTGGTTCGACCACGTATAAAAAGCCGTAGTGTAGCCCCCTCGACATCTTTATATTAATACGTGGAGGGAAAACTTCGTAACCCTTTTTAAGCATATTGGGGGCACGGAGGAGTGTGAGATTTGGCATAATAAAAGTTTACATGGAGAAGGAGTGCAGAAAGATAAAATTTATTAATATATGTGTTACAAATACATAAAATAAAATAAAATAAAATAAAACATTCATTGTTTACGTTCATACTGTCAATACTAATTATCAAACATATACAGGGTCAGGGTCACAGAACACAATTACTCTCTACCGAGAGAAGAATGGTATCTCCATACAAAAAAAATGAAACGCGTATCTGAATACTATACTATCTGTATACTACTAGCGCCGCAACGGGCGCCCATATGAATCTTTTTACGCCTTTTTTTATTTTTTATCTTATTTTATACCTTTGTAGGTACCTCTGTAACAATTATAGTTTGGACAGTGCGGTGAATATTAATTGTCCTATAATCCTCTCGAAATAAGGGGAGGCCTGTGCCCAGCTGTGGGACGTATAAAAGGTTGTTTGATTAACATTTATTAATGCTTGACATTTTTGTTAAAAATCCTATTGAATAAAACAACACGTTGTAAATCAGAGATACGACAAACAATTTTAATTACGCCGTCAGTGATCAAGCTCAGTTCGCTGGCTTACTGTAAAATTTTAAGACGAGTGCCCTGAGCCCGATACGTTTTTATAGAGATTCCATCAAGGAGTTACGATGACCCAAGGTCGATGTCAATAACATAGTGATTGCATCTTTATCATCATCATTATTATTCCCTTCACAAATCCAATGCTGTACATAGGTCTCCCCATAGGAATGCCACAATGCACGGTACTGAGCCACTTGCACCCTTCTACTTCCTACAGGTTTTACCAAGACGTCACTTCATCTAGAGATCTTACGGGTACGAGACTACCACTGAAGCACCTTTCTTCCTTATCCTTTGACGGTTCTTCGAGCTATATGGCAGGCCCATTTCCACTTCTTACTGATCCATTGAGTTATCTCGGTTTCTTCTCTTCTCCTGCATTAACTACACCCTGGTGGAAGAAAATAGGGACCACTCACCGGAGAAGTCAACGGAGATCTTGCGGTTGCTGTGCACGAGGCTGAGCGGGAACTCGGTAAGGTTGTTAGCGGAGGCGTCCAGCATCGTGAGATTGAACAGGTAGGCGTAGGGACGCTGTATTGGTGGCTGCAGCTTAGCACTTGTCAGGTTGTTGTTAGAGATATTGAGGCACGCGATTGGGGAGTGCTTCGGGAACTGACCTGGAGAACGAACGTGATTCATAAATAATGAGAACAAAGAGACCGAAGAACCAAAAGATCAGTATCAAATCGTCAATGAAGGGAAACAATTGTAATATGTAATAAAACACCTTTCGCCATTACACATATCTATTCTCTCTTTTTCAACTTACTTACATTATACAACAATCTATCTCGCTTGCACACCCTTTTAACAACTTCATTCTATCTTTCTCTTTCGTACCTACATTATTACCATACTTCCATTACCTTTCACATTAACTTTCGTTCCTTTTTAACTGGTTATCCTTACATGCCCTTCGAAATTTACAAATTTTATCAAAATTTTCAATTTCACTCACTCCTTACACAATAAGGCACAAAAACGTATTGAAAACTAATGGTAAGTGGTTACTGCAGCCCATGGAACTCTATATCGTATCTACCCCCTAAGTAGAAAATGAGTCCTACCAATTCATCCTCCCTACAAAGTAAGAGGCTCATGTCTAGCTCCAGCAACACACTCACTTTCCTTGTCCTTCTTCCTCTTTCTCCTTTTCTTCTCTCTCTCTCTCTCTGTCTAGTCCTGCCTTCTAGACCTTAGAAGTTTGCTTTAAAATTATATTATAATACCTTTCAGGTTTATTTGCAGACGGCGTTAAAATAAAACGGTTCACACACAATATACAGTCTTATTCCTAAAAAATATTTTACATAACGTAGCTAAAATATAAAATGCGGTATAACTGCTTACTTACTGCTAGCATTGTTTCTTTTCTCTTCTAGAACTACATCCTCGGCTTAAGCATGATAGAGCAAAAAGCATTATAATTATTAAATCTTCGATGAGGTCATTTGGACTAATTAATTTCTTGTGTTTTGTTAATGATACTGCAGTAAAAAAAAAACTTATAGTCCACCTGATGTTATGTGGATGCTGTGGCCCAAAGACATCAATATCTATCTTGGACTAAGAATCAAAATGCAGATGTGTTTCAACCCTTGTGGACTAAAATGGAATAACTTATTTCCAGTAAAAAGGGTCACTGGTTATCTACACTCATCGATACCATACGCAGCAGCATTAAGCTACTATTTAACGGGGAATTCCGCGGGAGCGAGGTCCTTAACGGTCAAGCCGGCTTAAATCAAAAAAGGGTACAGTTATGCAGTCAGCCTGAAGACCAAGATGAAATCCCCCACATCATGATATTATACTGGCTCTCTTTCAGGTCATCACTCCATCTAGTGGGGGGACGCCCTACACTTCGTCTACCGGTACGAGGCTGCCACTCGAGAACATTTCTTCCCCATCAATTGTTGGTTCTTCTAGCTATATGGCCGGCCCATTGCCACTTCAGCTTACTAATCCGTTGGGCTATGTCGGTTATTAATTCTTAATAAGTAGGTAATTTGAAATTATCAATTACGTAGGTATCTTTCTTTTTTGCATTTAACTGTACAAAATTGAATTGTATTGCTTACCGACAATCTTTCCAATGTTGCCATCGGTGAAGGCCATGGAGGAGAGCCGCCGGAACACCGCCTGAGAGACGTCCAGCTCCTCGATGTTCGCGTTCAACACGTGAAGGTTCGTGGTGTTCTGAGTCACTGGACAGAAGAATAAAATAAAATAATTCTTAATCAGTTTATATTACGATAGATAGATCACATATGCGTGATACTATTTGTAATGAAGATATCCGCAGTAGAACCAGAGTAACCGACATAGTGCAACGGATCAAAAAGTTGAAGTATTTTCTATAGAATAAGGGTGACAAACGAGCACACAGTCCACCTGATGGTAAGTGGATGCTGTGGCTCATAGATAATTTATCCTCAATTAAGAATCAAAATGATGAGAGAATGAGATGCGTAGTCACCCCTGAGAACTAAGATGGAATGCCTCGTTTCCAGTGAAAAGGGTCTCCGGTTCTCTATACTCACCATACGAAACACAGCAGCATTAAGCTGCTATCTTACGCTTGTATTCTGTGAGAGCGTGGTACTTCCCCGTTCGAGCCGACCTATTCGTGCTACAACCATAATATAGCTGCAGCGTGGCTCTACAACGTATAAAACTTGTAACTTTTATTGATTTTTCTGCCAAGAAATTCTCAGTATCAGCCCGGAGTCAGGAAGTTGGCGGTGTTTAACCCCCGTGCCTCGGAAAGCACGTAAAGTCGTCGGTCCTATGCGTGATCTCTCTCCGGTCGTGGCGTATTGCCGTCCCATCGGACTGTGAGAGTGAGATAAAAGACGTAGAGAGTGCACCTGTGCTTGCGCACACTCCGTGTTGACGGCTTCGTTCCGCAGTGGCTTAGCAATGAGTTGCAGGGCTCGGATCCCGCACGGGGTAAGTATTTGTATGTTTGTATGTCCTACAAATTATTGTTCCGGGTCTGGTTGTTTGTCCTTGTGAAATTTATATAAGCAAACTGCCTCCACGATACAGGAGAAAATCCTAGTGTGGAGGTAACATTCTTTTTTTCAATAACAATAAACTGCATGAAATGTTATCTTCCACACTAGTAATTTCTCTTGGAAACATTAAAATGTATCCCAGATAGAATAAGGACTTTTTCTTTTAGATTTTCTAAAAGAAATACCTTAGCCGCGTATCAACTATTTTAGGTGATATTACTTGTTTCGTGCGAGATTTAAGCCTGCAGTCTGCAGTGCTACATCTAAACGCCTAAAGAGCCGTCAAAACGACCAAAAACTAATAATAATGATACATTAATTTTCTTGTAAGTATTAAGGTTATCCTTGTTGGTGAACGTAATTAATTACATACTAAGTATCCATTGTCCAAAATGTTGAGGTACAATGAGTTATTCCGGACACATTCATTGTATTTCTATGGAACAATTCACAATGGACACATATTGAAGGTCAAGACTAGACTCTTTGTTTTTATAGATTTGGATGCAAAACAATAATCACGATAGATTTAGCGAGAGTCACTCAATTTTTATCTCAATTAGTCGTAGTAATATTATTAAAAATTCTTAACATTACAATTTTTAATATTCTGTGGTAAACAATGATATTTTTGTACAATTTTTCTCTAAGACTATTAGAAAACTCCGTTTAATAGATTAAACGAATAATATTAGTCTAGTCATTCATGGTCGGCGGTAGTTACTCATGGGCGGCTGTAGTCACTCATGGGCGGCGGTGGTCACTCATGGGCGGCGGTAGTCACTCATGGGCGGCGGTGCTCACTTACCATCAGGTGAGCCGTATGCTCGTTTGCCCCCTCTTATACAAAAAAATATATAGTCTAGTTCGGTTGTACTTTTGAGGCATCGTGGCGGATATTTTCTTGCCCAAAAACTCTCTATGAAATGAGAGGAGGCCTCTGTCCAGCTGTGGGACACATATAGGCTGTAAATTTTACTCCAGATGTAAAATACCAGACCAGCGACGGGCAGCAGCGTCATTGTTGTGAGATATCTGGTACCGCGGTCGGGACCACCTGCCAAGCGTGATGAGGCTGCTCTGATGATGAAGCTCTTTTGCGAGGATATGTGGTCTATCAAATCTGATGTAATGGCGGGGACGATCCTGAACATGTTCCAGACTGCAAACTACCCGGAGCGTCGGTGATTCACGTCAGCTATATGTTCTTTTACGCGGGTTTTATAGAACGTCAGAAATTAAAAAATTAATATAAGAAATCGTAACGTATTTTTTTTTTCATAAACAAAGAAACACTGAACGTCTTTAAAATCCACTCACTAACAATCGCGAGCGCCTCCTTGAGCCGGAAGCTGTCGACATCGCAACAGAACACGGAGACTGGGTCGACGCGTGTGCACTTCACGCCCTCTGGTGGACAGCGGGAGCGCGGCATGTGGAAACACTTGCCGTGCTTCAGCTCCTGCTTCGGCGGCTCCGGCTTCTCTGTTGACGCCGGCGGCTGCTGTTAGGTGATAATATATTACGTTATTATTTAAACTTTCTTTACGTGTTTAAATGAAACTAGTTTTTCCGGATTTTATTTACAAGTTTATTATTTACAATCCTATTTCACCCCGTCAGGGGTTGATTTTATTAAAATCCTTCCTTAAGGTCGAGAAAGTAGTATGCCAAATTTCAAGTCAATCGGGAGATCTCGTGATGAGGTGAGTGAGTCAGTAGTATTTCACTTATATACCTATATATAGATTTTACATTCCCGACGTTTCGAGTACAGAGTTCGAGTTTCGAGTACAGCATCCATGGTCACGGGGGACTGAGGTGTTCGACGTCCCAATGTCATTTTGGTTCGATCTACGCAGAATATATGCGTAAAATGAGTTAATATCGATATAAAAATATAAAATATACAAAAAGATATAAAATCCATAAAAAACAGTTTTATTTAAATGTGTAGTGTTTGCGTAAACACAAGAAATCATTACTTTCTTTACGTGGTTTATTTTAGAATATGTATTTTTTAAATAAAATAATGGTGATAAACAAGCACACAGTCCACCTGATGGTAAGTGGATGCTGTGGCCCATAAACATATTTTACGCTGATGTTCTGTGAGAGCGTGGTCCTTCCCTGGTCAAACCGACACATTTTTTTTATAGGATAAGGGTGACAAACGAGCACACAGTCCACCTGATGGTAAGTGGTTGCTATGGCCCATAGACATCTACATCTATCCTTGATTACGAATCAAAATGCAGATGCGTTGTCACCCGTGAGGACTAAGATTGAATGCCTCGTTTCCAGTAAAAAGGGTCTCCGGTTCTCTACACTCACCATACGAAACACAGCAGCGTTAAGCTGCTATTTTAAGCTGGTATTCTGTGAGAACGTGGTCCTTCCCCGGTTGAGCCGACCCATTCGTGCTACAACTTTACCAGTAATATAGCTGCAGCATTGTATTCAGCATACCTCTCTGTACTTGAGTGCAGGCTGCTCCAAGTCGTCTACCCTCATTTCGATAAAGGGCACGTGCCACGTCAGATACAGCACGAAACACCACAGCGTTACCTGGTGAAGACAAATAAACAACTTTAGGAATTTCTAAGCTTTCTGTCAAAATATAACTTACATTGTGATGTAATATGGACGAAACTGTTAAAACCTGACGTGATTTGGTCGTTTCCAATGCAGTGAAATTATGAACAACTGGCGCTGCGTATCCGTCCCGACTGCGTACTTCCTTACTGATAAACGAGTGGAGGCCTGTCAGGAGTGAGACGTAGTATAGAGTAGAATGGAGTGAAAATGTATAGAGATTTATTTTTTCGTTAAATTTGTAATAGCATAGTGGTAAAAAGCTGCCCATGGATGAGACAATGAAGTATGTTAAATATCTTTTATGTAATATACCTAACTATTTAAAGGTGCCCCAGCACGAAAGAATTTTGAAAAAAAAAGCCCTAATAATTTTATGGGATAGTGTTTTGTATTTTTACAAGGCTTACTAGTGACTGACACATAGATTATAATATTTATATTTTAAACTGAAAGGTTGACCTGTGTAAATTGACGCTTACTAGTCTTTGCATTATATATAGCATGGTGCGGGTGACAGGTTGACAGGTTGACAGGTCACTAGAACGTAACTTTGCGTGCGTTTGCAAGATCACGACAACATTTTTAACTATGAGAAAATAACACTGAATTTGTTATCATTCGTTTTTCTATTCTTTTATGACTATTAAAATAACATTAACTTAAAAAAATCTCACCTAATATAGTTTTTTTACTAATAAAATTATAAAAGTTTTATATATTTCACTTGCGTGCGCAGTGACATATTTATTAATACTAGCGGTAATTATTTTTTTAATTACTAGAGATGTGCCTCATAATCGGACGTAAAAACTGTCAAGCGAATATAATCGCTAAAAATAAGTAAGATAATTCTATTTTATATGTGTGGTGCAATACCGTCATATTCATGTAGGGTAACCTGTCCAACAATGAGCCACTTGAATTTTAAAACTTAATAACTCCGCTGTTTCATCCTTCATCTTCTATTATATCTCTATATATAAAAATCAGTTCCAGAACTGAGACGTGGTCCTTCACTGCTGGCCGTATGGGGAAGCTCAAGGTCGCTCAGCGAGCTGTGGAGAGTAGAACCAGATATTCGCAGTAGAACCAGAGTGACCGACATAGCCCAATGGATTAGTAAGCTGAAATGGCAATGGGCCGGCCATATAGCTCGAAGAACCGACAACCGATGGCGAAAAAAGGTTCTCGAGTGACAGCCTCGTACCGGTAGGCGAAGTGTAGGGCGACCCGCCACTAGATGGAGTGACCACCTTGTAACACATGCAGGAAGTCGATGGATGCAGGTGGCTCAGGACCGTGCTTTGTGGCATTCCTTGGGGAGGCCTATGTTCAGCATTGGACTTGTGAAGGGCTGTAATGATGATGATGATGACGTCAATCACCACAGACCATGGTTGCTGTAAAACACCCGAAACGTCGGAAATTTAAAATAAGTAAAATAAAACGCGATCAAATCCGTAAAAAATTGTTTTTTCAATACGTTTATAATAGTTAAGAATGTATTCTGTCGACCTATAATAGAAACATGTAATAAATAATCTTTATATATAAAAATCGATTGCTGTTCGTTAGTCTCGCAAAAACTAGAAAATGGCTGGACCGATTTTGATGATTTTTTTGTGTGTGTTTGTGTGGGTCCCCGGATGATCTAAACGATTCACAATTGGACCCGATAGGTGGCGTTGTTGTCGAGATCCAGAAATCACCCGTGCGAAGCCGGGACGGATCGCCAGTTAATAATAAAACTGCTCATTTAAAATCACAACTAAGTAGGTATTAGGTACGTTTATAACAACTAAGAATGTATTCTGTGGTTATTATCGACACGTACCACGTCGCAGTCGACAGTGGCAAACAATGCAACACAAGGTCGTTAGCTGCAACTAAACTATTAACTTTGTAATTAAAATGAGCGGTATATATTTATTCTAAAATGTATTTAGTCAATTATTGTTTATGAAATTGCATTAAGGTGTTATCACACTAAAGTGGTATAATCAAATTTAATAGTCAATTAGATAATTGCGTAAAAAAATATATTTCACTTTATTTTAAACTAAAATATGTATATTTCATGCAAAATAAACGAAAATAA
Source organism: Parnassius orleans (assembly GCA_029286625.1). Taxonomy (NCBI): domain Eukaryota; kingdom Metazoa; phylum Arthropoda; class Insecta; order Lepidoptera; family Papilionidae; genus Parnassius; species Parnassius orleans. Next base: position 1,782,103 of record JAGSMP010000047.1, on the reverse strand, counting down.
AACATAATAATTTTTGAAATTTTAACAATGACGGGAAAGCGCTGTGATTGGTTGCAACTCTGGTGACGTCACACACGAGTAAACATAGCTGCCTTGACTGATTGTAGTTCGCGTTCTATGTTTTTGGGTGCTATATTCGATTTTTTAATTATTTAAAAAAATAATTGATAAATCTTATAACTAGCGGCATAGATATTCGTTTTGAGTCTCAAATGGAGTCAAATTTTATGCGAGCCGATAACAGCAACCTACCTAAGATAGAAAGAAAGAAAGAAAAAAGAATTTTTGGTTGCATATTTATTTAAGAAAAACGCTGATTACTGTGCTGCGGAACATAAGAAAGTGAAAACAGCAATGTAAGTACCACGTAGGAATTATTTATCTACAAACCTTTATGTATGATCATCATTCAGAAGTTTTATTTTACGTTATATTAATATACTTAGAAATTTAACATTATTGCCGATATAACAAGTGAAGTATCTATATTATGTTTGCCAAAGAGAAGACATTACAAGACAGCATAGAAAACTATAAAGATAGCTAAACAACATAACAAAAAACATTTGAAACCCTACAGGGAACCCTGTAGGGTTTGGTTGTAATTGATCCTTCCAACTTTGCTGTAAGATTAAGTCATATTAAGAGGTTAGGTATTAAAGATGTTATTACTTTATATAAAAGACCTTCACACATAAAAACATTGGTGTGAGCTAAAATGGTCTTTGGGTTACTTCAAGCTAATTGTAACCACATTTTTCGTCTTTTGGGATTCGTTGAAACAGAAACAAACAGTTTCTGTGAACTACTTATAGTCGTATTAGTACATTGCGGCACTACACACCATTTTTTAGAATAAATTTGAAGAAAAATTATAAAATTCGCTTCAGCTGCACTGTTTTATTACGGTTATTGACTTGTTACATGTGTGTGCCGTCTCACATGTCATATGACCAGCGCTATTACGGAATCAGCGTTTTTGGCGCGGTTTAGGAAATTTAAATTTTAACTTTGATTTTTCTTTGATCAGTAGATCTCGCGGAAATATCAATGTAGTGTGCTTATTATGTAATAGAGAATATTTAAAATGGTTTTCCAAAATTAGTCAAATAGCCTATTGTATGCGTTCACTAGTAAGGTAATCTACCTTGTAGTTGCGGTGTAAGAATATCCACTACCCTATTTCATCCCGTTGTTGTCGTAAGAGGCGACAGAGGGAAACAAAAACATGATATGAGTGACAGCATCTTCCTGATAATAACTTAAAATGATAATCTGGGAGATTTTTGTTCAACAGTAGACTTTTATAGACTATAATTATTGAAAATATATTAGAAGATATCGCACGATTTTCTACCAATCGTCCACCAAAGCAATCAGAAGGGTACATCGCGCGAAAAGTTGGTATATTCCCACTAACTTAAACATTATTGTTTAAAAAACGCTATCAAAGCACACACGAGGTATAACTTGGAATTTACACATACAAAAAAATAGAGAAACATATACCCAGAGCAATTATTTGTAAGCCATACTTATATTTTTTTTGTGCTGGGTTAGAACCCGCGACCCGAAGAACGGCAGCAAAATACTTAGCCACTGTGCTATGTGTCAGACGATATAAAAATGATGGTAGAAAACATTGAACTAATATGTACTACATACTAAAACAGACACCGCGAACAATTACCGTACTTGCCGCACGGTATTACGGGGCGCGTGAAAGAAGGCACAGACCACAGAGTACTATTTTATGGCACAGACTAAGTAATTTTGAGCCCATGGGCTCTATCTAATGCGTGTTGCATACGACCAAGTCCCGGCGTTTCTTCTGGGTACGCAGTACATATATTACTTCAATGGGTAGAAAATATCCAGACCGATGACCAGACCACGAAATATCCAGAACGACGAAGAGTAGTATAATGGTGGAACTACGAGCTCTATACCAAGAGTTGCAATACTGGTGGTTAATCCATAACTGTGGGAGAACTTAGTTATATGAATTAACTAGTCTCTACCTATTTTCATCCGTATAAAGTCTGTGAACACCATCTCAGAAATGAGAGGAGACCTGTGCCCAGGTTTGGACGTATATAGGCTATAACTTTACTTGCTTTACTCTAACAATCTGGGTGTCCTTTAAGACAATGCAGTTTACCATCTAGGGCTTCATCACCATTTACCACCAGGTGGGGTTGTAGTTTAGTGCAACTCTGGCTTATTATAAGTAAAAAATTATCCTATTTTCAGTAATGAACGATGAAAAGCATAAAATAATTTAAGAAAATTACTATACCTACCTATTTTTCGAGTATCTCTTTTCTGCTATAGGTAACTATTATTTTAATAAATTTTCCATTTAGTTAGCGTCATTATAACAACTGATTCAACCACTGTGGTGTACGCTTACCTTTATAAACTATTTTAATATTTCTTGGGGCTTATTCACTATTTATATAGTTATCTTAGTTCGTGATAACATTTGAAACTGCTTAATGCATTATCATAATAGCAGAAATGCTATAACGGTAAGTTTAATCGAGACCTGTAGTTGACACATAGTAGAACCTAGACGGGGGGTTAGACTTGTTGTATAGACAGAGACAGGTGGTTATGTGTCAACAACCTATCTCTGTCCATATAGGTAGTCTAACCACATGTCTTTACTCTACCTTCTTAAGCGTCTACCCAGATGTACAAGAGTCCATCTGGGTAGATACCACTATCTTACCATATTTCTAACTCCAATTAGCACACACACTGTTATTTCTGTTTGAAGAATTAAAGAGCAAGTATAATTACGATGTGCAATCTACCAGACTCCTCAGTGGTGACAACGCATATAAAATGTACTTTTAAGGACTGAAATTAATACCAAGTGTCTCTCGTTTGTCACTCTCGTAATATTACAAGTGCTAAAATTAAAAATTATGTACAACCGACTTCAATATAAATATAATTTATTGTTGATTTTTTTTTAAAACCGCTCAACCGATGTCGATAAAATTTTAATGGAACCACTTGGAAGTATACCCTTTGAAACAAAAAAAGAATTTTCCAAATCGGTTCAGGCGTCTTCGAGTAATCACTGTACATACATAAAAAAAAGATTCCGATAAATTGTAAACCTCTCCTCCTTTTTGAAGTTCGTTGATAAAGAAAAGTTATTTTCACGTGTTTCATTTAGTAAAATTCGGCAATAAATTGTAACACTTATTGGGTCACGTTGATGCAAGTCCTTCTCTGTGGCCATGAATTTATTTAATTGCTCACTACTGTTACACCGTTACAGCCTATTAAAGTCCACTGTTGAACATAGGCCTCCCCCATAGATTGCCTCGTAGGGGGGATAGTTGCCACGCTTGGCAAGCAGGTTGGCAAACGCAGTTTTTTTTTAGGTTTTTATTGGGAAGACCCTGCTGCCCATCTCCTGATTAGTTTCCCTCTGTCGCATCTTACGACACTCACGGGATAGTGGATATTCCTAAACCGCCACTACACGGTCAAATGCTCACTATTTTATGTTTATGGAATTTAATCTGTTACAGGGAACAAAAATACTTTTCTGGTATATTTAGGTACGAATATACAAAATAATCACTCCCTTATTTCCGTAGCCGCTAAACGTACATTAATAGTGTCCTAACTGAGTTCTTGTATACTTAACACATATTTTTATAGAATAAAGGTAACAAACGAGCACACAGTCCACCTGATGGTTAATGGATGTTGTGGCCCATAGACATCTACATTTATCCTCAATTAAGAATCAAAATTTAAAAAAAAATACCCCTGAAGACTGACATGGAATGCCTCATTCCCAGTTAAGAGTCTCCGGTTCTCTACACTCACCATACAAAACACAGCAGCATTAGGCTGCTTTTATACGCTGGTATACTGTGAGAGCGTGGTCCTACCCCGGTCGAGTCAATAACCATAATATAAGCTGCAGCGTGGCTCTACCACGTATATGCAAATAAATCATTTTAACATCACTGGACAGTGTTGTAAAGTGGCGTTGTAAAACATCCACCACTATCCCATATCATCCCTAACTATTGGTAACTGAAACAGGAGATGGGCAGCAGCATCTACCTGATAACAGCTCAAAAATTAAAATAAATACGGTTACCGACCCAACTGCCAAGCGTGGCAACTATTGAAAAATCCCCCCTATGAGGCAATCTATTGGGGAGGCCTGTGTTGAATTTTAATAGGACGTAATGAATGAATTGTTAAAAGGCAACAAAAATACTATCCTGATCTGCCTGAGTCTGGCAACCCTATTCTCCTGAATAGGGTTGCCAGAAGTCGTTTATTTTAAAATACGTCCTCTATTTCAGACTAAAAAATTGATTTTGTCCCCTAATTTGAAATCGAGGGAAGGGCAATATCAGTCTTCGACACTCCCTCTGCTAGTCTGCTAGTAGGTCAAAGATTGAGGTGACGCGCGATGTACGAGAGACAAACTACGAGTACGTTACATCGCGTATTTACGCTGTTTTTTTTAGTAATAAATGTTGCTACAGATACCATAACAGCATTTTATTAAAAACAATATGATATCCTTATTTTCATCTTATGTCCTTTATTTAATCTTATCAAATCCTCTAAAATATAAAACAGGAGCTGGCAACCCCAATTCCGAAGTACCTATTTATGATTGTATAAAAAAACAACTTTGTCGTTTCCGTAGTCGTAAAGCGTACATTATAGCGCCCTTACAAAGTTCTTGTATAATATGCGAAACGTAAATTATTATGATACTCCGTCCAAATATCCAGTGATGTTTAAATTGACAAAACTAGTCGCACAGCCGCAGCCATTCCACCGTGTGATGTTACGCGGTTGCATCACGGAACATGTGTTTTTCATTTAACTTAGGCTAGTTACACACAAAGCGGTTATTTAATATTTTTTTTTGCATAATGTGTGTGCTTTACAGTTGTCATCTACCCATCTATATCTATATCTATATTCTATATACTATGATAAAACTCTAACACGATGCTGGTCTGAACACGCATCACGCAAAAACCTGTGAACCGATTCCGATGGGACTTTCACTGGCAGATAGCTGATGTTATAAGGAATAAGCTAATAGCTGATGTTATAAGGATAGCTGATGTTATAAGGCTACTGCACGTTATATGCAAGACTTCAAGATACTGTAAGCTCATTCTGCGTAGATCGAACCAAAAATTAATATTAAAAAACTGAAGGTAGCCGGGCTAACTATGACATCGGGACGTCAAACATCTCAGACCCCCCCGTGACCATGGGTGCTGTAAAGCATCCGAAACGTCTGGAATTAAAAAGTTAAAATTAAACGCGATATAATCCGTAAAAATTAGTTTCATTTAATGTGTAGTCTTCGCGTAAATATAAAAAAACATTACAGAAGACTATATCAGTAATCGTACGCAACGACGAGAAAACATTATTCTATCCTATTCTACAGCAGCTCAGGAACACTACGATGGGTGCATTGCTGGTTGGCACCAGAAACACATTAAGGGGTTATCTGTACAGACTTAAGGCAAGGAATACTTTTACCTACTAATTAATAGTTTTGATTACTTTAAAAAAAGTTAAAATTAAGGTAGCAGCTAACATATTATATCACATCGCTGGGTAAATACATCTCTTCTCTTCTTCACAAGTAAGACGAAGCAGAGGCAGAGTCAGTCACGAGGTACAGAAACTTAGTTTAGCATCGGATCCGCTGATCTAGTTTTTGTAATAACCTGACCAACAAACACCTAAGTCACCATTTTATTAACTGTTACGATTTAGAAATAATTAATGACGCTATTTGTGACATATTATACTAACTCACGGGAGAAGAAATTATCATGTGTACTAAATGTTTTCACCACTACTCGATAATAACGTCTGTAAATTGCCTTAACGTAATATGTAAATATTGCATTGCTCGCTGTTTACACACCAAACAAACCAGTTACGGGAAAACGATAAGCGATTTTCTTCACTAATATTAAAACGAGGTCACACGTTGTGTTGCTTGAATTTACCAAGTTTCATTTTTGTTATTAAAGCCGTGGTAGTTCATAGGTACACCGAGTTCAACCCCTACCTGCACTTATAAAATATTTACATAATTACGGTCTAAAGTGCTGTTTACGACGTGATGTACGTGTATTTATATATGCGTCATAGATACTTTAAGGAAAACTCCACCTGTTATGAATACTTTGAACATTATGCCCATACTCAGAACCCTAGGCTTACTGATGAAGCTGCTCCCCATGATAAATATGTAGGATTTTGGTTCGACATTAGAATCATTAGATATACCGCCATTTGGTGGTATATCCATTCTAAATGTCGAATCAAATACTCCAAACATATATAGGTATAGTTGTAGCACGAATGGATCGGCTCGACCGGGGAAGGACCACGCTCTCACAGAATACCAGCGTAAAATAGCAGCTTAACGCTGCTGTGTTTCTCTTATGGTGAGTGCAGAGAACCGGAGACCCTTTTTACTGGAAACGAGGCATTCCATCTTAGTCCTCACGGGGTGACAACGCATCTTCATTTTGATTCGTAATCGGGGATAGATGTAGATGTCTATGGGCCACAGCAACTACTTACCATCAGGTGGACTGTGTGCTCGTTTGTCAACCTTATCCTATAAAAAAAAAACAAGCCTCGATCGTTGTTAAGCACGTGCAGGTGTGGTTGGCACTTTAGATAAATTGTTCTGTCTATCACTAAGTCAAAGTGACTGTGACACCATTTGAGTATTTGGCCGTTACTCTGTCACATATTATCAGTAAATTTAAATTACTATTAATTACAAAATCAATTACAATATAAGTAACGAATGATGTTTAATAATAATAGAATTATTTATAAATACTTTAAGTTATTAGATATAAATTACTATCCAGTAAATAGACTAATAAGTTTAGTCCTTATCTATATAACCTATGCTCTCTTACAGTATAATGTATATTGGTATATATAAGTACCTACGATGCATACTACTAGTAATAACAACTACTTATAGACTAGAAAATAACAACAACAGGTACACATAGATTATATTATATCATATTTTTGAAATGGATAATTGCAATTTTATGTGCTAAATAGCTGTCCCCCGCGACAACGCCCGCGTGGAATTTACTACGATTTCATAGGTTTTAATTTGTTTGCGCGAAACCCTAATCCTTTTCTAATAAAAGTATCCTAAGTTACTCCTTACGTCCGGGATATTCCGATGATATCCCGGACGTCAGTCTGAGCGAGATTAGAATGGTTCTCCAGCACCTTAAAAACGGCAAGGCCCCAGGTGAGGATGGAATTACAGCGGAGCTTCTGAAAGCGGGTGGAAAACCGGTACTTGAAGTCCTTCAAAAGCTCTTTAATTTCGTCCTCCATGGTGGCACTACTCCGGAGGCGTGGAGCAGAAGTGCAGTGGTCTTGTTCTTCAAGAAAGGCGACAACGCTCTCTTGAAAAACTACAACCGATTTCCCTTCTGAGCCGCGTCTACGTGCTGTTTTCGAGAGTCATTACGAATCGTCTTGCACGCTGACTCGACGACTTCCGGCCTCCCGAACAAGCCGGTTTCCAAAGAGGCTTTAGTACCATAGATCACATACACACCCTTCAGCAAATTGTACAGAAAACAGAAGAGTACAATCTGCCACTTTGCCTTGCGTATGTGGACTATGAAAAAGCCTTTGATTCCGTCGAAATTTGGGCGGTGCTACAGTCCCTTCAGCGGTGCCAAGTTGACTGTCGGTATATCGAAGTGCTAAAGTGTTTGTACAGTAGGGTTATGATGGCTATCCGACTACAGAACCAGAGTACGAAACCTATCCAACGCAGAGAGGTGTAAGACAGGGGTGACGTTATATCCCCGAAACTCTTCACCGCTGCATTGGAAGACGTTTTCAAGTTACTGGACTGGAAAGGATACGGTATTAACATCAATGTCGAGTACATCACTCACCTTCGATTTGCCGACGATATAGTCCTTATGGCAGAATCGCTGGAGGACCTAAGCGCTATGCTCAATGACCTCAATAGTGTCTCCCAACGGATAGGTCTTAAGATGAACATGGACAAAACAAAGATCATGTTTAATATCTATTATAACATCAGCTATCTGCCAGTGAAAGTCCCGTCAAAATCGGTCCATCCGTTTCGGAGATTAGCCGGAACAAACAGACAGACAGACAATTTGTTTAAAATTGTTTTTTTCATAATGGTACCGTATATACTTTTATGGCGGCGCTGTCGTCGCGCCACAAGCGAAATACATCGAAGCCTAAATCGCGCTATCAAAGTTCCGAAATAAAAACAGTATATATAGAATAGCTCCGAACTACCACTCAACATTCCGCTTGCGCCGTCGCCCCCGTGCGGTCGTGCGCTAGCGGAGTTCGCCGCTGACCGAGCACCCGTCCCCGTACGGGTCTTTTCCCTCAGTCAGTACAGTTTCTTGGAATAGAACGTCAGTCCCGTCCAGTCCCCCTCAGCTAGTTGTCAGCTCAGTAGTTGTGTTAGCTGACCACTCTCCCGTCCCTGTACGGTTGAGTGCCCTCCCACACTTCCGTCCCCACACGGTCGAGTTTTGCCCTCCCGCTCGGCTCGCACAGCCGCCCCCGTGCGGTTGTGCTTAGCTGTCTCGCCGTCGCCGTGTTTCCGTGCCCACTAACGTGGGTTCGGGCGACGGTGGGAGCCTTTCCGTCTTCACCAGCCGCCCCCGTGCGGTTGTGTTGTGCGCCTGCGGTCACCGTTAGACGGTGAGTGCCTTCCCACCCTGCCTCCGCCCGCTAGTGCCGCCGCCCACGCGCGCTTGCGCTGGCAGTCAGTGCTTACCGTTCCCGTACGGTGAGTACATTCTCGCACATGCGACTCCCACTCCATCTCTCCAGCACCGCCGCACTTTGCGGCTGTTTTGGTTCCGTCCCCGGACGGTTGTGCCCCACGCCTCCCCCTCCCCGAGGGAGGTTGTCTCCGATTCGGCGATAAAGCCTTCGGGCTAGAGCCGTTCTCAGGTGGTGTTTAGTGGGTAGGCACTTCTTCAAAGTGAGTCCCACATAACCACGCAGCCGGCTGCGAGGTATGCTATGAGCATTCAACACCTCCCTCCCCCGCTTCCGGAGGGTGTCCTTGCATTGGGCGCAAAAAAAAAAGAAAAAAAACTACCACTCGGAGCGTTGGCCGCTCCCCGGGCCGATCACCTTGCCCGGCCACAGTGGTGACCAACCGACGTGATCTGAACACGCAACCAACAACCTTCGGAAACTACAATTTCAAACCTTCGTCATCGTCCTCAAGTACCCCATTCATTCGCTCCCGAGCAGATATTGTCTGCAGTCTTCACATCCTGCAAAGCCATCTAGCTTTACAAAGGTTCATCGCAGTGTTCGGCACGGCTCTGAGCCTTACTGCTCGCCTCTGCTTTACAGCACTCTCGCAGATTACTTGTCTTCTTCTCGACTCACCGCAGACTACAAGGCAATTCCACTTGCACATTCGTCGACATCTAGACTGCACTATTGACCTCCGGTCTGAGCAGGGGGGTGATGTGGCGGCGGTGTCGTCGCGCCACAAGCGAAATACATCGAAGCCTAAAACGCGCTATCAAAGTTCCGAATTAAAAACAGTATATATAGAATAGCTCCGAACTACCACTCGGAGCGTTGGCCGCTCCCCGGGTCGATCACCTTGCCCGGCGGGAGGTCTCCCCTTTTCCTTCTACGGCCACATTTTCATATTATGCATTTAGTAAAAAGCTGTTATTTTAGCATTACAAACAGACACTTCAATTTTATTTATTTGTATAGATTATCACATGCTCAGCGGTGAAGGAAAACATCGCGGGGTAATATGCATGTCTAATAAATAAAAAAATCTGAAATACAGTTGACCCTGCCGGCCATCCCTGGAACTTCCCGTTTCTATTTAATTTTTGTTTTTATGTTTTTTATTTTATGAAAATCTTTGAAACAGCTCAACCGATTGGCTTAAAAATCTAATGAGCTCGAAGTCTTAATGATCACTTTCGAACGCTGTATCGCCCATCTCGATCGGTTGATTCGTTCGACAAAATTTTATTTACATACATACATATATACATACACACACACACGGCCGGATGTCTAATCGGGAATAGTCGGAACGACTTCCTAGGACCTCAAAACGTGGAGATCTGTTGATAACTCGCATTCTCAAAATCGGACCTAAATCTATAACTTCCTACTTTTGAAAATTATTAATTTTCAAAGCGGGAAGTTAAAAAAAATGTTTGGAAGATATATGAGTCCACTAACATTGGGACAGCGCGGTGCGGTCCTTGCCCTAAAATCCTCTCAGAAATGAGGCATGTGCCCAGGAGTGGCACGTATATAGACTGTAACTTTATTTTTATTAACTTTTTACTCTTGGCGTTTAAAACAAACCTCGAAAGAACCTGCCCTGCACGACTGAGAATTTTACAATATTTCGAGGGCATGTGAATTTTGGCAATCCTTACTAAAGAGACAGCAGTCTTCCATGCTTAATAACCTTGTCAGATAACAATATAGACAGCTACTTTAAGTTTTTACTTTTTTCACTTTGCTAGACACTGCTAATCATGAGCATTTCCTAGTATGCTATTGTAATATTATCCGTAAAAAAAAATTGCAAGAAAGAGGATACCTGCGGTGTTATTTTCGCCGTATTTTTCGGGTAAGGTGAACCTTATTTAAAAAAGGTAGGGACAAAAACGACGTTTGTTAAACGAATTTTTCATTTGTAAGAAATCCGAATTCGAAGAAGTAGTTAAACTTCATTCCATTTCGATCAGAATACCTGCTGTGCGATTGTGTAACTCCGGGAGTTGAACCGTCTTCGTTCTGAAGCCTAGTTTCATTGTAAACATAATACAACACAATACAATAAACGTGTCAGTATTGATAATAGGCCGAAGTCTTCTTCTATAACTTGTTAACATCTAATTATAAGCGGTTATTGTGTAAAGTATTATCATAATGAAAATATTCTAACGCAGTTATGAATCCCCTTGGTAATGATTACCACTGAAGTTAAACAATTGCAATGCTGAACGTGGCAGTTGCGGCAATAAAACGCTCTAAAACGCGCCGTCCGTAATCGCCTTAGCGTCCACAACGACAGCCCACAGCGTATCGCAAATATATTAATATGTTAGAGAATTTATAAGCAAAAACCTTGCTTATAAATGGGCGTTTTCCAAAAAGTTGTACTTGAAAAAGTCAGTGTCCGACCACTTTCAGAATAAATTATCAAATTTTATAAAAGTTTTATTACATATCATTTATTTTAACAATAAAGTAACATATAGTCTCATAAATCAAATAAAAATAAGGTCTGAATCTGTTATAAATCAAATAAAATCAAAATAAGTAAAATGTGGTCGATGTTTTGGTATGTCCTACGTCTACTGTGTCAAGTTCAGTCACATAATATGGTCGTGTTATATTATTATTCAAACGTTTTGCATTTGACTGGTCACTTATGACCGTAACTTCAATTTTAAACCTTAAAATGTACATGTTACGGTTGAAAATTATTTAAATACCAGATTTTGGGTTGTCCTGCAAAATAGCGTATGATGGAATTTCCGCGTACGTGACCGCATTTTCAACGACTTCCAACAAAAATACTACCAATTCAATACATTTTCCCAAATATAATATTATTAGTCTATGGTGGCTGCCATTTAATTTTGTCAGCCAGTTCGCCAACAAAACGTACTCGAAGTGGTTGTCTGACTCATGTGAAAAAATATTTCCACAAACGATACTGCTTTTCTCCAGGTAACGTATTCATGTGTATTTCATTCTATTTTCTATTAAACATTTTATTGTTATTTGAAATGTTAAGTTATATTGAACAAAAGTTTGATAACTAATTAGTAAATTCATTGGAAAATTTTATTGGCATGGTTACGATACTTCCATAACGCTACTATCGCATGAATGGAACTCAAAAGTGACGTAATGGAATCCTAAAGGTCGGTTCATAAAGTCATCGTTTTAATTAGTGTTCTAAAGTCTAAATAAATAAGTATGAATAAAATAATTATGAAATACCTCGAATTTTTTAAATGAATTGCTTATTACTTAATTTCGTGTGTAAATCAAACAAGATTTTTCGAGTAGGTATTTCGGCTCTAAACACTCCATTCAGGATAAAATTAGAAAAATAACAGTGAAATAACGATAGTTATTACGTTATATTGTTGAAATGGCTGCATTTAGTGTTCAATTTTAATGGTATCCTGAATGAAAATCTTTTTTGTTTTTTGCGTGAATTGATCGTCAAAATATATGTGATAAGTTATCACATTTATTTTGACAATTATTCACGCAACGCTTTTTGTAAATCTATATAAATTTTTTCACAAAAATTTGAGATTTTTCGTACGGGGTACATTATGATAACTCACTATTGTTTTTAGGCTTAAATATGCCCTTGACGGCTGCAGAAAAGTCAAAACGGTACCGAGAAAAAATCAAACAAAACCCGGAAAAATATGAAGAATTTAAAAAGAAGGAATTACGAAGACAAAAAAAAAACACCAAAAGAAGATTAAAGAGCCCACTGAGGAAGAGAAAATAGAAAAAAGAAAACTCTGGAGAACAAAAACGAAAACAAAAAAAAAACAAAAACACTCAACCGAATCCACAATCAGGGCAATCACGTGACGCATCCAATATTTCAGCTTCACATTCATTGAAAATTAGGTACCGAAAATTGTTAAATAACTATAAAAAGGCTTTAAAGACGATTCGTCAATATAATACAACAATACATACTCTGAGAAAGAAATTATACCGAATGAAAAAAAAACATGAAACCGAATTTGATTTATTGAACACAGAAAACGATAAATTGAAAGCAAGACAAGAAATAATGGAAATATCAATTGTAGTACGTACAATAATTGTAAGAAAAATAAAGAAAAACAATTACTTAAAACGTGATTAGGAAACAGGCGCAAATATTGGAAAAGCACCTGAAAGTAAGATTTTAGGTCTTAAAGGAAGAATCAGGAAAGGTTAATGTACAACGACCAATAAATAAGAAGACTCAGGAAGAAATAGAACTTTTTATTTGAGAGACGACATAAGTAAAAGCACAGCTGGTAAGAAGGAAACCAGGTCCAAAGACAAACAAAAGCACAAATAAGATACTTAGTCGACACACTGAAAACGTATACGAAATTTATAAAAAGACGGTGGGTCATGCAGCTTCCACCTTTTACAGATACAAGCCTTATTATGTACTCTCCAAGTATCAATAATAGAAAACTGCTTATGTATTAAGCACAGTAACTTTAGTACATGTTTAATGCACTGAAATGTAAAGGTGTCATAACTTACAAGAATATAAAGGAGCTCTTGAACATTGTTGCATGTGATATTACGCGTTATGACTGCATGTACAATAAATGTAAAGATTGTAAGAGTATTTCATATGATGAACAAAACTCGATTCTGCTATATCATGGTTCAAATGGGCTAGGGTAAACCATGAATATGAAAAATCTGGCAAAGTATATACAACTAAAAGACCACCAAACAACAAGTAAAAGAACTGTACTTGATATCATCACCAACTTTCAGAACGAGCTACCGGCGTTTAAAACTCATTTCTATAATTGGATTGAACAACAACGTCAATACAGAAATTGTATCAAGAACATGAAAGATGACGAGATACTCATTTTATGTGACTTTTCGGAGAATTTTGAATGTAAATATAGTGAAGAGTCCAATCAATGCACTTTGGTGCCTCAAAAACACGATCACTTTACATTGTGGTGTAATTTTTTGGAAAAATCTATCCCAATCATTTGTATCTGTTTCAGATAACAATTGCCATGAGCCGAATGCCATCTGGGCACACTTGATACCAGTTATCAAACTTGCAAAAGAAATGAACCCTCATATCAAAGTTATACACTTTTTTTCAGACGGCCCATGCAGCCAGTACCGTCAAAAAAAGAACTTTTATCTTTTGAGTTTATTCACCCCAAAATTGAAACTATCATATTCAACATGGTCATTTTCGGAGGCAGGTCATGGCAAAAGTATGGCAGATGGGATTGGGGTGCCGTTAAGAGACAATTGGATAAAAGTTTCTTATGGTCATGATGTTACTAACGCCACTGAAGCATTTCAAATTTTAGAGAACAGCATGAAGACAGTAAAGTGCTTTTACATAAGTAATCAAGATATTGAAAACATGAACCAACTTATTCCCAACGGCATTCAAGCTGTTCCTGGTACAATGCAATTGCATCAAATATCATCTACACAATGTAACCAGATTAAATATCGGCAACTGAGTTGTTTTTGTGGGGAATATCGTGGTTTGTGCAGTTGCTATTATCCCAAAATACATAATTTTGTTAAACCATCAAAAGAAACTGCCGAATTGAGTGTTGAGGCTTTAATAGTTCCTGGGACATCAAAAGACAACATGAACGTTACTCCTTGTTATTCGGGCCTAAGCATTGCGCCCCACAAAATGTATACGGCAATTGATTATGAATTTCCAGAAAATACCCGACAGATAAGCAGTTCCCCTATAGAGGTTATTCCTGATCACATGCTCCAAGATTTAGAAGCATACCAAAGTGATAATGAAGAAAACATAAATTTTGATTTCCATGGGTCAAATGGATGAAACTCAATTTATTCCTAGAAGACAACAATACTTCTGGACCACTCATAGAGATAACTTCTGACCGATAATCAGAGATTAGTCGAACCTAAATCTGATAGCATAATTCCAATCCTGGAAAGTTCATGCATGACAGCTTCAGATCACGTTCTTGGTAATACCCAAAATAAACAGCTCAAAGAGAATCTTGCATCTCTTGAATGTCAGCCCTCTAAGAAGAGAAAAATAAATATATCGAACGACAACAAACATAACGGAAAAGAATTTAAGTCATCAAGGACTTTTTTGTGCTTTATTTGCAAGGAGCGTCAGCCTTTTGTTATACAAAGAATGGTAAAATGTAATGCATGTAAAAATTGGGTTTGCCTGATATGTAGCGGAACAACCTTTTTTGACTACATTTGTTCGATTTGTCTTGGGACTGATGAATAGTGTTGATTGATCTCAAATGTGTTTTTTCGTATTGTTTTTTTTTAAGTGTTGTTGAAGTTACTTACTTTTTACTTTTTTTACTCTTTTTTGTTACAGTTTAAGACCGTTTACAACGTATGGCATTTCATACAAACTTTCAAGTCTTTATTTTTCGAAATAAATGTACCGATTTTAATGAAACTTCCTACGCATAAGCAGGATATATAGGCCCAAAAAGTTAATGAGAACATTTTCGAAAAATAATGTTACAGCTAAATTCGACCGATTTTAAATTTTCCATAGAAACAGATATTTCCAATTATCTTGTTTTAAATAAGACATTTCGAAAATGTTCTTTATTAACTTTTTAGAGCTATGTGTCCTGCTTATGCGTATGAAGTTTCATTAAAATCGGTTCATGCATTTCGAAAACAAGGACTTGAAAGTTTGTATGAAATGCCGTACGTTGTAAACGCTCTTAAATGACATACTAGTAATATTATGTTTAATACGATAAGTACAAGTTACCATGATTGTTGTCATAATTCAGAGTCATATAGACGTTGCCTTATAGTTCCTAAACGTCATTTTCGAATTCCATTAACGTCACTGTCCTATTATTACTGTGATTTATTTTCTAAGAATAATTAATAGATCTCAAAGAAATTTGACTGTTTTTGTTCAATATAGTTTATTATTAATTTTAATTTGTTATAATTAAACTTTTGAAAGAATATTTCATATTTGACGTTCTAGGATGAAAAAATATAGTACAAAGTACCCAAAAGTAGCGTAAGGAATATCTTTGTTAAAAATTTTTTTGATTAGATCTAATACGCTGAATTATCAATATTTTTTAGAAGACTGATTGTGTTTATTTTTCATAAATAAAGTTAAAAATACTGAACTTCTTTAGTTTTCATGAAAACTATTTTAAAATTAGTAACGTAATGGAATTTCTTGAGAACATAATTTAATTAAAATTGTAATTATTTTCAAAATTCATTATTATTTTCTTAAAAAAATACTATTTTCATACCGCTCATACTATATTTTGTCAATTTAATTACATTTTGAAGCAAATGTTAAAACTCATGTAAGTGGAATTCTAATTACGTCACCGACAATTTTTTTGAAAAACGCCCAAATACTCTAAGATAAATATATAATAATCTATGGTCGTGTTGCAAATATCATGTGTCGTACACACGGCGCAGGCTGCAGGCAGCCGCCGTCCGACGTTCATTACTCACGAACTGACTATGAAAATAATATATAAATATTAAATATTGCACAATTTATTTACCTGTTTGAAGCCCGCATTGATTTGATTATTATATTTGCACGTGCTGTATGTGCTTCTTGGATATAGCGCTCGTAACTCATTTCAAACATTCTTGCACTTACTATAAATAGTTTATTTTATAATTACCTACTAATGTAAAAACAGTATATTTATCTTCACTACATAGTGTATTCGCAAGAGTTTCCTCTTACATGAAACATGTAACAAGAAAGCGACACTAAAAAGGAAACAAACTCATTAAGCTGCTATATCACGTTGGTATTCTGTGAGAGCGTGGTCCTACCCCGGTTGAGAATGGGTGGGTAGTGCTATAACCATAATATAGCTGCAGCGTGGCTCTACCACGTATAATTTGTCATCTGTAATAGTCGTTGAATGATATCAAATAGATTTTTTAATTAATGCGCGGGACACATAGACTATAATGGCGTCAGCATTAAATTAAATATGGCGGACATGAACGGTCAAATGTCCAGCAATAGCATGTTTGTACGTGGTAGAGTCACATTGCAGCTATATAATAGTTGTAGCACGAATGGGTGGAATGCCCGACCGGGGAAGGACCACGCTCTCACAGAATCACTGCTGTGTTTTGTATGGAGACCCTTTTTAAAGGAAACGAGACATTCCATCTTAGTCCTCATTGGCGACAACGCATCTGCATTTTGATTCGTAAACGAGGATATGTAGATGTAGATTTCTATGGGCCACAGCATTCATTTACCATCGGGTAGACTGTGTGCTTGTTTGTCACCCTTACCTTATAAAAAAAGTGAAAGTTGATTAAAAGTCAAATTTTTATAAAATTGCAAGAAACAAAATAACTAAGTTTTTTTTTATTTTTTGAAACTTAAGATATTTTTGTTAGTCGTAAGAGGCGACTATGGGATATGCCAGAAAAAAACTTCATTCATTCACTCATTCATTACAGCTCTTCACAAGTCCACTGCTGAACACAGGCCTTCCCGAAGGAATGCCACAAAGCACGGTCCCGAGCCACCTGCATCCATCGATAAAACATAATGCAGAAAAAACTTATGGCTTCCGATAGATGGAAAATGAGCTAATCACTCAAAAATGTTTACACCGGCAAGACTTACGCATTTTTATGCCTGAAATTGAAGTGACCAACGAACTTACAGTCCACGTGATGGTAAGTGGCTACTGCAGCCTATTGACATCTGTAGCCAGCTTCAAACAAAGTAGGATGCAGATGCGTTGTCACCTCTGAGGACTAAGATGGAATGCCTCACAACCTGCAATTATACTAGTACTTTATAACCTTCAGACTGTCTATTATCTATCCTTAATTAAGAATCAAAATGCAGATGCGTTGTCACCCCTGAGGACTAAAATGGCTTGTCTCGTATCCAGTAAAAGGGTCTCCAGTTCTCTACAATCGCCATACGAAACACAGCAGCATTGAGCTGCTATTGCATAGAGCCGTGCGTAGAGCCATCCCGCAGCTATATTAATAGTATAGTTGTAGCACGAATGGGTCGGCTCGACCGGGGAAGGACCACGCTCTCACAGAATACCAGCGTAAAATAGCAGCTTAACACTGTTGTGTTTCGTTTGGTGAGTGTAGAGAACCTGAGACCCTTTTTACTGGAAACGAGGCATTCCGTTTTAGTCCTCAGGGGTGACAATGCATTTGTATTTTGATTCTTAATCGAGGATAGACGTAGATGTCTATGGGCCACAGCATCCACTTACCATCAGGTGTACTGTGTGCTCGTTTTTCACCCTTATTCTATAAAAAAAAAGTATTTTTTTAAATATTTTAGAACTTTCCCAAGCTACAATATGCTTCTAAATCTTTCCCATTTAAATTTATAAATGACCAAGGTAAGCGGTCGCCTTGATGGCGATCTTTAGCTGACGTATCGTTTTAAGAAAGGAAGTGGAATATTGAATAATTGGACGCTCAGCGGCAGAATGTCGGCAACTTAGCTCTTATTGCACGCTTTGTCGTATCTTTGTTTCACTGCTAACGTTCCAGTTCTAAATTCTGAGGAGAACTAACAAAAGATCCATTTAAATCAACTTTAAAATACACAAGAATCTCTCTTTCCCCGTATGTTTAAATGTGCTTAATTTTTCCAGAAATTTCACGAACGATTTTTATGACATTTTTTTCATTGACTTTCACTGACGAAATTTATATAGGTACCGTACGTATGGAAAGGTTTAGTAAATGAAATAAATGTTATGGCAACTTTTTAGTGTTTTTTCTTTTAAGTCGGTTAATTAAAATCACTTCTTCACCCAATTACCGATGAAGAGGCAAGATCAAGAGAGTGCTTTTGTAGTACATTTTGTCCGTAAGAACACCAACATTTTGAAATTTTTTGTTACATCGGTGAATTAATCAATCAGTGAATAAGTAAGTTACAAAAATGGCACTGTCAGACCTTAATAATTCAAGAACTTTAATAGCTTTATTCATTAATTCGATTCTCTAAGTATTTAAGGGTCCTTCCTCATTAAACATGCGAAATTACAAGGATAAGTCTAATTAAGTAAAAGGGGAATGTGGTTCGGAATAGTTCGTGTAAATATACACTGACGATGTGTAGGCCTTTTCTGAACTTGGCTGATACACTGCCGTTTTTTTTTTATAGAATAAGGACACTTTTTTTTATAAGACAAACGAACACTGTCTGGTGGACTGTGTGTTTGTATGGAGCTGTAGCATGGCTCTACCACGTTTAAGTCGTGTGTCTAGATTGGTATTAGACACACTATACTATCTACTTAACTGAGTTTTAAGATTATCATCATTACCGCCCTTCACAAGTCCATTGCTGAACGTAGGCCTTCCAAGGAATGCCACAAAACACAATCCTAAGCCGCCTGCATTCATCAACTTCTTGTATATCTTACCAGGTCGCCACTAGCTGGTGGTAAGCGGTGATGAATCCCTCTAGACGGTAAATCGCACTCTCTTAGCGTAATCGCTGCTATAAAGTGTCTGTGAAATTAATTAATTACCTACATATGTCGCTACATAGCTCATCGGAGCGTTCACAGTTCTATTTTCATAATATTTAGAGATAAATAGGTCACAACAGTTACCGATACCGTTATTAAAATTACGTTTCATTTCCAACGATTATTTTAATGCGCTTAGAACAGCTGTAATAGCATGATATAAAATATGATGAATGTTGATACAACTTCGCTTTAAAATGGCCGAGGAGGGAATGGCTGCCACATACGTCACATTTGTGAACAGGTGCTGCTTGTATGGACTGGTTAACTAAGATTTCCAATTAAATAGTTTTAACAAAGTGTTATTTTATTTAAAAAAAAACATACTTTTAGTTAGTAGTGGTTATAATATACACTTTATTATATAATATATAACAAGCTGTAACACCTTATTTCACCGCTCAAGGGTTGAATTTTCCAAAATCCTTAGTGTCTACGTAGAGAAAGGAGTGTATATTATGCCAAATTTCAAGTCAATCCGGCGTATAGTTTTGGAAATCTCGTAATAAGTGAGTCAGTGATATTTCGCATAAATACTATATACCATTTTTTACTTTATTGATTACACCTTAACAATAGGGTTACAAAGAGCAGACTTAATGCCTTTAGGTGTTCTCTCCCAGTGAACCCTGAAAAAATGAAGGTACTTGAGAGTTTTAATAGCGACGCCAGTAGATAAAAAATTTATCGTTTGATAAACAAAATTTTTACAGTGAACGAAGATGAACCTTACAGTGAACGAAGATGAACCTATATCAATGGCCTTTGAGCAAAACCACTTCAGATGCGCGGGAGGGGTGGATTCTCTCTCTGCCCTCGGCCGAGGTGGGGTAGAGAAGTGCTTTTATGGTGATGCGCTACTCACCAAATCCTCCGCGATTCTGGTGGGATTACATTATTAATACGGTGTGGTGAGGCTGCGGGGAAGAGGAGTGCCGGTATTGCAATGCAACATCCTCTTATGCTTCGTGGCTGAAACGTGGTCTGCGGCAGATTCATAGACCAGATCCGCCGCTGGGGCGGGGAAGACTGATGTTTCCGGATACTCGTTTAGTCTGGTCCCACGGCCTTTGCATAACGGACTCAAATCCATTGCAGAAGTGGATATGGAGGCCATACAAGGAAATGAGCTTTTTGGTGAAGCTTTGTGTGAGAAGGAATATGAGAAGGAGGAGTTGTTCTCGGAGAAAATGGAATACCATGAGTCTAACATAACCTGTATTTGCCCCCGCGAGGCGAGTAAACGATAATGGTGGTGCTACTCTGGAGGTGGCGGAAAGACGACAACGCTCTTAAAGAACTACGATTTCCCTTTTGAGCCGCGTCTACGTGATGTTTTTGAGTCATTACAAATCGTTTCACATGCAGACTTGACGACTTCCAGTCTCCCGAACAAGGTAGTTTCAAAAAGTTTTAAATCATAGATCTTATATAACGCCTTTCGACAAATCGTACAGAAATGTACAATCTGCTACTTTGTCTTGCGTATATGGTCTATGAGAAAGTTTTTTTTTCCCCTCAAAATGTGAGCGGTGCTACAGTCCCTTCAGCAGTGCCATATGCACATATTTTCATTTATAACTATACAAATTGATGGTAGAGACCTATTTAATTTCAAATAAAAAACACCAAAAGATTTACCAGAAAGAGACTCTGAAATTCGTTTACTCCGTAACTCGTCTAATGGAAATATGGTCCAAAGACATCGGTAACTATTTAAAACAAAGACGACCACAAATGTGCTGTTATTCCTAAGGACTAAGATAGAATGTCTCAAAGCCTGTTATTAACCCGGCTGTCTTTCTCCCTTCAAATTGTAACACAGCAGTGGATACTCGCTGACTTGCTGCTTGGCAGCAGAAGTAACTAAGAGCGTGGTACCAGCCCTCAGGGAGTCCTAGTCATCTTTGTAAGTTTTTTATCGCCATAAAATTCTGAAGAGTTTTTACCGCGAAATGGCAATGCCCGAGCCAGGGGACGAGCAGGGCGGCCAACGCTCCGTGTTATGTGGTGTGGTAGCCCGGATTTTGTTATTATATGTAGGAACGGAATTTGAAACGAGGAAAAAAATAGAATGTTACGTTGATGATATGTACAGTATGAGCGAACAAAGATAGGAGAGAATGAGGCATAGATGGTAATAGACAAATAAAATGTAGTAATTAATTTATTTTTTGTTATAAAATAGACTTCGTGTTATATTCATAGAGCAACACGAGCCACCAACGGACCGAAGGCGTAGCCATTCGCAGGCGTTCCCCTCAGTCAAAATATAAGTCCAAGCGGTCCTATGCGTACAATAACACTAGTTACAGCCGCACTGCTCAGTGCTTACTAGACTAAATCTAGGTGCACGGCTGAATCGACGTCCTACAAAAATGCCGAATTGTTCAGTTTTTTGCTGCAAAAAGAGATCTGTCACATCAATTTTACTAAAAGATGGCGTTACCTTTCATATTTAAGTAATTCTTAATCACACTATTGCTATTTACTTCTTGTTATCAATCATTGCTGCTGCTCAATCATTGCTTAAACAAAATGTAAAGGCTTGTTCAAATACTCGTACTTTTAAATTCCATAGAGAATTGCCAAAAGATATCGTTAAATATTTTAAAACTATTGATGTTAAGAAAACGGTAGACTTATGGGGGATTTCCGTTAAAGTTATTTTATCTATAATAGATATAATAGCACCTTATTTAGCCACTATATTTAATACAAGCGTCGAATCTGGTGTTTCCTGATTTAATGAAACATAGTAAAGTCATACCTTTGTTTAAATCTGGTAGTACATTAGACCCCGCCAATTTTAGACCGATTTCTGTACTACCAACATTTATCGACACTAACAATATTTAATGTTATTTATGCTATTAGGTATATTTTGGAAATCAGTCAGTCAGCTGAGCAGTGGGAAGTTTATGGGCTCTAATTTTTACAGAAACTGCCAATTGGCGAACACAATCTTAATAACAAACAATTTGGTTTCACATGGAAGATCCACAACGAATGCGGGTATAAAACTAGTATCATTGTTTTGCAGGCATGAGTACCATTAAACTGTTGGCGTCTTCTGTGATCTTTCAAAGGCATTTGATTGTGTAGATCATAACATTTTGATTTCTAAACTCATATACACTCACATATACAACGGCATTCCTAGTGCCGCGCTTAATCTCCAGTTAAACCATGAGCAGAAGGTTGCAACCAACGGTATAGTGTCATCGGGACGTGTGATAATAGGTGTGTGCCCTCAGGGATCGATACTTGGCCCTTTTTTGTTCTCGGTCTACATAAATAATATGTATGGTAAAAAATATCTGAGAAAGTTCTCTTTGCTCATGATACTTCCTTTATTATGTTAATTAAAGTTTGAAGAAATTATTTTGCACCGGAACAGCCCTGTCAAATACTGGACATTGTTTCTAAATGATTTGTAGCAAATACTTTGCTTCTAAAAGCGGAAAAAATGAAATGTTTACATAAATACACTCTAAAGTCGTTACAGAACTCTGTAATTAATTTACAAAATATCAATATAGATTTTGAAAGTTCGACGGTAATTTTCGGAATTCTATTCCAATTTGATTCCAAAGCTCCAGAGGGGAGTGCATAGCGATAAACAAGCCTAGAAGTCAAGGTCTGCAAGTTTCGCTATTGTAAGGATTAGGGAACTGAGTGATGAAGCAACAGCTAAATTAGTCTACATTGCTTACTTTCACAATATTATGTCCTATTGTGTATGAATCATTTTGCGAAATCAGGCGATACGGGCAATCCTATAACTTGGGGAACCGCGAGTCGCTACACGATTTTTACTATTATTTTGGAATATCCGTCGTTGTATATTTATAAAAACTATTTACGTATAGAAAATATAAATGTATTTAATAAAAAGCGGACTGTCCTCTGTAGAACGCTCGAGGTAAAACGGTAGAATGATATTAGCTAAAATTTAAATCGTTTCTTAGGAATTGCGTAAAATGTTATAATAGTATATCTGAAAATATAGTGCAACAAACATAAATCGTTTCTGAAAATATAGTGACATAAAACTTAAGAAACATATTAAGGAAATTCTATTAAAAATATCAATATATTGAGAGCAATGATGTAGAAATCGCCTCGCTTCAAACGTTAAAATTGAGGTTTAAAAATATCAATATATATTTTACATCGTAGATAAAACTGTAATACAGCAAAAAATCAAAGATCCCAGACTTTCTTGTTGGCTCTTCTCTGAGAAGGTCCTGAGTTTTAAACAAGGCTACATTGACTAAAGTTTTGAATTTGAGCTTGAAACAATACTAGACGCACAATACCGAGAACCGGAGACCCTTTTTACTAGAAAAGAGGCATTCCATCATAGTACTCACGGGTGACAACGCATCTGCATTTTGATTCTTTATTGAGGATAGATGTAGATGTCTATGGGTCACAGCAACCACTTACCATCAGGTGGACTGTGTGCTCGTTTGTCACCCTATCCTATAAAAAATTTCATCAGAATCGGTCGAGCCACTTTCGAGTTTTAGCGAGACTAACGGACAGCAATTGATTTTTATATATAGAGAAGATTACATTGCAAATTAATGGTTAAAAACTCGCTAGGTTTCTAGCTGGTTCTCCCCAAGACAGGTTTTTACGAACCAGTGGTAAAGCTTAAATGACTTTCAATAAGTATTCTCGTAATCTATATTAAATAAAATTGATTCTACTCTAGTCTATTCCTTGTATGTTCCGAATATTTTAGATCCCTACACTATATCGGAATCCAATTAGACATTTTTGGCATTCCCTTTGAGAAGATTGTGAAGTTGTATTTTTTCATACAAAAAACGATAACGTTTTTCCTCCCATAAACATTGTCTAATTTTAATAATTTTTGAAAACGTTGTAGATATAATGAAAAACTAGGTCCGTACGTTTTTATTTTAAAGAAATATTGCGTACGAATAAGTTATTAGCATCTAAATATCTATCTTTTTGACTTAAAAACTTCCTCGAGCATTTTTTTTTACTTAAACTAAACTGGATTACTAAAAAGGAAAATGTACAGACCTAGATTAAGGTGTACTGAATCTAATGAGACCAAACTTGTCTCATTTCGTAAAGGTTTAGGGGGGTGAAAACGTTATCGCCCGAAACAATATTTCAAAAAGAAAATGTAGGCAATTGCCTCCAAGACTTGCAACTCTGTCTATCGTACGATACGGCGATACAGAGCGAGCGGTATGAAACAGATAGCATTTTGGAAAACTACTACCCGCGCCGCGTATCGGCACTTCACAATGCTCTTAAACCTAGAATCCGATAGTCAGTCGTTAACGTCATTAATCACACCTCATAGCAAATGTTTTATATATGGCTGTGTATATTTTAAAAGCATAAACATAAATTATCATACAGTCCTACTCCCCCCGGTACAGTGCCAAGAACACTGGCTGCGTTTGCTTGCTGAATGGCTATACTTAGCTTTTAATTGAGAAAAGATCCAGACCTCTTATCACCAGCGACGACGACGAATTGCGGATACAGTTCCTTTAGGAACTTCACCGCACGTAACCCCACGGACCGACCCTTACAGCAAATGGCACAAATATGTGGCCATCTCTCAAAGACTCATACTTGCGCCTCTTACTCAACTTAGTCGTCTCAGATGCCCCAACTCTAAACAAGATAGCCCTGAGATTAGAGGCTGCGTGTCGACGCACGTAGCATTCCATGCTAGGGCTTTACCTCTCTCCCACCAAAGTCATACCGTCGAGTTTCCTGCCATCGTCTCTAAACATTCCACGAGGTTCTAAAATATATATTTTTATACTCTCCTTCGTAAGAATGAAAAGTCCCTAGTTCAATAGCTAACGCGACATACAAAATATTCGACCGATCATTAATCTACTAAGCCGATAAGCCAGATATCAGGCGGAGGGGCAACATTGAATTGGCGATTTAGGCTTGTTTCCCAGCACTATGAACAAGCGGCTATCACAATCATATTTGCGTCCCCATAATTGCGTCAATATTTTTTTGACACTGCTTCTATTCACTATCTTCACCTTTTTACAAGTAACCACAACGTACCACAACGTGATAAAATCCGTAAAATTTGTTTCTTTTAATGTGTAGTGTCCTCGGAAACATAAGAAATCATTTAGTAAAAACTTTTATCATATTGAGTTATCGAGTTGCAAATGATGGTTACATTAATGAACAGGTCATTAAAAGACGTTTGTGTATTTGGAATGTGTATTTAGCAGGGATGGTAGATATGATAAGGATATAGAACGACGAGTGAACGCAGGAAATAGAGTGAATGGGGCTCTACACTATATTGTGGGAAGTCAGAACGTGTCCAAACACGCACGTATGGCAATTCACAATGCTGTATTAGTCCCTACTTTAATGTATGGTAGTGAAAGTTAGGTGTGGCAGAAGAAGCACGAGAGAAGAATAAATGCTGTAGAAATGCGGTCATTAAGGAGTATCTTAGGGCTGAATCTGAATGACAGGGTGAGAAATTATGTGATAAGAGAAGAGTGTGGTTTGCAAGATGATGTTGTGACCAGGATTAAGAAAGGAATGCTTCGGTGGTTTGGTCATGTAGAAAGAATGAATGAGGAAAGAGTGACAAAGCAAATTTATGTTGCAGAGGTGAACGCCAGAGTCGGGAAGGGACGCCCTAGGCGAAAGTTTATCGACCAAATTGGCGATATATTGAAAATGGGCCAAATTAAGAGTACCCTTAACCGACGAGTGTGTATGCGTAGGTATATGGATGTGGAGGAAGCGAGAGAGGTGTGTCAGGATCGTGCCAAATGGAAGTCCATAGTCTCTGCCTACCCCTCTGGGTGACAGGCGTGAGTGTTTATGTTTTATCATATTTATTCTAAACACCTGATATACAAAAAATTATGCTTAATTTGAACGTAAAACTTAAATCTAAGCTACGAGCACTTAATATATTAAATGTGTTTATATGAATGTTTGTTTTTTTTTTTTTTTTATAGGAGAGGGGGCAAACGAGCATGCGGCTCACCTGATGGTAAGTGACTACCGCCGCCCATGAACAACTGCAACACCAGGGGAACCAGAGGAATTGCAGATGCGTTGCCGGCCTTTTAAAAAGGAGTAGGCTCTTTTCATGAAGGTCCCTAAGTCGTATCGGTCCGGAAAAACGCTGGTGGTAAACTATTCCACAAGGAAGTTGTGCGAGGAAGAAAACATCTTCTAAATCGCACAGTGGTGGACCGCCAATCATCCAGATGGTGTGGATGGTATCAGGAGTTCTGCCGCGATGCGTTCGTGAAATGTGGCGGCTGGGATTAATCCGAACAATTCCTCAGAGCACTCCCGTGGTAAATACGAAAGAAAATGCAAAGAGATGCAACATCTCTTCGCAGCGCCAATGAATCGAGCCGATCGGAAAGGACTCGGTCGTCGACGATTCGAGCCGCTCTGCGCTGGATGCGGTCATGGAAGGAGCTGGCACTGGGAGCCCCAGCCCAGAGATGGGAACAGTATTCCATGTGAGGCCGAACCTGCGCCTTGTAAAGTTGCAGGCGGTGTGCCGGCATGAAATACTGTCCCGCTCTGCTGAGCACGCCAAGCTTTTTAGAGGCCAATTTGGCCTTCTCTTCCAAGTGACCGCGAAACTGCACGTCACTCGATATGTCGACGCCGAGGATTCCGATACCGGCTGAGGCAACAAGAGGAGTGCCTTGAAACTGAGGAGATACGACAAAGGGGTTCTTTTTAGCGGTAAACGCGCAAACTTGTGTCTTCTGAGGATTAAACTGGACTAGATTTAGTCGCCCCCAATCCGAGACTTTGTTCAGCAGAGACTCGACTTCAGACAAGTTTGTTCCGGTACTCGGCGACGTTTTCCCGAGAAATATTGGCACGGCCGGTGTATAGAGCATCACCAGTGCTGTCATCCACATAGCAATGAATGTTACCGGTTTGCAACATATCATTGATATGCAGAAGAAACAGCGTTGCTGATAGCATGCAGCCTTGTGGAACACCAACGTTAATAGGCTTGTAGTCGGAGCATGCACCGTCTACAACGACCTTGATGCTCCGATCTGCAAGAAAGCTGGTGATCCAATTGCACAATTTCTCGGGAATCCCATAGGAAGGGAGCTTCGTAAGAAGCGCTTTGTGCCAAACCCGATCGAAAGCCTTCGCAATGTCCAAACTAACGGCCAATGCCTCCCCCTTGGACTCTACTGCCTCCGCCCATCTATGAGTCAGGTAGACCAGAAGATCACCAGCTGATCGACCCCGACGAAAACCGTATTGGCGGTCACTAATCAGCTGGTGATCCTCAAGGTACCGCATGAGCTGGCAGTTTATAATGGATTCCATTATTTTGGAGAACAAGGGGGTGATGGCGATAGGCCTGTAGTTGGACGGGTCTGAGCGGTCGCCTTTTTTAGGGATCGGTTGGACAAAAGCTGTCTTCCATGATTTCGGGACTACGCCTAGGGAGTAGGAGTACCGGAAAAGACGCGTTAGAACCGGTGACAACTCCGGAGCACACGTCCTCAGCACAATTGGGGGGATTCCGTCAGGCCCACTCGACTTGTGGATGTCCAAGGAGAGGAGTGCTTTTTTGCGAAGTGAGAACCGAACATCCGGCATGGAGCACTCACACCGCGGGATGGCCGGCGGTGTGTTCTCCCCGTCATCAAGAGTCGAGTTGGACGCAAAAAATGAGCCTAAAAGGTCGGCTTTCTCTTTTGCGGCGTGGGCCAGTGAGTCGTCCTCCCTGTGCAGAGATGGTAGTGATGGCTTACAGAAATTCCCTTGGACAGCCTTGGCGAGAGACCAGAATGCACGGATTCCCGAAGGAAGGCGAACTAGTTTCTCGCCAATTCTGCCTATGTGCTCTGACTTTGCCTTGGCAATAACACTTTTGAAGGACCTGGAGGCGAAGTTATACTTCTTTTTAAGCATGCTGGTGTTTACATCCCGAGCCGCCGAAGCCTCAGCCCAGGCCTGATAGCACTCCTGCTTACTGCGTAATGCAGTCTTACAGGAGCGACCAAACCAAGGCTGCGATCTGCCTCCGATAGGTACCACAGATGATGGAATAAATAGTTCCATTCCCTGTAACACCACATCAGTGACAGAGTCAGCAACAGCGCTGGGATCATCCGGCGAGAAGCAAACCCGCCCCCATGGGTAGGATGCAAAGAAAGACCGCATTCCGTCCCAATCCGCCGACCTGTAATGCCAAACACGGCGGCAACCTGCAGAACGCAACCGCGAGGGGAGCGTGAGTGGCACCACACTCCGGATCAGACAATGGTCCGAAGAGCCGAGAGGGGCATCGACGGAAACCTGATATCCGTCCGGATGAGAGGTCAGCAGAAGGTCCAACAGGGAAGATGTATGATGAATCCGCGTAGGCGAAGTAACCAGCTGTGTCAGACCATATGCCAAGGCAAAGTCATAAACAGATCTCCCCGCATGATCGGTTAAACGTGATCCAAGCCATTCGGCGTGGTGGGCGTTAAAATCGCCAAGGATCACGATCTCTGCGGATGGGACCTGTTGTAGCAAGGAATCTGTAGCCATTTGGACGTGGTCGATGAGTCGGTCTGTTTCGGCATTACCGCTATGGGACCTATAGAGGCACCCGTAGACGCGCGGATGGTCGTCGCTGTCTACGCGTAGCCAAAGGATGGACAGGTCCGAACTTTCAAGACTGCCGAGGCGTCGAGAACAGATGTCCTCTCTGACGTATACGCAAACTCCAGCCCGAGGTACAAAGGAGTGTTCCAATTTGTACCCCGGGTAGGAGAGATACGAAGTATCAGCCGGAGAGGACACCTGCGTCTCGGTCAGAAAGAGCAAGGCCGGCTTCGCCGTCTCGAGATGGTAGTGGACGGCGTTTAGGTTCAGTGAAGTCCCTGATGTTGCAGAAATCCACGGATAGCGTGGCAGGGGTCGCCTTGGTCTTGTTACTCAGTTTGCCCCGAGCAGTTATTGTTTTGAGCGGAATTTTGCCCCCCCCAGAATACGCGGGGCAGCCTGAGCACCCACGCTCAGGAGTGGATTAGCATGGTCGTAGATGCTCAGCGAGGGATTCTCCAGGGGTGCTGGTACCCTCCTGGGGTAGTCTAAAATTTAATTCCGCTACCATGTTGATGGGGAGAATTAGGCCTCCGGTCACCTGCACTCACCAGACGAAACGCAAAAGCAGAGCTTCCACTTCACGCCGGTATTCTGTGAGGTCGTGGTACTAACCCGGCTCGAGCCGGCCCATACGTGCAACAGCAAAAGCTGCTGCGTGGTTCTACCACCGTTAAAGTTGTTTGTCCTGCAATCATGCTCAAATTCGGATTTTAATGAAATTTGACATAGAAGTCAGTCATATTCTAGAATAGAAATAAAGATACTAACTACTGTACTAACAATTATTATTACCTACTACAGGGTGGGCCATCTGTTGGTCCTTTTTTCAATTGATGATTTTTAGCACTTCACGTTGTCTGTTCTAAAAAATTATTTGACATATAAAAAGTAAAAAATATGCCATTTATAATCATGGAGTCACTAACATCATAACAGCGCATTTTGATTGTCCTAATTGGTTATGAAACTGGTCGTTCAAAAAGAGAACAACATTTCATAAATTACGTGAGAGTTTTGGTCAACATGGACGTCCTACTGAGCGTGCAATTGGCAAAATTATTGATCATTTTGAAGAAACTGGTTCAGTGGAAGATTGTAGACCATATCAACACGTTCATCCAGTTCGTACTCCTGATGCAGTCGCATCTGTTAGTGAATGACAAGAAAATGCCCTTACATTGAATGGAGAACGTTATTGCAACATGTTAACTGGTTTTTTGTGGCCCAAATCGAATGAATTAGGTGTCAACGACCTTTGGTTTCAAGAAGATGGAGGGACATGCCACACAAGTCGTGCAACACTCCATTTATTGTCAAGAAAATTTACTGATCGCATAATTTCAAGAAATTCTAAAGTTCCTTGGCCAACTAGAAGCCTGAATTTAACATCACTTGATTATTTTTGTGGGGTTATTTGAAAGGTATGGTGTATGCTAATCATCCACAAACAATTCAACAACTTAAAAACAACATTCGAGCTGAAATTGAGGTCGTTTGAACCGATTTTATTGGAAAAATCATCGAAAGTTTTGATGTTCGGATGTAGGCCTGTAGACGAAGCCGTGGTGGGCGTATGAAAGATATTGTTTTTCATGCATAAATGGCATAGAACCACTTTTCATTGTCAATAAAAAAAATTGACTGTTCACCTCAAAATGTGTGTTTTATTTACAAATGAAAAAAGGACTAACAGATGGCCCACCCTATATTATTCACTACGTGATAGACTCTTTCTGCCTAGGAATATTTCTGCTGCCAGATAACAATGCTTGCTCTGGTGTGATCCATCTGAAAAGTATAGAGGGCCGCAGTATAATTAGAGACTGTGAGGTCATTATATCTTAGTCCTCAGAGGTGACAACGCATCTATAGCTTTCTGTGTTTGACCACTTAAAATCAGATGGACTGTAAGTTTGTCTGTCACTTCATTTTTATAATTTTTTTATATAATATTAAAAGGTCATCTGCCCAGCGAAACGGGCTGGGAACAGCTTGTACAAATATAAATTTATCTAATAAATAAAAATGAACATTTGCTTGTTCGTCTTCAATTCGTTCTACTATACCACTCACCGCTACGACTTAGGGACCTTCAAGAAAAGAGCCTACTCCTTCTTAAAAGGCCGGCAACGCATCTGCAATTCCCCTGGTGTTGCAGTTGGGCGGCGGTAGTCACTTACCATCAGGTGAGCCGCATGCTCCTATAAAAAAAACCACTACTCGTTCCTACCATTTATATACCATTTATCCGATTACGATGAAACTTTGATGAGTTATTGTGCGCGCCCGCTATGGTTTCTAAAATGGAATTGCAACACATGCCAGGCACAGCAGGCTTATTAATAAAAATGTTGCCCCGTACATTGAACGCTGATAAGTCACGAAAATAGCTTTTATTTGTTCCAAAAATAAGAGCAAAGTCGCTCTTATCGCGGTACAAGGTTCCTGACGTTTGAACAACGCAATCTGTTGTTTTATTTGCACATCGTTCTGTCTGTACACAGTGACTATCCGACGTTCACACAATTATAGCTCTTAATTACAAAGCACTCTGGGCGCGAGGTGATTTATTGTTACGATTTATTTTTAATAGTGTACATGTGACGTTTGTGTGTATTGTTTTGTCACAATGCAATTAAGTTGCTGGCTGAATTGCAAAATAAAAAAGCAAAATCTTCACAACTGAAATTCCAAAGAACCAGGCCTGTGCTCCGTTGTAAGAGGTTTATAGGTATATTTATTCTTATAAATCGTAACTTTTAACCGAGTTCAAAAAGGAGGAGGTTCTATATTCAATGCGTAGGCTCTTTTACGAATGTTCACCGTTACTCAGAAACGGCTGAACCAATTTTAATGATTCTCTTTTTTAATTAAATATGTTTTCAGGGGTACTTCAGGGGTGGGTGCCATATAAATAAGAAGCAATTGTTTACTCCTAAGAAAGGAAAAATAAGGGAGACGACATTCGAGATGTTATCTTGAACTTGTGATATTTTGTCCACTCAAAAGGATGAAAATATAATCTTTAAATATAAAGTAGAAACCGTCAGTCTTATACATGGTAGAGCCATGCTGCAGCTATATTACTGGTATAGTTGTAGCACGAATGGGTTGGCTCGACCGGGGAAGAACCACGCTCTCACAGAATACCAGCGTAAAATAGCAGCTTAACGCTGCTGTGTTTCGTATGGTGAGTGTAGAGAACCGAAAACCCTTTTAACTGGAAACGAGGCATTCCATCTTTGTCCTCACGGGCGACAACGCATCTGCATTTTGATTCGTAATCGAGGATAGATGTAGATGTCTATGGGCCACAGCAACCACTTACCATCATGTGGACTGTGTGCTCGTTTGTCACCCTTATCCTAATCCCTAAGGGGTGACAGCGCATATACATTTCGATTCCTAATCGAAGATAGATGTAGATGTATATGGGCTTGCACGGACAGCATCTCCTCCATCAGGTGTGCGCATGTTAACACCCTTATTCTAAAAATACATATAATATATTGCGTCATAAATGAAATACTATACGCAGCCGTAAGGTATTTTTATACATGTCTGACGGCTTATTCCATTTACAATATGTACAGTTCATCACAATTATTATATAGCCGCGGTAGCTCCTGGTTTAAATGCTCGCTGTAAATTTATATGTATCTACGCGAAATAACCAACTAATGGTAAGTGGATGCTGTGACATAGACATTTATCCTCAATTAAGAATCAAAATGCAGATGCGTTGTCATCCCTGAGGACTGAGATGGAATGCATCGTTTCCAGTAACAAATGGTAAAATTAAAAATTTTGTACAACCGACTTCAATATAAATTATTAAGGATAACTCAAAACTATTCGCATCTGGCAATAACCGCAAACATAAGTTATAGAATCAATGTCCACTTACGATGCCTTTGTCTTAAACCTTAAACTTTTATCTAATCGAACCCACGTTATAATGTTACATTGCAAGGAAATTTATTAGAATCTTCAACGGAGGGGTCAATACAAATTGCAAAGCATGTATGCCACCACAATTTACGACCATCACATTAACTTTATTGATGTAATAAGCCGAGCCAAGTAACTCATGGAACTAAACAAGCCCATAAAGCATCGTAAACGAACCCAAGCACACGCCCAGGCCAGTTATATCCTTACCCAGGCTACCTATTTGTTTACAGGTCGTGCCCAATTTGTTTTGCAGAAAACTTTCTTACTTAACTCAGAATACTAGGTAAGAAAACGCCTTATGCTACTTTAGCTTAACGTTTTTACTTTGCGGGGTAGGCAGAGAGGATCGATCGATAGACCGATCCTGACATACCACTTTCGCTTATCTTTTAATTAGTAGTTATTGTAGGCCTATAGTTTCACTCATGGTGCTTTTGGTTTACAGGTTTGTTATAGTCATGTATATCTCAGGATTGCACTGCTGAGAACTAATAGATGGATAGGAAACTATGACCATTTTTGTACGGACTTGGCAGGTGAATGATTAGATGTAGATTGTATTATTTTCAAAATGAAAGTTTTTTTTATCTAAGGCTTAGACTAGTTTTTCTCGTTTTTAATTTTCATTCTTGTATAGGCTTCACCCACAGATTGCTACTTAGGCTGGATTTGCCATAGTTGCCACGCTTGGCAGGTGGGTTGGTAACCCCAGTTTTTGGAACGAAGTTCCTTATCGGACGGTACGAATTTGGCGGATGGGGGCTAGGCGAGAAAAAGTGTAAGATTTTTCCGTCACGACCCCTTCTGACGTAGTTTAGACGGCCTTGGCGGCTGTAAGGAAGCGAGATGGAATAATATCCATCTCTCTCGCAATTTTTCTTGCCATGAAAGAAATATTATTCAATTAGTAATTCATTTTTTTGTATTTGTTAATCAATAATATAATACGTTTATCAATAATAATATACTACAAAAGGAACTTCGTTCCAAGCGAGTGTTTCACGACACTCACGCATGTTTTTTATTTATTATTATTGCGTTATTATCAGGAAGGTAGAAGGTTTATTATTTTCACACTCTTCCGTGTACGCAACATGCTTAAAAAGGGGTACAATGTTTTCTCTTCACATATAATAATACATAGATGTTATGAAATAAACTACTTTTACAATGAATGCGCAGTTCAGGTGAATACGTGGACGCATTACGGAATAGTGATTACACTGCATTAATAAATGTAATAATGCAAAATACCTGCGAGTATATCGCGCACGCTAGGGAGTTAATCGAGGACCGTCCATTACACTTGCTCACGTTTGCACCATTTCTATGCACTAGGTATGCTAGAGCCGCGATATTTTTAACGGGGTAAGGAGGTAAATGTCAAAAATGACTAACGATTGATGATGATTATGCCAGGTTTCTGTATTTAAAAATGCTTCGTTTTCTTTCACAAGCCGTTTTGCAACAAATGAAGTTCATGTAAACCCTTTTAAGACAAAATAGCAGTTAAACTATTTATGAACCGTTGAAAGTTGTCTCATTTTAAGTCCTCCTAAGTTGCATACCGTGTAGTGGCAGTGTAAGAATATCCACTACCCCATATCACCCAGTGGGTGCCGTAAGAGGCGACAGAGGGAAACAAATGAGGAGATGGGCAGCAGGGTCTTCCTAATAACGACCAAAAATAAAAAATTACTGCGGTTGCCAACCCGCTCGCCACGCTTGGCAACCGCAGCGGCTTGAGAAGTCGGTGCTAAGACATAGTGTAGAGAAAAACTAAAACCCCGATTTTAGTAACTAATGTCAATATTGCACGCCTCATAACGTCGTATTAGGTAGTGCTTTACTCGACACGTCAAGGTCAAGTAATTTAATGTTCTCAAAATGCCTCTATCATAACCATATTGCACTTATACGATAATATTAGTACCCGTATATTAAGAAAACACTCTAATCAATCTATCTTATATTTTCTAAAAAATCATTTTATATTGCTACTTTGAAAAAAAAACGGGTTGAAAAAAATTTACGTGGACGACCGGTTGTTGATTTTGTATGTGGTCACGATAACTCCCGAAAAAATTGACGTATCAAGACCGGGTTTTTTTTATTATCTTCAGAATTACATTAAAGGGAATCCCTATTTCATATCAATAGCCTAGTACGCGTAGTTTGTTAATAAAATGTTTTTCAACTTTTATAAGTTTTATTGCTATTAAAAACTTAAAGGCGCTTTCATATTTTTTTAGCCCTTGATAGACAAAGGACAAATGTATCATACAGCCTAAATCGATTTTATACTTTGTGTAATCGATTTATTTTGGTAATTTTTTTTTCATTAAAATTAAATGAAGCGCTCATGAGGCGTGCACTTTTGGATTTTCCAAACTATTTTATAATTTTTAGTGCCTTGAAGTCAACATTTATTTTTGTATATCAGTTTTAATTCTTTGTGTCTTTGAGTGGACAAGTTACAAGTAACAATTAGAATGTCGTCTAAATAGTTTTCTAAAAAACTACATCCTCTATTTTCCCACCTTTTGGGAGTGGATTTTTTCCTCTAAATTTATATGAAGCCACGCCTGAAATACACTGTATTTAATTAAAAAAGAATATTAAAAATCGATACACAATTGACGAGGATATCGCGTAATGTACATACAAAACAAAAACACAGTTGAATTAAGAACTTTTTTATAAAAAAAAAATATTCGGCTAAAAAGAGTTGAGCACAGCTAGTTAGTTACAAATAAAATTATGTGTTAATCTACAGTAAAATTGTTCTAAGTTCGAACAACAAAGCCAATGTTTAAACCAATTAAAACGCAATCAGAACGGCGCGCTGTCATAAATGTGACCCGCCAATTGACTTGCACCCGACCGGTCTAAGTTCAACCCTAATAATTGAATTGCGGAGAGAAATCATGCGACAGTCGCTGACCTTAGCACTGACAAGCTGGAGATTTTTAGGATTGGAAAAATTATACATGGTAGAGCAACGCTGCAGCTATTTTAACCGCTGGTTGTAACCGGAGACCCTTTTTACTGGATACAAGGCATTCCATCTCAGTCCTCAGGGGTACCAACGCATCTGCATTTTTATTTTTAATCGAGGATAGATGTGGATGTCTATGGCAGCATCCACGTACCATCAGATGGTCTGGGTGCTCGTTTGTTACCCTTTTTAAACAAAAAAAAATGATTGATTCATCATGATTGGCGGTCCACAACTGTGTGATTTATCAAAAGCTTTCTTTCTCGCACATATTTGTGGAATCAGTTACCACCAGCTACCACCAGCCTTTCAGAATTGGATTTATAGGATTTTGACTAACTCGTCGGTCTACTGGATGTAAACGCGATGGCTAAATATGAGGACCCGGATTCAAATCCCAAGTCTGGCTAAAATTTGTTATTGGGTTTTCCTGCTAAGAAATTCTCAGTAGAGTAAAGTCAGGAAGTTGACTGTGTTTCACCCCGTGCCTAGGATATCACGTAAAGCCGTTGGTCCTGCGCCTGATCTCTCTCCGGTCGTGTTGAATTACCGTCCCATCGGACTATGAGAGTGGAGGGAATAGAGAGTGTACCTGTTATTGCGTACTCACTTGTGCACTATAATCCTGTCCTGCCCAGATGGTTAGTCTCCGTTGAGACTGGCCGCCGTGACTGAAATTCGGTCTAAACGACATTATTATCATTAAGTGCTATAGTAAAATAAATAAATCAAAACCCAACTAGATGGAAGCCCTCGGCAGGGGAGACCGAACGGCCGAGGGTTAAGGGGAAAGGGAAGAAATCGGCGGACGATGCGGGTGGTATCGAGGAGCACCGCCTTCTGAATTTGAGCCCGGAGCGGTCCGTCACGGAGTCCCAGTCGCCTCAGATGACCCGAGATTATTATATTTATAATGTCCTCCAGACCTCAACTGAGACTAGCCATCTGCGCAATACAGGATTATAGTGCCCAAGTGTATGCGCAAGCACAGGTGCACTCCCTATTACTTTACGCTCATAGTCCGATGGGACGGTAAACTGACACGACCGGAGAGGGATCAGGCGCAGGACCAACGGCTTTACGTGCTTTCCGAGGCACGGGGGTGAGACACCGCCAACTTCCTGACTCCAGGCAGCTACTGAGAATTTCTTGACGGAAAAACTCGACAACTTTGTTACGTGGTAGAGCCATGCTGCAGCTATATTAGTGGTATAGTTGTAGCAGGCATGGGTCGATTGGGGGATGGACCACACTCTCACAGAATACCAGCGTAAAACAGCAGCGTAACGCTGCTGTGTTTCATGTTAGATACGATTTTATGCGACAAAACGTTGGAATCTTCATTTTTAGGTGCTAGTAGAACATACCTCGCGTAGGTATGTTCTACTTTGCGCTTAAGGCATGCAAAAATAAAATATATCGACTTGGCTCATGAGATTGTCGCTATGTGGGACGTTGATTCTACTATTATTGTACCAATAGTTGTATCAGTCAATGGGTTTATCGGTAAAAATATGGACGATTATCTGTCCAAGTTAGGTTTGGGCAAATGGCTGAAGGGATTGATCCCAAAATCGGCCTTATTAAATACGGCTCGAATAATAAGAAGGTTTCTATCTTTGGATGCCTAACTTCACCGATGGCTTAGGATTCCTCGCCGCGGTGGATAATAGCCGAAATAATAATATTATTTATATAGATTGTGTGAGTGTAGAGAACCGGAGAACCTTTTTACTGGAAACGAGGTATTCCATCTTAGTCCTTACGGGTGACAACGCATAGTCTGCATTTTGATTCGTGATCGAGGATAGATGTAGATGTCTATGAGCCACAGCAACCACTTACCATCAGGTGGACTGTGGGCTCGTTTGTCACCCTTATCTCATTAAAAATAAACTGTTTTTTTGGCCCGACCCGGGTTCGAACCCGGGACCTCATGATCAGCAGTCGCGTTTACAACCACTAGACCAACGAGGCAGTTATTGTTATTATTATTACCAAAATATCTTATGGCTTCCGATAGATGGCGGTGTATCCATCTAGTTAATACAACCGTTACTGTGCATATTTCTATGTATATGTATAAAAAGTTAACAACAGCCCGTGGCAAGTACACGAACAATGATTACGAAGTAATAACACGCCGGCGGACTCTCAGCACGCTACCAATTGACCGAGGCCCGTATTATAACTCTTGATAGGGTCTTCACTAATTCTATTAGTGTACGGTTACCATAAATGTTGGAACTCAACCGGGACATTTAGAATAGCAATGAGGCATACCATGAATAGTTAAAAAACTCGTTACATATTATAGAATATCATCATCATTCATCATTACAGTCCTTCGCAAGTCCACTGCCGAACATAGGTCTCCCCTAAGGAATGCCACAAAGCACGGACCCGAGCCATCTGCATACATCGACTTCCTGCGTGGCAAGACATGCATATAGTCTATCACGCGGGGAAACTCCGAACATAGCCCTCTCCACAGCTCGCTGACCTACTTTGAGCTTCCTCATACGGCCAGCAGTAAAGGACTACGTCTCAGATCCATAAGTCATTACTGGTTGTACAATCGTGTTTTCAAGTTGGAGGTATACCTGATATATAGGTACACCTGATATACATATATTATAGAATATACTTGTCAAAAAATCAAAAATCATCATCATTATTTCCTTAGGCTCACTCGTCGTCTCCGGTACCATTTTTCTCTGCATGTTTCTCGCGTTTTAAGGAATTGCCTGCCTCCTTTTTGGTAAAATTAAAGTCATAGAAAGTACTATACAAATATCTTCATAATCTATAGCACACTTACGGCATATAGTTTTTACTCGATCGGGAAAGGACCACGCTCTCACAGAATACTAGCGTAAAATAGCAGCTCAATGATGCTGTGTTTCGTATGGTGAGTGTAGAGAACCGGAGATTCTATTTACTGGAAATAAGGTATTCTATCTTAGTCCTCAGAGATGACAACATATCTGCATTTTGATTCTTAACCGAGGATAGATGTCTATGGGCCACAGCATCCACACCACATACCATCAGGTGGACTGTGTGTTCATTTGCGCCCATAAACTATTAAAAAAATCAAACTAATACTATTTATAATTCAAAAATACCGGAACAGCTGATTAGGACAGGACCCGGTTTAAAGTGTTGTCTCTTTAAACCGGGACATGTCCTGATGCACCGTAACGTATGTAAACATATTGAAAGGATTTATCGTTTCAATTGCCGATAACGAGACAATCAATCTTCTTCTCACTACTTTTCAAGTTTATCTAGATAGGTGTCATCCCTGAGATTATATTTTCTAAATAACCAAGTGAAATTCGGTGGCTTAGTTACTATAAATAAAACTTAATGTTCCTTTATGGTATAGGCTATACCAGCTATCCTATTACGATAAAACTTTGATGAGTTGTTGCGAGCGCGCCCGCTAAGTCTACTGACAAAATAGGCATTGTAACACATTTAACACATTGTAACCTGGGAATGAGGTGATCGCCACCATGCCGGTTCTATTAAGACTCATTTAAAATTTGTATAAACAAAATTATTGTAAAGTGAAATATGTTTAAAAAAAAGTCCCGCTGGGTTTCTTGCTGGTTCTTCCCAGGACAGAGGTATTTTCCGAACCAGTGGTAAATAAAAAAATGACTTTCAATAAGTATTATGTAATAATCTATATTGAATAAAAATTATTCTATTCTATTCTACACACGCTGGGCTCAGCTATACGTGGCTATACATTAGTGAGAATTACATATCTGGTTCCCGGTTCTGTTCATTGCGTATATCGTTGCAGCCTATTAAAGTCGCTAATTGTTGTAATGAACATAGACCCCCATAGATTGCCTCTTAGGGAGGATATTTGCCATAGTTGTCACGCTTAAGCGGGCTGGCAACCACAGTCTTTTTTTTATTTTTAGTCGTTATTAAATCGCTGCTGCCCATCGTCTGATTTGTTTCCCTCTGTCGCCTCTTACGACACCCACGGGAGTATATGGGGTAATGGGTATTACGCCGTTTATTACTAATATCGCAATGAACCGCCACTACACGGGCGGTTCATTGCGATATTAGTAATAAACGTTACAATTTTTTTTAAACGTTACACCCACACTAGGATTTTCCCCTGTATCGTGGAGGTAGTTTACATACGTAAATTTCACAAGGACAAATATCCAGACCCGGAAGAATTATTTGTAGGCCATAAAAACACTTGTTACATGCGGGATTCAAACCCGCGGCCGGCAGTTTTAAACTAAATGTTAAGTTTTTAATTCTATTATAGTTTTTTTATAGAAAATATACAACGAACACACAATCCACCTGGGTGTGAGTGGATGCTGTGGTCTATAGACATCTACATCCATCGACGCATCTGCAGTTTGATTTCTAATCTGGAATCAAAATGTTAGCGTTATCACTCCTGAGGATTAAGAAGGAATGCTTTGTTTTCAGTACAAAGGGGCGCCAGTTCTCTAAATTCATCATACGGAATACCGCAGCATTAAATTGCTATTTTACACTTGTTTTCTGTGTGAGCGTGCCTCACACTTCCCCTTCCCCGGTCGAGCCGACCCATTCGTGCTACACCATAATATAGCTGCATGGCTCTAACATTTTTATTATTTGTCCCTTGCAATATTATTATTTTTTGATAATCCTCGATAATCGATCGCAGCATCAGACGTCTTACACCTTTGATTGTGCGTGCTGGTATATTTACATTTGACGTATACGAGATGATCACACGGCAATATTTCGGAGGCCGAAAGATCTTGTCGTGTTCCCCAGATAGCCTACGACACCACGACGAGTTGATGTAATGTGATGGAGTCTTTAACGCGCAGTGTGGTGGGACCACTGCGTGTTATTAACCAGATTCAAAGACGCCAATAAAATAATATATTTTACAGTTGTTCAATAATTTTGTAAAATGACCTCTGTTTCAGTATGTTGTAGTTTCTATTTGTTTAACAATTTTGGAGGCTCTTATGGAAGACTCCGGTGCTTCAGCTTCAGCTCCCTTTGCCCTCTCCTAAATCCTGTCCGGTCCGGTGATATATCGCCCCATCTATATCACATCGTACTGTCCCGGTTAGGTAACAGTAATTCGTAAACGTATTAAGGAAAACAATACCAAGCTATAAAGGTTAAAACAAACTCTAGAGCCAGGGATTGAAAACCGGTTCCAAATTTCGGTACGGTACTTAATTTAGCATCTATAAAAGTATGAGAGTCGCTGAATACCGGTTTCCTATCGGTACTTTTGGAAAGACATTTTCTCGGGCAAAATTCTCTGTCATTTTTTTATCTCGAGTTATTTATAATTTTTCTTTATGATTTCAAAGTTTTCTTTCTTTCTTTCTTTCTTTCTTTCCCATTTTGGAGGATTAATGAAGTAGAGTAAAATTCGCCACACTGTTACACTGCGTGTTGTCAGATATTGCTAGACCTAGCAATATATATTTTTTTATTTATCTGTCATAATTACGGTGAAGGACAACACCGACGAAAATTTGGTAAATTTAAAAATTGCAAATAATATGTATATTTTATATCGGAACTAGGAAGTAATAATTATTCTAAAAGATTGGTAACTTGTTTAAATAACACACAAAAAGATATAGGAAGTATTAAGTTGTATGCACAAACTAGTAAGAAATTGTGTCACGGAACTCATTCCGTCCTTTTTAGGGTTCCGTGCCCGGAGGGTAACAAACGGAACCCTATTACTAAGCCTCCGCTGTCCGTCCGTCCGTCCGTCTGTCAGCGGGCTGTATCTTATGATCCGTAATAAGTAGACAGTTGAAATTTTCACAGAATGTGTGTTTCTGTAGCCGCATTAACAACAAATAATTTAAATAAATAAAAAATTAAAAGGGGCTCCCCTACTAGAAACGTGTATTAAGATGGTACGGAAGCCTTCATGCGCGAGTCCGACTCGCACTTGGCCGGCTTTTTATTTAGGTACCTATTTCTTCTTTTTGGCATTCTGTATGCTCATAACCTATTATTAACTTGAATATTGTAACTTCTTATTAAGTGAAATGTATTATATTACTTTTGAGGATAAACACACTTCAGACGGTACTCGACTCGGGACACCGGTTTGTTTTGACAACTCTTAAAAAGTATTTAATAGATTAGAGGTAATGACAAACTCAATTATTGCGAACAGGCTATAAATATAATACTTAATTATTATGATTTCTTATATTTACGCGAACACTACACATTGAATAAAACTATTTTTATGGATTTTATCGCGTTTAATTCACTTATTTTAATTCCCGACGTAAAATTAAACGCGATAAAATCCGTAAAAATAGTTTTAGGCCGGCCACATACATACGGAATCCCATTTTGCCCGCAAAATATCGAACGGGAAAACTACCGTACGTGTGTGACGGGTCATAGATTTTATATGAACTTGCTGCGTTCGGAATCTCAAATCGGAATTTCGAAACGGAATCCAGAAACGGAATTCCGTGAATACATCACACACATACGTTTATTTCCGTTCGGAATAACAAGGGTCAGTTGAGAGACGTTAGCCATTGAGTCTAGACATTCTGCCAGCGAATAATGACGACGATTTTCTGATTGCGATTCCATTGTTGCTGTATCATTGTTACTGGGCGCATCCCCTTATCATCCTAAGCTTGCAATATCGTCAATATTATGTAAAAACAGCTATCTATCCAGAGATATTTTTTTAATTATGGATATCTGTGAACCCTTTCGATGAATTATTAAACAAAATAAGATGAATGGTTACGAAAAGCTATACGCATATAAGATTAAATGTAAAAACTACATAAACACACCTACTCGCTTCGGTCGTGCGACGAACACTGATCGCTTTCCGTACGGAATTTACGAATGTAATCTGATGAACGGTATGGCAGCGCATAAAATACGAACAAACAAAAATTATTTTTTTATATATTGGATAATATTATGTACATGGAACAAGTGATATCTGGATCTTGACAACGGCGCCACCTACCGGGTCCAATTGTGAATCGTGTGAATCGTCGTTTAGATCATATTATACGTGGTAGAGCCATGCTGCAGCTATATTAGTAGTATTAGATGTAGCACGAATGGGTCGGCTCGACCGGGGAAGGACCACTCTCTCACAGAATACCAACGTAAAGTAGCAGCTTAACGCTGCAGTGTTTCATATGGTGAGTGTAGAGAACCGGAGACCCTTTTTACTGGAAACGAGGCATTCCATCTTAGTCCTCACGGGTGACAACGCATCTGCATTTTGATTATTTATTGAGGAAAGATGTAGATGTCTATGAGTCACAGCAACCACTTACCATCAGGTGGACAGTGTGCTCGTTTGTCACCCTATCCTATAAAAAAAAGATCTTCCAGGGACCCACTCAAACACACACAAAAAGTTTCATCAACATAAGTCCAGCCGTTCTCAAGTGATAATCTTTCATATATGCGTCAATTGATTTTTACATAGATATAGATTACCCACATGCACATTGTTTAAGAATTTGCTAAAATACTGCCCGAGAATAACTTAACAGTAAATAGCTGTATTGTAGACGTATTGCAGCGTTATGGGCTTTATGAGGCTTTGTCAACAAGCGAATCGTGATCCTTTTTGTATAATTTGTTGTGATTTTTACATATACAAAAATATCTTTTATTATTATGTTATAATGGATATAGAAAATGTATATAGAAATAAATATCTCACCAACTATACAAATTACAAAAAAAAACATGAAACCCACTCCAACACAATTAAACTGCAATCAAAGCTAACCCGGGCGGGCGCAACGTCGTTTTAAAATTTAATTACTGACTCTGCTT
The DNA here is from genome assembly GCA_029286625.1 of Parnassius orleans. Lineage (NCBI taxonomy): Eukaryota > Metazoa > Arthropoda > Insecta > Lepidoptera > Papilionidae > Parnassius > Parnassius orleans. The sequence goes on along the minus strand of JAGSMP010000047.1, from coordinate 1,738,234 downwards.
CTGACACGACTCACACAATGTTTATTAGCTAAATACACCGTATTTTTCCTTTCTTTAGAAGTAAGGGTAAAAAACGAGCACACAGTCCACCTGATGGTAAGTGGATGCTGTAGCCCATAGATTTATACGTAGGGCCATGCTGCAGCTATATTATGGTTGTAGCACGAATGGATCGGTTCGACCAAGCAAGGACCACGCTCTCACAGAATACCTGCGTAAAATAATGGTATTTCGTGTTGTGAGTGTAGAGATCTGGAGACTGTTTAATGGCAACGAGGCATTCCATCTTAGTCCTCACGGCTGATAACGCATCTGCATTTTGATTTTTATTGAGGATAGACACAGCAACCACTTACCATCAGGTGGATTGTGCGCTCGTTTGTCACCCTATAAAAAAGAAGATCTGGAGACTCTGTTTAATGGCAACGATACTTATAGTACTCAGGGGTGACGACACATTTGCATTTTAATTCTTAATCGAGGATAGATGTAGGATGAATAGATGTAGTATGGTTGTAGCACGAATGGGTCGGCTCGACCGGGAAAGGGCCACGCACTCACAGAATACCAGCCTAAAATAAAAGCTTAATACTGCTGTGTTTCGTATGTTGAGTGTAGGGAACCGGAGACGCGAGGATAAATGTAGATGTCTATGGGCCACAGCATCCACTTACATATATAAAAAATATATAAAATATATATTTAAAATAAAAAAGTATTTAAAATACTATAAAAAAAGAGTGCTTAGCACAGAACCAGCACGCTTGCAAACACATACGTTAATGATTATATTATTAAGAAATTATGATATCGTCTCAAAACCAATTTTAATTCGACATTTGATAACACGTCTACACGCCCGGTAAAACCTTCGCGACGGTTATCTCCGAACTCTTCCAATATGTATTCAGGCATTATAAGGAATTTAATCAGAAAAGTACTAACTGACAGCGCAGTGCGATAGTGACACAATGATATAATATAGTCGACTAAAAATAGACAAGTAGTTACAATTAAATGCACAGTTAAACTTAGACCATTTAACTAAATTTGGTTGAATGGTCTAAGCAGTTAAATCAAGTTAGATTTAAGTTTAACTATTATAGCGCTCGATAATGAGCTAGTTTTGTGGCAATTTCTAGTTGGGTTTTGACACCATTATCTTTATATATATAATTCTTCTGTCCATATGTATGTGACTTAACTCCTCCTAAAGTGCTGGACCGATTTTGATGAAATTTTGTGTGTGTGTGATTAAGTTGATTAGAGAATGTTTTAGATTCACAATTGGACCTGGTAAGTGGAACTGTTGTCGAGATCCAGAAATCGGCGAATCGCTAGTTAATAAATTAGGGGAAGCACGGGGAATGGCGCTCATCGGGTAATACTGCTCACTCAAATAACTTGATATAAAATACTTGATATAAATTTTATTTATACACATATAAAAATTATTACTAAAACTTGATATAAAAACTTGATATACAAATAACTTGCATGGAAACACCTCACGTAGTCAAGTAGTGAAGTGCTTGATGTATGACGCATGAGCAAAATTTATGTGCGTGTGTTTGTTTGCGACCGCGTGGATCTATTATTTTTGCTGAATGTTTTTGTCTATAAGTTCAGAATTTCAGTACTAATTTCTTCCTGGTATTATTAATTTACGTACTAAAACTTTAAATTTAGCGATAACACAATGGCCTATAGACATCTACATTTATCCTCAATGAAGAATCAAAATTTAGATATGTTTTCACCCCTGAGGACAAAGATGAAATACCTCAAAAAGGATCTCAGGTGGAATGCCTCGTTTTCAGTAAAAAGCGTCTCCGGTTCCCTACACTCGCCATATGAAACACAGCAGTATTAAGCTTTTATTTTACGCTGGTATTCTGTAAGAGCGTGGTCCATTCGTGCTTAACCATAATATAGCCGCAGCGTGGCTCTACCATGTATACGATCTACTTGATTCTATTGACTGATAATAACCCCTGGGAATGAGGTGATCGCTACCATGCTGTTTCTAAATATTTTCATTTGTATAAAATATTAAATTGTAAATTGTGTTTTTAAAAAAAAGTCCCGCTGGGTTTCTTGCTGGTTCTTCCCAGTATATAGGCTTTTTGCGAACCAGTGGTAAAAGTAAAAAATGACTTTAAATAAGTATTACTGTAATCTATATTGAATAAAACTGATTCTATTCTATTCTATTGCGTTTAGTTTTAGTGTAGTGGCGGCATGAGAGAACCTACTATCCCAAATAATTCCGTGAGTGTCGTTGCGATACGACCGAACCGATAGAGGGAAATGAAAAAGAAGATGGACTTTCTGATAATAAGTCAAATTAATAAATAAACCTGCAGCTGTCAAGCGTGGCACCTATGGCAAATATCCCCTTATGAGGCAATCTATGGGAGTGGCATATGTTCAGCAGTGGACTTTTGATAGATTGTAACGGTAAAAACAACATGGTAGAGCCACAAAATATCCGTAAAATTTGTTTTATTCGATTGAATTTGCGCCATGCAGGTAAAATTTTGAAAAATTCCACCACGTCATCTTTTAAGAAAATTATAATTAACAACGTTGTGAAGCAGCCCTTGTTCTTTTAATAACCTAAAGAGGCTTATAACTGTTTTTAAATAATAATAATAATTTTGTTTAACTATTATCATCATTATTACAGCACTTCACAAGTCCACAGCTGAACATAGGCCTCCCCCTAGAAATGCCACAAAGCACGGTCCTGAGCCACCTGCACCCATCGACTTCCCGCATGTCTTACCAGGTGGTCGTCACTCCATCTAGTGGGGAGCGGTCCTACACTTCGCCTACCGGTACGAGGCTGCCACTCGAGCACCTTTCTACCCCATCGGTTGTCGGTTCTTCGAGCTATATGGCCGGCCCATTGCCACTTCAGCTTACTAATCCTTTGGGCTATGTCGGTCACTCTGGTTCTACTGCGAATAATCTAATTTTTAAGTCTATCATACAGAGAAACCCCGAGCATAGCCCTGTCCATAGCTCGCTGAGCAACCTTGAGCTCAGCGACCAGCAGTTAGGGATCACGTCTCAGATCCATAAATCATCACTCGCAACACGCACTGGTTGTACAATCTCGTTTTGCGTATAGAAAGTTACCTAAGCTTACGGTTAGTGTCTATGATGAAAATTCGCAACTTTGTTAGTGCCTTCATGAAATCTATAATAAAATATTAACAAAACATCTTTAAATTCATAAAATAACTTAAATTGCTTAAAATGTTATTAGGGGTTTTATAAAGTTGACGATTATGATTTCTTATATTTACGCGAACACTACACATTGAATAAAACTACTTTTACGGATTATATCGCGTTTAATTAACTTCTATTTCCAGTCCGCACTGGTTTACATAATGATTTCTTATATTTACGTGAACACTACACATTGAATAAAACTACTTTTACGGATTATATCGCGTTTAATTAACTTCTATTTCCAGTCCGCACTGGTTTACATAATGATTTCTTATATTTACGTGAACACTACACATTGAATAAAACTACTTTTACGGATTATATCGCGTTTAATTAACTTCTATTTCCAGTCCGCACTGGTTTACATAATGATTTCTTATATTTACATGAACACTACACATTGAATAAAACTACTTTTACGGATTATATCGCGTTTAATTAACTTCTATTTCCAGTCCGTACTGGTTTACATAATGATTTCTTATATTTACGTGAACACTACACATTGAATAAAACTACTTTTACGGATTATATCGCGTTTAATTAACTTCTATTTCCAGTCCACTGGTTTAGATAATGATTTCTTATATTTACGTGAACACTACACATTGAATAAAACTACTTTTGGATTATATCGCGTTTAATTAACTTCTATTTCCAGTCCACTGGTTTACATAATGATTTCTTATATTTACATGAACACTACACATTGAATAAAACTACTTTTACGGATTATATCGCGTTTAATTAACTTCTATTTCCAGTCCGCACTGGTTTACATAATGATTTCTTATATTTACATGAACACTACACATTGAATAAAACTACTTTTGGATTATATCGCGTTTAATAACTTCTATTTCCAGTCACTGGTTTACATAATGATTTCTTATATTTACATGAACACTACACATTGAATAAAACTACTTTTACGGATTATATCGCGTTTAATTAACTTCTATTTCCAGTCCGTACTGGTTCACATAATGATTTCTTATATTTACGTGAACATAATTAAACATAATTAAACGCGATATAATCCGTAAAAGTAGTTTTATTCAAAGTTGACGATTTTTATTTAACCAGAGTAATTTAGTATATAAACCTAACTTTTAATTTTAAAAAAATCTAATTAGATCTAAGAGTTAGAGGGGTCCTGGCTATCTTACTTGTCTCGTTTCCTTATCAATAATAGCAGTTTACAGTTGACACCTGTCTTAGACTCAAACATATTAAACTACTAGCGATCCGGGCTTAGCTTTCCATTGACGTCCGTTGAGTTGGGGGTTGATATTTTTTTTACAGAAAAGTTACATTATTATAAGCACACACGCAAAGTTTCAACATGCGGAAACGCGTGACATAAATATTGAAAAATATAAACCTAACTTTTAATTTAAAAAAAAATCTAATTAGATCTAAGAGTTAGAGGGGTCCTGGCTATCTTACTTGTCTCGTTTCCTTATCAATAATAGCAGTTTACAGTTGACACCTGTCTTAGACTCAAAACTATTAAACTACCAGCGATCCGGGCTTAGCTTTCCATTGACGTCCGTTGAGTTGGGGGTTGTTTTTTACAGAAAGGTTACATTATTATAAGCACACACGCAAAGTTTCAACCTGCGGAAACGCGTATTTTTTGAGAAAAAAAATATTGAAAATCAATTATTTTTGCAATATTTATGCCAATCCCCATTGACGTCCGTCAAGTTGGGGGTTGATATTTGTGGTTTTTTACACTTAATATTAATCCATAAAATGAGGAAAATTTCCTCAGAATTAAAAATGAAAAAATACTAGAAAAGGGGGGGCTCCGAAACTTTCCTTTTAAGGCGGGTAGTACACCTTCCCCTGCACCCCCCACCCCTCCCCCCTCAATTCGACGAATGTCAATGGAAATTCCTAATAAAATATAATTCTGTAATTTAAATATAATTCGAGAATTCGATATAATCTATGGTAGGGATTGACATAGTACGCGTCTCCGAATATTGAAACTTTGCGTGTGTGCTTATAATAATGTAACCTTTCTGTAAAAAAAAATATCAACCCCCAACTCGACGGACGTCAATGGAAAGTCGTACCGTAATCCGCCCCGACTTCGGACGGGTCATTGAGATCCAATGTGATCATCCAGGGACTCAAACACACACAAAAAATTTCCTCAAAATCAGTTCAGCCATTTTCGAGATTTTGCGAGAATAACGGACAGCAATTGATTTTTATATAGAGACTAGCTGATACCCGCGACTTCGTCCGCGTTGCTTACAAACATCACTGAACACGTAGTGCTCATAAAAATCGTTGTTTCTTAAAACTTTAATAAATATTTTAATTAAATGAAGATATCGCAATATTTTTTTTAGATAAGGGCCAATTGTCTAAGAAATAAAACTTAGAAAACCTAATTGAAGTCTATCTAGTAGTTTTTCCGTGATGCGCGCACAACTGCAAACCTCTATCATTTTATTTATATATGTAGATATATAGATGACATAAGCACTTAACTTCCTTTGGAGGGGTTATTTTCTAACTACCTTCGTTAAATCCTTAATTCTCTAACCTACGTCTGGTTAATATCTTTATTTTTTTTCTTAAACTGACCTAAATAGTATTTAACAAGCAGTAACTAAATAGCACCTAATTTACCAACAATGTCTATATAAGCAACAATAAAATTAATTTTAAGCTTATGGAAGTGAAACATGTGGAAATATTCTGAAATATAATTTCCTACAACACCTAACAAAACAACGTAGTATATTGAATATATTATGTAGCGACTGGTGACATTTAATGTATTGTGAATAGTAAATATTTCGAGAAGCAGAATCTCTGGGCCCGCGCCAGTTCTTTGTGCTTGTTACGAGCAAAAGAAAGATATAACAACTTTCTACAGGAAAACACTCGCTGACATCATAAATTCCTATTTGTTAAGAGGAAAATGAATAACAACAATAAACATTTACTAACACAAAAAGTTTCCGAAGAATTACAACACATTTTGTAACGAAATACATAATATTTATGACAAACTGTTTATTATAAATAAATTATTACTCACGTCTACCAAACAAAGGCGCGTCTTCATTTTTACTGTACACTGAATATTTTTATAACACAACAATATTAGATTCTTATAAAAATTTATTGCAAAACGCAACGCATCTTGAAAAATGCATTTGCAACTTTCGAAGTCTATCGGAATCTAATAAACGCATTCTCGCGCCATCTCCACTGGGCTGATGGCATCCACATTTTTCACTTTTATAACAAAAAAACTCGCACTAACACAGTCGTAATAACGACGATATTCTTATTATTTTCGGCGTTTTTCCGCACTATGCACAAAAGTCTAATTCAGATCAACACCGAGTTGGCACTTGGTTGGCAAACTACAGTACACTACAAAAGCAAAAGTGAATGAATAGTTTAGTTTACCACCACTGATGCGTGCGTAGTGCTGACAGGCGTTTAAGTTTTACCCAAATCTTTGAAGAATTAATAGTTTAGAAATTAATTTTTTCTTAATGAATTGGTATCGATTCATCAACTGGGTTTTGGTAAAATATACAAACATTATTTTTAAATCACTTCACCTGCAAGCATGTACAACTTGTAAGAATTAAAATGTTTTAAATAATGTTTGGCCGTGCAAAATTCACATAGTATAATTTCAAACCTGAATCCCACATCCAATAAAACAACACATATCCAGAATGTTAAATAGCAACAGAATTATAGGTATATTTATTTAAAAAAACGTAACATCCACACTAGGATTTTCTCCTGTATAGTGGGGGCAGTTTACATACATAAATTTCACAAGGACAAACATTCAGACCTGGAAAAATTATTTGTAGGCCATACAAATACTGGTTCCGTGCGGGATTCGAACCCGCGGCCCTCAGCGTAGCAACTCATTGCTAAGCCACTGCGCCACGGAGCCGCATATGAGCATATAAGAGCAGGTTCCGGCTTTAAGTTCAACTACATATTAACTACCTTGCATGTTAAGTACAGGCAAACTTTTAAAAAGTTATTATCAGCTGGTGCTGTCTGGAAAATATCGTTTTTTCCAAGGTGACTACAATCAAATGTCAATAAGCAAGGTAACAGTCTATATACTACTAAAGGTTCTGATTGGGTCTCAGAACAGGGAAAAGTCCACCGCACAAATATATATATTACATAGAATATGCAAGTTTGCTCAAAACATTTTTTTTTTTCACCAGCCACTACAAAATAAATCAGCACTTAAAACTACAGTTCGATAACAATTTCATTTTTGACAGGTATCTAACTCAGATTATACCTGTAAGAAACATAAGGCAAACTCTTATCCAGTAAGCTTCCACAGCTTTTTTATTTATTCCTATATAAGTTGTATAAATTATAAGCTTAACTTAATTAATTATACAACATAATATAATTACTTTCTTGTAGATTAAGTAAAGTTACGCCACGCCATGAATAATGGTTATTCATTCATTTTTATTAATTACTGATTCATTAAAATCGAAATTCGTTACTTATTTTAGTGTGATTAAAACAAAAAAGCAACTGAATTTTTAACTAATACACTATAATATTCTCTGTCTATCAATAATCCCTTTTAATTTGGAAAATGTTATTTTAATAAGCCATTGGAAATTTAAATATAATACATGGCAACCCACTACATACGATACAAAACATACGTATAGATCTGTGGTATAGACGCCAAGCCAGCGTGACAGCTTGCTGTATGTTAAAAAGAGATAGGCTTATGCTTATCACAAAAACATGTGGTAAGTCTGCAATTAGTCTGACAGAGATGGATACTTTCTCTAGTTCAGATTTAATATCCGGTATTACCGTTTAAGAATTTGTATATTTTGTGTATTGAGGTGTAGCGAAGAACTGATAACGTATGGTAGTGGTCAGCAAAGTTGACCTCTTTAGATATCTAAGTTTTAAAAATAGTAGCCGTTCGGTGCAAAATATTACGTTAAAGTTATATAGTACTTCATTTTAAAATATGAAATATGGGAACATGACTTCTGTATGCTAATGAGATCGTAAAAAACAAATGCTACCAATGATATTATGTACAAAAGAATATCATTGAATGCTAATTTTTGCGTAAACTACCTAGGTAATTAGAAAAAAAAAATATTAGCATTTATTTGTCAAAAATAAAACCGAAAATTTCAAGTTAAGTACTATCAGTAGGTAATATGTTTGTTAAAGTCTCAGAGACCAACAAAAGGGATAGCCAGAGTGTAGCGTTGTGTACATTTCAAGTGGAACTATACAACTGGAACCGGTGCTACAACTATACCAGTAATATAGTTGCAGTTTGGCTCTACCACGTATTATTGGACAGAGTAATAAGAAGAAAGGTTAGGTTAGGTTAGTTATATCAGTATTAATTACGTAGACCGATTCGACTTGTCATTATTCATATTGCACGGGCATTATAAATAGTGCCCTGATTAAGCACTGGGTCCATAACATATAGAAAAACTAAAACCCCGACTTCAGAGCTATAATGCGGAAACTATATTATTCTTCTTTAAATCCTTCGAATACGAATTACTATTCTTATTCTCAGAACGCCTCGTTCTTAGTAAAAAGGGTCGCTGGTTCTCATCACTTAGGGACAATGAATTAATAACTACTTACTTGGACACACTTGGACTATTACTGAAGTCTAAGATAGAATGCCTTGTTTCCAGTAGAAAAGATCTCCGATGCTCTACTCTCACTATACCATTTTTGGTATAGTAAGAGACAGCAGCATTAAGCTGCTATTTTACGCCGGTATTCTGTGAAAACGTGGTTCTTCCCCGGTCGAGGCCACCCATTCGTGCTGCAACGAAAGTGCAGTGCGACTCTACCACGTGCAAAGGTTGGCAAATAATACTTTAAACAATAAGAGTGTTCCTTGGTTCAATATGTACCAGTAAAGGGTCTCCAGCTCTCTACTCGCACCATACCAAAAACAGGAGCATCAATCTGCTACTTTACGCCGGTATTCTGTAAGTATGTGGTCCTTTCCCAGTTTCCCGAGGCCACCCATTCGTACTGCAACCATAATAAAGTTGCAGTGCGACTCTACCTCGCCTTTGCACGAGGCGGATTAACAAATAATGTTTTAATGCCTCCTCTACACTACTCGCGAAGTTACCTCGATGAAGTGCTCGTCAAAGTCAATCGCAGATCGCAGTCCGAAGACCGTGACTACACACTCGTGCTACTTCGCGAAGAGCTCAGTCGTCTTGAGTCGCCCGCACCCTTAACATGCATAACGTTCAAGAGGCAGCTGCTATAGGTACTTAATTGTGTGAACAGTACAACGTCAATGCGTTAACCATAGCTAAATAAATATGTAGGAAGCTACATATTTAATATTTATATATAAAAAAATTAATATATAACTGGCGTACACCAAGTAATTGTATTGTAGTGGGACGCTTCGTGTAACTTCGGGCCACTTCGCGAAGTGCTTTGACTCGGGCGCATAAAACCGACAGCGATCGGAAGTTGCCCGAGGTGGAGCGAGGTTGCACGAAACGAATCGAAGTACCTCTCTACACTATTCTCCTCGCCAAACTTCGATCAACTTCGCGAATAGTGTAGAAGGGCCATTAGACCTTAGGGGTGACAACGCATTTGCATTTCAACTCTTAAAAAAAGATAGACGCAGATGTTTATGGGCCACAGCGTCCACTTACCATCATATGGACTGTGCGCTCGTGTGTCCACCATATTCCATAAAAAAATGAGCCTATATTTTTATTAATTAATTTATTCATTCATTACAGCCTATCAATTACCACTGCTAAACATCGGCCTACCCGCTGATTGCCTCATAAAGGGGATTTGAGGCTAGTAAATTATAAATTAATAATAATAAATTAGTGAAAAAAAAAAGTGTATGTTTCAAATTACTTGTTCCAACTGATTAACAGCCTCACGCAATAGTCAGCCTTTATATTATAGTTTTGCCTACTATGTATACAAAATGTAACAAAAACCCTGAGGTTCCCGTTAAGTGCGTTATCAGAATCAGTATTCAAATGTATAGAAATAGTTTTATTTTTTCAAAAAACTGGACCATTAAAAAAATATTTTAATAAAAAAAAAATTGTATTTGGTTTTACTGCCTCTACATTGTCCGGGGAGTAAGAGGATTGTCAGACTCCGCCTTACTGGTACTCGTGTCAGTTAGAGATAATAAAACCACATACAATTTGCAAAAAAAATGTTTTTACTAAAATTTTTTTTTAATGGCCGAGTTTTTTGAAAAAAAAATTTCTATCCGTTTGGATACTGATTCTGGTAACGCACTTAACGGGAACCACAGGGTTTTTGTTACATATTGTATATTTACATAACGATTCCTTATACTTACGCGAATACTACACTTTGAATGAAACTATTTTTACTTATTTTTTTTTAATTTTCGACATTTCGGTTGGTTTGCAGCAGCCATGGTCACGGAGGGGACTGAGGTTATTGACGTCCCGATGTCAAAGTTAACCCGAAGTACCTTCACCTTTTTATATATAAGTATATCATCATCATTATCATTACAGCCTATCACAAGTCCACTGCTGAACATAGGCCTCCCCCAAGTTATGCCACAAAGCACGGTCCTGAGCCACCTGCATCCATCGACTGCCTGCATATCTTACCAGGTCGTCACTCCATCTAGTGGGAGTTCGCCCTACACTTCGCCTACCGGTACGAGGCTGCCGCTCGAGAACCTTTTTTCCCCATCGGTTGTAGATTCTTCGAGCTATATGGCCGGCCCGTTGCCACTAAATATATAATTCATAATTATTTATTTGCATAGAGTGTAGGTAGATATTACAAAAGTATTATTAAAACATAAAAGTTCCGATACATTCTGCCTTATCGAGGCGTGCAAATTTTGACTAAATAGTTATAAGTTATAATACATTTTATATATATATATATTACTATTTTAGTAATCGGTAGAACCTTAAAGGTTGACAACCCTAACTACATATAACTCAACCCCTGTGAAGTGAGACGAAATACATCACAGCATTTAATTATACTGGCTTTCTTTCTCCTCAAATTGGAATTAAAAGTAAATACACTGTTGGTTAGTAGCAGAAACAGGTAATGGAGTGAAAAGGAGTCAAACAGGTAAAAGGAGTCCTATCGGTACCAACTATTAGAAACACTTGGAATTATTTCGAACCTCAGACCAAAAACAGATAAAATGTTGAGCTAGTAACAAGGGTTATAAAGGCTTTATTCACATTAACATAATGATATACATTGTGTGCTTTGTATGCTTCTTTTAATATAGATTTATTGACATAACGTAATTTGAACAATATTTATAACATAACTAAATAACATACTATAGAGATCCAAGTATTATTCAATGCGGTATTGTGAAACTTCTTAATGTTTATTGTAATATACATAATTACATTTGCTGATATACAAATCTCATCTTACAGTCAGACAGTTTTTGATTTTTTATACATGTAATCGTACAGTCAGATAATTTTTGATTTTTATATACGGATCGTTTAGTGGCGGTATACGAACATCCACTATCACATATGGTCCCGTGGGTGTCGTAAGAGGCGACAAAGGGAAACAAACCAGGAGATGAGCAGCAGCGTGTTCCTAATAACTACTAAAAATAAAAAAGCCAATTCTCTGGATGCTCTAATTTTTTTTTTTATAGGATAGGGTGACAAACGAGCACACAGTCCACCTGATGGTAAGTGGTTGCTGTGACCCATAGACATCTACATCTATCTTCAATGATGTGTTGTCACCCGTGAGGACAAAGATGGAATGCCTCTTTTCCAGTAAAAAGGGTCTCCGGTTCTCTACACTGACCATACGAAACACAGCAGTGTTAAGCTGCTATTTTACGCTGGTATTCTGTGAGAGCGTGGTCCTTCCCCGGTTGAGCTGACCCATTCGTACTACAACTATACTACTAATATAGCTGCAGCATGGCTCTACCACGTTTCTCACACTGTTCCAGCAACAAATAAGCAACTAATTTCAAACTATTATTTGACTCAATGGATTTTTAATACAATAAGTGTGACAAATGTGGTCCATAAACATCTACATTTATTCTCCATTAAAAATCAAAATGCAGATGTCACCATTGAGGACTAAGATGGAATGCCTCGGAACCCGTTAAAAGGGGTGTCCGGTTTACACTCACCATACGAAACACAGCAGCATTGATCTGCTATTTTACGCTAGTATTGCTCAACTATAATGTAAGCAGCTGAACTGAGTTTGTTAACCAAGGTTACTATGTGAGGGGCCCATTACTATCCAGAATGATTCTCAAAAATACTGTTTTAAAATGGTTTTTATATATATATAGGATAAGGGTGACAAATGAGCACACAGTCCACCTGATGGTAAGTGGTTGCTGTGGCCCATAGACATCTACATACATCTATCCTCGTTTGCGAATCAAAATGCAGATGCGTTCTCAGCCGTGAGGACTAAGATGGAATGCCTCGTTTCCAGTAAGAAGGGTCTCCGGTTCTCTACACTCACCATACGAAGCACAGCAGCGTTAAGCTGCTATTTTACGCTGGTATTCTGTGAGAGCGTGATCCTTCCCCGGTCGAGCCGACCCATTCGTGCTATAACTATACTACTAATATAGCTGCAGGATGGCTCTACCACGTAATGAATAAAATCTTATTCCTTTATCTTTTTTTTAGATAATGACATTCGATCTTGTTTAACTTTAGGCAACACAATTAGTTTTTTTTAAACGTATAGGTCACCACGTATCGGACGTATTATGTATATGATCTATGTTTTTGTTTATTAAAATTAAAATATTGAGCACTAGTGTAAGGAACGCCTGATGAATTTTTCGAGCAATGTTGTGAAATATTTTTATTGTCATTATTATTAACATGTTTTTTATTTCTTGTTTTGCGGCCAGAGTCTGATCACTTAAAGTACTCAATAAAATGCACAGTTTGAGAAAAAGTAAGAATTGTATTAGGTAAGCTATTTTATTAAATGATTCTCATTCTCGGTTTACTTAAGAACGTCCACAGCAAACATGCAAATCTTTATATTTAAAATGTTGGTAATAATGATAAATTAATACTTATATAATTTAAGAACACCCCAAAAACCTAGGAATTAATACAGACGTTGTTATAAAAAATATTACAAAGTTATTAAAGTCTACTAACATCCTATAAATAACATCTAAAAAATCTTCCTCTGTGGCCTACAAAATACCCAATTAAAAAAATCAATAAAATTGGCAAATAATTTATCGAAAAGCAATCACATTGACACAAATAGCAACAGCGTTGTAATTACAGTGTGAGCACCGATTTCACGCCAGCAAACTTATCCGCAAGGAGGCAGTTAAGTTTATCAACATTGATAAAGGTGGTCGCTGCATACAGCCGATGTGGGTCGCCACTGGCGATGCCATGTTGCTGAAATGTTTCAACTCGGGCTAATATAGAAGTTTTCTGTTTGTGAAATGGTGAATTGATTATCTTTGTATATGCCGACATACATTATTGCAGCCTATTGCAAGTCCATTTTATATTTTTTATATTATTTTGTAACCAACATATTTCTTTACAATACTAATATACATTATAATACTTAGACATTAGATGGGGAAGTCTGAGGCCTGTAGCACAGTTTTAACTAACGCAGGCTTCAGAGCTCAAAAATAACTGTAACTATAATGATGTAATGTATGTTAAATAAATTTCATTTCATTTCATTTCATTTCATTGTTGAACAATGGCTTCCCCAAAGATTGTAATAAAGTATCTTTTTTATTTTTTATTTTATAGAATAAGGGTGACAAACGAGCACACAGTCCGCCTGACGGTAAGTGGATGCTGTGGCCCATAGACATCTACATTTATCCTCGATTATGAATCAAAATGCAAATGCGTTGTCACCCCTGAGGACTAAGATGGAATGCCTCGTTTCCAGTACAAAGGGTCTTCGGTTCTCTACACCCAACATACGAAAGACAGCAGCATTAAGCTGCTATTTTACGCTGGTATTCTGTGAGAGCGTGGTCCCACTCCGGTCGAGCCGACCCATTCGTGCTACAACTATACTACTAATATAGCTGCAGCATGGCTCTACCACGTAATGAATAAAATCTTATTCCTTTTTTTTTTAAAGATAATGACATTCGATCTTGTTTAACTTTAGGCAACACAATTAGTTTTTTTAAAGGTATAGGTCACCACGTATTGGACGTATTATATTATCGATGTCTTTGTTTATTAAAATAAAAATATTGAGCACAAGTATAAGACGCCTGATGAATTTTTCGAGCAATGCTGTGAAATATTTTTATTGTCATTATTATTAACAGGTTTTTTAAATCTTGTTTTGCGGCCAGAGTCAGATCACTTAAAGTACTCAATAAAATGCACAGTTTGAGAAAAAGTAAGAAATGTATTAGGTAAGCTATTTTATTAAATGATTCTCATTCTCGGTTTACTTAAGAACGTCCACAGCAAACATGCAAATCTTTATATTTAAAATGATGGTAATGATGATAAATTAATACTTATATGATTAAAGACCACCCCAAAAACCTAGGAATTAATACAGACGTAGTTATAAAAAATATAACAAAGTTTTTAAAGTCTACTAACATCCTATAAATAACATCTAAAAAATCTTCCTCTGTGGCCTACAAAATACCCAATTAAAAAAATCAATAAAATTGGCAAATAATTTATCGAAAAGCAATCACATTGACACAAATAGCAACAGCGTTGTAATTACGAGTGTGAGCACCGATTTCACGCCAGCAAACTTATCCGCAAGGGAGGCAGTTAAGTTTATCAACATTGATAAAGGTGGTCGCTGCATACAGCCGATGTGGGTCGCCACTGGCGATGCCATGTTGCTGAAATGTTTCAACTCGGGCTAATATAGAAGTTTTCTGTTTGTGAAATGGTGAATTGATTATCTTTGTATATGCCGACATACATTATTGCAGCCTATTGCAAGTCCATTTTATATTTTTTATATTATTTTGTAACCAACATATTTCTTTACAATACTAATATACATTATAATACTTAGACATTAGATGGGAAGTCTGAGGCCTGTAGCACATTTTAACTAACGCAGGCTTCAGAGCTCAAAAATAACTGTAACTATAATGATGTAATGTATGTTAAATAAATTTCATTTCATTTCATTTCATTTCATTGTTGAACAATGGCTTCCCCAAAGATTGTAATAAAGTATCTTTTTTATTTTTTATTTTATAGAATAAGGGTGACAAACGAGCACACAGTCCGCCTGACGGTAAGTGGATGCTGTGGCCCATAGACATCTACATTTATCCTCGATTATGAATCAAAATGCAAATGCGTTGTCACCCCTGAGGACTAAGATGGAATGCCTCGTTTCCAGTACAAAGGGTCTTCGGTTCTCTACACCCAACATACGAAAGACAGCAGCATTAAGCTGCTATTTTACGCTGGTATTCTGTGAGAGCGTGGTCCCACCCGGTCGAGCCGACCCATTCGTGCTACAACCATAATATAGCCGCAGCTTGACTCTACCACGTATACGAAAACCAAGTCCTCTACAGAGGTAACCATCAGGTTGGAAACTCTGGAGCTGGAGATATTGTTTTATAGAAAAATTGATACAATACAATTTTCTTTATTGTACACCACGAAAATATTAATATTTATAACAAAATAAACAAAAATAATGAGGGAAAACAAAAGGCGATCTTATTGCTACATTGGTGACTCCATTTTAACGTTTAAAATAATTTGATAGACTTATATTATTTTGATAGTGAAAACTTTTGCATAGTGCCAACCACTGGTACTAAAAGAATTTTGTTTTCATACGCCGTCAGTTAATAATAGGCAGTATGTTTGCAAATGTTTTAACTTCTTTTTCTGTTAGTTATTCTTCTCCTTCGAAATATTTAAAAATGAAATTAACTAAACTTTGTTCACGATACCATGCACACCATCTGAATGCTTGGCGGTCTACCACTGTGAGATTTAAGTACTAGGAGTTTTCTTCCTTGCATGAGTTTGTTTACCACCGGCGATTTTTCTAGACCAATACGACTAATGGACCTTCAAGAAAAGAGCCCCTACTCCTTTTTTTAAAAGGCCGCCCACGCGTCTGCAGTTTTCTTGAAGTTATAGTTGTTCATGGATGCCAGTTAATACTTTCCATCGGGTGAACCGCATGCTCGTTTGCCCCTCTTCTATAAAAAAGAAATAACTCTCGGAGCCGCATGGGTCAGCTAGATCTGGCACAACAATATTTTAATAAAACCTTAAAATGAATAACATTAGAAGAACCGTAGGATACTGGACCATGATGTAACAGAATGGTCTTTATTTTTCTCATACATAAGTACAAAGGAAGGACTTTTTGGGTGTGATTCGTTTAGATCACTATCGACTTCCCCTTGGTGTTTTTTGGCTGGTGCTAGTTGTAAGATCTTATTAAAGAGGCTCTTAATAAAGTATCGTACAATTTCTACTTCTTCGCTTCAACAGTCCTTGTAAATCCGTCGCCGGACACAGGCATAAAAATGCGTAAGTGTAAACAGTTTTGAGTAATTAGCTCATTTTCCATCTATCAGAAGCCATAAGTTTTTTCTGCATTATGTTCTATCGATGCAGGTAGCTGAGGACCGTGTTTTGTGGCATTCCTTGAGGTAGGCCTGTGTTCAGCAGTGGACTTGTAAAGAGCTGTAATGAATGACTGAATGAATGAAGTTTTTTTCTGGCAAATAATTTCAAAAAATAAATTAAATTTAGTTATTTTGTTTCTTGCAATTTTAGAAAATTTTGACTTTTAATCAACTTTCACTTTTTTATACGATAAGGGTGACAAACAAGCACACAGTCTACCCGATGGTAAATGGATGCTGTGGCCCATAGAAATCTACATCTATCCTCGATTACGAATCACAATTCAGATGCGTTGTCACCCGTTAGGACTAAGATGGAATGTGGTCTCCGGTTCTCTACACTCGCCGTACGAAACACATTAAGCTGCTAATTTACGCTGGTATTCTGTGAGAGCGTGGTCTTTTCCCGGTCGAGCCGACCCATTCGTGCCACAACTATACTACTAATATAGCTATCCTGCTCTACCACGTTCAACTTGTCACGGTATATAAAAATGTATGAACACTACTATGGCAAGTTATTGTAAAAGTTAGCACAACTAATCTAGATTCTCCAATGGTACTCGTATAAAATTCTAGTGACACTAAGCACACAAAAAATATTCATGTTTTTTCTGAACAAGACTATCGGGACAAAATGGAGTGATGGATTATCCTACGCCATTGTATCACGGCACGGCACAGCTCATCTCATGATAATAATAATCATGTCCTCAAGACCGAGTTTCGGTGACAGCGGCCAGTATCCACAGAGTCTAGCCATCTGCGCAGGACAGGATTATAGTGCCCAAGTGCATGCGCAAGCACAGGTGCACTCTATAGGGAATAGACTCATTCTCGTAATTGACTGCCTCGTTAGTCGAATGGTTGTAAACGTGGTAACTGATCGCGGGTTCGAATCCCGGGTCGGGCCAAAAATCAGTTATTGGGTTTTTCTGTCAAGAAACTCTCAGTAGCAGCCCGGATTCAGGAAGTTAGCGGTTTTACCCCCGTGTCTGAAAGTACGTAAAGCCGTTGGTCATGCGCTTGATCTCTCTCCAGTCGTGTCGGATTACCGTCCCATTGGAACATGAAAATGAGGCAATAGAGAGTGCAATGAATAAATAGTGAGTGTAGAGAGAGATCAGGCGCAGGAACCTGCTTTCCCTAGGTACGGGGATAAAACAAGGTCAACATACTATCTCCGGGCTGACACTGAGAATTTCTTGAGAGAAACACCCAATAACAATTTTGGCCCGACCTGGGAATTGAACGCGGGACCACATGATTAGCAGTCGCGTTCACGACCTCTAGACCATCGACTCAGTTATGAGTTTATATAACTCTTTGGGAAACGCAGCCATAAAGTAGCACACTAGTGTAATAAATAACAGAGGCCAAACCTAGGTTGCTTCTGTCAGTGGCCGCTAGAGTCTGTGCACATAGGACCCATGGCCTCTGCCACCCCACTACCCCACTGATACATAACTGAAATAAAAAACTGTAATTTGTAAACGTACATGATAGAGCCATGCTACAGCTAAATTATGTTTGTAGCGCGAATGGGTCGGAAGAAATAGGACCACACTCACACATAATACCAGTGTAAAATAGTAGCTCAATGTTTCGTATGGTGAGTGTAGAGAACCGAAGACACTTTTTATTGGCAATCACAAGGTATCCCATCTCAGTCCTCTGGAGTGAAAACGCATCTGCATTTTGATTTTTAATAGACGACAGAGTCTCCTCCTCCAACTACAGCATTTTGATTCTTTATAGTCTATGGGTCCTAGCAACCACTTACCATCAGGTGGACTGGTTTGTCACCCTATTCTATTTGAAAAAAATATTTTATTATGTTGTTATGTAAAACATCATGGAGGTCAGACAGTCTGAAGCCCCGTCATGAAGGGATCCGACTTGGGCAAAGCTACTCAGGTTTTACACAGGTACAGATGCGTTACCGGCCTTTAAAAAAAGAGTAGGCTATTTTCTTAAAGGTCCCTAAGTCGTATCGGTCCAGAAAAATTGCTGGTGGTAGTCGATTCCACAAGGAAGTTGTGTGAGGAAGAAAACTTCTTGTTCGTCTTGGATAGTATTTCGAGTTATGTCGCGATGTGCGATGGTGAAATTGAGTGATATAATTGATAATTGCAGTTTATTGCTGCTGTGTTTCGTATGGTGAGTGTAGAGAACCGGAGACCCTTTTTGTATTAATTATGGTAACGAGACATTTTATCATTTTAGACGTGGTAGAGCCATACATAGCGGTGTAATGGTTGTAGATCGAACATGGGAACTCTACCGGGAAAGGACCAGGCTTTCACGTTTCGTATGGTGAGTGTAGAGAAGCGGGGACCCTTTTACTGGAAACGTGGCATTCCATCTTATTCTTCAGGGGTGACAACCAATCTGAATTTTGAATCTTAATCGAGTATGCTCGTTTGTCACTCTTATTCTAAAAAAAAATCTTAGTCTTCACGGGTAATATTTTGATAGATAAAAAAGTTCGCTAACGTTCAAACTGACACACACACTTAAACGTTGTTTTAAAACAGTAGAGTGGGACTCTATGAACCCCAAAACCTAGAGATATGTCGAAATTTGGATTTACAAACATTAATCTCATTACAACAGCTCCTAAATGTGATGTTAGTAATTACAAAACCAGATCTTTAAGAAAACCTACGACGTCGCATGCGTACCACGACATTACAGAATTAATAGTAAGAAAGTCCTTTACAATTGTTACTGAAAACACTTGTACAAACACCATAGTTTTCTATCGATAGTTACGCTTCGGCCTGAGACGCGCGCGCACCTACTCGACTTCACGAAAGACGTAAAATTCACCCAAATTAACCTATTTTATTTGCTGTATATCCTGATGGGATTGGTGTCAAGTGACAAGAAGACAACCCGAGCGGTATGAGCAAACTATTTCTGCTAGCTAGTTTGTTCGCCCCGACTCGTGTCGTCTAAAAGTCACAAATCAGCGTTTACAGCCGACGGCAGCGACACGTGATTGCCAATGGATTTGTATAACGTACGTTTTATTTTTTTATTTTAATGTTAACCGGACAGTAATATACAATAAAGAAAATTGCTCATATATAACACCTATTTGTTAGTTGTTGTCCTTTTTGATACGTCTTCCATAATAATTTTACTTGAATTTATATTTAGAATTAAAGTTATTCGTCTCGACAGTACACGGCTGGTTGTAGACCTCGCCAATGAGGGCTAATATCAATTATTTTCCGCTCACCAGTCCTGCTAGCATGGGCAGGAGACAATTTTATCCCCGGAGAAAGGAGAAAATATTTATCCCCTCGCTTAGTTTTATCCACCGTTAGAGCATGGGCACACCGGTGGATATAATATCCACAGTAGATAAAATGGGAGATAGACTTAGACTTAGATAGATTTTTTGTATGAATATAAACTTCAATCCACGTCCAATGAACTAGGATAAAATCATCCCTTTCAAATGTCAAAAAAGCATAATTTTTTATCTTTCATTAAGCTCCATGCTACGGACGGGGATATATAAGTTCGTTATGTCAAACGGGATATACTTCTCCCCGTTTGACATAACAAGATAATTTTATCTCTTGTCAGTGGATATAATCGGGGGATAAAATTTTTGTCTCCCGCCCATGCTAGCCAGGCAGATATCGCTAGTTAAGACACAATGAGGTGAAGTTTTTTTTACACAATGTAATTTAATTTAAAAGTTAGTTTAAAAAAGTTTGTTAGTTTCTAGAGTGTTATATTAATACACAAAACAATGCTTCGGTGGTTTGCTCTTTAATTTTTTGCACATTCTTAACTCTTTTTTTAATTTTTCATCTTATAGTAGTATCCGTAGTTTGTTTTATCCATTTTCAATCTAATTAATATAAAATATAACCAATATTACAGAATGAAACATTAACAATTACGTTTCCCTAACAAATGAACGTCCCGCCATTTAATCCGTCAAATATTTCACCTCATTCCAAAGTGGCGCCGCACTGGTGGCAGAAAAAGTAGTGGATGCCCTCATTGTAGGAAGTATTCGCCGCAATCGCCACGCTTGGCGTAGTAGTAGGTTAGTACCGACTACGAAGTTACCCAGACTTGTACTAACCAGTTATGGTTGTAGCACGAATAGGTCCTTTCGACCGGAGAAGGATCACACTCACAGAATCCAGCGTAAAATAGCAGCTCAATGCTGCTGTATTTCGTATGGTGAGTGTAGAAAACCGGAGACCCTTTTTACTGGATACGAGGTTATCAATCATAGTCCTCAGGGGTGACAACGCATCTGTATTTTGATCTTTAATGGAGGACAAATGTAGATATCTATATGGGCCACAGCATCCATTTACTATCAGTTGGACTGTGTGCTCGTTCGTCACCCTTATTCTATAAAAAAACCCTTTAAAGAAAACTAGGTGATAGATTCTCGTTTGTCACCTCCGCCGCACGTTAGAATCTTAGTTACGATTTTAAAATTTTGAATACTGAAATCGGAATTTATAAAAGTTAAAATACAAAATAAATAAGTTCTTTTCAACAGACGAAAAAAAAGGAGGAGGTTCTCAAGTCGACGCGTACATTTTTTATGTATGACCACGCATAACTTTTTACAGAATAGCCCGATTTTGATGTTTCTTTTTTTATTAGATAGGGTATAGCTCTAAATTGGTCCCATATAAATTTGATTAAGATCGGTCTAATAGTTTTTGAGTTATCTTTAATAATATATATTGAAGTCGGTTGTACAAATTTTTAATTTTAAATTATTTTAACATTATAAGTCAGTGTATGACTACTATTCCATTCGATGGTAATGTCCTCCAGACCGAATTTCGATCATATTGTCCATTCGGAATATAAGCATATGCGCAGATCAGGATTATAGTGCACGAGTGTGTACGCAAGCACAGGTGCACTCTCTATTCCCTCACTCTCTTAGTCCGACGGGGCGACAATCAAACACCGATGGAGAGAGATCAGGCGCAGGAAGAACGGCATTCACGTGATTTCCGAGGAAGTAGTTCAAATCACCACCCACTTCGTGATTCCGAGTTTCTACAGTGAATTTGTTGAAAGACAAACCCAATTACTGATTTAAGCCTGACCCGGGATTCGGACCCGAGATCAAATGATTAGCGGTAGTCAAAAAAACTGTGATCAGAGCATTCATAGTGATCTGCAGAATTAAATAAAATTATTTATATAGTTATTAAAAATTTACTGAAAAAAACCTTCCCCACCCTTTTTATTGCAATACTTATATTTTTTATATAGAATAAGGGTGACTGTTAGTTCGATTCATTTCAATTAAAAAAACTACATCATCATGTAATGTAACACGTAAAATTTGCATACGGACGATGGGGAACAGCGTCAATGTAGCGAGGGTCTAGTAACCATCTTGATACCATCTTGATCTCATTAATCTGCCTTCTATGCATGACGGTTATCACAAACCTTACTGCAATGGAAGAGGCCCACGTCCTGCAGTGGGCATTAGCCGGCTAATGATTTCGATACCGTCATTTTCTGGTCGCCAATACCTTTTTCGCTAACAGGATTTATTGATAAACGAGCACACAGTCCACGACCGTAATTGGATGCTGTGGCCCATAGACATCTACATTCATCCTCAATTAAGTAATAAAATGTAAACGCGTTGTCACCCCTGAGTGAGGACTGCTATGGAATGCCTCGTTTCAAGTATAAAGGGTCTCCGGTTCTCTACACTCACCATACGAAACACAGCAGTATTAAGCTGCTATTTTGTGGTGGTATTCTGTGAGAGCGTGGTCGAGTCGATACATTCGTGTTACAATCATAATATAACTGCAACGTGACTCTACCACGAATAAAAACATACCATGTATACAACCAAACCACGTATACAACTATAATACCAGTATAGCTGCAGCGTGGCTCCACCATATTTAAACATTAATAGCTTATGTATAAATATTAGAAGAACCTAACGATACCTCATATGTTAAAATCCATCAAGCCGTTAAGGCTTCAGAGCATGCCAAAGAAATAGCCATATATACATGCATACATACTGTCGAAAAACCTTACCCTCCTTCTAGGGCAGTCGGGTAAAAAGAGAGGGAGAGACATAGGTGAACATTATCATAAGTATATAGAAAAATTCTTCGGTGTAAAATACTATTTTCAACCGACTTCAATAAAAGGAGGAGGTTATCATTTAGACTATTTTTTTTAAGTGTGTTACCTCCGAGCTTTTTTCTAGGTGAATAGATTTTGATGATTTTTTTTTGAAAGCTGGTGCTTGTCATCTGGTCCCATATAAATTTGATCAAGATCTGACCAGTAGTTTTTGAGTTATACTCAATAATGCGTATTTAATTGTCTTAAATGTTTAAAAGAGTTTGCTTCACAGCCAAATCTTTACATATTAGCAACAAAGTTAAGATGGCTAAGAATAAAATTAAAATGACGTGGAGTATAATTAACAGCAATACCGGCAAAGACAAACCTCGTAACTCAAACTATCAATTAAAAATTAACAATGAATTAACTAAATGAAATCAAGAAGTCGCAGCGGTGTTTGACAAATATTTCACTGATATATCTTGACAACAGAGTTATTGAATACTTCTCCAACTGTCGCCGAGTCATTACTCAAACAGAATGTTAATACCTGTTTAAAATAATTTAGATTTGAAGAAGTATTACCGCAAGATATTGTAAACTTCTACTTCAAAACCATTGATGTAAAGAAAATGGCAGATTTGTGGGGGATTTCCGTTACAGTTATTGCGTCCATAATAGATTTAATTGCACCTCATCTTGCTATTATTTTTAATACTTGTATCGATTCTGGTGTGTTTCCTGATTTAATGAAATATAGTAAAGTAATACCTATATTCAAATCTGGTAGTACATTGGACTACGCTAATTTTAGACCTCTTTCTGTACTACCAACTCTCAGTAAAATTTTTGAAAAAAATAATTTTGGATCATTTCTTAATTTTTTTAATAGGGTCGCTCGACGTCTGATGCCGGTGTTTTTTTTTAAATTTATTTAGAGAACCACAAACAAGTTTACAATATATCTTATGCTAAAGCTTATGTTCTATTACAATTTATTACTTATCATAAACTCAACGACGATGGTCACACATAGAGTATAAAACATAGAATAATTATGTGAGGGACCTAATTTTGTAAAATAAAGTACCTTAATTTCTAAAATATTATTTAACATGTACTAGAGGTTAAAATTTTGTGTGTTTATGAGTTAGGATGTGGTAAGACATGGAGTGCGCGCATATGTGTGTGTCTATGCATGTACATATATAGTCATTGGTTAGATAATTTATAGTTAGTGTTAGTTGTTAATGTGTTCAAGACTTTAAAAGAGACATTAGTGTTTAACAGCAAGTTAACTAGCTGTCTATTGTATGATCTGGTACTGCAAGAAAATAAATCTACTGAATTAAATTTTTGTTGTATGTGTCAACCATACGATGAAGGGCGATCGGATACCGGCGTTTGTCCGAGATCTTGACACAGCAAAGTGTTGAGCTTATGAAATATATTTTTAATGCCTGGGAGAATTCACAAGATGCCTTAGGTATTTTTTGTGATCTTTCCAAGGCTTTCGATTGTGTTCATGATGAGACATTAATCAGGAAACTACAACATTACGGTGTGAAAACTTTGGCGTTCAGACTTATTACTTCATATTTAAGTAACAGAACACAAAAAGTCACGATCAATGGTAAAGGTTCCTCCGGATCGGTAGTATCAATGGGCGTTCCTCAGGGGTCGATTCTTGGCCCATTCCTGTTCTTAATCTATATTAATGACTTACCTTATCTTGTAGGGGACAATCATGATATAGTATTATTTGCTGATGATACCTCTTTAATTTTCAAACTCAAACGGCATTCAATTAATTGTGACGATGTATATAATGCTCTATCGAAATTAGTACATTGGTTTAACGCCAACAATTTGCTCTTAAACGGCAATAAGACAAAATGTATTAATAAAAAAGTAAATTTACAAATCCTAATGTAAAACATTCGAATACCAATGTGCTCTAAAACGGGCAGTAGTTGAGTCTTGTGGATACCACTGTTTTTCTTTGTATTAATATTGACGCGAAACTTCAATGGGGCCCCCATATATCTAAATTAGCAAGCAGACTTAGTTCTGCAGCATATGCTGTAAGAAAGATTAGAAGTCTCACAGATGTTGAGACAGCTAGATTAGTTTATTTTAGTTACTTTCATAGCGTAATGTCTTATGGAATTTTGCTATGGGGTAATGCGACTAATATTGAAGCCATATTTGTTTTGAAAAAGAGAGCCGTACGGGCGACTTATAACTTAAATTGTAATGAGGCCCTTAGAGAAAAATTTAAAGAAATAAACATATTAACTTTGGCATCGCAATATATTTATGAAAATGTAATGTATGTACATAAAAACACAAATAGCTTTAATAAGAATAAGGATGTTCATACTTTAACACTAGGAACAAACATAAGCTTGTAATGCCAGTTACTAGACTCCACAGAATCAGTAATTAATTTATGGGGCAATGTATACGCTTTTACAACAAAATCCCAGAACATGTTCAAAGTTTGTCAATAAACAAGTTTAAAAGTTTTATTATAGAAAAACTGTACAAAAAGGGTTATTGTAATATCAAAGAACACATGAATGAAAATAAGATCGCCACCATGCTGGTTCTATGAAAATTCATTTAAAAATTGTACAAACAAAATAATTGTTAAGTGAAATATTTAAAAAAAATGTTCCGGGTTTCTTGCTGGTTCTTCCCAGGACAGAGGTATTTTCCGAACCAGTGGTAAATAAAAAATGACTTTCAATAAGACATCATCATCATTATTACAGCCTTTCACAAGTCCACTGCTGAACATAGGCCTCACCTAAAGAATGCCACAAAGCACGGTCCGGAGCCACATGCATCCATCGACTTCCTGCATGTGTTACAAGGTCGTCACTCCATCTAGTAGGGGGTCGCCCTACACTTCGCCTACCGGTACGAGGCTGCCACTCGAGAACCTGTTTTCCCCATCGGTTGTCGGTTCTTCGAGCTATATGGCCGGCCCATTGCCACTTCAGCTTACTAATCCGTTGGGCTATGTCGGTCACTCTGGTTCTACTGCGGATATCCTCATTTCTAAGTTTATCACGCAGAGAAACCCCGAGCATAGCCCTCTCCATAGCTCGCTGAGCGACCTTGAGCTTCCTCATACGGCCAGCAGTGAAGGACTACGTCTCAGTTCCATAAGTCATCACTGGCAACACGCACTGGTTGTACAGTCTCGTTTTCAAGTTTTGAGGTATACCTGACGAGAAGATGTGTCGTAATTTCTCGAACGCTGCCCGGCCGATTTGAATCTGTCGATTGACCTCTCGGTCGAAGTTGGACTTACCTAGTCGGACGATTTGTCCCAGGTAAACATACTCGTCAACAACTTCGAGCTTAGTGCTCCCGACAACTACCGGCATAGGTGTGACATGGACGTTATACATGATCTTTGTTTTGTCCATGTTCAGCTTAAGACCTATCCGTTGGGAGGCACTATTGAGGTATTTGAGCATAGTGCTTAGGTCCTCCAGCGATTCTGCCATAAGGACTATATCGTCGGTAAATCGAAGGTGAGTGATGTACTCGCCATTGATGTTAATACCGTATCCTTTCCAGTCCAGTAGCTTGAAAACGTCTTCCAATGCAGCGGTGAAGAGTTTCGGGGATATAACGTCACCCTGTCTTACACCTCACTGCAAGTTTGATAGGTTTCGTACTCTGGTTCTGTACTTGGATAGCCATCTTAGCCCTACTGTACAAACACTTCAGCACTTCGATATACCGACAGTCAATTGGCACCACTGAAGGGACTGCAGCACCGCCCAAATTTCGACGGAATCAAAGGCTTTCTCATAGTCCACATACGTAAAACATAATGGCAAATTGTACTCCTCGGTCTTCTGTACAATTTGCCTAAGGGTATGTATGTGATCTATGGTGCTAAAGCCTTTTCG
Source organism: Parnassius orleans (assembly GCA_029286625.1). Lineage (NCBI taxonomy): Eukaryota > Metazoa > Arthropoda > Insecta > Lepidoptera > Papilionidae > Parnassius > Parnassius orleans. The sequence goes on along the minus strand of JAGSMP010000047.1, from coordinate 1,711,243 downwards.
GAAACCAGCTTGTTCGGGAGGCTGGAAGTCGTCGAGTCTGCGTGGGAGACAATTCGTAATGACTCTCGAAACAGCACGTAGATGCGGCTCAGAAGGGAAATCGGTCTATAGTTCTTCAAGAGAGCATTGTCGCCTTTCTTGAAGAACAGGACCACCGCACTTCTGCTCCACGCCTCCGGAGTAGTGCCACCATGGAGGACGGAATTAAAGAGCTTCTGAAGGACTTGAAGTACCGGTTTCCCACCCGCTTTCAGAAGCTCCGCTGTAATTCTATCCTCGCCCGGGGACTTGCCGCTTTTAAGGTGCTGGAGAGCCATTTTAATCTCGCTCAGACTGAAGTCCAGGATATCATCAGAATAGTGTCGGATAAGACTTGCTTTTGGATCGTTACTCACACTTGCGTGTGGCTCCAACGATGGCGTGTACAGCTGCCCATAGAACCTCTCAATCTCACTCAAAATCTCAGGTGTCCCGGAAACGATGCTGCCACATTCGGTCTTCAGCTTCGACAGTTGGCTCTTTCTGGCAGACAGATCCCTGACAAAAGACTTTGGAGCCCTGGTTCCGCTCGATAGCTTCTTCAATACGAGCAGTATTAAAGTTGCGTAAGTCCCGACGCATGCATTTGGAATAAGTATTATGTATAATCAATATTGAATAAAAAAAAAAAATAAACCGATTTAGCTCTGTTTTTATCCACCAATAGTATATTTTTACAGTGGTGAATGATGATATGTAAATGACGAGGACTTTTGTGCCACCAGGGCGGCGCCACCTTGGAATGAGATGGATGATTGAGAGAATGCCTCAAGGCATTAAGTCCGCCTTTGTATTCTTTTATTTTAAGGAATGCAATAAAGAATAAATAAATAAAAATAAATAAATGAGGTGAAATATTTGACAGATTTCTTAGCGGAGAAGTTAATTTGTTAGGTAAATGTAAGGGTTAATGTTTCTTTCTGTAATATTAGATATAATTTATATTAATTAGATTAGATATGAATAAACCAAACTATAGATATTCCTAAAAGTAGAAAGATTAAATAAGTGTTAAAAAATGTGCAAAAAATTAAAGAGCGAACCACTGAGACATTGTTTTGTATTTATACACTAGAAATCGATCAACCTTTATTTAAAATGCAACTTCTCAATAAAGAAATTGTGTAACAAAGAATAGAATAGAATAATTTTTATTCAATTTATATAGAAAATGGTGGCGTATTTGTGTTTTGATCTGGGTTTTCTGGTTCACATTGCACAAACTTTCTAACGAGTCTGCATGTGTTTAGTATCGCGGCCTTCTGCAGCAGATGATAGGTATTTGGAGGTAACTTGAGGGAATTAAGGGACTGGTGAAGTTGTTTCGGTATTACTCCTGTTGTAGACAATACTATTGGTACTATTGTAACTTTTTGCAGATGCCAGAGTCGGGCTACTTCATCTTTTATTTCAGTGTATTTGCTCAGTTTTTCTGCTATATTTGTCTGCTAGTTATGGGTCTTTTGTATAGCAATATCTATTAAATATATAGTTTTGTTTACTTTGTTCATGAGTGTAATATCTGGTCTATTGAAATGGATTTCCGATCGTTAAGAATGGCGTGGTCAAAATATAGTTTTGTTTTTTTTTTTATAGGATAGGGTGACAAACGAGCACACAGTCCACCTGCTGTGACCCATAGACATCTACATCTATCTTCAATAAAGAATCAAAATGCAGATGCGTTGTCACCCGTGAGGACTAAGATGGAATGCCTCTTTTCCAGTAAAAAGGGTCTCCGGTTCTCTACACTCACCATACGAAACACAGCAGTGTTAAGCTGCAATTTTACGCTGGTATTCATATACGGCTGGCTTGTTGAGGGGTTTTCTAATACAGTTTCTGGATTGTATTTGTAGTATGGTGTAACGGAATCTATAAGTTTGTACTGGTGTGCTAATTTTTGGTGTATAATGTTGGCTACTTGATCGTGTCTATGTTTGTAGTCTGTTTGAGTTATTGACTTGCACGCGCCTGTGATATGCTGAATCGTTTCTGGAGAGCTATGGAATTTCCTATATGTGTCATTATTTAAATTCTTTATGATAAACTTTCTGTAATTTTTGGTTTCACTTTCAACTACCTGGTCCTGTATAGCAAGCATGAACCCTTCAGTCTCCGGGAAGAATTCGCCTCGATTTAACCACGCGTTCGACGCCTCTTTGTCGACATTTATCTGGCATAAGTCTTGGCGATGTCTACCGTGTGTAGAGATTTCTGGCTCCATTCTAAAAGCTTAGTTTTGTCGTCAATTACTTTCTCATTTTTCTGTTCAGTTGTATCTTTTAAATTTAAGAATGTTAAGTTTTGGTCGTTTTGTGATATAATTTTATGAAGAATAGAAGTTTCGGTTTTTGAAAAAAAGAATTGTCTAAGTGCTTTTATCTGTCTATTGTGTAGGTTTAGTATATCAATTAGTCCTCTACCTCCTTCTTTCCGGGGCAGTGTTAATCTCTGCAGGCATGATCGTGGGTGGTGTTTGCGGAATTTGGTCATTGTGGTATTAATTTTTCGTTGAAGGTTTTTCAGGTCGGTTTTGGTCCAATTGATTATTCCAAAAGAATATGTGAGGACCGGTATAGCGAAGGTGTTAATAATTGCTTTGATAGTATTTCGAGAATATAGTTGCGTTTTCAGAATTGTGTTTAGTCTGTGTTGAAATTGTAGTGTAAATTTTTGTTTAGTTTCTTTATAGTGTATCTGTCGTGATTGTGTGTAGCCTAAGTATTTATAGCTATCTTGTTCCTCTAATGGTTCTATCTGTTCTCCTGTTCCAAAAGTGTATTGGTGTTGGTAATTCTGTCCTGCTCTAATTGAATTTATTTTACATTTATGTATGACGAATTCCATTTTAATATCGTTTGAGAATTGTTCTGTCAAGTTTGCTAATACATAGAGTTGAGTCTCACTTTTGGCGTATAGTTTGATTAGATGATTTAATTCTATTTTAGAATTTCATTTTGTCCTTCAGTTGTTGTATTTTTAACGGGATTCCTAAAGTAGTTGCGTTTAATATATTGGATAGGGGATTTAGAGCAAGACAGAACCACAGTTGCCTTAAAGCATCTCCCTGAAAGATCCCTCTCTGAATTTTTATTGGGATGGTATCTACTATTTTGGTAGGGGAAGTTAGTCTTAATACAGTGGTCCAGGTTGTCATCATAACCTTTAGAAATGTTACTATAGTTGCATGTATTTTGATATCTCTAAAATTTTTACAAGCCATGAATGGGGAACAGAGTCGTAGGCTTTTTTGTAGTCAATATACATGCTAAACAGATCGGTTTTGGTTTTTTGAACTTTTTTAAGGATAACTGAGTCTATGATTAATTGTTCCTTGCAGCCTTGGCTGAATTTGCGACATCCTTTCTGTTGTTCAGCTAAGATATTATTAGTGTCGATTAGTTGAGATATACAAGATGTGATAATTTTGTACAAGGTCTGCAAGCATGTTAGATTATTGCGATCTTTAGGTGTCATAAAAGTTGTACCTTGGTATTGTTTTAGGATCCTGGATGAAAATATTTATGTAATTATATAGAAAACTATGGATGGATGTAAATTTTTTGTACCAATAACTATGAATGTTGTCTGAACCGGGTGCTTTCCAGTTATGTAAACGAGAAAGTACTTTATGGAAAATTTCTGGGGATATGTGATCAAATGTCGTTGCTTGAATATTTGCGTTGCTGTTTGTCAGTTCTGTTTGTATCCACTCTGCTAGGGCATTATGTTCGATTGGTTGTTCCCAAATTCCTGCCCAGAAGTTTTGTAATTTCTCCGAGTCAGGGTAGTTATGATCATCATCTTTTGGGTTTTTATCCTGAACGTTAGATGTCGCCTGTCTAATATTGCGGTAGAAAAGTTTTTCATTGTGGGTGAATTGAGTGTTTTGTAGTTTTCTTTGGGCACATGCTTTGTATCGTTGTAATCGGCCTGCTACGACTGACAGTTTTTGTTTAAGCGTGTCTAATGTGTGAGCTGCTTGTGTATTTGGTTCTTCATGAGCAGTGTGGATTCTATATTGTTCTAGTATCTTGTTAACGTGTTTAACTATTTTCCTACTTCTATTGCCATTGATGAATTGTGTCATTTGTGCTATGTTTGATCGTAAATCATTTAATTTTCGCTTGTGGGTTAAGTAGCATTTCTTCTGCAATATTGATTTCAGTATGGTTTAAAGTAAGTGAAGGTTCTTGTGTGGAGCTGATGTCAGTGCTGTTTATAAATTGAGTTTCAGAATTACTGTTGTGGTTTGGGTTTACTAGCGTCGTTTCGCTTGTGAAGTTGGTAAAGTTAAGATTATGTAGTCGTAATTCTTCAGATACTTCTAGATTTAATGAATTTAATCTGTCACTAGTGACGTAATTATTGTTTACAATTGCTCTCCTCTGATCAGCTATTCGTTGTTCGTTAAGATGAGCAAGTGCAGGAAGTCTGTTGATAAAATCTTCATACATGCGTCTTCTATATAATGTTTCGTTTATGCCTAAATCTGTAACTCGACTTGATAGTAAGGACGCATTATAGCTTCATTTAGTTCACTAGTCCATCTCATTCGGGTCTGCGTTCTATTTTTAGTACTATACTAGTTACTATTATTTGTAGTACTATACTATACTATACAGATACACATCTGGGGTTCTAGGTTGCATTTGGGTAGATTGTGTGGGTGTAAGTATTTGTTGTACATGGTCGATAGAGTTTTGTGACTGTTAGATCGAATGATTAAACTGTAGACGATCTAACTCTTCTTTTACGTCGTTTCGTATCTCCTGTACAGTTTTTTATGGAAGAAGTTTATTGTTTATTATGGCTCTACGTTGGTCTCCTATTCTCTGCCGACTAACCTGCATGTTCGGGTATTTTTCTATAAATTTTATGTGGAGTGGTTCAAAATAAGTTTTTCTGTCTGTATCTAGTGCAGTTAATTGAAGGTAAGTGCGCAGTATGAACTTATTCATTTCAGGTGTCCATCGTCTGCGCGTACTTGGGGCGCTTGTAGTGGGTGCAAGCTCAGAGTTAAGGTTGACTTCCTGCACAACACTATCAAGCGTGCTGGTGGTGGACAAGCTAACTGTTTTTCTTGTCATGTAGGCAGAGCGAGTCGAAAGGATGGATGAAAATAATGAAATAGTATCATCGCCCGTGGAATCGGCTGTGGCTTCTACGTAGTGAGCCCGCCTGTTCAACTCACTACGACCAGCTGTAACAGTTTTGTCGGTGGGAGCCCGCTTGCTCAACTCCTCACCGCCGATGGTTCGCATGCTGTGGCACCTAGCATCGGCTCCAGATGCGCCCCGGCGCTCCCCGGGAAGCGACCGTAAATTATATACTCTCTTATTACTCATCTCCATAAAGGGTTACCTTTCCTTGTTAGCCGCGTAAGTTTTTTTATACTGTTATACAGTACGCGTGTCCGCCCCCCACGTAGCTAGGTGTTCAGCCTGGACGTAAGGTAGGATTTTAGGGGGCTTATTATTATTATTATTGTTATTACTTTTACCACTGGTTCGTAAAAAAACCTCTATCCTGGGTAGAACCAACAAGAACCCACCCAGCGGGACATTTTTTCAACCGAATTCAAAAAAGGAGGATGTTCTCAATTCGACTGTATTTTTTATGTATGTTACCTCAGTACTTTCTAGGTGAACCGATGTTGATGATTCTTTTTTTATTTGAAAGCTGGTGCTTCTCGTGTGGTCCCATTTAAATTTGATCAAGATCTGACCAGTAGTTTTTGAGTTATCTTTAATAATGCGTGTTTAATTGACTTCGACTACATTGATGATGTTCTCATTTTATTTATATTGAAGTCGGTTGTACAATTTTTTTTTGTTTTATCACTTGTTCAAAGTAAAATTTACAATACAATACAGGTTGCTTGTACTAACTTCTAACAAAATTTATTTTAGAAACAGCTTGGAAGCGACCACCTCATTCCCAAGGGTTATTATCTACCATATATATGTCGTTCGTTCGTCTCTCAGAGTAGACGTGTGCTTACATTCTCTACAAGTGTTGTTGCAAAAAGTCTCTAAATAGTTACCAGTGAATATAATTTGCGTTAATTGATAATCGGTTATTACATCGTTTTGTTCCTGTGCCTGCGCGTCAAAAACAATTAAACGCGCTCAGCGCTAGAAACACCCCGCGAAAACAGTCGGTTGCTATTTTTTAACTCTTTCTCGCATCGATACGCCGCATGCTAAGTACAGTACTTCACGTAAGTATACGCACTGAACGTTTACTCGTCCATAAGGGCGCTCTGCATAACCTTTGCATACAGTGAATTAATAAACTGCGGTTGACCACCGTAAGCGCAATATTATGACGAATGAGCAAAGATCACCACAAAAACGCACGCTAACTGGCGGTGGATCGCAACCGAGCTCATCGAAAATGAGTTGTGCAACCGATGTTCCGCAAATAACGCTCCGCAAGCGAAAACAGCCAATTGACCGTGATTGTGGATGTTCCTATGAATTGAAAGAAATGCGTTCAGAACTAAATCGAGTTAGTATCTTGTTAGAAAAATATGTTGAATCAAATGAACAAATTTTGAGCAAGATGCAGGAAAGTATTGCAGAAGTCCGGACTCAGATTAGAGAAATCAAAAAATCAAACGAAGAAACTACAAAATCACTGCGCGATAACGTCATTGAAGTCAAAACGAAGTTGAATAACTTAAAAAATCGTCGACTATTATGTTCACGGAGCACAAAAACATAAAAAATAAAATTACAGAATTAGAAGCTCAGGTAGATGATAAAATAAAATCATTTGAAGACAATGTTAACAAGCTGAATCCTCAAAGCTCTGCTAACACGGCTGCCCAACTTTACAGCAATGAACAAGTAATTCGTGAGATACAAGATCGCAGAAATAGAGAAAAGAATATTATACTGGTTGGGCTGCCTGAACAGATCTCTGCCAGCGCTGATGAAATAGAAGTCTTAAAAATTACCTCCTTAATTGATCCAAATATACAGAAACCTATTAGAATGTTTAGAATTGGCAAATATAACCCTCAAAAGTCTCGCAGCATAAAAGTATGTTTTGATAGTCCAACACTTGCTAAAATTTTATTGCGTAATAGAGATAGAATACCAGAAAAGCTTAAGATATTCTCAGACCAAACGCCTGCACAACAGAAATATCTGATGAAATTAAAAGAACAATTAGCGTCCCGAAAGAGCAATGGTGAAGACGATCTAACCATAAAATATATCAATGGTACACCCACAATAATTAAAATGCAAAAAAACTAATAACAGTAAAAACAAACCCCATCATTGTCAGCGAGTCCAATACCTATCAAGTTCTTGACGACTATCAAAACATACAAACCCATAAATCCCATCTAAAATTCCTCTACCTTAATGCCAGGAGTATACGCAAGAAAGGAAAACTCGATGAACTCAAGTGCATCTTACGATCTATGTCTGACAATATACACGTAATTTTATTGACTGAGACTTGGATCAGTTCAAAAAATTAGGCTTTAGAACTCCAAATCCCGAATCATACGCATTATTTCAATTACAGAACTGTTACAAGAGCGGGAGGTGTATCAATCTATACACACAACGATCTAAAAGCTAGTCTATCCGAGTCGATCTACACCGGTGGTAATAATTACTTATGGGTTCATTTGAAAAAGTATGCGTTAGAAGTCGGTGTAGTTTATAACCTTGGTAATACAAATTATGAAGATTTTCTTGAAATATATGAGGCTCAATTACAACAAAAAAAAGAGCTATCGTATTCGGCGATTTTAATACGGACTTATTGGCAAAAGACAAAAAAAAACTACAAAGAACTTTTACAAGGAGCTGGACACATACTTTTGAATAAAATAACTGAAAAATATTGTACGAGAGACTCTACGTCAAAAAAATCAATTATAGATCATATCAGTACGAATTTAAAAAAAGATGTTTTTCATATGGCTATAATTGAATCCCCACTATCAAATCATAAACATCTATATTTGGAAATAAAGAAAGTAAAGCCTCCAGCTAAAGTATGCACTCAATATGAAGCCATAGATTATAAAAGTTGACAACTTTAATGGCCAGCAGGTTGAGAATTTAAGGCAAGACTACACAAAGTTTGGAAACCACATGAAAACATTACTTGATAAAAGTAAAACATTAAAACCAAAATACTAAATCTTCCACAAAACGATTGGATAAACAAAGAAATTATCAATGAAATACAGCAAAGAAATATCATATGGGCTCAACTAGAGAAATCATAATGATGATCATTTGAAGACCGATTTCGTGGCGAAGAGTTCCTATGTGTCAAGACTCATACAAAACACTACAAATTTTTTACTATTTAAAAGAATTTGTGAAGTGTGGTAATAAGCCAAAAAAATGTGGGAACTTATCAATCATTTGTCAAGTAATAAAATAAAACAAGCTAGTGTTCCTCCAAAACTTTTAATAAATAGTAAACATATATCTGATTCTAATAAAATTTGTGAATTATTTAATAAATATTTTTCTACCATAGGAGCAAACAATATTCCTAAAATTCATCAGAATTACTTTTCTTACGTTCTATCTAAAATTTCGAATCAAAACATGTCGGATTTCTCTGCTTTAAAACCATGTACAACTAATGAAATAACAAAAATAATAGCAAGTCTTGACAATAACTGCAGTATTGGAATAGATGGCATAAGCACCAAAGTAATCAAATGTGCAACCAATCAAATAGTTACTCATCTAACACAATGCTTCAACAAATTACTATTAGTTGGAACATTCCCGGACACATTAAAAGTTGCAAAAGTCGCACCTATTTACAAGTCAGGGCCTAAAACAGACCCTGGCAACTACCGTCCCATTTCCGTCCGTTCTATCTAAGGTTCTGGAAATAATTTTATACAATAGACTATACAATTATTTAGTAACAATTAATTTTATTTCTGATCGACAATATGACTTCAGACCAAAGAGCAGTACATTATCTGCAACAATTACTAAAATCAAGCACAGAATTGACAGTAGAAATATAGCACTAGGTATATACATTGATTTAAAAAAAGCTTTTGACACTGTAAGTCACAAACTTCTTCTCCAAAAACTTTCTAGTATAGGGGTCAATGGCAGTGCCTTAAAATGTTCCAATCCTATCTAAGCAATAGATTTCAAGTAGTCAAAGTAGGCGAAAATCAAAGTAAGGCACTAACTGTTATAAGTGGAGTTTCACAAGGGTCCATTTTGGGACCATTACTCTTCCTTGTTTACATAAACAACATTCAGTAACTTGACGTACACGGGCATATCACGTTGTACGCTGACGACACATGTTTATTTTATTTCGGCTCATCCATACAGACACTTATTAATCAGGCTCAAAAAGATTTAAATACTATATCCATTTGGTTTCAACAAAATTTACTAACTATAAATGCATCTAAAACATCATACATCATTTTTAGAGCTAAAATAAATTGACACCACCACACGAACCTCTTACAGTTAATAACATACCTATACAACAAAAAAGTAACGGAAAATATTTAGGATTAAGAATTGACAAAAAGTTGACTTGGAACAATCAAATTGGAACGAACACATAAGAAGCAAACTAATGTCTGTCTCTGGTTCTATTAGAAATTTAGTAGGATGCATTCCGCGAAATTTACGTTACACCATTTACAACACTCTTGTCAAACCACACCTTATGTACCTTATCGAACTTTGGGAAGTGCTACTAAAACTAGACTAGCTAACCTACAAGTCGCTCAAAATAAAGTCATAAAAATACTCTTCCAATATCCTTTTCGAACATCCACCTCAAAAATCTATAGTGAAACAAAAATTATGACCATACAACAGTTATACATTTACCACTCATGTCTTTTAATCCAGAAAATTATTGACTAAAATATTCAGTCCAGTATCACTTTCACAAAAGCAAAACACCTCAGACAACGAAGAACGAGAAGAGCCAGCTTTCTTGTCCTGCCTAAAACTAGAACGTCCTATGGTAGAAAAACATTAACATATGAAGGAGCGCAGCTTTATAATAACATACCTGCACACATTAAAAATGTAAACTCATTTAACACATTCAAAATAAAATTAACAGAATACGTTTTAAAAAATTACACAAAATAGGAGAATGTGTTAATTGAGTACACACATATTAACAATGACGAACATAACGAATAAAAATGTTTGTTATTCTTTTTAATGTTCTCATGTAAGTGATTAATGTAAGTCTTTATGAGAATAAATGTCTTTAAACCTAAACCTATATTCATTTATACAGCTTTTGTTTAATAAACCCATGAATGTATTACTGACTCTGTGGAGTCGAGGAACTGGTATCTTGTGTTTGTTCCTGGTAAACAATTCACTTACTTATTTAAACTACTTTTATTTTTGTGGACATACATTAAATTTTCGTAAATATACTGAGAGATTTTTAAATTTTTCTCTAAGAGACTCTCGGTTATAATAACTTCAACTTAGGCCCAACTAGCGACATCTGGTGAACGGCCTTAGCCTTCATTCCATCCGATCATATTCGATTCGATCAAAATTGAAAGTCACCTTTTTTTTTATATAACCCCATTATTGTGAAGAACCTATACCTTCTATGTGTATGCAGGCTTCATAAACTTGTAACCCCTCGGATCGGTGGCAGTCGTTGTTTGTAGTCAATGTTTGCTATATTTAAGTGATTGATAGTGGGAGGGCTACATTTCCATAAATGATATCAAATAGACATTTATTTTTCTGCGAAATTAAAATTGGAACAAAGGAACAAGAAAATGATTTTGCGTGTAATTTATCCTTAAAGGAAACTTTAAAGTTGTCACCATAATAAATAATGTGATAGTTGCAACTAAAACTTTTCCTCGTTTATTATTTTAATCAACATAATAAGATCAACAGCAAGTTAAAAACAATTTCTAGATATTAACATTCTCAGTTGACAGTATTTCTCTTAGACTAACATTAATCCATAGATTACTGTATATATACAAAATAAAGAAAAATAACAGCTTAATGCTGTAGAGAACCGGAGACCCATTTTACTTGAAACGAGGCATTCTATCTTAGTCCTCACGGGTGACAACGCATCTGCATTTTGATTCGTGGTCGAGGATAAATGTAGATGTCTATGGGCCACAGCAACTACTTACCATCAGGTGGACTGTCTGCTCGTTTGTCACCCTAATCCTATAAAAGAAAATCCAGTTTTGGAGCAGGATACAGGGTAATACGATTTTTATAGTTATTATCTGTCCGGCTACAGTTGTCTCTGTCACTCTCTGTAGAGGAAAGTGAAAAGGTATCCTACCACCTCCTCTGGAGGAGGTGGTAGGATACCTTTTTTGCCAAGATGCCCGTCTGGATAAATACCGCCCTCTCACCTATTTCTGCCACCAAGAAGCAGTGCTTGCACTGCTGTGTTCAGGTCTGAAGGGTATAGAGAGCCAATATAATTACAGGCTGTGAGGTATTCCACCTTAGTCCTTAGGACTGATACAGATCTGTAGCCTTCTTTGTATGAAGTTGGTAGTGTTCATGGGCTGCAGTAGCTATTGACCCTCAGGTGGGCTGTAAGTTCGTTTATGACTTCACTTTTATAAAGGTTTTGAGGCACCTTCCTATTCTTCACCTTCACCGGCATTCTTTTCTTCAAGATCACTATTAAAGTTCGACTGTATGGTTTTTATCTAACGAAATACAGTAGGTACTTAATTATTCACCTGCACTTAATGGCAAAATCTTCTCGCTTTATAAAGCACCCTCCCAACAAAAAAGCGGAGACATTTGTCTAGCAATGGGACTTTTATATAGTTTGTTGATTATTCATTCAAATAACAATATAAAGGCTTACGCTAGGTGAGGGTTCAATACAATAGATTGAAGGATTTGAACCTATACCGTTAGGTATTATTGGAAGCATTCACTTGTAATGTAGCTATGTGATAACTACGCTCGCTGTACATTTCACATAAGCGGAACAACCCGGGTTCGATCCCCGCCGGCGCCAATGAAATTGTTAATTGCAATTTTAAGTGCTGATTTACCACGTGCTCGGCGGTGAAGGGAAAAATCGTGGAGGAAACCTGCATGTCTGAGGAATAAAAATATATCTTTTCCTTTTTGTCTTAGCGGTCTGCCACCACAGAGTCTCTTTCACCTGAGGATGCCTCGTTTAGAGGCGAAACACGTGTCGTATTATCGAGGGTGGTGTGTCTTTCCCAGTGTAGTGGATTTGGTAGTAGTGGTGCTGGGATTAGTGGAGACGGGGATAGGTGCAGGCAATTGAGGATTGAGGGCAGGAGGTGTTCTTTAAACTAGGTAAGACACGTAATTTTAACTTAGCGAAATAATTTTAAACATCTTTAAAATATTTCTAAGACATCTGAAGTCCGCAAACATGCACCGAAGCATCGCAAGAACTAATTTCTCCAAATCCTTCTCAGAAATGAGAGGTGGCCTGTGCCCAACTGTGGGACCTATTAGTTTACTTTACTAGCCGCCCGGTTTCGATGACTATACTCATATAAGTAAGTCATGCCGAGCATTATACAATCATCATTCATCATCATTACATTATTCATCATCATTACATCACAAGTCCACTGCTGAACATAGGCCTCCCCAAAGAAATGTCACCAAGCACGATCCTGAACCACCTGCATCCATCGACTACCTGCATATCTTACCAAGTTGTCACTCCATCTAGTGAGTTAATGCCTAAGTTTAGGTAGTTAACGCCTTAGTGAAGTTGTAATTTGGGGGACTGCATTAGTGAATACGTAGAGCAAAGCCTAGGGATACCTGATGAAAAATTTAAAAGTCTTGACAGATAACCGGATTTCCATAGTAAAGTCCTGATATTTTGTTGCAAAATAAATTAAAAAGCGTGAAAAAAAACAATCAATTCAACAAAAAAAACAATCAAAAAATTAAGTATTGGTTTTGTGCGCGCAGTTTACATCCCACCCACGTAAAAACCTACTGTATTTTATTGCAAAATCGAATAACCATGACATTTCTAAAATCCGATAGAAATCCTGACAAGAGGCAAAACGTCCTGACATGTCAGAATAAACCCTGACATATGGTATCTCTAGCCTCACAGTGCGCTTCACCTTGTGACGTAGCACTATTATATTTCTGTGCTTGGGACTATAGATAAGCTAGCCATTCTAGTCGAGCGGTGCGAACGGATAATATAGTGTGTCAATCAGTAAACCTATGCATGAGCGTGTAACATGCTCGAAGTTGATATGTTACATAAGCTTAAAGGTTAAAACAGTAATTAAGAAAACCCGACTGCGTGGAAAAGTTTTTTTTTTTTTTTTTTTTATAGGATAAGCGTGACAAGCGAGCACACAGTCCACCTGATGGTAAGTGGTTGCTGTGGCCCATAGACATCTACATCTATCCTCGTTTGCGAATCAAAATGCAGATGCGTTGTCAGCCTTTAGGACTAAGATGGAATGCCTCTTTTCCAGTAAAAAGGGTCTCCGGTTCTCTACACTCACCATACGAAACACAGCAGCATTAAGCTGCTATTTCACGCTGGTATTCTGTGAGAGCGTGGTCCTTCCCCGGTCGAGCCGACCCCTTCGTGCTACAACTATACAATTAATATAGCTGCAGCATGGCTCTACCACGTTTTAAAGTTTGCTAAAAAAAGAGGAAAATGTCATACTTTCCTTAATTTTATACTTAATCTATACAAATTAAAAAAATTGAAGTGTCTGTTTGTAATGTCAAAATAACAGCTTTTTACTAAATGCATATGTAAGTATTAGGTCCTTACATATGAAATTAGCGTTTTGTCGTACTGACCACTTTGATCTGAAATATCTCCTCTTTGGTTAAGAATTCCAAATTCAAATTTATAAAAACATTTAGCTGGTACATTTGAGTTTTGAAAACAGTCATTCATTTGTTTTTTCCTCATTATTTTTTTCTATGGCGTCGCTTATTACCGCACAATGGAAAACATGAAATATCGGTATATTTACGAGTACGAGTTCTACCGTGGCACCAGTGCTGCAGAAACAGCTCGAAGGATTAATGATGTGTACGGCGCTGGTGTCGCAAAAGAAAGCACGGTACGTTTTTGGTTTCTACGTTTTCGTACTGAATCCTGGAGACCCAGCCAAATCCTGTCCTAAACGAAAATTGACTCAGAAAAAATTACTTGTGAGTGTTTGGTGGACTAGCGCCGGTGTCGTTCATTACAGCTTTCTAAAATCTGGCCAAACGATTACGGCAGATATCTATTGTCAGCAACTGCAAACCATGAAGGAAGAACTAGCTGCTAAACAACTGAGATTGGTCAATCGCTCTAGGCCACTGCTGCTTCACGACAACGCAAGACCACACACTGCACAACAAACAACCACTAAGTTAGATGAGCTACAATTGGAATGTCTGCGACATCCATCGTACTCCCCGGACCTTGCTCCAACAGATTACCATTTTTTCCGGAATTTGGACAATTTCTTACAAGGAAAAAATTCAACTCCGATGCGGCAGTCCAAACCGCCTTCAAAGAGTTTATTGATTCACGCCCCCATGGTTTTTTTAGTAAAGGGATCAATTAACTACCTATGAGATGGCAAAAGTGCATAGATAACAACGGTGCATACTTTGATTAATTAAATATATTTTACAAAAAAAAATTGACTTTATATTCCTCCGGTACAAAACGCTAATTTCATATGTAAGGACCTAATATTTGCGGTACTTATAACAAAAAAACATTTTTTTAAATTTATGTCTGTCTGTCAGTCTGTTTGTTCCGGCTAATCTCCGAAACGGCTGGACCGATTTTGACGGGATTTTCACTGGCAGATAGCTAATGTTATAAGCAGTAACTAAGGCTACTTATATTTTAAAAAAAGTATTAGGGTTCCGCGCAAAAGAATTAAAACCAATGAAATCCAATCTTAATAAATTCCACGTGGGCGTAGTCGCGGGGAACAGCTAGTTAAATTATATAAAAGAAATAGAGATACATATATACATACTCTCGAAAAAAAATTACCCTCCTTTTGGGTCAGTCGGGTAAAAAAGTGACTACATTCTACACTCAGCCTTACCAACAGTGAAATAAAACTAATTACAACTATTCGATTGCGGTCGCATGAACCGAAAAATCAATCGATTTAAATAATAACCATCCATCCCATATAGTACCAATGAACTGTCTCCACAGTGGCCGATTATGTTTAAGGCAAACTAGGCACGTGCCTAGGGGCGCAAAGTAAAAAGGGGCGTGCGCAGAAGTTTAAAAAGAAAAAAAATTCCTTGTAAAACATTTTACATTCACGCCCACCTGTTAAGAGTACTCGTATCCTAATTATTTCGCAACTATAAACTATATTATAAAGTTATAATTTATAATATATGGGCGCTAGTGGGGCGCCGATGAGGTGCTAACCTAGGGTGCTGTCGATATTTAATCTGCCTCTGTCTCCAAGTAAATTTCGACAGGGACATTGTATATTGTAATGTCCTCCTGACCGAATTTCGGTCACGGCGGCAGGCTCATTGGAGACAAGTCATCTACGCAGGACAGGATTACAGTGTCTGAGTGTATACGCAAGCGCAGGTGAACTCTCTATTCCCTCAGTCTCATAGTCCGATGGGACGGTAAACCGACACGACCGGAGAGAGATCAGGCGCAGGACCAACGGCTTTACGTGCTTTCTGCGGTACAGGGATGAGACACTACTAACTTCCTGACTCCGGGCTGCTACTGGGAATTTCTTGTCAGAAAAACTTAATAACCGATTTTTGTTGGCCCGACCGCTAGACCAACGAGATAGTATTATCAAATAAATAAGCTATTGTAATTCCGATTGGTAGGTATTCTTGCTGACGTTGAGAACAGTTAGTTCTCGGTTTGCCGTTTCTTCCGCCGCGTTCATCGATGTGGACAGTCGTTCCTTAAAAAAGATAATACGCTGCCCTAGCTAAGATAATAATTTGTTGATATAAGTTTATGATTGTGTTGTTATTTATTGTGTATCATATTAAATGAGTGTATACTGTTCTTTTAAAAAAATTCAATATCTATTTCTATGGGTAGAAAATCTACCTCCAGTTATCACAATATCCGTGTTTATTATTTCAAAAGAAAAAATCGAATAATAAAAAAGATGGCGTAATCCTAACACACGCCTTATCGGGTCATAATTTCGAAAATGCCGCTTGGAAACAATGCGGTCGTAAATTGTTGGTATAACTAGGGCGCCTTCCCTTGTAGGTATGCCCATGCGTACCGTGGGTACAAGTTATTTACAAATGTATCTTTGTTTGAATGATTACAGTACGATTAGTATAATAGAGTATAAATTACATCCATATCTATATATTTTTTATAAGAGAAAAGGTGACAAGCGAGCACACAATCCACCTGAAGGTTAGTGGATGCCGTGCCACATTGACGTAGTCTACATCTATCCTCGATTATGAATCAAAATGCAGATTCGTTGTCACCCCTAAGGCCGGCCACATACAGTCGAAATTCCTTTTCGAAAAACCGCTTCGGAATATCGATTCCGGATTTCGAACGCAACAAATCCATAATATAAAATCAAGGACCTGTCACAAGTAGTTTTCCGTTCGAAAGTTTCTTCGATTCGAAATTCCGCATGATTACCTGTGCGTTCGGAATCCCGCACGGAAAAAAGCTGTTTCGAACGCAAGTCTTCCATAGATTTTGTATGAGTCGCATCACACATTCCTAAATTCCGTACGGAACGCGACCAGGGTGAGTGTGCGTCTCACGACCGAAGCGAATAGGTGTGTTTATGTATGTTTTTACATGTAATATTATATTTGTATCTCTTTTCGTAGCCTTTCATAATTCGTCGAAAGAGTTTATAGACATCCATATTTTAAAAAAATCTCTGGATAGATAGATCTTTTTACATAATATTGACTATCTAATCTTAGGGTGTTAAGGGGATGCACCCAGTAACAATCAGAAAATCGTTGTCATTATTCACTGACAGAATCCTGTGTATCCTATGTATTTACGGAATACTGAAGCGGAAAAATTTCGAACGACAAACTACCGAACGTGTGTGTGATAGGTCCTTAATTTTATATGGATTTGCTGCGTTCGGAATCCCGAATCGATATTCCGAAACGGTTTATCGAAACGGAATTCCGCATGTATGTGGCCGGACTAAATAAAGTATCCGGTTATTTTTTTATCACTTACACAACTACATATATGAAACACAGTAAGGCCGGCCTCATTCATTCAGAATTCCGTTTTGGGTTTCCGTTTCGGAATTCCGATTCGGGATTTCGTAAATAGATTACAGACATACGTTAATTTTCCTTCGGAATAACAAGGCTCAGTTGAGAGATGCTAGCCATTGAGCCTAGACATTCTGCCAGCCAACAATGAAGAAGATTTTTGATGATTCTATTGTTGCTGTATCATCAATAGAATCATCAAAATGTGTACTGGGTGCATCCCCTTAACACCCTAAGATTGCAATATAGCGAATATTATGTAAAAAGATCTATCTATTTCGAGAATATTTTTTAAATATGGATGTCTATAAACTCTTTATATATATTTATAAGTTATTAAACAAAATAAGATGAAAGTTTACGAAAAGAGATACACATATAATATTACATGTAAAAACATACATAAACACACCTACTCGGTTTGATCGTGCGACGCACACTGGGAGCGTTCCGTACGGAATTTACAAATGTGTAATGCGACTCATGCAAACTATATGGAAGACTTGAGTTCGGCACGGCTTCTTTTTTCCATGCGGGATTCCCAACGCACAGGCAGTCATGCGGAATCCTGAATTGAATAAAAATTTCGAACGGAAAACTACTGTACGTGTGCGTTCGGAATTCCGAATTGGAATTCCGAAACGGAATCCCGAAACCGAATGTATGTGGCCGGCTTAACTATATTTATCATTATGGTGCTATTTTACGATGGTATTCTATGCAAGCGTGGCGTGGTCATGCTTCGGTCGAGTGTTCGACCGAAGTGAGGTATTCGAGGCGATTAATTTCTACTGGAGCTAAAATACATTGCAGCGTGACTACCCAGGTACACCATTACCATTATAGCCTGTCAAAATTCTATGCTCAACATAGGCCTCCTTGATTTGCCATTGTTGCCACATTTAGCAAGCGGGTAGGCAATCGCAGTTGTTTTTTATTCAGCTATTATCAAGAAGGTGCTGCTGTCCATCTCCTGGTTCAGTTTCTCCCTGTCGCCTCTTACGGCGCTTACAGGGTGATATGGGGTGGTGGATATTTACCTCCACTACACAGTTAATCAGGTACACACACATATGTATATTATATATAATTAATTATAATATTAGAGCCATGGTAGCGCCGGGGAGGAGAAGAATAGGCTTTGAAAAATGTTTTTTATAAAACTGCAGTTTCAAACGCACATACAGTCCACCTAGTGGTAAGTGGCTACTGTATTCGATGGACACCTGCAGCTAATTTCAAGCAAAGGAGGTTACAAATGCGTTGTGACCTCTGAGGACTTGGATAGAATGACTGACAGACTGTAATTATACTGACTTTCTATATATCCCTTCTGAATTAAACACAGCAGAGCAAGCGCTGCTATTTGGCGGCAGAAATATGTAAAAAGATGGTACCTACCTAGACGGAGTCCCGGGCAGAGAAGGAGTCCTACCATCTAGTCATCGGTTACTTACCTAGTGACATTACTAGGTAGTAAAAAAGTAAAGTAAAGTTACAGCCTATATACGTCCCACTGCTGGGCACAGGCCTCCTCTCATTTCTGAGAGGGTTTAGGTACTAGGTAGTAAAACCTTATAATTGCCTATAATAAAATAAAGGTACTATATTACCACCTGGTGCTTTTTGTCAATACACTAATCTAAGGAACTATAACCCCCTGCTGAATTTTTATTTTTATATATTTTATATTCCCCGCGACTTCGCCCGCGTGTAATTTGTTACGATTGGATTTCATGGGTTTTAATTTTTTTGCACGGAAACCTAATTATTTTTCTAAAATAATAGTAGCATATGTTACTCCTTATAATACCAGCTATCTACCAGTGAAAGTCACGTGAAAATCGGTCCAGCCATTTCGGAGATTAGCCGGAACAAACAGACAGACAGACAGACAAATTTTTATAAATTGTGTTTTTGTTATAAGTACCTTCATATGCATTTAGTAAAAAGCTGTTATTTTGACATTACAAACAGACACTTCAATTTTATTTATTTGTATAGATTATTGTTCTTCTCAATTCTTGGCAGGTTACAATAATCTAATCTAATCTTTATTCTATGATGTTAGTGCTGTTAGCCTATACGGCTCTCACAGCTCCATCTGACTCAGGGCTATTTAAAAAAAGGGAAAGGCAATGACGATGATGATGAGGATGGTTAACGCTTTGTTATTGTTACCAATCATCATGTCCCCTCTGTTGAGGTTTTTTGAGCTATCTAACCGCTGTCCGAGTGGGGGTGTGCGGTCCCCCGCCTCTGACCGCCTAGCTCGTGTCGGTCGATGTTCTGGGCGGTGACAACAGCCCAGGTACGCGGGTGTACGGTGTGTACGCGGTGTGTGCTGGAACACGTCGTGCCCGCCTACGGGTGCGACTCGCCCCATCCGTTATCCTACTTGTGCTTGTCCCATTTGTTGTGTGTGTAGTGTCAATGTTTGATGTGCCTGCGACGTTTGGGTCTACGGGATCGAACGAGCATGGTCGTTCTATAAGTACGTTACGATTACGAGGTCTACGGAGAGTCGGTGTGACGCGACGTTTGGTATTGGGACGTAGTTGTATGGGTTTCGGCGGAACACTAGCGGGTTTGGATGGGTTCCGGCGCTATCGAAGTAGCGCTGAGACATCTCCTTGAACAATAATGAGGCCTTCAATCTTCCGCTTACAAGATGTCGCTAGGTTGGACTGGGGTAAAGTTTTTTTATTACACAATGTCATTTAATTTAGAAGTTAGTTTTAAATAAATGTTTATCAGTTTCTAGAGTTAGATTAAAACACAAAACAATATAGATAGAGTTAAATTATAATACACAAAACAATATTCAGTGGTCTTTAATTTTTTGCATACATATTTTTAACTCGTTTTTTAATTTTTCAACTTTTATTTTTTATTCGTTTCTAGTCTAATTAATATAAAATATAACTAATATTACAGACAGAAACATTAACCCTTACATTTTCCTAACAAATTAACTTCCCCGCTAAGAAATCTGTCAAATATTTCAACTCATGCAAAAATGGCGTCACCCTGGTTGCAGAAAAAGTCGTCGATTATTTTTTTGGAGTTTATGGCCTGGTATCTAGACCTTTAGGCCAAGTCTTAGGTATTTTTATTCGGTTTATTATAATTTCCCCAAATGTTTATTCATCCTTCCTAGTACACTGCTTCACAATATGTTGATGCGTCACATTGTGCAGCCCTTTGGAGATTTTGACGGCAACTTGAATCAGCAGACAGCTGACAGTTGGCGATGGTATCTCAAGGCGCCTAAGCAGATAGACACCTTATCTTGAGAATCACATCACCATCGGAGCACTTGTATCACCGTTTCCACTAATAGTTCACATGCGCAGACACTTTATACATAAAATCGCACCACTTTTACATATCAAAATCCACTTCAAACCATTAATCAAACAATAATACAGGAGCAGCAAACCGCCGCCGATCAAGTTCCCGCCAAAACTCCAGTCGTCGATTTGACCTACGGATACCACCTTTTTTTTATGAATCAATATAGTATTTTTGCCAACAATTATTTTTAATCTTTATGCATTTTTCCATATAAATTTGTTATTGCTCTTTGCTTTAGCAATCAACCTTTAAAATAATCATAGGAATCTGAGCAAATTAGATTCATATTAAAATAAATTAACAATTAATTTTAGTTAAATTTATTATCTATTTCTTTTTCTTTCTATTTAACATTCATGACGGAAAAATTATTTTCGTAAAACTTACTTGTTCCAGACTTCATCACAGTTAATATAGAAAACGCGACATTTGAATTAGGGGAAAAATAGTATTTTCGTGCTATATTATTTTTCTATAATATATAGTACCATTCACTGAAATATAGTGATACTATATATTAAAGTACAGGTGGCAACCCTACCTACGGACGTCAATTCGTTTTAAAAATAGTTTTTCCGCCACTCTACAATTTTTTCTAAAATTTCTTGAAGATATAATCTCAGCAACTATTTTATGATTCAAATACATAAAATACACTATATTTTTGTTATTTTACAACCACTAAACCAACGAGGCAGTTGTTTAACAATAATATATTGCTGTCCGCTGTGCCCAAACTAACGTGCTAGATAACTGAGAGAGACAGCTGCAGCTCAGTCAGATAATACCTATAAAAAAATTACGAAATCATCACCGTACCGTGTACCTTTGTTTTCTTCCTGGATAGACACTAGATTAAGTATTTTAATTATCTGTTACGATTTAAACCAACCTAGTTTTTTTTTATAGAATAGGTAAAAAACCAACACACAGACCACCGGAAGTTAAGTGGTTGATCTGATACATAGACATCTACATCTATGTTCGATTAAGAATCAAAATGCAGATGCTTTGTCACCCTTAAGGATTAGGATTGAATGCCTCATTTCCAGTTAAAATGGTCCCCGGTTCTCTACACTCACCGTACGAAACTTGGAAGCATGACTCTAACACGTCTTAAATAGAATGCCTCGTTACCATTATTAATACCCAAAGGGTCTCCGGTTCTCAACATACGAAACACAGCAGAAATAAACTGCAATTATCAATTACATTGTGCTGGCAGGAATCATGCTCGGGTTGCTCGGGAAACACGAAATTTATGGTAATTAAATCTAAAGGCTCCGTGGCACAGTGGCTTTGCATTAGGTTGCAGCGTTGAGCGCCACGGATTTGATTCCCGCACGGAACAAGTATTTGTATGGACTACAAATAATTTTTCCGGATCTGAATGTTTGTCCTTGTGCAATTTATGTATCTAAACTGCCTCCACGATACAGGAGAAAATCCTAGTGTATATCTAATCTGTGGTGTGGAGGTACGAGGGGAGGTCAAAAAGTTCGCGCAATGACAGGGAAGGATAATAAAATGAAACCTTAAACTATTTTTCCTTTTCAATGTATTCTCCCTTAACCCTAATACATTTATTAGATCTGTCAAGTAACTTATTAATACCGTCTAAAAAAAAAATATTTGTCTTGGGCATCAAAATAGGCCGAAATTGCCGACTTCACTTCATCATCGTCGCCAAATTTTTTCCCACGCAATTCTTTCTTCATTTTTGGAAACAAATAATAGTCGCTTGGGGCCAGGTCTGGGCTAGGGTGGTGGCGCAGTTGTTCAAAACCGCACCGCTGAATGGCAGCCGTCGCAACATGGCTTGTGTGCACGGGCGCATTGTCGTGCAGCAGCGCTCGCCCTTTTTTTTAATCTTTTAATTGATCTAGTAAAGAAGCGTAGTATTCTCCGTTATGGAAACACCACGTTCCTTATAATCAATCAAAAGGATACCTTTTGTATCCCAAAAGATCGTCGCCATGATCTTTCCGGCCGATTGAAACACTTTATACTTCTTAGAGCGGTTTTTTATGCCTCTGCATCGACTCGCTTTGACTCAGGTTCATAATGGTGAACCCAAGTTTCATTGCCAGTTACAATTCGGGCCATAACTTCCTTCCTTGCTTCCACAGCGGTCCAAAACTCGCGACAACTTTCGACGCGCTCGTGTTTTTGATGCGCAGAAAGCATTCTCGGAACCCATCTTGCACAGACTTTAGTCATGCCAAGGTGTTGATGTAGGATGTTTAAAATGGTTGTTTCTGATACTCCAACTAATGCTGCAAGCTGTTTTTTAGCCAGGCATCGTCCGATACAAGTTTTCGATTATTTCTCTAGCGCCTACCTTGATGAGTAAACTCACTCACCAACTCGCCAACCCCGCCATTCCGCGAACTTTTTGACCTCCCCCTCGTAACGTTTTTTTTTTCGTAAAATTTTATGTGGAGTGGTTCAAAATAAGTTTTTCTGTCTGTATCTAGTGCAGTTAATTGAAGGTAAGTGCGCAGTATGAACTTATTCATTTCCATCGTCTGCGCGTACTTGGGGCGCTTGTAGTGGGTGCAAGCTCAGAGTTAAGGTTGACTTCCTGCACAACACTATCAAGCGTGCTGGTGGTGGACAAGCTAAACTGTTTTTCTTGTCATGTAGGCGGAGCGAGTCGAAAGGATGGATGAAAATAATGAAATAGTATCATCGCCCGTGGAATCGGCTGTGGCTTCTACGTAGTGAGCCCGCCTGTTCAACTCACTACGACCAGCTGTAACAGTTTTGTCGGTGGGGGGCCTTGCTCAACTCCTCACCGCCGATGGTTCATGCTGTGGCACTAGCATCGGCTCCAGATGCGCCCCGGCGCTCCCCGGGAAGCGACCGTAAATTATATACTCTCTTATTACTCATCTCCATAAAGGGTTACCTTTCCTTGTTAGCCGCGTAAGTTTTTTATACTGTTATACAGTACGCGTGTCCGCCCCCCACGTAGCTAGGTGTTCAGCCTGGACGTAAGGTAGGATTTTAGGGGGCTTATTATTATTATTATTGTTATTACTTTTACCACTGGTTCAGAAAAAACCTCTATCCTGGGTAGAACCAGCAAAACCCACCCAGCGTTTTCAACCGAATTTAAAAAAGGAGGATGTTCTCAATTCGACTGTATTTTTAATGTATGTTACCTCAGTACTTTTTCTTAGGTGGACCGATGTTGATGATTTTTTTTTTATTTAAAAGCTGGTGCTTTTCGTGTGGTTCCATTTAAATTTGATCAAGATCTGACCAGTATTTTTTGAGTTATCTTTAATAATGCGTGTTTAATTGACTTCGACTACATTAATGATGTTCTCATTTTATTTATATTGAAGTCGGTTGTACAATTTTATTTTTTATTTTACCACTTGTTCAAAGTAAAATTTACAATAAAATACAGGTTGCTTGTACTAACTTCTAACAAAATTTATTTTAGAAACAGCTTGAAAGCGACCACCTCATTCCCAAGGGTTATTATCTACCATATATATGTCGTTCGTTCGTCTCTCAGAGTAGACGTGTGCTTACATTCTCTCTACAAGTGTTGTTGCAAAAAAGTCTCTAAATAGTTACCAGTGAATATAATTTGCGTTAATTGATAATCGGTTATTACATCGTTTTGTTCCTGTGCCTGCGCGTCAAAAACAATTAAACGCGCTCAGCGCTAGAAACACCCCGCGAAAACAGTCGGTTGCTATTTTTTAACTCTTTCTCGCATCGATACGCCGCATGCTAAGTACAGTACTTCACGTAAGTATACGCACTGAACGTTTACTCGTCCATAAGGGCGCTCTGCATAACCTTTGCATACAGTGAATTAATAAACTGCGGTTGACCACCGTAAGCGCAATATTATGACGAATGAGCAAAGATCACCACAAAACGCACGCTAACTGGCGGTGGATCGCAACCGAGCTCATCGAAATGAGTTGTGCAACCGATGTTCCGCAAATAACGCTCCGCAAGCGAAAACAGCCAATTGACCGTGATTGTGGATGTTCCTGAATTGAAAGAAATGCGTTCAGAACTAAATCGAGTTAGTATCTTGTTAGAAAAATATGTTGAATCAAATGAACAAATTTTGAGCAAGATGCAGGAAAATATTGCGAAGTCCGGACTCAGATTAGAATCAAAAAATCAAACGAAGAAACTACAAAATCACTGCGCGATAACGTCATTGAAGTCAAAACGAAGTTGAATAACTTAAAAAATCGTCGACTATTATGTTCACGGAGCACAAAAACATAAAAAATAAAATTACAGAATTAGAAGCTCAGGTAGATGATAAAATAAAATCATTTGAAGACAATGTTAACAAGCTGAATCCTCAAAGCTCTGCTAACAACTGCAACTTTACAGCAATGAACAAGTAATTCGTGAGATACAAGATCGCAGAAATAGAAAAGAATATTATACTGGTTGGGCTGCCTGAACAGATCTCTGCCAGCGCTGATGAAATAGAAGTCTTAAAAATTACCTCCTTAATTGATCCAAATATACAGAAACCTATTAGAATGTTTAGAATTGGCAAATATAACCCTCAAAAGTCTCAGCATAAAAGTATGTTTTGATAGTCCAACACTTGCTAAAATTTTATTGCGTAATAGAGATAGAATACCAGAAAAGCTTAAGATATTCTCAGACCAAACGCCTGCACAACAGAAATATCTGATGAAATTAAAGAACAATTAGCGTCCCGAAAGAGCAATGGTGAAGACGATCTAACCATAAAATATATCAATGGTACACCCACAATTAAAATGCAAAAACTAATAACAGTAAAACAAACCCCATCATTGTCAGCGGTCCAATACCTATCAAGTTCTTGACGACTATCAAAACATACAAACCCATAAATCCCATCTAAAATTCCTCTACCTTAATGCCAGGAGTATACGCAAGAAAGGAAAACTCGATGAACTCAAGTGCATCTTACGATCTATGTCTGACAATATACACGTAATTTTATTGACTGAGACTTGGATCAGTTCAAAAATTAGGCTTTAGAACTCAAATCCCGAATCATACGCATTATTTCAATTACAGAACTGTTACAAGAGCGGGAGGTGTATCAATCTATACACACAACGATCTAAAAGCTAGTCTATCGAGTCGATCTACACCGGTGGTAATAATTACTTATGGGTTCATTTGAAAAGTATGCGTTAGAAGTCGGTGTAGTTTATAACCTGGTAATACAAATATAGAAGATTTTCTTGAAATATATGAGGCTCAATTACAACAAAAAAAAGAGCTATCGTATTCGGCGATTTTAATACGGACTTATTGGCAAAAGACAAAAAAAAACTACAAAGAACTTTTACAAGGAGCTGGACACATACTTTTGAATAAAATAACTGAAAAATATTGTACGAGAGACTCTACGTCAAAAAAATCAATTATAGATCATATCAGTACGAATTTAAAAAAAGATGTTTTTCATATGGCTATAATTGAATCCCCACTATCAAATCATAAACATCTATATTTGGAAATAAAGAAAGTAAAGCCTCCAGCTAAAGTATGCACTCAATATGAAGCCATAGATTATAAAAAGTTGACAACTTTAATGGCCACAGCGGAGTTTGAGAATTTAAGGCAAGACTACACAAAGTTTGGAAACCACATGAAAACATTACTTGATAAAAGTAAAACATTAAAAACCAAAATACTAAATCTTCCACAAAACGATTGGATAAACAAAGAAATTATCAATGAAATACAGCAAAGAAATATCATATGGGCTCAACTAGAGAAATCATAATGATGATCATTTGAAGACCGATTTCGTGGCGAAGAGTTCCTATGTGTCAAGACTCATACAAAACACTACAAATTTTTACTATTTAAAAGAATTTGTGAAGTGTGGTAATAAGCCAAAAAAATGTGGGAACTTATCAATCATTTGTCAAGTAATAAAATAAAACAAGCTAGTGTTCCTCCAAAACTTTTAATAAATAGTAAACATATATCTGATTCTAATAAAATTTGTGAATTATTTAATAAATATTTTTCTACCATAGGAGCAAACAATATTCCTAAAATTCATCAGAATTACTTTTCTTACGTTCTATCTAAAATTTCGAATCAAAACATGTCATTTCTGCTTTAAAACCATGTACAACTAATGAAATAATAAAAATAATAGCAAGTCTTGACAATAACTGCAGTATTGGAATAGATGGCATAAGCACCAAAGTAATCAAATGTGCAACCAATCAAATAGTTACTCATCTAACACAATGCTTCAACAAATTACTATTAGTTGGAACATTCCCGGACACATTAAAAGTTGCAAAAGTCGCACCTATTTACAAGTCAGGGCCTAAAACAGACCCTGGCAACTACCGTCCCATTTCCGTCCGTTCTATCTAAGGTTCTGGAAATAATTTTATACAATAGACTATACAATTATTTAGTAACAATTAATTTTATTTCTGATCGACAATATGACTTCAGACCAAAGAGCAGTACATTATCTGCAACAATTACTAAAATCAAGCACAGAATATTGTAGAAATATAGCACTAGGTATATACATTGATTTAAAAAGCTTTTGACACTGTAAGTCACAAACTTCTTCTCAAAAACTTTCTAGTATAGGGGTCAATGGCAGTGCCTTAAAATGTTCCAATCCTATCTAAGCAATAGATTTCAAGTAGTCAAAGTAGGCGAAAATCAAAGTAAGGCACTAACTGTTATAAGTGGAGTTTCACAAGGGTCCATTTGGGACCATTACTCTTCCTTGTTTACATAAACAACATTCAGTAACTTGACGTACACGGGCATATCACGTTGTACGCTGACGACACATGTTTATTTTATTTCGGCTCATCCATACAGACACTTATTAATCAGGCTCAAAAAGATTTAAATACTATATCCATTTGGTTTCAACAAAATTTACTAACTATAAATGCATCTAAAACATCATACATCATTTTTAGAGCTAAAATAAATTGACACCACCACACGAACCTCTTACAGTTAATAACATACCTATACAACAAAAAAGTAACGGAAAATATTTAGGATTAAGAATTGACAAAAAGTTGACTTGGAACAATCAAATTGGAACGAACACATAAGAAGCAAACTAATGTCTGTCTCTGGTTCTATTAGAAATTTAGTAGGATGCATTCCGCGAAATTTACGTTACACCATTTACAACACTCTTGTCAAACCACACCTTGTACCTTATCGAACTTTGGGAAGTGCTACTAAAACTAGACTAGCTAACCTACAAGTCGCTCAAAATAAAGTCATAAAATACTCTTCCAATATCCTTTTCGAACATCCACCTCAAAATCTATAGTGAAACAAAATTTGACCATACAACAGTTATACATTTACCACTCATGTCTTTAATCCAGAAAATTATTGACTAAAATATTCAGTCCAGTATCACTTTCACAAAAGCAAAACACCTCAGACAACGAAGAACGAGAAGAGCCAGCTTTCTTGTCCTGCCTAAAACTAGAACGTCCTATGGTAGAAAAACATTAACATATGAAGGAGCGCAGCTTTATAATAACATACCTGCACACATTAAAAATGTAAACTCATTTAACACATTCAAAATAAAATTAACAGAATACGTTTTAAAAATTACACAAAATAGGAGAATAATTGTGGTACACACATATTAACAATGACGAACATAACGAATAAAAATGTTTGTTATTCTTTTTAATGTTCTCATGTAAGTGATTAATGTAAGTCTTTATGAGAATAAATGTCTTTAAACCTAAACCTATATTCATTTATACAGCTTTTGTTTAATAAACCCATGAATGTATTACTGACTCTGTGGAGTCGAGGAACTGGTATCTTGTGTTTGTTCCTGGTAAATAGTTCACTTATTTATTTAAACTACTTTTATTTTTGTGGACATACATTAAATTTTCGTAAATATACTGAGAGATTTTTTAAATTTTCTCTCTAAGAGACTCTCGGTTATAATAACTTCAACTTAGGCCCAACTAGCGACATCTGGTGAACGGCCTTAGCCTTCATTCCATCCGATCATATTCGATTCGATCATAATTATTGAAAGTCACCTTTTTTATATATAACCCAATTATTGTGAAGAACCTATACCTTCTATGTGTATGCAGGCTTCATAAACTGGTAACCCCTCGGATCGGTGGCAGTCGTTGTTTGTAGTCAATGTTTGCTATATTTAAGTGATTGATAGTGGGAGGGCTACATTTCCATAAACGATATCAAATAGACAGTTTTTTTTCTGCGAAAGTAAAATTGGAACAAAGGAACAAGAAAATGATTTTGCGAGTAATTTATCCTTTAAAGAAACTTTAAAGTTGTTACCATAATAAATAATGTGATAGTTGCAACTAAAAGACTTTTTCCTCGTTTATTATTTTAATCAACATAATAAGATCAACAGCAAGTTAAAAACAATTTCTAAATATTAACATTCTCAGTTGACAGCATTTCTCTTAGACTAACATTAATCCATAGATTACTGTATATATACAAAATAAAGAAAAATAACAGCTTAATGCTGTATAGAACCGGAGACCCATTTTACTTGAAACGAGGCATTCTATCTTAGTCCTCACGAGTGACAACGCATCTGCATTTTGATTCGTGGTCGAGGATAAAGGTAGATGTCTATGGGCCACAGCAACTACTTACCAACAGGTGGACTGTCTGCTCGTTTATCACCCTAATCCTATAAAAGAAAATCCAGTTTTGGAGGAGGACACAGGGTAATACGATTTTTATAGGTATTATCTGTCCGGCTACAGTTGTCTCTGTCACTCTGTAGAGGAAAGTGAAAAGTATCTACCACCTCCTCTGGAGGTGGTAGGATACCTTTTTTGCCAAGATGCCCGTCTGGATAGGTACCGCCCTCTCACCTATTTCTGCCACCAAGAAGCAGTGCTTGCACTGCTGTGTTCAGGTCTGAAGGGTATAGAGAACCAGTATAATTACAGTCTGTGAAGCATTCCACCTTAGTCCTTAGGACTGATACAGATCTGTAGCCTTCTTTGTATGAAGTTGGTAGTGTAAATGGGCTGCAGTAGCTATTGACCCTCAGGTGGGCTGTAAGTTCGTTTGTGACTTCACTTTTATAAAGGTTTTGAGGTACCTTCCTATTCTTCACCTTCGCCGACATCCTTTTCTTCAAGATCACTATTAAAGTTCGACTGTATGATTTTTAACTAACGAAATACAATAGGTGCTTAATTATTTACCTGCAGTTAATGGCAAAATCTTCTCGCTTTATAAAGCACTCTCCCAACAAAAAAGCGGAGACATTTGTCTAGCAATGGGACTTTTATATAGTTTGTTGATTATTCATTCAAATAACAATATAAAGGCTTACGCTAGGTGAGGGTTCAATACAATAGATTGAAGGATTTGAACCTATACCGTTAGGTATTATTGACATTCACTTGTAGTAGCAGCTGTATGACTTCGCTCGCTGTAAATTTCACATAAGCGGAACAACCCGGGTTCGATCCCCGCCGCCGCCAATTAAATTGTTAATTGCAATTTTAAGTGCTGATTTACCACGTGCTTGGCGGTGAAGGGAAAAATCGTGGAGGAAACCTGCATGTCTGAGGAATAAAAATATTTCTTTTTCTATTTGTCTTAGCGGTCTGCCACCACAGTCTCTTTCACCTGAGGATGCCTCGTTTAGAGGCGAAACACGTGTCGTATTATCGAGGGTTGTGTCTTTCCCAGTGTAGTGGAGTTGGTAGTAGTGGTGCTGGGATTAGTGGAGACGGGGATAGGTGCAGGCAATTGAGGATTGAGGGCAGGAGGTGTTCTTTAAACTAGGTAAGACACGTAATTTTAACTTAGCGAAATAATTTTAAACATCTTTAAAATATTTCTAAGACATCTGAAGTCCGCAAACATGCACCGAAGCATCGCAAGAACTAATTTCTCCAAATCCTTCTCAGAAATGAGAGGTGGCCTGTGCCCAACTGTGGGACCTATTAGTTTACTTTACTAGCCGCCCGGTTTCGATGACTATACTCATATAAGTAAGTCATGCCGAGCATTATACAATCATCATTCATCATCATTACATTATTCATCATCATTACATCACAAGTTCACTGCTGAACATAGGCCTCCCCAAAGAAATGTCACCAAGCACGATCCTGAACCACCTGCATCCATCGACTACCTGCATATCTTACCAAGTTGTCACTCCATCTAGTGAGTTAATGCCTAAGTTTAGGTAGTTAACGCCTTAGTGAAGTTGTAATTTGGGGGACTGCATTAGTGAATACGTAGAGCAAAGCCTAGGGATACCTGATGAAAAATTTTAAAGTCTTGACAGATAACCAGTTCCATAGTAAAGTCCTGATATTTTGTTGCAAAAAAATTAAAAAGCGTGAAAAAACAATCAATTCAACAAAAAACAATCAAAAATTAAGTATTGGTTTTGCGCGCAGTTTACATCCCACCCACGTAAAACCTACTGTTTTATTGCAAAATCGAATAACCATGACATTTCTAAAATCCGATAGAAATCCTGACAAGAGGCAAAACGTCCTGACATGTCAGAATAAACCCTGACATATGGTATCTCTAGCCTCACAGTGCTTTCACCTTGTGACGTAGCACTATTATATTTCTGCTTGGGACTATAGATAAGCTAGCCATTCTAGTCGAGCGGTGCGAACGGATAATATAGTGTGTCAATCAGTAAACCTATGCATGAGCGTGTAACATGCTCGAAGTTGATATGTTACATAAGCTTAAAGGTTAAAACAGTAATTAAGAAAACCCGACTGCGTGGAAAAGTTTGCTAAAAAAAGAGGAAAATGTCATACTTTCCTTAATTTTATACTTAATCTATACAAATTTAAAAAATTGAAGTGTCTGTTTGTAATGTCAAAATAACAGCTTTTTACTAAATGCATATGTAAGTATTAGGTCCTTACATATGAAATTAGCGTTTTGTCGTACTGACCACTTTGATCTGAAATATCTCCTCTTTGGTTAAGAATTCCAAATTCAAATTTATAAAAACATTTAGCTGGTACATTTGAGTTTTGAAAACAGTCATTCATTTGTTTTTCCTCATTATTTTTTCTATGGCGTCGCTTATTACCGCACAATGGAAAACATGAAATATCGGTATATTTACGAGTACGAGTTCTACCGTGGCACCAGTGCTGCAGAAACAGCTCGAAGGATTAATGATGTGTACGGCGCTGGTGTCGCAAAACACAGTACGTTTTGGTTTCTACGTTTTCGTACTGAATCCTGGAGACCCAGCCAAATCCTGTCCTAAACGAAAATTGACTCAGAAAAATTACTTGTGAGTGTTTGGTGGACTAGCGCCGGTGTCGTTCATTACAGCTTTCTAAAATCTGGCCAAACGATTACGGCAGATATCTATTGTCAGCAATTGCAAACCATGAAGGAAGAACTAGCTGCTAAACAACTGAGATTGGTCAATCGCTCTAGGCCACTGCTGCTTCACGACAACGCAAGACCACACACTGAACAAACAACTAAGTTAGATGAGCTACAATTGGAATGTCTGCGACATCCATCGTACTCCCCGACCTTGCTCAACAGATTACCATTTTTCCGGAATTTGGACAATTTCTTACAAGGAAAAATTCAACTCCGATGCGGCAGTCCAAACGCCTCAAAGAGTTTATTGATTCACGCCCCCATGGTTTTTTTAGTAAAGGGATCAATTAACTACCTATGAGATGGCAAAAGTGCATAGATAACAACGGTGCATACTTTGATTAATTAAATATATTTTACAAAAAAAAATTGACTTTATATTCCTCCGGTACAAAACGCTAATTTCATATGTAAGGACCTAATATTTGCGGTACTTATAACAAAAAAATTTTTTTTTAATTTATGTCTGTCTGTCAGTCTGTTTGTTCCGGCTAATCTCCGAAACGGCTGGACCGATTTCGACGGGATTTTCACTGGCAGATAGCTAATGTTATAAGCAGTAACTAAGGCTACTTATATTTTAAAAAAAGAATTAGGGTTCCGCGCAAAAGAATTAAAACCAATGAAATCCAATCTTAATAAATTCCACGTGGGCGTAGTCGCGGGGAACAGCTAGTTAAATTATATAAAAGATATAGAGATACATATATACATACTCTCGAAAAAAAATTACCCTCCTTTTGGGTCAGTCGGGTAAAAAAGTGACTACATTCTACACTCAGCCTTACCAACAGTGAAATAAAACTAATTACAACTATTCGATTGCGGTCGCATGAACCGAAAAATCAATCGATTTAAATAATAACCATCCATCCCATATAGTACCAATGAACTGTCTCCACAGTGGCCGATTATGTTTAAGGCAAACTAGGCACGTGCCTAGGGGCGCAAAGTAAAAAGGGGCGTGCGCAGAAGTTTAAATAGAAAAAAAATTCCTTGTAAAACATTTTACATTCACGCCCACCTGTTAAGAGTACTCGTATCCTAATTATTTCGCAACTATAAACTATATTATAAAGTTATAATTTATAATATATGGGCGCTAGTGGGGCGCCGATGAGGTGCTAACCTAGGGTGCTGTCGATATTTAATCTGCCTCTGTCTCCAAGTAAATTTCGACAGGAACATTGTATATTGTAATGTCCTGCTGACCGAATTTCGGTCACGGAGACAAGTCATCTACGCAGGACAGGATTACAGTGTCTGAGTGTATACGCAAGCGCAGGTGAACTCTCTATTCCCTCAGTCTCATAGTCCGATGGGACGGTAAACCGACACGACCGGAGAGAGATCAGGCGCAGGACCAACGGCTTTACGTGCTTTCTGCGGTACAGGGATGAGACACTACTAACTTCCTGACTCCGGGCTGCTACTGGGAATTTCTTGTCAGAAAAACTTAATAACCGATTTTTGTTGGCCCGACCGCTAGACCAACGAGATAGTATTATCAAATAAATAAGCTATTGTAATTCCGATTGGTAGGTATTCTTGCTGACGTTGAGAACAGTTAGTTCTCGGTTTGCCGTTTCTTCCGCCGCGTTCATCGATGTGGACAGTCGTTCCTTAAAAAAGATAATACGCTGCCCTAGCTAAGATAATAATTTGTTGATATAAGTTTATGATTGTGTTGTTATTTATTGTGTATCATATTAAATGAGTGTATACTGTTCTTTTAAAAAAATTCAATATCTATTTCTATGGGTAGAAAATCTACCTCCAGTTATCACAATATCCGCGTTTATTATTTCAAAAGAAAAAATCGAATAATAAAAAAGATGGCGTAATCCTAACACACGCCTTATCGGGTCATAATTTCGAAAATGCCGCTTGGAAACAATGCGGTCGTAAATTGTTGGTATAACTAGGGCGCCTTCCCTTGTAGGTATGCCCATGCGTACCGTGGGTACAAGTTATTTACAAATGTATCTTTGTTTGAATGATTACAGTACGATTAGTATAATAGAGTATAAATTACATCCATATCTATATATTTTTTATAAGAGAAAAGGTGACAAGCGAGCACACAATCCACCTGAAGGTTAGTGGATGCCGTGCCACATTGACGTAGTCTACATCTATCCTCGATTATGAATCAAAATGCAGATTCGTTGTCACCCCTAAGGCCGGCCACATACAGTCGAAATTCCTTTTCGAAAAACCGCTTCGGAATATCGATTCCGGATTTCGAACGCAACAAATCCATAATATAAAATCAAGGACCTGTCACAAGTAGTTTTCCGTTCGAAAGTTTCTTCGATTCGAAATTCCGCATGATTACCTGTGCGTTCGGAATCCCGCACGGAAAAAAGCTGTTTCGAACGCAAGTCTTCCATAGATTTTGTATGAGTCGCATCACACATTCCTAAATTCCGTACGGAACGCGACCAGGGTGAGTGTGCGTCTCACGACCGAAGCGAATAGGTGTGTTTATGTATGTTTTTACATGTAATATTATATTTGTATCTCTTTTCGTAGCCTTTCATAATTCGTCGAAAGAGTTTATAGACATCCATATTTTAAAAATCTCTGGATAGATAGATCTTTTACATAATATTGACTATCTAATCTTAGGGTGTTAAGGATGCACCCAGTAACAATCAGAAAATCGTTGTCATTATTCACTGACAGAATCCTGTGTATCCTATGTATTTACGGAATACTGAAGCGGAAAAATTTCGAACGACAAACTACCGAACGTGTGTGTGATAGGTCCTTAATTTTATATGGATTTACTGCGTTCGGAATCCCGAATCGATATTCCGAAACGGTTATCGAAACGAATTCCACGTATGTATGGCCGGACAAATAAAGTATCCGGTTATTTTTTTATCACTTACACAACTACATATATGAAACACAGTAAGGCCGGCCTCATTCATTCAGAATTCCGTTTTGGGTTTCCGTTTCGGAATTCCGATTCGGGATTTCGTAAATAGATTACAGACATACGTTAATTTTCCTTCGGAATAACAAGGCTCAGTTGAGAGATGCTAGCCATTGAGCCTAGACATTCTGCCAGCCAACAATGAAGAAGATTTTTGATGATTCTATTGTTGCTGTATCATCAATAGAATCATCAAAATGTGTACTGGGTGCATCCCCTTAACACCCTAAGATTGCAATATAGCGAATATTATGTAAAAAGATCTATCTATTTCGAGAATATTTTTTAAATATGGATGTCTATAAACTCTTTATATATATTTATAAGTTATTAAACAAAATAAGATGAAAGTTTACGAAAAGAGATACACATATAATATTACATGTAAAAACATACATAAACACACCTACTCGGTTTGATCGTGCGACGCACACTGGGAGCGTTCCGTACGGAATTTACAAATGTGTAATGCGACTCATGCAAACTATATGGAAGACTTGAGTTCGGCACGGCTTCTTTTTTCCATGCGGGATTCCCAACGCACAGGCAGTCATGCGGAATCCTGAATTGAATAAAAATTTCGAACGGAAAACTACTGTACGTGTGCGTTCGGAATTCCGAATTGGAATTCCGAAACGGATTCCCGAAACCGAATGTATGTGGCCGGCTTAACTATATTTATCATTATGGTGCTATTTTACGATGGTATTCTATGCAAGCGTGGCGTGGTCATGCTTCGGTCGAGTGTTCGACCGAAGTGAGGTATTCGAGGCGATTAATTTCTACTGGAGCTAAAATACATTGCAGCGTGACTACCCAGGTACACCATTACCATTATAGCCTGTCAAAATTCTATGCTCAACATAGGCCTCCTTGATTTGCCATTGTTGCCACATTTAGCAAGCGGGTAGGCAATCGCAGTTGTTTTTTATTCAGCTATTATCAAGAAGGTGCTGCTGTCCATCTCCTGGTTCAGTTTCTCCCTGTCGCCTCTTACGGCGCTTACAGGGTGATATGGGGTGGTGGATATTTACCTCCACTACACAGTTAATCAGGTACACACACATATGTATATTATATATAATTAATTATAATATTAGAGCCATGGTAGCGCCGGAGAGGAGAAGAATAGGCTTTGAAAAATGTTTTTTATAAAACTGCAGTTTCAAACGCACATACAGTCCACCTAGTGGTAAGTGGCTACTGTATTCGATGGACACCTGCAGCTAATTTCAAGCAAAGGAGGTTACAAATGCGTTGTGACCTCTGAGGACTTGGATAGAATGACTGACAGACTGTAATTATACTGACTTTCTATATATCCCTTCTGAATTAAACACAGCAGAGCAAGCGCTGCTATTTGGCGGCAGAAATATGTAAAAAGATGGTACCTACCTAGACGGAGTCCCGGGCAGAGAAGGAGTCCTACCATCTAGTCATCGGTTACTTACCTTACTTACATTACTAGGTAGTAAAAAAGTAAAGTAAAGTTACAGCCTATATACGTCCCACTGCTGGGCACAGGCCTCCTCTCATTTCTGAGAGGGTTTAGGTACTAGGTAGTAAAACCTTATAATTGCCTATAATAAAATAAAGGTACTATATTACCACCTGGTGCTTTTTGCAATACACTAATCTAAGGAACTATAACCCCCTGCTGAATTTTTATTTTTATATATTTTATATTCCCCGCGACTTCGCCCGCGTGTAATTTGTTACGATTGGATTTCATGGGTTTTAATTTTTTTGCACGGAAACCTAATTATTTTTCTAAAATAATAGTAGCATATGTTACTCCTTATAATACCAGCTATCTACCAGTGAAAGTCACGTGAAAATCGGTCCAGCCATTTCGGAGATTAGCCGGAACAAACAGACAGACAGACAGACAAATTTTTATAAATTGTGTTTTTGTTATAAGTACCTTCATATGCATTTAGTAAAAAGCTGTTATTTTGACATTACAAACAGACACTTCAATTTTATTTATTTGTATAGATTATTGTTCTTCTCAATTCTTGGCAGGTTACAATAATCTAATCTAATCTTTCTATGATGTTGGTGCTGTTAGCCTATACGGCTCTCACAGCTCCATCTGACTCAGGGCTATTTAAAAAAAGGGAAAGGCAATGACGATGATGATGAGGATGGTTAATGCTTTGTTATTGTTACCAATCATCATGTCCCCTCTGTTGAGGTTTTTTGAGCTATCTAACCGCTGTCCGAGTGGGGGTGTGCGGTCCCCCGCCTCTGACCGCCTAGCTCGTGTCGGTCGATGTTCTGGGCGGTGACAACAGCCCAGGTACGCGGGTGTACGGTGTGTACGCGGTGTGTGCTGGAACACGTCGTGCCCGCCTACGGGTGCGACTCGCCCCATCCGTTATCCTACTTGTGCTTGTCCCATTTGTTGTGTGTGTAGTGTCAATGTTTGATGTGCCTGCGACGTTTGGGTCTACGGGATCGAACGAGCATGGTCGTTCTATAAGTACGTTACGATTACGAGGTCTACGGAGAGTCGGTGTGACGCGACGTTTGGTATTGGGACGTAGTTGTATGGGTTTCGGCGGAACACTAGCGGGTTTGGATGGGTTCCGGCGCTATCGAAGTAGCGCTGAGACATCTCCTTGAACAATAATGAGGCCTTCAATCTTCCGCACAAGATGTCGCTAGGTTGGACTGGGGTAAAGTTTTTTTATTACACAATGTCATTTAATTTAGAAGTTAGTTTTAAATAAATGTTTATCAGTTTCTAGAGTTAGATTAAAACACAAAACAATATAGATAGAGTTAAATTATAATACACAAAACAATATTCAGTGGTCTTTAATTTTTTGCATACATATTTTTAACTCGTTTTTTAATTTTTCAACTTTAATTTTTTATTCGTTTCTAGTCTAATTAATATAAAATATAACTAATATTACAGACAGAAACATTAACCCTTACATTTTCCTAACAAATTAACTTCCCCGCTAAGAAATCTGTCAAATATTTCAACTCATGCAAAAATGGCGTCACCCTGGTTGCAGAAAAAGTCGTCGATTTTTTTTTTGGAGTTTATGGCCTGGTATCTAGACCTTTAGGCCAAGTCTTAGGTATTTTTATTCGGTTTATTATAATTTCCCCAAATGTTTATTCATCCTTCCTAGTATGTTGTTAATAATAATATGTTGATGCGTCACATTGTGCAGCCCTTTGGAGATTTTGACGGCAACTTGAATCAGCAGACAGCTGACAGTTGGCGATGGTATCTCAAGGCGCCTAAGCAGATAGACACCTTATCTTGAGAATCACATCACCATCGGAGCACTTGTATCACCGTTTCCACTAATAGTTCACATGCGCAGACACTTTATACATAAAATCGCACCACTTTTACATATCAAAATCCACTTCAAACCATTAATCAAACAATAATACAGGAGCAGCAAACCGCCGCCGATCAAGTTCCCGCCAAAACTCCAGTCGTCGATTTGACCTACGGATACCACCTTTTTTTTATGAATCAATATAGTATTTTTGCCAACAATTATTTTTAATCTTTATGCATTTTTCCATATAAATTTGTTATTGCTCTTTGCTTTAGCAATCAACCTTTAAAATAATCATAGGAATCTGAGCAAATTAGATTCATATTAAAATAAATTAACAATTAATTTTTAGTTAAATTTATTATCTATTTCTTTCTTCTTTCTATTTAACATTCATGACGGAAAAATTATTTTCGTAAAACTTACTTGTTCCAGACTTCCACTCACAGTTAATATAGAAAAACGCGACATTTGAATTAGGGGGAAAAATATAGTATTTTTCGTGCTATATTATTTTTCTATAATATATAGTACCATTCACTGAAATATAGTGCGATACTATATATTAAAGTACAGGTGGCAACCCTACCTACGGACGTCAATTCGTTTTAAAAAATAGTTTTTCCCGCCACTCTACAATTTTTTCTAAAATTTCTTGAAGATATAATCTCAGCAACTATTTTATGATTCAAATACATAAAATACACTATATTTTTGTTATTTTACAACCACTAAACCAACGAGGCAGTTGTTTAACAATAATATATTGCTGTCCGCTGTGCCCAAACTAACGTGCTAGATAACTGAGAGAGACAGCTGCAGCTCAGTCAGATAATACCTATAAAAAAATTACGAAATCATCACCGTACCGTGTACCTCTGTTTTCTTCCTGGATAGACACTAGATTAAGTATTTTAATTATCTGTTACGATTTAAACCAACCTAGTTTTTTTTTATAGAATAGGTAAAAAACCAACACACAGACCACCGGAAGTTAAGTGGTTGATCTGACACATAGACATCTACATCTATGTTCGATTAAGAATCAAAATGCAGATGCTTTGTCACCCCTAAGGATTAGGATTGAATGCCTCATTTCCAGTTAAAATGGTCCCCGGTTCTCTACACTCACCGTACGAAACTTAGAAGCATGACTCTAACACGTCTTAAATAGAATGCCTCGTTACCATTATTAATACCCAAAGGGTCTCCGGTTCTTACCATACGAAACACAGCAGAAATAAACTGCAATTATCAATTACATTGTGCTGGCAGGAATCATGCTCGGGTTGCTCGGGAAACACGAAATTTATGGTAATTAAATGTAAAGGCTCCGTGGCACAGTGGCTTTGCATTAGGTTGCGGCGTTGAGGGCCACGGGTTTGATTTCCGCACGGAACAAGTATTTGTATGGACTACAAATAATTTTTCCGGATCTAGATGTTTGTCCTTGTGCAATTTATGTATCTAAACTGCCTCCACGATACAGGAGAAAATCCTAGTGTATATCTAATCTGTGGTGTGGAGGTACGAGGGGAGGTCAAAAAGTTCGCGCAATGACAGGGAAGGATAATAAAATGAAACCTTAAACTATTTTTCCTTTTCAATGTATTCTCCCTTAACCCTAATACATTTATTAGATCTGTCAAGTAACTTATTAATACCGTCTAAAAAAAAAGATTTGTCTTGGGCATCAAAATAGGCCGAAATTGCCGACTTCACTTCATCATCGTCGCCAAATTTTTTCCCACGCAATTCTTTCTTCATTTTTGGAAACAAATAATAGTCGCTTGGGGCCAGGTCTGGGCTGTAGGGTGGGTGGCGCAGTTGTTCAAAACCGCACCGCTGAATGGCAGCCGTCGCAACATGGCTTGTGTGCACGGGCGCATTGTCGTGCAAAAGGAGCAAGCTTTCCTCGCCCTTTTTCTTTAATAGCTTCTTTTAATTGATCTAGTAAAGAAGCGTAGTATTCTCCCGTTATGGAAACACCACGTTCCTTATAATCAATCAAAAGGATACCTTTTGTATCCCAAAAGATCGTCGCCATGATCTTTCCGGCCGATTGAAACACTTTATACTTCTTAGGAGCGGGTGTGCCTTTTTTATGCCTCTGCATCGACTCTCGCTTTGACTCAGGTTCATAATGGTGAACCCAAGTTTCATTGCCAGTTACAATTCGGGCCATAACTTCCTTCCTTTGCTCTCCACAGCGGTCCAAAAACTCGCGACAACTTTCGACGCGCTCGTGTTTTTGATGCGCAGAAAGCATTCTCGGAACCCATCTTGCACAGACTTTAGTCATGCCAAGGTGTTGATGTAGGATGTTTAAAATGGTTGTTTCTGATACTCCAACTAATGCTGCAAGCTGTTTTTTCTTTAGCCAGGCATCGTCCGATACAAGTTTTTCGATTATTTCTCTAGCGCCTACCTTGATGAGTAAACTCACTCACCAACTCGCCAACCCCGCCATTCCGCGAACTTTTTGACCTCCCCCTCGTAACGTTTGTTTTTTTAAATTTGATTAAGTGCTTATTCCCTTGAGCTACAACAAGTCTATGAAATTAAAAGAAAATATTTCAGTAACAACTGAAGGCCAATATCTTTCATTCCCTTAGATATTATTATTTTTTATATAGAATAAGGGTGAAAAACGAGCACAGACAGTCCACCTGATGGTAAGTGGATGTGTTAAAAATAAAAATGCAGATGCGTTTTCACTCCTGAGGACTAAGATGGAATGCGTACTTTCGTTACACGTTGTCTGTATTTGCCTTCACTTCGATAATATGAAATACAATATAATAATAACATAGTATTTATATCAGACCATGACCACTAATTGTTAGTTACAATAATTAATATGATTAATTAAATTGAGCATAGTCTTCCTTCCATTTCTAAGAGGGTTAGGAAGAAATTTAATTCTTATAATATTACCGTATTTACAATAAAAAGCATTAGTGATTATTAGTTCCTTTGGTGGCGACAAAACAGGCACCATCGTCCCGTATCATCCCGTGGGTGCCGTAAGAGGCGATTGTTCCTTCCCGAGAAATTGTGCAATTGGATCACCAGCTTTCTTGCAGATCGGAGCATCAAGGTCGTTGTAGATGGTGCATGCTCCGACTACAGGCCTATTAACGCTGGTGTTCCACAAGGTTGCGTGCTATCACCAACGCTGTTTATTCTGCATTGCAAGCCGGTAGCATTCATTGCTATGCGGATGACAGCACTGGTGATGCTCTATACACCGGCCGTGCCAATATTTCTCGGGAAAACGTCGCCGAGTACCAGAACAAACTTGTGTCTGAAGTCGAGTCTTTGCTGAACAAAGTCTCGGATTGGGGGCGACTAAATCTAGTCCAGTTTAGTCCTCAGAAGATACAAGTTTGCGCGTTTACCGCTAAAAAGAACCCCTTTGTCGTATCTCCTCACTTTCAAGACACTCCCCTTGTTACCTCAGCCAGTATCGGAATCCTCGGCGTCGACATATCGAGTGACGTGCAGTTTCGTGGTCACTTGGAAGAGAAGGCCAAATTGGCCTCTAAAAAGCTTGGCGTGCTCAGCAGAGCGGGACAGTATTTCATGCCGGCACAACGCCTGCAACTTTACAAGGCGCAGGTTCGGCCTCACATGGAATACTGTTCCCATCTCTGGGCTGGGGCTCCCCAGTGCCAGCTCCTTCCACTTGACCGCATCCACCACAAAGCGGCTCGAATCGTCGACGACTGAGTCCTTTCCGATCGGCTCGATTCATTGGCGCTGCGAAGAGATGTTGCATCTCTTTGCATTTTCTTTCGCTTTCTACCACGGGGAGTGCTCTGAGGAATTGTTCGGATTAATCCCAGCCGCCAAATTTCACGAATACACATCGCGGCAGAACTCCCGATACCATCCACACCATCTGGATGATTGGCGGTCCACCACTGTGCGATTTAGAAGATGTTTTCATCCTCGCACAACTTCCTTGTGGAATAGTTTACCACCAGCGATTTTTCCGGACCGATACGACTTAGGGACCTTCAAGAAAAGAGCCTACTCCTTTTTAAAAGGCCGGCAACGCATCTGCAATTCCTCTGGTTCCCCTGGTGTTGCAGTTGTTCATGGGCGGCGGTAGTCACTTACCATCAGGTGAGCCGCATGCTCGTTTGCCCCCTCTCCTATAAAAAAAAAAATTGTGGTAAACAAATCAGGAGATGGGTAGCAGCGTCGTCCTAATAACGACTAAAAATAAAAAAATGCGGTTGCCAACGCGCGGTTGGCAATGCGGTTGGATGTGAACTATGTAGGAGGCCTGTGTTCAGCAGTGGACTTTAATAGGCTGTAACGGTAACGGAAATCTAGACAAGTTGACATTCTACAATCGTTAACACTAATAGATAACTATAGAAGTGAACGAAATCAACGTTAGGTCGCGTGAAATTCATATGACTTAAAATTGATTTCATTCACTTCATTGATATGTGTCATTCACATTCATTTTATAGTTTTCTATTTGCGTTATTGGAAGGAAGGTATTAGAAGCCATACATAGATAGCCAGCCATACACCTTTATGGCATTTCCTATAGTCGCCTCAGTGATGGAATCTTTAACGCCGCCGTTATACAGCAATTTGTTTTTTAAGACATATTATGTACAAATTAGAGGTATTCTTTTATATTTTACTCATTAAAAATTACATTTTATACTAAAAATTAAACAAAAAACGTTTTTCATATTAATTAACCATAGTAGTAGGATAGAATTTGCGCTTCTGCGTCACTTGTAGTAAAACGAAGTAAAAAGTTTCTCCGGTTCTCTACACTCACCATACAAAACACAACAGTATTAAGCTGCTATTTTACGTTGGTATTATGTGAGAACGTGGTCCTTCCCGGTCGAGCCGACCCATTCGTGCTAATATTATAGCTGCAGCGTTGCTCTACCACGCATACCACGTATTACGTACTTTAAATAATACTTATTGAAAGACATTCTTATGTTTAATTTACCACTGGTTCGGAAAATACTTTTGTCCGGGGAAGAACCAGCAAGAAACCAAGCGGGACTTGAGACACTAGAGCAAATATTTTAATTCACACATTTTAACTGTGCTAAGTTTTAAAACAAGCGAGTGCTCATTATGAAAAAGCTAATTTCCATGGCGTAAAATTATCCGAGCGCTTATCAGTATAATAAATGATTTCAAGTGGAGAAAGAAATCACTCGCATGGCAATAAAAACCAGTGGCAGGCGGCGTGCTATTTTAGTACGGTTAATCAAATGGCAGTGTTTTCAGTATTGTGAAATGAGGTCCGTTATCGAGCTTTTGGCTTTTATGGAATTTGTTATGGCCGCCTTTAGTACCTATTGCAATGTCCAGGATTGTGAAATAGCACAAATACACTTTTATGGTCAATGATTTATGTCTCTGTATGTATGTAATAACAATAACATATCTGCGATATGAAAACCTATAGCATGTTGCCAGCTCTTTGAATAAACTCAGCTCTTTGAAAGCATTATAGGTACTTAATAAACGTGTGCTGTTATCCATTGTCCTCAGGGATGACAACCCACCTGTAGTCATTGAAGCAAAATGGACTACGTACTAGAAGAGACGCCGAGACTTGGTCGTTTGCAACACAAATTAGTCAAACTTACTTAGTCCGTGCCACAAAATAATACTCCGTGCTCCTTACTTGCGCTTACGGTGTGTGGCAAATTTTCAGGTGCGGCAACATATAAACGGCCGCTATAATTCAATTTATTTATAACAAATTTTTAAATTATTATACAAAAAACCTCTTTTCCCGGCTTTCAATTTTATCGCAAAGATCATTAAACCTAAAGAAACTAAACAACTAATGAACAATTTATGATGAATAAAGTTTACTAACGAACATCATTAGAACTCACAATACAAGATATTGACAGTTTGCTAAGCGTTAGAATGCCGTGCTGTGGGGCCTCGGGTACGAATCCCGGATGGAACAGTCTGTGTATAGCCTACAAATAATTACTCCGGATCTGGATGTTTGTCCTTGTGCAATTTATCTTATTAAAACGCCTCCACAATACTGGGGAAATTTCTCTAACGGGTTACCTACATTATTAAAAAATACACGGGTCAATGTTAGTCGCGCCGAACATGCGCTCGAATTAATCTCCCAGTATTTACCATAGATGGCGGTGGTGTGAGTAAAAATTGTCACTTCACTTCACCTTCAAAAAAGGTGGGTCATTAGTTCAAATAAGTCTTCGCTAATCCGCGCCCGCTATTGCACCGTGTAGTGCTCTTACCGCATTATTAATTTAATTAGTTTTAAAGTTTATAATCGCTAGTGTTTTTCGGCTATACACTATCATAGACATACAGTAACACATACAACATTAAAAGTTACAGCATATATACGTCCCACTGCTGGGCATAGGCCTCCTCTCATTTCTGAGAGGGTTTTAGGGCAAGGAAATGTCCGCCGCGCTGCCCCAATGCGTGTTGGCGAACTTCACATGTCTTCGAAATATTTTTTTTCTTATTTCTCTGACATGCAGGTTTCCTCACGATGTTTTCCT
Source organism: Parnassius orleans (assembly GCA_029286625.1). Classification (NCBI taxonomy): domain Eukaryota; kingdom Metazoa; phylum Arthropoda; class Insecta; order Lepidoptera; family Papilionidae; genus Parnassius; species Parnassius orleans. The sequence goes on along the minus strand of JAGSMP010000047.1, from coordinate 1,666,329 downwards.
TCACCGCCGAGCACGTGGTAAATCGAACCAAGGATGCTCGCGTACTGTGAAACTTCAGCGCGCGCTAACCATCTGAGCTACCACGGCTCATACAACATTACACACCACAATATTTAGAATTAGCGCCGATTAGTGATTGTGAGTACGAGCTTCTCGGTAAGTAAATTTAATTCCTCTAATTTAAGATGCATACATATTCTCCCGCGCAATCAAGTATTTAACGGCCACAAGGTGATATATCGTGCCCAGCTTGATTAAATGTTTTTTTTTTATTATTATTTCTCAGGACTGACCAACAGAGAATGCCATAAGACCTTAAGTCTGCCCATTGTAACGTTAGTTCTAGGATGACTGCAATCCGTATACAATCCTTAACTATACATATAAATAAAATTTAAAGATCTGTCTGTATCATTGAAATAACTTCTTGTTTCGATGTTAGGGAGTTATTTGCATTCCATTAAGACATCAATAACCATTTTAAAAAATTGTCCATCTGTCTGTTCGGGCTAATCTTCGAAAAGGCTGAACTCATTGTAATGAAGCTTGGCAAGCAGATAGAGAGCAATACCAGGAGTGATTTAGGCTGTAGAAAAACGTGGAGTTTTTGTTTTTTGAGAAGTCAAAAAACAAAAAAAACAAAAGTTTGAATATTGTATTAAATCTAAATAATGGCCGATTAATAAATATTACCTAGTCAAGGCCGAGGCGGGTGGTTATATATGTATGTGGTAATATATTTCTAATTTTTTGCGATCTGATTGGTCGGGGGGCATGGATAGGCCGACGGGCAACGATGATACACTAATTTCTTAACGCGAATAGTCTGCAGCAGGGTAGTATCCGACTATATATTTTTTACACACTTATCTATATAAATCTTTAGTACACCTTATAATAAGGGATATAAAGGGCGGACTGAATGCCTGATGGCATTCTCTACCAGTCAACCCATTTTTTTCTTTTTCTTCGGTCTGTAAAAGTGCGCCCGTAAGAGGACTCGTCTTAATCGTTACGTCAAGGTCCAGACCAGACCAAGTCCAGATTCATGTCGTTGGCCGGCGGATTGAAGATCGAGGTATTTTACGTATGTAGTCTGTTCGCTAAGATAGTGTCGGTACACCCGGAGTGGCACTTATTATTTTGCTTTTATATTATTATTTTTACTGTTTGTTAAATAAATGTTTTTCTATTACTTCTCTATTACATCTACCCTCGATTAAAAATCAAAATGCAGATGCGTTGTCACGCATGAGCACTAAGATGGAATGCCTCGTTTCCAGTAAAAGGGTCTCCGGTTCTCTACACTCACCATACGATACATAGCAGCATTAAACTGCTATTTTATACTTCTTATGCTTTTGCTATTTTATTTTTATGCTAACTGGTATTCTGTGAGAGCGTTGTTCTTCCCCGGTCGAGCCGACTCATTTATACCACGTAAGACTTTGCTTTTTACTTTTTTACATGATAAATTTGTTTGTTCAAATTTACTGCATTTACTGGCATAACTGTATTTTCTGCCTAAAACCTTTTTACACGTTTAAGTAATTCATTAAAAAAAAACAATCGATTTTTTTTAATTCTTATATTGGCAACATGACAATACTTCTACAATGTACACTCCTCAAATATTGAGATACTCTCCGCACCTTACAAACATACAAATTCTTATTGGGCAATGAATAATTAATGTCATATTTTCAAAGGGCCAAAATAATATAATGTAATATGTATTGAATTAAACTACTTTTACGGATTATATCGCGTTTAATTAAACTAAATTAAACGCGATATAATCCGTAAAAGTAGTTTAATCAATGTAGTGTTCGCGTAAATATAAGAAATCATTATGTAAATATGTACTAAAGATCTGTTGCATATGATGACATTATATGAAATATTCACTGCCCAATAGATTGAGTCATTCAAACCAAAGCTAGAAACATACTACAATGGAAATTCAAGCAATCAACACTCCTCAATGAAGGTTAAATAGCATAATTAATTATATACATTTATTTTTTTAATTTATTTTTTTACCAACCGTAATATAGCAACAATCGCTCTTCCCTCCAGGTTGAAAATTCACTTATAACCAGAGTATGATTCTAGCTTCAAATTTACATATAACAATCATATAATTATATAGAATTAACTAGTGATATACAATGCAAACAATTATAATCTGTTGATAATATAAAAAATAAAGGTAAAAAAAGATACAAATATTTTAAAGAGAGATAGATAAAAATAAAGATTCTTGTAATATTTTTGAAATTGTTTTGAATAAATATTTTCATAAGACAGATCTAAAAATAGTTGAATTTGCAATACTTCCTTTTATATTAACTATGATATATTCATTTATTACATAATCATTTATGTACTCAATATCGCAAGAGTTGACGTCATTGAGGGCCACGACTTTTTCTGCCACCAGGGCGGCGCCACTTAGGTGTAATATTTGACAAATTTCATAGCATAAGAAATTGATTTGTTAGTTAGATAGTTAAAATATTAGTTATATTTTATAATATTTAGATTAGAAATGGTTGAACTACACTACGGATATTCCTAGAGTAGAAAATTAAAAAAAATTTATAATTGTGTAAAAAATTAAGGAATACAGCACTGAGGCATTGATTTGTATATATACATATACTAGAAACCGAAACACTTACAATTAAATCGCAACTTTTCAATGATGATGACACTGTGTGACCATCTGCGCAGTAAATAATTTCACCTCAGTCCCAACTAGTGACATCTGGTGTACGTCAGATTACTAGCCCTCATTATAAATGAAAAAAAATATATATATAACCGTCAGCGCTGTTCCTACTCTAACGAGACTTTGTACCAAATACCACTTATTTGCGATTCGAGCAATTTTTGGACTACTTATAGTTAAATTGGTAATAATTCTTACATTTCAAGCCACTCAAGTATTTTCAATAAAAAATAATATACTGATTTTTATCATAACATACATATACATATGTTTACTTAATATTAACATAATTTTAATGCTGTCACCACTTATAAACTAAGTATTAAAATTATTTTCGAAAACGAAAAGTAAAAATATATCTATAATGTCGATAAATTGTGTTTCATCGATTTTTCAATAGTGTATTGAACCTAAAAAAGTTTTTTTTTATTATTATTTTATATCGTCTAATCTCAAAGACTTCTATGTATACTACTAAACGGACTCTGTGGCCTTAATACATTGCACACTAAGTTACGGTCAATTCTCCGTAACTCTTTTAGTTTGCAACTGCGAGCGGACGCGAAAACTAGTTCTTTGTTTTTTAAAACCGTGAACGTTGTTTACGGCAATCTAACACTGATTTTGTTTAATGTGATTAAGAAAACGCTGTCATTATTTATGTGCGCACTTTGTCAACGTGATTTGAAGTTTATTTCAGATAAGTGTGTAACTTTATTTGTATTAAGTGACACAGTTTTGTACTGAATTGCGGGTCTAGTAATAAACGAAGAAGTCTTTGTCTTATCTATAATTTGCTACTTAAACATATACTTTAAAAGTACTATAGTAAGTTGCATTATCTTCGCTAAAAAGCGTCGTCTCTTAGACTATAACTACGATAACTGCTTTAAAATTCATAGTTTTGGACTTTTCAACACTTATACGTAATGTTCCATTGACTTTATTTTCAATTCCAAGTTAATGGCGATGAATAAATTGGCAATGCATTCCGAAATTCAAAAACGTTTAGAATATATTGATAACTCTAAAGACTAGTTTTCTTGCTACTAAGATAGTTTAAGTGTTACTTTATAGACTTAATTTTTTTTTTTTAATTTTTATTGCATCAGTAATTTTCTACCGCGATTTCTACAGGCATCATAAATTATTTTTTTCTTTTTAGGACCATTATTATGTTTCATTTTAGGTATCTTCATCAATTCCATAATTAATAATCTAACTCTAAGACATAAATATTCGACTAAAATTCACTAACAATGCCGTAGTTTTTTATGACGTTTAATGTAAATGTGATATAATTTTTGGTTATTTTAATAGCAATAAAGCAATAAGTAATTATTTTTTCTAATATCGAAAAATATGTATTAGATTTCAAACAACGCAATGTTTAATTTTATTTTAAGATTCATTGAAATTTCAAACTTAGAAAAAAAGTCCACCATACTAAGGCGTATTTATATTTAAATGTTCTAAATTTATTAAATTGAGAAATGTAAACACATTACTTCTTCCATAATTACACATCAAATTTTTGTATTTTTATTCATAATATTATGCACAAGCAGCACGGATCATGACTGTAATGCCGGAGTGAACGAGAATACGAAACTTTATACTGTTGTATGTAACTCGTAGCGCACGCACACAAGCGCAGAGTCGTAATACAAGAGTTGCTTAACGGACGGAGTCGGAGCGCTGAGGACCGCAGGTTTGATTCCAGCACGGAGCAAGTAATTGTAAGATCTATAAATATCTGTTCCGGGTCTGGATGTTTGTCCTTGTGTAATTCATGATTGTAAACTGCCTCCACCATACAGGAGCTCCGCTCCTTTTTTCCTTTTTTTGAAAAAACGTTACCCCTAGAACCACACGGACGAAATATCACAACACCCGCGTTAGTACCAAATATCGCGTTGTCTCTGTGCTAGCACAGTTTACTCTTTAAATTGTGGTGCTAGTGTAGGTGAACACCGCGCTTGTGTGAGTGTTGCGAGACGCTTGTAAAAAGCACTCTTGTTCATTCTGGTGGTCCGTAAGGCAGTGTGAGTAATATTAATCCTGCTACCCGATTGGTCCGTTATTTGTGTGTAGTAACCAGCATTAAAAATTTGTGCCAACTAGTCTATCTATTATGTGCTGGGCAACATTGACAGGTCACATTAAAAGTATGATATCTTTTGCATAATTATTGTTTAACAATTTAAAGGTCGATTTTTTAATCCTCAGATAAAATTTATTCATAGGATAAAATACTGCATTTACTGGCATAAACAAATAAAAAATTACAGTTGTTGTTTCACTTTTATATTCAATTAAAATAAAAAAAAGCACGTCAACTAGTATTTGATATAACAATTTCGGGAATATTAAAAATTTAAAGCAACAACTGTAATGTTGTAATTGTCAACCAACGAAAGAAGAATATAGACTATAATATTATAAATATACAATAATATATATTTAATGAGAAATTTTTGATCAAATTTGAAAATGTCCTAAAACCGCAGTTGCTTAGGATATAGGTACCTAAACTGTAAAAAAAACATGCGTGAGTGTCGTGGAACACTCGGTTGGAACGAAGTTCCTTTCGTAGTATATCATTATTGATAAACGTATTATATTATTGATTAACAAATACAAATAAATTAATTACTAGCGTCTATTAAAATGAAGCGTCATTTACGAGTTAAATAAAATAATATTTCTTTCATGACAAGATAAGAAAAAGTGCGAGGGAGATGGATATTATTCCATGTCGCTTTCTTATAGCCGCCAAGGCCGTCTACACTACGTCAGAAGGGGTCGTGACAGAAAAATATTACACTTTGTCTCGCCTAGCCCCCATCCGCCAAATTCGTACCGTCCGGATAAGGAACTTCGTTCCAAAAACAGTATAGAAGTACAAGTGTTTACATTTCCAAAACAACGTAGTACCATCAGGTAACAACAATCGTAAGTATTTCTTATTTAAATAAAATTAATTTTATCGCATTTAATTTCAACACATAATAGCATGTAATTGAATTTGAACGATCATGTATGCTTAGATATATGGATGTGAGAGAAGCGAAAGAGGTGTCAGGATAGTGCCAAATGGAAGTCCGTAGACTCTGCCTACCCTTCTGAGTGACAGGCGTGAGTTATGTATGTCTCAGATGCTGTAAAGCATCCGAAACGCTGGGAATTAAAAATAAGTTAAAACAAAATGTGATGATAATCCCCGATGGGGTAGTCAGAGTCCAAAGAGCAGCTAGCTACCGGACCACGTTTAGTCTAAAAATATGGGGAAAATTGTGAAAGAAGTAACAGGTAGCCAATACCTACACAATCACAATCCCAATAGTCTAGTGCTAGGCAGGTAACACAGTTGGCACTTTCTTTTTTGTTATAAGTCCCAGATAAACATGTATGCCTAAGTCCTGGACTAACATGTGACATTACAATGGAAATAACACACGAAAGTCATTATATTCACTACATTCTATGATAAGACGGCATTTATTCTAATTACGCTTCTGAAGCAAACAGTATGAAACCTTTAACCGACAAAGAAAGATAGAGGGAGAGCTCGGCGTACCAAAACCCAGCTCACCTTTATTGTAAGAACATGTAACGCAGGTGCATACTTGCAATAAATGATTGACGAAAAAGTAGAATTTCTACTTAATGGTTTTATAATTAGTATAATAATAATTAAAAATAAATATTCTGAAACTAGTACAAGTGTTATGCAAATCACAAAAATTAAGCTAGTTTCACCAAGTGACAACCAATCGCAAGTATAAATTATACTGTAGAATTTATAATATAGAAATTTTGAACGTAGTTCAGAATCGGATGACAATGTAATATGAAAAAAAATAAACGATCGGTTTATGTTCGTGTGTTGGCCGCTAGGCGGGCGAGGAGCATTCGGGCGAGCGTGGGGGGGAGCATGTGGGGACGCGTGGGGGGGAGCGTGCAGACTGGCGTCACCGCGACGGGCAGGAGCTGGCCGCCGACTTGCTGCTAAGGCACGAGAACCCACTCGCCCCGGACTGCAGGCTCGACATCGAACCCCTGGAATCATACAAATGTACCGTCTTATTCACCGAAACTGGGCCAAATTGCTAAATTGTCATCATTACTGTACATTCGTCAACCCCCCACTGCATAGTCTGTGAAATTTCTTAGTGTGCGAAAGAAAACCCTAAGTATTATTTTAGCCTATATAACTAAGTTTTATTTTTGGTTTTATATGCTTTGATGTATCTTAGCGCCTCTCGTGTGTTCCATCATCTAACAAGAAACATATCTTAACAATGATTATAATGACATAGTATTACTATAACTTTTGTAAGTTTTTTCTTATTTTACATTTAATTTATTTTAGTTTTTACTGTGTAATATGTCTTTAATGTGAGTAATGAAGCGTGTAGTGGCGGTGTAAAAATATCCACTACCCTACATCGTCGTGTCGTAAGAGCGACAAAGGGAAACTGAAACGGGAGATGGGCAGGAGCATCTTCCTGATCACAACTCAAAGTAATAAAAAACTGCGGTTGCCAACCCGCCTGCCAAGTGGATGGTAATCTATGAGGGGAGGCCTATGTTCGGCAGTGGACTTTTATAGGCTTTAATGGCAATGGTGAGGGAATTGTAAAGCATTTAATTTCCTCCTTTTATTTCTGTAAAAATTTGCAGGTCAATTACAGTACATACAAAATAATAGAGTTTTAAATTACGTTGCAATGGTCCGTTTTTACTTAGTAATAGGTTAAAATTAAGTGTTAGTTATACAAAGCGTTTACAGAATTGAACTCTGTCGAGTTTATTATCTGCTTATCAAACACACATAAAAATGATTTTAAGATGGAATGAAGGCAAATGGCCGATGCATTGGTGTTGATTTTCAATAGTGTTAATTTTCTTTAGTTTTAAAGCTTAGAGCAGCGTTTGCATCCGAACCCACCTGAGGTTGCGCTGTATTCGGGTGATGGTGGGATACCTTAAACTACCGACTCGCCATGTTGCCCCGTGAACACTGATGACTTCGCTTCTTTAACCTAAAACGACGTCGCAAAACGATTTGTACGAGCCCAAGGAACGCACATCGAAAAGATGGAATCCCTTCGAGCCTTATTGAGGTGATGGTGATAGATGGTGATTTATAATTTGAACGCTAGATGGCGCTTTTCAATGATGTAAGAGTTAAAATACAAAAGTATCAAGTATCTATTTCAAAGTTAAGGTATGCTTCAGTGGTTTGGACACGTAGATAGAAGGAATGAGGAAAGAGTGACAAAGAAAATTATGCTGAAGTGAGTGGAGAGTTGGCAAGATATACCCAAGACAGAAGTTTATCAACCAAATTGGCGATATATTGAAGATGGGCCAAATTAATAGTAACCTAAACCGACGAGCATAATCTCATTAGAAGAGAGAGTCAGGATCGTATAAAATCGTGAAAATCCGTAGTCTCTGCCTACCCTTGTGGGTGATAGGCGTTAGAATTTATGGTATGTTTTATCTACTTCACTTGAACGAGTGGAGAATGGATATCTCATATTATTCAGTAGTTGGTAGTTGTACCGTACTGTGTAAGAGTCGGACCGTGTCGTGAAAGTCCGTAGTCTCTGCCTACGTTTGTGGGCATCTATTTCACTTGAACGAGTGGAGAGTGAATATCTCATGTTGTCCAGAACTTCGTAGGTGTATTGTACTGTGTAATGCTCACTTGTACTGATGACTATCGAGGGTCTCGTAGAAGTACATGAGCTGGGCAGCTCGATGCGAAGTGTCCAAGATTTCGCAGCGCCACTGCAGCACGTAGTTACCACACTCCGTCATTACGTGGGAGCCCTGCAGATAATATAATAAAAATTAATATAAGTAAAATTACGTAATACATTAAGTTTTTACACGTGGTAGAGCCACGCTGCAGCTATATTATGGTTGTAGCATGAATGGGTCGGCTGGACCAGGGAAGGACCACACTCTCACAGAATACCAGCGTAAAATAGCAGCTTACTGCATCTGTGTTTCGTATGGTAAGTGTAGAAAACTGGATACCCGTTTTACTGGAAACGAGGTTTCTTAATCGAGGATAGATGTATATGTCTATGGGCCGAAAAATCCACTTACCATCAGGTGGGCTGTGTGCTCGTTGGTCACCCACGCTTATTCTATAAAAAAAATAACAGGAACAACAATCTGCTCGGTCGGTTCAAGTTCCCGTCAAAACCCTTACAGGCCCTTATTGAAGCGAAGCAGTTCACGAACCTGTATGCTCTCGCCGTCGTGGCAGAGCAGCGTGGGCTCGACGCGGCGGAAGTGCGAGCCCTCGCGCCAGCCCGCCGCCACCACGCACTGCGCCCCGCCACCTGCACACAACCACAACCACAATAATAATGATAATAATGTCCTCCACACCGAATTTCGGTCACGGCGGCCAGCCTCAACCGAGACTAGCCATCTGCGCAGGACAGGATTATAGTGGCCGAGTGTATGCGCAAGCACAGGTGCACTCTCTATTCCCTCACTCTCATAGACCGATGGGACGGTAAGCCGACACGACCGGAGAGAGATCAGGCGCAGGACCAACGGCTTTACGTGCTTTCTGCGGCACGGAGGTGAGACACCGCCAACTTCCTGACTCCGGGCAGCTACTGAGAATTTCTTGATGGAAAAGCTAAATAACTGATTTTTTTTGCCCGACCCGGGATTCGAACCCAGGACCTCATGATCAGCAGTCGCACTACTACCACTAGACCAACGAGGCAATCAACAATTCACAACAAGCACAAATACAAACACCTTCAACTCACGCTCTTAAATACATTTCATGTAGATTTTTTTTGCCCGACCCGGGATTCGAACCCAGGACCTCATGATCAGCAGTCGCACTACTACCACTAGACCAACGAGGCAATCAACAATTCACAAGCACAAACACAAACACCTTCAACTCACACTCTTACGTACATTTCATATAAATGTAAGACATCATTACCATATCATCCCGTAGGAGTCGTAAGAGGCGACAGTAGGAAACAAATCAGGAGATGGACAGTGGCGTCTTCCTAATAACGACTAAAATATAAATTGCGGTTGCCAAACCGCTTGCCAAGCGTGGCAACTATGGCAAATATCCCTATAAGGCAATCTATGGTGGAGGCCTATGTTCAACAGTTGACTTTAACAGGCTGTGACGGTAACGGCAACGGTAACACGAAATGATCACCTAGTGGTCGAAATTCAAATTTAAAAATTTAATGACCGTAATTCATTAAATTTCTAAATGGAAATGCCCAATTTTGGCCATGAAACGCCCAACAATTTGAATTTGTTATAAAAATACATCTTTTTTTATTATTATTATCTAAGCCCGGTATTCATTTATCCAAACAAGATCGCAACATTTTTGTACAATAAAAAAGTACGAAAAGATAAAAATAAAATTAGGTAAATCCGTAATTCATTAGTTTGTGGATAAAATAAAAAGTGTTGCCAATTACAAACCTCGTTTAAAAAATCGATTATCTTTTTTCAATCGATTTTTTATGGTGTCATTATTATAATGTTAATATTATTTTTCGATAATTATTATGATGTTACGATAATTAAACCAGCGAATTGCTAGTTGATTTACTATGAATTCTTTAGAGCATAACAAAAAACGCCACTGCACAATTTAACTGTTATTCTTATCTGTCATTAAATATACATTTAAAATAGAATTTGAATAAATAAAGAAAACATATTTTAAAAGGCAAAAATTCTCCTTTTTTATGAAATTATAAATCGAATAAAAAAATTATATCGATTTATCGATTTTATGTCCCTTAAGTGACAACATCGTATCTGACAGCTAGGCCCCTGTCATGTGAATCGCAATTCGACACATCAGTCATAAAGTATATTTTATATATATTATAATTAGTGGCAATGATTCTGGTAGAAGTGCAATTTAAAAGTATTGTCGCAATTGTATTGTCGGCTGTCGAACGGTGGGATGCTATGCTCATGTTATGACAGTAATATGGTGTTTGATTTGGGCACGGCATCAGACTTTTGCCTCCTGCTCAATTCCTGGATGATGTACTGATTGTGTATGATACAAATGATGTATAAGACCATAAAATACCTTACAGATCTTATCAAAACTTGATTATGTCTATATGTATTACAGAAAAAATATTGTTAAAAATCTTTATATCTTAAAAATCCGGACTTTTTTAAACCAATTCCTTAACCATTTCATTCTTTTAATTGCATATTATCATTTTCATATGCTTTTATATGTGTGCACCCATGGCCGAAGTGTATATGAACGGTGGGCATTCCCCTTTGTACATTAAGCTATAGTTATTGCAATTCACGAAGTCGAGCGAGCTTTACTCGTGATTGAACGTTTACATGCACATTGCGATAGTGTGCGCGCTGTCGCTAATTATACCCGCTTTTGATCTTTGACACGTATACAGACACGTGTTTACCACAAATAAAGCCCGCCCGACTTCGTGAATTGCAAGAACTATATCAGTATTCCATTTTCAACTGCGCCTTAAAACACAGATATCTAATAAACAAAATATACAATAAACGCTTTTTTTCCCTGACATACACACGCTCCACAGACTATTGAAAAAGGAACATTTAAAATCACACAAAATTAAATAGTAATTATTGTTTGTAACATTTTAAAATTCTCTGGCGTTAATCTCTGCTGTGTGCAACTGTTGTTATTAGGAAGATCCTGATGCCCATCTTGGCGAGATTTTTAATTAGATCCATTATTTTCATAATAACCAAAACAGTTTAAAATTAAGTCACTTTTGTCCATCGAACGTCGCACGCTTACTTGCACTGAACAAATATTCATGCAGCGGAGGAGGGAGCGCTAAAAGCCTTTAAACGCTGAAAAACTTCGCCTTATAAAAACGGGTTTGTGTTTCTATATTGTGAACACACGATAGATGTGAAAGTAAGTAGTTATTTTTAACCGACTTCAAAAATTGGAGGAGGTACTCAGTTCGATTGTATTTTTAATGTGTTCAATAACTTGGCTAAGCCTGCAGACTATGCGCTATCTCCTATAATGGCTAAGAATGGGGGGCAGTTACCCTGGGTGTATTCCTTACCTGTGGCAGATTCGTCCGGTGGCGGCAGGTCGAGGTGCGTGTGCAGCACGGTGAAGGCGATGTCGTGGCGCAGCACGTCGAAGTCCCACGTCAGCACGCTCTGCGGGTCGCGGTTGCTCACCACCACCTCGTGCACCTGATCACCACACCACCTCATATTGGTTGCTCACCGAAACATAGTTAGATACCAGATATTATTTATTATAAACTGACTCGTTGGTCTAGTGGTCGCGGAGTAATTTATACAATTGGTATGAAAACATTTAGAAACAGCATGGTAGCGATCACCTCATTCCCAGGGGTTATTATCAATCGTGTACTCTTTAGTATAACCCTTACTAAACAATTTTTGTTAAAATTTTAAACGATTTGATAGATATGGCCTGCATATTTTCTGGGACTTTGTTGTAAAAGCGTATATACATTGCTCCATGAAGGAATTACTGTCTCTTTGAAGTCGAGTAACTGGTATAACTAACTTGTGCTTGTTCCTAGTATTTACTGAATGTACTACTAATGTTTTATAGACGTAGGTCGCGTTATTTTATTCTCATTGAACAGGTGACGAACGGCACTGTGACTGACGAAGTGTAAACGGCCACAAAGACTGCACCTATACCACTAAAACACACGCGTTCGAGTACTAACACTAACTACATTAGCAGCGCTCTCCATCCATCCCTTACAGCCTATACAAGTCCATTGCTGAACACAGGCCTCCCAATCCCCTCTAGATTGCATAGATATGAAACAATCTAGAGGGGATTTTGCCATAGCTCAGATGGTTAGCGCTCGCTGTAAGTTTCACAGTACGCGAGCAAACCGGGTTCGATCCCCGCCGGCACCAATGAAATTGTTAATTGCAATTTTAAGTGCTGATTTACCACCTGCTCGGCGGTGAAGGCAAACATCGTGAGGAAACCTGCATGTCTGAGAAATCAAAAAAATATTTCGAAGACGTGAAGTTCGCCAACACGCATTGGGGCAGCGCGGCGGACACTTCCTTGCCGTAAAACCCTCTCAGAAATGAGAGGAGGCCTGTACTCAGCAGTGGGAAGTATATAGGCTGTAACTTTAACACGCCGGGCTAGCGGGTTGTCAACCGCAGTTTTTTATTATTTTGCATTGTTATCAGGACGATGCTGCTGCCCATCTCCCGTTTCAGTTTCCCTTTGTCGCCTCTTACGACACCCACGGGACGGTATGGGGTAGTGGATATTCTTACACCGCCACTACACGGTAACTAATATTAACAATTGTACAAGAGATGGTTCAAATTACAGAACTGTAAAATCAGAAACGTTTAGATTGAGTCTGCAAACATACCTGTCCTTTAGCCAAACTGACTGAACGATAAATGCTATCCTCGCTGAGCGGGTCTCCATCGCGCTCTGTGAAGGCTCCACTAACGTAGAGACTCTTCGGCACCAGTCCACCTTCATGCACGAAGCTCTGGAGAAAAAGACAACATGTTACTGATGTCACCTCTGGTATAAATATAAGATGTAGTCTCTGCAGATACAATACAGACCATATAGTTTTCATGTGCAAATGCATAATTGTGAGTGCTTTTAAAGCGTTTACATTTATTAAAAATACAATATAACTAATATTATATGTTACCAACGATAATATGTTAATTAGGTCATAGACTTGGAAACAATAGACTGCGACTAGACTGCGTGATGGACTTAGAAATGAGGATATCCGCAGTAGAACCCGAGTAACCGACATAGCCCAATGGACAATGGGCCATATAGCTCGAAGAACCTACAACCGATGCGTAAAAAAAGTTCTCGACTGGCAAGCACGTACCGGTAAGCGAAGTATGGCCGCCTCCCACTAGATGGAGTGACAACCTGGTAAGATATGCAGGAAGTCAACGGATTCAGATGGCTCAGGAACGAATTCGATAGATGCAGATGGATCAAAACGTGCTTTGTGGCGTATGGTGTTCCTTGTGGGAGGCCTATGTTCAGCCGTGAACTTGTGAAGGGTTGTAACGATGATGATAATGAATATTTTAATACAAGTACTACAGTCTATTTATTATCGATTATCGATCCTTTCATTTTAAATTACTTTTCCACATCCTTTTAGCGATCTGCCGCGTTAACATTGCTACCTAACCAGAAGGACTCCCAGGCAAAAAGCAGCTATTAAAGCGACATTTAAACGTAGTAGAGCCACGCAGCAGCTATATTTACTGGAAAGAAGGTGTGATAACACATCTGCGTTTTGATTCTTAATCGAGGATAAATGTCTATGGGCAACATCCACCTGCCATCAGATGGACTGTGTGCTCGTTTTTCACCTTATACTATAAAAAAAACATATTATTATATAAATATTTAAATTAATATACCTAAATACATCGGGCTTAGTGCGTACGTGTTACGAACATATAGGACGACTATTGTGTAATTGTGAACGGCGATTATATTGAAACGTTTGACACGTGTTGTACGTTATCCATAGCACATATGTGTTTAGTGAACATAATAAGCTTGACGAGTTAATTTATTGTGATTCTAGAAAGTTCCTAATATTTAGTAACGAAATGTTCGAGTCATTTAAATACGAATTTTGTTTTTTTTATTTAAAGTCTATCATTTAGATTTGATATGAGATACAAGAATAATTATTAAACGATAGATTTATCGAATAAGTACTATTTTCTAATACTTAATCTAAAATAATTCTTAAAAAAAAAAGTTACCCCCACACTAGGATTCTCTTCTGTACACGATACGAGAGAAAATTAGGCCAAACATCCAGACCCGGAACAATTATTTGTAGGCCATACAAATAGGTACTTAGTCCGTGTGGGATTCAAGCCCGCGGCTCACAGCGCTGCAAACCGTTGCGACCATGAGTCTATGAGCTTCTTTATTTTTAAGTTTAATTTATATTTGATGTCAAATAATATTTTGTTTGAAAATGATGAACAACATGCCTTACAATATTTATTTTGTTTTATACTTTGTCAGTGACATCAAGAAAACCAAAACGTCTTGAATACAAAATATGACATGGTCCATAACAAAATATGTCATACTACAAAATGGCGCCAAAACTTTTAAAACAACAAACATACATTTGAATGAATCGAACATTTCTATGAGGACAACCGAAACAATAACACTGTAGACACGTAACAGACAAGTACTGAATAGAGCGGTAATTTGCGGGAATCTCACGCTGCGTACATAGTCGTAATATCGGTGCGGCACGTTCCACGACACGTCTACAATATCCGTCTGCGGCAGTCGAGATAGAAATAGAAACTTTTTATTCAATATAGATTATAATTAATACTTATTGAAAGGCACTCTTATGTTAAATTTATCACTAAAACTACCTCTGCCCAGTAATAAACCCAGCGGGACTTTTTTTTTAAAAAAACGGTTTATTAAAGTTAGACAATAATTAACAATAGAAAACAAATTAGAATTAGCTTAGTAGCGATCACCTCATTTCCAGGGGTTATTATCATCCATATATTCCTTAATATTATAATAATTAAATTTTGTATATTTTCTGGGATTTTATTGAAAATCGTATACATCGCCCTAAGATGAAGATGAATTACTAGAAATATTGCGCTCCGTTAATTTTTTCAACAAATGTTATCAGCAATTTTATTTTAATTATGTTGTATTTTCGTGGTGGGCTTGAATATTAAAATAAAAAGGGACCTTCCAGTAATAATGTTAGTCATCCAGTAGAAGATTTGCACTATTAAAGGGCTCATATTACAAATATCTTTCAAATACGTTTTCTTGAAAACTTTTCAAATTCATATTTAACTAGTATCAATTTTAATTAAAACGTTTACTGTTGTTCTCCATATTTTTGATTATAAAATAAAATTTATTGTTTTGATATTAACACAAAACATAACATATTGTTTGCATCAAAACAATAAATTTTTGTAACTTTTACCCTACATAATTTTAACCGTATTATAAAATATTTAACAAAAAATAATGTAAGTAGGAATCATAAATCGCAATAAAAATCTAGGTTTAATATATTTCATTGCAAATTTAGTAAAATACGAAGAGTAGTGGTCCTAATATATTACCTTGCAGGGCCCACCAAGGAAGTCCGGGATAAGGTCCTTGGGTATATAGTCTAGCAGGCCACCGGGTTGCAGGTAGTCCTTGCCACCGTAAAATAAAAACTTGCTGCGGGTATTTTCATCTGAAAATATAAGGATTTATGTATAGATATAGCTATCTTTAAAATGAACACATAGGTAATCAATGTTTGTTAGAACAATTTTTATGTTGCGGCGATTAAAGAGTCAACATAGAGAAATGTCTGAGAAGTTTTGTGACAATTGACGAAAGGTGGATTTAATATAATATCAGAAAACCTTTTATCATGCCCAGCTGAGGCCTTTTGATGACATTAATATGCTTTGTTCCAATTTGAAGAGTAATAGTTGTTTTTTAAGGTTTACATTGTTTCTTAAAATTACATTTTAGTAACTACTTTACTTTACCAAAAGCAAAGCTAGTAGTTTCGTAAGGTATTACAAAATTCTATTATAATTTTCTTCACTTGTGCCCCTTTTTTCGTAAATTTTGTAACCAGTATACAAATGAAAAACGTTATACATAATGTTTCTTTGAAGATGAAAGGATATGTCACGATTGCATATTGCCACAGTAAACAACTACATATAGTTATATGTTGCTTTCTGTTTCAATCTTGGTATTTAGATCTGGCATTTTTAATATTATTTTATAACTTATTTATAAAAATTCAAGCCACACTGTGAAATTTTGTTATTATATAACAGATTTAATTTACTATGTGATAGGGCTCCCTTTCTGTATAGTCCCTTTCTGTCATCACTACATCTAGTGGGGGGACGCCCTACACTTCGTATACCGGTATGAGGCTACCACCCAAGAACCTTTCATCCCCATCGGTTGTCGGTTCTTCGAGCTATGTATATGGCCGGCGCATTGCCACTTCAGCTTACTAATCTGTTGGGCTATGTCGGTTACTCTGGTTCTATTGCGGATATCCTCGTTTTTAAGTCTATCGCGCAAGGAACCCCGAGCATAGCCCTCTCCACAGCTCGCTGAGCGAACTTGAGCTTCCACATACGGCCAGCAGTGAACGAGCACGTCTCAGATCCATATGTCATCACTGGCAACACGCACTGATTGTATAATCTTGTTTTTAAGTTTTGAGGTATACCTGACGAGAAGATGTGTCGTAATCTCTCGAACGCTACGCAGACGAGTTAAATCCGTCGATTGACCTCTCGGTAGAGGTTGGACTTACCTAGTCGGGCTATTTGTCCCAGGCAAAAACATACTCGTCAACAACTTCGAGCGTAGTGCTCCCAACAACTACTGGCATAGGTGTGACATGACTTTTGTTTTGTCCATGTTCATCTTAAGACATATTCGTTGGGAGACACTATTTAGGTCATTGAGCATAGTACTTAGGTCCTCCAGCCATTCTGCCATAAGGATTTCATCGTCGGCAAATCGAAGGTGAGTGATGTACTCGCCATTGATGTTAACACCGCATCCTTTCCAGTTCAGTAGCTTGAAAATGTGTTCCAATGCAGCGGTGAAGAGTTTCGGGGATATAACGTCACTCCCACAAGGTGTAAACCTTTGGTACTTGTTTATTCTTAATTGATTTAATATTTATCAGTTGTAAGAACAATGAATAAGTGAAGTTTAAGAAAAACTTTTTATTTAAATATGAAATGAAATGAATGAATGAAATTAAATATAAATTTATTGTACATTTATAGCCGTGGTAGCTCAGATGGTTAGCGCTCCCTTTAAATTTCACAGTACGCGAACAACCTGGGTTCGATCCCCGCCGGCACCATGAAATTGTTACCACGTGCTCGGCGGTGAAGGAAAACATCGTGAGGAAACCTGCATGTTTGAGAAATAAGAAAAAAAAAAGTATTTCGAAGAGATGTGAAGTTCGCCAACACGCATGGGGCAGCGCGGCGCACATTTCCTTGCCCTAAAACCCTCTCAGAAATGAGAGGAGGCCTGTGCCCAGCAGTGGGACGTTTATAGGCTGTAGCTTTTATTGTACTACAATCAACAAGCAAATGATAAAAATATGAAAATATGTGTATTAATTATATCAATAATTTTTCTCACCTATAAATGTGCTAACGATTGTCCATAAGATCGGAAAGACTCTTGGGGCTCTCACAATGAGTACCCTGCCCATTGTCTCTGGGTAATTCGCTTCTACGATCTGTATGATGCGAAGTAAAGCTCTGACTCCGGGACGCCAGAGGTGTCGCATGTTGAGTCCGTCCAGGTCTACAAGCAAGCTCCAAGCCTGCACCGCGTGTTCGGATGACCTGGTCGCTTCCTCCAGGAGTTTTAAGCCCTCTTCACACACGTGAAGTGTCTAGAACGGTACAGAATGAGTTAACATGAGCTTATCACTTTTTTATTTCATGTAACAGAAGTATGACAATAATAAACTAAACAAAATAAAATTATGATGAAAAACCTATTTCAACCTTCAAATTATAAGACTGTTTTGTCTAGCGATGCATCAAATACTTGTACCTAAAAACCTATACAAATAAATAAAATTGAAGTGTCTGTTTATAATGTTAAAATAACTGCTTTTTACTAAATGCATATGAAAGTATATACGGTACTAATATCAAAAAACAATTTTTTAAATTTTTGTCTGTCTGTCCGTCTATTTGTTCCGGCTAATCTCCGAAACAGCTGGACCGCTTTTGACGGGACTTTCACTGGCAGATAGCTGATGTTATAAGGTAACTTAGGATATTATAGGATTTTATTTTAGAAAAAGAATTAGGGTTCCGCGCAAAAAAATTAAAACCTATGAAATTGTAGCAAATTCCACGCGGGCGAAGTCGCGGGGAACAGCTAGTATGTAATACAAAATATATAATAGGTAAGTATAATATAAAATTCTTTACAATTTCATTATCATTTATATCGGGATGATAAATAAAATTAATACATGAGGCGATACCGTAAGGATAGTATACTGTCACACTATGTAGATGAAGAAAAATAATTCGTAAAACAATAGTAGAACTTTTTCTGCGTGGTAGAGCCATGCTGCAGCTATATTATGGATGCACTCGAACCGGGAAAGGACTACTTTCTCACAGAATACCAGCTTAAAATAGCAGCTTAATGCTGCTATGTATCTGTCACCTGGACGGACACCAGAAGGCGTGTATGTAAGAACCGGCCCCTTAGGTGAAAACTTTAGAAAAAAGTACTGGAACGGATACATTGTAGAGAGATATGAAAGAGCATGAGGGAAGGAGCCTAAGCAAGCACCGCTTCCTCCTCCCAAGATTCGGTCCGTATAACCGGATGGTTGGAAGGACCGAAGAAAATATGTATTTAAGTGATAGAGCCATGCTGCAGCTATATCATAGTTGTAGCACGAATGGGTCTGCTCGACCTGGAAAGGATCACGCTCTCGCAGAATATCAGCGTAAATAACAACTCAACGGTGTTCTGTTTCGTGTGGTGAGTTTTGAGAACCGGAGACTCTTTTGGAACTGGAAACGAGGCATTACATCTTAATTCTGTATACTCGTTTGTCACCCTTATTCTATAAAAAAAAAAACTTGTATTAAAAACATATACGTCAATGGAATATAACTAAATGAAAATTATTTTCAGTATAAAAACATCTGTGCCAATTTCAAATAAGTCTTAATTTAGGAAAACAAAGTTGTTTTAATTAGCACAGAAATTCACATTTCTCGTTATGAACGAACATAAAATTTTATTCAAGAGTATAAACCACAGAGCATAGTTTCAATTTGAGGCAAGCGAGCAATGTTCGGAACTTTGCCAAACTTAAATTTTACATCACAAACCGTGTATAACGTAAACTGAGAGTTTACAACGATATAGCCAATTGTGCTCGCAATTTACTGTTAAGTAAAATCAAATATATAATATACATATAAGATAATAAAATATATAATATACATCTTTAAATATAAATAAAGTTGATAATAATAGAATATTTATAAGCAAACTATGCTTATAAATACTCTATAATATAATAACTGTCTTTTATCGAACTCTTTTTAACCGACTTCAAAAAGGAGGTACTCAATTCGACTGTATGTTTTTTTCTTGTGTTACCTCATAACTTTTTTTAGGTGATTTTGATGATTCTTTTTTTATTTGAAAGCTGGTGCTTCTCGTGTGGTCCCATATAAATTTGATCAAGGTCTGACCAGTAGTTTTTGAGTTATCCTTAAAAATTTATATTGAAGTCGGTTGTACAAATTTTTTAATTCTACCACTTTTATATAGTAATTATTTACATACAATTATGACATACAATTATTTAAATTGTCTGTCTGTCTGTCTGTCTGTGCGGGCTAATCTTCGGAATTGCTGAACCGATTGTGATAAAACTTTACGAACAGATAGAGAGTAATACTAGGAGTGATCTAAGCTATATTTTATCCGAAATAACTGGATATTTTTTTATAAAACGAAAAATTGATAAAATAAGTGGTCTTTGGTTATCTTAAATCTAAATAACGCCACATAAATAGATTCTACCCAGACAAAGCCAGGGCGGGTCGCTAGTATACAATATAAATATAAATATGTCACAGTCAAAACTCATAACCAGTCAAAACCACTTTTGACTGCAAAAATCAGGCAAAAATGGTTTTGACCGATGCCCTTAGTCAAAAACAGTTCTGACTGATTTTTGTAGTCAAAAGTGGTTCTGACCAACGGTCTTAGTCAAAAGTAATTTTGACTCATTTAAAGTTCAGACTATCGGTGAAAACTCGCAGTATCAGTGACAGTAGGTTAAGGTGCAGCTGGTGTGGCCAGTGGGCCACCCTAAAGCCGCGTACATTATAATGATATAAAATATAATATTGAAGAAATTGAACTTTTAATTTCTGACTGCAAAAATCAGTTAAAAGTGGTATTGACAAACGTCCTTAGTCAAAACTACTATTGCCTGATTTTTTACAGTCTAAAGTGGTATTGACCGGTTATGAGTTTTGACTGTAACAAATATAAGAGCTAGCGCGCACTAGTGATTTTTGTCACCGTGACCTAAAAGTTTTTGTCATTGTCAAGTCACGTTTCCAAAGCGGAGTGCGCTCACGAAGGGTGACAGTGACAAATTTTTTTTGTAATCGAAGCGTCATTTGCCGACATGGACTTCGAAGAGACGGTCGTTGTTTGTAAACTCATCAGACTAAGGAGAAAAAAAAGCTAAAAAGTTACTGGGTACACCCCCTTCGGAGTGACAGGCTAAGAAGTGGAAAGTTCTATACTATGTTTTATAAACTTCGAGATTATCCAAATAAATCTTTTCGATATTTCCGAATAAGTGTCATAAGTTTTGATGAATTACTTCGCACTTTAGGACCTGCAATAACATACAAAAACACGAACATGAGATTGTCTGTCATTCATGTTTTGCGTAGATGGTGACGCCATTTTGCACGCGCCAAAGTCTAGTCGCAATGCAAATAGCGAACGAACGACGCGGAGAGTGACAATTTTGTCACCCGTGCGCGCGCTGCTATGAAAACCAAACGGCGCGGTGACAGGTTCGTCACGGGCTTGTTCGCCGGTTGGCGTACAAAAATGTCACTCAGTTGTCACGTCGTAACATGCGCGCATCTCCATACATATTCACGGACTTGATATGAGTGACGGAACAGTCACGGTGACAAAAATCACCAGTGCGCGCTAGCCCTAAAGCTACATTGTGTCGTTGTACAATAATTGTAATTGTTACAGAACAGTATGCAGTATGCAGTAGGCTCCGTGGCGCAGTGGCTTAGCAATGAGTTACTGCGCTGAGGGCCGCCGGTTCGTATCCCGCACAGAACAAGTATTTGTATGGCCTGCAAATAATTGTTCCGGGTCTGGTCCACGATACAGAAGAAAATCCTAGTGTGGGGGTAACATAAACGCCATTTAACTGTTCACAGCGGAAAACTTTATTTTTATATTTAGGTAGGACCAATCTTTCCTTAGTCTTATAAAAAAAATATGCCACTTTACAAATTACACTTACCAACTTTAAGAGTCCATCTTCTCCAATCGATTTAAGCAAGCCCTTGACGTCCATCTGACCCAGTCGCAGGACGTAGAGCGGACGACCATCTGTCGGCAAGAAATACACGTGGAATACGACATACCATCCCAATTAATTATGTAAGTTCCATTATCATTTGGAATAAAATTACTTATACGAGAAAATAGTCTAAAAAGTGTGAAGAGTCAGTACAATTACAGGCTTTGAAACATTTCTTCTTAGTGCTCAGAATTCCGACGTCGGAAGGCTACAGAGCCTTCCTTGTTTGAAGTTGGCAGCAGGTTTTTCTTTTTATAGAATAAGGGTAACTAACGAGAACACAGTCCACCTGATGGTGAGTGGATGCTGTGGCCCATAGACACCTACATCTATCTTCAATTAAAAATATAGATGCGTTGTCACGCCTGAGGACTAAGATGGAAAGCCTCACTTTCAGTAAAAAGCGTCTCCGGTTGTCTACACTCACCATACAAGACACAGCAGCATTAAGCTGCTGTTTCACGCTATCATTCTGCGAGAGTGTTGTCCTTCCCCGGTCGAGCCGACCTATGCATGCCACAACCCTAATTAACCACTTACAAGTCAACATCAGAAAATTGTTACTTTAAATTTTTACGATATAGAAAAGCTGCTCGGAAAGCATACAGCTAAACAGTGGAATAGGAACCAAAAACCCTTTTTACTTTTAACGAGGCAATCCATCTTCAATCCTGAGGACATCTGCATTTTGATTCTTAATTGTGAATGGATGTAGATGATGATCTAGATTGGTCTACAGGATCCACTTACCATCAAGTGGACTGTGTGCTCGTTTGCCCTAACCTTGTCTAACCTACTTATCTTAGTAACTTGCTACTTACCTACCTTCTGCCTAACCCTTATTCTATAAAAAAAAGATTTTCAACTTTAGCATGAGAAGGGTGTATTCAAATTATAAAACTAAATAAATATTGCTTCTGGGTTTACCCTTATCGTGATGATGCCAGCCACCAGGGAAGTACTGTTTCACAACCTCGGGCGTTTCGTACTCGGAGAGCAAGCGGTCCACTTGGTGCTTCTTGCGCCACAGCAGAGCCTGGGAGAGCATCTCCCTCGCCTTCTCCACGTTGAAGTCCCGCGCGCGGAGGAAACGCAGCAAGGTTGTGTCGCTAGGTACCTGATACCAATGCGTAAATAAGGGGTTACAAGCATGTACAACAATTCCATGGCGAATTTACTATGACGATTTTTTTTATTATATTTACTAGCCTTAACTGTGGGTATGCATCCATTATCAATTGCAGCCTATAAAAGTCCACTGATTAACACAGGCTTCAACCATAGATTGCTTCACAGTGGAGTTTTGCCATAGTTGCCACGCTTTTCGCACGCCTCTTACGACACCCACGGGACGATATGGGGTAGTGGATATTCTTACACATTATAAGTTTTCTGCTGATCATAGGCTTTCCTATAGATTGCCTTATAGAGGGGATATTTTTTAATAGAATAATGGTGACACACGGGCATACAATCCACCTGATTGTAAGTGGATGTTGTGGCCTATAGACATCTACATTTGTCATCAATTAAGAATCAAAATGCAGATGCGTTGTCACCCCTGAGGACTGAGATGGAATGCCTCGTTTCTAGTAAAAAGTGTCTCCGGTTCTCTACACTCACCATACGAAACACAGCAACATTGAGCTGCTATTTTACGTTGGTATTCATGTTACGTGGATATATGTCATAGTTGTCACTCTTGGCAGGTGGGTGTGCATCCGCTTTTTTTTTTGTTATTAGAGTAAGTTGATATTGACTCAATATCTGAATGGTGCCGGCTTAATGTTATGTAGCTCAATATTATGATGTTCACCAATAAGAGATATAAACAGATTTATGACAATTAATTAATTAACGAAGACTTATTAGATAACAAAACGGTAGCTAAAGACCTAGGTGTGACCACTATGCGTACATTACAAATATTCCAAAGCTGCCAGTCACTAGGTTTCATAACGAGATGCACTAAGGGCTTCAAACAGCCTCAAAGCTTCCTGACCGTTTATATATAGCCTTGTCCGTAGCATTGTTGCTGCATGGTCCATTCGGATAGTATAGAAACATCCAAAAAGGAACTCTTAGAATACTTAGCTCAAAATCTTGCTTGCAATCTCGTTAGTTATAGTGAAAGACTCCAAAAATTTAAAGTGACCTCCTTACGTATTCGCCATAAGGAATATGACCTTATATATTTACATAAAATTCTCCATAAAGAGATCGGTTCCGATTAGCTCTTAAGTAAATTAAACTTAACTACAAAGCGCAATCTCCGAATTCTAAGCAAAACATTTTATCTGCGCACTTATAAGAAAACTATTTCCTTTCATAACCCAATAATTAGAATGTGTCGACTTTACAACGACGACTATACGTTGTCCCGAAGACAGCTTTCGTGCACCCGATCCCTAAAAAAGGTAACCGCTCTGATCCGTCCAACTACAGGTCTATCGCCATCACCTCCTTGTTCTTGAAAATAATTTTATTATTTTCGAGATTTAACATTATTAACTGCCAGCTCATGCGGTACCTTGAGGAGCACCAGCTGATTAGTGACCGCCAGTACGGTTTCCGTTGGGGTCGCTCAGCTGGTGATCTTCTTTTTTTTTAATATAGAATAGGGTGACAAACGAGCACACAGTCCACCTGATGGTAAGTGGTTGCTGTGACCCATAGACATCTACATCTATCCTCAATAAAGAATCAAAATGCAGATGCGTTGTCACCCGTGAGGACTAAGATGGAATGCCTCTTTTTCCAGTAAAAAGGGTCTCCGGTTCTCTACACTCACCATACGAAACACAGCAGCGTTAAGCTGCTATTTTACGCTGGTATTCTGTGAGAGCGTGGTCCTTCCCCGGTCGAGCCAACCCATTCGTGCTACAACTATACTACTAATATAGCTGCAGCATGGCTCTACCACGTATTAATCTTCTTGTTTACCTAACACATAGATGGACGCAGGCGATCGAGTCCAAGGCCTTCGATCGGGTCTAGCACAATGCGCTTCTTTCGGGGCTTCCTTCCTATGGGCTTCCCGAGAAATTGTGCAATTGGATCACCAGTTTTCTGGCCGATCGGAGCATCAAAGTCGTAGTAGACAGTGCATGCTCCGATTACAAGCCTATTAACGCTGGTGTTCCACAAGGCTGCGTGCTATCACCAACGCTGTTTCTTCTGCATATCAATGATATGTTGCAAACCGGTAACATTCATTGCTATGTGGATGACAGCACTGGTGATGCCTTATATACCGGCCGTGCTAATATTTCTCGGGAAAACGTCGCCGAGTACCGGAACAAACTTGTGTCTGAAAGCGAGTCTCTGCTGAACAAAGTATCGGATTGGGGGCGACTAAATCTAGTCCAGTTTAATCCTCAGAAGACACAAGTTTGCGCTTTTACCGCTAAAAAGAACCCCTTTGTCGTATCTCCGCAGTTTCAAGGCACTGTTGCCCCGGCCAGTATCGGAATCCTCGGCGTCGACATATCGAGTGACGTGCAGTTTCGTAGTCACTTGGAAGAGAAGGCCAAATTGGCCTCCAAAAAGCTAGGCGTGCTCAGCAGAGCGGGACAGTATTTCATGCCGGCACACCGCCTGCAACTTTACAAGGCGCAGGTTCGGCCTCACATGGAATACTGTTCCCATCTCTGGGCTGCGGCTCCCTAGTGCCAGCTCCTTCCACTTGACCGCATCCAGTCCTTTCAGATCGGCTCGATTCACTGGCGCTGCGAAGAGATATTGCATCCCTTTGCATTTTCTTTCGCATCTACCACGGGGAGTGCTCTGAGGAATTGTTCGGATTAATCCCAGCCGCCATATTTCACGGACGCACATCGCGGCAAAATTCCCGATTCCATCCACACCATCTGGATGCTTGGCGGTCCACCACTGTAAGTTTCACTAGGAGTTTTCTTCCGCGTACGACCTCTCTGTGGAATAGCTTACCACCGGCGATTTTTCCGGACCGATACAACTTAGGGACCTTCAAGAAAAGAGCTTCCTCCTTTCTAAAAGGCCGGCAACGCACCTGCAATTCCCCTGGTGTTGCAGTTGTTCATGGGCGGCGGTAGTCACTTACCATCAGGTAAGCCGTATGCTAGTTTGCCCCCTCTCTTATAAAAAAAATATTCAAAAGTGCAGTAAAACAGCTTACACTTATACACACTCATTCCCATATCACACAGGTTTTAAATTTGTTGTTTGTTAAATTTAATATGTTGTATTATGTAGTTATGTATGTCATAAACATTGTAAAGCAAAGAGTTGATCTTTCCTATCTATATATGTATATAAAAGAGATTTCCACCTATGTACTGACTGATCACGATATCTCTGGAACCATAAGGCCTAGAGACTTGAAATTTGGTAGGAATATTCCTTTCGCCGAGTAGAGGCCAGCTAAGAACGGATTTTACGAAATTACACCCGCAGGGGGGTTGCGGGGCGTTAATTATTAAACACGGGTGAAACCGCGGGGCACAGCTAGTAATAAATATAAAAATGATGTGTCATCATATTTTGGATAACAATCTGGTACAAAACTGTTATAAAATTGTTGTTTTTAATGTAATTTGATTGTTATCTGTTTTGTTGTCCATGTAATAAATAAATAAATAAATAAAAGTAACATCTACGGAACGATATCAGATGGTGAATATTCTTTCACCTAAACGGTTAAAATATATTTAAGTAGATATGTAGTATGTATGAATGTAATGGAATTTTATCATTCAATTTTCATCCACGTCTGTCACGTCGCCAAAGTTTCTGAACATATGAATAAGAGAAATGACAGGTGTCTGTGAGCCATCCACTTACCAACAGGTGGTCTACGTTAGCGAATACAACGTTACGTTGCTTGCATAAAAAATTTTGTACAACCGACTTCAATATAAGTTATTAAGGATAACTCAAAAAATATTGGTCAGACCTTGATAAAATTTATATGGGACCACATGAGAAGCATCAGCTTTCAAATAAAAAAAGAATCATTGAAATCGGCTCACCTAGAAAAAGGTATGAGGTAACACACATATAAAAAAGAACATACAGTCGAATTGAGTATCTACTCCTTTTTGAAGTAGGTAGAAAATGAAGCGACAAGTGAACTTGCAGTTCACTCGATGGTAAGTAGCTACTTATACCCATGGACACCTACAACTGACTTCAAACACGTATGGCAATAAGTGATGGTGTCACCTCTGAGAATCAGCCTGTAATATTACTGACTCTCTATATCTTCAGACCGCAACTTTGCAGTGCACGCACACTGCTGGCGGTAAAAATAGGTATTGATGTCCTCTATAAAACTGTACTACAGTTTTATAGAGGACATCAATACCTATTTTTGTCAATGTCTACAAAAAAGTCTGCGATACAATATGTTTAAATATTACAGTTATGTCATAATAACTACATTTTCATGTTAAAATATGCAATAGTAACGCCGAAAATTCCTTATACCGCGTACGCTGCGGAAACTATTCACAATAGAGCAAAGTGATGTACTACAGTTTTATACAGGACATAAATATATACACAAAAGACTGTAAGTGGCTGCATCAACACTTACCATCAGGTGGGATGGTGGTCAAGCGCTAGCTTATAATAGTAACACAAAGCTCTCCTATGCAGTAGAGGAGAACTACCATCTAATAACACAAAGATAGGATAACATCAACGATTTACTGGGGGTTAAGGATTTTATTCACGGAAATATAAAATAAAACCTATATATGTCAAATATCCTATCTATGAGGCAATCTATGGGGGAGGCCTATGTTCAGCAGTAGACTTTAAGAAGCTGTAAGGGTAAGGTTTTTTACGCCCCGGAATCCATCTGGGTTGGTACGACTCTGGTGGGTGGGTCACTGAGAAAGATTCGCGAATATAAAACAAACAGTTCTGCGGTTAAAGATTTTATTACTAAATCGTTTCAAGGGACTCTCCACCACCACAAAGAACACTTTTTTTCAATCCCAGTTTCTCAGTCACCTCTTCGTCTTACACTACTAGTGTACATATATATGGCGATGGAAACTGTATCCTTTTTAGCTGATTACGAACGAAAAGATGACGACAGACACACGATACAATCGTTTTTTCTTAAATAATTAATATCTACATTTGTTAAAAGTTAGTTATAGAAAACTGTGGGCTATAGCAGCCTTTTCCATTAAGCGAAATATTAGCGCGTTTGTTACGAATTAATAAAAAAAATAAGTACGTTGTCGCGCATTTAAAACAATTTCATTAAGTTTGAGTCAAGTGGGGGTAATTTGACTCGATAACTTCATAAAACAGCTTAATTCTAAAAATAACTCGTATTTCAGGGGAGGGAACGTAATTGGATTATTAAATACAATGAGCCGGCACAAGGACGTACGTATCGGAGCCCGGCAGGCTTGCTCGTCCTTCGTTTCCGTAAATCCCGGCCACGATCTGTAACTTTATTGATTGACGAACTGTGATAAACAGTAAATATAAAAGTTTTCAAGTGAACATTTCTTTAGAATCGTTGCGATTTGAAACGCGATGAAAAGAAAAAGCGATACAAACATATCCATCTATAGGATTTAGCCTGCGAGAATGAGATAGAATATACAGTTTAGACCGCGAACTCAAAAGGTTGTAGGTTCGAATCTGCCATTCGACTACTGTCTTTTTGTTTTTTTTTAAACATATTAAATATATTTTTTTATTCAACAAATTAACAAATTTATTAAATAAATAAAATTAACCATATTATATAAAATTGTCTTAATATACCAATCCACGATTTCATATCTTCAGGCCATCTAGCGTCTATTTTACGTACCATCTTGAGAATCAATCAAATTTTGTTTGATAAAATAACTTTAATAATAGAATGAAGTAGATGGCGCTATTACAAAGCAATTTTACTCGAAAGAAAATATTCTTTTGGTTCATTACACTAATATTAAGTCTAAAAATAAGGATTGTAACATTTGCTTGCTATAAAATTAAACTTTTATCTTATATTTTATACCGCACTTGTGATTGAAAATTATCATATTAAAAATAATTTGCCGTGAAATATTTTTATTTTATATTCCATTCCACTTCTAAAGCGTTAGAATTGCACATGTTTTTTTTTATAGAACAATCGTCATAAAAGAGCACACCTACAGCATACTACCTGATGGTAAGTGGATGTTGTGGCCCATAGGCATCCACATTTATCCTTAATTAAGAATCAAAATGCAGATGCGTTGTTACCCTGAGGACTAAGACGGAATGACTCGTTTCCAGTAAAAAGTAATCCATCCACTACAGCCTATTATAGGCGAACAAAGGCCTCCCCCATAGATTGTCACATATGAAAGATTTTGTCTCTGTCGCTTCTTGCGACTTCCACGAGTCGATAAGGGGTAGCGGATATTCGTACACCACCACTATACGGTGACCGCTACTCCACAAAAGTAATAATATGTATTTTTAATTATAACAGTAATTGAAATTAATTAAGTCCGTAACCATTCCACGGCTGGATATATATGTCTCTCTCAGTAGGGAGAATTTGCCATAATCATATTCACACCTCACTTCACATTGTATACAGGGTTAATTGAAATATAATAACAAGCTCCACGACCGTAATTCCTATTTTTAAAACCATCGAATTTCGCTTTTGAAAACTCATAAAATTTTCCATATAAAATAGAAATATTATTTTTATATATCTGTTTGATATTGCTCTGTAGGTACATTACAATAATTAGTAACGTTGAAATATTGGAACGCCATGCGAGTACATTAGAGTAGGGTAGTGAAAATACAGAAATCTTTGAAAGGAATTAATATTGATTATTTCGAAAAGTATCGTTTCAAAAAATTATTTGAACCAAAGTTGGTTTTAAAGATGGGATCCTCTGATAAACTTAATTTATGAGGATATTCGCAGTAGAACCAGAGTAACCGACA
Organism: Parnassius orleans; assembly: GCA_029286625.1. Taxonomy (NCBI): domain Eukaryota; kingdom Metazoa; phylum Arthropoda; class Insecta; order Lepidoptera; family Papilionidae; genus Parnassius; species Parnassius orleans. The sequence continues at coordinate 1,636,383 of JAGSMP010000047.1, read as the reverse complement.
TAGCCTAACGGATTAGTAAGCTGAAGTGGCAATGGGTCGGCCATGTAGCTCGAAGAACCGACAACCGATGGGGAAGAAAGGTTCTCGAGTGGCAGCCTCGTACCGGCAGGCGAAGTGTAGGTCGGCCGTTCACTAGATGGAGTGACGACCTGGTAAGACATGCAGGAGGTCGATGGATGCAGGTCGCTCAGGAACGTGCTTTGTGGCATTCCTTGGGGGAGGCCTATGTTCAGCAGTAGACTTATGAAGGGCTGTAATGAATGAATGAATGGATGAAAAAAGATAGAAATTACGGTACAAGAGCTTTTTGGTATATTATAATTAGCGCTGAATTTAGATGGTTATACTGTGATCTAAACACCGAGCCATGTAGACATCAATATTTACCGTCTCGGCTGTCTAATGCCAGGTTTCTATATTTACGCTTCGTTTTCTTATACGAGCCGTTTTGCAGTAAATAAATGCTAGGAAAACTCTTTTTAAAATAAAATATCATTTCAACTATTTATAAACCGTTTAAAGTTGTTTCATTTTAAGTAGAATAGTTTGTAATATAAATTGTGTTAACTTGCACTTTGTATGTAATAAAACCGGATTGTTACGGAGAACGAGACGTTTCATCAATATAATAATCGGGCATAAGTAGTAACCTTATTGCTATTCATTACGCAAACAGACATAACTTTGTTACAAAAACAGAAACAGAAACAGAAACTTTTTTATTCAATATAGATTATAAATAATACTTACTGAAAGTCAGTAAGTATTATTTATAATCGAGTGTAAGTAGTGGTTCGAAAAAAACCTCTGTCCTGGGAAGAACCAGCAATAAACCCAGCGGGACTTTTTGACAAAACAAATTAGGAATAGCTTGGTAGCGATCACCTCATTCCCAGGGGTTTCTTCCGTATAAATTTTCTCTCACCAGAGTAAATTTATAGTGTCTTGATTATTTATCTATAATGTAAATTTGTAATGTGGTAGAGCCACGCTGCAGCTACATTATGACTGTAGCACGAATGGGTCGGCTCGACCGGGGAAGGACCACGCTTTCACAGAATAGCAGGGTAACATAGCAGCTTAATATTGGTGTGTTTCCTATGGTGAGTGTAGGAATCGGAGACCCTTGTTGCTGGAAACGAGGCACTCCATCTTAGTCCTCGGGGGCGACAAGGCATCTGCATTTTGATTCTTAATTTGATTTCGATAAATGTAGATGTCTATGGGCCACAGCATCCACTTACCATAAGGTGGACTGTGTGCTGTTTGTCACCCTTATTCTATAAAAGAAAATCTAGCCTACAATTTCGTGTTTTATAATTACGTAGTGCGACTTCTTATTTCATTGTTATAATTTTATATTTAGTTGTCCAATTTTGTAACATAGTTTTTTAATTACCTATCATAAGTAAGTGCTTGACTACTATCCCACCTGATGGTAAGTGGTGATGAAACCGAAGATAGTATAACGCACTGAATTAGCTTAACAAAACAATATTCACTCTTACCTTGAAGACGCCCACATTATAATCGGATGGAAAACAATGTTGTCCTTACAGTAATGTGTTATCCTTATAATATGTTAATTTTATAGTACGTTAAATTTTGATTACGAAATACTGTCAAATGTTGCTGTGAATGTCTATACCTATAATTTGGTGAACATAAAGTAGTTATTAAAATAGGTTAAGGCTGAAATGTAACTGGCCTAAAACAATTGCTAACCTTTATAAAATAAATTAGAATAAAACTATGTTAAGTGATGACGTCGTAAGAGAAAACATTACACAGTTTCGACCCTTTCGTGTCGTTAGAGGCAACTATGGGCATGCAACTTAGAACATTATTTTAGAACAAAATGATATATTTTTGTGCTTCCATCTATATTCAGGACACTAGGCTAGACTTAATTTTAATCTCACTAGAGGCACGCTTATACATTAAGTCTATGCATACGCAATAATCCATGCGCACTACGCAGTTAGTGGCGGTTAGTTAGTTACTGGTAGCGACTATTATTTATTTTGTGCTGATAGTTAACCTTAAATTGATATTAATATTTATTGAACATTATTCCGATTTCTCGTACGTTTTATGTGTTATGTGTTTTCTTTCATAATAATTAATATTTCTGCGGCCCCGATTTGTTCTTGTTTATTCTATTTGCGAAAAATTTGTGAGTGTATCGAAACCAATGTGTTTTTAAATGTGATCAATTTGGTAAGTACTTATAAAGTATTCGCATAATTTTACGGTTTTTATACACTTGAAAACAGCCACAATCTAAAAAATCGAAGGTTCAAGGCATGGGCTGTAATAATTAAAAGTCCACTGCTAGATTGCCTTATAGGTTATAAGTACTATTTGGCATAGCTGCCACGATTAGCAAACGGGTTGTTGCTCATCTCCTGTTTCAGGTTCTCTCCAGTAATTGTTCCAGTTATTATGACACTGGATAGTACTAAACTTATTGCATGATAATTTATATTATATTCTTTTATATTTTATCTTCCCTTCAGCCCACATCTCTGTAACCTATTCTTGGTCTGCATATATACTTTCGGCGCAAGATGGTTTTAATATAATCTATCAGGAAAGATATTCTTTCTGGCATTTATCATAGTAGTCTGAATTCTGGACTAAGTTTGTCTTCAATTTTATTTTAAAAAAAAAAACAGCATCACATTTGTTACAACTTTGATAATTAACAAATGTGATAGGCTAAATATAATAACTTTTTTTTTGAGTTTATTTTTAAAAAAAAACGTTACCCCCACACTAGGATTTTCTCCTGTATCGTGGAGGCAGCAAACATAAATTGCACAAGGACAAACATCCAGACCCAGAACAATTATTTGCAGGCCATACAAATACTTGTTCCGTGTGGGATTCGAACCCGCGGCCCCCAGCGCAGCAACTCATTGCTAAGCCACTGTGCCACAGAGCCGTCATACAATACAATAACACAATACAATACAATAATTAATCTTTCAATAATGCAAAGTAAAAATTCAACTGAATAGTGATATGGACCAGTATTATCAATTCTGAGGTATGCAAATTTTTTATAATATTATGCATGTTAGTTTGTGTATCCTTAGAATAGAATAGAATATTTTTGTTTAATACAAATTATTACGTAATACTTATTAAATTTAAGAAATAATTTACAATTATTTATATCAATTATAATAAAAATATCATAGTAGGGATCACCTCATTTCCAGAGATTTTTTAAATAGAATAAGGGTGACATGCGAGCACACAGCCTACCTAATGGTAAGTGAATACTGTAGCCCATAGGCATCTACATCTATCCTCAATTAAGAATCTAAATGCAGATGCATTGTCTCCCCTGAGGACTAAGATGGAATACCTTGTATCCAGTAAAAGAGCATTTGGTCTTCTACACTTACTGTATAAAATACAGCAGCATTAAGCTTCTCACTTATCTAAGTGAGTGAGGCCTCCCGGTCGAGCCGACCCATGACATTCAATACAATCTGGTCTATGCTGTCATCATTTCATCTGGTCTCTTTATGCATACCTGATTGTCATATTTTCAGGTACAATTATTAAAAGATAGATGTAAAAAAAGAAAATGTAAAAATAAACAAAATAATGATTTTAAAAAATTCCCAAAATGAAGGTGAAACATGCAGCTCAAGTTGTAGTCAACGAGTATAAGGAGCTCTACAATTTTAGCAAGTAGGTATATATACTTTGTTAAACAATATTCAGATGTTTGAATTAAATGAAATAGAAATTCCGAAAGAAGAGGAAAGAGATAGAGATAAGTAGATGAATTAATGGAAGCAGGTAAGGCAGCCGGATATGATAGAGTATCACTCGAAATGCCAAGGGCTGGAGAGGGAGTGGTGGCAGACCTGCTGTACACCTTGTTTAATTTGTGTTGGGAACTTAAGCAGGAACCGGGAGACTGGTGCAAAGCCATGATAGTCCCAATATATAAGGGAAAAGGATCGCAGCAGGACTGTAAAAACTGCCATTGTATCAGCCTTCTTAGCATTGTGGGAAAACTGTATTGCTGTATGCTAAGGTACTAATTGAAAGAGTTATGAAAGATACTGATGGAAAAATTTGGGATGTGCAAGCGGGATTTAGAAAGGGAATGGGATGTACGGATCAGGTCTTTTCCATGCGCATGATTGCGGAGAAGTTTTTGGCCAAAAACCAAAAGGTATTTGGGCGTTTGTGGACTTAGAAAAGGTTCATGACAGAGTGGACAGGGATGTGTTATGGCAAACACTGAACTCATTTGGGTTGAGCGCTGGGTTGATACAGGCATTGAAGGTATATTCTCTATATATATCTGTATAGGGATTCCAGTGCTTGTATCAGGATCAACGGGGCCTACTCGGACTGGTTTGGCATCCATAAAGGTGTCGGACGGGGCTGTGTGGCTTCCCCGTGGCTGTTCAACCTATTTATGGACAGTTGTTTGGAAAAATTGAAAGTTGAAAAATGCAGGTTAAGAATGGGTAAGTTAACCGTCAAATGCCTTTTGTACGCCGATGATCAAGTCATATTTGCGTCGTCGGCGGCCGAGTTGCAAATGATGGTTACATTAATGAACAGGTCATTAAAAGAAAGAGGAATGAAAGTTAACGCAAGTAAGACGAAAGTTACTGTTTTTGAAGGAGAAGAAAGTAAAACGATATGTGAAATAAGAATAGAAGGGGAATTGGTTGAGCAAGTAGATGAGTTTGTGTATTTGGGATGTGGATTTAGCAGGGATGATAGATATGAATAAGGATATAGAACGACAGTGAATGCAGGAAATAGAGTAAATGGGGCTCTACGCTCTATTGTGGAAAGTCAGAATGTGTCCAAAAAGCATGTATGGCAATTCACAATGCTGTGTTAGTCCCTACTTTAATGTATGGTACTGAAAGTTGGGTGTGCAGAAGAAGCACGAGAGTAGAATAAATGCATATAGAAATGCGGTCATTAAGGAGTATGTTAGGGCTGAATCTGAATGACAGAGAGAAAATTGTGTAATAAGAAGAGTGTGGTTTGCAAGATGATGTTGTGATCAAAATTATATAAATTGACGCCTCCTCTGTGTTTGTATACTATGTAGTCATGAATTGACGGATCGAATCACACGAATTGTAACCTTTCAGGGGGAAAAAATAAGATTTTTACTGGTATCCCAACCTATATCAGCTCCCACTGGCAACACTAACTAATGTCATTGTGAATTTATATTATTGTTTGTTTATTTTATACTATTTCAAATGCGAACGCTAATATTAATCTTACATAATAATGTTCTATTACAAAAAATGGCAAAAGTTTTTGAATGTATTAGTTTATTGACTTTCTAAAATGTTCAATTCTTTTAGGACGAGAAGGGAATGAATGCTGGTGCTATGTATAGTAGAAATTAATGTATTCTCTTATTAAAATACTTTACCTATCTAGCTGTCTGACTTATTGCAGGAATATTATACGCTATTTTGCAAATAAACAACTAATTTACTGAATTTCATACAGTTTTAGTGACATACATGTGATATTGTGAGGTAACTGTTAATATATGTACTCATATTTTTTTCTATAGAATGGTATAGAAACAGAAACAGAAACTTTTTTATTCAATATAGATTATAAATAATACTTATTGAAAGTCACTCTTTTGTCTAATTACCACTGGTTCGAAAAAAAACCTCTGTCCTGGGAAGAACCAGCAAGAAACCCAGCAGGACTTTTTTTTTAAATAACAGCTTACAATCATGTATATTACACAATTAACCACACAAAACAAATTAGAAACAGCCTGGCAGCGAACACCTCATTCCCAGGGGTTATTATCATCCATATATCCATATAACTAGCAAAGATTGTTTTTTTTTGGTGAAATTCAGCTATGTAAACCAAATTGTATTTCAGCTTTGATTGTATTCTAGTAGATTTTTTTCATCCTATAAACACCAGAAAAGAACCCAAATCATAATAGGAAGAACAATAAGTAAATTTCTTACTTTTATGGTAGCACCCACCCCAATTTTTAGACAATAGACATACTAATTGTATATAGTGATAAGGGCTTAATGACTATTTTCATGCTTTACATACATAAATACCTTCCTCACAGTAATGCCGCAGCAAGGTAAGTTTTGATGTAACCTATGGACAGTCCTCAAATGAGATGTTACATAACAGTTGTTTATCAGGGTAAGAATTTTAATAAGTCAGTACTTTTTAACTAGGTAGTATCAGGCTTATGAAGGTCCTTCTTCTTTATTCTGTGTTTTAAGATTGTGGAGAACAATGCATAAAGCAAGGATGGTCCATGAATTTTATGCATTTATATTTTTCTAATAGCAAATGCTTCATACTTTAGTTTATCTATTAACTTTAGATAACAAGCTTAGAGACAATTTTCCTGTAGGTTTAGAATTTAATTCCCATTTTATTTCCTCATGAATTTTTCTTGATTTTTGCATACGAGAAAATTACCGTGAGATTTTATTTATAAGGTAAAAAAAATACATATATTTTACAAGATTAATTTTACAAGCTATGTCACTTGATGTGGTTATTACACATATGGTTTATGTATGATATAGCTGTAGTGTTATAACTAATTACAGCTGTGGGGATTTTAGCAAAACATTATAATTCAAAGTAAAGATTAAAGTAGTACCACCTATCTTGTATTTAATATTTTATTGCTTCTTTATTACTTAAACGGTACTCATAACATTTTATTTCTTTGCAGAAAAGTTACTGCCACAAAATGTGAAGATGCGGCAGATATACTTCTCCTGTTTGATCAATTGTTTGATTATTTTAATGGAGGTTCCTATAACAAAACGTACAAGATCTATAAAAATGTGTAAAACAAATTCAAGATCACGGCACTATGGACTTATAAAAGTAGATAACTAATCGCAAGATATTTTATGATACCTTAATTTTGATGTTATGGAAAAAAATTTGCTTTTACAGATAACCATTTCCATTTTTGGTATTTTAAAATAATAATTTAGCCTTGATTTCAGGTTATTAAAACATTTTTTAAATTCTTTCTAAATTATTTTCTTTTAATAGTGCAAATACTTAGAATACACTCTAATAATTTATCAAGGTCTAATAATTTAACATAATTTGTCATTATTGTGTTTTATTTTATCATTATTGATTCTAATATGTCTGCCTATTAATATTTTATTTATATTATTGCACCAGCTCTTAGGCCATCTTTGAGGGTCTGAACTATGTACAATTATTTTGATCAACAAATTGATGATAAGGGTCCATACTTTTTCATGTTTGTCATGTTAAGAATTAAAATTTGATATTTATTAACAATTTAATGATTTGAAATATCCCATTTTGGGGGAATCATTGGTTAAATGTTTTTAATTATTTTTGTTATATCTTCAATACATTATGAAAAGTTTTTTGAAAATCGCAAAAGTGTTTTTCTTGAAAAATTACAAAGTTTATGTATTTGCTTGGGGTGAGGTTGTCTTACAAAGGTCATTATATTACTCATTGTAATAGGTAAAACTTTCTTCCACGGCATATATGTGCTGAATTATGTTTTAGAAACTTTTTGTAAAAACTGACATTGTAGAAATTAAAGAAAATCAAACCAAATTGACTAACTTTACTAAGTCAGTAATATCTTCAGTATCTGTGCTCTCTAGGGGCAATTGATAATGTTTTGAAAATAAAATCAAAACAAACTTGTTAAAGACAAGTATTTATTTAACATTAATCATTAATATGTTTCAGTTGTAAAGACTTACTTGCACAAAATCTAAGAACACCTGATACATTTTGGTTAAAATTTGTGCTTAACTCTTTATTTTAGGCATTTTATCATGTAGCACCATAGGTTTCTGTCAGCTTACATATCCATCATTCAGTAGTTCATTTACTCCCGCATCAATATCTAAGAGTAATTATAAATGCTCCCATTTAGCTGTCTACTATGTCATGCTGTGTAAATCTTAATTCTTTTGAAATAAAATTTCCCCTTTCAATAAGTAGGATCAAATAAAGAGAATTGCTTATTATTTTAAATTACAGAAGCATTATTGCTGCCTTTGTCTTATTAACTTAATTATTGCTTACTTTGGTGTTAATTGTAAATTGATCATAGACACCATTTAATCATGTTTATTATAAATCTCTTATTATATGTATTTTTTTTAATTACTGCCAGAGTAGCATTTTGCAAAATCTATAACAAATTGATAGCTTATTATGAGCTTTCACCTATATCATTAAATCAAAACATGTTCATCGTCATATTTTCACTCTTAACATCCCCAGTCTTAAAACCTATGACAGTTGCATTGTAATGTAGTGAGGGGAACACTAGCATCTCATCAAACATTAAACACAAGGACTCCGCTATGCTCAAGCTTTGTTTTTCATTTACTTAAATATAATTGGGTTTATATCTGGTTTAATTAGTATTTATTTAAGGATGTCCATCTTGAGGACAAAGTGGACAGTTTCCTAAGAATCTATATCTTTTAAAGGCTTACATATTGAAAATGCCAACAATTTGTCTTTAAAATTGTATGATCTTCCACGACATTTATGTTATACTGTACTACTAAACCATTAAGTAAGTAATTAACTGCATATTCAGGAATATGTGCGTGTGCATAGTCAAAGGTATCAAAGTTTTATTAAATATTTTTTCTTGGTATTCTTTTGATGCTTTATGTAGTCTCTTTTCACAATTTTAAGATTGATAATAATTTCACAAATTGTTTGTAAAGTTGTATTATGTAAGTACGTTATAATATATAAAATGCTTATTTTGTAAAAGAAATATTATACAGATCACACATATAAACAATGATATAGTGGGCATAACAAAGTCACTTTTGTAAATTGTTTGTATTTTTAAAAGTATACTTATTACACATATTAAAAAATGTTATGTAACTAAAATATGATAACATTATCAAGTACATATTTTAAAGATTAATAATGCTGCTCCAAAATGTATCTTTTATTTTAATTTAAAGATGCACCACTATAAATAATTATTTGATACTAATTCATGAAATTTTGGAAGAGGAGCAAAACTTTGGAGCAGATTCAAATACCAATGTAGAGCACATTGGTATTTGAATAATTATATATTAAATAGGAAGGAGTTGAGTCTTGTGGATACCAATGTTTTCTTGGTATTACTATAATACTATTGGGGTCATGCGACCGACATTGAAGTCATATTTGTTTTGCGATAGAGGCCGTACAGGCGATTTATAACAAATTGTAAGGAGTACCTTCGAAAAAATTTAAATAAATATACATATTAACTTTGGCATCACAATATCTTTATAAAATGTGGTGTATGTACATTAAAACATAAAGCTTTGATAAGAATAAAGATGTTCATACTTTAAACACTAGGAAAACATAAACATATTACCAGTTACTGGATTCAACAGAATTGGTAATTCATTTATGGGGCAATGTATACGCTTTTACAACAAAATCCCAGAAAATGTACAAAATTTGTCAATAAACAAGTTCAAATGTTTCATTAAAGGAAAAATGTACAAAAGTGTTATTATAATGTCAAATAATACATCAATGAAAATAACCCATGGGAATGAGGTGATCGCCACCATGCTGGTACTATTAAAATTTATTTAAAGTGTACAAAAAAATTATTATAAAGTGAAATGTTTAAAAAAGTCCCGCTGGTTCTTCCTAGGACAGGTATTTTTCGAACCAGTGGTAAATAAAAATTACACAATAAGTATTATGTAATAATCTATGTTAAATAAAATTATTCTATTCTATTCAGTGTAATATAAGATATTTACTAACCAGTAGGGACATTGTATAAAGTTAATTTATATTGTGCAAATATTGTTAAATTTAACACATCTAATGTTAATCAATAACTAACAAAGAATTTTTAAACAATAAACGTTTTAAAATAACCGGTTTTATTTTTTATAATAGGAACTAAGAATTAGCACAAAACATAAACAACTGTTAATTACATTGCAGCACTTGTGCATAAGTGCTGCAATGTAATTAATGGTTGTATATAAAATAACATTTGTTAAGTGCAAATAAAGGGCGAGCTTAAAGCACTTTTAATTTAGCGCCATCTGTTAACCAAGACAGCGCAATAACGAAAATTAAATTTGAGTTGCTCATCTATCACTAGTATATATACAGTAATCTATGGAGGCAACTATGGGAAGGTCTAGAAAAAACCGTTCACGGTTTTGTCAAACAAGCCATGTGAATATCAAAGACCGGCGACGGAGGTCAATGTTTTGTAAGTAGTTTGTACAACCTTCCTTATTGTATAATTTACTTTGAAAAAAGTCCCGCTGGGTTTCCAGTTGGTTCTTCCCAGGACACGGTTTTATCGGAACCAGTGGTAAAAGTAAAAAACTGTCTTTCAATGAGAATTACTTGTAATCTATATTGAATAGAAAATTATTATATCTATACATATAGAAGAGCATTTTTGTATATATGAAATCGTTTAACTCAAAATCTATTTGATTGATCACCATGAAAATTGGTACATATATGTATTTTTCAATGGTGAAGGTTTATATATATAAACATAAAAAAAATGAAAAAAATTTTAAACAATCCAAATTTATAATTTTAGATTTTATTCGCTTTTTTTTTCAATCTAAAATAAAAAAGGGAAAGAGAGGTCCACGTTCAGAAGTGGACTTTTATGGGCTGAAGAAGTAGAAGGAAAAGATGTTTTTTTCGCCAGCGGTTTTTCCGGACCGATACGACCTAGGAACATTCAAGACAAGGCGTGCTCAGCAGAGCGAGACAGTATTTCATGCCGGCACATCGCTTGCAACTTTACAAAGCGCAAGTTCGGCCTCACATGGAATACTGTTCTCATCTCTGGGCCGGGGCACCCCAGTGCCAGCTCCTTCCACTTGACTGCATCCAACTCGACGACCGAGATCTTTCTGATCGACTCGATACAATGGCGCTTCGTAGGGATGTTGCATCCCTTTGCATTGTCTATCGAATCTACCACGGGGAGTGCTCTGAGGAATAGTTCGGATTAATTCCAGCCGCCAAATTTCACGAACGCACATCGCTTCAAAATTCACGATACCATCCTCACCATCTGGATGTTTGGCGGTCCACGACTGTGCGTTTTACTAGGAGTTTTCTTTCTCGTACAACTTCTCTGTGGAATTGTTTACCACCGGCGATTTTTCCGGACCGATACGACTTAGGGACTTTCAAGAAAAGAGCTTACAGCTTTCTAAAAGGCCAGCGACACAGCTGCAATTGCGCTGGTGTTGCAGTTGTTCATGGGCGGCGGTAGTCACTTACCATCAGGTGAGCCGTATGCTCGTTTGCCCCCTCTTCCATAAAAAAGTTTTATGAGACGATTGATTACTTAAATTGTGTGTGGGTGTGTTGTTTAGAGTACCTTTTTAAACGTTGTGCCTCCACAGAGCTATCCAGAGATAAATTTATGTGACAGTAATAGGTAAATGTACACAGACTAAATGATAATACCTAAGTGAATACGAGCTCGATACTTTTCGATCGAACATTTTCACTATTTAGACACACGGCAGTGTTGAAGTCCATGAAAGAAAAGGATGAACCACCGGCTACACGAAACATTTCAAGCCCCCATAACTCATAAACTATTAGACCTTTTGCATACCTACATAATATATAACATAAGGACCCCTTGAATACCTAAAATACCAGAAGGTTAGACCTAAACGGGTGCCAAGCTCCAAAGTATTTGCTTGAATCATAGGATCTATAATGATGATGATGATAGGATCTATAGTAATGTACAACGTTCTTGGAAATGCTTTGGAACTTGGCATCCGCTCAGATATAAACTATATAGAAGCGTACCCGACCACCCCAAACATCGTTCGTAACTTGGCCCCCTGTTCACATTTTAATGTTTACAGGTTCGATCCCTGCCATCCATCCATCCATCCATTACAGCCTATAAAAGTCCACTGCAGAACATAGGCCTCCAACATAAATTACCTTATAGGAGAGATTTTGCCATGGTTGCTGCGCTTAGCTACGTTGCTTCTCTGTGTGAGTTGTGTACTGTACTACAGTACTGTACCTTTTTTTATTTATTTTACTCCATATTTTGTTTATTGGTTTTCATTAATAAATTCTACCATCATCTATGATGTTTTACATCTGCCGAGCATCCCGTTACGGCCAACTTTTTTATATAGAAGTGATCCAAACGAGCATGCGGCGTATTATGTACGATACATTTATTTCAATATAACTATGAAAACAATGTTTGATCTAGCAAATGAAATATTACATCAGCACAACAATAGTTTCATTTGTTCTTTTCATAGATAGTTGTTAAACGGGCTCGAGCTCGAGTGGTTCAGAAATAAAAGCAATGTAAGAGAAGGAATAAATATCGCCTCTCGGTTTGTGATTATTGCAAACACAAGAAAGAAATACTGATATAAATTGTTTTTGCTTGCAGCTGTCGAGGAAATTGTAAACATAATAGAAAGATTAAGGTTAAAAATGAAAAATATTTTGTCATTTGTAATAATTTGCGTTTTTTTTATATAGAACTGATACCCGCGACTTTGTCCGCGTTGCTTACACACATCACTGAACACATAGTGCTTATAAAAATCGTTGTTTCTTAAAACTTTAATAACATTACATTAAATGAAGATATCGCAATAACTTTTTTAGATAAGGGCCAAGTGTCCAAGAAATATAACTTAGAAAACCTAATTGAAATCTATACAGTAGTTTTCCGTGATGCGCGCACAACTGCAAACCTTTATCACTTTATTTATATAGATAAGGGACAAACGAGCACACATTCCACCTGATGGTAAGTGGATGCTGTGGCGTATAGACATCTACATTTATACTCAATTAAGAATTAAAAATGCAGATGTGCTGTCACCCGTGAGAGTTAAGATGGAATGCTTCTTTTCCAGTAAAAAGGGTCTCCGGTTTTCTACATTCACCATACGAAACACAGCAGCATTAAGCTGCTATTTTGCGCTGATATTCTGTGAGAGTCTCCCCTGGTCGAGCCGACCCATTTGTGCTAAAACTATAATATAGCTGCATCATGGTTCTACCACGAAAAAAGGTGGAATGTGAGCTTGTTTGTCAGCCTTATAAAAATAAAGTGTTACTGACAACTGTCTTCATATAGCGAAATGTGAGAGAGTGTTTCCCATAGTCTCATCTTCGCATACGCCACACCACATGGCTACTACTAAATTACTACACTATATAATTTGAATTTTCTACTTGTAGATGGGTCTCATAACTGGGTCGGTTTTGTGATGTGAAATTACATTATTATTATTTAAAAATACATAAAAAAATACATAAATTAAATGTTTGTTTGAGCACAAGAAACTATGACGTTTGATATTTCCATGCAATTTCTATAGTTTGGTTTTAAGTTCGTAATTTTTTTGAAGTGGAAACTTCTTTAGAATCGTTGTCATTTGAAATTCGATGAAACGTAAAAGCGACACTAAAAAGACAAAAACATATACAAGATTTAGCTTTCGAGAGAATAAGATAGAATACAGTAAACAGAGTTTCCTATTATTTTGGTCACCCCTTTTGCGGTGCTTTAAAGATGGTTAATAATAGAACTTTTAACTGTTACTATAAACAGTCAAAAAAATTAACAAATTTATTAAATAAATAAAATTAACCATATTGAATAAAATTATCATATCCAAACCATTCATAACAATCCACGATTTCATAACTTACCAATTTATATTCAATTAGTAGTGTTTAGAGTTTAGACCATCTAGCGTCTATTTTACGTAACACCTTGAGAGTATGTATATAGAATATAGAATGATCTAGATGGCGCTATTATATTATATTTTCTAAAGGTTTCACTGCTACCGCGTGTGAACTGCACACATGTTTATTTTTAATAGCATGTAGGTTGTACAATCTATGATTTATACTACGATAAATCTTTTGCTTTTTAGCACTCAGGCTTTACATTCTCACGTTCCCTTTTCGCAAAGCCAGGGAACGAAATAGGGTGAGCAGTTTTCTTACTTAAGAAGAAGGTAAGTACTATACTATACTATTACTTATAAGTTCCTTACCTTTCCTTTTTGCAGATCTGCAATCCACTTCCGAAGCTGCAGCAGCCGCGACTCCTGCATCGGTGTCAGCTCACCCAGATATCGCTTGATGTACTCACTATCCAGGGTGTATTGGTCTGCAACAATAGCAAACAATTTGTATAATATTCATTGCCACTGTTTCTTCAGTATTTGGTGACATTGTTTTCTAACTGCATAGTCATAATCATAAACATTCACGCCTGTCACCCAGAGGGATACGCAGAGACTACGGACTTCCATTTCGCACGATCCTGACACACCTCTCTCTATGCATACATGTCTTTCACTGATTTTTCTTTTTAATATTTTCTTTTTAAAAATCGCTAACCCTAACTGGAAATTTCTTCTATATTGTAGAACAGTTTTAAGTTCTCAAATTTTTTTGAACTATCACAGTTCAAAAAAAATTTAATGCACAGTCATGCTGCCGGCACGAATGGTTAGGCTCGACCGGGGTAGAACCACGCTATCACAGATGCTTCGTATGATGACTGACTAGAACTGGAGACCCTTTTACTGGAAACGAGGCATTCCATCTTAGTTAGTCCTCAGAGGGACAACGCATCTGCATTTTGATTCTTAACCGAGGATAGATGTAGATGTCAAACTGACATCCAAAACTTAAAACAATAATTTCACATAATAGCTTTTGAAATCTTAGCACCGACTTCTGAAGCTGTGTGGAAATCATTTTATTTTATTAGTATTTGGAGTTGGTTTTTACTTTTTATTAAAAGTGTAATTTATTAGTGCTTGCTCTTGTATATGGGCCACAGCATTCACTTTACCATCAGGTAGACTGTGTTCGTTTGTCACCCTTATACTACAAAAAAACCCCGAACAATTAAATGCAGCCCAGGCAACTAACACTTACTTGGTCTGTGAGGGAGTCAAACGCAGTCCGCAATGCCGCAGCCAAATGCCTAACCACTTCACTACTAAAACAGTCTCATTGCCCGTACAAATTAACATTAGTCGTGAAAATAATAATGTACTACAGACTGAATTCGGTCACGGCGGCCAGTCCCCATCTGCACAAGCACCGGTGCAATCTTTACCTTCCCTGACTCTCTGAATACGAGGGGATGGCAATCCGACACAATCAGAGATTGACAGGTCCAACGCCTTTACATATTTTCCAAGACGTGGGGGTGAAACACCGCCAATTTTTTGACTCCGCTGCTACTGAGAATTTCTTGACAGAAAAACCCAATAACTAGTTTTTAACCCGACCCTGGATTCGAAAACGGAACCACATGATCATGACAGTCATTAGTTGTGTACATAATTAAGTGCATTTGATCATTATAATTACTACTCCGTCTCCTCCAGATACGATTTCCTACATTCCCTACAAAGTCGTCACACTCTTTTAAATTATTTGAACCCTTCCAATATGTAATTTATATATATCAAAGATTTTTTAAATAAAAAGGCTTATGATCGACATCATCAACATTATGCCGAACACGGCAAAAAGGGGAAGCCATCAAATAGTTCCGAAACTGCAGGAGGAAGACAATGACTTTCAATTAGTGTTCTTTATAATCTATTTTGACTGAAAATTATTGTACTTTGTTGGAAATATTAGTTGCTGCTGGGATTCGAATCCTGATACTCTGAGACTGACTAGACCACGCGGACCACAAGCAAGTATATTTATTACAGGTCTAGAACATCAATTGTTTTAGATAAAAATTATATTAAAACCAATTGATACGCTTAACATTCGCGTTATTTTCTAAAACGTATTGATTATACATATACACACACACACATGATACTCTTTGTGATTTTATATTTTTCATGGATTATTTTAAACTTTTAAATACCCATATTTAAAAGTTTAAAATAATCCATGAAAAAGAATTTACTCACAATCAGCAACATAGATTATTGTAGCAATGTGTCTTTTTATGGACTGTACAAGATTTGCAAGGAGTTTTTATATCAGTTTTATAATTATGTTGTTTTTATTATTACAATCATATGGATAGGAAAAGGTCTAGATCATACAGTCTAATACATAGAATATACTGGCGTATAGACCACCTGACAGCCCGAAAACGAGTGACCAATTTGGATTGGTCATTGTGTGCGTAAGCTAGTGATGTACATTTTACTTACAAGGACTATCGAAAAATGATAATTAAGGAAGCGGTAAAAAGATTTAAAAAAATTGTTTAGTGCATGAAGTTGAATAACTTCAAAAATTAACTGAATTTTACCATGATAGTTCTAAAATAATTAAAAATATTCATATAACATGTTCCTGGGAATAAGCTGAACCTACCTGCCTTTTGTTGGATTTTAATTCAAATGGTTAAAATCCCAGGTGAATTTACCGATAAACTTAAAAAATTCCCCAATAATCAGATCGGAAAGTTGTATTTTCGAGCTACGATCTTTGGAGAAAAATATTTACTGCCGTGGGCAGTTTCCCCGGAATTTCTTTTCTAAAATAT
Source organism: Parnassius orleans (assembly GCA_029286625.1). Taxonomy (NCBI): domain Eukaryota; kingdom Metazoa; phylum Arthropoda; class Insecta; order Lepidoptera; family Papilionidae; genus Parnassius; species Parnassius orleans. The sequence continues at coordinate 1,619,765 of JAGSMP010000047.1, read as the reverse complement.
TGTTAATATAAATAGGTAGATACTTAACTAAGTATATACGTATTTATATTTTATAAAATGTTTTGATGGGGAAATAAAAACGGGGACACGGAGTACATAATGGCTGCTTTATTTTTCATATAAGTATTACTTGTGATAATTACAAACATTTAATAATTAATAATAAAATACATTATAGAAGTTTATTTTAACATTCGACTTAATTATGAATGTAAACTTAATAATTTAAGGAAGGAAACTTGTAGGAATCAGTAAAATAAGATTGCTGTGTTTAAAAGCCAATATGTTTATGAGGCTTCATCATGCTTCATGTTTATATTCTTTCATCTGTCTCTGAAAAGTATAAAGTAATAATAAACTTATTATCATTTTAGCTGTATGAATTTAAAAAACATAATGATCTTAACACAGTAAAGTGCACTAAGTGTCTGAGGATACAGATGCACTCTCTATTCTCTCAATCTCGGTATGTTAAGAAATACTTAACCACGAGTTCCTCTTCTCTACGATCGTTGTGAGTATCAAATACTATGGAATTTATACTATCACGTCTCATGCGCGGTCGTCTAGTAGCGCTTCAGGAACATTACTAAATATCTATACCTAACTACGCTAAAAGTTTTATCATTGTGACTTGGGAATATAATCCGAGTTCCGAAGCTCCGCTCAACCCCTTGGGGAAAAAGCGTGATGCTATGAATATTGTACTAGTGTGACCGTGAGGCTGTGCGGTTGGTTAAGTAAGGTAAGGCATTTACTTTGGTTGATAAATAGATACTTAGTTGGGTCCATAATGGCTTAAAGAGGATAATCTCAAGATATTTTTTGTCTTTAATGTACTACAGTTTTATAATGTATGAAAATTTGTCTCTATATTTATCTAGTTTTGAAAGTTAAATTTTTGAAGTCTTATTATAACAATATTATACTTCCTGGTACAAATAATGTAGAAATGACTCCTTTTAATAAAATTATTTTTATTTTACTTTTTCTTTTATACTTCTCAAGAAAATGTTTGCTGAAAATTGTTGAGATCTTGTTTGGATTCCAACCAACCCGTCCAATTAACCTTAACCATTTTTGGATTACCATTACCATTATGAACCATTAACCGGAGGGAATCTGTTTGACAAACGGCAAAATAAAATTACATTTTAGAACGCAAACCGAGGATTTATTTTCTTGTTGTGTGGGCAAGTCTATCGATTCATTATAAGCATTCAAGATAAATATCGACAGTAATTTTGATATAGTTTAGTCAATCCCTAGCGTACATGTAAAATATTTTGTATAAAAATGTATTTACCAAATTCATGCAAATTATCAACAAAGTGACTTTTTTCTTAGCAAAATATCAAAATTAACAAAATAATTGAAAATGTTCTATATTTTAAACAGTATATAACATAAATTTTAACCAAAAATAAACGCTTCATAACATTGACGACGTCTTGAGAATTTTAATTTATTTCTATTATTAACACCACAATCACTCACAGAACAAGTAAGCATTTTGGAAAAAAGTTACTTACTAAAAATAACCACTATTACACTTTAAAAAATTACATAATATCTGGGAGCTATTTCTTGCGTGCCGAATTGTGCCGAGCTGTCATTCAAAATCGGTTACAGAGTCATGAGATTTGGTATCCTTTTCTATCTTGCATTTTTGCCAGAAGGAATTTTCTTCTCCCTTGCACACTATGTTGGCCTATACGCCAGTATATTCTAAGTCTATGGCCTAATAGCATTCGTAACTTCAACTCTTATCCATACCAATATACCTATATGTGAAAATTGCAACGAAATTTGATAAGATATTGAGCGACATCAGTCAATTTTTTATCCACGTGGGCGGAGCCTCGGCCAAATGGTTTAAAAAAGACGCTTTAAAGTTTTATCAAGTTTATTAACACTAAGAGGTAGCAGGTTCTTTGCTTTTTTTAGGTCTTTAAAAAAATATGAGTGGGAAGTAAGAAGTATGTAAAGCACGACACAATCATTAATATAACAGCGCATATAGCCCACTATCCTAATATCCTGCAGGGCTAGCATAGGCAGGAGACAATTTTATCCCCGGGGAAAGGAGGGTGGATAAAACTATCCCCTCGCATAGTTTTATCCACCCTTCGAGCATGGGCACACCGGTTGATATAATATCCACAGTAGATAAAATGGGAGATAGACTTAGACTTAGATAGATTTTTTGTATGAATATAAACTTCAACCCACGTCCAATGAACTAGGATAAAATTGTCTCTTTCAAATGTCAATAAAGCATAATTATTTATCTTTCATTTGGCTCCATGCTACGGACGGGGGATATATGTCTTCTCGTTATGTCAAACGGGGATATACTTCTCCCCGTTTAACATAACAAGATAATTTTATCTCTTGTCAGTCAGTGGCTATAATCGGGGGATAAATTTTTTGTCCCCAGCCCATGCTAGCCGTGCTGCATTGGAAAGTGTAATGTGGTGCGGCCCCCACTAGATTAAGTGACGACCTGGTAAGTCATGCAGAAAGTCTATTAATATAGGTAATTTGGATTATTTTATGGCATGTGGCATTGTGAAGGGCCTAACAACATAAGTTGTTAATATAACCTTAAAGACTTTCTCGATAGATTACTAGAAATCACGGATTTGAGCTTCCTGTACTCATCATTCTGTTTATTTCTTAAGTGCTACACGTTTTTAGATGTGGTAGAGCCACGCTGCAATATGGTTATAGTACGAATGGGTCGGCTCGATCGGGGATGGGGCACGTCCTCACAGAATACCAGCATAATATAACTGCTTAAAGCTCCTGTGTTTCGTATGGTGATTGTGGAGAACCGGTGACCCTTTTTACTGGAAACGAGCAACATAAAACTAGAACCAGCTCCATGGAACGCTGGACAGCCGTGTAGAAAATTAATGTGTCGATTCATAAGAATTGGTTATGTTAAATGTCTTGTAAATGCGACTTTTTACATGAATTTAAATAGTTTAAATTTAGCCATCGATCGTTTATTCAACTAATATTGTTCACTAGGAAATATTAGCGATCATATTAAGATTCAAAATTCTAAGAAATATTTTGCACACATGCATACTAAAACACGGAAGTAAAAGAAGTAACATTCTAGACACGACACCACGGCGAGTAGAACCGTATGATAATTAAAGTTTTTAGTTTTAGTTGTTTTATTATATATTTTTAACAATTTTTATATATATATAAGGCTGTCAATATTATAGTCCATTGACAGCCTTAGCCACTTACCGGTGGACCAGGTAGACTGTAAGTTCGTTTGTCACTTCAGTTTTATAAAAATTACCTAATTCAGCGACTAATACCCCTAAAATGAGCATTAGCGTATCCAAGTCCAAAGTAAACAGGAATGTCCTCTACGCTTAATAGGTAGGTACATTGGTAAGATTGGAGTATAACGTGCTTTATACGTGGCAGAGCCACGCTGCAGCTTTATTATGGTTGTAGCACGAATGGGTCGGCTCGACCGGGGTGGGACCACGCTCTCACAGAATACCGATCAGAAACCGGAGACCTTTTTCTGGAAACGAGATATTCCATCTTAGTCCTCAGGGGTGACAACGCATCTGCATTTTGAATCTTAATCAGTGATAGATGTCACTTACCATCAGGTGGTTTGTGTGCTCGTTTGTCACCCTTATTCTATAAAAAAAGTAAGTAAAGTTATGGCTTTGGCAACAGCTAGGTACTCGCTCCCTCTTATCTCTGAGAGGATAATAAGACAACTAGTTCCCCGCGCTGCTCCAATTTGTGTTGGCAAACATCACATATATTTCTTAAAAATGTAGGTTTCCTCACAAAGTTTTCTTTCAGTAAATTGCAATTAACAATTTAATTGGTGTCGGCAGGGATCGAACCCGGGTTACTCGCGTACAGTGAAATTTACAGCGAGTACTTAAGACTCTGAGCTACTACGACTTTATTTATTGAATTCTTATCTATCTGTTTTTATTTAATAATTTCTTTTATAGAAATAATGTTGAAAAGCAGCACACAGTCCTCATGATGTAAAGTGGATGCTGCGTCCCATAGACTCTACATCTATCGTATTCTGACCTTCCTGTTGCAGCCATAATATAGCTGTAGCGTGACTACTACGTAAGTTAACACCATAATGGCAAAAGAATCTGAACCGCTTCTTTAAACATGGATCAACATACGCCTGTCCAATAGTAAAAAGGAAATGTACAAAACCGGTGACTACGCAGTCACCAATTATGTAAACAAGGTATGTGTGTTCATCTATTTTTTTATAGAATAAGGGTGACAAACGAGCACACAGTCCACCTGATGGTAAGTGGTTGCTGTGGCACATAGATATCTACATCTATCTTCGTTTGCGAATTTAAATGCAGATGTGTTGTCAGCCGTGAGGACTAAGATAGAATGCCTCTTTTCCAGTAAAAAGGGTCTCCGGTTCTCTACACTCACCATACGAAACACAGCAGCATTAAGCTGCTATTTTACGCTGGTATTCTGTGAGAGCGTGGTCCTTCCCCGGTCGAGCCGACCCATTCGTGCTACAACTATACTATTAATATAGCTGCAGCATGGCTCTACCACGTAAAAAAAAATATCTACTAAAAATATCTAAAAATCTATCTACTCCATCGGTGGATAATTGGAATTCACTTCTGATTGTTCTACCGACTTTTTACCCCAAGTACAGATCAAACAGTAAATATACTTATACACTATATTTTAAACACTTTATTTTAAAATTTCAAACCGTACCAATGCCAATACTGTGATTTATTTTAGTACTCCAATAAAGCTATAATTGAAATTAATTGCAATAATACATTCTGTCGTCATCTAGTATATATACAGTAATCTATGGTCGTCATAAAATATCTCTAGAATGACATAAATATCACATCGAGTCATAGATAATTAAACGATTAAAACTATTTCAGGTTTGACATTTCAAACAAGAATATGCATGTATTTTTTATAGCTATGCTAATGTCTACTAAGTATCTTCCGCCAATTTCTATCATGTTTCTTTATATGACTGTACACAGCCGAGGAAGTACCTGTACACACCCCGTCTGGGGTGGATAGACAAACGCGCGTTTACTAGTATCTACGGCATAAACGGAGAAAACCATGTCTGAGAAATTAAAACAAAATATTTAAAAAAATTGAAGTGAAGAAGACCTTTCCTTGCCCTAAAACTCGGAAAAGAGAGGAGGCCATGAGACCAGCCCAGCACTGGGACGTATATAGGCTGTAACTTTACTTTTTGAACACATTACAGTGTTCCAAATCGCATAATATATTTAAATAAAACTAGTTTTACGGATTTCATCGCGTATATTAACTCATTACGCATATATTAAAATCATTATCGCATATATATTCAAATCCAACAACAGAACAAATTAAAGTAATTCATCAAAGCGTACACGTCCCTAGCACACGCCTACGTTTAATTTCCCGACCCTCACATCTCGCAGCTTTACAGCACGCACCACGCAGGCTGTGACGTCACGGCTAACGGTAAGGTAGGCGTTATTAAAAAAAGATGTTTACAATCATTTAATATGGTTAACAATAATTAACAACACAAAACAAATTAGAAATAGCTCGGTAGCGATCACCTCATTCCCAGTGGTTATCATTATCCATAAAAAAGTTAAAAGTAAAGTTACAGCCTATATACGTCCCACTGCTTGGCACAGGCCTCCTCTCATTTCTGAGAGGGTTTAAGGGTAGGGAAATGGCTGCCCCAATGCGTGTTGGCGAACTTCACATGTCTTCGAAATATTTTGTTTTTGATTTCTCAGACATGCAGGTTCCCTCACGATGTTTTCCTTCACCGCCGAGCACGTGGTAAATCAGCACTTAAAATAGCAATTAACAATTTCATTGGTGCCGGCGGGGATCGAACCCGGGTTGCTCGCGTACTGTGTAACTTACAGCGAGCGCTAACCATCTGAGCTACCACGGCTCTATCCATAAAATCCTTTATATTATAATAACCTTTTTTATACAATTTTTAAACTTGTCAGAAGTCAGATTTTGTATATTTACTATGATTTTGTTGTTAAAGCGTATACATCGCCCCAATAATGAATTACTGATTCTGTGGAGTCGAGTAACTGGTACTAGCTTTTGCTCTTGTTGCGTGGCCATATCGCCAAGACGTTGTGAGAAGTTATGATATTGAAATTTATTGAACCATTACAAATATTATAGCTGCAGTGTAATAATGCGACCGATATTGCACAAAAAGTATTGCCGTAAGAAAATGTTAACCGCGTAGTGGCGGTGTAAGAATATCCAATACTCCATATCATCCCGAGGGTGTCGTTAATGAAACAGGAGATGGGCAGCAGCATCTTTCTGATAACATACATACATACATACATATAATCACGCCTCTTTCCCGTAGGGGTAGGCAGAGACCACTTCTTTCCACTTGCTACGATCCTTACATACTTGTTTCGCTTCGTCCACTTTCATTATTCCCTTCATACATGCTCTTCGGTTTAGGGTACTCTTGACCTGTCTTTTCTAATCTGATAACAATTCAAAATAATAAAAAACTGCGCTTGCCAACCCGCTTGCCAAGCGTGCAACTATAGCAATATATATAATATATTATAAGCCATTGCTTGGCCACAACCCCCCTGGTGGTAAGTGGTGAAGCCATAGATGGTAAATCGCACTGTCTTAGCGTAACAAAAGCCTATTCACATTTTCCTTGAAGACACCCAGATTGTATTCGAACGGAAGGACAGACGCCAGCACCTTCTTTCGTTCCATTCCATCCAGTACAGTCTATAAAAGCCCACTGCTGAACATAGGCCATAGATTGTCTCATAGGGGACACTTGCCATAGTTGCCACGCTTGGCAAGCGGGTTGGCCACCGCAGTTTTTTACTTTTAGTATTTCTTCTGTGGCAGTAACGTGCCGAGTACCACCAGTATTGAATAAAAAATATTCTATTCTATTCTATTCTTTACCATATAATATGCCAACTGACGCATTCTTCAAGATACGTGGTAGAGTTTACATGGTAGAGCCATGCTGCAACTATATTAATAGTATAGTTGTAGCAGGAATGGGTCGGCTCGACCGGGGAAGGATCACGCTCGTTTTTACTATTAGGAAGGCGCTGCTGCCCATCTCCTGATTTGTTTCCCTCTGTCGCCTCTTACGACGCCCACGGGATGATGTGGTGTAATGGTTATTCTTACAACGCCACGACACGGTAAAAGGTATAACTGAAAAAAAATATTTATATCAAATAATTTAGCTACTTTAGTCGCATACCAATAACACACAAGATCAAAACAATAAAATATGTATTTATAATATTTACACTTAACTACACCCTGTCCGGGTTGTTCCCGTACATTAGAGACAGCGGCATGGACAACAGCAAGCCTAACATCACCACGAACACAATTACCACCACCAGATAATTCCAAGGTGACAACAGCATACTAAACCCCGCCCCCCGGTTCAAATCGCAATCGCATGGCTTGAATTCTCTAAGCTTTCTAATTGACTGCGTGCCACTCAGGGGCAAATTCGGTTCGGAGAGGGTCACTCTCTTCTTTTCTGTCCCTTGCCTCGATTCAATTGAAAGTGTTGACATTTTTTTATTGGCACCATCAAACGAATGTCGGTGTCGAGTTGCAGACGGATGCTGATCTTTCTTACTCACGCCTTGCTCGCTAGGCGTAATCAAAATCTCTAATTTTTTACGACTCGGTGACTTGGATCTATGCCGGGAGTGCGACAGATCATGCGAAGACACTGTGTTTAGTTTTGTAGCAGATTTGCTCCGTCTAGTGTTGAGGTTCTTGCTGGATTGTTTCAGGGAGATTGTGCTTGATTTAGGAGTACGTCGCGATGTGCCTGGGGGACGAAAGGATTCAGTTAAGTCGTGGAAAGGGAAAGGAGGGATAAAATAAATAAGGAGTTTTTTTTTGGGATCAATATTTCGATTTCGTTTTAGCAACGTGGCGGACCTTTTCCTGCTCTAAAATTACTTTACTTTGGAGATTAGGAAGCATTGTATTTTATTTTATTTTTTTTTAAGAAAAACGTTACCCCACACTAGAACTTTCTCCTGTATCATGGAGGTACTTTACATACATAAATTGCACAAGGCCAAACATCCAGACCCGGAACAATTACTTGTAGGCCATACTAATACTTGTTCAATGCTGAATTCGAACCCGCGGCCCTTAGCGCCGTAACTCATTGCTAAGACCCAGCGCCATAAAGCAGTCGGCTAATTAAGCAGATCCATTTGAATAAACAGTTTTGGCTGTTTTCTAGTGTACCATCGTACATTTGTATCAGGCGAGTGACCATGGCACGATTTAGGTAAGAACGGTCAACGGTAGACTTGCAGTAATTAGTAAGAGGTAGGTAACCACCCAGTTGGACTTCTAGGTCCTAAACGAGCACACAGTCAGATGGTAAGTGGATACTGTGGCTCATAGACATCTACATTTACCCTCCATTACAATTTAAAACGCAGACGCGTTGTCACCTTTAAGGACTAAGATGGAATGCCTCGTATCTAATAAATAGGGCCTACGGTTCTCTGCACTCACCATACGAAACACAGCAGCAATTAGCTGCTATTTTATGAGAGCGTGGTCCTCTCCATTCGTGCTACAACATTAATATAGCTGCAAACACGGCTCTACCACGTTGAAATATATATAAACTTATACTATAGATTATTCTCAAGGTTATAACTGACCTTGAGGATTGTGAAGCCAGTTAAAGAAATGCGTCGTGTCGCGTATAACACGAGCGGTAACAGCTGGTACTGTCGCATGTTATAATAAATTATTTTGCGTACAAAGCTAAAGGACAGTCATCATTGAGTGGTACACATCAAATATGCATAGCTACTATATCCACACTTTATGTTCATATTTAATATTAAGGCCTTTACACATGTGTAAAAAGTATCTAAATGTAATACGTTTATATTTTATAAAAGTTTTTTCGTAATTGTATTCGTAAGGTAATTTCTAGTTTGTGGCGAGTTTTCCGCAAAGTACGTTTTGTTTTTTTTTTTAATGACAATGAGGCAAATGAGTTCACTTTACTTACAGCCATTTTAAAACAAGTAAAGGCCTCTACACACCAAACCAACGGGTTTGGCGATAATCGTGCCAGCGGGTTGAGCCCGCGCGCGCTCCCCGGTGGGGCGCGCGCGGGCTCAACTCTTACAATGTTCTAATGCCGCCGGCCTAACCCGCCGGGTAAAGCCGGCGGGCCGGCGGGTTTGGTGTATCCTTTAGGACTAAGGTGGAACGACATCGCTTGTAATCCTACTGGCTTTTATACATTCAAACCAAAACAAAAGCAGCCACTGCTGCTTATCGGCAGAAATAGGTAATAAGTTGGAACTTAAAATCTAGACTTGGCTAGAGAAAGCCGCAACTATTACTCGGTAAAGTAAGGCGAAGCATTTTTCGTTTAGTTTTTACACGTTGTCTTTTAATTTATTAATAACCAAATTAAATCAGTGCGATTTACTTTAAAGGGTCTTATCACCACTTACCACCAGGTGGGATTGTAGTCAAGCACTAGCTTATAATAAGTAAAAAATAGAAATAAAAAAATACCAGTGGCGGCGTAAGAGAATCCATCAGCCCATTACGTTCTGTGGGCCATAAGAGCGACTATGGGAATGGAGGCTAAAATCTTTCGCTCATCAGATGTGGCTAGTGGGGAATGATGTGAAGTTTTTTGTTACAGTGTCATTTAATTTAGAAGTCGCGTTTTAAATAAAAGTTTATCGGTTACTAGAGTATTACGTACCAAACGATTCATTAGTGGTTTGCAATTTAATTTTTTGTACATTTTAAACTCTTTTTTGAATTTTTCTACTTCTTGGAATATCTTTAGTTTTTTTTTCTAATCTTAATAATATAATATATAACTAATATTACAAACAGAAACATTAACCTATATATTTTCCTAACAAGTGAACTATCCCCGCCTTGAAATCTGTCAAATATTACACCTCATTCCGAAGTGGCGCCGCCCTGGTGAAATCTTATTGGTTCTTAATGGCGACAGTTGGCAGGCGGTATAGCCAATTAATTAACGTCAGACGTAAATATTATGAATATAGCGGCGCGGCGTCGCGAAGCAACGTTAAAGGTGCTGACGTCAGGCAATGCGATCGTCAATCCGCTTGCCAAGCTTCCCAAAACGGGAGAGTTCCCCCATGTCCAGCGGTGACTTTTATGGGTCGATAAAGAAGTTGACCGTGTAGTGGCGGCGCTGTCGTCGCGTGGTAAGCGAAACGCACCGACTCCTAAATCGCGCTATCAAAGTTCTGAAGATAACGCGCTATATATAGAAAAGTTCCGAAATAACAAACGGAGCGTTGGCCGCTCTCCGGGCTGAACAGCTTGCTCGGCGGGAGATTTCTGCTTTTATTTTCACGGCTAAAGGTGTTAGTAGGTACCACCTACTGTATCACTACTACTACTACTATATCATAGAATTAATATTGTATAGTATAATATCCACCACCCCATATCGTCCTGTGGGTGTCGAGGCGACATAGGGAAACAAACTACGAGATGGGCAGAGCAGCCTCTTGCTAACAACAGCTAGAAATAAAAAAACTGTGGTTGCAAACCCTCTTGCCTCATGGGGGGTTTAGCCATAGTTGCCACGCTTGACAACCGCAGTTTTTTTTTTGAGTGGTAATTAGGAAGAAGCTGCTGCCCATCTCCTGTATCATTTTCCCTCTGTCGTCTCTTACGAAACCCTCGGGACGATGGGGTAGTGGATATTCTTACATCACCACTTCACGTCGAAGGCTAACATACAACATAAAAAACATAAACACTCACGCCTGTCACCCAGAGGGGTAGGCAGAGATTATGGACTTCCATTTGGCACGATCCTGACACACCTCTCTCGGCTCCTCCACATCCATATACCTACGCATACACGCTCGTCGGTTAAGGGTACTCTTAATTTGGCCCATTTTCAATATATCGCCAATTTGGTCGATAAAGGCTTGATAAAATTGGATAAAAGAATCTACCATCATGACAAAGATCTGTATAATAGTTGAAACTTGAATTAGCACAAGTAGTTTGAAGCTTATTAAGGTATTCGTCAAAATTATTGATTAGATTTAGCTCAATATAAGGTAATATATAATGCGACGGACCAAGGTGGAATAATGAATTGATAATAAGTGATTGCTATGTAAATTAACGTATTCCAAATTAATGTACGTACAATTCCAATTATGAACATCCAATTAAATTTTAATTGGCTTGTAATATTATGTATAATTTAAACAGACTTTTTAATTAACTTTATAATTTAGACCATTTTTTTTTATAGAATAAGAGTGACATTTGAGCACACAGCCCACCTGATGGTAAATGGATGTTGAGGCCCACAGACATCTTCATGTACCCTCGAATAAGAATTAAAATGCAGATGCGTTGTCACCCCTGAGGACTAAAACGGAATGCCTCGTTTCCAGTAAAAAGGGTCTCAGTGTAGAGAATACACTTACCATACGAAACATAGCAGCACTAGGCTGCTATTTTACCCTGGTATTCTGTGAGAGCGTGGTCCTTCCCCGATCGAGCCGACCATAATATAACTATAGCATGGCTCTACCACGTTCATTAAAACGATCGAAGTAAGTGAATTAGCTAACCCTTTTTGGAAAAAGGAGGCAATGCGGCACTTACTATGAGCGGCATGCGGCTCACCTGATGGTAAGTGATCATTGTAGCCTATGAACATCTGCAACTACGGAGGCATCACAGGTGCATTGCTGGTATTTGAATAACGATTGGCTTTCTTCTAGAAAATCCCTAAATCGTATATTAAGGTCCGTATTAATAAACGTTACTCAGCTCAAGTAACATATCTCAAGATGAGGTTTAGGTTTACGATATCAGCTGAGTGCCACACTGATTAATAAACGAAACTCGACTCTCAAGTGTGTATACTTGAGTGCAAGTCACAGAACGGTATTGCTAAGTACAGCGTTTAGAGATACTGTTTTTATGTGTTTATTAATTAGCAACGATCTTGAGATGCTGATTTCGTAATGAGGGCGTATCAAATGATTACGCACTTGAGTTCGTCTTTGAGTAACGTTTATTAATACGGGCCTATGTGTCACAAAGTAAATCAAAAAGTGTCACGATTTCATATAGTAGTACGCGAGGCAGAATTTTTGAAAAATCGCAGAGGAAAACCGTAGACCATTCATATGGTGTGGATGGAATTGTGAATTCTTAACAACTTGCGATAGTGAAACTTGACGGCTACGAATAATCCGAACGCTTTATATAATATATTTTTACCTATGAAATTGCAGTTCTGCAGTACTGGCCATTTCGAATCAAAATAATTTTTGTTTGGGGAGTATAATAGGAGTTTTGGCGGGAACTTGATCGGCGGCGTTAGCTGCTCCTGTATTATTGTTTGAATAATGATTTGAAGTGGATTTTGATATGTAAAAGTGGTGCGATTTTGTGTATTAAGTGTCTGCGCATGTGAACTATTAGTGGAAACGGTGATACAAGTGCTCTGATGGTGATGTGATTCTCAAGATAAGTTGTCTATCTGCTTAGGCGCCTTGAGATACCATCGCCAACTGTCAGCTATCTGCTGACTCAAGTTGCCGTCAAAATTTCCCAAGGGCTGCACAATGTGACGCATCAACATATTGTGAAGCAGTGTACTAGGAAGGATGAATAAACATTTGGGGAAATTATAATAAACCAAATAAAAATACCTAAGACTTGGCCTAAAGGTGCCAGGCCATAAATTCCAAAAAAAGAAAATTTTGTTTGGCTCAGAATTCTAATTTCAAATAAATTTTATTTTAAAAACATGGAATTCTTTTTTCTTAATTAGTCATTTGTTTATTGATTAGGATTATGTTTACATCGCATTTGAATCTTTTTCGTCGTCACGGATACGTTAAAAATTCGAGTAATTCTGGAATATGAGTACCGTCGTGGCAGCAACGTGGCATAAGCGGCACGCAACACCAAGGGCGTTTCCGGAGCGAATACTCCAAACGAACGCACCACCTGTTATTGGTTTGCCCGCTTCCGTTCTGGAAATTTCGACCTGAAAATTTACCCCGTGGTCGTCCGAAAACTTTGGTCGACAATGACGAATTAAAAGCGATTTTCGAAGCTGATTTTAATCAATCTACGGCTGAATTAGCAGTAGCTTTCAACGTTAGCATCAAAACAATATTGGCGTCAAATTGGCAAGGTAAAAAAGCTTGACAAATGGGTGCCCCACGAACTGAATGATCGCCAGCGAGAAGTACGCGTCGAGACGTGGCTTGCACTGCTCAACAGGTACACAAACGAAGGAATTTTGAACTGCATTGTTACCTGCGACAAAAAATGGATTCCGTTTGATAATCGCAAGCGTTCAGCAAGTTGGTTGCATCCTGGCTCAGCACCTAAAAAATGCCCTAAACGAAAACTTACCCCTAGAAAAATGATGGTCACTGTTTGGTGGTGTAGCGCCGGTGTAATTCATCACAGCTTCTTACCAAACGGGATGAGCATTACTGCAGATAGGTACTGTGAAGAACTGAACACAATGATGGAGAAGCTCGCACGTTTCCAACCAGCTTTGGTCAATCGCTCGTCCCCGCTGCTCCTGAACGACAAGGCAAGGAGTTGGAAGCTCTCCGTCATCCGCCAGACCTTGCGCCTACAGACTTCTACTTTTTCCAGAATTTGGATAACTTTTGGCGGAAAAAAATCAATACCCGAGAGGCAGTACAAAATGCCTTTGAAGAATTTGTTGCCTCCCGTCCAGCTGATTTCTTCAAGAAGGGCATCAATAAACTGCCACTGAGTTAGCAGAGATGCATCGATTGCACGGGTGATTACTTTGATTAATAGAAATTTAAAAAATACGTTAACTTCTTTCATAAATATATAAACGACAATTTCATAGGTAATGACCTAATATATGAGTTTAAGAATTTATGTACGTATATCACATATACGAGCGGAGATCAAAAAGTTCGCGGAATGAAAGGGAAAAGGGGGTGAAATTAAACATGAAAATATTTTTCCTTTTCGATATATATTTTCCATTAACTCTAATACACTTCTCAGACTGTTCAAACAACTTATTTATACCTTCGAAAAAAAATTCATCAAGGCCCTCAAATATCGTATGTTAAATAATAAGATTTTTTTTGTTTATTTTATTATTATTTTTATAGGATAGGGTGACAAACGAGCACACAGTCCACCTGATGGTAAGTGGTTGCTGTGGCCCATAGACATTTACATCTATCCCCGTTTGCTAATCAAAATGCAGATGCGTTATCACCCGTGAGGACTAAGATGGAATGCCTCTTTTCCAGTAAAAAGGGTCTCCGGTTCTTTACACTATATTAAGTCCACCTATAGCACCTGTTTATACAGTCAATAAAGTATAAATAAATCAGTCTAAGATGAATCTGAGAACTTCCCGTGGTAAATGTTACAAAAAATTAAAAGGGATGAACACGCGATCCGCCACGTCGCGGTTAGACACTTTACGACTGCGCTACCGAGCTGTCAAATTGTTATTATTTTGTTTCTCTTTCTAAGTTTTCCTCTACAATCGTTAACGCTAATAGAAATCAACATTAAGTCATGTGATTGTTATCATTATTCATCATCATTACAGCCCTTCACTAGTACACTGCTGAACATATGTAGTCCTCCCTCAAGGAATGACACAAATCACAGTCCTGAGCCACATGCATCCATCGACTTCCTGCATGTCTTACCAGGTCGTTACTCCATCTAGTGAGGGGCCGCTCTACACTTCGCCTACCGGTACGAGGCTGCCACTCGAGAATCTTTCTTTCCCATCGGTTGTCGGTTCTTCAAACTATTTGGCCGACCCATTGCCAATTCAGCTTAATAATCCGTTGGGCTATGTCGGTTACTCTGGTTTTACTGCGGATGTCTTCATTTCTAAGTTTATCACGCAGAGAAACCCCGAACATAGCCATCATGAGTTCGTAATGTTAATTAAAGTTGTCACTTCCACACTTATCAATTACACACAAAAATAACCTCGTTAAAACAATTAGCCTGTTAGATAGTTAAAAAAGCAATTTAAATAAACTTCGAAGGTTGTCTTCAAGGAGTCAGCTGCTCTCTCACTCTAGATATTTATTTAAAGGAGGTCAGGGGACGAAAATAAGTTGAATTTAGTTCGGGCAGACGGGTGGGTAATATTCAACGGGAACGTGACCTTGCTACCTTAAATTAACCCGCCTTCGGGCGAAGGTATTCTTTCAAGAGACACACGAACCACTTACGTAAGCGTTTTCATAAAGATGTTACATAATTGGTGTAAGATTTCAGGGCGCTGCGCTGGAGGGTTAAAGTATTGTTTTTGATCTGTTGATAATACTGTCTTATCATTTAAATTCCAAGGTATAACTTTAAAAAATAAAATAAATTCTTACTATAGATGTTAAGAACGAATTATCTAAGAGCAGCGTGGAAAAAAAATATGATTTTGGAAAATCCAAAAGTGCACGCCTCATGAGCGTTTTTATTTTTTGAAAAAAAAAACTTTTAAACGGTGTTGAGTTCGATAACAAAAATCAATAGAGATCCTCCTTAGAGTGTATGGCATCTTATTTAATACAATATATTTCAATCTATTGCTTACATTTCTATTAAGCGAGAAGACTCACCGACGCACAGACCAACGGACGGCGGTCCATATATTTCTTTCAATTACATTTTTTGTTATGTAATCTAAAGTGAATCAATTAGAAAATAAAGTAATGTTATAATTGTCTGTAGTTATTATAACGTTATTAATAATATGGATTTGATGTCTAGCTAAGAGTATAAGAACGATCTTATGTAGCGAAATTGAGGTATGGCCACATATCGAGAGTAGAGCACTCCCTCACGTTGTGACGTTGTGAGGCGTGCAATATGATAGTTTGAAGAGCACCTCCCGCTCTCTTTCCCCCGTCCCCACTAATCCCAATACCACTTCTCCCAACAACACTAGGAAAGACACACCACCGTCGATAATACGACACGTGTTTCGCCTCTAGATGAATTAGACTCTGCGGAAGCTGACCGCTATGTGACCAGATGAGACCAGAGTGACACAAGAGGGCGGAAGGTGCTCTTCAAACTAGGTAAGACTCATCATTTTATTTTTTTCCACGTAGATCTTAGCTTATTAATTTTAACATCTTTAATATAATGGATTTCCGCAAAGTGACGCCCGATTCTAGCTTTATATATAAAAATTACGAGTCACATTGTTTGTACGCGATGAACTTCTAAACTACTGAACAGATTTTAATGAAATTTGCACACTATGTGCAGTTTGGTCCAACTTGAGAGATAAGATGGTTTTTAACCGGATAAGTGACCCTCAATATTTTTTATTGCGAATTTAAAGATTTTTTAAAGAACAAAGGGCCGTCGGAAGGGCAGAACAGTCTGCCTGACCAGTTAGTTAATCGTAAATATTCTAGTCTGCTTCAAATGTTTTGGTGTTTTACTATATTAATATTTTTTTATTAGACTCAAACAAAAATGGTTCCGATTCACCCCTAGTTCCTGAACTTAAGATTCCTGTATATCAGGAGCTAGTTGCTTTCGACGATTTATGTACAAACAATATTAATCTAATCTACTTCAATTCAATTTAATTACATTCTACTTTATTTTATTAAAATTAACTTATAATAGTTTAAATTAGTAGTTGAAATAAATTATTAAATTATAAATTAAACATGAAATTAAAATTAAAAAGAAAGTTGTATAATAATCTAATATATGAAAATTAAGTTTCGTTTGTTCGTATTTTATATACTGCCAGACCGTTCATCAGATTGCGCTAAAACTAAAACTTTGTCATCTTAATTTTGCTCTTGCGCGAAGGTTATAGGCACAGTACAATTAAATTACAGTATATGGCGCGCGCGTATCGTACCGACATATTTATTTGAAATTCATAATATGATATTCAATTTCAATTAATGTATTATCAACAATACAACCCTTCTAAATTTAAAATGGTGTTTCCACAGTTTTGTTTTTCGCCGGGTACCAGCTAAAATGTAATAACAACTAAGTAATATCACATGAGTAAAGAAACCGTACCGTATGACAAATTTGAGGGTATATGTAGGTGTTTAGTGTATGTTCTAATATATGAAGTAGCGTAGTTTGTGCGTCAAAGTTATATTAAAAGTTAAAAAATATGTTTAATGAATTATTTGGTATTTACATTCAATAGATTTTCGCAGCTATCATAATCGTGTTCATTCAGCCATTCATTTAGGGAACCCTTAAAACTATAGTTTTTAAGGAATTATTTTATAATCTAAAAATGTAAGCTCACATTTCTACCACGACAGTTTTCTTACCGCTTTTTTATTGTGCTCAACGTATTTACGAGTATTCCATTCAGAATTATTGTTGATGTAAGCTACGAGTATATTCGGTAACCTCGACTAATAATTAATCGAATTTTTAACCGAGTTCAGGAAAACTAGAAGGTTCTATAATATTCGACTCGTATGTCTTTTTATGCAAGGTTCTATATATAATATTCGACTCGTATGTCTTTTTTATGTATTTTCCCCGATTACTCGGAAACGGCTGAATCGATTTAAATGATTCGTTTTTTTTAATTAAATAGACTATATTTCGAGGGTGGTCCCATATACATTTAAAGAAAAAAATCCATCCATAAGTGTACCAATTTAAACGACATTCTAGTTGCTTTAAGAACTTGTGATATGCCTTAGATCATAGACACTAAAAAAGTGGTATTGTTTTTTATGTGTGGTCACCGATATCTTCTATAATTATTATTCTTTTAGTTTTTGAAGACAGTTTTCCGTTTTATTAAAAGTTGTATTATTTTTACAACTTTTAACCCGCTTTCGTGTATCTCTGTGCGGGTCGAATTTAGTAATTGATTTTAAACTAACTTCCGATCAGCTAGAGACTTGAAATTTTGCTCAGAATCTGATGAAAATGTAAGAATATGAAAAAAACGTAAATTTTATACGTGGTAGAGCCATGCTGCAGCTATATTAGTAGTATAGTTGTAGTACGAATGGGTCGGCTCGACCGGGGAAGGACCACGCTCTCACAGAATACCAGCGTAAAATAGCAGCTTAACACTGCTGTGTTTCGTATGGTGAGTGTAGAGAACCGGAGACCCTTTTTACCGGAAAAGAGGCATTCCATCTTAGTCCTCACGGGTGACAACGCATCTGCATTTTGATTCTTTATTGACGATAGATGTAGATGTCTATGGGTCACAGCAACCACTTACCATCAGGTGGACTGTGTGCTCGTTTGTCACCCTATCCTATAAAAAAAAAAAGAAAAAAAAAAGATTTAATACATTTTTTAATTTCTATTTACTATTAAAATTAAAATTTATAATTACTATTTTATTCTGCGAACCAAATACCTTTTCTTAATTCAGCTAAAATGCATGACAGAGAAGCCAATCCGTAAGTTTGTTGAGAGCTATTCGAAAGTCACCATTCTATTTAAGGAATCTAGAAGGTCTTATGAATATTTGTAGCAATATTAATTGACAGTTGAACTATATCATAGAAATAGAAACATTTTTTCAATATGGATTATAAATAATACTTATTGAAAGTCACTTTTATGTTAACCAGTTAGTTGACCAGCAAGACATCCAGCGGGACATTTAAAAAAAGAACAGTGTCAATCACACATGTTATACAATTAACAACACAAAACAAATTAGAAATAGCTTGGTAGCGATCACCTCATGTTTTATTATCATCCATAAATTCCTTAATATTATATAATAACCCTTTTTATACAATCTTTGTTTAATAAAGTTTTTAAACTTGGCGAAAGTCAGGTTTTGTATATTATGTAGAATTTTATTGTAAAAGTGTATACATCGCCCAAAAAATTAATTATTGATTACCACAATGTACAAACCTTATACCCATAATTTACAAAACTACAACTTTCGCCAAGGTCATTTCAATACACGTTTGAAATCGCCGCAACGCTCGAGATTGGGGTGCGCAATAAGTAAGGAGTCTGAGTTACCTTGCGCAACTGGCGAGCCGCCAATGCAGATAATCCTGCAGATTTCATGCTGCCTGGATACTTGTTTGTTTTTTTTTTTGTTACAACAACGTGCCAAATAATTTGGTTGATTACTTGATTTTTTTTTCTTAGAATAAGTAATTGTTCATGCCATTGTTTATGAAACTATGTAATTTATGGAAATCAATAAAGTACTTGTATATAAAAAGCATTGAACACCTTCCTTGGTATACATACACAAGCTTTCTCAAGTGACCCATTACAAAAAATGTACATTCTGTGTCCGCCACAGTAATCTTTTTATATATAATTCTTCCGTATGTGTGTTTGTCACGAAACTCTTCCTAAACGAGTGGACCGATTTATATGATTTTTTTGTGTGTTTGAGCTATCTTAGAATCTAGGGTCCTAGATCCTAGATGGTTTAAATTCACAAGTGGCGTTCTTGTCGAGATCCAGAAATCACCCGAGTGAAGCCGGATCACTAGTTGTTTATAAAACCATGTAATTTGTGAAAATTAATACAATACTTGTATATAAAAAGCATAATGATATCTTATATTTACTCGAACATTACTACACATTGAATAAAACTGTTTTTACGGATTTTATCGCGTTTAATTTTACTATCCCATGGTCACGGGGGTAAAATTAAACGCGATAAAATTCGTAAAAATAGTTTTATTCAATATAAAAAGCATTTACTTGGTAGAGCCACGCTGCAGCTATATTAATTGTATTGTTGTAGAACGAATGGGTCGGCTCGACCGGGGTAGGACCACGCTCTCACAGTATACCAGCGTAAAATAGCAGCTTAATTGCTGCTATGTTTCATATGGTGAGTGTAGAGAACCGGAGACCCTTTTTACTGGAAAATAGGCATTCCATCTTAGTCCTCACGGGTGACAACGCATCTGCATGTTGATTCGCAAACTAGGATAGATGTAGGTGTCTATGGCACACAGCAACCACTTACCATCAGGTGGACTGTGTGCTCGCTTGTCACCTTTATCCTATTAAGAAAATTACCAACTTCCTGGAGTACATATAAGGTGTGTTTTCAAGTGACGTAGTACTTTGTATGAGCTGACATCGGAAGCTCACTTTATGTTACGTCACTTGAATGCCTCGCTGTTGGTGTAATGGTCGTAAACGCGGTTGCTAATCATGAGGTCATGGGTTTGAATCAAAAAATCGTTGGGTCGGGCCAAAATCAGTTTTGTATTTTCCTGTCAAGAAATTCTCAGTAGCTGCCCGGAGTCAGGAAGTTGGCGGTGTCCACCCCCTGCCTCGGAAAGCACGTAAAGTCAGCCGCCGTGACCGAAAATCGCTCTGGAGGACTTTATTATTGTTACATAATGGACTTTTTATATAGGATAAGGACGATAAGCGAGCACACAGTCCACCTGATGGTAAGCGGTTGCTGTGGCCCATAGACATCTACTACATCTATCCTCGATTACGAATCAAAATGCAGTTGCGTTTTCACCCGTGAGGACTAAGATGGAATGCCTCGTTTCCAGTAAAAAGGGTATCCGGTTCTCTACACTCACCATACGAAACACAGCACTGTTAAGCTGCTATTTTACGCTGGTATTCTGTGAGAGCGTGGTCTTTTCCCGGTAGAGTCAACCCATTAAAAGACGTCCTTTGTCCACCACAGTAATAGTATAATTTCATACGGAGGCGCTAACAAAATTACTCGATTTCTTTAATTGTATTATTTCGTAATATAGAACTAGTAATTAGGTCGCACGTGATATTTGCGTTAATTTAGGCAGACTAGACGAGTTTGAGCGATTTCAGTCCAAAATAAATATGGTAATGAGATTATATCTATTTATAACAAGATTCCCTATAATATTACTGAGTGGTCTTTACATAAATTCAAGGCACACGTAAAAAGTATTTTTCTGAAAACGGGTCATTATGATAATAAAATATAAATAAAACTGAAGTGTCTGAACACAGCGCTTAAACTTATTATTTCATATTTGAATGATAGAATGCAGAAAGTTATTATCAATGGTAAAAGTTCTTACGAGTCACCTGTACTAATGGGTGTCCCTCAGGGCTCGATTCTTGGCCCATTCCTATTTTGAGCGTATATTAATGACTTACCTTCCCTTGTAGGGGATAATCATGATATAGTATTATTTTCTGATAATACTTCCTTTATTTTTAAACTTAAACGTCAATCATTTAAATGTGACGAAGTGAATAATGCTATATCAAAATTAGGGCATTGGTTTAACGTTAATAATCTACATTTAAACGGAAATAAAACTAAATGTATTAAATTTACAACAACGAATGTTAAAAATCTGAGTACCAATGTGTTTTTAAATGGGGAAGAACTGAGCCCTGTTGAATCCTCTGTTTTTCTTAGCATCACTCTCGACGCAAAGCTTTAGTGGGGCCCCCATATATCCAAACTAGCAAGCAGACTAAGCTCTGCAGCTTACGCTGTAAAAAAGATTAGAAATCTCACTAGTGTCGAGACAGCTACATTAGTTTATTTCAGTTATTTCCATAGCATAATGTCTTATGGGATTTTGCTATGGGAAAATGCGACTGATTTAGAAACTATTTTTTTTTTGCAGAAGAGGGCCATAAGAGCTATTTACAACCTTAAACCGAGAGAGTCTTTTAGAGAAAATTTTAAAGAAATAAATATATAAACTTTGGCCTCTCAGTATATTTACGAAGATTTAATGTATGTTCACAAAAACAAAGATAGTTTTAGTAAAAAAAAAGTGATATACACTTTGTAAACACTAGGAACAAACACAAGCTAGTGATACCAGTCTCTCGACTCCACATAGTCAGTAATTCATTCTTGGGGCAATGTATACGCTATTACAACAAAGTCCCAGAAATTATACAAGGTCTCTCTATTACCAAGTTTAAATATTTAATTAAACAAAAACTGTATAAAAAGGGTTATTATAATATAATTGAATACATGGTTGATAATAACCCCTGGGAATGAGGTGGTCGCTTCCAAACTGTTTCTAAAATAGATTTTGTAAAAAGTTTGATAACATTTACTTATATTGTAAAATTTTTTTTTTTAAAAAGTCCCGCTGGGTTTCTTGCTGGTTCTTACCAGGACAGAGGTTTTTTTCCGAACCAGCGGTAAAGTAAAAAAATGATTTTAATAAGAATTACTTGTAATCAATATTGAATAAAAATTATTCTATTCTATTCTATTCTGTCCGTAACAGCGAAATAAATATCTTTTATTGAGCTGTGAGGAATGACTAGGCTTTATTTATTAATTATTTTTTTAATTTATGAAGTAAAATTCTTTGGAATTTCAAATTCGATGAAACGGAAAAACGACACTAAAAAGAGAAAAACATATACATACATGTATAAGATTTAGCCTGCGAGAGAATGAGATAGAACAGTATACAGTATTTCCTATTATGTATAATTTTGAAATTTGACTAACAATATTATGATAAATAAACCCAACAGTTATCCTACTCCTGATACTCTGCATTCGTCTCATTCTCCCTAAGTATAGGTTTTTGAAGGTTTCACTTCTACCGCGTGTCAACTGCACACAGTCATGTTTTTTTGTTTGTCTGTCTGTCTGTCTGTCTGTCTGTCTGTCTGTCTGTCTGTCTGTCTGTCTGTCTGTCTGTCTGTCTGTCTGTCTGTCTGTCTGTCTGTCTGTCTGTCTGTCTGTCTGTCTGTCTGTCTGTCTGTCTGTCTGTCTGTCCGGACTAATCTTCCGAAGATGGCTAAGCCAATTGTAATAATGAAATCTTTATGTTTTCACGAACAGATAGAGAGCAATACCAGGAGTGATCAAGGCTATATTTTATTCGAAAATCTTGGAGATTTTTTAGGCATCGAAAAGTTGATAAAATAAATGATCTTTGATAAAGCCACAATAATAGACTGTAGGCGAAGCTGGGGCGGGTTACTAGTCAGTCAGATAATAATATGTGATAATTTAAATGATTAGCTGTTACCCGCGACTTCGCCCGCGTGTAATTTAAGGTTTTAATTTTTTTTGGGCGGAACCCTAATTCTTTTTCTAAAATTAACACCAGCTATCGGCCAGTGAAAGTCCATCAAAATCGGTTCAGCCATTTCGGAGATTAGCCGGAACAAACAGACAGACAAAAATTTAAAATTTGTGTCTTTGTTATAAGTACCGTATATACTTTCATATGCGGGTGGGGCTCAAAAAAATGTACCTTTTTAAAAAAAAACGCGGCCATCTGTTTACCCCTAAATTTTAGTATTTTTTTTACAAGTTCTTTTATATAATTTAATTTGTTGCATTAAAATGAAGACATCGAAAAATTATAGTTGCAAATGGAATTCACAAATCTTAAATTTACGCAATATTTTAGTTTATAAAACTTTCAATCTTTTTTTTGCTCCATACAAAACTTAATTGTCCCAGGGCTGTCCGCCGACAAAGTTTTAATTTAATTTTATTGTTATTTCTTTAAACCTTCACTGTTAGAATAGGAATTAATTTATAGTATTTTGTCTAAAATTCTCTCAAAATCTTACAATTTCTTGCGGGACCACAAATTTAAACAAGTGTACTTCATAATTTTCTAGTGCGTTACGAGTAATGTTT
Organism: Parnassius orleans; assembly: GCA_029286625.1. Taxonomy (NCBI): domain Eukaryota; kingdom Metazoa; phylum Arthropoda; class Insecta; order Lepidoptera; family Papilionidae; genus Parnassius; species Parnassius orleans. The sequence continues at coordinate 1,596,007 of JAGSMP010000047.1, read as the reverse complement.
TACACAGTAACTTGCGTAGTTTAGTGCCAATCACATTAGAACTTGTTTTGTAGGGTAGCAACACCTTATAACAACATCTGTCAAGTGTCAATTTAATATCAGCCATTTTAGCCTAGCTACAAAAGTGAGGGTATTTGCAGTGTCCCTTTTGTTCATCGAAAATATTGGATATTAAAAAGCTTCGGCCAAACTGAGGCAAAACTGTTTGGCAAAAAAATGTTGGTTCAGTTGGTTAAAATTCAGCGCGGGACGCGGGATGCGATTCGCTCGCGCCGATTGCGTTAGCTAACTTGTATGGAGGTGTTCACATTGGCGCGAATAGTCGCACGTGCTGCAGCGAAAATATACTATCCCGCGTATATTTCGCTGCCTGATTTTTCTAAATGCCGTTGAACCTTAAATTATTTTTACAAAAAGTAAAAGAAAACAAGATTCTATACGACCTCAGCCACGAAGACTATAAAAATAATAGGAAAAAAGATAGGGTATGGGAAGTTTTATCAAGAATCGAACAAAATATGTTTCCGTATATTTTGTTCGATTCTTGATAAAACTTCGTTATAGCATTCTTCCGGCATACGAAAATATATATAAAATCTTTTTTTTTATCTTTTCGTAATGTGTGTATCAAAGTGTGAAACTCTCCAATTTCTATACGTTGAGTACTCAGCTCATGAACCCATTTTCTTCTGTTCTTCCTCACATCTTGAGATTCTTCTTCAGTTAAGGCTAACACAAACAAAACCTCAGCTTCAGTATCAAAATACATGTTTTCCTATTGAGAACCCAAAACTAATGACGTGCGGGATTCGCCTCAGTTTGGGAGGCTAAGCGAGCGAGCGAATCGCGCAGATTCGCGTCCGCGTCCCGCGCGGTATTCGCCTCAGTTTGGCCGAAGCCTAAACACAGAATTTTCAAGTTATGTGTTTATCTTTCATTATATGAAGCATAGATACTAAATAAATACCTGTTGAAGTCGTATTTTATGGATTTCTTTCTAAAATTTCTTTGAATTTGCGGCTACTTTAATCATATAAACACAAGAATCTTCTCGCGTGTTCGGTCTGAGTGTTATATTGTGTTAAATGGTGTGTTACATAATACACTGGATAGCATTAAGCTTAGTTCACATTGCCTTTAACCGACTGCGGTAGAGCGCAAAACCGTGTATAAAACTTTTGCTTGAATGTGAATAAACATGTATATATTATGTAATTACAATTGTGTCTTCTCTTCTGTTGTCATAGAGGCACCCCAAATAAATCTTAACATACTCTAAAAAAACTCTACAAAGATCTATAAAGAGAAACAAACAATTACTTGATTTAATACGACATAAAATGATTTTATAGAAAAGTTACCACTGAAACCAATTTATAATAATGAGCAAGAAAAACGTACTCCATGCACTAGAGCTAACATGTTTATAGAAGAAACTTAGACAAGAAAATTTGCTAAATTTGAAGAACCTTGAAAACTCTAATAAAAATATTGAAAAAAAAAGTGCTCAAGAATATAGTTTTTAGTGATGTAACCAAAAAAAATCTTGGTCTTAATGGAGAAATACGTCATATTCCCTATTTTGATATAACTTTTAAATTTGTAACATTAATATTGAAACAAAGTTTCTCTTTAGGTTTAACGTTACAATTTGAGCGATGTTTATTTCCTTTTGGGTATGAATCAGAACAAAAACAACTAAGAATTAATGCCAATATTTATAATAATATTATTTCTACTCGTAAATATGGTAAGATTTTTAATAAGTTCTAGTACAATATAGTCCTGCCTTTACAAAGTTCTAGCGTGTTACATAATTTCCGGTGTGTTGGTTACGATTTTGTGTGTTACTCTTTCTAGAGCGTTATGGTACAAATTTTGTGGGCTTTTTTAACTTAATGCAATGGGTGGGCCCATTGCATTAAGTTAAAAGTTGTTATTTTGAGATTACAAACAGACACTTCAATTTTATTTATTTGTATAGGTAAGAATGCTGGGACATAATGAGCTCCTTACATTGTGTATATACACAAATCATGGAAATCTAAGGAATTTATAAGGTTAAATTGTAACAGCTGGGAGAAAAATAGTCTACATTTGAATTTCTACGAGGGGTGATCCAAAAGTAATGATAATCGGTTACTTCAGGTCCGCATAAAAATCCAAAAAGAATATTTTTTGCTTGCTTATATACTCACTACGTCAGACTAAAAAAATCATATAAATAGATCACGATTTCCGGGAGATACATTCATTTGAATACGAACTGTCAAAGAGATAACATCAACATGGAGAAAAACGAAATTAGAGCTGTCATCAAGTACTTGTTTGAAAAAATGTCTTCAAAAGACATACAGTGACTTAGTGGAAACATTGGGGACTCTGCTCCTCCATATTCTACAGTTGCACGCTGGGCCAAGGAGTTTAAACTGGGCAGAACATCCACTGAAGATGAACATCGCGAAGGACGCCCATCCACGTCCTCACTGAAGACAACGTGAAAAAAGTCGAAGATGTTGTGTTGGCAGATCGAAGAGTGATCATCAGGCATGTAGCTGAGGTCACAGGGATCTCATATGGCAGCGTTCAAAGAATCCTTGCGAACGAATTGCATATGAAAAAGGTCTCTGCGCGTTGGGTACCCAGAATGTTAACCGACGAGCAAAGAAAATCGAGTTGACATTTCGAGGGTCAATCTCGAAAGTTCCAAGCAGATCAACAAAATTTTTTGTTCCGTTTTGTGACTATGGACGAGACCTGGATCCACCATTTTGATCCTGAAACGAAACAACAATCGATGACTTGGAAGCGAGCCTTCTCACCGACGTCAAAGAAATTCAAAGTTTCAAGTTCGGCGGGAAAGGTTATGGCATCTGTTTTCTGGGACGCTCAAGGCATAATTATGGTGGAATATTTGGAAAAGGGAGCCACTATTACGGGCTCTTACTACGCAGACCAAATAAGAAGGTTACGGGAGGCCATTAATGAAAAAAGACGCGGCAAACTGCGAGCTGGAGTGTTGTTTCACCAAGACAACGCACCGGCTCACAAAGCCGCAGTTGCGATGGCTGCCATTCAAGAAACGGGATTCGAACTGCTCGAACACCTCCTATTCGCTAGATCTAGCCCTAGTGATTTTTACCTCTTCCTCGGCTCAAGGAACGCCTCCGAGGCAAGAAATTCGAAGACGATAGCGAAGTAATGGCCGCTGTTGAAGCGTTTTGGGAGGGTCAAGACAAAGAATTTTTTTCAAAGGGAATCCTGGATTTAGAAAAAAGATGGACTAAATGTATTGATTTGTTAGAAGACTATGTAGAAAAATAGATTATTATTTTAACTTTAATTACCGTGTTTTATTTTCATTATCATTACTTTTGGATCACCCCTCGTATATGTTCAGCAGTGGACTTGTGAAGGGCTGTAATGATGAAGATGAATTTCTTGCCACGCCACTTCTCACTCTCTCCCCCAGTAGGGACTTGTTGAAACAATGGCGTAGCTTTTTTAACTTTCAAAAAGTGCTTTGTAAAGGCCAATTTTGAAATAAAATATATTGACTTTAACTTAAAACTAATTATGTATAATATGTCATGTAAAATATATTTTATCCTTCAATTTAATTTTTTCTTTTCTTTCGTTCGTATATATGTATATATCGTATATATGTCGTTCGTATATATCGTATATATGTATCGATATATATGTATAACGAGTAAGTACTGGTGGCGTGTCTTTACTAGTGTAGTGGTGTTGGGAGTAGTGGTGACGGGGATAGTGCACGCAATTGAGGGAAGGCGGGAGGTGCTCTTCAAACTAGATAAGACACAACAATTTAACATCTTTCGACATCTTTTTGACGGCTCCGTGGCGCAGTGGCTTAGCAATTGGGTTGCAGCGCTAAAGGCCGCGGGTTCGATCCCGCACGGAACAAGTATTTGTATGGCCTACAAATAATTGTTCCGGGTCTGGATGTTTGTCCTGTGCAATTTGTGTTTGTAAACTGCCCCCACGATACAGGAGAAAATCCTAGTGTGGAGGTTGCCGATGTCTATATTATTATACATTTTTTTTAAGTAACAAAATTTTACCATAACGAAGAAACAACGTAATTGCTGTGCGATTCCCACCGACAAACGATTCCCAACGGAGTTACATCATCACATCGCTGATTACGTTTTTAATTAAAATCGATCTCATAGTTTCTTGTAAACGAAAAGCTATTAAAGTTACAATCAGTGTACAAATAAAAAGTTAAAGTGAGGGCAGACCGAATCGCTTCTCAGACCCATATTATCAACCACCTTCAAAAAGGAAGTTTTCAATTCGACTGTTTTTTTTATGTGTGTTACCTCAGAACTTTTTTCTAGGTGAACCGATTTTGTTGTTTCTTTTTTATTTGAAAGCTGGTGCTTCTCATGTGGTCCCGAAATTTGATCAAGATCTGACCAGTAGTTTTTGAGTTATCCTTAATAATGCGTATTTAATTGACTTCGACTACATTGATGATGTTCTCATTTTGTTTCGGTTGTACAAAATTTTTAATTTTATCACTTGTGAAATATATATTGTAAATTGTGCTTTTTTTTTTAAAGTTCCGCTGTGTTTCATGCTGGTTCTTCCAAGGACAGAGGTTTTTTTGCGAACCAGTGGTAAAAGTAAAAAATGAATTTCAATAAGTATTATGTATTGTAATCTATATTGAATAAAAATGATTCTATTTTATTCTGTTATTAATTTTGTTATAAATCACACTTGTTCAGAATCACTATAAAGATGAGGCTTGAACGATTGTGGCGTCACTGCCGTGTTTATTTTGCATGTATATGTACTTATTATATGTATATACAAGAATCTTATAATATATACAAGAAGGTTAATAGTTTGATAAAAATATATTCTTTAAATACTTACGAACAAAATTAAATTATGAAGAAATAGAGGCTTTATTCAATGAAATCACTTAAAAATGCACTCCAAAAACAACAACACACACACACAAACACAAACAAAGAAATTTTCTACGGAAGAGCGGGACATCCTGGCACAGGTATATATTTACTTAAAAGGATGTCCCAACAACGGATTAATGTACATGTAATAATAATAATAATAAATAAATAAATAAAAATAAAATGAAAAATATGTTACCACTCCTAACACAAACATAATTAGGTTTACTTGAATGAATGACTATTATTCGTCACACACAACACAATTCATAACATAATCATCTAAGTTCTGTGATGTTAGTACTGTTAGTCAGATGCCTTTCACAGCTTCATCGGACTCAATAATATAAAGAAACAAGCTGTAAAACCTTTCCAACATTTTAAAATTTTCCAAAATCCTTTTTTAGTGAGTGTCTACGTCGAAAATGGAGCAGCAACGAAAAGACATCCGACTCTGTATCTGCTGCAGCAGCGTAGTCGCGGCCACAACGCTGTTATTCTGTCGGTGCCTCACATTACCGAGCAGTTGACGGACATATTATTTACTACTCATTTAAATGAAACTAATTTTTGCGGATATTATCGCGGGTTTTTTATAGATTAAGGGTGACAAAAGAGCACACAGGACACCTAATGGTAAGTGGATACTGTGGCTCAAAGACATCTACAACTATATACTCAATTAGAATCAAAATGCAGATGCGCTGTCACCCCTGAGGACTAAGATAGAACGCCTCGTTTTGTAGTTCGTACTGATTAACATAATAATTTCTTATGTTTACGCGAACACTACACATTAAAATAAAACTAATTTTTACGGATTGATAAAATGTGTAGTGTTCGCGTAAACATTAAAAACATCATATTTCTACTAAAAATATCAGTAATGTTTAAAGTGTTACTAGCCTATCAAGCATTCTTTAAGAAAAAAAAAACTGTAGTTAATATTTAAAAATGACGTATTTAAAATTTATACGTGGTAGAGCCATGCTGCAGGTATGTTATAGTTTTGTTTTGTTGAGTTTGCTCGACCGGGGTAAGATCACGCTCTCACAGAATACCAGCGTAAAATAGCAGCTTGATGCTGCTGTTTCGTAAAGTGAGTGTAGAGAACCGGAGACCCTTTCTACTGGATACGAGGCATTTCATCTTAGTCCTCAGGGGTGACAACGCATCAGCATTTTGATTTTTAAGATATAGATGTCTATGGGGCACAGCATGCAGTTACCATAAAGTGGGCTGTGTTTGTACTCGCTTATCATTCTTTTTCAATTAAAAAAAAAACGTTGTGAAACAAAATTTCAATTCTTAAATCGGAAAAAGACAAAAATAACATGAGTAAACATACTCCAAGGTATTCACGTCACGTCGCGTCAAACTACGTCAGTGACTACGACACTGAACGCGATGCACTTTCACGAGCCGACCGAATGATCTCGATAAAAGGAGCACGGATTCAGGTGTATAGTAGTTCAAGTTAGAGAAAAGGAAGAGTTGAGAAAAATGTTAAGAAACAAGAAATAGAGAGAAAAGTTTGGCGATGAAGCCTTAAATGGTAAATTGCACTGTCTTAACGTAACAAAAGCCTTGAAAGTTGAAGACGCGTAGATTGTATTTGGACGGAAAAACAGACGCATTATAAACATAATTACTGCCGAACTGGACACAAGCGCCTCTCATTTCTGAGATGGTTTTTAGAGCAGAAAATATGTTATCGCGCTGCTCCAAACGCGTTTGTGGACTTTAAATATCTTCTTAATATTTTTTATACTTCAGACATGCAGGTTTCCCCACGATGTTTTTATTTACCACATACCGTGGTAAGTCGGCGTGAAAAATTGCAGTTAACAATTTCATTGATGCCGGCGGGTGAAGAATTCTGCTCACGATCGGTGATAAATAAAAGCGAGGCGTTTTCCTTGCAAGATTCTAGATGGCGTTAATGGTATCGTGAGTGCTTTCGTGAAAAATGACGACAGAAATTAATACGAACAACTCCATGATGAAGCAAATACGGTGCATTAAATGCAAAGATGTTCGCGGTTCAGGCATAAGTCGTTAATCGGTTCTCATTTTTGAGTTGTAATACCAGTGCCGGAAAGCTGACAATAAAATTGTAAAATGACGTCGGCCACCCTTACCTGGTTGCGAGTGTCTCTGTGAGTCGGGAGCGGCTAGAGGAGACAACGGTTCAGTCCCGCGTGACACCACCCGACGCAATTGCCGGTTGCGCGAATGCTGTCCAGCCTCCCAAGGTTTAAGATCCCGAACGCCGTCAGCTAGGACTTCATCCATAAAGGACTCGATCAGTTCCTTGCCTAGAAATGTTTTATAAACTCAAACATTTTCAGGAAACTTCATCATTTTTCATTCAAACATTTTCAAAACTTCACGGTTAGTGTCAAAGAGCTGCAGTTACCTTTAGCAATGTTAGCCGAATATTGCTTCATAGCGATCTTCTCAACCGTGCTCTCGAGTCCAAAGAAGTTCTTAACGTCAAGAAGAGCGCTCTGTTCGAAGCAGGTCCATTCTGCGTTTTCGGGGTGAACCTGCAAGAGAGAGATTCCGTCAAAGATGCTTGCAATTTTTTTTACTCGTAAGAGGGAGAAGAAACTCGCTTTTTAACCGACTCCAAAAAAAGGAGGCGGTTAACAATTCGATTGTTTGTTCTTTTTTATAACAACATAATGCTGTTAATTTTTTTTTCGTTTTAAATTGAATATTGTTTTTGTAAAACATTATTCAATTTATACCACAATTACACAATACACATACAAATCTAAATAAAATACCAATCCATCTCAATTCGCCGTCGTAAAGTCTTTTGAAATATACTTTTGGAACTTTTATTTAAAAAAAATATTTTTCCTTAGAAAGCGTGGAACAGAAGTTATAAGACTTCTATTTAGTATAATATACATAATTTATACATTCGATTGTTGTTACTTGGTGAAACTTCAGCTTGATTTTTGTGATTTGGAAACAAGTACAAGCATGTATCGAAATCACAAAAATGACATATTTAGTCTTTCAATGTAGGTACCCGTGTGGAGAAGTCAGACGTGGGCAGAGAGGGAAGGGCTGTAGTACATGGGAAGATATTATTTTTATAACTCGAAAAAGTGCTTAATTGCACCTGCTGAAATATTTTCGCGTCGAGCGCACATTAGATAGCTTCAATCGATATTTCTTTAACTTAATTATATTTTTAGCAGTAGTAAAGCCAAACAACCAGTGTAAAGCCGCGTTGACTAAAGTTTACTTGCGCCATTAACTCCAAATTATATACGCCTCATCATCACTTTTAACGGCTCCGTAGCGCAGTGGTTTAGCAGAGTTGCTAAAGTACGCGGATTCGAATCCCGCACAGAACAAGTATTTGTCTGGCCTACAAATAATGCCGGGTCTGAATGTTTGTTCTTGTGATATTTGTGTGTGTAAACTGCCTCCACAATACAGAAGAAAATTCTAGTGTGAGGGGTAACGTTTTTACAAAGAAAGAAAATAATCATTAGCATTGCAGCCCTTCACAAGACAACAGCTGAACATAGACCTCCCTAAGGAAAGCCACAAAACACGTTTCTGAGCCACCTGCATCCATACAGCTACATAATATAATATGTGGCTGACATATTATATTATATACAGATGAAATAAAGCGGAGATAGGTAAGAGTACCTACCCAGAAAGACTCCTACGAAAAGGTATCATAACGAGCACAGAGTCCACCTGATGGTAAGTGGTTGCTGTGGCCCATAGACATCTACATCTATCCTCAATAAAGAATCAAAATGCAAATGCGTTGTCACCCGTGAGGACTAAGATGGAATGCCTCTTCTCCAGTAAAAGGTCTCCGGTTCTCTACACTCACCATACGAAACACAGCAGCGTTAAGCTGCTATTTTATGCTGGTATTCTGTGAGGCGTGATCCTTCCCGGTCGAGCCGACCGATTCGTGCTACAACTATACTACTAATATAGCTGCAGCATGGCTCTACCACGTATAATACCTACACGTATACTACCTATGAAGTTAGAAGAATATAGCATAATCTCCACATCATCATCATCATCATCATTACAGCCCTTCACAAGTCCACTGCTGAACATAGGCCTCCCCCAAGAAATGCCACAAAGCACGGTCCTGAGCCACCTGCATCCATCGACTTCCTGCATGTCTTACCAGGACGTCACTCCATCTAGTGGGGGGACGCCCTACACTTCGTCCGCCGGTACGAGGCCGCCACTCGAGAACCTTTTTTCCCCAATGGTTGTCGGTTCTTCGAGCTACATGGCCGGCCCATTACCACTTCAGCTTACTAATCCGTTGGGCTATGTCGGTCACTCTGGTTCTACTGCGGATATCCTCATTTCTAAGTTTATCACGCAGAGAAACTTCGAGCATAGCCCTCTCCATAGCTCGCTGAGCGACCTTGAGCTTCCTCATCCGGCCAGCAGTGAAGGACCACGTCTCAGTTCCATAGGTCATCACTGGCAACACGCACGGGTTGTACACTCTCGTTTTCAAGTTTTGAAGTATACCTGACGAGAAGATGTGCTGTAATTTCCCGAAGGCTACCCAGCCGAGTTGAATCCGTCGATTGACCTCTCGGTCGAAGTTGGACTTACCTAGTCGGATTATTTGTCCCAGGTAAACATACTCGTCAACAACTTCGAGCTGAGTGCTCCCAACAACTACCAGCATAGTTGTGACATGGACATTATACATGATCTTTGTTTTGTCCATATTCATCTTAAGACCTATCCGTTGCGAGGCACTATTGAGGTCATTGAGCATAGTGCTTAGGTCCTCCAGCGATTCTGCCATAAGGACTATATCGTCGGCAAATCGAAGGTGAGTGATGTACTCGCCGTTGATGTTAATACCGTATCCTTTCCAGTCCAGAAGCTTGAAAACGTCTTCCAATGCAGCGGTGAAGAGTTTCGGGGATATAACGTCACCCTGTCTTACACCTCTCTGCAGTTGGATAGGTTTCGTACTCTGGTTCTGTACTCGGATAGCCATCGTAGCTCTACTGTACAAACACTTCAGCAATTCGATATACCGACATTCGACTTGGCACCGCTGGAGGGACTGCAGCACCGCCCAAATTTCGACGGAATCAAAGGCTTTCTCATAGTCCACATACGCCAGACATAGTGGTAAATTGTAATCCTCGGACTTCTGTACAATTTTTTTTAATCAAATTAATAGTAGGTGGCATGCAGTCCATTCAATCACCAACAGGTAGACGTATACTAATTTGTCATCCATATTCGTATAAAAAAGCTACAGTGTCCTAATGTTTATTGATACGGACTGCAAAATACATAAGGTTCGAATCTGCCTATCAACTACTGTTATGAACCACTCCTCTCACAAGCATTATAAACTTAGTTGAATTGGTTAAGGAGAGTACTATGGCCAGTTTACATTATCGTAGTGCATTATAAACACTCGCGTTCGAGTGCTACTAATGTACTCATTAGTACTCGAACGCGTGACAATGCTTCACAGCAGTTTTAAGTGGTATAGGTGCATTCACTCTGAGCGTTTACACTTCGTCAAGTACAGTGTCATTTCGTCACCGGTTCAATGAGAATAACGCGTCCTCCGCCTATTCAAAAATGCACTCCACTAAAATTGTTACTAAATTGTCCATTTAGCTTACAGCGAATAGCTAGTACCGTGTAGTTAGTAGTTACAGAGCTGTGGCGGTGTAAGAATATCTATTAGACCGTTTCATCCTGTGGGTGTCGTAAGAGGCGACAGAGGGAAACAAATGAGGAGATGGGCAGCAGCGTCTTTCTAATAACGACTAAAAATAAAAAATGCGGTTGCCATTCCGCTTGCTAAGCGTGGCAACTAAGGCAAATAACCCCCCCCCCCCCCCCATGAGACAATCTATGGGGGAGGCCTATAGACTATAGTTAGCAGTGGACTTTAATAGGCTGTAACGGTAACGGGATATGACTCTCTTCTGCAAAACAAAGATACATAGTTTCAATGTTAATCGCGATACCCAATAGCAGGATTCCAAACGACAATATGCTATAGAAATAACTCAAAGAAACTAATCTAGTTGTTTCAACACAAGTAAGGCTTCTATTCTTTTTACAGCATACGCTGCAGAACTAAGTTTACTACCTAGTTTAAATATATGGGGGACACTGAGCTTCGCGTCAACTGTAAGTTCGAACAAAACAGTGGATTCAACCAGATTCAGTTCGTCCCCATTTAGAAACACATTAGTATTCACGTGTTTAACATGGGTGTTGAGAATTTAGTACATTTCGTTTTAGTATCATTCAAAAGCAAATTGTTGTAGTAAAAACCACTGTACTCATTTTTTTAAATTTATTTTAAAGCATTATTTATTTTATCGCATACTGGGCGTTTAAGTCTTAACATTAATACAGTATCATCAGCAAATAAAACTATATCATAAGTCATTAATATAAACTAAGAACAGGAAGGGGCCAAGAATTTAGCCCTGAGGAACACCCTTGATACCTATTGATACTACCGACTCGGATGAACTACTGCCGTTAATAACAACTGTTTGCGTTCTATTACTTAAATATTAGATGATTTATGCGCTGTTTTCCTTACACCATAATGCTGTAACTTCCTGATTCATATCTGATGGTGAACACAGGTCGAAGGCCTTGGAAAGATAACAAAATATTGTAAAGCGTCTTTTGGATTCTCCCATGTACAGAAAATATGTTTAATCAGCTCAACCCCGGCGTTGTTGTCAGGCGACCCTTGTCAAATTAAATTGATTTTATGAAGTAAATTACATACATGAAAAAAAAACTAACATTTGATCTAAAATATTTTTCAAAAATTTTGCTAATTGTTGGCAGTTGGTACAGAAATAGGTCTAAAATTAGGGGCTAATTTTAAAGATTTAAGTAAAGGTATGACTTTACTATATTTCATTAAATAAACAAAAACACGATTCGATAATAGTAAGTTGGGGTGCGATTGCATCTAGTATAGACGCAATAACATATCTGCTGCCACCATGTCTGCGGGTTTCTTAATATTAATAGCATTGAAAAAATTACAATATCGCCTTATAATAGAAGTAAATTCTTTTGTACAGGCATTTACATTTTGATTTTTAATGACTCTGCGACAATAGAGAAAAATTGAGTGTCACTAGATACAATAAAAGAGCAAATCTATTATATTTTAGCAGAAAGACAAGTAGTACTACGCTAAAACGAGCACTACTTATCACTTTAAGCTACTGTTCTATTAATGTAGTCGACTAACTCTCGCACTATACAAGATAATATAAACCGATCACTAGTAATGATAATAGCACAGCTACAATTCATTTCAGGAAAAAAATGGAAAGAAAACTATAGTTAAAGGCAATTAAACAGACTTAAGTGTTTTACAAAAAAATTTGTAGCCTGAGAAACAAGTTTGTTTCTCCATAACAATTTGTGTGCATCCGCGCTCAGTTACGGACACGTTTTGTTAAAAAAACGACTATAAATAAATGTTCGCTATCTAACTCCCGATTCGGGCAAGTTATCAGGGAAAGGGAAAAGACGATAAGTCCCCGTCGAGGCCGAACAAGCGGGAACAAACAAATTAAATTAATGTCAACGCGCGAGTGTCACACTCAGATTTGTATATTGTTTGATAACTTAGTGACATCTTAACTATCTACACACACTAGCCAAGGTCTGCAGTGCGATTGTGTCACTCTGATGGGAATCGTGATTGACTTCGTTTTGTCGTTTCAAGTTTATACGCAATGTAATACAGAATATTTTCTAATATTTTCTTTGGTCAATGTTCAGAAATTTGCGGAGCTAATCATAGTTTTATACCTATTGTAATTGAAAGAATTTCTATTAAAAATTTTATTAATTGAATTAATAATTATTCATCATTAGATGACTGAAAGCAAGTATTGGTCTCTTAAACCATTTAATAGTAAATTAGCAATTACTTCTAATGAAAGAATTAGTTAAAATATATAACATAAATATGTCAAATTTAAATTATTACATTAGTAATATTCTTTTATCCCTCAAATAATACCTATTAATTGATTATTATCTTTTTTATTATATTTTTAACATTAATAACTATAAAAATTATTTTATTTTAATTAAAAAATTAAAATATAAACTGAAAATGATAAGTAATTTATTTTCAATTGACTTTAATTGGTTCCTTGAATCCTAAAAGAATTTGTCGTGTGGGCTACACTACATTACAGTAATCGCAACGCTGAGTGGAGAGAGTTGGGAGGCGCGTAAGACGAAGCAGCGGGTTAAGCATACATTTTGAGCGGCCTCCCTTCAGGGCACTGTAAGGGTATTCAAGTTCAAGTATTCGCTATGTTATGCTATATTGTAGCATCCTGAACGCCGCCCCCCCCTTAAGTTTTTTTTTAGAATAAGGGCGACAAGCGAGCACACAATTCACCTGACGGTAAATGGATACCGTGGCACATAGACGTCTTCATTTATCCTCGATTAAGAGTCAAAATGCAGATGTTTTGTCACCCCCGAGGACTAATATGAAATGCCTCGTTTCCAGTACAAAGGGTCTCCGATTCTCTACACTCAAGAGAGTGTGGTACTACCAAGGTCGAGACAAACAATTCGTGCTACAACCATAACATAGCTGCAGCGTGGCTTTACCACGTATAGTACGTAAGTCGTAGCGGAAACACTAGGCCAAGCCATACGTGCCACCGCCAGCACTGAAGCCTTAGGTTTATTATAGAGCATGTATATATTTGTCATGTTCAATTTTTACATTTAAAGTGATAGGACTCTACTTCTGCCTTGGAGTACCTTCTTGATAGGTACCACCCAATTCTGTCACCAAGTAGCAGTGCGTGTACTGCTGGGTTCGGGTTTGAAGGGTACAGAGAGTCAGTATTACAAGCTGTGAAGCATTGTCAGTCCTCATAGGTGACAAGGAACCTGCAGCCTTTGTTGTGTGAAGTTGATTGGATGTGGTCATGGATTGCAGTACTTACTTACCATCTGGTAGATCTCGAACGGAATTAGTTTGGCCTACAAATAACTTTCCGGATCTGAATGTTTCTCCTTGTGCAATTTATGGAGGTTAACTGCCTCCACGGTAAAGTTCTATTAAAAAATAAGAACTGCAAGTTACTTGTCAATTCAAGTTTATGTAGAAACAATATTTACATCACAAATCCATTAAAGACGTTAAATTTAATTAATTAAAGTAAAAAAGTAAAGTTACAGCCTATATACGTCCCACAGCTGGGCACAGGCCTCCTCTCATTTCTGAGAGGGTTTTAGGGCAAGGAAATGTCCGCCGCGCTGCTCCAATGCGTGTTGGCGAACTTCACATGTCTTAGAAATATTTTTTTTGATTTCTCAGTCACGCAGGTTTCCTTCACCGCCGAGCACGTGGTAAATCAGCACTTAAAATTGCAATTAACAATTTCATTGATGCCGGCGGGGATCGAACCCGGGTTGCTCTACCACGACTCTAATTTAATTACTTACCTACGACTATTTCACCTGATGATGCCTCCTATAGTGGCGAAACACGTATCGTATTATCGACGATGGTGTGTCTTTCTTTAGTGTAGTGGTGTTGACAGTAGTGGTACTGGGATTAGTGGTGACGGGGATAGTGCTATGTAAGTAGATAGTTTAATTGAGGGAGGGCAAGAGGTGCTCTTCAAACTAGGTAAGACACATCATTTTATTTTATTACGCGGATCTTAGCTAATCAATTTTTAACATCTTTAATTACAGTTCCCTTCGCTTTTGTAATAAATCGAAAATATATTGTTTACGACAACCTTCAAAGTATTACAAATTAAACAGTAATTACCCGGAACATCTCGAGCAGTCATTACAGACAGCCTGTCACATATTTTAATGAGACAGTTTGACGCTGTCTTATCGACCATTACGGCATTTCAGTTCGAATGAGGTTACCGTCGCCTCGAACGTTGTCATGACGAAGCGATTAGTGACGCAGTTGTTGTTTAATGTGGAGGCTTACTCGCACCTGATCATCTTTAATGATATCTGTTATTTACGCAAACATAATCACTAATTAGCAGGTCGTAAAAATCCACAGCACAATATAGCACCATACGAAACACAGCAACTCTCTGCAAGCTACACTCACCATAGCTCTGCAAGCGTATAGCTGCTGTGTTTCGTATGGTAAGTGTAGAGAATAATAGACCCTTTATACTGGTAATAAGGAATTACATCTTAGTACTCAGGGGTAACAACGCATCTACGTTTTGATCTTTAATCGATGATCCACTTACCATCAGGTGCACAGTGTGTTTATGTCACTCTTAATCTATAAAAAGGGCCTCCCCTTTAGATCCTTTGAAGGAGAAATTCTTCATAGGTGTTTCCTATAAGGAATCTATTTGCCAATGCTGCCACGTTGTCAGGCGGATTGGCAACCGCACTTTTTTATTACGTTTATTGAGTTGTTATGAGGATGACGCTGCTGCCTCTCCTACTTGAGTTACTCTTTGTCGCCTCTTAAGACATCCACGAAATGATATGGATAGTGGATTCTTTTACGCCGCCACTATACGAACACTACTAATTAAACTGGTTTTACGTATTCTATTTATTTATTTATTTTTTTTAACGGCGGACTTAACGCCTTAAGGCATTCTCTACCAGTCAACCCATAAGTAAGCAGAGAACACTACTTTGGAGGTGCAATATGATTTGAAAGGGAATGAATTAAGGATAAAATAACTATATGAAAATTAACAAAGAATATGTTCGCAGAATGTGAATAGCATTTAATTATGCAAGGATTTTTGGTTTATCAAATAGGAAGTAGGTAGTGTCGGGGGCGATCTTGCATATTGTTTCAGACTGCAGAGTTCAAGGCACTTAAGGCAACAAGGCTCTTGAATGAAAGGAAGCCATCGCCTTAGTAAAATGATGGAATAGATATCTAATAATACAAAGACCTTGATCAAATTAATATGAGACCATATGAGAAGCACCAGCTTTCAAATAAAAGAATCATCGAAATAGGTTCACTGAGAAAAAAAACATTAAGTCGAATTGAGTACCTCCTCCTTTTTGAAGTCGGTTGAAAAATACCACTCCACGGGATGCCAAAAATGAAGATCAGTTCACTATTACTACTAGTTCGGTATACTTAGGTTGTACATTATATGGATAGAATAAACAGTGATAGATCAAAAATTGCACCAACTTTATTTTTACACAACCAATTTGCATGCATCTTCCACTGGGTTAATTTTCATACTTAAGGAAAGGTTTTTGATTTCTTATACTTGCACAAAATATTAAGGCCCCGCTATTCCTGGCTACGGTGGCGACCATGGTAACGGCGGGGCAGGGGGTGCTAAGAATCTCCGGTGGAGGTTCGGTTGCCACCTACGACGACTCGACCTGGCAACTTATAACGCACGTACCCTGAGGACTGACGAGAAGATCCTGAGTTGGAAGAAGAGATAGATAAGTTACGCTGGAATATTATAGGATTATCCGAGGTCCGAAGAGAGGGGGAGGACACGGTAATCCTCGAATCCGGCAACTTGTTCTATCACCGGGAAGGCGACCATCTGTCCCAAGGAGGTGTCGGATTTATCGTCCACAAGTCTCTCGTTAACAACGTTGTAAAGATTGGGAGTGTGTCGACGAGGGTTGCGTACCTTATACTCAGAATCACCAAACGGTATTCGCTGAAGGTCATACAGGTTTACGCACCAACCTCGGCACACCCTGATGAGGAGGTGGAGGAAATGTATGAGGATATCTCTAGAGCCATGCATTCTCCGAAACCCACTATACGGTGTTAATGGGAGACTTCAACGCAAAACTAGGCACAAGAGAGTACGGTGAGCTGAAAGTAGGGAAATTCGGAGTAGGGCAACGGAACCCAAGGGGCCAGCAGCTGGCCGACTTCATGGAGAGAGAGGGACTTTTTATGATGAACTCTTTCTTCCAGAAGCGGCCCCACAGGAAGTGGACCTGGTCGAGCCCCGACGGTTCGACAAAAATGAGATTGACTTCATTATGACGACCAGGCGACAATTGTTCAGTGATGTCTCAGTGATCGCGAGGTGAAAACCGGCAGCGATCACCGAATGGTGAGGGCACACTGAACCTAAACGTAAGTTGGAGAGGTCACGTCTAATGAAGTCAACGCTCCGTCCCCCTCGTGCTCTAATCCAAAGTCCCGAAACCTTTCAGCTCGAACTACGAAACCGTTTTCAGTGCCTAGAAGATTGCAATGCAGTGGACGATATGAATGACAAGCTCGTGGAAACTGTCCATGCGGTCGGAGCTAAGTTTTGCAAGACCCGCCGCAGAAGAACACAAAAACTCTCCGATCACACTCTTAATCTCATGGCTGTTAGACGGGATATGAAGCTGCAGTCTTCAGTAGATATGACAGAATACAGGCAACTGAACAGACAGATCTCCAAATGCATGCGGCGGGACTTGCGCAACTTCAATACAGCTCGTATTGAAGAAGCGATCGAGCGGAACCAGGGCTCCAAAGTCTTTGCTAGAGATCTGTCTGCCAGAAAGAGCCAACTGTCAAAGCTGAAGACCAAGTGTGGCAGCGTCGTTTCCGGGACACCTGAGATTTTGAGTGAGATTGAGAGGTTCTATGGGCAGCTGTACACATCATCGTTGGAGCCACACGCAAGTGTGAGTAACGATCCAAGAGCGAGTCTTATCCGACACTATTCCGATGATATCCCGGACGTCAGTCTGAGCGAGATTAGAATGGCTCTCCAGCGCCTTAAAAACGGCAAGGCCCCAGGCGAGGATGGAATTACAGCGGAGCTTCTGAAAGCGGGTGGAAAACCGGTACTTGAAGTCCTTCAGAAGCTCTTTAATTCCGTCCTACATGGTGGCATTACACCGGAGGCGTGGAGCAGAAGTGCGGTGGTCTTGTTCTTCAAGAAAGGCGACAACGCCTCTTGAAGAACTACAGACCGATTTCCTTCTGAGCCGCGTCTACGTGCTGTTTTCGAGAGTCATTACGAATCGTCTCGCACGCAGACTCGACGACTTCAGCCTCCCGAACAAGCCGGTTTCCGAAAAGGTTTTAGCACCATAGACCACATACATACCCTTCGGCAAATTGTACAGAAGTCCGAGGAGTACAATTTGCCACTATGTCTGGCGTATGTGGACCATGAAAGCCTTTGATTCCGTTGAAATTTGGGCGGTGCTGCAGTCCCTCAGCGGTGCCAAGTTGACTGTCGGTATATCGAAGTGCTGAAGTGCTTGTACAGTAGGGCTACGATGGCTATCCGAGTACAGAACAGGAGTACGAAACCATCCAACTGCAGAGGTGTAAGACAGGGTGACGTTATATCCCCGAAACTCTTCACCGCTGTATTGGAGGACGTTTTCAAGCTTCTGGACTGGAAAGGATACGGTATTAACATCAATGGCAGTACATCACTCACCTTCGATTTGCCGACGATATAGTCCTATGGCAGAATCGCTGGAGGACCTAAGCACTATGCTCAATGACCTCAATAGTGCCTCCCAACGGATAGGTCTTAAGATGAACATGGACAAAACAAAGATCATGTTTAATGTCCATGTCACACCTATGCCGGTAGTTATTGGGAGCACTAAGCTCGAAGTTGTTGACGAGTATGTTTACCTGGGACAAATAGTCCGACTAGGTAAGTCCAACTTCGACCGAGAGGTCAATCGACGGATTCAACTCGGCTGGGCAGCGTTCGGGAAATTACGGCACATCTTCTCGTCAGGTATACCTCAAAACTTGAAAACGAGGCTGTACAACCAGTGCGTGTTGCCAGTGATGACATACGGAACTGAGACGTGGTCCTTCACTGCTGGCCGGATGGGGAAGCTCAAGTTCGCTCAGCGAGCTATGGAGAGGGCTATGCTCGGAGTCTCACTGCGTGATAAACTTAGAAATGAGGTTATCCGCAGTAGAACCAGCGTGACCGACATAGCCCAACGCATTAGTAACCGACAACCGATGGGGAAAAAAGGTTCTCGAGTGGCGGCCTCGTACCGGCGGACGAAGTGTAGGGCGTCCCCCCACTAGATGGAGTGACGACCTGGTAAGACATGCAGGAAGTCGATGGATGCAGGTGGCTCAGGACCGTGCTTTATGGCATTTTTTGGGAGGCCTATGTTCAGCAGTGGACTTGTGAAGGGCTGTAATGATGATGATGACGTTGATGATGTTCTCATTTTATTTATATTGAAGTCGGCTGTACAAAATTTTTAATTTTACCACTTGCATTATACAGTAATATCAATATAAGAGGACAGTACACACAATATCGACGGAGGTAAAGCTATCTTACACTGTAAATTATGTGTTAACATTGCTAAAGACAATTACAGTCTATTAAAGTCCACAGCTGAACATAGGCCTTAGTTTATTTCATAAGGGGATATTTTCTTAATATTTTTCAATACTTCAGACATGGAGGTTTCCGCACGATGTTTTTATTTACCACATACCGTGGTAAGTCGGCGTGAAAAATTGCAGTTAACAATTTCATTGAAGCCGGCGGGTGACGAATTCTGCTCACGATCGGTGATAAATAAAAGCGAGGCGTTTTCCTTGCAAGATTCTAGATGGCGTTAATGGTATTGTTAGTGCGTTCGTGAAAAATGATGACAGAAATTAATACGAACAACTCCATGATGAAGCAAATACGGTGCATTAAATGCAAAGATGTTCGCGGTTCAGGCATAGGTCGTTAATCGGTTCTCATTTTGAGTGGTAATACCGGTGCCGAAGCTGACAAATTGTAAATGACGTCGGCCACCTTACCTGGTTGCGAGTGTCTCTGTGAGTCGGGAGCGGCTAGAGGAGACAACGGTTCAGTCTCCGCGTGACACCACCCGACGCAATTGTCGGTTGCGCGAATGCTGTCCAGCCTCCCGTTTAAGATCCCGAACGCCGTCAGCTAGTACTTCATCCATAAAGGACTCGATCAGTTCCTTGCCTAGAAAAGTTTATAAACTCAAACATTTTCAGGAAACTTCATTATTTTTCATTCAAACATTTTCAAAACTTTAGTTAACACATTTGACACGGTTAGTGTCAAAAGCTGCAGTTACCTTTAGCAATGTTAGCGAATATTGCTTCATAGCGATCTTCTCAACCGTGCCTCTCGAGTCCAAAGAAGTTCTTAACGTCAAGAAGAGCGCTCTGTTCAGCAGGTCCATTTCGTTTTCGGGTGAACCTGCAAGAGAGAGATTCCGTCAAAGATAAACCACAAGGGGAGAAGAACTGCTTTTAACCGACTCAAAAAGGAGGCGGTTAACAATTGATTGTTTGTTCTTTTTATAACAACATAATGCTGTTAATTTTTTTTTTCGTTTTAAATTGAATATTGTTTTTGTAAACATTATTCAATTTATACCACAATTACACAATACACATACAAATCTAAATAAAATACCAATCCATCTCAATTCGCCGTCGTAAAGTCTTTTGAAATATACTTTTGGAACTTTTATTTAAAAAAAATATTTTTCCTTAGAAAGCGTGGAACAGAAGTTATAAGACTTCTATTTAGTATAATATACATAATTTATACATTCGATTGTTGTTACTTGGTGAAATTAGTTTGATTTTGTGATTTGGAAACAAGTACAAGCATGTATCGAAATCACAAAAATGACATATTTAGTCTTTCAATGTAGGTACCCGTGTGGAGAAGTCAGACGTGGGCAGAGAGGGAAGGGCTGAAGTACGTGGGAAGATATTATTTTTATAACTCGGAAAAGTGATTAATTGCACCTGCTGAAATATTTTCGCGTCGAGCGCACATTAGATAGCTTCAATCGATATTTCTTTAACTTTATTATATTTTTAGCAGTAGTAAAGTCAAACAACCAGTGTAGAGCCGCGTCGACTTAAGTTTACTTGCGCCATCAACTCCAAATTATATACGCCTCATCATCACTTTTAACGGCTCCATAGCGCAGTGGTTTAGCAGAGTTGCTAAAGTCCGCGGATTCGAATACCGCACAGAACAAAACACAGTATCATCAGCAAATAAAACTATATCATGGTTATTCCATACCAGGTAAGATAAGTCATTAATATAAACTAAGAACAGGAAGGGGCCAAGAATTTAGCCCTGAGGAACACCCATTGATACTACCGACTCACCTACCACTCGAATAACTACTGATGAACTACTGCCGTTAATAACAACTGTTTGCGTTCTATTACTTAAATATTAGATGATTTATGCGCTGTTTTCCTTACACGATAATGCTGTAGCTTTCTGATTCATATCTGATGGTGAACACAGGTCGAAGGCCTTAGAAAGATTACAAAATATTGTAAAGCATCTTTTGGATTCTCCCATGTACAGAAAATATGTTTAATCAGCTCAACCCCGGCGTTGTTGTCGGTCGACCCCTTATCAAATTAAATTGATTTTTATGAAGTAAATTACATACATTAAAAAAAAACATTAACATTTGATCTAAAATATTTTTTTCAAAAACTTTGCTAATTGTTGGCAGTTGGTACAGAAATAGGTCTAATCTAAATCTAATAAAATCTAAAATTAGGGAGGGCTAATTTTAAAGATTTAAGTAAAGGTATGACTACTATATTTCATTAAATCAAAAAAAAACACGATTCGATAATAGTAAGTAACATATCTGCTGCAACCATGTCTGCGGTTTTCTTAATATTAATAGCATTGAAAAAAATTACAATGTCGCCTTATAATAGAAGTAAATTCTTTTGTACAGGCATTTACATTTTGATTTTTTAATGACTCTGCGACAATAGAGAAAAATTGAGTGTCACTAGATACAATAAAAGAGCAAATCTATTATACTTTAGCAGAAAGACAAGTAGTACTACGCTAAAACGAGCATTAAAGCTACTGTTCTATTAATGTAGTCGACTAACTCTCGCACTTTATAAGATAATATAAACCGATCATTAGTAATGATAATAGCACTGCTACAATTCATTTCAGGAAAAATATGGAAAGAAAACTATAGTTAAAGACAATTAAACAGACTTAAGTGTTTTACAAAAAATTTAGTACCCTGAGAAACAAGTTTGTTTCTCCATAACAATTTGTGTGAATCCGCGCTCAGTTACGGACACGTTTTGTTAAAAAAACGACTATAAATAAATGTTTGCTATCTAACTCCCGATTCGGGCGAGTTATCAGGGAAAGGGAAAAGACGATAAGTCCCCGTCGAGGCCGAACAAGCGGGAACAAACAAATTAAATTAATGTCAACGCGCGAGTGTCACACTCAGATTTGTATATTGTTTGATAACTTAGTGACATCTTAACTATCTACACACACTAGCCAAGGTCTGCAGTGCGATTGTGTCACTCTGATGGGAATCGTGATTGACTTCGTTTTGTCGTTTCAAGTTTATACGCAATGTAATACAGAATATTTTCTAATATTTTCTTTGGTCAATGTTCAGAAATTTGCGGAGCTAATCATAGTTTTATACCTATTGTAATCGAAAGAATTTCTATAATTTTTTTTATTAATTGAATTAATAATTATTCATCATTAGATGACTGAAAGCAAGTACTGGTTTCTTAAAACATTTAATAGTAAATAAGCAATTACTTCTTATGAAAGAATTAGTTAAAATATATAACATAAATATGTCAAATTTAAATTATTACATTAGTAATATTCTTTTATTCCTCAAATAATACCTAATTACCTATCTTTTTTCTATTATAATTTTTATTTAATTTAATATTATAAATTATTATATTTTTAAAATTAATAACTTTAAAAAATTATTTTATTTTAATTAAAAAAACTTTAAAAATATAAACTGAAAATGATAAGTAATTTATTTAAAATTGACTTTAATTGGTTCCTTGAATCCTAAAAGAATTTGTCGTGTGGGCTACACTACATTACAGTAATCGCAACGCTGAGTGGAGAGAGTTGGGAGGCGCGTAAGACGAAGCAGCGGGTTAAGCATACATTTTGAGCGGCCTCCCTTCAGGGCACTGTAAGGGTAAGGCCTCAGTCAAGTATTCGCTATGTTATGCTATATTGTAGCATCCTGAGCGCCGCCCCCCCTTAAGTTTTTTTTTAGAATAAGGGCGACAAGCGAGCACACAATTCACCTGACGGTAAATGGATACCGTGGCACATAGACGTCTTCATTTATCCTCGATTAAGAGTCAAAATGCAGATGTTTTGTCACCCCCGAGGACTAATATGAAATGCCTCGTTTCCAGTACAAAGGGTCTCCGATTCTCTACACTCAAGAGAGTGTGGTACTACCAAGGTCGAGACAAACAATTCGTGCTACAACCATAACATAGCTGCAGCGTGGCTTTACCACGTATAGTACGTAAGTCGTAGCGGAAACACTAGGCCAAGCCATACGTGCCACCGCCAGCACTGAAGCCTTAGGTTTATTATACAGCATGTATATATTTGTCATGTTCAATTTTTACATTTAAAGTGATAGGACTCTACTTCTGCCTTGGAGTACCTTCTTGATAGGTACCACCCAATTCTGTCACCAAGTAGCAGTGCGTGTACTGCTGGGTTCGGGTTTGAAGGGTACAGAGAGTCAGTATTACAAGCTGTGAAGCATTGTCAGTCCTCATAGGTGACAAGGAACCTGCAGCCTTCGTTGTGTGAAGTTGATTGGATGTGGTCATGGATTGCAGTACTTACTTACCATCTGGTAGATCTCGAACGGAATTAGTTTGGCCTACAAATAATTTTCCGGATCTGAATGTTTCTCCTTGTGCAATTTATGGAGGTTAACTGCCTCCACGGTAAAGTTCTATTAAGAAATAAGAACTGCAAGTTGCTTGTCACTTCAAGTTTATGTAGAAACAATATTTACATTACAAATCCATTAAAAATGTTAAATTTAATTACTTAAAGTAAAAAAGTAAAGTTACAGCCTATATACGTCCCACAGCTGGGCACAGGCCTCCTCTCATTTCTGAGAGGGTTTTAGGGCAAGAAAAATGTCCGCCGCGCTGCCCCAATGCGTGTTGGCGAACTTCACATGTCTTCGAAATATTTTTTTTTTTTTGATTTCTCAGACATGCAGATTTCCTCACGATGTTTTCCTTCACCGCCGAGCACGTGGTAAATCAGCACTTAAAATTGCAATTAACAATTTCATTGGTGCCGGCGAGGATCGAACCCGGGTTGCTTGCGTACTGTGTAACTTACAGCGAGCGCTAACCATCTGAGCTACCACGGCTCTAATTCAATTACTTACCTACTGCTATTTCACCTGATGATGCCTCCTATAGTGGCAAAACACGTATCGTATTATCGACGATGATGTGTCTTTCTTTAGTGTAGTGGTGTTGACAGTAGTGGTACTGGGATTAGTGGTGACGGGGATAGTGCTATGTAAGTAGATAGTTGAATTGAGGGAGGGCAAGAGGTGCTCTTCAAACTAGGTAAGACACATCATTTTATTTTATTACGCGGATCTTAGCTAATCAATTTTTAACATCTTTAATTACAGTTCCCTTCGCTTTTGTAATAAATCGAAAATATATTGTTTACGACAACCTTCAAAGTATTACAAATTAAACAGTAATTACCCGGAACATTTCGAGCAATCATTACAGACAGCCTGTCACATATTTTAATGAGACAGTTTGACGCTGTCTTATCGACCATTACGGCATTTCAGTTCGAATGAGGTTACCGTCGCCTCGAACGTTGTCATGACGAAGCGATTAGTGACGCAGTTGTTGTTTAATGTGGAGGCTTACTCGCACCTGATCATCTTTAATGATATCTGTTATTTACGCAAACATAATCACTAATTAGCAGGCCGTAAAGTCCACAGCACTATTGTGCACCATACGAAACACAGCAACTCTGCAAGCTACACTCACCATACCTCTGCAAGCTTAGAGCTGCTGTTTCGTATGGCAAGTGTAGAGAAGAATAGACCCTTTGTACTGGTAATAAGGAATTACATCTTAGTACTCAGGGTAACAACGCATCTACGTTTTGATCTTTAATCGATGATCAACTTACCATCAGGTGCACAGTGTGTTTATATGTCACCTTAATCTATAAAAAGGCCTCCCTTTAGATCCTTTGAAGGAGAAATTTTCATAGGTGTTTTATAAGGAATCTATTTGCCAATGCTGCCACGTTGTCAGGCGGATTGGCAACCGCACTTTTTTATTATGTTTATTGAGTTGTTATCAGGATGACGCTGCTGCCTCTCCTACTTGAGTTACTCTTTGTCGCCTCTTAAGACATCCACGAAATGATATGGATAGTGGATTCTTTTACGCCGCCACTATACGAACACTACTAATTAAACTGGTTTTACGTATTCTATTTATTTATTTATTTATTTTAACGGCGGACTTAACGCCTTAAGGCATTCTCTACCAGTCAACCCATAAGTAAGCAGAGAACACTACTTTGGAGGTGCAATATGATTTGTAAGAGAATGAATTAAGGATAAAATAACTATATGAAAATTAACAAAGAATAGGTTCGCAGAATGTGAATAGCATTTAATTATGCAAGGATTTTGGTTTATCAAATACGAGGTGGATTGAAAAGTACTCGGCCTAACCAAGAAAATAAACACATACTAAATCAGTAATATTTTATTTTTCTACATAATCACCATCAAGTTCAATACACTTTGCCACCTCCTTCCAAGCATTTAGACCGTTAAAAAATGATTCTTCCTTAGAGTCAAAATATGCGTCTACAGCTGCTTTGACCTCGTCGTTTGTCGAAAATCTTTGACCTCCCAAGTGCTTTTTAGGTTAGGAACAGAAAGAAGTCTGATGGTGCCAGATCAGGTGAATACGGCGGATGCGGTAACAGTTCAAAGCCACAGTTGTGAATTTCAGCCATTGACTGTACTGACGTGTGAACACGGGCGTTATCTTGATGAAACAGGACTTTTCTTCTGAGCATTCCTCGACGTTTTTCTTTATTTCTCTCGTAAACGACGTAGTAAGGTGCAGTAGTAATCAGAGTTTATAGTCTGACCCTTTCAAGATAATCAATCATAATCACACCTTTCGAGTCCCAGAATACTGAAGCCATCACCTTATTTGCCGACAAAATCGACTTAGCCTTTTTAGGTGGTGAACCAGGTCTTCTCCACTGTTTTGATTGTTGTTTTGCTTCCGGTGTACAGTAATGAACCCATGTTTCGTCCATAGTAACAAAACGATTCAAAAAATCATCTGCATCGGCTTCAAATAACTCCAAACAGTCGCGTGAAATAGTCAATCGCGTCCTTTTGTTCAACTGAAAGCAGTCGTGAACCCATCTCGCAGACACCTTGTGGAAAACTCTCTTGACTCGTTGACAATGATGTTTTGAGTTCGTTCATAAGAGATGCCTATAATCTCGGCTATCTCTAATTTTTAATCTGCGGTCTCCCATTATTAAATCAAGTACTTTTTTAATATTTTCGTCAGTAGTTGACGTCGAAGGCCTTCCAGAGCGGGGTTCATCTTTCACACTCTCTACCACGCTTAAATTCTGCTATCCATTTTTTGACGGATGAATATGACAGAGCACAATCGCCTAATGTACTGACCATGTCATCATGGATGGCTTTTGATGATAGCCCCTTCTTATGGAGGTACTTAATGACGGCACGCTGCTCGATTTGCTCCATTCGCGGAAATTATGTCCGATTACTTTGTTAATAAATTTATAAAATCACAACTAATTATCGCACACGTTTCGCACTTCACACAATGAACTAGTCTGAACTGAACTAAATAATGTGTGTATGTTTTTAGAATTGAATGGATCTGTGTTAGGCCGAGTACTTTTCAATCCACCCTCGTAGGAAGTAGGTAGTGACGGAGGCGATCTTGCATATTGTTTCAGACTGCAGAGTTCAAGGCACTTAAGGCAACAAGGCTCTTGAATGAAAGGAAGCCATCGCCTTAGTAAAATGATGGAATAGATATCTAATAATACAAATGGTAAAGACCTTGATCAAATTAATATGAGATCACATGAGAAGCACCAGCTTTCAAATAAAAAGAATCATCGAAATAGGTTCACCGAGAAAAAAGTTATGAGGTTAACACACATAAAAAAACATACAGTCGAATTGAGTACCTCCTCATTTTTGAAGTCGATTGAAAAATACCACTCCACGGGATGCCAAAAATGAAGATCAGTTCACTATTACTACTAGTTCGGTATACTTAGGTTGTACATAATATGGATAGAATAAACAGTGATAGATCAAAACTTGCACCAACTTTATTTTTACACGACCAATTTGCATGCATCTTCCACTGGGTTAATTTTCATACTTAAGGAAAGGTTTTTTGATTTCTTACACTTACACAAAATATTGAGGTTTTCAACCTTTTTAGTTGTTTTTAATTCGAATCCTATTTAAAAATAATATTTCTGAAAATCCCATATTCAAGGTGATCCTTTTAAGCCAATTACGACTTTGTATTATATTTATAACCAACGTCGTATTGTATTTATAATCAACGTTTCTGCATTTTGATTCTTAATCGATGATAGATGTAGGTCAACATCCACTTACTATCAGATTTTTTTATAGAAAAGTGGTGACAAACCAGCACACAGTCCACGTGATCGTAAGTGGATGATGTGGACCATAGACATCTACATTTGATGATTGTGATGAGATGCATTGTCACCCCTGAGGTTTAAGATGGAATGCCTCGGGTGCTAAATAGGGTCTCCGGTTCTCTACACTCATATACACTCATACGAAACACAGCAGCATTAAGCTGTTATTTTACGCAGGTATTCTGTTAGAGCGTGATCCTTCCCCGGTCGAGCCGACCCATTCGTGCTACAAACGATAATATAGCTGCATCATGGTGGAATGTGCTCGTTTATCACCCTACTTCTACAATTTTTTTTAAATTGTTCCCGATATTTGTCTTCATCTAGCGAACAACATCAGCTACGACTCGGATCAAGCTCCTATTTGTGGGTTCTTGTCGTATACGAAGATGCTAAGTATAGATCTTAAAATAAAGACATGCGAGATACAATGCTGCGGTCGCCGTGACTTCGTTAACTTGATTCAAGTGTCTGTTTCCGCCAGGGCTGTTATAAAACCGCGCACATGCGGAAGCGCTATGAAATAACAAATGATATTTATAATTAGCCATAATAATAATGTCCTCCAGACTAAATTTCGTTCACGGCGGCCAGTCTCAAAGGAGACTAGCCATCTGCGCAGGACAGAATTATAGTGGTCGAGTGTATACGCAAGCACAGGTGCACTCTCTATTCCCTCACTCTCATAGGTCCGATAGGACAGTAACGGATACGACCAGAGAGAGATCAGGCCCAGGACCAACGGCTTTACGTGATTTCCGAGGCACGGGGGTGAAACACCACCACCTTTTTTATAGAAGAGGGGGCAAACAAGATTGCGGTTCACCTGATGGTAAATGTCGACCGCCGCCCATGAACAACTGTAACAACAGGTGCAGGTGCGTTGCCAGCCCTTTAAAAAGTACTCGTTTTTTGAAGTCGTATCGGTCAGGAAAAATCGTCGGTTGCGTCTATAAACAATTCCACAAAGAAGTCGTGCGAGGAAGAAAAATTGCACAGTAGTGGACCGCCAAGCATCCGGATGATGATGGTAACCTGAGTACTTTCGCGATGTGTGTTGGTGAATTTGTCTTAGCACTCCCCGTGGTAAATGCGATAGAAAATGCAAAGGGACAGATTTTTTCGCAGATTGCCGCATTAATTCTAAAATACTTAACAACCTAAAGTCATCCTGGCACTAGCATCTTACACTGCTACTTGGCGGCAGAAATAGATGAAAGAGTGGTACCTATCCAGATATACCCTAAGCAGAAAAGGAGGCGAAAAGGGAAAGGATCTGCCTTTCCTTTTCGACTCTTCGAACTCAAATGATGAGAAGTGCTAGAGACGTCGGGAATTAAAAAGAAGTAAAAATTAAATTCTATATAATTAATCTTAACCACTAAGAACACCATGAGATATTACTTGCTAGTCTGCGTCAAACGATATAAACGCGGGCACGAAATATATAATAGTACCACGTAGGCAAAGGCACATTCATGCCAATTCCGACTGAACGGTCAACGCCTATTGCAAGGCAACAATGATGTATGTGCATGTACATAATTTTCAACCGACTTCAAAAGAGGCGAAGGTTCTCAATTGTGAAAAAGTGTTACCTCAAAACTTTTTTCTAGGTGAACCGATTGTTATTTGACAGCTGGTGCTTCTCATGTGGTCCCATATAAATTTGATCAAGATCTGACCAGTAGTTTTTGAGTTATCCTTAATAACGCGTATTTAATTGACTTCGACTACGTTGATGATGTTCTCATTTTATTTATATTGAAGTCGGCTGTACAAAATTTTTAATTTTACCATTTGCATTATACAGTAATATCAATATAAGAGGACAGTACACACAATATCGACGGAGGTAAAGCTATCTTACACTGTAAATTATGTGTTAACATTGCTAAAGACAATTACAGTATATTAAAGTCCACAGCTGAACATAGGCCTTAGATTATTTCATAGGGGATATTTGCTATAGTTGGCACGCTTGGCAAGTGGGTTGGCAACAGCAGTTTTTTATTTTTAATCGTTATTAGGAAGACGCTGCCCATCTCCTAATTTGTTTCCTTCTGCCGCCTTTTACGATACCCATGGGATGATATGGGGTAGTGGATATTATTACTGGCGGTGTATTCTTACTATACGGTAAAGAAAAAAAAAATTAAATTTTCTTTATTTATTCCGAAACAGGTTTATATACTATACGAGGGCGACACTGAAAGTTTTTAGAACTGGTCACTTGTAAACGATATAATAAACAAATTATTTCAAATTTTGAAAATGGTACTCTTTGCCAATATTATTGTTTATGTATTTTATTAATTTTTTATTTTTTACGATTTGGCGGCAAATTAAAATTGTCTGTGTCACGTCAGCATGAATTTCATTTAAGTCAACAAGAAAGTTATGATAAACTTCGATTGGCCTTTCACGATGAAGCCCCATCTCGTGCCACTGTTTACAACTGGTTTAATGAGTTTAAACGTGGTCGCACTAATCTCACCGATGATCTGCGTGAGGGACGGCCTTCTACGGCGACGACTGAAGATAACATCAGTGTTGTGCGGCGTATGATAGAGACTGACAAAGAGTGACTTATCAGCAGATGCGGACAAGCTTAGGCATCGGTATGAGTCAAGTGCACAAAATATTGAATATTTAGCGGTCAGGAAGCTTTGTGCCCGGTGGATACCTCATAATTTGACAGAGGCCCAAAACCCGTCGTGTTGATTGGTGTTGTGAAATGGTTCAAATATTTAACGGAGGTGACTCAAATGTTGTGTTCGACATACTTACGGTTGGCGAAAGCTGGATTTATTGTTATGATCCTGAAACTAAGAGACAGTCTGCTGTCTGGGTGTTTCCGTCCGAGAAGTTGCCAACCAAAGTGGAGAGAGGTCGAAGTGTGGGAAAAAAGATGGTGGCCTCGTTCTTCGGAAGGACAGGTCATTACGCAACAATTGTTTTAGAGGATCGAAAACAGTTACTGCAGAGTGGTACACTAAACTGTTGGAACACTAAAAGTACTAAATTGTTTGCCACTTGTCTTGGAAAAGTTCGGGAGAAACGACCTCGCAATAGGATCCTCCTTCACCACGACAACGCCTCGTCGCACACCGCCAAGCAAACAATGGACTATTTGGCGACGTCAGACGTGGAATTACTGGGTCACCCGCCCTATAGTCCCGACCTTTGCGATTTTTATTTATTTCCGAAAATAAAAACTTCGAGGAAAACGTTTTATGGACGCCGAGGAAGCAGTGGCTGCGTTTCAAAATGCGAGTGGGCAAAGTGCTTTTCTCAGTGGTTCCATCGGATGCAGCGATGTATTGATGTGATTGATTGTGGACACTATTGAAAATTACTCGTATTGGTAAATGTACAAGCTGTAGATTTTGTTTCACAAACATCACTCATTGAACCGCTCACCGTTTAAGCGATAACAGTATCTATATTGACAGTAATTGGGAGAAAAATTGCGTATCTGTTACTACAAGACGGGAGTTAAAAAAGCGGACAGGCAATAACTGATAATCTTCGATGAATTTGTTATAAGTTGTTTCGTGATAAATATGAATAAATAAAATTGGGTGCGCGTACTTTTACGCGCGTTAGAAATTATATTTAATTTTTTATTAAGAAATTATTTTTTATAGAACTGAAGTGTCGAACGAACTTAAAGTGTACTTAATGATGAATGACTAATGTAGTCCATGGGCATCTGCAGCCTACTTTAAACAAAGAAAGCTACAAATATGTTGTCACCACTGAGGACCAAGATGGAATGCCTCACAATCTGTAATAGTACCAGGTCTCTATACACAGCACACGACAGCGGCACAAGCACTGCCATTTACTATTGCTATTTGCTACCCAGACAGACTCCTCGGAAGAAACTATTTACTACGGTATTCTACCACCTAGTGACGTTATTGTGTTATATTATTTGACGGTAACTACAAAGTCCCCCACTAGATGGAGTGACGACCTGGTAAGATATGCAGGATGTCAATGGATGCAGGTGGCTCGGGACCGTGCTGTGTGGCGTTCCCTGAGGGAGGCCTATGTTCAGCAGTGGACTTGTGAAGGGCTGTGATGATGATGATGATGAAGTACAGAGTCGCAAAAAAAAATTTTTTTTACTTATTATAAACCGGTGCTTAACCACAATCCCACCTGGTGGTAAATGGTGATGCAGCCATAGATGGTAAATCGCACTGTCTTAGCTTAACAAAAGCCTATTCACTCTTGCCTTGAAGACGCCAGATTGTATTCGGACGGAAAGATAGACGCCGGCAAATTATTCCACTCCTTTGTTGTACGCATTACAAAAGATGAAGCAAACCGTTTGGTTCTTATGCGTGGAATATCGACAACAAAGGGATGAAGACCCGCCGACCGCCTGGTTGTCCGATGGTGGAAAGAAGAGGAAGGAATTAAAACGTGTAATTCCTGCGCACACTCACCGAAATGCATCCTATAGAATACCGAGAGACTGGCTACTCTGCGCGTGTGCTCGAGGCTGACAAGATTGCTTTCAACCAAATCAAGGTCACCAATGAGCCTCTTAGCACGTCTCTCCACTGAGTCCAACGCTGCCAGGTGGCATTTTGCAGCACCAGCCCATATGTGACAGCAGTACTCCATGCACGACCGAATTAAGATATCAACTCTTCTGCTTTTTCATAGTTACCCAGGAAGAAACTAAGTTTTACGGATTATATCGTATATATTAACTTATTTTACAGCACCCGTGATTACGGGGAGAAAGAGGTGTTTGTCGTCGTCCCAATGTCATAGTTAACAACGGGGTCCTTCAGTTTGATTTCATTTAAATGTTTAGTGAAATCATTATACAAAGAAAGAAATAAACTAAATAGGTATACATCAAAAACAAATAATGAATGACTCGCCTCCAAGCCAATTTCATTAACGTGTAAACTGAATAATTAACATCTGATAAAGTTTTATAGATAAAATTATTTTATTTTATCCTGGTGATCCTGATCTTAGGTTAAAGTTGTTAAATTATTGTATTGTTATCGTATTGATGCAAATTTTCTAGTCAATCGGCTGTCTATATGTTGGTGAAAATCACATTAAAAGATTCCGTCCGTTACATAGATACTCCTAGATAGATAGATACACGAAGCTAATAAAAGTGTGTTCAACTCAAACCACAGTAAAAAAATCTCAACATGAATTCCCAAGCATCTAAAATACCACTTCACAATCATACTAATATTACAAGAGCTGTTTGCATGCTCGCAAGCTATCAAGAGCCATCCAACATCCATCGATCTCTTTTCCTTTAAGAACCTGCGTAGGCTCGGTAGGTAGGCGGCACTCATGGAAACGAGACCCCTTCATATTGATTAAATGTTGCCTAGCTACGTATTTAACGTTACGTTAAAAGTCTTATTTATATCTTTATATTTATAATTCATCTGTACGTGTGTTTGTCACTGAACTCCTCGTAAACGGCTAGACCGATTTTGATGAAATTTCTTGTGTGTGTTTGAATGAGTGAGTGAGTTTTGTTTTATTTATAGGAATACGAAGGAGCACATAGTTCACCTGACGGTAAGAAGAGATATATAGGAGAAATTCCATCTTAAAAGTTAGTAAAGTAAAGTTACAGCCTATATACGTCCCACTACTGGGCACAGGCCTCCTCTCATTTCTGAGAGGGTTTTAGGGCAAGGAAGTGTCCGCCGCGCTGCCCCAATGCGTGTTGGCGAACTTCACATGTCTTCGAAATATATTTTTTTTTTTTAGATTTCTCAGACATGCAGGTTTCCTCACGATGTTTTCCTTCACCGCCGAGCACGTGGTAAATCAGCACTTAAAATTGCAATTAACAATTTCATTGGTGCCGGCGGGGATCGAACCCGGGTTGCTCGCGTACTGTGTAATTTACAGCGAGCGCTAACCATCTGAGCTACCACGGCTCTATTCTATTCTTCTATTCCATCTTAGTATTCAGGATTCTTCCTCCTCCTTTGGATTCTTAATCGATGATAGATGTGGATGTCTATGACCCACAGCTTCCACTTACCATCAGCTGGGCTGTGTGCTCGATTGTCACCCGCATTCTATAAAAAGAAGCTTAACGCTGCTGTGTTTCGTATGGTGAGTGTAGAGAACCGGAGACGAGGCATTCTATCTTAGTCCTCACGGGTGACAATGCATCTGTATTTTGATTCGTAGTTGAGGATGGATGTAGATGTCTATAGGCCTCAGCAAACTACTTACCACCAGGTGGACCTTGTGTTCGTTTGTCACCCTTATCCTATAAAAAAATACCTCGTTTCCAGTAAAAGGGGTCTCCGGATCTCTACACTCACCATACAAATAGCAGCATTAAGCTACCATTTTACGCTGGTATTCTGTCGAGCGTGGGCATTCCCCGATCGAGCCGACCCATAATACAGAGGCAACAAAGCTCTATCACGTAAAAATTACTTTATAATCATTATAAATGTGTAATAATTGCTCCGCTCAGCTGAAATTTTAATTTCGACTCGGCACCTGCTTCATAAAACGCTAGTCACAAAGGTCATTACGTTTCTAATACTGTCTGCGTGGACTAATCCTTAGCGAATACCCAATCGTCAAGCACTCAGCTTATTAGATTCTGTTTGTTTAGTAAGGTTTCGATCGGGGCTCGTATTTCCGTTAATTATAGTGGCAACAGTGCCAACACTTGTGATTATAAAAAGTAAAAAGTAAAGTAGCAGCCTTTTTTTATAGAATAAGAATGCCAAGCGAGCACACAGTCCACCTGATAGTAAGTGGATGCTGTGTCCCATAGACATCTATATTTATCTTCGATTAAGAATCAAAATTCTTTATCACCCCTGAGGATTAAGATGGTATGCCTCGTTTCCAGTAAATAGGCTCTCCAGTTCTCCACACTCAACATTTGAAACACGGCAGCATTAAGCTGATATTTCACGCTGGTTTTCTGTGAGAGCGTGGTCCTTTCCCGGTCGAGTCGTGACTCTACCACGTATAAAAGCATATATGTATACGTCGCACTGTTAGGCACAGGCCACCTCTGATTTCTGAAAGGGTATTTGGAGCAGGGAAGAGACTACCGTGATGCGTGTTAGTGGACTTCACATGCCCGTAACCATTAGGTACCTGTTACAGCCTATCAAAAGTCCACCGCTGAACATAGGCCTCTTAGGAGATTGTCTCATATCCCATTTATTTGCCATAGTTGCCACGCTTGGCCAACCTGCCTCGCAACGATAGTTTTTTTAATTATCTAGTTACGTAGTAGTATACGAAGACACTGCTGCCCATCTCCTGATTTGTTTTCCTTTTTTTTTTTTTTTTATAGGATAGGGTGACAAACGAGCACACAGTCCACCTGATGGTAAGTGGTTGCTGTGACCCATAGACATCTACATTTATCCTCAATAAAGAATCAAAATGCAGATGCATCGTCACCCGTGAGGACTAAGATGGAATGCCTCTTTTCCAGTAAAATGGGTCTCCGGTTCTCTACACTCACCATACGAAACACAGCAGTGTCAAGCTGCCATTTTACGCTGGTATTCTGTGAGAGCGTGGTCCTTCCCCGGTCGAGCCGACCCATTCGTGCTACAACTATACTACTAATTTAGCTGCAGCATGGCTCTACCACGTACAAAAAGTTCCTTTGTCGCCTCATACGATAGCCATGGGACCATATGTCATATGGGGTAGTGGATATTCTTACACCGCCACAACACGGTTTAACAAATCATATGTCCATGTGAATATTTTAAATTTTTCAGACATGAAGATTTCCGAACGATGCTTTCCTTCACCACTGAGTACGTGGTGAATCAGCATTTAAAATAGCAATAATTAACTATTTCATTGGTGCCGACGAAATCGTATCCTTTACTTGCGTTATAAAGACACAATCTGATTCAAATGAGAATAGGGACGTCAATGAACTCAAATGTCAACTGTCACTTGAAAAGTACGGCTAACAAAGAAAATTAATTTTATATTTATTTAACCGAGTCGTAGTGCCGTGTAGTGGCGTGTGCCATGTAGTGGCGGTGTAAGAATATCCACTATCCCGTGGGTAGTTAGGTAAGAGGCGACAGAGGGAAATTGAAACATGTGATGGGCAGCAGCATCTTCCTGATAAATCTATGAGGCAATCTATGGAGGAGACCTATGTTCAGCAGTGGACTTTAATAGGCTGTAAGGGATGAATGGATGGAGTCTTAGTATTGCCTAATATATTGAAGTCATAATTAGTTAAAAAAATAATTTTAAACTGTTTTTTTTTTCGATTTTCATTGTTAGCAACATTTCGTCAAAAAGCAAAGAGTATGCCATCTGTCAGTGTACTTCGTCGTGCGATAAGAGTGCTAGATTCCGATTAAAACTTTTTCTTTCATGGTTCTTTTGTATTTATTTTTGTAAATAAATATTATTTCCACAATATCTGTTTTACTCACCCTACCTAACTGGTTTGAATTGACAGCTATGACGTCAAAATATGGCGCCTGGTCAGTCCTATTCTTATTTGAATAGCATAGTACTTCAATTCAATAAAATCAAACAAGTCCGAAGAATAAAACAGTAATTACAAAAACCTAAAAGAAAAGTTTACTGAAAAGAGAAAAGTTTTATAGCATATGTCACTCTCACAAATAAGAAGAATCTAACGACACCTCATATGCTAAAAATCTATCAAGCGGTTTAGGCTACAGAGCGTGCCAAAGAAATAGACATACATAATATATACAAACATACTCTTGATAAACACGTTATACTTGGTAGAGCCATGCTGCAGCTATATATGTGGTATAGTTATAGCACGAACGGGTCGGCTTGACCAGGGAAGGACCACGCTCTCACAGAATACCAGCGTAAAATATTAGCTTAACGCTGCTGTTTCGTATGGTGAGTGTAGAGAACCGGATACCCTTTTTACTGGAAACGAGGCATTCCATCTTCGTCCTCACGGGTGACAACGCATGAGCATTTTGATTCGTAATCGAGGATAGATGTAGATGTCTATGGGCCACAGCAAACACAACATCAGGTGGACAGTACTCGTTTGTCACCCTTATACAATAAAAAAAAACATTACTCTCCTTCTGGGGCAGTCGGATAATCATAAGATTACTCAGAACTGCAAACACTCCAAGGTGCTCGCGTCCGCTGCGAAAGAGAACACCACAAATAGCTAATCTCCTTTACGTCACTCGATTCAATAACATACTTGCGGTCAACGCTGAAATCGTTAAAACTCCCTTAACGTTTTGTTTATATGCAAGCTTAAAGCGCGGCGGTTAAAAAAATTAACGGCAATAAAATAGCAGTTTACGATTTTGCACAGGTATTAACTACGAATAAAACAAATTTTACGAATAAAATTTTACAATTTTTATTGTGATTAATGTTGACTTGTTTTTATCCGACTGCCCAAGGAGGGTAATGTTTTTCAGGAGTATGTATGTATGTATGTATGTATGTGTGTCTATTTCTTTGGCACGCTCTGTAGCCTAAACAACTTGATGGATTTTAACAATGAGGTGAGTGAGTGAGTTAGTCTGGGCTACCTTCAGTTTTTTATTTTTTTATTTTATCACTTTCAGAATTGCACGCAAATGAAAGCACCCAACCATTTTTTCTTTTAGAATTTTAATGTATTTTAATTTCAATAGCTCCGATGTAATAATGGTGGGAATTAACTGGACATATTGACATAAGGAAGTCTGTAGTCTTTTAGATATTATTAGCTCATTGTGCGTAAATTGGCCCAAAAATTAATATTCAGAAGCTAAAAGTAACGTGGGTTAACTTTGACATCAGGATGTTAAATACCTCATTAACCCCTGTGTGAATGGTTTTAAAATATTTATTTATATATTATATTTTAATATCTTTGACAAAATGAATTATGATGCAACATTTAATATGTTTATTTCTTTAAAAAAATAAACATACTAGTCTCTAAGTGAGTACCTTCTTTTAATATTGTAAATAGCGTGTACAGTTCTTCTCTATAGTATAAATATATTTTCAACATCAGTTGCTGGCGGTGCACTTTGGGTAGCCCTTAACGATTATGACAATGAACTTTTTTTTTAATGAGAGGGAGGCCTGTGCTCAGGTGTGGGACGGAGAGCATTATGTGATGCCTTCACGCACCACTTTATGTGCCTTCATGGACCGCCAGTGGTACACGGACCACCGCTTAAGAACCACTGGTCTATAGCATTAATACATTTTAACAGATAAAAATATTTAACAAACTCGCGCTAATTTAGCAGTGCTAATAATATCGAGTTTTAAAATACGACAGCGACCTTGTGAGAGCGTTTTCAACTTCCGAAACAGTCGCCTTGGTGATGTACTAGAACATGTGTTGATCCAAATAGCACAGTGTACACGAGATTTTAAATCCACAGGAAGGTCATGAATATAAGTCCAGGTGATGAACGACCGTGAAATGGAATAATAATGGAGCTTCAATATAGAGTACAGTTTCGAGAATACACGAATAAATTTTAATTGAAACACGCTTTTATAGCTGTCTCGCCAGCAAATCAAAGTCAGGAATTTGCATTTAGAAAAAGTTAAAATTAGAAGCTTTTTAGGTGCTAATTAGGTGCTAAGTTTAAAAAGTGGATGCTGTTGTGTATTGTGTGGTACCCTTCCCCCCTTGGGGAAATGTATAGTTTATGAATAATATTTTTTTTGTAAAATCATAACCTCTCTTTTTTACACAGGAATATTGACACAGTTAATTCTGCAACGGCTTCGGCGCTGCGGGCGGGGGTTGCTCTCCCTCCGCGGCTACAGCTTTAAAAAAACACTCTAGGGGTAGGGCAGACATGGTCTCGTCAGGGGGGAGCGGGGCACAGTTTTATAGTCAATTTTCGTGACCATTTGGTAAAAAAATTGTGTAGAAATAATATCCTTCTCATCGACCTTTTTAGAGTTCCGTACCCGAAGGGTACCGACTGGACCCTAATACTAAGCATCCGTCTGTATGTCAGCGGACTGTATCTCATGATTCGTAATAAGATAAGACAGTTGAAATTTTCACAGAATGTGTATTCCTGTTGCCGCTATAACAAATAATAAAAATAAAAATAAAAATAAATTAAAAATTGAAGGGGGCTCTCCTACTAGATACGTGTTTTTTTTTCATACATAGTATTAAATCTTGTACGATGGTACGGAACCCTTCATGCGCGAGTCCGACTCGCACTTGGTCCATCATTATTGACTATTAAATAGATTATATCATGTATCATTGGTACTAATATTTGTATGTACTTTCCTTTGTATTTTGTCAACTGGGAGCGAGACCTGATAACCTGAAATACAGGTACGTCGCCTAGATTCGGCATCAGTCTCTTATATTACTTTGAGCTTAATTTTCTTTTTTACTGGAAACGGGACATTCCTTGTTGGTCGTAAAGGTTGACAACGCATCTGCATTCTTTACTCAGGATTGATGTGGTTGTCTATAGGCCACATAAACCACTTACCATCAGGTGGATCATGTGCTCGTTTGTCACCCATATTCTATAAATTAAACAAGTGGTAAAATTAAAACAACCGACTTCAATATAAATTATTAAGGATAACTCAAAAACTATTGGTCAGACCTTGATCAATTTATATGGGACCACACGAGAAGCACCAGCTTTCAAATAAAAAAAGAATCATCAAAATCGGTACAACTAGAAAAAAGTTATGAGGTAACACACATAAAAAGAATTTTAAAAAATCAGTCGAATTGAGTACCTCCTCCAAGTCGGTTAAAAAAGTGAGTGCAGCCGGTATGCCTTTAACATTAATGCGAGTTAATACATTTTACGCGCCTATCCATTTCATTGCCAT
The DNA here is from genome assembly GCA_029286625.1 of Parnassius orleans. Classification (NCBI taxonomy): domain Eukaryota; kingdom Metazoa; phylum Arthropoda; class Insecta; order Lepidoptera; family Papilionidae; genus Parnassius; species Parnassius orleans. The sequence goes on along the minus strand of JAGSMP010000047.1, from coordinate 1,556,568 downwards.
GTTCCAATGCTAGAAATAGCTACCACAGATTACAGCGAAATACACAGTAGTGTTCATCACGTGTTATAAACATAACAAATACAATCCTAATTCAAATTAAAGGTTACGTCCTCTGCGTTCAGCAACATGATTGTGTAACTCCGTTGGGAATCATTTGTCGGTGATCCCACCGCAATTACGTTGTTTCTTCGTTATGGTAAAATTTTGACTAAAAAAAGGTATGTACATAATAAAGACATCGACAACATTTTTTTTATGAGATAAGTTGACAAACGAGCACACAGTCCACCTGATGGTAAGTGGTTGCTGTGACCCATAGACATCTACATACGAGGGTAATCCAAAAGTAATGATAATGAAAATAAAACACGGTAATTAAAGTTAAAATAATAATTTATTTTTCTACATAGTCTCTAACAAATCAATACATTTAATTCATCTTTTTCTAAACCCAGGATTCCCTTTGAAAAAAATTATTTGTCTTGACCTCCCAAAACGCTTCAACAACAGCCATTACTTACTATCGTCTTCAATTTCTTGCCTCGGAGGCGTTCCTTGAGCCGAGGAAAGAGGTAGAAATCACTAGGAACTAGATCTGGCGAATAGGGAGGGTGTTCGAGCAGTTCGAATCCCGTTTCTTGAATGGCAGCCATCACAACTGCGGCTTTGTGAGTCGGTGCTGTCTTGGTGAAACAACACTCCAGCTCGCAGTTTGCCGCGTCTTTTTCATAATGGCCTCCATAATCTTCTTATTTGGTCTGCGTAGTAGGGCCCGTAATAGTGGCTCCCTTTTCCAAATATTCCACCATTATGCCTTGAGCGTCCCAAAAACAGACGCCATAACCTTTCCGCCGAACTTGAAACTTTGAATTTCTTTGGCGTCGGTGAGGAGCTCGCTTCCAAGTCATCGATTGTTGTTTCGTTTCAGGATCAAAATGGTGGATCAGGTCTCGTCCAGTCACAAAACGGAACAAAAATTTTCTTGATCTGCTTGGAACTTTTCGAGATTGACCTCGAAATGTCAACTCGATTTTTCTTTTGCTCGTCGGTTAACATTCTAGGTACCCAACGCGCAGAGACCTTTTTCATATGCAACTCGTTCGCAAAGATTCTTTGAACGCTGCCATATGAGATCCTGTAACCTCAGCTACATGCCTGACGGTTACTCTTCGATCTGCCAACACAACATCTTCGACTTTTTCACGTTGTCTTCAGTGAGGGACGTGGATGGGCGTCCTTCGCGATGTTCATCTTCAGTGGATGTTCTGCCCAGTTTAAACTCCTTGGCCCAGCGTGCAACTGTAGAATATGGAGGAGCAGAGTCCCCAATGTTTCCACTAAGTCACTGTGTATGTTTTTGAAGACATTTTTTCAAACAGAGGTACTGATGACAGCTCTAATTTCGTTTTCTCCATGTTGATGTCATCTCTTTGACAGTTCGTATTCAAATGAATGTATCTCCGGAAATCGTGATCTATTTATGATTTTTAGGCTGACGTAGTGAGTATATAAGCAAGCAAAAAATATTTTTTTGGATTTTTATGCGGACCTGAATTAACCGATTATCATTACTTTTGGATCACCCTCGTATATCCTCAATAAAAAATCAAAATGCAGATGCGTTGTCACCCGTGAGGACTAAGATGGAATGCCTCTCCAGTAAAAGAGTCTCGGTTCTCTACACTCACCATACGAAACACAGCAGTGTTAAGCTGCTATTTTACGCTGGTATTCTGTGAGAGCGTGGTCCTTCCCCGGTCGAGCCGACCCATTCGTGCTACAACTATACTACTAATATAGCTGCAGCATGGCTCTACCACGTATTAATAGAACTATCGATGTTATTTATTAGTTTTTAATATAATAAGGGTGACAAACGAGCACACAGTCCACCTGATAGTAAGTGGATGCTGTGGCCCATAGACATCTACATCTTTCCTCGATTAAAAATCTAAATGCAGATGCGTTGTACCCCAGAGGATTAAATGGAATGTCTTGTTAAAAGTAAAAGGGTAAAATGTTATATACCCTCACCATACGAGATTCCATGAGAGCGTGGATCTACCCCAGTCGAGCCGACCCATTTGTACCGCAGCCACTCTACCGTGTACGTGAAAATTTATTTAAAATACATTATAAGAGTTTAAAAAAACTTAAACAATACGCATTGATCATGAGTTGTCATGACCTTAATAATAATGTTTTCCAGACCAAATTTCCGTCACGACGGCCAGTCTCAAGGGAGACTAGCCATTTGCACAGGACAGGATTATAGTGCCGAGTGTGTGCACAAGTACAGGTGTGCACTCTCTATTCCCTCACTCTCATAGCCCGATGGGACGGTAATCCAACACGACCGGTGATAGATCAGGTGCACGACCAACGGCTTTCCGTGCTTTCCGAGGCACGGGTTCAAACACCGCCAACTTTCTGACTCCGGGGTGCTACTGAAAATTCCTTGACAGAAAAACCCAATAACTGATTTTGGCCCGATCCGGGATTCAAACCCGGGATCTCATGAACAGCGATCGCAGTTACGACTACTAGGGGCACTACAACTAGACATGAAATTATTGTATTATCATAGATCCAACATTTCAAATTATTGAGACGTCGGAAGTAGGTAATCATTGAATTTTAAAATTCCACTGCATCAATACATACATATATACAGGTCAAACTAATAAAATCGTGTAAAAAATCATGTCCGACTGTCCCTCGTAACCCAAACACAAAGTCAGTATTACACGCCCTTTCTAAGGTATTAACTTTTATTCGAAGTGCGATAATTGAATTCGACTCTGTGCACTCGTGAGCACGTGCCGACCTTGCGTCTTACGTTTGGCCTCCAAATAGAGACAGGCTCCGCTCTTACATGTCGTAAGGAATACATTAAGAAGTAGTAACTTGCGTTTAACTTTTTTTACAAAATTATATCTCTGCCCTACGTTTGGCCTCCAAATAGAGACAGGCTGCGCTCTTACATGTCGTAAGGAATACATTAAGAAGTAGTAACTTGCGTTTAACTTTTTACAAAATTATATCTCTGCCCATTACGATTTGTTACCATTATGGTCATGGGGGGACTGCTACGTAGACATGGCACTATATTCTAAAATTCACACCATCTCACAGAGTACCAGCGTAAAATAGCAGCTCAATGCTGCTGTGTTTCGTACGGTGAGTGTAGAGTACCGGAGACCCTTTTTACTGGATACGAGCCCTTTCATTTTAGTCCTCAGGGGTAACAACGCATCTGCATTTTGATTCTTAATCGAGAATAGATGTCTATGGGGCACATATCAGGTGGGCTGTGTGCTCGCTTTTCACCCTTATTCTATAAATAAAACCGTCATCGTTAAAAATATCATGATGTTCATACACTCTTAATCATGCGCTACATTCGTTTTAAATGCCATAAAACTGCTTGATCCCCTCTAATGAATATGAACCCTTAAAACTTATATAAAAGTTAAAGATCGGCACGGAGATTAGTCGGCGTTGAGACGCCGTATACTTGTATATTATATACTAGATATATATATTATATCGATATATCGAGGGTGTGAATATATTATACTCATATTATACGTTATGCTGTAAGCAGGCGTGACTGTTTGCTATTATACAATATATATAAGTTTATTTTGACTATTAACGCTTTTGGTCGGAATTAGACCAATTCTGTATGTAAAGAAACAACATTCAACTTAAATTTCAGAAACATACCTGGAATATATATATATATGAAAAGGTGGAAAGGGCAATGAAGAAGCATGAGAGAATTGATGAAAAAATTCAGTAAACATAAAATTCCTTAAAATATAGATTATCTTTAAATTAATACGTGAAGGGGTACTTAATATGTGTTACAAATACATAAAATTATATTTCGACCATTAGGCGACCACTAGTTATAACAAATAATAAGGATTTGTGATAAAGCAATTTGAAAGAAATGGAAACAACTCTAAGTATTTTATTAGAATGCAGGAAGGGCAAAGGGATCTTAGCTTATACAGCCAAAGTACATGAACAAAATGCTTTCATTTAATGGGTTAAAGCCAGTCACAAGGCACTGGCCTAGGGCATCACCGCAGAGAGGGTATCAGTTATTTATCTTCTGATAAAAATTATGTTTTAATATTTAAAAAAAAAAGCATGTTACTTGTCAATCAAAATAGGAATGGATCTCTCGCTATTACAAATGCACTAAATGCATTTAGATTTAATTTATTATGAAACAGAATTTAATATGGGAAAAAATACAATATATTTTTTTTTAATTTAGTGATCAGAAAAATTGTATATGATATCAATATTCGCAATGTTCTCTTCTCATATTTTTGAAGCAGTATTTCAGCCATTAAAGTATAACTTAAAATTGTAACGAATTTACTTCAAATAAAAAAAAAACAATATAAATGAAAAACTAGGGAACCATTTTGTTTTAAAAACTTAGGGCACTAAAAAGTTAAATCAGGCGTTGGTTAACGCGTTTTATATGGATCTCAGAGCAACAGAATACTAATATGGATAAATGATAACTATTTCTGCAGCGAAGTAGCAGTCCAAAGGACTGTTGTTTCGTTTGTGAGGGCAACAGTATTACAGACTATGAGATATTCCAGCACTAAGAAATATCAACGCATCGCAGCCTTCTTTGTTTGTATCTCGCTGCAGTTGGAATAGACATGGGCTACAATGGCTACTCACCACATCGTAGGTTGAATTGTGATCATGTTTATCACTTTAACGTAACGAAAAACTAAAAACTCAAGGCTTATAATTCTTTAAAGAGCAAGACGTAACATACTCTTTTTTGTGAGCGTTATGGAGCGAGAAATATATGTACGTATAAGGACTGATGATGAGTATAACTGATGATTTCTGTTTTTCGGACATTTCATTTCATTAAAAATATACAGACTTACTAAATAATAGGAATAACTTATACCTCATCAATGCTTCATACTAACACATCAGTTCAAAACTCTAAGCATACAACGCTTTCTGCTTAGAGTGGTTCACAACAGTAACAGAATTAAAGGATTCGATTTTTTTAAACTTTTTATAAGCCAGTGTTTGACTACAATCCCACCTGGACCTGGTCATAAGTGGTGATGACGATGAGGCCCTAGATAGTAAAGCTGTCTTCCCATAAAAAAGTCATTTGAACAAAAATAAATAACTTTAACTCACGTAGTATCGGCATTTCTCGACGACGCCAACCCTAGCCGAGAAAGTCTCGTTCGTCGCCTCAATTTCAAGCAATCTACTCTTCAAGTCCAGGTGATTCTTCTGGATGAAGTATACGTAGTCTACGCCGATCATCTGTGAAAATTTGCAAACATTATCGCCTAATACTCAATTGATACTCAAATTTAAAATGTCGTTAAGTCTCGTGGTGTGAAAATCACTATGACCTGAAAAAAATTTTTTTTTTGAAATCACCTTTTTCAGCAAGTAGGAGCGTCCACATTGAGTTGGCAGCGCCTCGTGGTGTACCGCTGCGAGTCGTCCGCGGTCCAACTGTCCTCTGTGATCACACACTCGAGCACCACCGGGATCTGCGGGCAGCTGGGGAACCGCCTCTCGTATGCCTGCACGACAAGACAACTGGTTGCATTACGGCTGCATTACACGTGTCACATCAGTGTAATTGTTTGTACATTTTAGTCGGTTTTTATTCAAAGCGGTTTATTTATGTCGACCCGACTAAGGAATAACCGCACTCTTAAAGAATGTCAGCGTAAAATGGCAGCATAATAGGCTGTGCTGCGTATAGGGAGTGAAGAGTACTCGAGGTCCTTTTTACTGGAAGTGTCTCATTATGCTTATAGTTTTATATACAATTTTTTTATAGAACTGAAGTGACATGCAAACTCTTTCTAGGTGTTAGGACATCTTTCTGCCTAGGATTCTGTCTGGGTAGGTATTTCTGCCGCTTAATAGCAGCACACAAGTAAAGAAACCGTAATAGCAGTGCCCACACTGCTGTGTGATTGAGGGTGATATTTACTTCCCTCTCTATCTACCTTGTTAATGATTGTGTAACATATTAAATGATTGTAAACTTCTTTTATCAAAAATAATATCCCGTTGGGTTTCTTGCTGGTTCTTCTCAAGACAGAGGTATTTTGCGAACCATTAATAAATCAAACATAAGAGTGACTTTCAGTAATTATTATTTATAATCTATATTGAATAAAAAAGTTTCTATTTATATTACCGAGATGGACTTCTGGAAAGTGTCATCTTTTTAATCTACAGCAATAGATTAATGTAAGAATTAATTAAAATTGTTTTATACGATCTTTACTTGCAATTGACTAGCAGGCAAATACGGCTTTATTCAATATCAGTTCGAAAGTTTCAAGGAGTAGCCATCATACAGAAAGTGTTTTTTGAGCTGTTGGTACTTAGGCAAACAAAGTCAGACAGCAGACAATGTTATTTAAACTACTATTAGTACATTGGACAGGTTCTAAAAGTCTATTTTTTATTTTATTTATTAAAAATATACAAACAAATGTACAAAGGTATTTATAAAAGTATTATCAAAAAAAAGTATACAAATAAATAAAATTGGAGTGTCTGTTTGTAATGTCAAAATAACAGCTTTTCACTAAATGCATATGAAAGTATATACGGTACTTATAACAAAAACACAATTTTTAAAATTTTTGTCTGTCTGTCTGTCTGTCTCTTTGTTCCGGCTAATCTCCGAAACGGCTAGACCGATTTTGATGGGACTTTCACTGGCAGATAGCTGATGTTATGAGGAGTAACTTAGGATACTATAGGATTTTATTTTAGAAAAAGAATTAGGGTTCCGCGCAAAAAAATTAAAAACCTAAATTAGACGCGAGCGAAGTAGTATTAGTATAAACAATAAGTAACGAGTTGAAGAGAAAAAAGTGACTAACACAAGAAAAAAAAAATAACTATTAAACAGTATAAAAGAATCTTGCACGAATTAAATATTAAATTTGTAATACTTGTAATTTTTTCTTAACATATTTATTAAATGCACAAAAATGTGAGGCAGTAAAAATATCAATATCGCTAAAATAATCATTATATGAATACACTATGCGTCTTAATGGAGAACGAAGGGAAATCTAAATTTATTTCACAATGGAATTAAACAAATTTTACGGATTATATCGCATTTAATTTATATTAACTTTTTATTCCCATTTCGGGCACTTTACAGCGCCGATGGCCACGAGGGGGACTGAGGTGTTTGACGTCCTGTTGTCATAGTTAACGAAGGCTACCTTCAACTTTTCATTATTATTTTTTTGTTCTGATCTCCGAAGAACGAGCTTACGGTATCCTTGAAGTCTTGCAGTACAATGCTTGGGTTTGGATTGATTTTATTTATTATGGGATCCTAACCAAATGGTAGCACCCAGCTATCCCTCTATTGAAATTAGGATGTTTTTTTTTAAATTTCAATAGCCTCGCAAAACATCCTTGGAAAGGAATCGGTATTCTTTTGGAGGATTTGTGGTTTATCAAATCTGGTATAATGGTTGGCACGATCCTGAACATGTTAGCATACTATATGTTGACCCTTTAGAAATTAAAAAAGTTAAAATTAATCGCGATAACATATGTAAAATTAGGAAATCATAATTTCACTATGTTATTCCTCCGATATAATCGCAGACTGTGTACGACTTAGTAATGTTTAATTAAATTATAAACGGCACTGTCTATAGTGAACAATTGCTCTCAATTTCGGTCCCATATAATTTACTCAAAAAGCCTCCAGAACTTTCTGTCCTTCCTGAAGTTAAAACAATGTATGCTTGTTATAACGAAATTACTGTAAAGTTGCCAACACTAGATATATGTTCAGATTCCCTATAAAAGTTTAATGGCAAATAAATCGACTCTTTTTAAACAACACTAGTCATTGATATATCATCTTTGGAAATATATAATTTAAACTGTATAAACTACTCAAAATATTTTAAGAAAGATGTTATGAAAGCTATGTTTAGCTTCAGCTTTAGCTTAAACAAAATTAAACTTTCTAAAATATTAATGGACATTTGAAATAGTATTTTTATTATACCTTAAAATAAATTGTTACATAGCATTTAAAGAAGTAAGAAGAATTCGATGGATGCAGGTGGCTCAGGACCGTGCTTTGTGGCATTCCTTGGGGAGGCCTATGTTCAGAAGTGAACTAGAAGGGCTTTAATGATGATAGCATTTAAAAAATATTAAAAGAACTCAAAGTTTCTACTCGGTTATTTACTGAGGTGTTATTTTTGCGAACCAGTGTATATTTTGGCGTTCAAGGAAGCTTTAAATAGATCTTAATTGATTAACTATAAATTTTATTTCATCTTTGTAAGAATTTACATTCTTAGCTGCAAAGTGTAGAGTCGCCCGCCATTAGATGGAGTTATAACCTGGTAACAGATGCAGGAAATCGATGGATGCAGGTAGCTAAGGACAGTGGTTTATGGCGTTCCTTGGGGGAGCCCTATGTACAGCAGTGGGCTGCGATGGGCTGTAATAATGACTATGATGATGATTAAATTTTTCCATAGTTATTGATTTTTATAAATTTTTAAAAATTATAAAAATCAATTATAAACGTACAAAGATAACTTTGTTAAAGTAATATTGATTCACCATAATGCAGCAATTTATATTAATTAAATGTTGTGTATGCCTATAATTGATTATGTATATAAGAAAATTGTCTTTTGGATTTTTTTTTGACGAATGTATTATATCTATATATACTTACTGTTGGTGAGTGTACCTTTATTCATTAAAAATCAATAAATATAAACATATAACTTAAAAGCAGTGTCTAAGATTTTTATTGTGTACGATTTAAAATTTCTGTTCCTATATCTAGACTCCAGTGAGGTGGCAGCGTTAAAGAAAACACATCACCCCATTTCGTCCCGTGGGTGCCGTGAAACGACTATGAAAGACTCCCGAGATAAGGCAGTAATATCATCCTGATCACAAAGGTAAAATAAACGACCGGCCGTAATACCAACGTAAAATAGCAGCTTAATACTGCTGTGTTTCATATGGTGAGTGTAGAAAACCGGAGACCCTTTTACTGGAAACGACGCATTCCATCTTAGTCCTCAGGGGTGACAACGTATCTGCATTTTTATTCTTAATCGAGGATAGATGTAGATGTCTATGGGCCACACAGCATCCACTTACCATCAGGTGGACTGTGTCCTCGTTTGTCACACTGATTCTATAAAATAATTCTTCAGACCGGTGCGGTGACGAGATGAAGTGCCTACAGTGCGCGACGTCTGGTTCTGCAATCGTCAATACGTCTGGCAACCGCATAGCTTATGACCTTTGTCTAGTAGGACATCCATCCATTTTCCATGACAGCCTAACAAAGTTCCCCTGCTGAACATAGGCCCATCATAGATTATATCATAGGGAATAGATTCGTTGTTAAATATCCCTCTGTCGCCTCTTACTAAATCCACGGGATGATATAGAGTAGTGGTTTTTCTTACGCCGCGCCGCCACTACACGGCCAGCAGCAGTAGTAGAATATACCGGAAACTCGACCATGAACGAAACTACGATTGTATTTAACAGAATATCTATGGATAATCTAGCTAGGTATTTCAAGGATTACTAGTTTTATTACTCACAAGGATCAAGCATTACCAGTTTTATTTTATCATAAAAACTAGTAGTGTAACTAGTGAGCGAATACACTTAATAAGTTAATGTATACATTTTGAAGAGATAAAACGGAACACAAATGGATACACTTCTGTTTTACTTATCTTTGATGAAATTTTTTGTGTGTGTTTAAATGGGTCCCTAGATGGTTAGATTCATTTGGACCCGGTAGGTGGCGCTGTTGTCGACATCTAGAAATCACCCGTGCGAAGCCGGGGCGGATCAGTAGTTTTGTAATAAATAACGTATATTAAATTGGTAGCTTTTTGTAGCTATTGGTAGTTGTAGGTATTTTTCAAAATTTTCAGGAAATAGTAGATAATGTATATTTATTCCTTAAAATTTGCAGAACGGCCTTCAAAAACAAATTATCTAAATCATGCTAAGTATTATATATTTCGATATTTTATTTTTTTAATACTTCAAATAACCGTGTAGTGGCGGTGCAAGAATATCGATAACCCCATATTGTCCCGTGGGTGTCGTGAGAGGCGACAAGGTGGAAACTGAAACAGGAGTTGGGCGGCAGCATCTTCCTGATAACAACTCAACATAATAAAAAACTGCGGTTGCCAACCCGCTTGCCAAGCGTGCCAACTATTGCAAAATCCCTCTATTAGGCAATCTATGTTCAGCAGTGGACTTTTATAGGCTGTAATGGATGGAATGAAATACTTCAAGATTAATTTGTGAAACTATTTTTCCATACATGAAACATCTCAAAAGAAAAATGCAATTTTTATTCCATGCAAAATTCATAACAAACTCCGAAGATTGTCAATCTCCGAAAACCGTTTACTAAAGTACGCGGGATTCGCATTCCGTGAGTTGATGTATTTAGAATTGGACATCCATTGTTCCTTCAGTATGGCGACGCAGCGCTTCCGAGATACATCAATGGGAAATGAAATCAATTTCCTCGAAATATGTCACGACTCGCGACTACGTCGATGTAAAAGCAACTGTTACATGGTAGATTTATTACGGAGCGTTCCAGTTCCACATTAATTCAATTTTTTGGAGACGTCGGGAAATTTATGTGAATTTAAAAGTACGTACACGAGCAAACAAATGAATAAATGAAATGAAGATAAAAATAGCTCTACATTTGACGTGCAAGATATTTTTAAACGTATGTAGGTAGTTTCTTCTGTATATCTCGTGTATATTTGAATTCTCGGTTTGAAACACGTTATTTTTTTAATTGAACAAAAAGCACTATGAATTGTAATCATTATTCTTAAGTTGCAACAACTTTTTTTTAAAAGAATAAGGGTAACAAACGAGCACACAGTACACGTGATGGTAAGTGGATGCTGTGGTCCATAGACATATATCTTATCTTCACTTAATGTATGTGTAATGTATATGTATTTGTGTATATATATATATATATATATATATATATATATATATATATATATATATATAATCCCTTAATACTAAAACATTATACACAACAGTGAGACTGTTGGGTTCCAGTTTAAAGGCTGAGAGAAACAGTATAATTACAGAGTTTAAAATTGGCTGCAGGTGTCCATGGGCTATAGCATTTACCATCAGGGAGACTGCTAACTCATTTGTTTTAATTATAAAAAAAACAACCTCTCTGCTTCGCGTCCGGGTGAGCAAAAGGTATCTCTCGGATAGAAGACTTCCTAATTCCTTCACCTTTCTCTTTCTTTCTTTTAACTTTTAACTTTCTTTTTTACGCGGTAGGGCCATGCTGCAGCTATATTATGGTTACAGCACGAATGGATCGGCTCGACCGCAGAAAGGCCACGCTCTTACAGAATACATCGACGGCTCCATGGTGCAGTGGCTTAGCAATGAATTTGCGCTGGGGGCCGCGGGTTCGAATCCCGCACGGAACAAGTATTTGTATGGCCTACAAATAATTGTTCCGGATCTGGATCTGGTTTGTCCTCGTGCAATTTATGTTTGTAAACTGCCTCCACGATACAGGAGAAAATCCTAGTGTGGGGGTAAGGTTTTTTAAAAATAAAATAAAATAAAAATATATACCAGCGTAAAAGACATATACATCACAGAATAGCAGCTCAATGCTGCTGTGTTTCGTATGGTGAGTGTAGAGATACAAGGCATTCCATCTCAGTACTCAAGACTGACAACGCATCAGCATCTTTAATTGTAATGGAGGATAAATGTAGGTAACGTAAACACCGACCTTCTCGAGCGAGCGGACGTGAAATCGACAAGATACAACACCGCCCCGCTACAACAGTAATTACCGATGTAAAGTTTTAAAATGTGAATGTGCGCATTTCGTTCATTCGATTCGTACGATAGTTAAACTGACCCTACCCCAGATACCCGTACGAAAAGTTCTAAGATTTCACTCACAACGTAACCTGGACCCTGGAGGTGGAATTGAGGGTATATCGAGAAACCCCCACTTGTTGGTGCAGTATAAAGTTCACCGTAGGCGCCGTGCGCGAGAGATTCCGCTTGGGTCATTCAACGAGTGAAGTCATGCTACGAGTACTAAGATTATCATTATTAATACAGTGTTGATAATTAAGACAGTATTGTGGTTCTGTTCGTTGTAGTAATTCTTGTAGTGTAGGCAAGGAGGATAGTGTTGCTGAGAGGCTGCCCTGTGTTACACTGAGATAAGTAGTGTTGCTGTTGGTTTGCATACTTTGGTGTTATCGTGTAATTACGTACCTCACGTTACACTGGTGTGTGATCGTGGTGGGGACGTGTTACGGTGTGGTCGAACTGTAATTTCTCTATACTGAATGTATAGTGCGTTAGCTGTCTTATTACTGATAATGATTAATTGCGTAAGTAAGAGAGCAAGTTGAACATCCGCTCTCACACTTTTATTATTTTTATCAATTAACGCTATACTGATGTATTTCCGAGATCACAAGTGGGATCCACTACTGAATCTACGACGATATATATATATATATATATATATGCTTGCACTTGTGAGAAGGTTATACGCATAGTACAATTAACTTATAACAGGTGGCGCGCGTATCGCACCAACAAATTTATTTGAAAGTTATACATCCATTTAACTTCAATAAAAATGTATTATTATTCCTAATTAATTAACCCTTTAATGCCTAGCATGTCCATATGGACACAAAAATATGGGTAAATTTAAATGCTTAATATGGCTACACTTTATTTAATTTTAAATATTTAATTGTTCACACTATACCACTAAATGTCTTAGTTTCACTATATGCCACTGTCTCTGTCATAATATAGTGTTGATTCGCGGGTTTAATCATTTAATTGCCGCCAATGTCAGTTACGGTGACAAAATGGACCCGAAAAGAGAGTAAGTTATATTATTTTCAAAATATTGGTTTTATTTATGTTATTTTCGTGCCAAATTACTGAGATATAATTGAGTTATGTCTACAAAATGGTCAAACATTTCTTAGATTTGATTTAACATAAAATTTATAACCCTGAAGTTGCCGTGTCCATAAGGACACGCTAAGCACTAAGCATTGCTTTACAAAAAGTAATGTATTATTTTCAGATTCTTCGATTTCAACCAATTTCTGGGTAACGGCTCCCTAAATGAAATTCTAGATATTCTGTGCGAACATGAAAGAAGGTTCGGGTGAATCTCCGATACCAGAATCAATTTTTATAGCCCCTACCGATCCAGCTATTTTGACGGACGAGGATTCAGGTGACGAAGATAGTGGTGGAAGAGCCGAGAACTTGAATTCTCGACAGTTGACAGCTGATGCGGAGGTAAGGTTTGTTAAATATACAAAATTCGACCTGCTCAAAATTCAAAAACTTTATTAAACATAGTTTGTATAAAAAGGGTTATTATAATATTAAGGAATTTATGGATGATAATAACCCCTGGGAATGAGGTGTTCGCTACCAAGCTATTTCTAATTTGTTTTGTGTGGTTAATTGTGTAACATACATGATTGTAAGCTGTTATTTTAAAAAAAAAAGAAGTCCCGCTGGGTTTCTTGCTGGTTCTTCCCAGGACAGACATTTTTTTTCGAACCAGTGGTAATTAAACAAAAGAGTGACTTTCAATAAGTATTATTTATAATCTATATTGAATAAAAAAGTTTCTGTTTCTGTTTCTGAGCAACGACACCAAACTTATAGAGACACTCTTCGTTTTGACGATCTTTGTGGAACCTTAGAACCATTTTTGGGATCGTTTCCAGAGATTGCAACTGACATTGCTAGTCAATCAGCAGTCGATTTGTTTGAGCTTTTTATTGATGACGACATTATTGACATGTTTATTCTGCAATCAAATCGCTATGCTTTATGGAAAAACTGCCCTGATCCTAAGATCACAGCTGCTGAAATGCGATGCTTTGTTGCTATTCTCATTTTGAGTGAGTATTCGCCCAATACTAACAGACGGCTTTATTCGAGCACGGAGATAGATACCCGCAATGAGCTTATTTGCAACTCTATGCGGCGCAACAGATTTGAGGAGATAATGCGATTCATTCATTCATAATCATTTCATAATGAATGACAAAATGTGGAAGCTGCGCCCTCTAGTAAATAAAATAAAAGCTAATTATATGAAACATTTTGTGCCTGAACAAAATCTGTCATTCGACGAAACTATGGTCAAATATTATGGCCAGCGTTCCTGTAAGCAATTTATCAGAGGAAAACCCATCCGGTTCGGTTACAAGATATGGAGCCTGTGTACTCCAGATGGTTACTTGATAAATTTTTAAGTTTATCAAGTTGCCTTGATAAACTTAAAAATTTATCTAGTAACATTAAAGTAAATATTCAAAAGTTCATAAAGTGGATTGGCTCTAAATGCCAATCCACTTTATGAACAGCATTTTGGAAAATGTGCTGCTCCTCTTCTAACATTTATCGACGAGTTTACCGATGAAAAAAAGAAAATGCCTTATCATTTTTTCTTTGACAATCTTGAATTGACCAGCTTGAATCTCCTGAACTACTTTACACAGCAAGGATATGGAGCTACAGGCACGGTGCGGGAAAACCGTCTGCAGAAGAATCAAAAATTAACTTCGAATAAAATGTTGAAGAAAAAGCCAAGAGGTTATTATGAATCTGCGATTAGTAAAGAAGAAGCTGTATTGTCATTCAAATTAAAAAATGATTACAGAGACCCAAAGACGATCTTCAGAGACCTATTTAATGACATAAGTTCTTCGACATTTATTTTTACTTTTTCACTCACAAGAATAAGACAAATTGATTGACGTAAGAATCATCAAAATTGGTCCACTCCTTTGGTCTCTATAGGGCCACAAAATAACAAACATACATACATATTATATAGGCTGATAAAAACATTACCCCCCTTTGCGTTATGTAGTCGGTTAAAAAATAACAGAAACACCTCATAAAATGTAAATAAAATATTATCATTATCATCGGCCCAAGTCAATAGTCCACAGCTGTACCTACATATTTCTCTCCCACAGTTGGAAGCATTCCCAAAAAAAGCCACACTTGACAAACAGATTGGTGGATCGCAGTACCAGACAACCGCACGAAACTGACATCTATCAGAGGACAAAAGATCCTTCTGAAACTACACTTCTTACGACACCTACGTGATCACAGGGAGATGGATCCTCTATCACCGTTACCACGCGGCACAAGTAACATATGCAAACATACATAATCCTATACATATTAAAACGTGGTAGAGCTATGCTGCAGCTATATAGTTGTAACAGGAATGAGTCGGCTCGACCGGTGAAGGACCACACTCTCACAAAATACCAGCGTAAATTAGCAGCTCAATACTGCTGTGTTTCGTATGGTGACTGTAACCGGAGACCCTTTTTTACTGGAAACGAGGCATTCCATCTTAGTCCTCAGGGTAACAACGCATCTGCATTTTGATTCTTAATCGAGGATAGATGTAGATGTCTATGGGCTTCAGCATCACTTACCATCAGTCGTTACCAGTGCTCGTTTGTCACCCTTATTCTATATAATATATTGCTCTGCTGTGTAATGGTTTGAAGGGTATAGGGAGTCTGTATAGTTACAGGCTGTGTGGCATTCCATCTTAGTTCTCAGAGGTGACAACGCACCTGTAGTCTTTGTTTGAAGTTGGCTGCAAGTGTCCATGGACTGCAGTAGCCACTTACCATACTGTAAGTTCGTTTGTCACTTCAGTTTTATAAAAATATAAATGAAATCGAAGTGTCTGTCTGTAATATCGAAATAACTGTCTTTTATTGAGTTAAGGGGGTTATTTGCACGCCATTAAGACATGAGTAACCATTTTTTAATGTTGGTCTGTTTGTACGGGCTTATCTTCGGAATGGCGGAACTGATTGTAATAAAACTTCATTATAACATATAGAGAGCACTACCAGAAGTGATCTAGGCTATAGGTATTACACCCCATAAACTTTAATATTTATTTTATTCGAAAAACTGACAAAATATATAGTTTTCGATTATTATCTTAAATGTAAATAACGCTACTTTCCTAAACTTTGGTCCCATCAAGGCGAAGCCAAGGCGAGTCGCTAGTCATAAATAAAAGAAAGTTAAGAACGGCAGGCGCGAACATTATCATTTCTGTACATTACTACCTACCCCGAGGCTTATGCTTGACCGTGGATCGATATCTAGTAAAGAGATTGCAAACCCCTAGAGGTTGCAATGCTCGGAACAAATTCTATATATGAGTTAAAGACCTTATATATTTTAATATGTAATCGTATAGAAAGCTAGCCCGCCTTTGCCATTAGCTTGATGACCTACCTACGCGAAATTGAATGGCAATAATAGCGTCGCTAAAATTGATTTTACAATTTCATATACTTACTTGAAAATGTTGGTCATTTCGTTATCATCATCATCATCATTACAGCCCTGCGCAAGTACACTGCTGAACATAGGTTTCCCCCAAGGCACACCACAATGCACGGTCCTGAGCCACCTGCTTTCAACCTGCATATCTTACCAGGTTATCACTCCATCTAGTGGGGGCCGCACTACTCTTCGCTTACCGTTACGAGGCTGCCACTCGAGCTCCTTTCTTCCCAATCGGTTGTCGGTTCTTCTACCCTTATGGCCGGCCTCTTGCCACCTCAGCTTACAAATTCATTCGCATTTAATGAAACTCTATATTCATTTATATGGTGTACAATAAATGTTTAGCGTAACACATAAATAAAAATATATATATGTAAACTAATATGTTTACTGCTTTTCAAAATATTCTCCATTACGTTTTAAACGCTTTCATTCGTTCAAACCATTTTCAAAAACATAAGGACGGCCCTGTGGCGCAGTGGCTTAGCAATAAATTGCGGCGCCTAGAGCCGCGGGAACGAAATCCGCACGTAACGTGTATTTGTATGGCCTACAATTAATTATAGTCTGGATGTTTATCCTTGTGCAATTTCTGTATGTAAACTGCCTCTACAATACAAGAGAAAATTTTAGTGTGGTGGTAACGTTTTAAAAAAATACAAAAAATAATACCATAAGGACCATTGGTATGAGGGCATGTTTTACACGTGTTGGTTGAAAGCTATCATGGCCTCCTTTGGCTCTGGGAAAAGGGTCGTGTAAAGGGGATTTAAAAAAGGACATAATACTGGCAATCAGTGCTATTGAAAAACTTTTCGGACTTGTGTTGATTCAATATCAAAACTTCTTTATTCAATTTGAACTCACTAGTTCGAATAATAAGCACAATTTTGTGAAGAACCAACAAGATAGTTTGGAAACGTTTTTCTTCGGTTTCTCGATTTCTTTTAGTATAGAATAAGCGTCACAAACGAGCACACAGTCCACCTAATGTCAAAAGGATGCTGTGGCCCATAGAGATCTACATCTATCCTCGGTTTTTTTTTTAATAGGATAAGGGTGACAAACGAGCACAGAGTTCACCTGATGGTAAGCGGTTGCTATGGCCCATAGACATCTACATCTATCCTCGATTACGAATCAAAATGTAGATGCGTTGTCACCGTGAGGACTAAGATGGATTGCCGCGCATTTTCAGTAAAAAGGGTCTCCGGTTCTCTACACTCACCATACGAAACACAGCAGAATGAAAATGCAAAATGCGTATTATTACCATTAACAATGTATGTGTATTGTATATATATATAGCCTACTCGTAGACTTGTGCTGAAAGTTCAAAAAGTAAATTATTAATGGTATCGGACGTTACTTAGCAGTAATCCATTATATGGCTCTACATCTCGGAGTCTATTTCTCCTGATGTATCTCGTTAAGAGACGAAACACATGTCGTACTATCGACGGTGGTGTCTTTTCTGGTGTAGTAGTGTTCAGAGTAGAGTAGTGGTGTTTGGATTAGTGGTAACGGGGACAATGCACGCAACTGAAGAAGGGCGAAGGGTAAGAGAGAAGTGTAAGAAGGTTTATTGTTATGCGGATCTTAGCTAATTAATGTTTAACAAATTTAAAATAAATTAGGTTAAAAATATAAAATAACACAGAATAAGAAAGTAGTAGGGTTTCAGGGCAAGGAAATGTCCGCCGCGCTGCCCCAATACGTATTGGCGAACTTCACATGTCTCATTATTTCTCAAACATGCAGGTTTCCTCAAGATGTTTTCCTTCACCGCCGAGCACGTGGTAAATCAGCACTTAAAATTGCAATTAACAATTTCATTGGTGCCGGCGTGGATCGAACCATTAACCATCTGAGCTACCACGGCTCTTAAAATGAGGGAACGCCCTCAGAAATGAGGGGAGGCCTGTGCCCAGCAGTGAGACGTATACAGGCTGTAACTTTAACTTTATGAAAGTGGTAGAAATTATGTGATGTTTAATTTTACATCGAACTATTAATTAATATTTTACAATATTTATCAAATTGCGTAAAATGTTAAACGCTTGCAGAAATGAACGGTTGTAACTATTGCCCGCCTACCAAGCTTGCATAACCAGACAAAATAACCTACAAGTAACCGTTAGCACTAAAAGCAAATATCCGTCGTTACTCCCAGTACTGTAATACCCAGTTACCACTAAAAGAAAATTATGTGCACTGTTCCTCCAAAATACCCAGAAATACACTCTACTATGTAAGTAAATAAACCGAACCAACGTAAAAAGCATCCCCCGCCTACGTAACAACCGTTAACGTCAGTCCTTTTCTACGTCAACAAAGACAGACGTCAAACAAAAGGGCACTCGGTACACGCAATACACCCTCTGTTTTCTACCGACTTCAACAGGAGGAGGTATTCAATTCGACTGTATGTTTTTTTTTTATGTGTTATCTCATAACTTTTTACTGGGTGAACCGATTTCGATAATTCTTTTTTTGTTTGAAAGCTGATGCCTCACATGTGGTCCCATATAATTTGATTAAGGTCTGACCAATAGTTTTTGAGGTATTCTTAATAATTTACATTGAAGTCGGTTGTACAAATTTTTTAATTTTAAATTATGTACTAAGATGTCCCGTGGTCGACATTAATGACAAAGACAAATTCACAAATAAGAATAGAATAGAATAGAATCATTTTTATTCATTATAGAATACAAGAATACTTATTGAAAGTCATTTAAGCTTTACCACTGGTTGGAAAAAAACCTCGGAAAGAACCAGCAATAAATCCAGCGGGACTTTTTTTTAAAATAATTTACAAATTTTTTTTAAAACGTAACCTCCACACTAGGATTTTCTCCTGTATAGTGGGGGCAGTTTACAAACATAAATTGCACAAGGACAAACATCCAGAGCCGGAACAAATATTTGTATGTAGGCCATACAAATTCTTGTTCCGTGCGAGATTCGAACCCGCGGCCCTTAGCGCTGCAACTCAATTGCTAAGCCACTGCGCCACGGAGCCGTCAAATAAAAATATTTTATACAATTAGTATGAAAACATTCAGAAACAGCATGGTAGCGATCACCTCATTCCCAGGGGTTATTTTTAATCATATACTCTTTAGTAGTAATAACTCTTATTAAACAAATTTTGCTTAGTAAACATTTTAAACCTTGATAGATAAGGCCTGCATATTTTCTGGAACTTTTCTGTAAAAGCGTATACATTGCCTATATACCGCAGAAACTTTTTAAGAGAGGGCTTTGAAATTATGATCCGCAACCTTTTTGTGTGACGAAAAGTGGTGGGGGTAAACACTACGTACCGGGTAATTCAGGGTCGATCATTCAAATCGCAAACGCAGTCTATTACATACCATAAAGTATATAGTAATACAATTACATTTACAAGATTACAACGGTCTTTCTTTCAAATACTAATCTTATATTAATTTTATTTAAAACAGTTACCAAGGTACACGTATTTATTTTTGAAAGAGTGATCGCATTTGACACAATATTAATTAAGGCATGAATTGTGTTTAAGCCATCTAGCGTCTTTTCTACGTACCACCAGAAGAGTTAATCAATTTTGGTTTGATAAAATGACTTTACTTATAGAATGAAGTAGATGGCGCTATTAAAAAAATAACCAGTAAAATAACAGTTTGCAAATTTTCATTTAAATAAATTTTTGTTGACATAATATAAAAGTTTGGTTTAATTAAAATAAAATTACATAATTACCTAATTAACAAACTAAACCGATAATTTCTCTTCTTAAGATCGAAGATGATGCACTGTGACACAACATATGTACCTATATAATTTTATGTAGGTAAATAAATGAATGATATACACAATCTATGCTATTCAAAAGTCATTGGTGAATAATTCAAATGTTTCCCTGTAATACAAAAGTTTCACTTCTATCGTGTGTCTTCACGACACACACTGTTTTCGTGTTTCTGTTTTCGACACGCCCATTTCGTGTTTCAGTTTCCCTCTGTCGCCTCTTACAACACCCCCGTGACGAGGGTGAGGAGTTGAAGATACTGTAAGCTTATTCTGCGTAGATCGGACCAAAAATTAATATTCAAAAACTGACGGTAGCCGGGCTAACTATGACATCGAGACGTCAAACACATCAGTCCCCCCCGTGACCATGGGTGCTGTAAAGCACCCGAAACGTCGTGAATTAAAAAGTTAAATTAAACGAGATAGAATTCGTAAAAATTAGTTTCGTTTAATGTGTAGTCTTCGCGTAAATATAAGAAATCATGACTAAAAGTATAGACAACTTCTACACCACCATTATTTTATATTCAATCTAGATGAAAATAAAAAATAAAGATAATTCTATTTGTCTAATAGCAGCTTATCCATTAGAAAGCAGAAATGCGCGTCAGCAGAATGTTCTAAAGGCAGACCACAAGCAGATGCAGAGTGGACAAACGGAAACTTCTGAGTTTCTGCGTGGGCTCTCATGCGATTGTTTTAAGCATAGAATTTAAAGTTAGTCTTAAGCGAGTTCTGGTAGTGATTAAACATCTTTTAATTGATAAATTAGTATTTTTATAACGTCCTCCGGTCCCTGCATAACTTGAGACTCTCTATACCCTTCAGACCGGAACACAACACACACCAGTGCACACACTGCTATTTAGCAGTAGAGATAGGTAAGAGTGGTTCGTACCCTGACGGACACCTAGGCAGAAAGAGACCTACCACCTAAAAAAATAAAAAATTAGACAGATAGGCTGCATAAAACAAAAACAGTTTTAAAATCGTTTGGATCGCACAAGGAAAACGCATATAAATAATTAATAATAATGTTTATTATTTAGATATCATTAACATTATCTGAAATCCGAACTGTTCCAGGAAGCGTTAATCTCTATGACAACGCCCACTTGGGCGAGAGATCTGAAATGAACAAAGCAACTGTTATGAGTGAGGGTAGATAACTAATAAGCGTTAAAACTCCCCCATTCGTTCAATCGGTATAAAGTACTGCGCAGACAATAACGCCCAAATACTCCAAACGCTACTCAATTTTAAGATGCCGTTAAGTCTCGTGCTATCTCTATCACTTTAAGTCAAGGAGACTGTGACACAACAAGACTTAACGACATCTTAAAATTGAGTAGCGTTTAAGAATTTGGCCATTAGTCATTCTACAAGTCTTAATTATTGTCGTCATTTTGTCCGCCGTGGTAATTCTTTTAAGTAAAGAAGACTGACGATGTTACAGCGACGCTGCCCTACGTCACATCGAGATGCGCGGTGTTGTTATTGGTTTGCATACTTCATTTATTTTAGCGATATTTAAATAATATATTGTATTTACTTCTAATTCGTTCCATGAATATTTTATAACGTATTCTTTACTTAGTAATGTTCATTTATTTAAATAGTTGAAAGTATTTTCTAACACAACATTGACTAAAAATTAAGCTAAAAATCTATTAAAAATAATCTGGATCCACCTGCATCCTATTAAAGGCATCGGCCCTGCCTTAATGTAAAATATACAAACAACAAATCTTCAAATGATTTTTTTTAAAGACAAGTGACTAACGAACTTACAGTCCACCTGATTAATGGCCAAATATTCAAACGCTACCCAATTTTAAGATGTCGTTAAGTCTCGTGGTGTCACAGTCACTTTGACTTAAAATGATAGAGACAGAACGAGACTTAACGGCATCTTATAATTGAGTAGTGTTTGAGTATTTGGGCGTATAAATGGCTACATTAGTCCATTGATACCCGCAGCCAACTTCAAACAAAGAAGGCTACAGATGCTTTGTCACCTTTGAAACTAGATGTAATGCCAAATAGCGTGCAATTATTTACGATTGATTTATTTATTTTATCTTTATTATACCATTGTTACACGTTAGAATAAGGGATATAGAGGCCGGAATTAATGCCTTATGTCATTCCTTAAAAAAAATGTTACGTAAAGCATAAAAAAATTAAAAAAGTTTTAAAAGTTATACAATTTTACGCATCAAAGTAATCACACTAATTAATAAAGAGACATAGACATCTACATCTATCCTCAATAAAGAATCAAAATGCAGATGCGCTGTCACCCGTGAGGACTAAGATGAAATGCCTCTTTACCAGAAAAAAGGGTCTCCGGTTCTCTCTCACCATACGAAACAGCAGTGTTAAGCTGCTATTTTACACTGGTATTCTGTGACAGCGTTGTCCTTCCCCGGTCGAGCCGACCCATTTGTGCTACAATTATACTACTAATATAGCTGCAGCATGGCTCTACCACGTACAAAATATACTGTATACAGTACAAAATATACTGTATACAGTAAATATATCGTACCTATCAATAGCGTATACAACAATCAAACCTTGAACATAAGACGTGCGCAACACGAACCACTAAAACAAGCTCAATGGTTAAACAGTAATTTAAAAAAAAACCCGACTGCGTATAAAGGTTTACTGAAAAGAGAAAAATGTATGCCCTATGTCACTTTCACAACTAAGACGAATCTAGCGACGCCCATATATTAAAATCCGTCAAGCCGGCTTCAGAGCTTGCCAAAAAATAGACATACATACATACACTTGAAAAACATTAACCTCTTTCTGGTGCAGTCGGGTAATTAATAGAGAGATATGTATCTTTTTGATCAAAACATACGTATCACTCATATGTATCACTAGTTCATTTAGTTCAACAGCTCTACTGACACTGTTTTGATAAACTATAGTTCACCGTTCTTGTATCTATCTTTAGTGGTATTTCAGTAAGTAATAATTTTGTTAATAGAGTCGTTTGTACGCATTATTAAAGCGTATCAGTATCATCGATCATATTTATCTTCTTTTTTTTCAACCGACTTCAAAACTTCACGTGGTAGAGCCATGCTGCAGCTATATTACTGGTATAGTTATAGCACGAATGGATCGGCTCGACCGGGGAAGGACCACGCTCTCACAGAATACGCTGTGTGTGTCGTATGGTGAGTGTAGAGAACCGGAGACCCTTTCTATTGGAAACGAGGCATTCCATCTTAGTCCTCACGGGTGAAAACGCATCCGCATTTTAATTCGTAATCGAGGATAGATATAGTTATCTATGGGCTACAGCAACCACTTACCATCAGGTGGACTGTGTGCTCGTTTGTCAATTCGACAAACGAGCACAGTGTGCGAGGTTCTCAATTCGACTCAATATTTTTTTATGTGCGTTACCTCAGAACTTTTTTGTAGGTGAACCGATTTTGATGATTCTTTTTTTATTTGAAAGCTGGTGCTTCTCATGTTGTCCCGAAATTTGATCAAGATCTGACCAGAAGTTCTTTATCCCTAATACTGCGTATTTAATTGACTTAGACTACATTGATGATGTTCTCATTTTATTTATATTGAAGTCGGTTGTACAAAATTTTTAATTTTACCATTTGTTACTTTTCTAAGCCAGCGCTTGACTACTATCCCACCTGATCATAAGTGGTAATGCAGCCGAAGATGTTGAATCACACTGACTTAACAAAAACCTATTCACTCTTGCCTTGAAGATTCACATTGTCATCGGGTGGAAAGACAGTTGCTGGCAAATTATTCCATACCTTTGCTGTACGCATAACGAACGATGAAGTAAACCGTTTGGTTCGAATACATGGTAAGGCGACAACAAATGGGTGGAAGACTGGCCGAGCGTCTGGTTGTCCGATGGTGGAAGGACGTACTATAAAATTAAAAAAATGCTAAACGGGTATCCCATCTGCTAACGGTTTAATCTAATGACATATTGGAGATCGTGGTGAACCAAATCAAGAGTATATGTACATTACGTTTATCAGTATGAGGCTGTCACCGTGTATCGGAAACCACTGTGATCGTATCTGGTAGCTATCTCTGACAATCCACAGAATAGCACTTCCGCACCTATAGTATTGGAGTTACAGATACGGGTAACTGATGACTATCGGTCCTTCTGTTCACCTGGTACATTCAAAGTGTATGTACCAGGTGAACAGAGACCGTCGGAAGCTTGGCGAACGCAGGACAACTTTCAGTATAGTCCGTACGGATAAAGAATGGGTTTAGAAATGGCGGCTCATCGAGCCCGTACCGTCAACATGTACAGTACCAATAGCTAAAAACGCTAATAACGGTATATCGCTATAACGTTATATTGTTCGGTAATTAGAAATTTTCTATTAATGGGAAAATATTTGAAAAGAATGTATAACCAAGTAGCTATATTAATTTTAAAATAACATAACTAGCGACCCGCTCTGGCTTCTCCGTGGTGGGATCTATTAATGTCGCGTTATTTAGACTTAAGATAATCATTAAAGACCATTTATTTTATCTTATCAATATTTCTATTTTAATAAAATCTCGAAATTTTCGGATAAAATTTATCTACTCTATATTTGTCCGCGAAGTTTTATTACAGCCTATCCGTTCAGCCATTCCGAAGATTAGTTCGGACAGACGGAAAAACGAAAATTTTAAAAATGGTTACTCATGTCTCAATGGCATATAAATATTTTATACAAAATTGTCATACAAAGTCAACCAAAAATTAGGAAGAAAACTCTAAGAACGCGTCATACTCGTAGCTCACAAATTAGCAAAACCGGACAGAACTTTTTTGTGGTTTATGAGAATTTGTTATCATTGATTTCAATTACAATTTGGACCGAAAAACGCATATCGCAACATATTTTTTTGCAGTCTATACCGGCGGGTGTGAGTACAGATAGCGACAGTGTGCGAGCGAGAGGTTAATAGAGGCGACGCCATTTTCAATCCCATTCTATAACTGCACGGGTAGTAGGTATTTTATAAAACGTCAAAGGTCGAGGGCGGTTCATACTGTATTGATAAAGTTGTGCCTTGCGATTATCAAATCGATTGTCTTCGGCGTAATAAGTGGAGTTTGACTAACAAGTAGTATTATAACAAAGTATTAAAACGCCACCTGACAAGCGGTTCAAATGTCACACATTAATTAAGGTCATCAGCCAACAGTTAGTTCTGAGACTCTATTTTTTTAAGGTAACCGCCCATGAACAACTGCAACACCAGGGGAATTGCAGGTACTTTCTTGAAGGTCCCTAAATCGTATCGGTCCGGAATAATCGCTGGTGGTAGTCGATTCCGCAAAGAAGTTTTACGAGGAAGAAAACTTCTAAATCGCACAGTGGTGGACCGCCAATGGTATGGATGGTATCGCGAGTTTTATCGCGATGTGCGATGATGAAATTAAGCGGCCGGAATTAGTTCGAACAATTCCTCAGCTGTGTTAACTAGTCACTACATTTAGCTTAAGAAACTATTAGATTATTTAAGATGTCATTATGTAAGTTGACTGTTAGCACATGAGCATGTGCTGCTAGTGAGCCATATGAATTATATAAATAAATAAACATCTAAGGTCTTGTGTGTGTTTCAGTAAGTACATATACTCTCGTGTTTAATCCTTTGTTTGTCTACGAGCATGCCTTTATCCGAATATTGGTCGTATGTAAATATTGGTTGTTTCAATTACTAAATGTATATTCAGTGCTATCCAATATTACAGCAAATTTTGCACTACAGACTACTCGCAATTCGTACAATTATCAAATGTTAGAATATGTTGATGATATCGGTATACGGTAAAGCTGTTTAACTAAAAATATCAATTTAAATATTATAAGATTGCTATCAAATAAATAGATTTTTTTAAATACCAATATATATATACCTTTTAATGATGAGGATTTGAGTCTTGTAGATTCCACTGTTTTCCTTGGCATTATCCTTGACGCGAAACTCAAATGAGGTTAACTATGAGTCAACACAAACAAGTTTTAGTTTTGCAGCATAATTATGCCATAAGAAAGATTAGCAAGTCTCACCAAAGTTGATACAACTAGTTTGTTTTATTTACAACAGTTATTTTCATAGTAAGTACAACGCCGTATGGAATTTTGCTATACGATAAACGAGACTGACATTGAAAATATATTGAGTTTTAGAGAATTATATAACATTTATGAATTAAATTGAAGACTAATATATATGTCACAGTCAAAACCACTTTTGGCTGCAAAAATCAGGCAAAAATTGTTTTGACCGATGCCCTTAGTCAAAAACAGTTTTGACTGATTTTTGTAGTCAAAGGTGGGCTTAAACAACGTTCTTAGTCAAAAGTGGTGTTGTCTGATTTAAACTTCCGACTATCGGTCAAAACTCGCAATATCAGTAACAGTAGGTTAAGGTGCGGCTCGGGTGGCCCTTGGGCCACCCTAAAGCCGCGTACATTATAATGATATAAAATATAATATTGAAGAAATTAAACTTTTTAATTTCACAAATTCAAAAAGTATAAGTCAAAAGAAGTTTTGACTAACATTGTTGGTCAAAACCACTTTTAACCGATGTAATTAGGTCAAAATTACTATTAACCAGTATTTTTGCAGTTAAAAGTGGATTTGACCAACGGCCGCAGTCAAAAGTAACATTGTTGTTATTACGAAACTAATATTGTTGTTATTTATTTAAAAGAAAACCTTCCCCTATCTTTTTTGCATTTCCAGATGCAATATATAAATATTACATAGCTTATGTCAGTACCACAATAATTAAGACGAATCTTTCGACACCTCACATGTTAAAATTCATCAAACCGTTTAGACTACAGAGCGTGCCAAAGAAATAGACATACATACATACTTACTCTCGAAAAACCTTACCCACCTTCTGGGGCAGTCGGGTAAAAACCTACGCATCAAATATAGAACCTTTTCTTTTTTTTGAACCCGGTTAATAATATCCGCCACTCAAATATTACAAAAATGTAATGGTACATATGTAGCATTAAAAAGAAAAAAGACATTCATACTGTAAATACCAGAAACAAACACAAAGTTTAATTGCGAGTTACTCGACTTTTAAGAGTCAGTGACTAATCCACAGGGAAATGTGGAAATGTTACAATAAATTCACATACAAGTGGTAATATTAAAAATTTTGTACAACCGACTTCAATATAAATAAAATGAGAACATCATCAATGTAGTCGAAGTCAATTAAATACGCATATTAATGATAACTCAAAACCACGGGTCAGATCTTGATCAAATTTATATGGGATCACATGAGAAGCACCAGCTTTAAAATAAAAAAAGAATCATCAAAATCGGTTCACCTAGAAAAAAGTTCTGAGGTAACACAAATAAAAAAAATACAGTCGAATTGAGTACCTCCTCCTTTTTTTGAAGTCAGTTAAAAATATACAAGCTCTGTGTACTATCAAGTTTCAAAATTTTATTAAACAAATGCTGTATAAAGAGTTAAAAACACAGTTGATAATAAAACTGGAAATGAGGTGATCGCTACCCGTCCAGTTTTAAAGTCAACAAACAAAAGAATAAACATTATTGTAAACTTTTACTTTAGAAAACAGTCCCGGTGAGTCTTGCTGGTTCTTCTACTAGTTCTACTACTAGTGGTGTTCATTTATCATTCATTAATTTATTCGAACTTCGTTACCTTTTTTCCACACTATTAGTTTATTTTTGCTGCACTACCTCCTATATTTTTCTTTTTTTTATCTCTGCTTAGCCTAATGGTTCACTGGAAGAGAGTGCCTTAAGGCTTTAAGTCCGCCATATGTACAATTTTGTTTTTTGTGCATAAAAGTTTAAATAAATAAATTAAATAAATAAATGTAGCCTAGATAAAAGTCCACTGCTGAACATAGTCCTCGCAAAGATTGTCTTATTGGGAGGATTTTCCCATAGAAGCCACGCTTTTCAGATGGGTACATCTCCTGTTCCAGTTTCCCTCTGTAGCCTCTTACGAAAACTACGGGACGATTTGGGGTAGTGAATATTACAACGCCACTACACGGTTATATAACAAGTGGTATGTAATGCATTAAATTTATTTATATTTTTGTAGGAAATGCCCGTACTACAGTGGACTTTTAATCAATAGGATGATTATGATGAGTTGTTTCAGCGTGGAACCCTTTTATGGTTCCATACCCAAAGGGTAACCAACGAGACCCTATTACTATACCTCCGCTCAAGATCCGTAATAGGTAGACAGTTGAAATTTTCACAGAATATGTATTCCTGTTGCCGCAACATCAACAAAAATTAAATTAAAAATTAAAGTGGGCTCCCCTACTAGAAACGTGTTTTACGAAGGTACGGAACCTTCATGCGCGAGTCCGACTCGCACTTAGCCGGCTTTTTAGAACTTTTAATTTGTTATTTCAAAAATTACGAGTACTTTTAAAAAATCTTTTCGTAAGTTTGTAGCTTCAGATCTAGTTCTGGTGGAATACGAGGGTGACACTGAAAGTTCTTAGAAAATCAAAACTGAACAAACTAGCAAGTTATTAGTTTTATTATATCTTTTCAAAATAGTGTCCATTTACATCAATACATCGCTGCATCCGATGGAACCACCAGAAAAGCACTTTGCCCACTCGTCCTTAGGGTCTCCGACGGCATTTTGAAACGCAGCCACTGCTTCCTCGGCGTCCATAAAACGTTTTCCTCGAAGTTTTTATTTTATTTTCGGAAATAAATAAAATCGCAATTCCAC
The DNA here is from genome assembly GCA_029286625.1 of Parnassius orleans. NCBI lineage: Eukaryota > Metazoa > Arthropoda > Insecta > Lepidoptera > Papilionidae > Parnassius > Parnassius orleans. The sequence continues at coordinate 1,527,465 of JAGSMP010000047.1, read as the reverse complement.
GTCTGACGTCGCCAAGTAGTCGATTGATTGCTTGGCGGTGTGCGACGAGGCGTTGTCGTAGTGAAGGAGGATCCTACTGCGAGGTCGTTTCTCCCGAACTTTTCCAAGACAAATGGCAAACAATTGTTAGTGTACCACTCTGCAGTAACTGTTTTTCGATTTTTTATAGGAGAGGGGGCAAACGAGCATGCGGCTCACCTTATGGTAAGTGACTACCGCCGCCCATGAACAACTACAACACCAGGGGAATTGCAGATGCGTTGCCGGCCTTTTAAAAAGGAGTAGGCTCTTTTCTTGAAGGTCCCTAAGTCGTATCGGTCCGGAAAAATCGCTGGTGGTAATCGATTCCACAAGGAAGTTGTGCGAGGAAGAAAACATCTTCTAAATCGCACAGTGGTGGACCGCCAATCATCCAGGTGGTATGGATGGTATCGCGAGTTTTGTCGCGATGTGCGATGGTGAAATTGAGCGGCTGGAATTAGTCCGAACAATTCCTCAGAGCACTCCCCGTGGTAGATGCGATAAAATACGCAAAGAGATGCAACATCTTTACGCAGTGCTAATGAGTCAAGCCGATCGGAAAGAACTCGGTCGTCGACGATTCGAACCGCTCTGCGCTGTATGCGGTCAAGTGGAAGGAGCTAGCACTGGGGAGCCCTTGCCCAGAGATGGGAACAGTATTCCATGTGAGGCCGAACCTGCACCTTGTAAAGTTGCAGGCGGTGTGCCGGCATAAAATACTGTCCCGCTCTGCTGACCACGCCAAGCTTTTTAGAGACCAATTTGGCCTTCTCTTTCAAGTGACCACGAAACTGCACTTTACTCGATATGTCGACGCCGAGGATTCCGATACTGGCTGAGGCAACAAGGGGAGTGCCTTGAAACTGAGGAGATACGACAAAAGGGTTCTTTTTAGCGGTAAACGCGCAAACTTGTGTCTTCTGAGGATTAAACTGGACTAGATTTAGTCGCTTTTAATACACCGTCCGAGACTTTGTTCAGAAAAGATTCGACTTCAGACACAAGTTTGTTCCGGTACTCGGCGACGTTTTCCCGAGAAATATTGGCACGGCCGGTGTATAGAGCATCACCAGTGCTGTCATCAGCATAGCAATGAATGTTACCGGTTTGCAACATATCATTAATATGCAGAAGAAACAGCGTTGGTGATAGCACGTACAGAAGGTGTATGATCCTCCACATCTGGAATCCGCGTAGGCGAAGTAACCAGTTGTGTCAGACCATATGCCAAGGCTAAGTCATAAACAGATCTCCCCGCATGATCGGTTAAACGTGAACCGAGCCATTCGGCGTGGTGGGCGTTAAAATCGCCAAGTATCACGATCTCTACGCATAGGATCTGTTGTAGCAAGAAATCTGTAGCCATTTGGACGTGGTCGATGAATCGGTCTGTGTCGGCATTACCGCTATAGGACCTATACAGGCACCCGTAGACGCGGGGATGGTCATCGCTGTCTACGCGCAGCCAAAGGATGGACAGGTCCGTACCTTCAAGATTGTCGAGGCGTCGAGAACAGATATCCTCTCATACGTATACGCAAACTCCAGCCCGGGGCACAAAGAAGTGTTCTAATTTGTACCCCGGGTAGGACAGGTACGAAGTATCAGCCGGAGAGGACACCTGCGTCTCGGTCAAAAAGAGCAAGGCCGGCTCCGCCGTCTCTAGATGGTAGTGGACGGCGTTAAGGTTCGAGTGAAGTCCCCTGATGTTTCAGAAGTTCAGTCCACGGATAGCGTGGCAGGGGTCGCCTTGGTTTTATCGCTCTGTTTGCCCCGTGTTAGTATAGAGCGGGATTTGAACTCATTAAACTAGTTGTAAACATTGGCACAAGATGGGACTTCATCGTGAAAGGCCAATCAAAGTCTATCATAACTTTCTTATTAACTTATATGACATCGAAAGTCATAAAAAAAATTTCTACGAAAATTTTCTCGCGTTAAATGCATGCTGACGTGACACAGACAATTTTCAATTTGCCGCGAAATCGTAAACAAATGACAAATTAATAAAATACATGCACAATAATATTGGCAAAGAGTTCCATTTTCAAAAGTTGAACTTATTTTTTTATTATATCGTTTACAAGTGGCCAGTTCTAAAAACTTTCAGTGTCGCCCTCGTAAGTACACCCCAGTGTCGAATATTGTAACCCGAACCAAATTTCTTATGCAGTCTTGCTAAAAATGTCAAATGCACCTAATGGTAAGTGAGATTTTTTATACGTGTTAGAGCCATGCTGCAGCTATATTAATAGTATAGTTGTAGCACGAATGGGTCGGCTCGACCGGGGAAGGACCACGCTCTCACAGAATACCAGCGTAAAATAGCTACTTAAAGCTCCTGTGTTTCGTATGGTGAGTGAAGAGAACCGGAGACACTTTTTACCGGAAACGAGGCATTCCATCTTAGTCCTCACGGGTGACAACGCATCTGCATTTTGATTCGCAAACGTGGATAGATATAGATGTATATGGGCCACAGCAACAACTTAACATCAGGTGGACTGTGTGCTCGTTTGTCACCCTTATACTATAAAAAAAACATGGACTGACAACGGATAAGGTTTATTTTTGAACCAGTGGTAATTAAACAAAAGAGTGACTGTCAATAAGTATTATTTATAATCTATATTGAATAAAAAAAAGTTTCCGTTTCTGTTTCTGATGATACTAACTGTTGAAGAAGGGTCGAGATTTCATCGCTCCGGGAGAAACGAGGGTAGTTTCAACCTATTCAACTGACTAAATCATCGAATTGAACGAAGGAAATTGTGTTTTCCAGCCTATGAAGAGATAGCACGTGACTTCATTATCTATCACGAGTCCGCTCATTCTATTTCGGTGGATATTTTGGCGTGGGACGCCACACCGCTTGGTTTGATAAAAAAGAGCTGAATTTCTAAAAATTTTGTGAGAATCGTAAACAAACATCTTGGTATATACTAGACCGCGTAAATTCTGATACAATATTCATGAAAGCATAAAGCTAACGATAAGACTTAAGTCTGTTTCTACATTTTGACATGCAAATAAATCACAAGTATGCTAAATGTGTCATCATCATCATCATCATTACAGCACTTCACAAGTCCACTGCTGAACATAGGCCTCCCCCAATGCCACAAAGCACGGTCCTGAGTCACCTGCATCCATCGTCTCCCTACATGCCTTACCAGGTTGTGACCCCATCTAGTGGGGGGCCGCCAAAATAAATGTGTAGGTATTAATTATTATTTATCAAAGACTCCTATGTATACTACTAGACGACTTTAAAAAAGATTACAAAAAAGACGATACCTGCGGAGCATCTTTCGCAGTTTCTTCTCCGGACAGAGGAACCTCGTTTTGAAACGGTGGTCGATTATATAACATATTGACGTTTGAAAACCGTTACCGTTACAGCCTTTTAAAATCCACTGCTAAACATAAGACCCGCCATAGAATGCCTCATAGGGGGGATATTTCCCATAGTTGTCACACTTGGCAAGCGGGATGACAACCGCATTTTTTTAGTTTTAGCCGTTATTAGGAACACGCTGTTGACCATCTCCTGTTTTGTTTCCCTCTGTTGCCTCTTACGACACCCACGGGATGATATATTATATGTACACAGTTTTGAAAAACAAAATTTTTATTTTTAATTTCATTTCAATCGACTAGCAGCAAAATTGAGAATAAAATCCAAGACAAACTTAAAACCCGTGTCAATTCCGCTCAAGTCAAGGTGATACGCATTGTTTTCCTCGATATGCGCGGTTACGTACATAATTAATTCGTTCCGGAAGGACAGACGGTCAAGTACCTAACAATACTGTCTCATCGTATGAAACGTTTACGTGAGGCCACGGCCAGAAGAGTAAAAATTGAATAAAAAGTAAATGACTATAAAGAACTAAAAACAACAAAATAATTTCCACAGAACAGCAGAAGTCGGTGTTAAGACATAGCGTATAGAAGAATTTAAAAAAGGGGTGATTTTTTAGGGTATTCCCAGTAGTCTTATCAGTAAGACTTGGTAAGACTACTATGGGAATACCCCGATTCTTTTTTTTTTAAATCATATATAATATAACCTATCATGATATATATTATGTGTATATTATATATAAATTATCAAATAGATAAGAACCAATAAAATCGATTCAAAATGATCGTAGATATCGCGTAACATAACATACAATACAAATAATAATGGAGGTATTTTTTTTAATATACAACATTTTCCTTCTCAACTTTCTATTCATATTCCTACATTGTCATCAGATTCTGAGATATTTCTAAAATTTCAAGTCTCTAGCGTTCATCGGGAAGTTAGTTTAAAATCAATTACTAAATTCGACCCGAACAGAGATACAGATAAGGATACGGATAAGGAGCGTACACGGGTCCTGTGGATGTCGTAACAAGCGTCAGAGAAAAACTGAATCTGAGATGGGCAGCATCTTCGTGACAACAACTCAAAATTATAAAAAACAGCGCAATATGGCATAATTTACCTGGTAGAGCCACACTGCAACTATATTATAGTTGGAGCACGAATGGGTCGGCACAACCGGAGGAGGACCACGCTCTCACAAAATACCAGCGTAAAATTAATATTAATGCTGCTGTGTTTCGTATGGTGAGTGTAGTAAAACCGGGGATCCTTTTTACTTTATACTACACATCTACAGCATCTATACTATCCCGAGTGGCTTCCGCTCAAGTTGTTTGAGAAACGCGCTGGAAGTCGCGCCAAACGCTCTACACTTTGACCTTGCACTAGAGGTATCGAAGATTTAGCATGCTGAAGTCAAATAGTAGTTTATCAAAGAACATGCTTCAATTATACAGTTATAGTCACATCCACAGTGGTATGTGGCTCTGACTATTCCTTCCTGTAACAGGAGAGGCCTGTCCTCTCTCCAGCAGTGGACTTTAACTGGCTGATGAAAAATAATAAGACAAAAGAAAAGACCAAGAAGAAGATATTGAAATATTGGTATTTCCTACGCCAAAAATTAAATAAATTTCATTTGTATAAAGACCATACCAAAATGCCAAGCATCGATACTAAGGAACCGGTTTAAAAACAATCACTAATGCAATACTTGCTTTCAAATGAGTATTTGCAATAAATTTAATAATATCCGTGCACCGCAATAGTTTAGTAACGAGAACATTACGCGAATCTGATAATGTAACGCTTTCGACGAATTAAATCTATAATTGGCAGTTTACATACGTAAATTACAGTCGACAGAATATGAAGCGTAACTTCGCATCTTGAAATCTAAAATCAACAGTCAGTCTGTTACCTTCACACTAGGATTTTCTCCTTTATCGTGGGGCAGTTTATATACGTAAATTACACACGGACAAACATCCAGATCCGGAACAATTATATGTAGGCCATATAAATACTTGTTCCGTGCGGGATTCCAACCCGCGGCCCTTAGCGCTGCAACTCATTGCTATGCCAGAACGCACATTTTTAGACAATAGAAAATAGACATGCATTTTAAACAACTTACACTCATACAGTTTTGATACAGAAAATAAAATGTTATTTAAAATCATCAAAGATACAAATAAATAAGAGAAAACAGACATAAAATAATCTGATTGCATGAGTGACGTGATACTGAAAAGGGCACTGACTCAACATAATGCTATCGCACGGTTACAGTAGCGATGATTTTCAGCAATGCCCATTGAGGTTGAACTCTATGTTCTATGTTCGAGAAAGATGTTATCAAATTAAATTATAATGAAATGCAAAATGATGGGAACTTTAGATATGTAGTATATATGTGTATATCTAATATATAAAAATTAATGTTTGATTGTTCGTATTTTATGCGCTGCCATACCGTTCATCAGATTGCGCTAAAACTTTGTCGACTAATTGTTTGCACTTACGCGAAGTTTATAGGCATAGTAGAATTAACTTACATTAGGTGGCGCGCGTATCGTACCGACAAATTCGTTTGAAAGTTACCTATATATCATTCAACTTCAATGAATGTATTATTATTCCCAATCCCAATTAAACAATATAACTCTTCCAATTTAAAACAATATTTCCGCAATTATTTCTTCTGCGGCAGCAACGCGCCAGGTACCAGCTGGTAATAAATAATATAATAATTATGTATAATAAAACAGATATAATAAAGATATTTATATAATGCCATGAATATGTAATGCAGCTATTTTAGTTTATTTTTTCTAAATATGACACTGTAAGTGATATACATTTATTATAATTATTTTAACGTTAGGTTTATTTAAAGGCTTTTAAAGACTAGGTTTTTCTATAATGTTTTCTTATATTTACGCGAAGACTACACATTAAATGAAACTAATTTTTACGGATTATATCGCGTTTAATTTTACTTTTTACTTTTTAATTCCCGAAAAAAAAAATTAATATTAAAAAACTGAAGATAGCCGGGCTAACTATGATATTGGGACGTCAAACACCTCAGTCCCCCCCCGTGACCATGGGTGCTGTAAAGCACCCGAAACGTCGGGAATTAAAAAGTAAAATTAAACGCGATATAATCCGTAAAAATTAGTTTCATTTAATAGGTTTTTCTACTTTATTGCATATCGCGACTACAAAACATTCGCTCGGAAAACACAAACTGTTCAAAATCATCCTTATTTCGGTCGGTTACAACGGAAGCACGTAAAACCCCGTTGATTCAGTATATTATTTATTTCTTTAAGGACAGCCAGAGGTAATTACAATAATACATATACACAAATATGATATATAAACATAATTTTTAAATGTAAAACCTATTTAAGACAGCCACAACATGCTTCACAAGAAGAGTAAAGTTTTATAACATAAATTACAATATATTACAAACATAACCTAAAAACAAGTGGTAAAATAAAAAAAATTGTACAACCGACTTCAATATAAATTATTAAGGATAACTCAAAAACTATTGGTCAGACCGTGATAAAGTTTATATGGGACTACATGAGAAGCACCAGCTTTCAAATAAAAAAAGAAGCATCGTAATAGGTTCATCGAGAAAAAAGTTATGAGGTAACACACATAAAAAATAAACAGTCGAATTGAATACATCCTCCTTTTTTAAATCGGTGGAAAATTACAAAATATGTATTAGAAATAACCTAAAAATAAATTAAAAAATGAAAAATAACAGTAACCAATTAAATTAAATAACAAAATTAACATTTTTTACTATTAAACTCTTAAATACTATCTCTTAAATTCTGTAACGCTGTTTTTTTAAAAGAGGACAAGGAATCGCTAAAAATGTCCACACAAACCGACATCAAATTCAGCAAACGTGACTTTCTAGCTAAACTATTTGCTATGACCTAGATTAGATTTGGAAGGAAGTGGATAGAACAAAGGTACAGATTTACGCAGATAACGTTTTGGAACTTAAAATTTTATTTTTCAGTAATGCATACGTTGCATATTCGAAAATGAACGTTCGATTTTGTTCCATTCCGTTGGTACAAAACAATGAGTTTTGAACAATTCTTATAAAATTATTATGAAAGTGAGTTCTTCCATTGTTTATGATTATGTAAGCAAATTTGATCGGTCCGTAAACGGCTGCTGAAGGATAATACTTATATAATGAGAGAAGGTTGGCGAGGTTTTTCTAAACTTTTTGAATTAATTTCGTAAACAAACTTGTTATTTGAGTTAGCTCATTGTTTATCCTAGATGAAATTAAGAAAAATAAAACTTAATAAATTTTACATTTTCAGGTCGATGCTAAGAATTAAAGCAAAATACACAAATAAATAAAATTTAAGTGTCTGTTTGTAATGTCAAAACAGCTTTTAACGAAATGCATATGAAAGTATATACGGGACTTATAACAAAAACACATTTTTTTTATTTTTGTCTATCTGTCTGCCTGTTTGTTCCGGCTAATCTCCGAAATGGCTGGACCGATTTTAACCGGACTTTCACTGGTAGATAGCTGATGTTATAAGGAGTAACTTGGGCTACTTTTATTTTAGAAAATGAATTAGGGATCCGCGCAAAAAAAAATTAAAACACATGAAATCAATCGTAATAAATTACACGCGGGCGAAGTCGCGGGCAACAGCTAGTATATAAATAAATATGAGCAGATATTTAACTATTTATAAGTACTATATATTGTTAGTAAGGAGTGTGAAACATTAAACTGTTTTTTTTTATAGGAGAGGGGCAAACGTTTTGTTGCCGACAAACTGGCTTACAGTTCGGCAAATTTAAAAAGTGTTGAATGTAAACTCTTTGTAAGAATAAATAAAAAAAATTTTATAAGAATACATAATTCTTCTTTCCATGTGTATGTGACTGAACTCCTCCAAAACAGCTGAACCGATTTTTATATTTTTGAAATTTTGTGTGTGTGATTAAGTTGATTCGAAAATGGTTTAGATTCACAATTGAACCCGGTAGGTAGCGCTGTTGTCGAGATCCAGAAATCACCCGTGCGAAGCCGGAGCGGATCGTTAGTATAAATATAAAATAGTACGTGACAAACGATCACACAGTCCACCTGATGGTTAGTGGTTGCTGTGCCCCATAGGCATCTACATCTATCCTCGATTAAAAATCAAAATGTAGATGCGTTGTCATACATGAGGACTAAAATGGAATATCTCGTTTTCAGTGAAAAGGGTCTCCGGTTCTCTACACACACCATACGAAACACAGCAGCTTTAAGCTGCTATTTCACGCTGCTATTCTGCGAGATCGTTGTCCTTTTCCAGTCGAACCGTTACATTCGCTACCATAATACAGCTGCAGCATGACTCTACCACGTAATGCAGCATGACTCTAACACGCATTGCAGCATGGCTCTACCACGTATCTCCCACTTAGCTTAACAAAAACCTATTATATTCACTCTTGCTTTGAAGACATTCACATCCACATTGTAAACGGATGGAAGGACTATGTATTATCTTTATATATATATATATATATATATATATACAAGGTGGTCCAAACAGTGAGGTTATAAAATTTTTTTTTGATTCCTCTCACAGGTCTGAAAATACCTGGTAGTAACCTGCACTTTGTAGTTTTCGAGTTATGATTTTTTAATCCTTTTTTTTGAAAATGTTCACCTAAACAGCCTAACATTAAAAAATGTAATTGTGACATTTTTCCAAGTTTTTTGTTTGTAGCATGATCCTTATGAGTTGCCCTATTATGCATAAAATAATTAGCTTCTAACATTCACCGAAGATACAATAATTTTAATCGAAACTTAAAAATTTCTGTCAGAGAGTAAATTTGAATTTTCAACATTAAATGAAAAATAGTAATAAATGATTTCATACTTTCTAAATAATTTTAAAACTTGGCAGTACCTTAATCTTTCATAATAACATTAAAAAATGACACTTAATGGGCCAGTTTTTCTGTTACAAACTTCTGAAGTTACTCAGGCAGGAAACTACCTGAATAGTTAATTTGATTTAAAAAATCTTTTTATCATTTCTAGGGCTAAACTAAGATAGTAAATGTTTCAGGTTAGCAAACATAACATCCAGTGTCTTTACTTATTGTTTAAAATTTATTGACAATATGGCAAACTTCTTGAACATTGACCTTGACTGCGCAGAGTCGGTTTTACATACAAAAATGCGTGCGCAAACCTTCCCCCACTACGCTTATTGTTCAAGATGTTTGCCGGGAACTGGACAAATGATTTCAAGATTCATACTAAAACTAGTAAATAATTTAAGATAAATTTATTTAAAGTAAATTTTCGAAATGGCGGCCATTAACTTCGATACACAGTCTACATCGTCTTAAAAAAGTTTTAGTATGAATCTTGAAATCATTTGTCCAGTTCCCGGCAAACATCTTGAACAATAAGCGTAGTGGGGGAAGGTTTGCGCACGCATTTTTGTATGTAAAACCGACTCTGCGCAGTCAAGGTCAATGTTCAAGAAGTTTGCCGGCAATTTTGTTGTCAATAAATTTTAAACAATAAGTAAAGACACTGGATGTTATTTTTGCTAACCTGAAGCATTTACTATCTTAGTTTAGCCCTAGAAATGATAAAAAGATTTTTTAAATCAAATTAACTATTCAGGTAGTTTCCTGCCTGAGTAACTTCAGAAGTCTGTAACAGAAAAACTGGCCTATTAAGTGTCATTTTTTTATGTTATTATGAAAGATTAAGGTACTGCCAAGTTTTTAAAATTAATTAGAAAGTATGAAATCATTTATTACTATTTTTCATTTAATGTTGAAAATTCAAGCCCCACTCTCCTGACAGAATTTTTAAGTTTCGATTAAAATTATTGTATCTTCGGTGAATGTTAGGAAGTTAATTATTTTATGCATAATAGGGCAACTCATAAGGATCATGCTACAAACAAAAACTTGGAAAAAATCACAACTACATTTTTTAATGTTAGGCTGTTTAGGTGAACATTTTCAAAAGGATAAAAAAATCATAACTCGAAAACTACAAAAAATCGCGGAACATACATAGGGTATTTTCGGATACCCCTAGTTGTGAGGAATCAAAAAAAAATTTTATAACCTCACTGTTTGGACCACCTTGTATATATATATAATTCTTCTGTCCGTGTGTATGTGACTGAACTCCTCTACAAAGGCTGGACCGATTTTGTTGAAATTTCGTGTGTGTGATTAAGTTGATTCGAGAATGGTTTAGATTTACAATCAGACCCGGTAGGTAACGCTGTTGTCGATACAGATATTAGCCGTGCGAAGTCGAGGCGGATCACTTGTATTACTACAATACAAAACTGCAGTATTAAAGTTAAGAAAACAATTTCTCGAGCCACTTAATATTTTTCGCATGAAGCAATTTCAGAATTCTACGCCCTATTTCCTAAGATTAATGATCCCCAAACCAAACTAAAGTATCGTTAGTGTTGGGTCGTCGACCGTATCCACCTCGGTAAAACAACAGAAATAAGACCATAACAAATACATTTTATAATATTAAATCGATTATATTGCAACGAATACTCAAACACATCTAAAAGAATACAACCATACAATAATGGCAACAAGACAGAAAATTCTTCGCACGGTTTTATAACCTAAGCGTGATTAGAAAATATCCTTAAACCGAATGTACGTAAGTCGAAAATCGATCGAACCGCAAACATTTAGGCCATTGCGGAATAAGAAGGAACGGCAGTGAAAACAGTTACAATATCCTTCCTGCTAATTTGGGCGTAATGGTGCAATGAAAAATGAATTATAGATCTTTGCAATAGATGCGATTTCACATTGATTGTGTATTCGTCTCAGTGACCTCGCCGGTTATCAGTGTAGTTTTTTTTTTAAATGTGATAGGTCAACTTTTATCTCAATAATAATGTGTAATTAGTATTTGAATTGACGACTCCATGACGCAGTGGCTTAGCATTGAGTTGCGGAGCTAAGTTTCTTGTGGCTAACTATTCCGCACAAAACATGCAATTTGTGTGACCTACAAATTTTTGTGTCGGGTCTGGATGTTTGTCTTTATGCAAGTTATGTATGTAAAGTATGAATTGCTTCCACGATACAGGAGAAAATCCTAGTGTGGGGGTAACGTTTTGCTAATAAAAAATAATAGGTTAACAGGCATTTGGTTCATATCCCCACTAAAGCTAAAAAAAATGTGCTTGGACCTGTGTTTCGTCATGCCTCGTGTTGACCGGGAGGGAATGCAAAGCATTCAGTCAGTCATGATTTTTAATTAAAGTATAACCATTATATTTAATTAATTAATTGATTCAAGTCGGAAAGGGACGCCCTAGACGAAGGTTTATCGACCAAATTGGCGATATATTGGAAATGGGCCAGATTAGGAGTACCCTTAACCGACGAGCGTGTATGCGTAGATATATGGATGTAAAGGAGGCGAGAGAGGTGTGCCAGGATCGTGCCAAGTGGAAGTCCGTAGTCTCTGCCTACCCCTCTGGGTGACAGGCGTGAGTGTTTATGTATTATGTAATTGAACGCGACACACAGATAGAACATTAATTTCTGTCAAAGTTCGACTACGTCACAATACTATTAAAGGTGGTTTAATAAAACCGTGTAGTGGCGGTGTAAGAATACCCACTACCCCATATCGACCCATGGGTGTCGTAAGAGGCGACAGAGGGAAACTGAACAGATGCTGGGCAGCAGCATCTTCTCGATAACAACATAAAAGTATAAAACACTGCGGTTGCCTAAGCCTAAGCGTGGCAACTACAGAAAAATCCCCTCTATGAGGCAATATATCGTAACACAGCAGTGCACGCACTGCTAATGAGGGCTAATAATTTTCTGCTCACCAGATGTCGCTAGTTGACACTGAGGTAAAGTTTTTTGTTACACAATGTAATTTAACTGAGAAGTTGGTTTTTAATAAAAGTTTATCAGTTTCTAGAGTATTATATTAATACACAACACAATGCGTCAGTGGTTGGCTCTTTAATTTTTTGCACATTTTTAACTTTTTTTTAATTTTTCTACTTTTATGAATATCTGGGATTTGGTTTATTTATTTTTAACGTTATATAATAAAATATAGCTAATAGTACACATTACACTATTACAAATTAACTTCCCCGCTGTAAAATCTGTCAAATATTATAACCTAACTTTCTAGTGGCGCCGACCTGGTGGCAGAAAAAGTCGTGGATGCCCTCATTGGCGGTAGAAATAGGTAAGAAGGTGGTGCCTACCCAAACGGACTTCTAGACAGAAGAGGAGTCATGCCACCTAATAAAGTTGTAATAAAGTTTAAGTTTTATACGTGGTAGAGCCACGCTGCAGCTATATTATGGTTGTAGCACGAATGGACCGGCTCGACTGGAAAAGGGACACGCTCTCACATAATACCAACGTAAAATAGCGGCTTAATGCTGCTGTGTTTCATATGGTAAGTGTAGAGAACCGGTGAACCTTTTAACTGGAAACGTGACATTCCTTCCATCTTATATCATTGTATAGGTCCCATAGCGGTAATTCCGACACAGACCGACTCATCGACCACGTCCAAATGGCTACAGATTTCTTGCTACAACAAATCCCATCTGTAGAGATCGTGATACTTGGCGATCGCCCACCACGCCGAATGGCTCGGTTCACGTTTAACCGATCATGCGGGGAGATTTGTTTATGACTTTGCCTTGGCATATGGTCTGACACAACTGGTTACTTCGCCTACGCGGATTCCAGATGTAGAGGATCATACACCTTCCCTGTTTTATCTTCTGCTGACCTCTCATCCGGACGGATATCAGGTTTCCGTCGATGGCGTTATGGCGTCTTGGCTCTTCGGACCATTGTCTGATCCGGAGTGTGGTGCCACCACGCCTCCTCGCGGTTGCGTTCTGCAGGTTGCCGCCGTGTTTGGCATTACAGGTCGGCGGATTGTGATGGAATGCGGTCTTTCTTTGCATCCCACCCATGGGGCGGGTTTGCTTCTCGCCGGATGATCCCAGCGCTTTTGCTGACTCTGTCACCGATGTTGTGCTACAGGAATGGAACTATTTATTCCATCATCTGTGGTACCCATCGGTGGCAGATCGCAGCCTTGGTTTGGTCGCTCCTGTAAGACTGCATTACGCAGTAAGCAGGAGTGTTATCATGCCTGGGCTGAGGCTTCGGCGGCTCGGGATGTAAACACCAGCCTGCTTCAAAAGAAGTATAACTTCGCCTCCAGGTCCTTCAAAAGAGTTATTGCCAAGGCAAAATCAGAGCACATAGGCAGAATTGGCGAGAAACTAGTTCGCCTTCCTTCGGGAACCCGTGCATTCTGGTCTCTCGCCAAGGCTGTCCAAGGGAATTTCTGTAAGCCATCACTACCATCTCTGCACAGGAAGGATGACTCACTGGCCCATGCCGCAAAAGAGAAAGCCGACCTTTTAGGCTCCCTTTTTGCGTCCAACTCGACTCTTGATGACGGGGGGAACACACCGCCGACCATCCCGCAGTGTGAGTGCTCTATGCCTGATGCGATTCACAGTGCTCAGTACGCAAAGCACCTCTCCTGGACATCCACAAGTCGAGTGGGCCTGATGGAATCAAGCCAATTGTGCTGAGGACGTGCGCTCCAGAGTTGGCACCGGTTCTAACGCGTCTTTTCGGTACTCCTACTCCCTAGGCGTTGTCCTGAATTCATGGAAGACAGCTTGTGCACCTGATCCCTAAAAAAGGTAACTGCTCTGATCCGTCCAATTACAGACCTATCGCCATCACCTGCTTGTTCTCGAAAATAATGGAGTCCATTATTAACTGCCAGCTCATGCGGTACCTCGAGGAGCACCAGCTGATTAGTGACTACCAGTACGGTTTCCGTCGGGGTCGCTCAGCCAAGCTCAACCATCGAGTCCAAGGGGAGGCATTGGCCGTTAGTTTGGACATAGCGAAGGCCTTCGATCGGGTCTGGCACAAAGCGCTTCTTTCGAAGCTTCCTTCTTATGGGCTTCCGAGAAATTGTGCAATTGGATTTTTGCAATTGAGTTTTCTGGCTGATCGGAGCATCAAGGTCCTACTAGACGGTGCGTGCTCCGATTACAAGCCTATTAACGCTGGTGTTCCACAAGGCTGCGTGCTATCACCAACGCTGTTTCTTCTGCATATCAATGATGTGTTGCAAACCGGTAACATTCATTGCTATGCGGATGACAGCACTGGTGATGCTCTATACACCGGCCGTGCCAATATTTCTCGGGAAAACGTCGCCGAGTACCGAAACAAACTTAGGTCTGAAGTCGAGACTTTGTTGAAAAAAGTCTCGGATTGGGGCGACTAAATCTAGTCCAGTTCAATCCCCAGAATACACAAGTTTGCGCGTTTACCGCAAAAGGAACCCCTTTGTCGTATCTCCTCAGTTTAAAGGCACTTTGTTGCCTCAGCCAGTATCGGAACTCGGCGTTGACATATCGAGTGACGTGCAGTTCCGTGGTCACTTGGAAGAGAAGGCCAAATTGGCCTCTAAAAGCTTGGCGTGCTCAGTAGAGCGGGCAGTATTTCATGCCTGCACACCGCCTGCAACTTTACAAGGCGCAGGTTCAGCCTCACATGGAATACTGTTCCCATCTCTGGGCAGGCCCCAGTGCCAGCTCCTTCCTCTTGACCGCATTCAGCGCAGAGCGGATCGAATCGTCGACGACCGAGTTCTTTCCGATCGGCTTGACTCACTAGCACTGCGTAGAGATGTTGCATCTCTTTGCGTATTTTATCGTATGTACCACGGGAGTGCTCTGAGGAATTGTTCGGACTAATTCGGTATCGCGACAAAACTCGCGATACCATCCATACCATCTGGATGATTGGCGGTCCACCACTGTGCGATTTAGAAGATGTTTTCTTCCTCGCACTACTTCCTTGTGAAACCGATTACCACCAGCGATTTTTCCGGACCGATACGACTTAGGGACCTTCAAGAAAGAGCCTACTTTTTAAAAGGCCGGCAACGCATCTGCAATTCCCTGGTGTTGCAGTTGTTCATGGGCGGCGGTAGTCACTTAACATCAGGTGAACCGCATGCTCGTTTGCCCCTCCTATAAAAAAATCTTAGTCCTCAGGGGTGACAAAGCATCTGAATTTTGATTTTTAATCGAGGATGGATATAGATATCTATGGGCCACAACATACACTTATCAACAGGTGGACTGTGTGCTCGTTTGTCACCCTTATTCTATAAAAAAAAGTGTTTGCATATTATTTAAATAAACGAATTCAACGAACTAAAGAAAATTTTAACCATGCCGTCACTACACCACAACATTCGAAGTTTACATGTTTCCAGTTAAATAGCGTGTGCAAAATCTCTAGGGAACTCTCGAAACTTCCACGTAAACTACGCAATAATGTAAACTTTACCTTTCCCCGGCAACTATCCCCAAATAGATATTGTCAGTTAACGAATTCTATTACTTATTCTACGTACCATTTGAATAATTTTTCTAGCAACAAATTTAAAAAAAAAGAAGAGGTTC
Organism: Parnassius orleans; assembly: GCA_029286625.1. NCBI lineage: Eukaryota > Metazoa > Arthropoda > Insecta > Lepidoptera > Papilionidae > Parnassius > Parnassius orleans. The sequence continues at coordinate 1,511,484 of JAGSMP010000047.1, read as the reverse complement.
CATATTAGAGTTTTTTTTTTTCAAATTAATTTCTCCAACATTAGTGTAAAGAAATTTGCAGTAGGTATGATTTCTACGTGATTTGTGAGTACTTTTAATTTTAATTTTAGTGTCTAAAGAGAAATCGATATTCGCACATTTCCTTGTGACCTATCTTCCAAAGTTTTGACGTACACACTAAAGATTTAGTGGCATCTTAGTTACGTAATAAAATAAACTTATCGTAGACTTATCGCAAGTGCGTGTGGTATTATGGCTATAGTTTGTGCTTTACACAAATTTTACATTTAATGATTGTAGTTTTTAGACCCATGTCACAGATTGGCATGGGAGACCGAATCCATTTATAAGCAGTAATTTAGATCTCTAGATCTAAAATACTGCTTATATAATATATATAACCAGTATTTTGGACTGTATAGTGCTTCGAACATCATTACTGTTTATTAAATGTCCACTGCTGAACATAGGCCTCTCCCTAGATTGCCTCATAGGAGGGATATTTGCCATAGTTGCCAAGCTTGGCAGGACAGCTTGACAGTTCACGGTGTTTCTCTGTGTTGATCTGCGCCTGATCTCTCCCGGTCGCATTGCTGTCCCATCGGACTTCATCAGTGAGGGATTATAGTGTACGCACACACTCGCGCACTATACCTAATCCTGTCCTGCGCAGATAACTAGTTTGGGAGTGGCTGCCGTGACCAATATTCGGTCTGGAGGATACTATATATTAAATATTAGGTCCTTACATATGAAATTGGCGTTTTGTACGGGAGGAATATAAAGTCAATTTTTTTTTTGTAAAATATATTTAATTAATCAAAGTATGCACCGTTGTTATCTATGCACTTTTGCCATCTCATTGGTAGTTCATTGATCCCTTTACTAAAAAACCATGGGGGCGAGAATCAATAAACTCTTTGAAGGCGGTTTGGATTGCCGCATCGGAGTTGAATTTTTTCATTGTAAGAGTTGTCCAAATTCCTAAAAAATGGTAATCTGTTGGAGCAAGGTCCGGGGAGTACTATCTAACTTAGTGGTTGTTTGTTGTGCAGTGTGGTCTTTCTTTCGTTGTCGTGAAGCAGCAGTGGCCTAGAGCGATTGACCAATCTCGATTGTTTAGCAGCTAGTTCTTCCTTCATGGTTTGCAGTTGCTGACAATAGATATCTACCGTAATCGTTTGGCTAGATGTCAGAAAGCTGTAGTGAACGACACCGGCGCTAGTCCACCAAACACTCACAAGTAACTTTTGTCAATTTTCGTTTAGGCAGGATTTCGCTGGTTCAGCCATTGCGACAAGCGCTTCCGATTATCGTACAGTATCCACTTTTCATCACAAGTAATGATTCGATTTAAAATCCTTCATTATTGTGTCGGTTGAGCAAAGTAACAAAGCAGTCGACGCGTGTTTACAAGTTCGATTCACTCAATTCATGAGGTACCCATCGTTCAAGTTTTTTACTTTCCCGATTTGCTTCAAGTGGATTAATACAGTTTTATCACTTTTGAAGCCTGCAGCTATCTCTGAAGTAATTTGTGATGGATCCGCTTCCACAATAGCCTTTAATTCTTCATTTTCCACTTTGGTCTCCGCCGTCCACGGGTTGGTTCTGAAGGTCGAAATTTCCAGAACGAAAACGTTGAAACCAAAAAAGTACCGTGCTTTCTTTTGCGACACCAGCGCCGTACACATAATTAATCCTTCGAGCTGTTTCTGCAGCACTGGTGCCCACGGTAGAACTCGTACTCGTAAATATAACGATATTTCATGTTTTCCATTGTGCGGTAATAAGCGACGCCAAAGAAAAAAATAATGAGGAAAAAACAAATGAATGACTGTTTTCAAAACTCAAATGTACCAGCTAAATGAATTTAAAATTTGAATTTGGAATTCTTAACCAAAGAGGAGATATTTCAAATCAAAGTGTTCAGTACGACAAAACGCTTTTTTCATATGTAAGGACCTAATACTATATACGTACTTTCAAAATAATTTGGAAAACCCAAAAGTGCACGCCTGATGAGCGTTTCATTTAATTTTGATGAAAAAATAAAAATAATGACGATAATTTTTACAAGAAAAAAAAACAGTGAATCTAATTGACTTTCATTAATAACTTTTAACGGGTGTTGAGTTCAATAACAAAAATCAATAGAGATCCCCCTTAGAATACATGGAATGTTATTTAATACTATATATCTCAACATATTGCTTACATTTCTATTAAGCGAGAAGACTCACCGACGCACAGACCAACGGACGGCGATCAATATATTTTTTCAATTACATTTTTTGTTATGTAATCTAAAGTGCATCAGTTAGAAAATAAACTTATCTCATAATTCAATGTCTGTAGTTATTGTAACGTCAATAATAATATGGATTTGAAGTCTAGCTAAAAGTATAAGAACAATTTTATGTAGCAAAATTGAGGTATGGCCACATATCGAGAGTAGCACTCCTTCACGTTGTGGGGCGTGCAATATCTCTATAAATAATACATATTTTCAAAGCAAGTATAACCACAACATATTTCCTGTTTAAATGAAACTAATTTTACAGATTTTATTGCGTTTACTTCTACTTATTTTTAATTTCCAACGTTTCATCACGGGGAACCGGGACTAAAATTGAATGCGATAAAATCAGTAAAAATAGTTTTATTCGCGTAAAAATATGAAATCGTCATATTTCCTCTTTTTTTTAAACTGTACGACAACAAAACAAGTATGATAAAGTTTCAACATTTTCCTCAAACAAGTACAAAACGTCTAACTACGACAGCTCCGCACCGCAAATTTTCAGACATGTACATGTTAGAGACCACGTGTTGAGTACCTGATCATACAACTGGCTGACGTGACTTTGTATATTTATTAATTCTACAGCTTTCATTGTGATATAATATAATTATAATAATTTATAAGACACCCAGTTTGATAAATGACACATAAGTATAACATAAATATATATTCCGCGTGTAGTGGCGGCGTAAGACCGTAAGAATGTCAGAAGTGACATCCCTTGAGTGTCGTAAGAGGCGACAGAGGGAAACAAATCAGGAGATGGAGAGCAGCATCTCCCTAATATCGGCGAAAAATAAAAAACTATGGTTGCCAACCCGCTTGCCAAGCGTGGCAACTATGGCAAATATCCCCCCTATGAGGCAGTCTATGAGAGAGGCCTATGTTCAGCAGTGGACTTTAATAGGCTGTAAGGATAAAGGTATTTCAAAGAAGTTATTGTTGATGTTTAGTTAACATTATATAAACACTAGTTAAGTAAGACATAAAACATGTATTAATTTGTTATTCAGAGGAGGATCATATGGGGAGTTTGAGTGAATTTCTACTATGTTTGATTGCTATGAAACAGACATTCCACCTTTGTACTGTATTCCGTGTCACCCATGAGGAGGTAAAATTAAAATGCACTCAAAGTTTTTTTTTTCTTTTTTGTCTGAAATAAATTATTTTTATTTTACTTTTAAGCACTGTTGTGAGTTGGCAAACACTAAAACAGGACTAAATAGCCATCTTTTGGGCTAACATCTTTTTTTATAGAATAAGGGTGACAAACGAGCACACAGTCCACCTGGTGGTAAGTAGATGCTGTGGTCCATAGACATGTACATTTATTCTCAATTAAGGATCAAAATGCAGATGCGTTGTCACCCCTGAGGACGAAGATGGAAAGCCTCTAAGGGTCTCCGGTTCTCTAAACTCACTATATGAAACACAGCAACATTAAGCAGCTATTTTTCACTGAAATTCTATGAGAGTGTGGTCCTTCCCTGGTTGGGCCGACCCATTAATGCTACAACTATAATGTAGCAAGGCTCTACCACAAGACTTTATTATGTCACCACCACAAGGCATATATTTTACTAAGTAGTAAGTAGAAAGTTTAATATGAAATTGCTATTTTCTAGCTAGTACTCCAGGTCAGAGGTTTTTCAGAATCTGTGGTAATGGAGGAAATAACTTTAAATAAGTATTACTTATATTCAATGTTATATACATTTCATTCCATTCTATAGCAATACATTAACCTTATAAAACCTATTTATTACATACACAATTAAAAATGTTCTTTCATTATAATAACTGGTTCATTTTAATAATATCTAACTTTCCAGGACCACCTTAGTTTGAAACTTAGAGAATCAATTTAGGTAGACATATTTTTTTAGGTAAGTTGGAGAAAACTCAATTTAAAAATTAGGGAAAATGATAGTGTATTGGGGATAATAATTATAATATATAATGAAACCTGTAAGGATAGAATTGAATAGATATATTTTAATCAATAGATTATTACATAATAATGTTTGGAAGATTATTTACCATTGGTTCAGGCAATACCTATATGCTGGAAACATCTAGCAAAGAAACCAGCAGAAATATAGTAATTATATAAATATTTATTATCCTAACATACTTTTTAAAGAGAAAAAGGACTAGTTCAAAAACTGTTTTACCATTTATCATAGGCTATGAGATGATACAAAATTAAATATATGATGTAAATAATAATTTTGTATTAAAATTGGTATGTATTACTTGATCATTTAGATGCTATAAATCTATTTCATTCGGGAAGATTAGTTAACGCAACAACAAAAGATATAAATGATTTTATATACTTATGCTCAAAATAAAAATCGGTGAGTAATTGGATAGGTTAATTGTTTTTCAAATAAATATTGCACATTTAATTCAAAAAATTCGCTCGTTCAAAATAGACGTTTTTTTTTTCAAATACAATAAATTAAAATTTATAAATTCACCTCAAAAACGTATTTTCCTCAATACATAAAACAAACGCGAAACTTACAACTATTAAATTTTTTAAGGTAATACTCACGGCCATCACCATTTCAAACGGATACTTGTGAACCCTGACAGGAGAAACATATTCCTGCACCATGATTGCAATCTCACTAAACTGGAGGTCTTAATTAAAAACGGGATTCAAAGATCCTTCACACGATATATTATTTACACGACAATCATTCTGTTCACAGAAAACCCGTGTCTTTTTGTCCCAATGAATTAATCCAAAACGACGTCCTTTCACACCCGTTAACACATCATGACAATAGATGATGACAATTGATTGACATTTGACAACAAAATAAACGAAACCAACGTCAAGTCAAATCAAATCTTGTACCTACTCAAAGCGACTCAAAGAGTATAAATGCTTGTACTCTATGGAAAACGAGACAAAAACGAATCGATGACAAAAGCCACAGACATCATAAAAACTTGTTTAAATGATGACTAAGCTTGATATGTTGTCTGTGCTGTGAACTCTTTTATGTTTAGTCTGAAGTTGGTTGACAAAGTAAAACGTTTGAATCGATTTGTAATATCAAAAATCGATTAACAGTCAGAACCTCAATCTAAGGAAATAATATTTTTATCATAGACTTAGAATATACTGGCGTATAGACCACCTGACAGCCCGAAAACGCGTGACCAATTTTGATTTGTCATTGTGTGCGTTAGCTAGTGATGTATATTTTACTTAAAAGGACTATCGAAAATGATTGTTAAGGAAGCGGTAAAAAGATTATAAAAAAATTGTTTAGGACATGAAGTTGAATAACTTCAAAAATTAACTGAATTTTACCATGATAGTTCTAAAATAATTAAAAAATATTCATATAACATGTTCCTGGGAATAAGCTGAACCTACCTGCCTTTTGTTGGATTTTAATTCAAATGTATAAAATCCCAGGTGACTTTACCGAAAAACTTAAAAAAACTCCCTAATAATCAGATCAGAATGTTGTATTTTCGAGCTATGATCTTTGGAGAAAAATATTTACTGCCGTGGGCAGTTTCCCCGGAATTCATTTTTTAACATATTGTTAATATAAATAGGTAGATACATAACTAAGTACACCTATTTATATTTTATATATTTTATAAAATGTTTTGATGGGGAAACAAAAACGGGGACACGGAGTACATAATGGCTGCTTTATTTTTCATATAAGTATTACTTGTGATAATTACAAACATATAATAATTAATAGTTAAATAGATTATAGAAGTTTATTTTCACATTCGACTTAAGTATGAATGTAAACTTAATAATTTAAGGAAGGAAACTTGTAGGAATCAGTTAAATAAGATTGCTCTGTTTAAAGACCAATATGTTTATGATGCTTCATCATTCTTCATGTTTATATTCTTTCATCTGTCCCTGAAAAGTATAAAGTAATAATAAACTTATTATCATTTTAGCTGCATGAATTTTAAAAACATAATGATCTTAACACAGTAAAGTGTACTAAGTGTCTGAGGATACAGATCGCACTTTATTTTCTTGTTGTGTAGGCAAGTCTATCGATTCATTATAAACATTCAATATAAATATCGACATTAATTTTGATATAGTTGAGTCAATCCCTAGCGTACATGTAAAATATTTTGTATAAAAATGTATTTACCAAATTCATGCAAATTATCAACACCGTAACTTTTTTCTTTGCAAAATATCAAAATTAACAAAATAATTGAAAATATTCTATATTTTAAACAGTTTGTAACATAAATTTTAACCAAAAATAAACGCGTCATTACATTGACGACGTCTTGAGAATTTACCTGTGATGTGTGAAATTATCAGGATTATTTCTATTATTAACAGCACAGTCACTCACGGAACAATTAACCATTTTGGAAAAAAGTTACTTACTAAAAATAACCACTATTATACTTTAAAAAATTACAAAATATCTCGGAGCTATTTCTTGCGTGCCGAATTGTGCCGACCTGTCATTCAAAATCGGTTACAGATTCATGAGATTTGGTATCCTTTTCTATCTTGTATTTTTGCCATAAGGAATTTTCTTCTCCCTTGCACACTATGTTGGTCTATACGCTAGTATATCCTAAGTCTATGATTTTTATAATGTCTATTGCTCTGTAAAATTTATCTGCCAATTTGCCCAATTCTAATATTCTTTAGTCGACTCAAAAGGGTAAACAGTTAACTTTCAATAAAAAGTAAAAGCCGACATCGAACAACTAAAAACATGCTACAGCTGTATAAGTAGTATAGTTGTATCACGAACTGGTCGGCTCGACTGAGGAAGGACGACGCTCTCACAGAATACCAGCTTGAAATAGCAGCTCAACACTGCTGTGTTTCGCATGGTGAGTGCAGAGAACCGAAGACACTTTTTACTGGAAACGAGGCATTTCATCTTAGTCCTCATAGGTGACAACGCAGCTGCATTTAAATTCGTAATTGAGGATAGATGTAGATGTCTATGGGCCACAGTAACCACTTACCATCAGGTGGACCGTGTGCTCGTTTGTTACCCTTATCCTATAAAAAAAAGAGCGGGATCTACAACCACAGGTTAATATTATATTTAAAGGATGTCCCAACAACTTACTTACCCATGTAATATAATATGATCATTTTAGGGAAATAAGCAATTATTATAGTTTATTCATTTTTTGTAACACTAATGTGACAACTAAATACTAAATAATAAATACATAATAAGTACGTTAATAAAAATAATAAATACTAAAGTAACAGGCAATTTCAAACAAAGATGGCTACCGATGCGTTGTTACCTTTAAAAACTCAAATGCCATGTCTTATGCCATGCATGTAATTGTAATGGCTCTGTATGTCCTACAGACTGGAACACAGCACTGCTATAATGCGCACTGCTATTTGACCGCAGAAATAGGTAAGAGGGTAGTGTCTACCTAAACGTATTCCAAGGCAGAAAAGAAGTCCTGTAAACTAGTACTAAAGTATATTAATAGTAGTTTATCAATAGTAATTTTCCAATTTAAAAATTATCCGGTTGAAGAATATTTTTTTATTTACCCTGCAAGGACAAATAAATATATTTATTAATTCAGTTATTAAGAAATGAAGTAGAAGATGAGCAGCAGCATCTTTCTGATAACAAATCAAAATCTACTGCGGTTCGCGGGTACCAACCCACCTGCCAGTTGTGTTAACTATGAATATGTTATTAATCAAAAATATGTACTAGGAATATAATCCTTCTAATAAAAGGTACCTTATAAATCCCTATCAAATCTTTAGCAAAAGGCGATTGCAATTAGTAAAACTTAGGTTTTATAGATGTTAGAGGTAATACCATAAATTAAAATAATTGATTTATTAATTCCGTGATTAGGATTCCTCAGAATTAATCACGGGCGTAAAAAAATCCATACTGTTTGGGTAAAGTGCAAATAATTTATTTATTACTTTAAACAAATCTCCGCGGCTTTAACTTCTGTCATTGTTATTTGTCAGGTGCGTTATGGGTTACAATCTCTAATAGCCCCTCTCGTTAGAGAGTGTAATATTTCTGTGATTAGATCTGCGAGTGAATTAGTATCTTTGACAAAGTAAATAGAAGTCATTTATATTAATTACTAGCGACCCGCCCTGCCTTCGCATGGATGATTTCTGGATCTCGAAAACAGCGCCACCTACCGGCTTCAATTGTGAATTTAAACCATCCAGGTCCAGGGACCCACTCAAACACACACAAAAAAATTCATAAAAATCGGTCCAGCCATTTTCGAGTTTTTGCGAGACGAACGGACAGCAATTGATTTTTATACAGAGATTATTCGAACTTTACTAGACCTAGTTTTAGCCAAAAGTGACCGTCTACACTTACTTTTATCCATGAACAAATCGAATACCTAGTTATAGCTAACTGCACTCTAATAAATAAAATATATTACTCGTCCTGTTATCAGATCATTAGCCACTTCGGAAAAGGACCTTTACTACCTTGTGCGTCAGTTTGTGAGATTTAGGTCTGTCTGCAGTATTTTGGAATGAATTACCATGATTTACCAGTCGCCAGAGCTTGGCTCTTGACTTGGCTGGCTTGAGGTTTTTCCTTTTAAATAAGCCTAAACCTTTTAAATAAAGTAGCCACAGACTAACTACAAATGTTTATTGGTTTCGTTCTTGGTTGAGGATTAGGTTCTTGATTGAGGATGAGGTTGATATTTGGGTAAGTTGTTATATCTCCCTCAAACGCTCTAAATAAATAATTATTAATTTTATTTATTTTGTAGTGTTCTCGTCTGATTGGAACTTATAAATTTTATTATTATATAATTAAACAGAAGAGACCACAGGAAAAAATTCAGTCGGCAGATCACCCCAATTTTCGGTTACCTCGTGAGCCAGGTCCAGATATTTATTAATAATTTATTTAACATTACATACTCATAAATCATAATTATATACAGATAACAGTAATGAGTAATAATGTAACATTTTTTCTGCCACTCTGCCAACCTTCTTAAATATATTATTTTTCTTGAGAATAGACCCTTCAATTTTTAAATTCTGGTAAATAAATTTAAAAAGTAAGTCTTTACTTTTACTTTGCTTTTACTAGTTTTTTTTAATGTGAATATTAAACTAATAAAATACTTCATATTGGCTACCTTTATAATTATATAATTGTATTCATAATAAAATAGCCTTATTAAAATAAAAATAAAACAAGAGCAATCACTTCCGCAGATATTTTTCCACGTTGCTTTGTGGCTAACTTCGCGTCACTGAGTCAGTGAGTAAGCGAGCTGCGAGCCTTCATCGAAGCGAAGAGCGAATGTCGTTCTCAATAATATAAAGACTATTTCTTGATTGTGCTGGAGAACACAAAGCAAAATTCTGTCAAAATTGTGCGCGTTCGTGCCCGATGTCTAGTGCTGAAGTCGCCGATAATTCCGTTGACCCCCCGGCGAAAAAGCGGAAGCTAAATACAGGAGAGACCCGTTGCAAATCTGCAGCAATGGCGAACAATGGAACGCGTGTAGAAGATGAAATCGACGAAAGTTTATATTCTAGGCAACTTTACGTGTTGGGACACGATGCTATGCGCAGAATGGCGAGCTCTGACGTCTTGATCTCTGGTCTCGGCGGTCTCGGAGTAGAAGTCGCAAAAAACGTGATTCTCGGAGGTGTCAAGTCCGTCACCCTTCATGATGATCGCGTTTGCACTATTGCTGATTTATCATCTCAGTTCTACTTGTCTGAGAGTGCCGTTGGTCAGAATAGAGCTTTGGCCTCATGCGAACAACTTGCTGAATTGAATCATTACGTTCCAACGACAGCTTATACTGGTCCTCTCACCGAAGAATTTTTACAAAAATTCCGGGTTGTGGTACTTACTGGAGCTTCTCGGGCAGAGCAAGAACGCGTAGCAGCTATTACTCACGCTAATAACATTGCATTAGTCATAGCCGACACTAGAGGATTATTCTCCCAAGTGTTCTGTGACTTTGGTCCTGAATTTACTGTATTAGATGTGACTGGTGAAAACCCAGTGTCTGCTATGATAGCTGACATTACTCATGAGTATGAAGCAGTTGTTACATGCTTGGATGACACTCGTCATGGTCTAGAAGATGGGGATTATGTGACCTTTAGTGAGGTTTGTATATTATTATCTTTTACACAATCACATACTAGTTATATGTATAATATTCTAATCTCCTTATTCAGCTTCTAATATATATAGGCTTGTATAATAATAGTGGCATATAATAATTGGTCACTGTAGGATAATGGCTTTCCCATTTTAGGAAGGACTTGCTTTAATTGCCACACTTAGCTGATTGTTTGGCCATTGAATTACCATACACTCTCACATCTTGTATGCTATTCCTCATGGCTATAGACTGACAAATCTGGATATTCCATATCTACAATCAACAAGGTGGTCTTTCTTTTGAACGGACTTTAAAAACTGAGACTTTTTTTGTGTGTTACATCATAACTTTTTCTAGGTGAACTGATTTTGATGATTCTTTTTTTATTTGAAAGCTGGTGACCACTAGTTTTTGAGTTATACTTAATAATACATATTTAATTTCGACTACATTGATGATGTTCTCATTTTTTTTACGTTGAAGTTGGTTGTACAAAAATTTTAATTTTACCACTTGTAGGCTTTTCTATTGTTGTCTGTATCAATGACATCTTCTCTCATAGTTGCCTGTTGCATCTTATGAAATCTTAAGGACAAAATGGGATGATAATTATCTTGTACTGCTCTCACACACCAAATGATAGTTGAGTATTATTATAATAGTTAAATCTATTTTACTTATGGACTTTGTTAATGAATGTTCACGCAGGCGGAATGAATATTGTTTTATATTCAAAACACATTTTATTCTTGAGGTAATAAGGATTATTTCACAAATAAAACTCTACATTGTCTTTGCCTACTAGCTAATGTTAAGTAAAGACCTCAAAAAATAGTTTATGTATGTTTATATAGTTTACCAATTAAATACTTGTAACACATAAAAATAATAATTAAAGTATAAGTGTTAACATTTTTAACTAAATTGCCTGTGAATGAAAGAATAAATTGTAATTTACATTTACAAATAAAATAAAATATGTTAAGTACTCTTATGCTATTCTATAGGTGTTGTGAAAGGCGACAAAGGGAAATTAAAAAGCAGGTGGTCGGTAGCATCTTCCTGGTAATAACTCAAAATAATGGATAACTTTCTTTATGAATAATGGATTATAATTCATGATAATATTTCCGTAGATCGAGTAAGAACTAACCAATTTAGCAACTTATAACTAAATAATTTATTATAAATATTATTTCTAAGCAAAATAATTCATACTCTCAGACAAAGTTTTTTTTTGTTCAATTATTTGACAGGTCTGTGGCGCAGTGACTTAGCAATGAGTTGCAGCGGTAAGGGCCACAGGTTCGAATCCCGAACAGAACAAGTATTTGTATAGCCTACAAATAATTGTTCCGGATCTGGATGTTTGTCCTTGTGAAATTTATGCATGTATACTGCCCCCACCGTACAGGAGAAAATCCTAGTGTGTAGGTAATGTAGGTGTAGGTAATGCTTTTTTTTTAAATTAAAAATTAAATGAAAATGAATTATGGTGCAGGAAATAAGAATAAAGTTGTGGTACTATAGTCAGATTCTGTTTCTGCGTAGTTGAAAACAACAGTAAAGATTAGAAGATATTGTTGCAAATAAAGACAAAATCATTTGAGTGAAAGTGAAAGATATAAAAATTTAACATTAATTGCTTCTAATATAAATAATCACTTAAATACTCTTGTATGTTCATACACTCTTGTATGTTCTATACATGGTAGAGCCATGCTGCAGCTATGCTAGCTATACATAGCTGCAGCACAAATGGGCCAGCTCAACGGCTTAGCACCACACACTCATAGAATACCAGTGTGAAACAGCTGAAGAGTTTAGAGAACTGGAGATCCTTTTTACTGGTAATGAAGCATTCCATCTTAGTTCCTCAGGGACTCTGACAATGCATCTGCATTTTGATTTTTAATTGATGATAGATGTAGATGTCTATGGGCCATAACATTCATTTACCATCAGTTGGACTTGTGTTTTTATTTATTTCTAGCTGTTCCCAGCGACTTCGCCCGTGTGTAATTTATTACTATTGGATTTCATGGGTTTTAATTTTTATGCGCGGAACCCTAATTCTTTTTCTAAAATAAAAGTAGCCTGAGGTACTCCTTATAACATCAGCTATCTGCCAGCGAAAGTTCCGTCAAAATCGGTCCAGCTGTTTCGGAGATTAGCCGGAACAAACAGAAAGACATACAGAGAAATTTTTTAAAATTTGTGTTTTTGTTATAAGTACCATATATACTTTCATATGCATATAGTAAAAGCTGTCAGGATGTTGCAATGGTTTTTGAGAAGTATTTTACGGATATTCCGATCTTAACCACTATGTCACTGAATTCTTCTCCTGCCGTCGCCGAATCATTGCTTAAACAAAATGTAAATGCGTGTACAAAGAATTTTACATTTCATAAAATATCATCAAAAGATATTGTAAAATATTTTAAAACTATTGATGTTAAGAAAACTGCGGATCTGTGGGGCATTTCCGTTAAAGTTATTGCATCTATAATCGATATAATCGCGCCTCAACTAGCTATTATTTTAATACTAGTATTGAATATGGTGTGTTTCTGATTTGATGAAGCATAGTAGTAATACCTTTATTTAAATCTGGTAGTACATTAGACCCCGCCAATTTTAGACCCATTTCTGTACTGCCAAAACTAAGTAAAATTTTTGAAAAAATTATTCTTGATCAAATATTAATTTTTTTTAATGTTAATAATTTACTTCATAAAAATCAATTCGGTTTCACAAGGGGTTGCTTGACAACTGATGCTGGTGTTGAGCTGATTAAATATATTTTCAATGCATGGGAGAATTCACAGGATGCTTTGGGTATATTCTGTGACCTATCCAAAGCCTTCGATTGTGTTCATCATGAAACATTAATCAGGAAAGTACAACACTACGGTGTAAAAAGTAATGCTCTTAAATTAATTGTTTCATATTTAAGTAACAGAACTCAAAAAGTTGTCATTAATAGTATGAGCTCTTCCGGGTCGATAGTACAAATGGGCGTGCCTCAAGGCTCAATTCTCGGCCCCTTTCTGTTTCTTGTACATATTAATGACTTACCTTACATAGTAGGGGATAACCATAATATAGTATTATTTGCTGATGACACTTCATTAATTTTCAAATTAAAACGACAATTATTAAAATATGACGAAGTAAATAATGCTATATCTAAATTAGTAAATTGGTTTAATGTTAATAACTTGAATTTAAATAGCACTAAAAGGAAATGTATGAAGTTCATGACTCCAAATGTCAGACAATTAAATACTAATGTAATTTTAAATGGGGAGGAACTGAGTCTTGTCAATACCACAATTTTCTTGAATAACACTAGACACGAAGCTTCAAAAGAGCCCTCATATATCAAAGTTAGCAAGCAGACTTAGTTCTGCAGCATATGCTGTAAAAAAGATTAGAAATCTCACCAGTGTGGAAACAGCTAGATTTGTTTACTTTAGCTATTTCCATAGCATAATGTCGTATGGTATTTTGCTATGGGGACGCGCAACTGACACTGAAATTATATTTGTTTTACAGAAGAGGGCCATAAGAGCAATCTATGATTTAAAACCTAAAGAGTCGCTCAGACAAAAATTTAAGGAAATTAATATATTAACTTTGGCCTCTCAATACATTTATGGAAATGTAATGTACGTACACAAAAATAAAAGTAGTTATACAAAAATAAGTGATATTCATTCTGTAAATACTAGGAACAAACACAAGCTAGTAGTACCAGTTACTCGACTCCACCGAGTCAGTAATTCATTCTTGGGGCGATGTATACGCTTTTACAACAAAATCCCAGAAAATATACAAAATTCGACCTGCTCAAAATTCAAAAACTTTATTAAACATAGTTTGTATAAAAAGGGTTATTATAATATTAAGGAATTTATGGATGATAATAACCCCTGGGAATGAGGTGTTCGCTACCAAGCTATATCTAATTTGTTTTGTGTGGTTAATTGTGTAACATACATGATTGTAAGCTGTTATTTAAAAAAAAGTCCCGCTGGGTTTCTTGCTGGTTCTTCCCAGGACAGAGGTTTTTTTTCGAACCAGTGGTAATTAAACAAAAGAGTGACTTTCAATAAGTATTATTTATAATCTATATTGAATAAAAAAGTTTCTGTTTCTGTTATTTTGACATTACAAACAGACACTTTAATTTCTTTTATTTGTATAGATTATTTAAAATTATTAACTATTCTCTAAAAAAAACAATAGATGGGACGTTATAAAGTAGAGGTAAATTCTTTACTATCATGTTAACATAATTACTATTTATGTCAAATTAAAATACAATATAATTGTTATCAAATATATGTAATAGTGATTAAAAAAATATACACCAAGGTGATCTTTATTGTCACCAATTATATGCACTAGTTATTAGTATTTGCAGAGTTAATAGCTGTAATAACAACTACTACTGAAAAAAAATCAAAATTATTTGCTTGGCATTCTGTATATCTATTGAGAACTTAGTGCTAAAGAACAAAGTGCACACAACAAGCTCTTCTTCATTTCTTCACTATCTTTATAACTTCTCCCATATATTTATAATATTGAACCACCAGATTATTGCATTGTGTGAGTATTCCTTCTATACAAACTCATTTTCAGCATCAACTTTAAAAATGGCAGAGACAGAAATTTAACTATAGTTTTTTTTTGTATGTTATGTGGTCTTTGTTAATTGTGAACCAATTATAATGATTATGTTTTTATTATGAAGTTGTCTAAAAACTTTTTATTAAAAGTATTTTATTTATTTCATTCTTTGATGACTCATTACATTGTTGTTTGTAAAAGATTGTGACTCAGGAGCAGGGTTACCTTTGTGGAATCGACATACACTAGAGTACAGCTGTGCAAAATTTTTATAGCCTATCAGTTGAATTGATTAAATCATATTGTTATTGTGTGGATGAATTCACAGGATGTTTCGGTCAGGATGTTTTTTCTTTGTTCAACATTTTGGTGTTAAAAAAATCACTTAAAGTAAAAGGTCTCAAAAAGTTGTAATCAACAGTTGTGTTGATAATGTCAATGGGTATACCACAGACCTCAATTTTCAACATCTTTGTTTCTTGTCTATATTAAGACAATATTAGGCCTGCCCTATAGGAATGGCAGTGGTAGATGTGGATTATATCATAATAAAGTATTTTTCTAGTGTCATTACCTAGGGAGACAACAGAGGAATATATATTTATATTTGTATGGCCTAAACAATGTTGCTTATCTTTGTAGAAGATCATCAATTCATTCAATTCATATTCATTGGTTTTGTAAATTTAAGATTGGTGTGATCTAGAAGGTGATGTTCTAGAAGTGGTTAGTGTTATATCGTGCAATAGTAGATTGGTTCAAAATTAACAATTTGCTTTTATATGACAATAAAACTAACTGTATAAAAATTTTAACCAAAATTTCTTGTGGGGCTTTTTTTATTTTTGAATATGCAAATAAATTCTTCTGAAGAACGAAATACTGTACAAGTGGTAAAACTAAAAATTTTGTACAACCGACTTATATATTGAGAATAACTCAAAAACTATTGATCATTGACCATTTTTATATGACAAATTTATATGGGACATGAAAAGCATCAGCTTTCAAATAAAAAAAGGATCTCTTATATTTACGCGAACACTACACATTGAATAAAACTATTTTTACGGATTTTATCGCGTTTAATTTACTTATTTTACCCGAAACGTCGGGAATTAAAATAAGTAAATTAAACGCGATAAAATCCAAAAATAGTTTTATTCAACAAAAAAAGAATCATCGAAATCGGTTCACCTAGAAAAAAGTTATGAGGTAACACACATAAAAAAAAAGGAACATACAGTTGAATCCTGTAACTTAGCAATGATATAAGCTTAGCAAAATGAAAGCCATAGGATCAGTTTATAATGCAAATCCTAAACAGCCTCTTTGAGAAAAGTTTAAAGAAATAAATACATTAACTTCATATCTTATTATATTTACGAAAATGTAATGTAATGTCCGCCGTGTAGTCGTGGCATATGAGAACCCACTTTCCCATATCATCCAATGGGTGTTGTTAGAGGCGACAGAGGGAAACAATCTAAGATATGGGCAGCAACATCTTTATAATAACAGTTGGATAAATAAAAAAAACTGCAGTTGCCAAACATGGCAACTATGGTAAACATCCCCCTTGTGAGGTAATCTATGGGGAGGTTTAAGTTTAGCAGTGGAATCTGATAGGCTGTAATGATAATGATGATGAAAGGAAGTTGAAGTATTATTTTA
This sequence comes from Parnassius orleans, assembly GCA_029286625.1. Lineage (NCBI taxonomy): Eukaryota > Metazoa > Arthropoda > Insecta > Lepidoptera > Papilionidae > Parnassius > Parnassius orleans. Next base: position 1,494,710 of record JAGSMP010000047.1, on the reverse strand, counting down.
CAATGACTTGTGCTCCATAGAAATAAAATGAAATAAAATCTTACAATCAAAATTGTTAAGTGTAGTTAAGAATAGAATCATTTATAATCATTATAGATTTCAAGAATACTTATTGAAAAAAGTTCGGAAAAAACCTTTGTCATGGGAAGTACCAGCAAGAAACCTAGCGGGACTTTTTTTTAAACATGGATTTACATTTAAATATTTTATACAAATACAATTAAGGAAATTACGAATTTCTTATTTTTTTGTTCTTTTCTTTGTTTTAGTCATTTTCTTTATTTATTTATTTTAAAATGTTACTTCCACACTATAACTTTTCTCCTGTATTGTGGAGGCAGTTTGCATACATAAATTTCACATGGACAAACATCTAGACCCGGAGCAATTATTTGTAGGCCATTTAAATACTTGTTCCGTGTGGGATTCAAACCCGCGGCTCTTGGCGCTGTGACTCGTTGCTAAACCAGTGTGCCATGGAGCTGTCGAAGTTCCTAGTTTTCCTTACTTGATAGATGCAGCTACTGGACATTTTGTTATAACTATCGATTTTTCAGGTGCAAGGCATGACAGAACTGAATGGCTGTGAACCCCGAAAAATTAAAGTACTTGGTCCCTACACATTTAGCATCGGCGACACTACCAACTTCTCGAAATATATACGTGGTGGTATTGTCACACAAGTGAAAATGCCCAAGAAGATCAGCTTTAAACCTCTGAAGGAGTCTATTAAAAAACCGGAGTTCTTGATCTCCGATTTTGGTAAATTCGACTACCCGCAGCAGTTGCACGTGGCATTTGCCGCGCTACACAAGTTTAAAGACACCGAAGGTCGCTTGCCTCAGCCATGGTGCATTCCTGATGCTGGCAAGTTCTTGGACTATGCAAAGGCCATAGTGAAAGATCAAGAAATTTTCAAGGAAGGAGAGATTGAATTGAATTATGAACTTTTGGAAACATTCTGCAAGGTTGGTATATTCTGTTGTCAAAATGTTGTGTACATGTATTGCTTCAGTACTGCCGTTTGCATTTATGTTTTTTTTTCATGAGCTTGCATAACTCAAGGTCGACGTCACGCCTGCAATCCTCAAGGAGGAAGTCAGAGTTCAGCCACTCACACAATGTTTAGACATATAAATATGAGTTTAGATGCAAAATTGTGAAAGAAGTGCTAGACGGTTAGCCCATCACTTTACAATCACAAAGCCAATATCCCGTTAGTCGCCTTATGCGACATGCTAGGCAAGTAACATAGTTGGCACATTCTTATTTGTTAAAGTCTCATATAAACATGAGACCTGCAAATCCCAGGCAAACATGAGAGGTATAAATGCTTTTTTTTTATAGGATAACAAAACAAGAAATTGCTTTACGATTTCTTTGTATGCAAGTGAACTATGTTCAATCTCTGCTGAAGAAATGTTATCTTAATTTATGATGTGCTTATTGATGAGAGAAAACATGCAGGTTTTTCTCACGAACATTTGAAATCCGCCATCTTCATTTAGGCAGCGCGGCGGGTGCTTCACACGACGACTTTTTCAATCTCGAAATGGTGGATCTTAAGTAATATATAACGAAGCCAACTCCTTTCCCACCGAGAAGCCTCAAGACAAGATTTGACAGACCAAAGACCGGACATTGGCAGAATTATTGTGACCTAACCAAGTCTAAACACCTGATAAAAAACTAAACTTATCAAACTTTTTAGTTTAATTTTTTTTATTTAATAATAGAGGAAATGCAGCTTATTAGATTCGTAGAATAAATTTGAATTAATCCAACCTTCCAAAAAACGTAATCCTAATAAATAGAAACAGAAGTAGAAAATACAACTTTTATTACTTTGGCCTTACTAGAATAAATGAGATGACGGATTTTATACTACCATGTAGTGTTTTTAGATTCCTGATCCAGTCTTCTTAATATCCTTATATCTAAGGAAGATGCAAGTGAATGTAAGTTTAAGATATATAACTTTTCAAACAGGTATCTTCTGGTGACCTGAATCCTATGAACGCGTCAATTGGCGGTGTTGTCGCACAAGAGGTGATGAAGGCTTGCTCTGGCAAGTTCCATCCAATAGTGCAGTGGCTGTACTTAGATGCTATTGAGTGTCTACCCAAGGATCGTTCAGCTCTCACCGAGGAGACCTGCAAGCCTGTTGGATCCCGTTATGATGGTCAAGTGGCTGTGTTCGGTCGTGACTTCCAGAAGAGGCTTGGAAAATTGAAGTATTTCATTGTTGGTAAGTGATCCCATCGTAATCCTGATTACAACGCCGTGTAGTGGCGGGATAAGAAAATCCACTCCCCCCATATAATCCAGTGGGTGTCATAAGAGGCAACAGTGGGAACCAAACCAGAAGATCGGCAGCAGCATCTTCCCAGTAACAACTGAAAATGATAAGAAAACTGTCTGCCAAGAGTAACAGCTTTGTCAAATATTATGTGAGACAATGTATGAAGGAGGCCTATGTTCATCAGTGGACTTTCGATAGGCTGTAAAGAAGTAATTTCATTGCATAATGTATAATTTTCACAAGTACATAGGTAAAGAAATGTTAACCACAACCATCATTATTGTTTTAAAAAAATAAACTCAAGACAGCTTAGTACAAAACTGTCTTGAAACAGAAATGACTCACTAGATATTTTTTTTTTAATCATACAAGGTTCGTTATCTGGCAAGGTCATCGACTGACAACAGGTTTCCTGCTCTGTACTACTTAGTCTTTGTTCGTCTTTAATTATAAGAAATGCTGTCACAAATGACGCCAATCTAATTGCACCATAGTATATAGATAATTCATCCATTTGTGTGTTTAAATAGATATAACTGGTTGTAAATAAATATTATTAGAGCTTATAGATAATAATGAATAAATGCAGTTTTAGGAGTTTAACCTCATTTGCATATGAATTAGGGAATATTGGAACTTTTTCACTGCTGCTGACTGACCGACATAGCACTTTAAAATAAACCTGATGGCAGAATACCAGCGTAAAATAGCAGCTTGATGCTGCTGTGTTTCGTATGGTGAGTGTAGAGAACCGGATACCCTTTTTACTGAAAACGAGGCATTCCATCTCAGTCCTCAGGGGTGACTACGCATCTGCATTTTGATTCTTAATTGAGGATAAATGTAGATGTCTATGCGCCACAGCATCTACTTACCACCAGGTTGGCTGTGTGCTTGTTTGTCACCCTTATTCTATAAAAAAAGATTTAAATAAGAGAAAACGTCATCATCATTACAGCCTATCAAAAGTTCACTGCAGAATGTAGGCTTCCACATAGACTGCCTCATAGGTAGGGTATGCTATAGTTGTTATGCTTGGCAGGTGGTTGGCAATGGCAGTTTTTATTATTGAGTTGTTATCAGGAAGATACTACTGCCTATCTCCTGTTTCCCTCCGTTGTCTCAAACCAAAACTGAACATAATAATATAAAATTTAATTGCAACATTAACATATTATGTAATATAGGTTTGCTTGTTTGATCAAGGTGCCGGTGCCATAGGCTGTGAGCTTCTCAAAAACATGGCCATGATCGGAGTCGGCGCTGATGGTGGTCGGGTTACTGTAACTGACATGGATTTCATCGAGAAGTCCAACCTCAACCGGCAGTTCCTTTTCCGGCCTCATGATGTCCAGAAACCTAAGTCCAGTACAGCTGCTATGGTATGAATTCTGTATAAAACACCGAATATTTGGACATTTCGCAGCCGAAAAAACTTTGTTATAACTGAACAAAACAAAATTAAACTGCCATTTACATTCAACGGCTTACCACATGATATGAAGAGTTTTAAAAATAGATTGAGTTGAACAATTGATATTTTCAAAAGTTATCGTGTTTACGAAGTCCGCATACTTGATAAATCCACACCATAAGCCACTAAAACCCCTTTTTTATGTAAAAATAGCAATTAATCGATTTAAAAAAAATATTAATAAGTTCAACAATCATTTATCTTTCTGACAACGTGCTTTTTATATCACTTCTATGTAGAATATGATTGCTAGATACGATTTCATGCGACAAAACGTTGGAATCTTAATTTTTAGGCCCTAGTAGAACATACCTGCGCGCTTAGCGCTTACGGCATGCAATACATTAATACAGTTTACTTACTACATGTGTATATTAATAAATTTGACTGCCTGGGTGGTCTAATGGTCATTGGTCAGGTTTAAATCCTGGCTCAGTCAAAAATCAGTTACTGGGCTTAGTCAGGAAGTTGACAGTGTTACGCCCCTTGCTTTGGAAAGCACTTAAGCCGTTGGTCCTTTGCCTGATCTCTCTACAGTGTCTCGCATTGCCTTCCTATCAGCGCAACTTTGTTTGCGCACACACTTATGGACTATCCAGTCCTGTGCAGATGTTTTAGAGTAGAGACTGCCGCCGCTACCGCAATTCGAACTGGACGTTATATTATTTATTTAAATTAATAAAAAAATTACTATACTAAATTAATAAAATAATTATATATTTTATTCACTTGTGGCTTCCACTCCACAAAAGTTTTAACAAGTTTATTTGAAGCCCTATGTATATCTTTTTAATTGCCCTTTTTACTTTCCAGGCAATCAAAAAAATGAATCCATCAATGAATGTGTTGGCTCAAGAGAACCGCGTTTGTCCAGAAACAGAATGTGTTTATCACGATCAATTCTTTGAAGAATTGGATGGAGTGGCCAATGCTTTGGACAACGTAGATGCTAGGATCTACATGGACCGCCGCTGCGTCTACTACAGGAAGCCGTTGCTTGAGAGTGGTACCCTTGGTACTAAAGGCAATACTCAGGTATTAATGTTAACAATTACGTTATTAATAGAATCAGGTGTCTTACCTAGTTTGAAGAGCACCTTCCGCCCTCCCTCAATTGCGTGTATTATCCCCGTCACCACTAATCCCAGTATCACTACTCCCAACCATGCTACATGCTACACTAGGAAAGACGCACCACCTTCGATAATGTGACACGTGTTTCGCCTCGTTTAGAGTCATCCTTAGGTAAAGTATACTCTGCGGTGGCTGACCCTTTTGGCGGAGTGCTCTTTGTACTAGGTAAGACACATCATTTTATTTTATTACGCTGATCTTAGCTTTTTAATTTTTAACATCTTTAATTATGTTATTAGTAATTATACAGGTTACATAATTTTTATGTACATGAGTGAGCAAAATTCGAGCCCCGTTTGGCATTACATTTCCCATTTTTGTAGCTTTCAAGGTACAAGTTATATAAAAAGGGGGACTAATGACGATTATTGCCCAGTACTTGTCTGAAGGTCACGCACATTACATAAGATATCATTACCTTATTAGCTATAAAGCATCTATATATGTTTCAAAACGTCGAGAATTATAACTAGGTCAAAATTAAACGCGATAATGTTTCGTTATTTTTTTTTTTCAAGTAATTTAATGATGTTAAATTGCTCTTTTAGAAAAACATGCTTTTATAAAGTCTAAAAGACATTATAAAGTTAGTCCAAGTTTCAATTATATTTATTTGCCGTAAGGGCATAAAGTTATTCAAAACAATTCAAATCTGCTGAATGTTATTATAAATTTAAGGTTTGTAATGCTGTGTCAGTAATATAAGATTTTTATCCGGAGGGCCCCAACATACCTATGTTTAGCTGGAATTTCTTTCGAGTTGTAAGTATTGTTGACAGAGGGCGCACTAGGCTATGTTTTTGAATAGTATGTGTGCCTCTGGAATAACTCACCTGAACCCTTACAGACAATGTAACGCTTATAACATGAAATGTTATTGGATGAATACAACATTAAAGAAACAAATATAATGTTAATATATCATCTCTCAAATGTTGCATGCATGTTTGGGAAAAGTATTATTTGATTAGGAATTTTTAGAGGTCATATTATGCTAATCACATTAATATTTGTTCATTAGCACAAAAATATCCACTACCTTATATCATCCCAAACAAATCTGGAGATGGGCAGCAGCGTCTTCGTAATAACCACTAAAAATAAAAAAACTGCAGTTGCCAACCCGCTTGCCAAGCGTGGCAACTATGGCAAATACACCCCCCCGCCCCCCCATGAGTCAATCTATGGGGGAGGCCAATTCAGCAGTGAACTTTTATAGGCTGTAACATTAATGGTAAACGAGACGGTTATATCGCCATCTCCCGATAGCCACAAGATCTTCCCAGCATTTCTTAATTGTTGTCACTTACAACATCCACAGTATGAAATGTGATGATGGACTTTTATAACCTGGCGGATTGCCGTCATGATCATCTTAACTTAATTATCTTTAATGTCTGCCTTATTGGTCTAGTGGTCGTAAACGCGGTTGCTGATCATGAAGTCCTAGGTTCGAATCCCAGATCGGGCCAAAATCAGTTATTGGGGTTTTCTGTCAAGAAATTCCCAGTAGCAGCACGGAGTCAGGAAGATGGCGGTGTTCCCCGCGCCTTGGAAAGCACATAGCCGTAGGTCCTGCGCCTGATCTCTCTCCGGTTGTGTCGTATTACCGTGATATAATCCGATGGACTATGAAAGTGAGGGAATAGACAGTGCACTTGTTCTTATGCATATACTCGGGCACTATGATCACTACTTATATAATCCTGTCCTGCGCAGATGGCTAGTCATCGTTGAGACTGGCCGCCGTGATCGAAATTCGGTCTGGAAGACATTATTATTATTATTAACTTAATATACTTATATTTCAGGTGGTAGTCCCATTCCTGACAGAGTCCTACAGTTCCTCTCAAGACCCACCCGAAAAGAGCATTCCAATCTGTACCCTTAAGAACTTCCCGAACGCCATCGAGCACACTCTGCAGTGGGCTCGCGATGAGTTCGAGGGTCTTTTCCGTCAATCTGCAGAGCACGCAGCGCAGTACCTTCGTGACCCCCACTTCTTAGAGCGCACCATCAAGTTGCCTGGAAGTCAGCCGCTAGATGTCATTGAGAGTGTTAGGGTAAGGATTTATCTTTCAAACACACACACACGCACGCACGCACACTGTTAATTATGCAATAATATAATTTATGCTTGCGATTGTTGACTTTGGTGAAACTTTATCTTCATTTTTTTGTGATTTGGATACATACTTCTAGGTACTTGTTTTACAATATTTATTTTAATTTATTACTAATAAATTAGGTATGAATTAATTATGGCTATGTAGGAAAAATCAACATTCTATAAATTCTATAAAAATAATATTCAATCTCACCAAATCTGCCTCGTTTTCTGCCTAGGAGTTTGCCTGGGTAGCCACGCTCTTCTTACCCGTCAAATAGCAATACTTGCACTACTATATTCCAGTCTAAAGGTTATAGAGGGATAGTATAATTACAGGCTGTGAGGCATTCCATTTTCAACCGACAGGAGGAGGTTTACAATTTGTCGGAATCGTTTTTTTTTATGTATGTACACCGATTACTCGAAGACGCCTGAACCGATTTAGAAAATTCTTTTTTTGTTTCAAAGGGTATACTTCCCAGGTCGAGCGGTTTTTATAAAATCAACAATAAATAATTTTTATATTGAAGTCGGTTGTACAAAATTTTTAATTTTACCACTTGTAATCTGCAGAGATGACAACGCATCTGTAGCCTTTGTTTGAAGTTGGTTGCAGATGTTCATGGACTGCAGTAGCCACTTACCATTATGTGGACTGTAAGTTGGTATTTCACTTCAGTTTTGGCTTCACTTAAGGGCGATTCTTCCCTGATGGTTGTCTACAAACTATAGCCTTGCCACAGCCACTTCAACTTTAAGAGCCAGGGGTTGAAAAGGTTCCAGTAAGAAAGCAGGGTTTAGTACTACTTTATTTTACCGGTAAATAGACGAAACAAATATTATATAACTTGCTTGATTACAGTAGGTGACAGTCTTAAAATTATATTTGTTGCGGGAACAAACCATGCAGTTGTAATATGTACATTTCTTTTTTCTATTCTACATTTGAAATAATAGTATAAACAAGTGAAATATTTAAAAAAAAAAGAATTACCACATTTTTTTATCATATTCTTGCACTGTCATCCGAAAATGAGCTATGTTCAATATTTCAAGTTTCCAGCTTATCGGGTTGATAGTTTAAAATCAATTACTATATTCCACCGGAACAACAGACAAACAAAAAGTGATTTAATAAAAATGTTGTAAAATAAAGCTTATGCACCTTGATGTTGGTCTTCGACTTTGAACCTTTAAAAACCGCTGATTTGGCACCATCCTGAAAAGTGAAACCTTTTCTAAACTAGAGAGCACTGAAAACAATATCTTGATTTTCAAATCAATAATTAGTAAAGTAAAAAGTAAAGTTACAGCCTATATACGTCCCACTGCTGGGCACAGGCCTCCTCTCATTTCTGAGAGGGTTTTAGGGCAAGGAAATGTCCGTCGCGCTGCCCCAATGCGTGTTGGCGAACTTCACATGTTTTTGGATTTTTTTTTTATTTTGATTTCTCAGACATGCAGGTTTTTTCATTGGTGCCAGCGGAGATTGAACCCGGGTTGTTCGCGTGCTGTGTAACTTACAGCGAGCGCTAACCATCTGAGCTGCCACGGCTCCTTAAACATTAAATCAATAATTATGTTATAATAATAAATAGTACTCATTTTATTACCAACTAGCTGGTACCTGGCACAGAAAAAATTATTGTCGAAATATCGTTTTAAATTTGGAATAGTTATATTGTTTAATTAGGAATGATCATACATTCATTGAAGTTAATGGTGTATAACTTTCAAATAAATTTGTCGGTACGATACGCGCGCCACCTATTGTAAGTTAGTTGTAATATGCCTATAACCTTCTCACAAGTGCAAGCAATAAGTTGACGAAGTTTTAGCGCAATCTGATGGACGGTATGGCAGCGCATAAAATACGAACAAACAAAAATTAATTTTTATTTATTAGATATATTTTGTTAACAAAAAGTTTTAATTTCAAAAATATTTCCATTACAGAATGCAATAAACGAACGCCCTCTCAACTTCGAGGACTGCGTGACATGGGCCCGCCTGCACTGGGAAGCACAGTATGCCAATCAAATCAAGCAGCTTTTGTTCAATTTCCCTCCAGACCAGCCTACAATGAGTGGGGCACCATTCTGGTCGGGACCAAAGCGCTGCCCTTCACCCCTTCAATTCGATCCTGAAGATGAACTTCATTTGGACTACATAGTAGCAGCTGCAAACCTTCGCGCTCAAGTGTATGGTTTACCAACTTTTGTCGACAGGGAGGCGATTGCTCAAATGGCTGCCAGTGTAGAGGTAAGACCTTAATAGTGATTATAAGTTGTGATTTCCTTTTTCTTTTCAAGGAGACTTTGAAGAAAAAATATTTCATCTTTTATTTTTAAATATTATCATCATAAATTAATAAAATCAATAAATTATACGGCTTTGGCGATATACCAGAATGTAGTCTTCAAATGTTTTGGTGCTAAAGTCTGTTGGAGGAGTATTGATAAATACAGTGTAAACTCCATGTAACATCACTCGATTTAACGACAAAGTCCCTAAAGCGTCAAAATCACTCGGATTTGGTTGGTTTAGCTTGTCTTCCATACAATGATACACTCTATATAGCATTACACCCACTCTCAATAACGACAACAATTAAGTAATAAAAAGTCGCTTTATTATCCTAGCCCGTAATAAACTCGACTGTCGGCATCATTTATACCAAACTCTAAGAAATCCGTTGTTTTGTTTACAAATTGGGATTGCTTGCACGAGTAGACCTTTGTTAGTAGTGATGGATTATTTTTACGTTATCATATTCTTAGTAAAATAAGTAAAAAATACAACACAATTACTGGTGCAGCAATAGACGTCAGACGAAAATAACAGATTATACGCAATAGCGTTCAAATAACAATTGTTTTTATGTAATTACCAACACGGGTCTGAAATAAACATTTTCTTTTTCTAATACAGATTTTCTTCGTTCCATTTAACGACAACTCTCTATAACGTCAAAATATGCACAATTCTCTGAGTGTGGTTATATAGAGTTTACATTGTATTATGAAAACTTCTCGCAGTAGCGACTGTCGCTTAAGTATCGCAATCTGTATGACGGGTGTCGATTAATGCCGCAAGCGCAGAGTTTTGTGGTACGAAGCTCAAGCGACGCGGCGGCTTTTTTATCATCTATCACTAAAAATAATTAGCGGGCCGCAAATTGTAATGAGTTTAGATACCTTGCTTTTTTATCAACTTTCGCCGAACAGACCATAGACAAACAAGTTTGCGATGTTTGTCGTACGCAAAGAACCATAGCCATTTTGGACTAGTTAAAAGATAAAACGGCCATGAACAACTGTAATACCAGGGGAATTGCAGGTGCGTTGCCAGCCTTTTAGAAACGAGTAAGCTCTTCTTGAAGGTCCCTAAGACGTATCGGTCCGGAAAAATCGCCGGTGGTAAACGATTCCACAAAGAGGTCGTACGAGGAAGAAAACTCCTAGTAAAACGCACAGTGGTTGACCGCCAAGCATCCAGATGGTGTGAATGGTATCGTAAGTTTTGTCGTGAAAAGTCAAGTCAAAAAAGTCTTGTTCGTGAAATTTGGTGGCTTGAATTAATCCGAACAATTCCTCAGATCACCCCCCGAGGTAAATGCGATAGAAAACGCAAAGGGATGCAACATCCCTTCGCAGTGCCAGTGAATCGAGCTGATCAGAAAGAACTTGGTAGTCGACGATTCAAGCCGCTCTGCGCTGTATGCGGTCAAGTGGAAGGAGATGCCCAGAGATGGGAACAGTATTCCGTGTGAGGCCGAACCTGCGCCCTGTAAAGTTGCAAGCGGTACTAGCTGAGGCAGGAAGGGGAGTGCGCTTAAAATTGAAGAGGGGGAATTGGACTCGCTTACCAGACGAAACGCAGAAGTAAAGCTTCTACTTCACGCTGGTATTCTGTGAGTTCGTGGTGCCTCCCCGGTTCGAGCCGTCTGATCCGAGCAACAGCAAAAGCTGCCGCGTGGCTCTACCACTGTTTTCTGTCAATTTAATTAATGGATATCATCAGTTTATATTTAAAAGCTGGGAAAATATAATTAACGTCTTTAAAAAAATAAGTAATATTATTGAATGCCTCCATAATTATTTTATGTTTGTATACAAAGAGTAATGTAATAAAAAGTACTCTGTGTTATATTATTATATAATCACTATGTGGAGTTTTTGGCGGGAACTTGATCGGTGGCAGTTTGCTGCTCCTGTATAATTGTTTGAATAATGGTTTGAAGTGGATTTTGATATGTAAAAGTGGTGCGATTTTGTGTATTAAGTGTCTGCGCATGTGAACTATTAGTGGAAACGGTGAAACAAGTGCTCTGACGGTGATGTGATTCTCAAGATAAAAGTGTCTATCTGCTTAGGCGCCTTGAGATACCATCGCCAACTGTTAGCTGTCTGCTGATTCAAGTTGCCGTCAAAATCTCCAAAGGGCTGCACAATGTGACGCATCAACATATTGTGAAGCAGTGTACTAGGCAGGATGAATAAACATTTGGGAAAATTATAATAAACCAAATAAAATACCTAAGACTTGGCCTAAAGGTCTAGATACCAGGCCATAAACTCCAAAAAAAAAAATCACTATGTTTTATCCATAATTATTCTAGTCTAAATCGATTTTGTTTCTTAATCCAAATTAAATTCTAGACAATGGCAACCGTATAAACTTATGTTTGTTATTGAACTAACAAAAATCTTTCATTTTAAAATGCTACAGATTAATAATATACCACATAACCTCAAAAAACATATTGTGCATAATTACTAGATTCTCCGTACTTTGAAAAATATAGTGGATGCCGTACTTTATTATATTTAAATAGAATTTCATCAAGTTACGTTATATAGATTTTACTAGACCTGTGACCTAGAATGTTAGAAGAGTGGCCATTGTTCTTCCACAAATCAATTAAATAACTGCTTTATTATCAAATTTCAGGTGCCAGAATTCAGCCCTAGGCGCGGGGTTAAAATCGCCGTCACTGACGCACAACTCATGTCACAGAACAACGATCAAATGGACCAAGATAAAGTTGAGAACATAGTTGCCGAGATCCCCCACCCTAGCAAACTTGGGAACCTCAAGATCACACCACTCGAATTCGAGAAAGACGACGACACCAACTTCCACATGGACTTCATTGTAGCCGCTTCCAACCTTCGCGCCGCCAACTACAAGATTCCTCCAGCCGACAGGCATCGTTCCAAACTCATCGCGGGAAAAATCATCCCAGCTATTGCTACTACAACTTCCGTTGTGGCTGGACTTGTTTGCCTCGAACTGTACAAACTAGCTCAAGGCTTCAACACTCTCGATGTATTCAAGAATGGCTTTGTCAATTTGGCATTACCTTTCTTTGGTTTCTCTGAACCGATAGCAGCTCCAGTTAATGCATACCATGATAAGAAATGGACACTGTGGGACAGATTTGAGATCAAGGGAGAAATCACATTGAAGCAGTTCTTAGATTACTTTAAGAACGAGCACAAACTCGAGATCACGATGTTGTCTCAAGGTGTTTGCATGCTTTACTCCTTCTTCATGCCCAAAGCGAAGAAACAGGAGCGGTTGAATCTACCCATGTCGGAAGTGGTCGCTGCGGTTTCCAAGAAGAAACTGGAGCCGCATGTGAAAGCATTAGTGTTCGAGTTGTGTTGTAACGACGAGGATGACAACGATGTCGAAGTGCCGTACGTAAAGTACACTTTGCCTTAACCGCAGTGATACGAAATTGAATGCAAACATCGTCAAACACACACACCACGAGCCTAAATTCATTTCAGTCGGCGATGTCGACGTATTTTCGTGGCATTTAAACGAATAATAGCGATGTTTCTACGAATTTTCACTAACAGAGGGTATTTTTAAAGTATGAAGAATAGATCTAGATGTTTTATATAGCTCGTGCCTCGAAGCGGAAAGGATGGACATGATTGTACAGTGGTAGTGTAAACCGTGTGATGTTTTTTTTTTAATTTGTGCTTTAAGACACGCTTTTATTGTCTACAGGTAACTTACATATATTTATGGTAGTATAATTATTTGCTCACTAGTAATTGGCAATCAGCAGTCACGATTTGAAGTTGTTCTTTATCCCAGCAATCAAAATTGATTTTATACACCTATATTTGTCAAAATATTTAAATGTTTAAAATCCGATGGGTCTGTATATGGAAAGAAAATAAACAAAATTTGAGCATATTTGCGTTTTATTAAAAGTCTGTTGACGCGTCACATGTTTATTTAGTATAAATACATCTTTACACAAAAATACAGAGTGAGAGAGACCATGTTGTGCAGAAATTATCCAACGCATAAAAATATAAAGTTTAATTAATAACTATGAAATATAAATGCATTTTCTTATGGCAGAAGCCCTATTATGTTATGTAAATCATTTTAAAGAAAATGGAATGTAGATTGTGGGATACTTAGAAATAAACTGAAAAAAGATCCTCTGGATTATTATTTAAGCCAGTTTGTATGTTGGATAATTTCTGCACAACACGGTCCGATTATTTATTACAGTCCTTGATACAAATTATTTGTTTGAGGTTTTATGTTAACAATATGTTAAAAAAAATACATTTAGTTTACTTTGGCTTTAATCATTAAGTTTACTTATACTATGGATTTATAATTTTAGTGGCCTACAGACAATGAAGAGCTGTCGAATGTTACATATATTATAATGTGACTAAAGGCTGCGATAAACTTAAATTGTATGTTGTTAGTATTTGATGGAATTATTAAATATATCACGAGTTGAAAAGATTTCAAATTGAAGTGACTAGAATAATTACTTAGTTGTCTTTGAATAACCAATATCTTATACGTATTTTAGAAGAAAATAAGGGGCAAAGGTACTGAACAAAGAAACCTAATCCTTATTAAAAATCGTACAAACCTATTATTAATAAAAAAGTTATATTTGTCGCCACATTAACATACGTTTAATTCCATATTAGTTTCTTTATAAATAAATCACAGTTACATGATTAAAAAGTTAACATTTCTTTGCTGATAATGTTTTTGTACAAAGACTATTAAATTGGCTCAAAATATAAAGCGAGATATAATTCCTAAAAATACTTCTGGCAAATTCAATATAATTCTACTAAGTTTAAGCGTATCCAAAATATGAAAATATTTTATTCTTTCGTTTTAAAATAATCTCAGTAAAAAGCGAATAAATGAGGTATTCTCAGTAGTCTCACAAGTAAGATTACTGATGACAACTTCCATGGACTTTATAAGACTACCGAGGACTACTGAGGATTTTCTTCCACAGTGGTCTTACCAGTAAGGCCTACTTGGTAAGAAATTTTCTCCGTAGCCTTATCAGTAAGACTACTGGGAATACCCCGAATAAATTTCGCGAACTAAAATCTATTTGCAAAATGACAATTATTATAATAACTACGAAATACGTGGGTGATCTTAATATAATTATATATAAAACTACGTGCAGGCACTTCAGCTTCGGAAGCTTCGCAGATTACGAGTATACAACCTTAATTTATCACTTAGGCCTAATAATGCGGTTAATGTATTTTGCACCATAATTATCCACAGATGGACATCTCTCTCAAGGGGCACCACTAGCATCTCAATAGCATGATCGATAATTTAACATTAAACAAAATAACACAAAAAATAGCACCTTTAAATGCTGCTTAATTACAAGGTAATATTTAACATTCTCTCATCAAACCGTAAACAGACGCTGGCGGTTTTGGGTCTGCTGCGATCACAGCAAATACTATAGTAGAGGCCACAATATCTGAGTCTAGTCTACCTAAGACATTTCTTACGACATTTACATTTGCGAGTAGTAAAGATTACAGTTTTTATGTAGTTATTCTATAATAAAATAGGGTAAGAAAACAAAAATCGACTATGCCAGAGTATACATTATATGATATGATCAAATGATAGCTATATTAGTGACGTATATATACATAAGTTTAGTGTAGGCAACAATGTAGCCAGCATAGTATTTCATTACATTGACAAACTTATTGGTTATTTGTGGTTTATGTATTTAAAGACATCCATAACTTTTGCTTTATCAAAGGTGATAAAAGACTTGTTAATGCTTACCACTGACCAACAAAGAAAGATCGAGGGAGCGTTGCGCGCATGCGAACTACGCTAAACTTCTTGACACGCATCTTTCTTCTTTCTTTCTATATGAGACCGTAAAGTCTGCTGGACGCACACATATATGTACCTCAAACCATGATGTGGTTGCAAATTATTTTAGATGCGTTATATGTACGTGTTCTTAAATGTTGAGCATGGTTTCAGCTTGATCATTTTAAATGTACGTAGCGCTCCGTCTATCTTTCTTTGTTGGTCTAAGATCCTTACAAAATCTTTGGAATAATTACGTGTTTTATATAATTGTTAAACGCAAACTATATTAAAGACTTCTATGTATACCAGACTGGCAAAAATTTGTCACCTCTGTGGATCGCGCGGTCGCGGGCGAATGCGTTTAGCTGGTGCACGGTAAATTGCCACGCAGTTATATTTTCAAAGTTACATACTTACCTGGAATAAACTTCAAATCATGTTGACAAAGTACGCACATAAATAATGACAGCGCTTTCTTAGTCACATTAAACAAAATCAGTGTCAGATTGTCAAAAACAACGTTCGCGCTTTACAAAACAAAGAACTAGTCTTCTCGCACGTTTGCAGTCGACTAAATAAGTTACGTAGAATTGACCGTTACTTAGTGCGCATATATTAGTACCATAGTGCCCGTGCAGTAGTATACAAAGAAGTCTTCGAACTATATTGACATAAGACATACGAGAATATCGCCGGCTGTATTAAAAACTGTCTGCAAATAATGTAGAGCTATTGCCTATGTTGTTTTTGCAATATCCTACTGTTTAAAAAACTTAAAATTACAAATTTATGGAATGTTATAAGATCTTAAAGCTTATCACAAATAATTTTGTATGCTTAACCATGTTCATTGCCGAACCAAAATTTTATTTTATTTTTTATTATTTACTTACATATAACGGGTACTTTACGTAATTCAATTGGCCACACCCCCTTTCCGATAGTTCAATCCTTTCTTCAAAGAAAAAGAATACTAATATATTAAGCTTTGTGTGTTATATAAAATTTGATTCGCAAAATACACAACTTTACCCAAAATAAATAAATAAATAAGTGTACTCGGATCGTTGCGTGATTGGAAATGAACGTGTTAAGCTCCAAGGTTAACATGCAATGAAGGCATCAACGACTTTTTTGCCACCAGGGCGGCGCCACTTTGGAAGAAAGTGATATATTTCACAGATCTCAAATAAGTTCACTTCAGTTCCAACCACCGACATCTGGTGAGCGTAAGATTATGAGTTCACATTGGCTGTGAAGGGCGGGGGGGGGGAAATTAGTCGTTAAACTGCACTGCTGTGTGAGATTAGAGGTGGGCGAGGTTCGCCTGCAGAGCGTACAGCAGCCGATCAGCGCCACGGCCGCCTCCGCGGAGAGCCCATGTACCGCGACCGAAGCCCCGCCTTCTCACCGCTAAAGCTCTCTGTCGCACATGTGTTTACTCATTTAAACTTCATTTGTACACGTAAAAAGAGGCGGACTTAATTTTTTTTGTAGAATAAGGGTGACAAACGAGCACACAGTCCACCATGGTGAGTGGATGCTGTGGCCTATAGACATCTACATTTATCCTCACTCAAAAATCAAAATGCAGATGCGTTGTCACCCCTGAGGACTGAGATGGAATGCCTCGTTTCCAGTAAAAAGGGTCCCCGGTTCTCTACACTCACCATACGAAGCACAGCAGCAAAATGCCACGAGGCATTCTCTACCAGTCTACCACTCGGTGGAGGGTTGTTTTATCAGTCGTCAGATAAAATATATCCATCGAATGAATTATAATCCGACTGAATATAAAAGTGACACAATTGTACTATTTTATTTATAGTAATCTTTAATTTGTATATGCTGTCTTCTAACCTATTAATAAATTTTATGTGAGGATTGAAAAATCGTCCCTAAATAAGATAATGGGTGCAAAGTGCAACATATTATAAATATGTGTTTCAACTGTAAATGACAACATATACGTTTAATAATATAGTATACTTATATATGCATAATACCTAAAACTACATTAAATATGCACATCTACAATATGTAAAACAGAGGCTGTCCGATCTGAATGGGACACAAATGTATCATAACAAAAAAAAATTAAATCATTTTAAATTTATAAATGGATTTTCGAAATATTCGAAATACACGGTTTTTACTACAATTTGCTTAAAATTCAGTAAATTTTAAAAATCTGGCAACATCGTTGTCGGCGACTGTATCTTTGAAGGTCTTCAGGCTGCCGCCACACCGCATGTATTACCATGGGTTATTAAATTAAATTTTATTTTAGTTTTTCGCAAGATAATTTTTTATTTATTCTCTGAAAATGATTACTTGAACAGAATCATAATATCACGCTACTCAAAACTCCTTCACGGATCGGTCAGGGTTTTTTTTTCATAAATTTATATTCGACATATTATATCATACAATCATAAGTATACATAAATATAGCAAGCAGGACAAACAAGACAAAAACAACGAAAGCAGAAACTAGGAAGTAGGAGGCTGTATTGGAGTAGGAAAACCAAAAATTTCTCCTTCAGTGTAAAATAGTGTTTCCAGAGCAAACATTTGAATGATAACTTTTTTTTCTCTCACTGCCGCTTGACAGCAAAATTAGGTATGAGGGTGGTATTAACCCAGATGCTGGCCAGAAAAATAATTCATCTTCAATTTTTTTAAATTATAATACGCACGCAGATGTGACTACTGAAATTTATAATGTAAGCCGACCTTCATATGTATGCAAACTTAGGTCAAATATTTATTTTAATAAATAAAAAAACATAGTGATCATGCGCAGGCGCAGTGCAGAGAAACAAATATATTCCGGATTTATATAAACTCTAAAAAAATGTAAGGTTTAGTTCATGGGTAGCAGCATCTTTCTGATAACAATTGTGCAACGTGGCAACTATGGTAAATACAGATATATGAGGCAATCTATGGGGGATTCAATTGCAGACTTTTGATAGGCTGTAATGAATTCATTAATTAAAAAAAATTATAATAGCAATCAAACTGTCTAAAAATTTATGTAAAAGTGAAGCGTGCTGCTAAATGCATCAATCAGGTCAATTTTATTAATTTAAGTGCTCTTTATAACGCCAATGCAAGGCCTTAATGTTTTTTTATATAGAATAAGGGAGACCAATGACTATTTTACGCTGGTATTCTGTGATTCTGTAATTATAGAATAGAGCTTCTTTAACAGTGACACAACATTACGGAACATGCATGAGTGAGCAAACGCAAAGCTAGCAGACAGTGGACACAACAGAGCCCTGAACACAAGCTTTACCGTAATTCGACTGAGTCATGGCCGAGGTCGGCGAGTGGCGTTTGGGCCGCGACGGAAAGGACCCGCTGTGGCTTTGCGACATTATATCCCTGGTGCAGTCACACAACATTATTCTTTCATGTGTAACAGTAGTATGCAGTTTAATTGTCCCATGTTGCTCTGGGACTTAAGGTACCATTTTTTTAAACGTTACCCACACTAGCATTTTCTCCTGTATAGTGGATGCAATTTACATACATAAATTGCACAAGTACAAACATCCAGACCCGAAATAATTACTTGTAGGCCATACAAATACTTGTTCTGTGCGGGATTCGAACCCGCGGCCTTCAGTGCTGCAACTCAATGCTAAGCCACTGCGCCATGGAGCCGTCGAATACAACTGCGTTTTTTTTTACAGGATAAGGGTGACAGTCCACCTGATAGTAAGTGGTTGCTGTAGCTCATAGACATCTACATCTATCCTCGTTTGCGAATCAAAATGCAGATGCGTCGTCAACCGCGAAGACTAAGATCTACGGTTCCCTACACTCACCATACGAAACACAGCAGCATTAAGCTGCTATTTTACGCTGGTATTCTATGATAGCGTGGTCTTTCCCAGGTCGAGCCGACCTATTCGTGTTACAACTATACAATTAATATAGCTGCAGCATGGCTCTACCACGTCTGTGAGACTTCATAACAAATAAGAATGTGCCAACTATGTTACTTGCCTAGCATGTCGTAAAAGGCGACTAATGAGATATTAGGTTTGTGATTGTGTAGGCAATGAGCTAGCCACCTATCACTTCTTTCACAATTTTCTATCTAAACCCATATTTTTAGTCTTAGCTGGCAACCTGCTCCCTGGACTCTGTCTAGCCCCTTGGGGATTACAGGCGTGACGCTATATGTGTAACAGTAAAATATTATTTTTTAAATTAGGTTTAAAAACGTTACCTCCTCACTAGGATTTTCTCCTGTATCGTGGGGGCAGTTTACACACATAAATTTCATAAGGACAAACATCCAGACCCGGAACAATTATTTGTAGACCATACAAATACTTGTTCCGTTCGGAATTCGAACCCGCGGCCCTTAGCGCTGCAACTCATTGCTAAGCCACTGCGCCACGGAGCCGTCAATATTATTATTATAAATATTAATGAAATAAATGTTAATATTATTCTTATTATAATGTTTGGAACCAGCGGCATATTGTAAAGAAGATTTAGAAACAATTTTTTTATGAAAGATATTTTCTTATTACACATACTTGACACTGGCAAAAGTACATTCGTCAAAGTCCATTACCAAAGAAAAAAATAACTCGTTGGTTGCGTACTCACGTGGGCTTGTAGTGTCGTGGCGAGGGGCGGAGCGCTAGTGAGCGTTTGCGGGCGCGGTCTGCGGCGATGAGCCCGCAGCGCTCCGCCGCCGAGCTGCCGATGAACGTGTCGTGCAACGAGTAGCACGCGGCAGTGATCTGTACATTCATTACAAAATAGAGTAGAATAGGAGTTTTGGCGGGAACTTGATCGGCGGCGGTTTGCTGCTCCTGTATTATTGTTTGAATAATGGTTTGAAGTGGATTTTGATATGTAAAAGTGGTGCGATTTTGTGTATTAAGGGTCTGCGCATGTGAGCTATTAGTGGAAACGATGAAACAAGTGCTCTGATGGTGATGTGATTCTCAAGATAAGGTGTCTATCTGCTTAGGCGCCTTGAGATACCATCGCCAACTGTCAGCTGTCTGCTGACTCAAGTTGCCGTCAAAATCTCCCAAGGGCTGCACAATGTGACGCATCAACATATTGTGAAGCAGTGTACTATGAAGGATAAATAAACATTTGATGAAATTATAATAAACCGAATAAAAATACCCAAGACTTGGCCTAAAGGTCTAGATACCAGGCCATAAACTCCAAAAAAAAAATAGAGTAGAACAATTTTCATTCAATACTAGCGATCCGTGTAGTGGCGATGTAAGAATATCCACTACCCCATATCGTACCATGGGTGTCGTAAGAGGCGACAGAGGGAAACAAATCAGGAGATGGGCAGCAACGTCTTCCTAATAACGACTAAAAATAAAAAAAACTGTAGTTACGAAACCGCTTGTCAAGCGTGGCAACTATGACAAATATCCCCCCTATGAGGCAATTTATGGGGAAAGCCTATGTTCAGCAGTGGACCTTAATAGGCTGTAACGGTAACTAGCGATCCGCCCCGGCTTCGCACGGGTGATTTCTGGATCTCGACAACAACGCCACCTACCGGCTCCAATTGAATCTAAACCATCCAGGAACCCACTCAAACAGACACAAAAAATTTAATCAAAATCGGTCCAGTCGTTCTCAAGTTGATTTTTATTTGCACACAGTCCACCTGATGGTAAGTGGGTACTGTGGCCCATAGACATCTACATTTATTTAAAAATCAAAATGCAGATGTGTTGTGACCCCTGAGGACTTAGATGGAATGTCTCATATCCAGTAAAAAGGGTCTAAGGGTCCAGTAAAAACAATTATAGAATAGAATAAAATAATTTTTACACAAGAAATGAAACTAATTTTACGGATTCTATTGCGTTTAATTTTAACTTTTTAATTTCCGGCGTTTCGGGCGCTTTAGAGCGCACATGGTGACGGAGGGGATTGAAGTGTTTGAGGTCCTTGCTCAATTTTCCTTTGTTGCCTTTTACGACACTCACGGCATGATATAGAGTAGTATATTATCTTACGCTACCACTATAAGGCAAAGCGATAACGAGTTGAAAAGAATGAAGGTAAATCTACGAACCTTAAACTTGTAATTTACGAAGTCGGGCGGGTTTACTCGTGGTTGAACGATAGTGTGCATGCCGTCGCTAACCCTACCCTCTTTTGATCTCACGCACACTTTGACATGTATACAGATACGTGTTTACCACAAGTGGAGTTTATTTTTTAGCATACCATGCTTAAATTGGATAATTTTAACGCTGCCAATATGAACTAGCAAAATATCAAGCTTGCCAAATCTGTCATGGTCATAATATACTAAATAACAACGGTCCCGAATATAGCCCTAGTGGGAGTTTTGCATATTTTTGACTATAATTATGAATGTGTGTTTCATGATATGTTTGCAGTATCACCTGCTGTATTAGCCGGCGATGAAGATCTACATCAGCACCTCGAATCCCCTCGCGGTCCTGATGCAGCTGCAGCGCACACAGAAGTGCATCTCTGATCGTCTGCACCGTGCTTTGAACCCGCTCCGTTTTCATAAGCCTCCGTACCAAGTAGCCTTTCGCGTACGCTACTATTTTAGTCGCTGCAGCTCGCTACAATTATCCATAGGGAGTATACATAAAATTGTGTTTAAATTTATGAATTCATCAACAAGAAGCAAAGAATAAATGCAACGGTGAACTGCCAGTGTCAAAATGAAGAGACATTTTTAAACAGTGGAATAGTATGCACACAATGAAAAAAATGAATTAATTTCATATGGAATTTAATAAATTTCAGCTCACAATATTTGTTGAATATAAAATTTTGTTGAATTTCTCATGATTTAAAAAGTTATTAAGAGAAAATGCACTATGACGAACTTTAAAAACACACAAAAGGAGATACAAGCAAATTTACTATAGATAGTGTATGTAACACTTATGCCAAAAAAGTGTTCAAAGATAGTAAAATGTAGCGAATTTATTATATTTAAAAAATCATATTACCTCCTCAGCAGTAGGAGCATGATATAAATCCTTT
Source organism: Parnassius orleans (assembly GCA_029286625.1). Classification (NCBI taxonomy): domain Eukaryota; kingdom Metazoa; phylum Arthropoda; class Insecta; order Lepidoptera; family Papilionidae; genus Parnassius; species Parnassius orleans. The sequence goes on along the minus strand of JAGSMP010000047.1, from coordinate 1,472,492 downwards.
CTAACGAGGCGCGCCCGCACGTCTAGTATCGAATTCTTTATAGTATCTTCCACGCTTTTTATAGCACTGTCCGTAGACATGCAAGGTACTTCTTTCATTGTACCTGAGCTCTCGCCAGCTGTAGACATTTCTTTACCGCACAAATGACTTACTACATTGTCGCTATGACTAACTGGGCGGTAGTCGTCACTGTGGTCGGAAGGGAAGGTGACATTTAGATCAGCCATCGTGTCGTTCGTTCGGTCGGTCAATAACAAATCATATTCGCGGTCAGATGACGCGCTTGTCTCATAAGTCAGTTTCCTAGACGTATTTGTATTTCTATTTTTGGGAGAATGAGTCCTGGCCTTAATAACCTCATCCTTACAGTTGGTGGCCGTAGTTTGAGCACAATTTTCGGTGTCATTTTTCATCCGCTGCTTTTTGATGCTTCCAGTAATATCTCTGCTCTTCTTTAATACATTATCACAGCGATTAATATAACTATTTGAATCAGTCAAAGTGCTAGAAACTGGACTGTCATATACATTCTGTTCAAGCGGTTTATGATTTATTAACTGGCTTAGACTAACTGGTCCACGGTCAGCTGACTCCTGGCCTTTATCAGTCCAAGCTTCTTTAACTTCACCAGGCGATTTGGGACAAATTGTTTTCAATTGTGTGTATAGTAAATTATTTTGCTCCTCGAAAACCTGTTGCAAAAGCATTTGCTCCTTTTTCTGCTTTTCGACAAGTGTTGCCATTTGAATAAGTTGCTGTTTTGAATTCTCTCATAAAGTTCTCTAACACGTTTAGCAGGATCGTCACATTCAGAAATTAAATGAGATTTATCTGATGCCAGTTCAGTCTTTGGAGTATCCTTTGAATCCGGAGAATGGGTTATAACTTTATTATCATTTATATTTTCTGAAGGGTTACAGTTTGTTCTGATTTTCTGTATATTCTCAGATTTTGTAAAAATTTTAGAAGTTGCATTTACATGCCGATGTTTCTCGTTAACTAGTGATCTAGATCGAGGTATTGGCAAAGTTTTGGACATTTCAGACCTAGAAGTTACATGTTTCTTAGCACCCACTATTTTATTAATTCCATTTTTTGCGACAGTTACATTACCAGCTATATTTTTTTTCTTTAATTCCAATGCCATATTAGACCATTTAACCTTAGCTGTTTCCAAATCCCAACTTCTACGTTTTTTATTGGGCGAACTTAGGTTGGATAATGAATCACTCATAGATATTGATGTCATTTCTACACCGGTGCTTAAAGACTGAATCTGCAAATGTGCTAGCAGCATGGGACTTGGTGTTAGTACAGTATATGATCGTTGTCTAATCAATGGTTTAGTTTGAGTTTCTTTCGAGGTTTCTTTACGAATATCGTGAAGGGAACCAGTGAAACTTTTGGAACTTAGTGAAGATGGTCCATCATTGCTTACGTAATTTATAAATGAGTCTGTTGCAATATTACTGTTGTTAATTTTGTAACTTGTCCCATACTTTTTAACCTCATCATCCACATGCTTAGCTTGTAGATCAAATTTAGGTTCAAGTTTTTTTTTGAGACATTTTTCAGGTTCCTCATAATCATGTTCAGGTAAATCTGTAGGTATTTCTTTAGACTTTGTTTTATTTTCGTGCAAGGTTTTTTCATCAGTTCCTGTGAAGCTTATACTGAAATCAACCATTAATTTTGATGATTCATTTAAAGATGTATCTGTTAAAGGTGTCAAATTAAAATAACCTTATCAGAATTATTGCTAGATAAACAACTGTATTTAAGAGAATTTGTTGCTGATTTATTAATTGATTTGTCAGTATCAGTTTCAGAGATTACAATTTTTTCAGTGCACATGGTATTTAATTCTATTGGTAGTTCATTATTTTGTTCTGATTCAGGAAGTTCAGGTGCCTCAGTTTTATCTGTACTTGCATCAGAATCACTACCAGAGACATAGGATTTTAGCAGTGATATTCGTTTTTCAACTTCCTTTGCAAGGAGCTTATAATACTGCATTTCTTTTCGGCATTCCTTTGACAACTGCAGAAAAATATTTAATTTATTATAATTTGCGATTCAATTAGTTAATTTAAGATGGTATATATTAATTTATTATTCTCTTATTACACATAATTACGTGAGTTAATTGCTGGATCAGAACTCTGGACCCAGTCAAGATATTAAGTTAAATATTTATTATTAAATACTAAAATAGTTTATTTATTATAACATAATACTAGCAACCCTCCCGGCTTTGCCTGGTTAGGTTCTATTAATGTGGTATTATTAAGACTTAAGATTGCTGAACTTCTTTAAGGAGATTTCATGGCTTGAATAATCACGATATTCTTACGCGTATTTTGCCCACAAGCAAAATACGCGCTTACTGCCGCACTCAGAGAGCTTCATTAAATTCACCCTAACAAATAATTAACAAATTACCATTATCTTCGTTAATGAGTGATGCGTCCCAAAGACTAAATTTAATGATTCATTAGCTAATTAGTAACTTAAGGACACATGTGGCCGTGCCAAGCAAAAATGTTGATTTTGTATACTATGCAAGAAGATTTAGAGAACCAGGACCAAGACGTTATTTGCGTGATTATTCGGATCTATTTCAGAAGTATACTGTTCAAGAATTTTACTCACGATATTGGTTTACCCCAAGCAATAAAAAGTACCATAATGCCAATGTTAGAACCACATTTAAAAAACCTAGCAACAAAGGTCTGCCGTTTACTCCAGAAACAATGATTCTCGTTACGTTGAGATACTATGCTACTGGGAGTTTCCAAGTAAGTAAAAAAACTGTATTATAGGACACCTTTAATTAGGTATGTACCTCTTATAAATTATTGCTGCACAACCCGGTCACAATATCTGCACCCCTCATTGTAAAGTGATGTTATAGCAAGGTGCACAGATACAGGATACTGTGACTGAATTAAATAAATCTATCACTTATGGAAGTAGGTACTTACCTGGTTTCATGTGTTTTTTCAGAAACTAGATGGGGACATCATGAATATATGGTAACAGTCAGTATCAAGAATTATAACTACTGTGTCTAATTCAATAGCACTACAAATGAAAATGTTTGTAAAATTTCCATCTACAGTGGAAGATATCATCAAGTAAAGTATGTTCATGATATAAACATGTTAATAGACATTAGTAAATATTATATATATTCAACATTCAACATACTTTTAATACGAGGGTGGATTGAAAAGTACTCGGCCTAACACAGATCCATTCAATTCTAAAAATCAAATCTACCCACATTATTTAGTTCAGTTCAGACTAGTTCATTGTGTGAAGTTCGAAACATGTGCGATAATTAGTTGTGATTTTATAAATTTATTAACAAAGTAATCGGACATAATTTCCGCGAATGGAGCAAATCGAGCAGCGTGCCGTCATTAAGTACCTCCATAAGAAGGGGCTATCATCAAAAGCCATCCATGATGACATGGTCAGTACATTAGGCGATTGTGCTCTGTCATATTCATCCGTCAAAAATGGATAGCAGAATTTAAGCGTGGTAGAGAGTGTGAAAGATGAACCCGCTCTGGAAGGCCTTCGACGTCAACTACTGACGAAAATATTAAAAAGTACTTGATTTAATAATGGAGACCGCAGATTAAAAATTAGAGATAGCCGAGATTATAGGCATCTCTTATGAACGAACTCAAAACATCATTGTCAACGAGTTGGGTTTCACAAGGTGTCTGCGAGGTGGGTTCCGCGACTGCTTTCAGTTGAACAAAAAGGACGCGATTGACTATTTCACGCGACTGTTTGGAGTTATTTGAAGCCGATGCAGATGATTTTTGAATCGTTTTGTTACTATGGACGAAACATGGGTTCATTACTGTACACCGGAAACAAAACAACAATCAAAACAGTGGAGAAGACCTGGTTCACCACCCCAAAAGGCTAAGTCGATTTTGTCGGCAAATAAGGTGATGGCTTCAGTATTCTGGGACTCGAAAGGTGTGATTATGATTGATTATCTTGAAAGGGTCAGACTATAAACTCTGATTACTACTGCACCTTACTACGTCGTTTACGAGAGGAAATAAAAGAAAACGTCGAGGAATGTTCAGAAGAAAAGTCCTGTTTCATCAAGATAACGCCCGTGTTCACACGTCAGTACAGTCAATGGCTGAAATTCACAACTGTGGCTTTGAACTGTTACCGCATCCGCCGTATTCACCTGATCTGGCACCATCAGACTTCTTTCTGTTTTCTAACCTAAAAAAGCACTTGGGAGGTCAAAGATTTTCGACAAACGACGAGGTCAAAGCAGCTGTAGACGCATATTTTGACTCTAAGGAAGAATCATTTTTTTTCAACGGTCTAAATGCTTGGAAGGGGAGGTGGCAAAAGTGTATTGAACTTGATGGTGATTATGTAGAAAAATAAAAATATTACTGATTTAGTATGTGTTTATTTTCTTGGTTAGGCCGAGTACTTTTCAATCCACCCTCGTAGTAACATACTAAACTTCTGAATATTTCTTGCAGACCAAAGTTTTTTGAAGTGGCACAATTTCCTGGAGTGATAGGATGTATTGACCATACACATATTAAAATAAGAAGTCTGGTGTAATGTCTTCTGAAGTGTATAGAAATAGAAAGGGTTTTTCAATCAATGTCCAGGCAAATATTGTGACCGGGTTGTGTAGCAATAATTTATAACAGGACCTAATTTGAAAGTTTTTGATTTGGTGGCACGATAGCCAGGTAGCACACATGACAGCTTAATATATAATAGCAGTTCTGTCAAACAAATGTTAAGCATTGGAAACTTACAAGGACAGGGTATGCTACTTGGAGACAGTGGATATGCAGTCAGCACTGTGTTGCTAACACCATTTTTGTCACCTAATAGTATTGAACAAGAACTGCATAATAAAAGTCATTAAAACAAGGAATACTGTTGAGAGGACATTTGGAAACGGAGGTTTCCTTGTCTCCAGGTGAGAATGGGGATCAATAAGGAAACCGTTATGGCAGTGATATGTGCATGTGCCACACTGCACGATATATTAATAATGTTGAATGATGTCATGATGCCTTCTAGTGATGACACTGATGACAATATATTAATCAATAACATGGATAATGTTCCTGTACAAGAGAACCCCAACAGTAACGGTTTCTTGGTCAGACAATATGTTGCCAATAGATTTTTTTCTCAATAATTAAAAAAATTAAACAAGGTTAAAATAAAACATAATTTAACTAATCACTTGTTTTATTTTGTAAACTGTTTTTTAAAATCTCCAATTCTAATGTAGCTTTTTCCAAAAGTATTTTATTTGTCTGTAATTCTAATACTGCAGCCTGGTTTTTGATTTCTTGAGTAGCCGTAACTGTAAAAGAAAATAATATATATTAGTTTATAGTTAGTTATTGAAACTACATAATACAGTGATGTTTTTTTTATAGAATGGGCGTGACAAACAAGCACACAGTCCACCTGATGGTAAGTGGATGCTGTGGCCTATAGATATTACATTTATCTTCGATTAAGATCAAAATGCCGATGCGTTGTCACCCCTGAGGACTACGATGGAATGCCTCGTTTCCAGTGAAAAGGGTCTCCGATTCTCTACACTCACCATACGAAACACAGCAACATTAAGCTGCTATTTTACGTTGGTATTCTGTGAGAGTGTGGTCCTACCCGGTCAAACTGACCCATTCGTGCTGCAACCATAATTTAGCTGCAGCGTGGCTCTACCACGTAAGATGTACAGCTAAATCCTTTGGATTTGGATGAATAATCTTTATTTAGATTACGCTAGAAGTAAATATTGTTTTCTTTTACCAAGGTACAAGAGCATAACAAGTAACAAACAACACATCTTAGTAATTTATAGGAACCAATGATCCCAATAGCTTATAAAATGATAAAAGAAAGTGTAAGTTTATGCACCTTATGAACATAAGCTTTGCAATTAAAGTCTTGAGTTATGGATTCTCATGCAGCTTTCTTTTTTTCGACTGACTTGCCGTCAGTTGCTTTCGACTCCACAATTGGTTTACTCTTTATTAGGGTTGCTAATAGGGCCTTTTCATCGCTGGTGAAATTAGGCACTCTTGAGCGTGGTGTTTTGGCAGTCCCTCCTAAAATGAAAACGCACATTAATTTTATTGCTTAATCTCGTCTGGTATAAAAAGCGCAATTTAGTACTAAGTGAAACTACTTACCATATTTTACTTGTCACTTGTTATTTATCCAAAATATATGTTGGATATGGTGTGCGGGTTCCGTTGATATAACAGATAGGGATCACAGAATACACCACGAGAATCCGATACTACACTAGTACGACGAATTAATAACGAAAATAACAACAACTAAACACAATAGATACAAAACAATTAACACAAAGCTCTGAGAATTTAGAAAGTTTGTTTGACAATGACATTCACTCCTGACATCTGGCATCTGGTGTCGCTTGCCACAATAAAAAATAATTTTGTAATTTCAGTTATTACGGTGCTGTGTACGGTTTAAAAATACTTTGTTATGTGTTGGAAAAAATCACACTGAAGGGTTTACTAATATGTATTAATATGTGTGTACTAAATAAAGACGAAAAACTATTATTTCCGTAAACCAATTTATTTAGATAGCAACCCTTACGATTTATTGACATATATCGATATTGCTTAGCACGGCCACATTTGTCCTTAAGTTACTAATTAGCTAATTAATCATTAAGTTTAGTCTCTGGGACGAATCACTTATTAACGAAGATAATGATAATTTGTTAGTCATTCGTTAGGGTGAATTTAATGAAGCTCTCTGAGTGCGGCAATACGAGTCAACTTTTTTAAATCTTTACTTAGTGACGGCTTAAGTAATCATTAAATGTCTCTGATTGCGGCAATTAGACATGAAGATACGGAAAATAGCCCATCGTAAACTGAACTAAAAACTAGGCTTAAGATAATCAATGACCATTTATTTGATCAATTTATCGATATTTAAAAAAAATCAAGTTTTCACACAGATAGAAGGAGAGAGAGATTTTTTTTAAATGATTATTCATGTCTTAATGGCGTGCAAATAATCTCCTTTAGCTCAATAAAGGCAGTTATTTTGATATTACAGACAGACAGTTCAATTTTATTTATATGTGCATACTATAGATTATTTAAAAAATATTAATAATCTATAAACCTTTAAGTGTTAAGCTTAATTGGTGCAGCTTTGCCGTGATTTAAATAGGTTTCCTTAAAATCCAGCCACATCATTTAGTCTTGGAAAAATAATCATAGTAATAATCTTTTTTATATTTAAACAGTCTGTAGATGAGAATACTACAAAATATCCCTAAATTATAACAATAATAATAATGATTAATAATTTATATCTGCTCTGCAGTTTTTGTTTCTGTTAATTTTTCATCCCAATAATTTGAGTCACAAATATTACTAACTCTTATTTTTGTAATTTTATAATTAATAATTTCACATAATATTGAAACTGATAAAGCATTATTATTTTTCCCATTTTACTATATTTTATAAATATATAGCTCTAAAATTTGTCATGTAAATAATATTTTTACTTAAAACATTATCTAAACATATCACTTCTACCTACTGAACAGTCATAGTGCACATATGTAAACCACAGCCTAGGCCTGATTAAGCCGTGTTGGGACCTACTCTGGGCAATGCAAGTGTTAGCCCCTCTCTTTTTTCCACTTCCTACACGACATAAAAATACTTTTTTCTAAGACTGATGGGCCCTTAAACAACATTGTGCCTATAAGCAGGTGTTTTCTTTTGGTTAATCGCACCCTGCCCACAGCCACACTTTAACCTACAGGGACAATGGCAATAGTAATTTAAAAAAATTGTCAATTGCTATGAAATGTTAAATGACTTCTACATTTATGGTCACTAAAGTTATGCCATCTGTTGGAGGTGTTACAGAATCCATCACTCAGTTTCGTTCATAAGGTGTAAGAAGCTACTATGTAAAATGCCAGAAAAGACATGATGCATGGTATGACCATCTCCTTTATGTAATATGTAAAGCATCCCAACCAGTGACAAGCAGTAGCCTATTTAAAACCTCATGGTGTTCCACCTTCCCTGCATATCGGCATGTCCACAGGGAGAGGGCAACTTCTAATAAGGCATGTTTTCTTACATGGTCTCCTTTTTATTTGTGCACAACACAATGTAGAAACCTCTGACCAACCTTGACTGATTCAGCTCTTAATAAATTATCATTAGCCTAATGGTTAAGGGTGCAGACCACAATTCAGAGGTTGCGGGTTCGAGTCCACCATTCTGTCTACTACTATCATAAACCACTCTTAACACAAACATTTTAAACTTAACCAGAGTGGTTAATTATATATGTTATATCTAACATCTCTCCAAGTCGACCATTTACTGATAAATAATTATAAAGAGTAGTGGCGGTGTAAGAATATCCACTACCCCATATCATCCCATGGGTGTCGTAAGAAGCGACAGAGGGAAACAAATCAGGAGATGGGCAGCAGGGTCTTCCTAATAATGACTAAAAATAAAATAACTGTGTTGCCAACCCGCTTGCGATGTGTAGCAACTATGGCAAATATCTCCAGTAAAAGGCAATCTATGGGGGAGGCCTATATTCAGCAGTGGATTTTAATAGGCTGTAACGGATCGTAGTGTATGAAAAAGTTTATTATGAACAATATTGTTGTAACTTACAACAGGTGGCAAGAGCGGTACTCCGTTGATCTTCATACAAGACGTATATTGACTTGATTGTCGAACGGATTTTACATCCCATGGATCGTTCATTTTTCTTGAATTACATAAAATATGATCTAACAACCGACCGAAGTTTCTAACACTAAAAGTTATGACTCCATAACATGAATTACCAAAGCGTATTTAAAAATTGACTGATTATTTTTATTCCAATATCATAATGTGTAAAATCTGAACATTATTTCAAGGAGAAAATAATTCCGCGAAACCATGCCCTGCATCAATTTCTAAGCGATGTTGTCATGGTTTGATTACGTCAGTTATATTATCCCGTCTCAAAGACTATAAGCAAGCAATCAAAATGTGTTTATTTTTATTAATGGAAGACAAGTACCTACATATAATTTCACAGAATTTACATTAATTTATAAATTATTAGGAGAAGGTAAAACTGGATTATTTGTTTTGTTTTTCAATTTTTCATTCAAGGTTCAAGATCAAGACAGTGAGTTTTTTTAAAGATTTCTAGCTTGGATGCTTGTCCTTTTGAAACGGAATTTTTTTAATTCAATATAGATTATAAAAATAATACTTATTGAAAGTCACTCTTTTGTTTAATTACCACTGGTTCGAAAAAAACCTCTGTCCTCCTTAAGCTTTAACATATTGTGAAGTAGTGTACTATAATCATTAACCTCTAACGATTATTTACTATCACTTGATACTGAAAATCTATAAAAATGAAGATCCCGAATTAAATGAAGACATGGCTTAAAGGACAAGCATCCAAGCTGAGAAGGAGAAGAGTAAGGAGAAGTCCTCAAGTCAAGATGGCGAATGCTTCTGAGTGCTTGGTTTCTTGGCCCCATGGTCCCTTCTCACCTAAGTATCCCATTAACACCGTATACTGGGTTTTGGAGGAATGCATGGCTCTAGAGATATCCTTATACACTTCTTCCACTTTCTCATCGTGACATGCCGTATTGGTGCGTAAGCCTGTATGATCTTCAACGAATACCGTTTAGGCCTTCTGAGTATAAGGTACGCAAACGCAACCTTATATGTGGACGATAAATGTGAGCCACCAGCCATGGCTTTACCACGTATAAATATGTTTTTCGTAGTTGCCACGCTTGGCAAGCGGGTTGGCAACCGTAGTTTTTTTGATATCAAATATGTGCTGCTGCCCATTTTCTGTCCCAGTTTCCCTCTGTTGCCTCTTGTCGATGTTCTTAAACCACCACTACACGGTTATTGGAAACGGTGAAACAAGTGCTCCGATCATGTTATAAAAATATAACTGCCATCTAGTAGTAGTGGTTATGCTACATTGTTCATTTTTAGTTGATTATTTTCATTTTACTTTCTTATAAGTTTGTGCATTTTACTATAACCATAAAGCGAGTTAACAAGAAAAAACTCACAAACTAGAGATCATCTGATTTAAAACTGCACGCGCCACACTTGTACTTTTGATTGATTTTGTCACATTTAATGTATTAAGTATTTTATATTACATCTAAGTCTAGGCGCCCTTGTATTGTGATTTAATAGATTTTAACATTTTCATTAATTTAACCTGATAAAGGTGATAAAATACACCTAAATACAAGGAAAATGTGTGCAGTTATAAATTAGAAGTGATTTTTAACATCTTTAAGGAAAATCTTTTTGAGTAATTCAATTAATTCAGTTGTTAAAAGGCACTTTTTTTTAGCATTTTCCGTAAACATTGGCATTTACTCCAAAAAAAAATTGTCATCTGTCACGGTAGGTGGCTATCTTCGAGCCAACGCTTCGAGCTTATTTCTATGCTCGAAGGTAGCTATAGCCTATATAGCTTGCTACATGTCTATTTATCTATGGCTATAGCTAGGGAGTTTTGGCTGGAACTTGACTGGCGGCGGTTCGCTGCTCCTGTATTATTGTTTAAATAATGGTTTGAAGTGGATTTTGATATGTAAAATTGGTGCGATTTTGTGTATTAAGTGTCTGCGCATGTGAACTTTTAGTGGAAACGGTTAAACAAGTGCTCTGATGGTGATGTGATTCTCAAGATAAGGTGTCTGTCTGCTTAGGCGCCTTGAGATACCAACGCCAACTGTCAGCTGTCTGCTAGCTCAAGTTGCCGTCAAAATCTTCCAAGGGCTGCACAATGTGACGCATGTTGATGCGTCATATATTGTGAAGCAGTGTACTATGAAGGATAATTATACATTGTAACTTCAGGCTCAGAAGGGCTAGAACCCAGAGCCGTAAAGCCAGTTATAAAAAAATAGCTATAGCTAGGTAGTAGCTATATAGCAGTGTTTCCACTTTAAAGGATTTCGCCCTTTTTTAAGGCGAAACCGCTAATTTAAAGTATGGCTTAGGGCTTTTTATATTTTTAGGGATTTAGGGTAATTTGGGGTAAAATGTAATATTAAAAAGAATGTAAAGCTGGTAATACTATTTTAACATAGACTTCGCTCTTCCGAAGTTCCCAACACATAAGTAATCGACAAATTACTATAAGTAAATGAGTTGATTGATTTCTTTTGTCAATGGGTGTCTCATAATTTAGCTTTGTTGTAGTGGCACGTACCCAATTCACTTGTTTATAACTTTATATTCTCATTTCTCACTGCTGGAACTTTGTGAAAGACAGGACTATAGAAATTAAATTAAATAAAGAGTTCGTGGTTCCTTGTCAATTTTCGAGTGCTAAGCTAACGTATTGGAAAACTGGTAGACATGGAAGAGAATGATAATAAATCACCGACATCTTCTCACGCAGACAAAGGACCATCAATAATTAAAGAAAAAAATACGTGCAAAAATTTAAAAGTTCATGGTTGGAGAATCCAGATTTCAAGAATTGACTGAAACGATCAGATAAAAGTGAAACTAAAGCCTATTGTAAACTCTGCGATTATCATTTTATTTGTGGTATGTCTGAATTATTGTGGTCATCGTTCTTAAGTAGACACCTGAACCATACTAATAAGGTTTTAGAAATGGAACTAAAGGTATACAGTTTTCCGGTACCGTCTACTTCTTCTCTTGATTGATTGCTTACTACCGAACTAATAAGCTATTTATGGTCATAGAAAATTGCTTTATTAAAATAAAAAATATGTTTTTGTTTTATTTCTAACTCTTTAAATTTTACGCCCTAAATCAAGGATTTTCGGAGACTAATTTGGGGTATTTAGGGCAATTGTCAAAAAAATCTAGGGCAAAATTAAAACCTGATAGTGCAAACACTGCTATATAGTGATTTGGAATAGTGATCAAAGTCATTGTACATATTATTTATTTAACATTTACAAATTTACGATATTAGTGATAGCTCTTATTAATTTGTGATGATAGCGATTAATTTACGACTTACACTTACAGTAATTATAATGAATTCTGAATACTGCTATATGTATTAATTGAAAGTGAAGTCTAATAGAGTTGGTGTATTTTTTTAAAATAATTTTTGAATTAAAGTATTGAATTACATTAATTCTAAATTCTCTTGGTTAAATCAAAATATTATATTATTTCGAAAAATGGAAAAGAAAGTCGTAATATCTGCTGCTAGGCAGGCTCTTGTTTGTTTCTTTTTTTCTAATGTTACATTAATCATGTGTTTTCTATCTGGAGAAGTTCTTGGGTCTACATCGGAACTTTGGGCTCTAAAGTATTGGGGTCCAGCATTTTACTTTTGCTTGATAAACTTTATACTTAAATACCTCTATAGAGGATTCATTTATGAGGTAAGTTTCATACATTATTTTGAATACTAGAACAAAAATCTCTTCTCTAGATATGAATCTTAGAATTTTTTTCACAACCGTGCTAGCATCCTATATTTGGTTCAATTTCAATTTATTGTGAATGTAAACAATGTTTAGGTTTAGCCACTTTTTTATAGAAACATTTTTATATATGGTAGAGCTACGCTGCAGCTTTATTATGGTTGTAGCATGAATGGGTCGGCTCGACCAGGGTAGGACCACGCTCTCACAGAATACCAGCGTAAAATCAGCTTAACACTGCTGTGTTTCGTATGGTGAGTGTAGAGAACCGGAGACCCTTTTTACTGGAAAAGAGGCATTCCATCTTAGTCCTCACGGGTGATAACGCATCTGCATTTTGATTCGTTATTGAGGATAGATGTAGATGTCTATGGGTCACAGCAACCACTTACCATCAGGTGGACTGTGTGCTTGTTTGTCACCCTATTCTATAAAAAATAATAATTTGGTTTTACTAGGGGTCGCTGGACGTCTGAAGCCGGTGTTTAGCTTATGAAATACCACAGCATCCACTTATCATCAGATGGACTGTGTGCTCGTTTGTCACCTTAATTCTATATAAAAAAAACACAAATTGTATAAAATATTTCAGTGCCTTAAAAATTATAAATTGTACAACATACATTCTAAACATTTGAGTCTTCGACATTGGCTTTGGCCACCTTCGGCCTCAAAATGCAACTTTAGCCGCACATTTGGCCTTCAGCCAAAATCTGCCAAAAGTTTGAGTGAAGCCAAAGTATTGATTAAACAACCAAAAACAAAATTACGACCAACAGTACTCTTTGTGCGCTCCTTTGCCAATGACATTAGTGAACAATTGTAAGTGTTGCAAGTCGTTGTATTAAAATAAAAGAGCTTATTTACTTGGTGAAAATGTCAGTAAACTATTATTCTTAGCATAATATATTATATATTCATTATGGCAGAATACCGCGTAGTGTACCATATCATCCCATGGGTGTCGTAAGAGGCGACAGAGGGAAACAAATCAGGAGATGGGCGGCAGTGTCCTCCTAATAATGACTAAAAATAAAAGCGTTGGACTTTTTTTGTTAATTTTGTGGAGTAAGGTGTTTTATTTGGTAGAGGTTTGGTCTCCGATTATAACAACACCACTTGCATTAAAAGTTAATGCACCGTTTTTGAGAAAAAAAAACTATTATAACCTAAAAAGTGTAAAATATGGAAAAACGATACTACTATGAAACAACTTTTATCCTACGATAGCATACAAAATTTTGTGTAAGTGCGACAAGGACGTAATACTATGTCAAAGACTAGTGTCATAGTATTATATACTTCTATGGTATTTTTTAAAATTTTACGGACTTGATATATGAATATTTATGGAAAAGGGAAATTATAAAGAAAAATGAGATCCTTTTGAGGAAGTAATAACAATAATATCCCCCATGATGAGAGTTACGAAGAGACGGCCCCCAGTCCTCGGTGGCCCTGCTATTCCTGGCTACGGTGGCAACCATGGTAACGGCGGGGCAGGGGGTGCTAAGAATCTCCGGTGGAGGTTCGGTTGCCACCTAAGACGACTCGACCTGGCAACATACAACGCACGCACCCTGAGGACTGACGAGAAGATCCTGGAGCTGGAAGAAGAGATAGACAAGTTACGCTGGCATATTATAGGATTATCCGAGATCCGAAGAGAGGGGGAGGACACGGTAATCCTCGAATCCGGCAACTTGTTCTATCACCGGGAAGGCGACCATCTGTCCCAAGGAGGTGTCGGATTTATCGTCCACAAGTCTCTTGTTAACAACGTTGTAAAGATTGTGAGTGTGTCGACGAGGGTTCCGTACCTTATACTCAGAATCACCAAATGGTACTCGTTGAAGGTCATACAGTCTTACGCACCAACCTCGGCACATACCCATGAGGAGGTGGAGGAAATGTATGAGGATATCTCTAAAGCCATGCATTCCTCCAAAACCGGGTCCCGCGCCTACGTCACAGTGAACGAGTGAAGCCGGCCACAGTCGAGCGATTGCCTGCTGTACTGCCATATGTCAGAGGTGTCACTGACAAGATTGGCTACATCCTGAAGCGTGCTTCTATTAAAACATATTTCAAGCCGCCGAAGAAGATTAGTCAGTTTTTACCATCAGTTAAGTGTAATGTCCCTCTGCAAGATGCAGGAGTGTACAAGCTTGATTGTGAATGTGGTCTCTCTTATATAGGACAAACTAAAAGATCAATAAAAACCCGCGTTAAAGAACACATAGCTGATGTGAAGAATCGACGCTCCGAAGTCTGCAGTCTGTAAACATGTACAGGATCGCCCCGTCACTACATTAGATTTGATAGACCACAAATCCTCGCTAAAGAACACCGATTCCTTCCAAGGATGATTCGCGAGGCTATTGAAATCAAAAAACATCCTAATTTCAATAGAGAAGATGGCTGGGTGCTACCATCTGCTTGGGATCCTATAATTAATAAAATTAAATCCCAACCCAAGCATACAACTGCAAGACTTCAAGATACTGTAAGTTCATACTGTATCTTGAAGTCTTGCAGTTGTATGCTTTGTATTGTATGCATAGATCGGAACAAAATTAATAATTTTTAATCTGGAGGTAACCGTGGTTAACTATGACATTGGGACGTCAAATATCTCAGTCCCCCCCGTGACCATGGGTGCTGTAAAGTATTCGAAACGTCGGGAATATAAAATAAGTTCATATACGCGATAAAATCCGTAAAACTAGTCTTATTTAAATGTGTAGTGTTCGCGTAAATATAAGAAATCATTCTGCAAGAGCCGCCGCAGAAGAACACAAAAACTCTCCGATCACACTCTTAATCTCATGGCTGTTAGACGGGAAATGAAGCTGCAGTCTTCAACAGATTTGACAGCATACAGGCAACTGAATAGACATATCTCCAAATGCATGCGGCGGGACTTACGCAACTACAATACAGCTTGTATTGAAGAAGCGATCGAGCGGAACCAAGGCTCCAAAGTCTTTGCCAGAGATCTGTCTGCCAGAAAGAGCCAACTGTCAAAGCTGAAGACCGAGTGTGGCAGCATCGTTTCCGGGACACCTGAGATTTTGAGTGAGATTGAGAGGTTCTATGGGCAGCTTTACACGTCATCGTTGGAGCCACATGAAAGTGTGTGTAACGATCCAAGAGCGAGTCTTATCCGACACTATTCCGATGATATCCCCGACGTCAGTCTGAGCAAGATTAGAATGGCTCTCCAGCACCTTAAAAACGGCAAGGCCCCAGGTGAGGATGGAATTACAGCGGAGCTTCTGAAAGTGGGTGGAAAACCGGTAATTGAAGTCCTTCAGAAGCTCTTTAATTCCGTCCTTCATGGTGGCACTACTCCGGAGGCGTGGAGCAGAAGTGCGGTGGTCTTGTTCTTCAAGAAAGGCGACAACGCTCTCTTGAAAAACTACAGACCGATTTCCCTTCTGAGCCGCGTCTACGTGCTGTTTTCGAGAGTCATTACGAATCGTCTCGCACGCAGACGCGATGTCTTCCAGCCTCCCGAACAAGCCGGTTTCCGAAAAGGCTTTAGCACCATGGACCACATACCACATACCTTTCGGCAAATTGTACAGAAGACAGAAGAGTACAATCTGCCACTTTGCTTTGCGTATGTGGACTATGAGAAAGCCTTTGATTCCGTCGAAATTTGGGCGGTGCTACAGTCCCTTCAGCGGTGCCAAGTTGACTGTCGGTATATCGAAGTGCTGAAGTCTTTGTACAGTAGGGCTACGATGGCTATCCGAGTACAGAACCAGAGTATGAAACCTATCCAACTGCAGCGAGGTGTAAGACAGGGTGACGTTATATCCCCGAAACTCTTCACCGCTGCATTGGAAGACGTTTTCAAGCTACTGGACTGGAAAGGATACGGTATTAACATCAATGGCGAGTATATCACTCACCTTCGATTTGCCGACGATATAGTCCTTATGGCAGAATCGCTGGAGGACCTATAAGCACTATGCTCAATGACCTCAATAGTGTCTCCCAACGGATAGGTCTTAAGATGAACATGGACAAAACAAAGATCATGTTTAATGTCCATGTCACACCTATGCCAGTAGTTGTTGGGAGCACTAAACTCGAAGTTATTGACGAGTATGTTTACCTGGGACAAATAGTCCGACTAGGTAAGTCCAACTTCGACCGAGAGGTCAATCGACGGATTCAACTCGGCTGGGCAGCGTTCGGGAAATTACGACACATCATCTCGTCAGGTATACTTCAAAACTTGAAAACTAGATTGTACAATCAGTGCTGACTTATGGATCTGAGACGTGGTCCTTCACTGCTGGCCGTATGAGGACGCTCAAGGTCGCTCAACGAGCTATGGAGAGGGCTATGCTCGGAGGTTCTCTGCGTGATAAACTTAGAAATGAGGATATCCTCAGTAGAACCAGAGTAACCGACATAGCTCAACGGATTAGTAAGCTAAAGTGGCAATGGGCCGGCCATATAGCTCGAAGAACCGAGGCCTATGTTCAGCAGTGGACTTTAATAGGCTGTAACTGTATCGTATGGCAGAATCCCTGGATGACCCTGGACTCTGGACCCTTAACCCTATGCTCAAAAACTTATGTCTTCCTATAGGTATGAATATGAATAATGCAATAATCATGACTTAAGTCTATGTTACACCTATCATCATCATCATCATTACAACCCTTCACAAATCCACTGCTGAACATAGGCCTCCCCCAAGGAATGCCATAAAGCACGGTCCTGAGCCACCTGCATCCATCGACTTCCTGCATGTCTTACCAGGTTGTCACTTTTTTTTTACAAAGTATAGTTATTTAATAACATCCGACAGTACAAATAAGCTTACAAAAGTTTTTCCATGTACCGCCGATTCGTAACGTTCAATCGGTTCGCGTTGCGACAACTTATTTAATGACGTATATAAATGGTGTGACAAAACAGCAAGATGTTTTTTTTTTAACTAGGCGTGTACCAAGCAGAATATAGTTATTATGTTAAATGAAAATTAGTAATTGAGATAATAATGTTATAATTGTGTGTATCTATGTATATATTTATTAGTAAAATTTTATTTATGTATATTATATTTATATTATGATATGTGTTAGTGGATATATTTTTATATTTTAGTATATTAGTAGGTATCGTTACCAATTTGTCGATAAAATACTGTTTAAGCATATATTTAATATTTTTTTCAGTTAGTTCATTTTTTATTGGTTTTGGAATTTGGTTCAAAAGAACGGGAATTTGATATTTTAATCTAAATTTTCCATACATATTTTTGATTGAGGGCTTGTCGAGTAAGCTTTGTATAAATACGGCTAATTTTTAATTCTTCCTTGCCATAATTTTCAAGTAGCAATAGGTATTTCACTTTGTCGTGTACTGGTAGTATTTTGCAATGATGGAAAAGACCATAAGGATTTTTTTATATTTATCTTTTATTTTGAGAGGGGTGATATATTTAAGGATGCGTAATTGTAGCTCGTATATTTTTTCAAGGTGCGTTTTATAAGTGCGTCCGTAACTGCTCAACCCGTACGAAACTTGATTCGCCGAGTGCGTTATATAATAACAGTAACATCTGGTAAGGTACTTTACTCTTGATGAGATAAAATTTTGCTAGGATTGCTCGTAGCTTATCGCATACAGATTCAATGTGATCAGTCCAATCAATTCATCTTGTGAGGGGATGCCCTACACTTCGCCCGCCGGTACCTACGAGGCCGCCACTCGAGAACCTTTTTTCCCATCGGTTGTCTGTTCTACGAGCTAAATGGTCGGCCCATTGCCACTTCAGCTTACTAATCTGTTCGGCTATGTCGGTCACTCTGGTTCTACTGTGGATATCCTTATTTCTAAGTTTATCACGCAGAGAAACCCCGAGCATAGCCCACTCCATAGCTCGCTGAGCGACCTTGAGCTTCCTCATACAACCAGCAGTGAAGGACCACGTCTCAGATCCATAAATCATCACTGGCGACACGCACTGGTTGTACAATCTCGTTTTCAGGTTCTGAGGTATGCGTGACGAGAAGATGTGTCGTAATTTCCCGAACGCTGCCCAGCCGAGTTGAATCCGTCGGTTGACCTTTTGGTCAAAGTTGGAATTACCTATTCAGACTATTTGTCCCAGGTAAACATACTCGTCAACAACTTCGAGCTTAGTGCTCCCAACAACTACCTGCATAGGTGTGACATGGACGTTAAACATGATCGTAGTTATTTGAAACACTACACTCTAAAGTTGTTTTTGAGTAAATTGCAAAGGACATGCCATTATTTTTTATAAAGTAATTCTTACAATATAACTATCATATGTTTTAGTCTATTTGATGTAAGAATGGGAATGAATCTTTATTTTATGAAAATTATAACAATTATAATGTGGAAAACATCAGAATCAGGTATATTACGGTGTCACGCTGAATTATTCTGACTCAGTGTTGTTGTTGCAACTCAACCCTTTTCCTAGTGTTTGTAGAGGTTTTGTAAAATTGTGAAATAAAAGAAATTTAGGCGACCCTAATAGATGGTGTGAAAACCTAATGAAACGCACAGTTGGAGGATGCGGATGACTCAGGGCCATGCTTTGTGGCAATTTACGGGCCTGCTGATCAGCAGTAAACTTGTGATGGGATGTAATGATGATGATATTTATTGTTATGTATTGATTAATAGATAATTAATCTAAGTAAAGTGAGTTTTTATATATTTGTAAGCTAATTTAAGCCATCCAGCCTTTTTCTTCCCAGATAGTAATTTTAATGTTTCAGCAGCAGTTTTTTTTATAGAAAATATAGTTATCAAAATTCACAGAGTGGGAATATCTTAATTAAGCTTCCTTTCTCTTCTTACATGCTACAGAACAATCTTGATCCCACCAACGCGGTGAAGGTATTTTTATAAGGTTTTTTGATGGGAATTGTCTTATTGGCAGCAGATAAAATAGCATTTTTAAAAGTAGAATACACCTGAAGAACATTCTCTTTCTGAACAGGAGGAAGGGCTGAAAGTTCTTCCTCTAGAACTGTGGAATACAGATGCCAGTTTGCTTTGGATGTGTTATATTTTAACCTAGGTGTAAATGGTTACCACGTGCTCGTGCGGTGAAGGAAAACATCGTGAGGAAACCTGCATGTCTGAGAAATAAGAAAAAAAAATATTTCGAAGACATGTGAAGTTCGCCAACACGCATTGAGGCAGCGCGGCGGACACTTCCTTGCCCTAAAACCCTCTCAGAAATGAAGGGAGGCCTGTGCCCAGCAGTGGGACGTATATAGGCTATAACTTTACTTTTTCTTTAATGGAACATTGACTGTATAGGAGCTAGGGGGATTGATAACAATAGGGAAATGATCACTGCCATGGGATCAGGAGGATCCTCCCCATTTTATTTTAACTAATTACATATAAAACAACACAATTACTAAATACTTACGGATTTTTTACTGCTAAAACCAACATCAACAGAAATAATAAACAAAAAAAGTAAATCAACAGCTCTCAGAAATACGAAATAGCCAAAAACAGATCGACACTTGTACACCTCACACCAAATCCAAGAAATCCCCTGTATTAAGCTTGGTAGTATGACAAAAGACAAAGTGTCATAAGTGAATATTAAATTACCTACATTCAATTTACTTTATTAATTAACAAAGTAAACAAGTACCCCAAATAGAATAACAATAAATCTTTGAATATGACATTAGCACTATTAAAGTGTAATTTATTTGTATAAATGCTTTTATGCATTTTAAAATACACAAAATAATAGTTCGGAATTTGCACTAATTATTTTTACATTTGCCTAGTACTTGACTTAAATTCTTAGATTGATCTTCTATCCGCCTAGGCAGAAGGTTACAAGATAAACCGAACAATCGGCTTCGGCTGCAGATTCGGCCAAAATCTGAATTTCTAACACTACTATACACAGTTATTTCAAAATCCTTGGTGAAGATTAATTATTAGTGACATAACTCCTTTTCAATGTCACAGTTTGATTTGGGCTACATCAAGAAACTAATTCATGGACGTGTGACATGTTGTTATTTAAATTCCTTATCATCTCTAGTTTTGCATAGCTTAGATAAAGCCCATAGGTTGTATTAATTGCATTGCAGATAACAAATGGCCTCTTCGCGGCTTATCATCTTACAAAATGTCAGCTCTAGTTAAAATATCATTAATAAATTACATAATGTCATGCCTGTGATAACAGAGGGGATAGACAGTCCAAAGAGTAGTGAGATGCTCAGACCTTGTATAACCAAAAAATATTGATTTAGTAGGAAAGCTGTGATAGAAGTGATAGTTGGCTAGCCCATTGCTTACACCCTACACTATCACAAATCAAATATCCCATTAGTTAATGATTTCTTATATTTACGCGAACACTACACATTAAATGAAACAAAGTTTTAGTATTTTTTAATATTTTTTTTAACCACCTAAAATTAATATTCAAAATCTGAAGGTAGCCGGGCTAACTATGACATCGGGACGTCCAACAACTCACTCCCCCGTGACCATGGGTGCTGTAAAGCACCCGAAACGTCGGGAATTAAAAAGTTCAATTGAACTCGATAGAATCCATAAAAATTATTTATATGGAGAATTATTTACACTTATAAGCAATGAATTTAATAAAACATTTACTTCTAAAACATTCTCCAGAAAGAGTCGCAAGGCATTTAATGAGTGGGCGACAGTAGGAATTCATAAAA
Source organism: Parnassius orleans (assembly GCA_029286625.1). Lineage (NCBI taxonomy): Eukaryota > Metazoa > Arthropoda > Insecta > Lepidoptera > Papilionidae > Parnassius > Parnassius orleans. Next base: position 1,451,228 of record JAGSMP010000047.1, on the reverse strand, counting down.
GCAGACGAAGGTTATATGAACTTTACCGTGAAAGATCATATAATCTTTCCGATGCTTTTAAAAAATATGTTAAAATTATTTTAAAATGTTTAAAGAGTTTGCTCCACAGCCAAATCTTTACATATTAGCAACAAAATTAAGACGGCTAAGAATAAAATTAAAATGACGTGGAGTATAATTAACAGCAAAACCGGTAAAGACAAACCTCGTAACTCAAACTATCAATTAAAAATTAACAATGAATTGAAATGAATAACTATAGGCCAGTGACGCTGATACCCATCTTGTCAAAAATCTTCGAGAAGACTATGCTCAAAAGACTTCAAGAATTTACGACAAGTCATCGTATACTTAAAGATGAGCAATTTGGGTTCAAACAAAATAGTACAACTTCATTAGCATGTTTTAATTTGATAAAAATAGTTACCCAGGCTTTAAATGATGGTCTACCAGTTGCGGCAGTCTTCCTGGACATGAGCAAGGCGTTTGATTTCGTGGACCACAAATTGCTCTTATACAAATTAGCAAAATATGGAATAAGAGGTAAAGCTAACGACTGGTTGAGAAATTACTTATGTGACAGACAACAATGCGTGGAAATATCTAAAATCCATAAATACAAAAAAGTGTTATATAGAAGTGACTATCAGTCAAATGATTTTAGTGTTCCACAAGGCAGTGTATTGGGACCATTCTTATTCCTCATGTATATTAACGATCTCCCTAATATCACTCGCCATAACACAATCTTGTTTGCTGATGACACAACCCTTATCGTGAAATGTGAAAATGCAGATACATATGAACTAGAGGAAATAAGACAATTAAAACATAATAGACTGGCTTTATTGTAATAATTTACAAATTAATATTGAAAAACTAAAATGATCCAATTTCAGACATATAAAAGAAAACCATTGAATATTAATGTTAAATATAATGATACAATCATCGAACAAGTAGCGAGTACAAAATTTCTGGGTATAATGTTGGATCAAAATTGCGACTGGAAAACTCATGTCGATTACGTTTGTGACAAACTCGACAGATTTGTCTATGCAATAAAAAGATTACGAGTCACGGTATCAACTGAAGCTGCTCTATGTGCATATCACGGATATGTTTCGTCCGTACTCTCATATGGTCTTTTATTGTGGGGCAATTCGGTGGATATAATAAAAGTGTTTAGAATACAAAAGAAATGTGTGCGTGCAATCTATGGAGCCTGGTGTACGGATAGCTGTAAGCCATTGTTTAAAAAGTACAATATCTTGACATTGACATGCTTGTACATTAAAGAAGTATGCCTATTTGTAAAACAACATCCGGAACACTTTGAAAAGCATATAGATGTAACTAAACGAAATGTAGCTCCTAGAAATAAACATAAGCTATGTTTACCTCAATGCAGGCTCGAATTGTATAAAAGGAATTCTTTTGCTAATGCTATAAAGGTATATAACAAATTGCCCAACTCCTTTAAAGAGTTACCTTTAAACATGTTTAAAAAAAAGTTGACACAATGGTTAAAGGAAAAATGTTTTTACGACTTCAAGGAATTTATAACTTATTGCGAAAAATAAATCTGACATCAGTAATATTGATATATAGGTAAATAATAATTATTTTATGCTGAACAACCATGGAAATATGCACATTAACAATTGAGTTCGTTTATTACATAATCTAACATTTTAAAATTTATCACTTGAATTGACATTATAAATCTGACATCAATTAATTAATTTATATTTAATAATCATATTTGTACACAATTGCGTTCCTATTTGTTGCTTAAAAAAAAAATTTGCATGAACCTATAAAATATTTGCACACCATATGTAGTGGTAGAATGTAAATGGGCCATTAGATATAATTTAAGATCATACTTTTGTACACCTACATTCTGGCAAATAAATGAATTTGAATTTGAATTTGACTAAACCAAATCAAGAAGTCGCAGCGGTGTTTGAGAAATATTTCACTGATATATCTCGACAACAGAGTCATTGAATACTTCTCCAACTGTCGCCGAGCCATTACTCAAACAGAATGTTAATACCTGTTTAAAAGAATTTAGATTCGAAAAAGTATTACCGCAAGATATTGTAAAATACTTCAAAACTATTGATGTAAAGAAAACCGCAGATTTGTGGGGGATTTCCGTTACAGTTATTGCGTCCATAATAAATTTAATTGCACCTCATCTTGCTATTATTTTTAATACTTGTATCGATTCTGGTGTGTTTCCTGATTTAATGAAATATAGTAAAGTATTAAACTAATAATACCTTTATTTAAATCTGGTAGTACATTGGACCCCGCTAATTTTAGACCTATTTCTGTACTACCAACTCTCAGTAAAAATTTTGAAAATATAACTTTAAATCAATTGTTAATTTTTTTTAATACAAATAAATTACTTCATAAAAACCATATGTTTTTATGAAGTAATTTATACATATAGTCATACGTGGTAGAGCCATGCTGCAGCTATATTAGTACCATAGTTGTAACACGAATGGGACGGCTCGACCGGGGAAGGACCACGCTCTCACAGAATACCAGCGTAAAATAGCAGCTTAACACTGCTGTGTTTACTAGAAAAGAGGCATTCCATCTTAGTCCTCTCGGGTGACAACGCATCTGCATTTTGATTCTTTATTGAGGATACACGTAGATGTCTATCGGTCACAGCAACCACTTACCATAAGGTGGACTGTGTGCTCATTTGTCACCCTATTCTATAAAAAAAAACAATTTGGTTTTACAAGGGGTCGCTCGATGTCTGACGCCGGTGTTGAGCTTATGAAATATATTTTTAATGCCTGGGAGAATTCACAAGATGCCTTAAGTATTTTTTATGATCTTTCCTAGGCTTTTGATTGTGTTCATCATGAGACATTAATCAGGAAACTGCAACATTACAGTGTAAAAAATTTGGGGCTTAGACTTATTATTTCACTAGCTGTTCCCCGCGACTTCATCCGTGTTGAATTTATTATTTTACGGTTTTATTATTTTTGCGCGGAATTCTAATTCATTTTCTAAAATAGAAGTAGCCTAAGTTACTCCTTATAACATTAGCTATCTGCCAATTAAAGTCCCGTCAAAATCGGTCCAGCCGTTTCGGAGATTAGCCGGAACAAACAGACAGACAGACAAAAATTTTTAAAATTGTGTTTTTGTCATAAGTACCGTATAAACTTTTATATGCATTTAGTAAAAAGCTGTTATTTTGAAATTACAAACAGACACTTCAATTTTATTTATTTGTATAGATATTTAAGTAACAGAACTCAAAAAGTCGTGATCAATGGTGAAGGTTCTTCCGGATCGGTAGTATCAATGGGCGTTCCTCAGGGCTCGATTCTTGGCCCATTCCTGTTCTTAATCTATATTAATGACTTACCTTATCTTGTAGGGACAATCACGATATAGTACTGATGATACCTCTTTAATTTTCAAACTCAAAATAATAATACAATATAATGCTCTATCGAAATTAGTACATTGGTTTAACGCCAACAATTTTCTCTAAACGGCAATAAGACAAAATTGCCATTTTACAATACCTAATGTAAAACATTCAATACCAATGTGCTCTTAAATGGGGAGGAGTTGAGTCTTGTGGATACCACTGTTTTTCTTGGTATTACTATTGACGCGAAACTTCAATGGGGCCCCCATATATCTAAATTAGTTAAATTAGCCAGTTACTAGACTCCACAGAATCAGTAATTCATTTATGGGGCAATGTATACGCTTTTATAACAAAATCCCAGAACATGTTCAAAGTTTGTCAATAAACAAGTTTAAAAGTTTTATTAAAGAAAAACTGTACAAAAAGGGTTATTATAATATCAAGGAATACATGAATGAAAATCCCTGGGAATAAGGTGATCGCCACCATGATGGTTCTATGAAAATTCATTTAAAATTGTATAAACAAAATTATTGTTAAGTGAAATATGTTTAAAAAAAGTCCCGCTGGGTTTCTTGCTGGTTCTTCCCAGGACAGAGGTATTTTCCGAACCAGTGGTAATAAAAAATGACTCAATAAGTATTAAGTAATAATCAATATTGAATAAAAAATCATTCTATTCTATTCTAAGCGCTCGCTGTAAATTTCACAGTACTCGAGCAACCCGTGTTCGATCCCCGCCGACATCAATGAAATTATTTATTGTAATTTTAAGTAGTTGATTTTCCACGTGCTCGGCGGTGAAGGAAAACAGCGTGAGAAGATCTGCATGCCTGAGAAATAAAAAAAAAATTCGAAGACGTAAAGTTCGCCAACACGTATTGGGGCAGCGCGGCGGACATGTCCTTGCCTAAAACCCTGGGGCCAGTGCCCAGGAGTAGGATGTATATAGGCTATAACTTTAGACTAATAGTGGATTGGTAAATTACGAGTATAACCATCTCAGTGACATGACTATACTTTAGGGCCTTGTATCACTTTTTGATACGTCACCATGGGATGAATGAAATGAATGATGATTTTCACAAACTCCTTTATTTTTAAATTATATAAAGCAGTAATACCTAATCAACTTATGTCTTTAACTTTTGCATTTAATTAAAAAAACTTACAGAAATGTGAGAATGCACAGCATTGTGATTTGTGATAATGTAAATTTACTTTTACTTGACTGCAAAAAAGGTTTTTTTTTTACATAATACATATTTTATGTTGTTACGTTGGGGAATTAAAGTGTAAGCCATTTAGTGGCAGTGTAAGACAATGCACTACAGGCTACAGAAGGAAATAAAATAGGATATGGACAGTAGAATCTTTCTGATGACAATCCAAAATAATGAAAATCTGCAGTTTTCAAGCCATCTGCCAAACGTAGCAACTACGGGAAATATCCTACTTATGCGGCAATCTACAGGGGATACCTATTTTCAGCGGTGGACTTTTTGTAGTATGTATCGTGGGAAACCTTCTTCCAACAATGGAATTATGATTGGTATTATGGTGGTGGTTTTTATAAAATATTTTCATAAGTTCATGCTTTATAATTTTATTTATTATTTCCTTTAAGGTTTCAATACGGGCATCTGGTTTAGGAGCGGTCATGGCCGTAGGCTTTTACCTAGTCTCCTTTGATAATGGTTTGAAGGTGCTCGGGTTGTACATTGTGGCCCTTACATTCTTCCACTTCTCCGAGTTTGTTGCAGTGGCCTTGACAAATCCCAGGACTGTGACTATTGACTCGTTCATTCTGAACCACAGTGTGCAATATGCTGTGGCCGCAGTTGCAAGTTGGATAGAATGGACCATTGAGTTTTACTTCTTCCCTGGTATGATTATAATGAATTTCGATTTTATTACAATATAATTTTTTGGTAACTATATCCTTCATTGGTGGTAGAGCCATGTTGCAGCTATATTTTGGTTGTAACACGAATTGGTTGGCTCGACCAGGGAAGGACACGCTCTCACAGAATACCAGTGTAAAATAGCAGTTTATTGCTTCTGTGTTTCGTATGGTGAGTGTAAAGAACCAGAGACCCTTTTACTGGAAACAAGGCGTTCCATCTTAGTCCTCAGTGGTGACAACGCATCAACAAATCACAAATCCTCAGCATCAAAAATGATTCAATATAGATTACAAGTAATTCTTGTTGAAAGTATTTTTTTTTACTGGTTCGGAGAAAACCTCTGTGAAGAATCAACAACTGGGACTTTTTTATCTGCAGTAACATTATACAATATAAAATGGGTTGTACAATTAATTACAAAACTCATATTATACTAATCTAGTAAACATAAAAGTCTTTGTCACCTCCTACCCAGGGGTTATTATTTACAAAGACTTTCATGTACAATACATTTATATTGTAATAACCCTTTTTATATAGTTTTTTTTTAATAAAAAAATTGCTACATTGCCCCATGAATAAATTACTGATTCTGTGGAGTTGGGTTACTGATATCACTATTTTGTGTTTGTCCTTTATGTAAAATGTATGTAATGTAAATTTAATAATAATATTTAAAATACGTCTCCAATGAAATTTGTTAATATTACTTGAAACCTATTCTTAATTTTAACCTATTTTTACACATTCCAGGAATGAAAACTTATTTTTGGTTGTCAAGTGTTGGAGTATTAATGTGCTTTGGTGGCGAATGTCTCCGGAAGTCAGCCATGTTTACTGCAAAAACAAACTTTACTCATACTGTAAGTATTTGATCATCATCAATTTTATAAAATCTTACAAAATTGTATAAGTGAATAGTTAAGGTCAAGAAAAAATCATGATGATAGATGATGAGATACCAGATATAAAATATACTGACCAGCGACAGGAAACAGCAAAATATCGTCAGACGTGTCCCAGGTGGTGCTAAACGAGCGACAAAGCCGAAAGGATAGACTCGGCTCCTCGTCTTATGGAAGGATATTAGGAACGTTTGGCGATGAAAGTGTAAATGAGAATGGTAAAGACCTCCTCGCTGTATGTGTGGAAAAGAATATATTTGTGACGAACACTTTCTTTCGCCATAAGAGGATTCACATGTATACATGGGAAAGAGGTGATGATAGAAGCATGATAGATTTCATAATTGTGGATGAAAGAATGAGGAGTGCAGTGGTAGATACAAGGGTTTACCGGGGGTCCAACGTAGGGACGGATCATTACTTGGTGTTATGTCGAATTAATGCTCTATTCAGGCGTTGGCGGCATCGGACAACCACTGCGTTACAGTGTATAAGAATAGAGAGGTTACAAAATGAAGGTGTGAAGGAGAAGTATAAATGTAGACTAAGGGAGAATATAAGTGGTTTGAATGAAATATGTAATAATGATTTAGACCTCAAGACTGTATGGAATAATGTTAAGAAAGTTTTGGTGGATGCAGCCACCGAAGTATGTGGTGTAAGTAAGAGAACGAATGAAAGGAAAAATAATACTTTGTGGTGGGATGATGAGGTACGGATGGAAGTTGAAGCAAAGAAGAGAACGTGGCTAGATATTTACTGGCAACCATAGCTGGTAATTCTGGCGGTATGAATGATGAGATTGAAAGAAAAAGGCAGACTTTAGACTTATAAATAAGAGAGTAAAAGAAGTTGTTGAAAGGAAAAAGCAAGAAAGAACGGATAAGAATGATAGAAGGATATCTGATAACTTCCAGGCAAATATCTAGGAAATTCAAACCAGCCTAGAATGAATGCTATACGAGACGAGAATGGCTGTATGCTGAATGATGAAGTTTCGAATTTAAAGAGATGGAAGGAATACTTTGAAAGCGTGTTTATGAGTGAAGAGTCGTCTGAATTAAGTGAAATAGAAATTCCGAAAGAAGTGGAGAGAGGTAGGAAGATAAGTGTAGATGAAATAATGAAAGCAATGAAAAGCATGAAAGCAGGTAAGGCAGCCGGATATGATAGAGTATCACTCGAAATGCTAAGGGCTGGAGAGGGAGTGGTGGCAGGCCTGCTGTACACCTTGTTTAATTTATGTTGGGAACTGAAGCGGGTACCGGAAGACTGGTGCAAAGCCGTTATAGTCCCAATATATAAGGGAAAAGGGTCACAACAGGACTGTAAAAACTACCGTGGCATTAGCTTGCTTAGCATTGTGGGTAAACTGTATGCTAAGGTGTTAATTGAAAGAGTTATGGAAGAAACTGATGGAAAAATTTGGGATGTGCAAGCTGAATTTAGAAAGGAATGGGTGTACGGATCAAGTCTTTTCCATGCGCATGATTGCGGAGAAGTTTTGGCCAAAACCAGAAAGTTTTTGTGCGTTCATGGACTTGGAAAAGGCTTATGACAGAGTGGACAGGAATGTGTTATGGCAAACACTGAACTCATTTGGTTTGAGCGCTGGTTTGATAAAGGCATTAAGGTCTCTTATATATTAATATTATAGGGACTCTAGTGCTTGTGTCAGGATCAACGGGGTCTACTCGGACTGGTTTGGCATCCAAAAGGTGTCAGACAGGGCTGTGTAGCTTCCCGTGGCTGTTTAACCTATTTATGGACAGTTGTTTGCAAACTTTGAAAGTTGAAGAATGTGGGTTGAGAATGGGTGAGTTAACCGTCAAATGCCTTTGTGCGCCGATGATCAAGTCATATTTGCATCGTCGGCGGCCGAGTTGCAATGATGGTTACTTTAATGAACTGGTCATTAAAAGAAAGGGGTATGAAAGTGAACGCAAGTAAGACGAAAGTGATGGTTTTGAAAAGAAGAAAGTAAAACGTTATGTGAAATAAGAATAGAAGGAATTGATTGAGCAAGTGGATGAGTTTGTATATTTGGGATGTTTATTTAGCAGGGATGGTAGATATGATAAGGATATAAAACGACGAGTGAACGCAGGAAATAGAGTGAATGGGGCTCTACACGCTATTGTGAAGAGTCAGAATGTGTCAAAAAAGGTACGTTTGGCAATTCATAATGCTGTGTTAGTCCCTACTTTAATGTATGGTAGTGAAAGTTGGGTCTGGCAAAAGAAGCATGAGAGTAGAATAAATGCTGTAGAAATGCGGTCATTAAGGAGTATGCTAGGGCTGAATCTGAATGACAGGGTGAGAAATAGTGTGATAAGAGAAAAGTGTGGTTTGCAAGATGACGTTGTGACCAGGATTAAGAAAGGAATGCTTCGGTGGTTTGGTCATGTAGAAAGAATGAACGAGGAAAGAGTGACAAAGCAAATTTATGTTGCAGAAGTGAACGGCAGAGTCGGGAAGGGACGCCCTAGACGAAGGTTTATCGACCAAATTGGCGTTATATTGAAAAAAGGCCAGATTAGGAGTACCCTTAACCGACGAGCGTGTATGCGTAGATATATGGATGTAAAGGAGGCGAGAGAGGTGTGCCAGGATCGTGCCAAATGGAAGTCCGTAGTCTCTGTCTACCCTCTGGGTGACAGGCGTGAGTGTTTATGTTATATTATGTTCAGTCAAGTACTTCAGTTTTGTCATATACATATATAAGTCAACAAGAACAAAGGAGTTTCCCCTCAGTAGAGGCAATAAAAACACTCATACTTAGTATAATTGTATTATTTTAGGGTAAAATAATATTACTTATATTTTAACTTAACTAATAGTATAAGGGTGACAAACGAGCACACAGTCCACCTGATGTAAGTGGATGCTGTGGCCCATAGACATCTACATCTATCCTTGATTAAGAATCAAAATGCACATGAGTTGTTACCCATGAGTACTAAGATGGAATGCTTTGTTTCCAGTAAAAAGGGCTCCGGTTCTCTACACTCACTATACAAAACACAGCAGCATTCAGCTGCTATTTTACGCTGGTGTTCTGTGAGAGCGTGGTCCTTCCCCGGTCGAGCCGACCCATTCGTGCTACAACCATAGTATATCTGCAGCTTGGCTCTACCACTATTACTACTGCTAGTACTCTTTTAGAGTTCTATATTAATAAAAACATCAAAAATTCAATAAGGTTTTAAACAAGGCGTTAAGCCTTGATGATTGTTTATGATTGCAGATTTATTTATAATTTATTTAATTTTGTTTTAAAATGTTTAAACTAATTTTGAAGTTTCTCGCGTTTTCGTAGGTACAATTTGTGAAGCACCCTGATCACCAACTTGTTACTCACGGCGTCTACGCAATGTGCCGGCATCCCAGCTACGTGGGATGGTTTTATTGGTCTATTGGTACACAGGTATACGAAAAAAAATCTTAATATAGTTGCATTAATATTAATTTTATATCTTCCTTTAGCTAAATAAAGGGTCGTCCTTAAACCACGTGATGTTCGAACAGGGGGGAAAGTGAGAACATGGGGGAAGGAGGGGGGAGATGAGATAATTTGAAAATCACGTGTATCTTAATGTGTGACGGGCACTGACCTTACTTGTATATATAGAGGTCAGTGGTGACGGGTAATATATTTTACCACTACCATCTAAATTCTCAATTTTATTAAAATTTATGGTTTTTCAGAATCTAATTTTATGATATTTCTTTATTGAAACAGATCCTAAAAATATCTGATCTTATCAAAAATAAAAAATACACGGGACGCTGAAAGGAGGGGGGAGGGTACCCTAAATTCACACAACGTGTCACCAAGGGGGAGAGAGGGATAAAAGTGGCCTAAAAACCTCACGTGATTAAAGGATGGCCCCTTTCTCTTCGTCTTGACAGCGTTCCGGAGATAACGTCACATATTCCTCAAAACCTTTAAACAAGGGTGTATATATGTAAATGCAATGATCTGAAACATGGTCCTTCACTGCTGGCTATGCAAGGAAGCTTAAGGTCATTCAGCAAACAATTGCTCAGAGTTTCTCTGCGTGATAGAAATTTTAATGAGTATATATCCTTATTTATACAATAAAATATACAACAGAATAACCTATATAACTTAACGGATCAGTAAAAGAAGAGAGATTCTCGAGTAGCATCCTCATACTGGTAAGCAAAGTGTAGAGCGGCCGCTACTAGATGAAGTGACCACCTGGTAGCAGGAAGTCAATGAATGCAGGTGGCTCACCACAGTGCATTGCGGCATTCCTTGGGGGAGGCCTATGTTCAGCAGTGGACTTGTGAAGGGCTGTAATGATGATGACGAGAAATGTCCAGTGGCAGTAGTAGAGCTTGTTGTGCCTTGCAGAGGGGAACAGCTGGTGTTATGAAATAATATTTTTAAAGTGGGAGAGCCATGCTGCAGCTATTATGGCTGCAACACAAATGGGTCGTCCGAAGCAGGACAGCACTCTCACATTGTACCAGTTTTAAATAGGAGCTACAAATTTGTTTAATGCTTCTGTGTTTTGTATGTTGGATATAAGGATACGGAGACCATTAATAACTAGTAACAAGGCATTTTAACTTAGTTCTCAGGGGTGACAATGTATCCACATTTTGATTCTTAATCGAGAACAAATATTTACGTGCATTCCGAAGCACAGGTGTGAAACACCGTCAATTTCCTGACTCCGTGCTGCTACTGAGAATTTCTTGACAGAAAAACCCAATAAGTGATTTTGGTCCGACCCGGGATTCGAACCCGGGACCTCATGATCAGCAACCGCGTTTACGTCGACTAGACCAACGAGACAGTCAATTGAGAGCAGATGTATCAGGTGGACTGTGTGTTTGCCAACCTTATTCTATAAGAAATCATTTATTGCATTTCTGGGGCAGCTTGGCTGACTCTCCACTGCCTCAGAATCGTTGTTTCAAAAGAGGCCGAAGTTAGACACGACGTCCAACTTCGGACTTAATTTATGCTGGCCTTTACGTAATAGTAAAAATATATCAGAAGATTTAAAAGAGATAATCCGTATAGGCGGCTCTAATTGACTTATATAACCGCAATACTCAGTCTGAGCTAGTTTCAAACAGTAGATATTTAAAAATAATAGAATCAGGCGTCACTTCGCGTGAGGCGAAAATCCATTATATTGAAGTTGTTAGAACCTAATTTGCATTAGCGAAAATTAATTGAAATGATTCCGCGTGATTTGCATTACGCGGAAATGAACAAAATAAGTTCTACCAACTTCAATATTTAAAATTTATAATTTCTTATATTTACGTCAATACTACACTTTTTAAATTTAAAAGTTAAAGGTAGCCTCCGTTAACTATGACATCAGGACGTCAAACCCCTTACTCCAGGGTCACATCCTGACATTGATCATGGGTGATGTAAAGCTCAAACATCAAAACAACAAACAAACAAATCTGTAAAATTACTTCCATTAATACAAAAATTTAAGGAAAAATACAATTGTTTGGTTTTTGAAATAATTCGTGATTTTTTCAGATAATACTATTAAATCCAGTCTGTGTTGTCATCTACACATTGGTTTCATGGATTTTCTTCCGCGAGCGAGTGTATGCCGAGGAGATGACACTCCTAGCTTTTTTCGGCTTAGAATATGCCGAGTATCAGAGAAAAGTGGGCACCGGCCTACCTTTCATACGAGGATATATACCAGAGAATGTGAAACAGAAGGTCCAAGATGAACATTGGAGTTATTAACTGCTTGGATGTTGTCAGCAAGAACAGTTTTGTGAAAAGTGAGAGGAAGAAATTTTAGCAAGTAAATAGTGATGTGAAAAGTGAGTTTGGTGTAACTTGTGGTGACTGAAGGTAAAACTACTTTTTAAATTTGGAAAATCCAAAAGTGCACACCTTAATCTCTCACATTAATAAAAGGATGTTATCTCTATGATCTCTACTTGCATTTTTATAATTATTATGACATAGATGATTGTCCTTGCATGCAAACTTTACACCAAATTGAACAACTAGGTACATACATTTAATAGCAAAACAATTTAAGGTAAAGAGATGAGATCATTGTTGTGGGTAACTACAATAATAAAAAATGCAAACATTTCAAGTGGATATCTGCCAGACAGTCTTTAGGAGAAAGGATGTGAGGCTAATGGGTCTATAGGATTTTGGGTCTGTATAGTCGCTCTTATCTGGTTTGGTTATGAACATAAATCTCACTTAATAACACACCTCCACCCCTGGAACATATCTGGACACATCAGAACGCCAGACATGCTCCCATTATGGCAACGAGTCTGACTATTAGGTCTTTTCCTCTCCACTGTAAGAGCGCCGGGAAGATGACGTCAGGTCCTGTCGCCTTATAGGGGTGGAAACTAAGAATGGCCCAATGGATTTTGTCCATCGTTACCACTTTCTGTGCTCTTCCAATCTTCTGTTGTTGGTGTCAATATACATGCCAGTAAATCCCCTGAATTACACGGCAACTTGGGAAGTGTATTTCAAATAGGATGCAGTGGGTTTTATCCGTCGATGTCAAATAACTTCCGTCGGTTTTTTTTAGAGAGATGGATCCCGGCGTGTTCTGTTTAGCTAGATTTTCCTTATCCTATTAGCTTGTTCCCAGGTTTTAGTGTTACCACAGAATCTTCGCCATCCTGTCGAACGTCAATACCTGATACATTTCTTGTACTCAGACTTAGCCTATTTGTATAGTAGCTAGTGGTCATCAGTAGAGGTATTCATGGGCCTGTTCAAGGCTTTACTTACCCTCTTACGCCTTCTGATCGTCATACCACAGCTTTAAGACACCCTCCGTATACTGGGTAGTGTACTACAGATTTGCTCCTGAATACTGGGCCCGATGCATCACGGTCTTGACTATTCCAAGCCTCGAGGATAGATGGACGAGGATGTCATCAGCTACTTCCTTTGTTATATTACCTGTACGTACACACGTATGCTCGCCACTTGTCTTGCATTCTTTTGACTGCTCGTTCTTTCCGTTTTCAGGACGCTTGGCGGCTCGTTGTTTCCTGGTGAATGTCTTGGAACTGGTTCCTGCAACCGCGCCTTCCACTTAGGCTGGATTATTATCCTTCCCAGCTTCAGTACGGCTACTAGGACCAGCCCCATGTGCCACAGGGACAACAGCTTACCCAGCCTCCTTGGTGTTTGTTTTGGAAGCTCAGCCCTTTCTCTATGGGCTTTCTTTCGCTACTTCCCATTCTTATTTTTAGCTTTTTTTTCGTCCTCTGCTGGAATAGTTGCTTGATAATCCGTCAGGTCGGTTTGTCACCTTTTTGTGTGCTTTGCGTTTCCCTTTACGGCTCACTAATTGCCAGGCAGCTGAAAAAAGGTAATCTATTCTTTGGGGTTCCGACTTCCGTAGGAGATTTGTCGCTTATGGTTCTCAGTTTCTTTCCCGTATCCAGCTCTTCAGGTTTAGAACTGGTCTTGGGAGCATCCGACGCAGAATTAGCGCACTTGGTAGGGCCACCTATGCTGGATAATATTGTTAGTGAAATCGCCATTTCGTTAGCGGTTTCTCCTTGTTTATTGGTGCCTCTGGTTATCACCACTGATACCTCTACGTCTTTCTTAATCGAACTTTGAGCTTCCATATTATTTAATGGTTAAAAATTCGTTCCCCCGGCTTCCGACCCTCAAGGTTCCGAGCCTTTGGGAAAGCCATACTTTAAAAAAGTATTTCAGGCGTTAGGGTTACCGGGGGAATATAGCGAACGCGAAGTTGGCTCACAGCTCGACATTGGGAGCTTTAGCCAGCTGCCTGAGTAACTGTCGCTTACTCCGTCAGCATGCATTCCTCTGATGGGGCGCTTGGCCTTCTCCTATCTGTGGCTAGCAGAAAGGGCTAGCGTTTTGCTTGAAACCCGGGCCAAAAGGGCGTGTTGCCTCTCGACACTATTTACCGCTGTGACGATCGGCTCAACCCTCTAGGACTCCTTCATCCCCGTGTACGCCGATTAACTGCGCAGGTCCTAACGTAGGTGGGTGTGTTAGTCTGCCGGATACACCCACTCCCCGGTGAAAAGTATCAGCCTTTTAGAGGGGATTAAATCCCTCACGGCCACTGAATTGCCGCACCATGATCACTAGAAATTTTTTAAGTGAGTCTTGGGATTGGGTTAATTAACCACCGCCCAAGGTTGGGCGTTGACTCATTTTTATGGTTGTATTTGTCTCTTTTAACCAACCCTGCTCTATTATCCGGGCTTGGGACCCGCTGTGCTAGGCACAGGCAGTTATATTATATCCAATGTTTATTAACCCCTGTCTTTGTGCAGTACGTGCTGGTAAAACCACTCAATACCAACTTTATTAATTTATGACAGACTTTATATAATTGAGTAGACTAAAGGAATAAATTAATGACAAAGATTTCTTGGCCTTATGTCGTAGAAATTAATTCTGAAGTTATTTTCGTCTTCCATTTGTATAGTTTGTCCTACATGAATAGAATAGAATAGAATAATTTTTATTCAATATAGATTATTACATAATACTTATTGAAAATAATTTTTTTATTTACCACATGTTATTGACTTTACATGTTATGGGCTTCCCCAATGTAAAGTAAATTTAACAAGAATTAAGCCTCCTTCAATCGCTATGTTATGAACAATTGTTGTAGTTTCGAGCTCTGTTTCAGGACATGTTAATACAATTTCTTGTGTCGTTTCCATTTCTTCTTCCTCTTTATAATGCTAAGAATTATCATAGACAAAATAATCGCTTTCTTCATCTATGTCGTCTTGTCTTGCTGTAACTTTTTTTTTATGGGCGTTATTATTTTTTCAATGGAACTGGTCCTTTGAAATGGTTTTTAAACTATAATTTTTATCGCTTATATTTACTTATTTTATATTCCCGACGTTTCGAGTACTTTACAGCACTAATGGTCCCGTTAATGCAAGTTAATGTACGCGATTAAATCCATAAAAAATTGGTTCGTTTAAATATGTAGTGTTTGCATAAACTTAGGAACTGGTTCTAATTAATGGATGCCGTAACTGAACCCCTCGGTAAATCTAGGGTCATTGTTTTGTCATTCCTACTAATAACGCGTAGTGACTCAGTATACGGTGCATCCAGTGCTCTTCTCATACCATACTTTCTAAAGAATACATATTCTGTATACTAAGTCTTTGTGTACGAATTCGCATACCCAATAATACAGAAGGAAGTGATTCAGTCCATTTAATGCCCCCGTGAGCCATAAATGCAGTCTTTAAAGTTCTATGCAAATGTTTCATGTCATTTGCAGAGGGGTAATAAGATGTTGTTTGCCTTAACTTTGAATGACATAACTTTGCTAGTAGAAGGAGAGCTACATAAAAAATGTTCGCATCAGGTACACGGTTGATTTGTATTAAAAAAGAAAGCTTTAGTGGGGCCGAACATAAATTTGCCTCTCTGCCATCGCAAAGCTGGAGCATAAAGCGGGGGCGTGCGGTTAAACATGACAAATTTAAGGGCGAAAAATTTCATAGGGTACACGGATTCTTATTACGGAAAAATCAGGCTAGGGGCTTCCAAAGGGGTGTTAATAAAAAAAATCACGAGGTATATGAATTTAAATTATTTTATTTTAATATTTTAACATAAATAAAACAATTCACCATAACACCTTGATTAAAAACTTTCTCATTTGCTCCTCAGATAAATTTTCTACGTCTGGCAACAAATTTAGTAAAAAACATTTTCTAGCACCGTCAGTCTTTGTTTCTTTTTTTTATCCAATCGACAAATGCTTTATCAGCCTCGTTGGTAATTTTTCTCACTTTTGGCTTCTTAAATGTGTTTGATTCAACGGATCCAGAAGATGGCGTTTCCAATGTATTCATAGTTGTTTGAGTACATGGTCAGTTGTAGAATTTGATTCAATATTTTTGGTGTTCACCTCTGGCGGTATAGGTATATTTTCCGGTTCATTAGTGTGAATAATTGCTTTCACAAAAAGAAGAACAAACTGTAGTTCTTCATGCAGATAGTAGAAATAATTTCTTTTGCTTTGTGGATGAACCACTAGCAGTTGGTTTCAGGCTGCGGTAAAATCATAAAATTACATTTCGTAAAATTATCCGCAACCATCGCGTCGTGGTAATCGCCGGTTTTGGTTTTTACATTTATATAATAGAAACCGTTTTCACTCCCAGCATGAACTATCCATCATTGTTCACTACTGTTATTTTTTCACTTTCATCTTTACTCGATTGAAGATGAACATCTATCATCACGGCAAGATGTTTTAGCGCTGTTCCGGATCGAATGAACCTCACTTTCTCCTTCTCTTCGCCTTTGTTGCATTTGGAGACGATGTTGGAGTATCAGTGACAACATGATTATCATTTATCATTATCAATATTTCATATTTGATTTTTTTATCGGTCACTGGATTAAAAAATTTATGCTTGTAGCGAGGGTCTAAGTAGGTTGCATATAAATTGTTATTTATTTATTTATTTAAACTTCATATACACACGTGGTATATAGGCGGACTTAATGCCTAAGGCATTCTCTTCCAGTCTACATTGGGATGATGCAGAGATAGAATGAAGTAGGTGTAATAAAAAATTAATATGCGAATACTAAACTAAAATAACAAAAAAAATTGTAATGCATGGAAATAAGATACATAAGATATAAATGGTAAAATAAATAAGATAATAAAAATGTATATATATATATATATATAATGTTATCTTCTAAAGAAGAAAATTTTGCTGATAATTCAGTTTTGAGAGTTGTGACTGCCAGTCGAATAGCATCAGTATCTTGGATCTTGTTAAATGGTCTCTAAGTTTTTTCATGAGCATTTAAATGATTGGAATCACAAATGATATAATTGCCTGACAGCTGCTAAGCTACCGTGTTGCTTCATCAAAGGGTTTCAATACTTAAGACAGCATTCTATGATTTTCCACTCATCTGGTAAAATTGACTCTAATGTTATTGTCAGTGATGGCTTAAGCTTAAGGCATTGTTTACCTTTAAAAAACGTTCAAATATTTTAAATGTACTATTCCATCGCGTCGCGTAATAATAGTAATCAGGAATGTTTACAAATGCTATGTTATCGAATTGAATTTCAGTTTCATGAGGAAAAATAAACAAGTCTTTGGAGTACGAAGTACTTGGAAATGCCTTAATAGCAGTGGTTTGATCTTGAGAATGAGGTTTGGAATTTTTCAAAGAGCGATGCGAGCGTATATCGTCTCGTTTAATCCAGTATTCTACTGTATGCTTCATGCACAACATTGACGTTGAAAAGAAAAATACCAGCTTTTCTGAAAGCAGCTGTGCACACTTGGGTCTACTTCGGCCTTTATTTGACTTTGAGATTTTTTTGAAGTTATCTTAAAATTTGTCCGAGTGTAAATTAACATTCATGTAACGTCTATTACGGGTTGATGTATACTCATCGAGCGATACAGAATACCGTCTTGTTTTATCTTGTGCAGTGTCTTTCCTTTTAATAATTGGTGCTGGTTAAGTACAATTTCTCTTATAGCGCTACCAGACTCCGGCAATTTATATCCGCATTTATGGAAAAGATCTCGTAGGTCTTTAGATGTGCAAAATTTACTGAACGGAATGCCATCAAGAGCGGCCATCCTTGACACTTTTACGTCCATCTCTTTAGATGTGTTAAAAAATTCTATGTGATCATTTTAGGTTTTTTTTTGCAGCCGTGGGCATGTTGTTGCTGGTACTAGGAGTACTACATTGACTTTCTGATTGAGACTGCAAAAGGTTTCTTTTCTCTTTCAGATCAATAGAATGGGTTGACTTTAAATGTACATGAAAGCCTGTTGTCACGCTAATTTACATCTACCGGATTGTCCATCTTCCGCCCGAAGAAAATGGTTCCAGACGGATGTCTCCACAGAGTTCCGTTTATCAAATTCCAAAAAATTTTGTCGATTTTGATAGCGACCTGAAAGAAAAGAAAATTGTAACTAATAATTGTGAGATTTTATGTGGATTGAAAAGGAAATGTGGAAGTCATGTTTTGGTTACATATCGCTCGATTAAAAAACTCTTCTGTTTATTGTATGTTACTACTGAGTGAGAATACTGAGGCCATAATATTGGTTAGTAAAAAACATTTTTGTCATCATCCCACCCTATTCACCAAAAAGCAAATAACATAGCACACGAAAGCAAATTCAACCAAAACCCTGGATAATACACTCACACACGTAGACTTAAGATTCTTAGAAATCTTATGACTGACTTTGTTGTTGTTGTTGCCAAACCTTAGTGATTATGCTGTATAACAATAATGCTAGCTGCCTGGGCTGGTTGTCTCGTGAAGTCGAGAACTTAGCTACATACATACGTTTGAAGTAAACTGTCGTCGATCAATAAAATAAAATCAGCATTTAACTTAACAGTAATTGCAATATTGAAAGAAATTAATTTTACAAAAAGAATTTTAACAATATTTGTTACGTCCTCCTGGCGCCGTCGTTGTCGGTCGATCTCGCGGCTCGCAGTCTCGTAGGTACTGTGTCGACTCGACTGCTCTGCTCTGCTACGTGTGACGTGCGCGATTCCCGAAATCAAATAAGACCGGCCACATACGTACGAATTTCCGTTTCGGGATTTCGTTTCGATATTCCGAACGCAGCAAGTCCATATAAAATCTATGATCCACCACACACGTACGGTATTTTTCCGTACGGAATTTTCTCCGATTCGAGATTCCGTATGACCACCTGTGCGTTCGGAATCCCGAACGGAAAAAAGCCGCTCCGAACGCAAGTCATCCATAGATTTTGTACGAGTCGCAACACACATAAGTAAATTCCGTACGGAACGCGCTCAGTGTTCGTCGCACGACCGAAGCGAGTAGGTGTGTTTATGTATGTTTTTACATTTAATCTTATAGGTGTATGGCTTTTTGTAACCTTTCATCTTATTTTATTTAATAATTCGTCGAAAGAGTTTACAGACATCCATATTTAAAACATATCTCTGGATAGATAGATCTTTTTACATAATATTGACTATATTGCAAGCTTAGGGTGATAAGGGGATGCACCCAGTAACAATGATACAGCAACAATGGAATCGCAATTAGATAATCGTCGTCATTATTCGCTGGCAGAATGTCTAGACTCAATGGCTAACCTCTCTCAACTGACCCTTGTTATTCCGAACGGAAATAAACGTATGTGTGTGATGTGTTCACGGAATTCCGTTTCGATATTCCGATTCGGAATTCCGTATGTATGTGGCCGGCCTAAGTGAACGAATAGCGCGCCTGAGGCTCGGCGGGGTGGAGAAGCGGGGTTGCGGAGCGGCCGGCGAACGCGCAATCATCATATACAAGTAATTTTGGCCGTTTTTACCTCACATAGGTAAAAAAATGGGGTGTGGCAGTGCTGTGAACACGGCCGCGTGTTTTACGTGAAAACACAAACACAATAATAAAACGACCTCAAAATGGCGGCACTCCCGCCACGGGCGAAACGTTACCGTCCTCACTCAACGTAACGAATTCTTTGATTCTTGTTATCATCAGTTTTTTCTTTCAAAAAATGTTTCGAATATGTCTGTCTCCATCCATCCATTTTTGATGTTTGCATAGACAGTACCTGGATAGCCCTCGTTAGAGGTCCAATCATCCCAGATATTTTTTGTTTTAAATATAATTAATGGAGGGGTTAATCACCAGTTGCGCAGTACCCCAAAAAAACTGTGGTCTTGTCTTTACCTTGTTATGCAATAGTTCGTTGAGGTATAACCTCAAGCCCACTGGTTTAACTGAGATCTTTGCTAAAGCTAGTCTCATCGAAGTTCTAATTTTGTGACGGTTTGTCATGCAATCCCAGCTCATCCATAGTACTTTTTACTAATTCAAAATACGAGTAAATTATCCATGGATTACAAACTTTTTTCGGGAGATTTCCACTGTCTGTGGTTTCTTGGTGGCTACATTGTGGCATTTTTTAAATGATAAAAACTAGTCTCCACCTCGAACGCCATTTTTAAAAGAGTTTCTTATTTGATTTTTAGTTACGTTACGTCCAACTAGTTCTATTATTTCTAATCTTGACCATCCAAAGCCGTATCTTTCCACTAAGTGTATGTTTTGAACCAATGTTTGTTCAATAACTTGAGGAATAGCTTTATATATTTATCCCTAAAGAATCTGATTTCAGTCCATGCCAGCCATACACTCGATCCACTATCGTAGGTCGGGGAGTTCTGCAATTAAAAGAGGTTCTATAAGCAGTCGATTCTCCTTTCTTCACTTTTTCTACGGCTACCAATAATTGTTTCTTTTGTATATGTGATGTAAAATATACAATATAATTCCAACTCTTTATTATTTTGTAATTTATCGTTTGTTTTTCTTTAAATTGATATATTTTTTTAAAAACTAATATTTGTGTGATGCTATTAACATTGAGAGCACTTCGATTTTTGCACAATTATCACCAAAATTTTAATAGTAATCCCGGCAAGTGACAAATTATTTTTACTTTATTGATTTATAATGACGTTCTTCGGCCATATTTACTTACAGTAGCGACATCTGTGTTTTGAGCTGGGAAATTTTACGTCTGAACTGTTTTACCGACTCAGTTCAGACTTTTTTCAGAGAATTTCGGAAGGAATCTATATTTATCGAGATATATATAGATCTGATATAGCCCCGGATCAGAGGCGTAGCGTGGACTAATATAGACGTGGGCGGAGTCGTATCAGCGAGGCCCTTTTTTTCGTTCCCAAGATCTACCCAATAGATCTATCTTACCAAACATGCTTTAACATGACATACCTACTCATGATAGTGAAAAAAATATAAATGCGCGGTGGGAAAATATTGAAAAGCATATAGATTTGAAAAAAGGTTTTATTTTGTAACTTGCGTGATTTAATTTTTTACAAAAGTAATGTTCTTCGGCTTTTGCTTTACGTAAGTGCTGTAGTAATGATTTGTAATTAATATTTGCAGTTAAATCTGCTTCGATTGAAAGTGTATATTGCTAAAGCTGACAGTCGGTCCTGCTTTATACTGTCTCTTAAGTAGTTTTTAATAATTATTAACATAGAAAAACTTCTTTCTGTGGAAGCTTTACTTACAGGCATAGTCAACATAATTCTAATAGCAATATAATTATTAGGATAGATGTCTTCCAATTCATTTGTAATTATGTATAGAATCATCTGATTGGCGTCTCTAATGAAGTTTGGTAGATTAGGCACTAAAAGTTGTGATTCTTCGTAAAGCTCATAAGATTCTATGTCTTTGCTTCCTCCACCTGGAAGTACTACACCTAAATTATTACAGTGCTTCAAAAGCTCGTTATTTGTCAAATATTTTAAATCATTTATGTCGTACAAGAATCCAAAATTGTTGTAATATTCAGTGAGTGCAGTAAATCCTGTGTTAATGTCTTGTATTACGACGTCAACCATTGTAATAAAAAAACAAATTCTGAATCTACTTTCATCAAAATCAATATGCTCATCTGCAGCTTCATAATAAAACATTTTCTTTTTATGCGAACCCTTTTCTCTTTAAAAGTCGATGGAATCTCACAACTGTTTTTTTCTTTCTATGAATTATTAGGCTTATGTAGTACAGTACATTCATTAAAGCCTATTTTCCGAAATTTTTGGATCCAGTCACGAAAATTGCGCAAATTGTCAATCAAGCGACCTTTAAATTTATTTTGATTTTTTGCTAGATCTTACTTATGTTATTGACGCGGTTTAATATTTCGTACTACACGTGTATCGAGATAATAAATTCCAGAGTTAGCATTTCAATTATAATTGCTTGGCAATCGCAGAGAGTATCTGCATCTTGATTTTTCAGATTATTTATACAATAATATCATCAAAATCAAACTGAAATAATATAGCTTTCACTGAAGCAATTCGGCTTTACCATCTTGTATTAGACAACGATTTCAAGGTTATCTTCAATTTATCCTTTACTAATCTATATAAATAAAATGATAGAGGTTTGCAGTTGTGCGCGCATCACGGAAAAACTACTGGATAGATTGTAATTAGGTTTTCTAATGGTACGTTTAGACTACGACAGAAATTCCGACATAAATGTCAGACATTAATTTCTATACTGTTTACACTTGTACGGAACTTTTGTGTCTGAGTAGTGTCTATTTGTAAGTGTACGGAAATTGTGTCCGAGCTGTTCATACGCAAATTAGTTAATGATGCTCGGTCAGCATGGATAAACGTCATGCAGCCGCTATTGCTACTATTGTGATAAAAAAAAAATTGGTTGCCTGTAAAGTCGGTATACGGGCGAAAGTTTTACGTGACAACGACTTTGAGTGGTAAAATAATTTTATTATGTCTGTCTCTCTCGCTCTTAGGCGGGCTAACCATGCCCGAGTGGAAGGGACGCGTGCCTCTCACTCGCTCTCATTGTGAGCGCATAACGTGAGCGGAGCGTAACGCAGTTTCTTGAAGTGTCACCCGGCAAACCAATTTATAAGACGTTGTCACGTCAAAATCGCAAAAGACGAAAACGCAGTATTTGGGTACACCAATGGATTCAAAAAAGGCAAGAATTAGGAGCTTACCATAGATTGCTGAATGAGTTACGCAAAGAAAATCAACGTTATGAAAACTTCACTGAGGGTAACATACATTTTAAAGCCTCAAAATATTCCCAAGTACTAGAATAATTTTCATCACTTCCTTTTCCACTCTTTTTTTTTCTTATTTTTCTTATTTCATTGTTGAGTTGTGTCCTTAAGTTATGAATTTTTCTGCTTATTTCTACCGAGGTAGTTTTAAACTGTTCTGCTAAACTTTCCAGCGTTGCCTGCTTTTTTACTCTATTTTTATAATCACTGGATAAAACATTCCAAAGCTCTGGTAGCCCTTCTACAAAAATGATAAGGCTCTTTGTAGTCTCATTGCTCCACGTAAAACTCATTTTGTGTACTCAAAACGCGGTGCGGTGTATTGAAAATGTCAAACCTGTTCGAAAACTTTTCAACTACACTAGACACTTGGACACAACGTATTCACACAGTCTCACACGGCTGATGCGACACTAATTATTATGTCACATTAAATTTTGCAATTAGAGACACTCGCGTTCATACAGAGACACTCAATGTATACACTGAGTGTACCGGGTCTAGTGTCGTAGTCCAAACGTACCATAAGTAATATTTCTTAGACACTTGGCCCTTTTCTAAAAAAAGTATTGCGATATCTTCATTTAATATAAAGTTATTAAAGTTTTAAAAAACAACGATTTTTATAAGCACTAAGTGTTCAGTGATGTGTGTAAGCAACGCTGACGTAGTCGCGGGTATCAGTTAGTATATTATAATAAATTGAGTATTATAATTCATAACGATATGATATTAACTATACCTATTGCAGTGTGTGGGTGTTCGATCAAAAAATCTTAAATTGTACGGAGTATAATATCTAATCTAGGTTTGAGCATTCCTATTAACTACCTAGATCATTTTTACATGATAAATGGCATTCATTCAATTGAATAATTTGTAAAATTTTATTACTTACCTTATGATTTATTTATTCGTTCGTTGGGTCAGCCAGGATAAATAAGTACAGAAAGATTCAAAGAAAGCAACCAATACTTTTAATAACTTTTAAACAATCCGTATACTCAGTAACAATTTAACACAAGTAGTAAAGTAAATAATTAGAGATAAGTATATATTGTTTTATGATGTAGTCTCAATAGCACTTACAATAAAATGACGAAAAACAGTGAAACGTTTCAGAAAAAAGAAAGTACCCAGACCTCGATGAAAAAGTCTCTAGATTTTGAAAAAAAAAATCCGCTAGAAGTCGCTAAATATTTCAAAATATTTCATGGTAACAAAATTATAGGCATTTACTCATAGTAATCTTATGCTTATAGGTTTGAACAAGCAAAAATTTCGTTATCTATTGCGTCATTTTCGATTTCGACAACTACTATTGGCGCTGAAGTAGCAGAAGTTGATGGTTCTACTGTAGATGTACTTGTTTTTGATGGTTTTTATGATTTTGGTGTTCCTGTGTATTTATATGCCAGCAGAATTTTAATCTGCGAACACATCTTTGCACAATTCTGTCAGATGGTCTATTTGAGAAATTGCCCCGTAAAGTTACAGCCTATATACGACCCACTGCTGGGCACAGGCCTCCCCTCATTTCTGAGAGGGTTTTAGGGCAAGGAAGTGTCCGCCGTGCTGCCCCAATGGGTGTTGGCGAAATTCACATGTCTTCGAAAAAATTTTTTTTCTTATTTCTCAGACATGCAGATTTCCTCACGATGTTTTCCTTCACCGCCGAGCACGTGGTAAAACCGTGGTTAATTGCACCGTGTTCCATTATAAATAAAGCAAGCTTACCTTTGGCTTTTTTTGGGTATATCTATTCGCTTTAGAAGGTGGCGTAAAACATATTTAATGATTTTTTGAAAAAGCTTCACATTTTTGTTTGTGTTTCTTTGTATGAGCGTGTTTCCTTAAGTCAATTAATTTTGCGAATATTTCACTGTGACAAAACGAGCAAAAGCTTTTAGTTGGATGAGTCATAACAGGTTTAACCATATTTTAAACTCTTCTTGTTGTTCCCATTCTGATCTATACTTTTGAGCATAAGTCTTCTTTTTTATAGGAATTTCCATTTCCACAATTAGATTCTTATATAACTTAAATTGAAAATTTAAAAAAC